>OY754960.1:13529648-14779648 GCA_963576555.1 Ferdinandea cuprea | reverse complement strand
TGGTTATAAAGGCGAATGACAAAAATTAAAAATTGCCTACGAAGGGTCTGATACCGTAAGAACGAAGCGAGTGTGAAAACCTATTTTACTATAAAGATAAACAGGTTGTTTATCACTTCAAATTTTGGGAAATAAAGCGCAAGCATCCTAGTATTTGTCGAGAATAGCTCGAAACATGATCATATCTACGCAAGTTAAACACAAATCTAGCCACAGAATTGAATGCAACGTTTAGTTTACGCCTTGAGATAGCATCAGTGCAGGCAAATGACTCACAGCCATGCATTATTAAGGGTACGATCAGAGCCTTTGCCAATTTCAGTTTAACGGCAACTGAAAGACTCCGCTCCATAGATTTTAGAAACCACCGAATTAATGTGATCGCTCCAAGTGAGGTTACTATTAATTTAGAAACCATTTCAACTTCCACTCCACATAATAAAATAGGAGGCAGACGGGACATTAATAAATGTTTACAGATTGTAATTGATTTAGTATTAGAAGGATTTAAAAGAAGCTGGTTTTCTGACGACCATTTAACTATTGAAGTTAGATCCTTGTTCATTTTTTCAACAGCATCGTCCATCAATCCAACAGGAAAGTGAAAATAAATTTGTACATCGTCGGCATAAATATGAAAAAGACAATTATGTATAACAAGTGGTAAATCATTAATGAACATAGAGAATAACAAAGTACCAATTATTGAACCTTGAGGCACACCACAATTAACATTTAAGAGCGACGAATAGGATTGATTGCAAAAGACAGACTAAGCTCTATTTGTAAGATAAGACGAGATTAACTTCACGGAAGTGCTCCCAACTCGTGAAGAGATTCTCTACCTGAAACACCCTCACATATCCGCTCGGAATTAAATGAAGCAATTCTAGAGCAGTCAGTCCTCTCAACGAGCATCTCAAAAACATCGGGTTTAGAAGCTCGTCCACTTACGAATGCTATCATTCCATTCAGTACCAAGCGATCGAAGAATGGAATAAAAAGAAATGTAATTGGAAATATACACTTTTACTAGATTTAACTTGAGTTAAAGTGATGGGAGTCCCCATGCGGGAACAATCTACATCTACAAAATTTTACTCGGCAAAAAAAAACAAAAAAGGATTCGGTGCTTGGCGTCAGCCGACCTATGATCCTACACCCACCACATCTGAGTGGAACAACTTTAACTGTGATTGTTAAACAAATTTTAAATAGTTTTGAATATCTACTCACTGTTTATATGCACATTAGTAATAGTTAACATGGATGCTTACCTGAAAAAGAAAGAGTTAAAAAATTAGTAAATTTGAAAAAAAAAAATAATATCAGAATATTTATCAGAGGTCAAACAAAATGTACAAGAAAACTTTAATTTCATCTTTAAAAAGTACAGAGATACATAGTCTTGTCTATGTATAAGCCAAAAACCGACAAAAGTTCAAAGTGCCACCATCAAAATACCCACCCCTCTTCCCGAGAACAGAGTGCACAACCCCAAAAACTGTTAAAACAAAATCCCATTGCACCATGTGTTTTCTGCCGATGAGCCAAAAAAAGGAAGAAAAAAAACGATGTCAAAAATTCGACATAGCGAACAAAAAGTTGAGAGAAAACTTAAGAAACAGAATAACTTTTGAATTCTACTCAGCTGGAACATAGCAAAGAGAAGAACAGATTCTTACATTCACCATGTCCTCGAAGAATACTTTTTTTTTTCTTTATACTTCTTCTTCTTCTTCTTATTTCCAATGTTCAATTCACAGTTCACAAAGCGTGACATTTGTCATTTTCAAAAAAATCGACATAAAATAAAAACTGTAAGCCCACGAAATCAGTATAAAAAAAAAATTATAAAAAAAAAAAAACTTTTTCCATTAACATTTGATTATACGCTTCATTCGAAATTCTATAACCATTGCTGGGGATATTTGCAAGGAAGGCGACAGGTGCCCTCCTACCTACTACAATTGGAGAAAGTTCTTACCATACACAGGAGATTAACATTTTTACCGATGGCACAAGAGCAATAAGGCGTGTGCAATTCAAACGAAAGGTGAGTGTATTGAGATGTTGTATACTTTTTTAGTTGGCGGCACTTGTAAGTGTTGAAGTGCGACATGTCTTTATTTTGACATTGGGACGGAGTTTGGGCGATTTTTTTTCGAGCCTGCTTTGAGATTCAATAATAATATTCTAACTTTCATGATCAAAATTTAAGGCTCAACAAGACAAAATCTACTAAAAGGGGACCAAAGGCGTTGCCGACAGAACACGTAACTTTGTGTGAACACCTGAAACCTTTTGTCATAGACCTGGACTTTTAGACTGTAAAAAATAAATAAATATTAGGCGTAAACGGCCCATATGTGACCCAAACCCTAGCTTCTCCAACCACTGTGTGTGCGAAGATATACATTTTTTGACACGAATGTACAGTTTAATGCCGATTCCGAACGGCTTATAATTTTTGAGAAGCTTTTCATGACAGTTCTCAATTCTACCACTAAGCCACTGCACCCACTTTTAGCCTGGGGTGGTCTTATGAACTCACACCGAATCTTAGGGTTAAGAAGGCACCTGTGCCTTTAAAACAAGGAGACAAAGGAGGATTTAATAATAAGTCATTACAAACATACCTTAGAAGTCTAACGAACAGAATACCACCAACCTTATGAAGATAACGATTGTCAAGGAACGGAAGAAACGCGTGAAGACGAAATGTCCAATAGGTCAGATACAGCCAAGGAATAGGGTGTTACCGACTTAATGTTCAATAATCTGAGAATATGATTTTTGGAAATTTTTAAAAATAAAATTGTTCGAGAGTTAGTGTCTATCTATAATTTTTACTTCAGTACCGGTACCGTGGATTTCGCTGGATCAATATACGGTTAATTGTGAAAAATTTTGGGATATTTTCATAAAATTATCACTGGGACTACGAAACAAGCTCTAGACAATTGATCGGGTGCATAGAATCAAAGAAAAGATCGAAGAAGCATTTGAGCATTTGTATTTCCTGATATAGCACAAGGCTTTCAAAAACGTCAGGCAAAAAGGACTGGACCCACAAATTAGAAAAGCACTCGAAAATCCTTGAGTCTTATATCTCAACGATTCATTAGAATTAAACAAGAAACAAACAGAGTAGTCAACATTAAACAGATTTTAAAGCTGGTGTACCACAAGGAAGTGTACTAGGTCCAGTACTTTTACTTACCAGTGATTTTCCAGTAAGTGAAGAAATAACTATAGTAACTTTAGCAGATGATCAAAGCAGTACTTGTTTGAAAAAAAAAACAAGTTAAAGCAGTAACAAAGAAGCTTCAAAAGGCAGTAAATAAGATCGTCAAATGATCAACAAAATGGCAGATAAGTTGAAAAGACCTAAAGACACACCACAATTATTTTCCTTTCAAGTATTAACTACACATACATGAGAGCTTATTAGAGATGCTCTTGTTTGTTCAACTATTGCTTTACAAGCAAGTTCTAAAGACAATATGGACCTGCGGGATCTTACTATGGGGATGCTCATCCAAAATAAACTCACAAAAAATTCACACATTCCAAAATAAAGTTCTACGGAACATCGCCGTGCTCCGGCGTACATAAGAAACGCCAGCCTACATAGAAATCTTACTGTTGAGGTGGCTGAAAATGGGATTAAGAAAGTAGCTCAGAAACCCCGGGCTGGGCTCCGCAATCACGACGGTGAAGAAATAATCCAACTGATAATACGATTCGAAGGCTAAGACGGATAAACTCCATTGACCTATAATAGTTACATAGTATTAAACTTATTAAGAAATAATTTCAAACCAAACAGTTCAAAAATCCGACCTTTTACCGTATTTATCTTAATATCCGTAATTATTACAAAAACTCATATAAAATTGCTGACTGGATGCAATATCTTAAGACAGACTTTAGGCAGTTTTATGGAGGCTTTTTTTAAGACGGGTTAAAGTCCCGCAATGTCTATTGATGAATTTTGCTTTCAGGGAAATTCCCCAAAACGAGAAAAAATACATTGAAAAATACCTAATTTAATGAGAGCTAGTCTTCCAACTCCACAATAAAAATGCGGATTATTTGAACACAAGCAACACTCCCGGGGATTATTCAACACTCAACTTCTTCGCCCTCTATGACGATACAAAACCTAATTTTTGGAAAGTGTGATGTAAACTTTGAAACACTAAAAAAGAGTTAAAACAGTTGAAGAACCTTTTAAACTGTTTCGTGTGAAGTAGATTTAAACTTCTTGTTTTACTTCAAGGAGATTGTTTGAATTTGTAGCATCCCATGAAGAGGGTAGAAATTCAACTCACTTGAACCCTCTTCAATGCCACATTATGGAGTCCATGGAAATGGTGCGCATTGACACCATCACCATGTAATTGCATTAACGCCCCCATTCAATAAGCCAACAAAGCCGGGATGTGGACACACTCATAGAACTATTTATAGAATCATCAAGAAGCTAAACGCTCACATATAGCACATAGTGGTTCTGCACTGGTGTCTAGATAGGTGCTCTAAAAAAAATATGTATATATTTTAATGAGAAGGTACGTTAAATATTGATGTTTTTCTGATGTTTCTTCATTCGAAATAGAGCAGCTTGAGAAGTTTGTATATAGAAAAGAGAAGACAGAGATAAGAAAGTTGAAGAAATAAATCACCAAGAAGGGACACCCAATATCGACGAATCGACCAGAATGTCACAATCGACAGCTATAACATTGAAGTTGTCTACCTCCATAATCGCAGTCCTGCTCTATGGTTTCAAAGCATGGACTCTTTCTAAAGCGTTGGTCGTTTCGAGAGAAAAACGATATTTGGTCCCGTATGCGTTGACGTGTTATGGAGGAGACGATTCAACGATGAACTTTACGAGCTGTAGAGCGACATGGACCTGGTAAAAATACTGCGCATTGGGCGTTTAAGATGACTGGGACATGTAGAGCGAATGAACACCAACGCTACAGCCCGCACAATCTTCGAGAGATAAGCTGCTCACCAAGTTCATCCTTCAACATTTCTATTGTTTCACGAGCTGTGTGGCATGTGGCACCGTCTTGATGAAAACACATGTCAACCAAGTCCAACTCAGCCAACTGGGGCAAAAAAAAGTGGCGTATCATGACTCGATATCGTTCGCCCTTGACAGTAACGTTTCTTCCACGGTCGTCTTTGAAGAAACATGGACCGATGATGCCACCAGCCCATAAACCACACCAAACTGTCATTTTTTCGGGATGCATCGGTATTTCTTGTATGGCATGTGGCTGTTCATCACTCCAGATGCGACAGTTTTGCTTTTTTACGTATCCGTTGAGCCAGAAAAGAGCCTCATCGCTGAACACAACTTTTCGATAAAACAGCGGATTTTCACATTTTTCTCAGAGCACGGATTTTGATAATAAATTTCAAAAATTTGAAAATCGTTGCTCGTTTGTAAGTCTTTCCATGATTAAATGGCAGATGAAAACATTTCACTTTGACAGATGACGTTTGGACGCCATTACTAACCAGTGCTGCCAACCTGAAAAACTTAACTCTTAAGAAATCACCCTTTATATGCTTACGCTACAGCAGAGATAGATTTTCCAGAGACTATAGTGAAGGTGCAACTACAAATTGCTTTAAAATGCTATAGCACTTTGGGACACTGGTCTTGCATAACTCGCCATCATAGAAGCAGACAGGTTCATCATCGAAAGAGGTGGATTCGACTTTGAACAGTATCTGCACTGTCGACAATTCAATAAAGGTAAGAGACAGTAAATATTCGGATATAGGCGTTAACATAGCGATCAATGGCTAGACAAAGACAAAGGTACAAAGAGATAATAACTGGGCTGGAGGCGAATCTCATTCTTCTTCTCATCGGCAGGAAAACTCTGCCATCTTCTGTGACCGAAAAATGTACCCTAAGCTGAGAGGAAGGCCCTACACCGCAGTTGTGCGTCCGGCGCTCACATACGGTTCACAATGCTGGACAATGTACAAACAGTATGAGGGCAAATTGACAGCAGCTGAGATGAAGATGCTTCGCATGACAGCAGGAGTAACAAAGGTTGATCGAATTAGAATTCAGAGAATCCGAAGAAGCCTTCACGTCAAAGTTCGTATTGTCATGTTCAAAGGAGGGATCCTACGAACCCTGTCAAAAAGGCAATGGCAATCAACGTTCCCTTACAATCGCGTAAGAGAGGTAGGCCTAAACACTCCTTGATCAATGATGAAGGGATGCCTGCAGATATTTTTTGAGGTCGAACCGGCGTACCCCACAGGCGGACCAGTAGGAATGCCGTTGAAGTGGGAGGGTTATGATCCCTGTCATCCTGATCATAATCTCGTCGTTAACTGGAGAGCAGAATATCTGTCAATGCCCGTCAAGTCTCTGTCACTAGACAGATTCACAATATTTACAAAATACACGGATGTTCCTTCCGGCAAAATGGTCCGCAGAAAAGATATTCGGTCTAAGCTTGATTTGAAACGATCTAAAAAAAATTTAACTGTCTAAGCAGACGACACGTTAGCAAACATGCAACAAGAGGTGGTGCATTTTTAAACTAATTTTGCAGAAGTATGGAAGTATGGACGACGAGGAGAAGAAGCAGTCCCCAAATGTATTGATCTCTTCAAAAAACGGTAGCTTCATCTACGAAGATACAAGTGATATTACAAACATTCGTCAGAAGCTCCTATTGGTTCAACAAGTAGCTGAAAGCTCTATCCTAGATCCCCGTGGTATCACAGCGGACCAATACTTTTCTAATTGTGTCGGTCTTAGCGTCCACTTCAACTTAACCTTGGATTTATTCAGTTTTGACAGTGAATGCACTAAACCGTCGTCTTGGGTCACTGTTGCACCGTCATCAACCGTTGACGCTCTCGGAAAAAATGTAAACATAAAAAACGAAGTAGGCCGACGACTTATATATGGTATATGGCCACAAACTATGGCCGACTATTCAGTTAAATTGGGGTACGAATTAAAAATCGCGATGGCCATTAAAAAAAAGACTATAAAAAGTCCATCTAGAACGGTTTTAATTATTCCATATTTGCATAGTTTAATCAGCTTAACTTTTGCTGGCAAACTTCTACGCCATACTGTAGGACGTGCTCTTATCTAACGACAACGTCCTCTGCCATCCATCCATCCAAATGACTACACATCGCACAGTACATTTAAGTTTTAAAATACCTTATGACGTAAAGTTTTCCCCTATTTTTAGATCAGCAAATTAATGCATATTCATAAGGCGGTTAAAAATAATAAATTTTCTATATGCAAAGTGCTCGTTGGGCGCCACTTTAAATTAACAGCAGCGAACGGAGAGACCATCACGACGACGCTAAGACGGTACGGTTCCCATCAGCCTATTTAAGTGTTAATCAGTTTTAATCTGCATAATCTTTCATTTAACACATACGTGAAGATTGTTATGGGTGTGTATGTGTGTGGTATGCAGCAGAAGCAGCAGCAGCAACAGCAGAAGAAGGGTTTTCAAGAAATCATCGTCCTTTCCTGGAGGGCGCGTTCAGCCGCTGTTCAACAGCTATATATACCTTACAAGGAAAATACCATGTTAATTCCTAAATTGACTAAGGTAAACACTGTCACCTCGTGAGTGAGGAGAGAACTTTTTGTGTGTACTTCACGTGCTTCCACAAACACACACAGTCACCCACACTCACACCCAAACCCACCGCAATCGCACCCCTGACCTCCATACAAGGGATGGCGAAGAACACCGGGTGAAAAGTTTTCATGCAGAATCGAGAGTGGTTGGTTGCGAGTTGTGGTGATGAGGTGACTACCTCAGGCTAAGGTAAACAATTTTACCTTCAACTTATTTTGTATGCAGGTGACAATTTCCAGCACCACACACACACCAACACACCAACACACAACCACCCACACATTAATAGAGACGACAATAACCACGGAATACAAAGATGCACCTGTTTCTGCTGGTCGGTGTGTGGCTGTTGTTGTCGTCGTCGTAGTCGTAGTCGTAGTCGATGCAAACTTTGTTCCTCTACGATAAGCCACAAAATTGCAATAAAATCTACACACGCCGTGGTGCAGACGGTGCGCGGTGCGGTGGTAGCGTAAAATAAATTCACTTTGCGCTAATTAACCCGCACGCAGTTTTCCATTCGAGAGCGCTGCGATTTTGTTTTCGGGGGATTTTTGTCGGTCGCATTCGAAAGGACTGAATAAGAAGAAAGACAATGTGTTCAACCGCACAGCGGAAGAGGTTTAGAAATATGGCTTTAATTGTGGTTAATTAGGGTGAGTTGATTCGCAGTGTGTATGGGAATTTCACCGGGGAAATTTAATACATAAATTTGGAAAAGTTTCCATTCAATGCATTTTTGATTGTGAACGAGCGAATGGGGTCAAATGTAACTCCATGAAATCATAATTTATCATACAAAGTATGTTTTGAAGAGGTTTTGAAGTACCACAAGGTTCGATAGTTGAACCTTAACGAATATGGATGGGAATTTCTAAAACGGGGTAGAAATGTCAAATTTTACTTTATTTTAAATGACTTTCTACAGTTTTCTTTGGTGGGTTCCTGGACACAGGGACATAACCGGCAATGAGACGGCCGACGAGCTGGCAATGCTCGATCCGAAATGGATCGCGACCAGGCAATTCAGTCGATCAAACCAACCTCAGAGAACGAGTGGAATACAAGATCAGAATAAAAGCCAACAATAGGTGGAAATCTCAAGCCATCTGAAACTATGGCCAGGGATATAATTAAATCCAAACCAAAAAAGCTTCTACAGTACGAAATAAGATCGCTGTCCAAGCTGGTTGGTGCTTTAACTGGTCATCATTTTCTAAGAAACCAAACGATGAAACTAAATCTCAAGAATGACAACATTTGTAGAGCTCCACGAGGTCAGCCCTAACTATCTCTGTCACTGCCCGGGTCTCTATCACTTGGGGAACAGTACACTTAAAAGTTTCTTCTACCAAGACATTGAGCAATTGGGCGATGCCTCTCTTTACGGATTTCTGGAGACATCAGGATGGCTTGATAAAATTGAGTTACCACGAGCGGAGGGAAGGAACTACAAAAGGGCATCACAATGGGTCCACAAGGACTCGAGTGTTGCAGGAAGGAAACCATTCCTCCATGTCAACCCATCTAACCTAACCTTACCTACAGTTTTCAATTGCTTTCCTTCCATTTTTTCAAGCTTGGTTAATGGGTTCAATTCCTAATCATTGTAGTGTTTTCCAGGCGGAAATTATGGCGATAAAGGAAGTCTTGTCCTGGCTAAAAAAGAACGTGGTATCCGTAAAGGATATTCGAATCTTTTCGGACAGTCAGGACGCCATCAAGTGTCTGGACTCTGTCTCTATTAACTCTTTAGTAGCCCTAGATTGCCGATCATCTCTAAAGGAGATGGCTGAGCAGTTCAACATTCACCTTTGCTGGGTGCCGGGGCATAGATACATTCCGGGTGACTGCAAGGCTGACGAGCTCGCCAAACTTGGAAGTATCCTCTCAATCTTGCCTGAAAAGGACTCCTTAGGCATACCAGTTGCTTAAACTGGATGCAATAGAAAAAACTAACCACAGATGGACAAATGGTACTACTTGTATGACAATGAAGCAGATCTGGCCTAGGCTGGGTCTAAGACGCTTGATAACCCTTAATCGATCGCACATCAGTGCTACAATTGGTGTCATAAATGGACACTGTCTGTTAGGCAGGCATGCAAGTAGGCTTGATGCATATTCAAACGAGTTCTGTAGGAGCTGTATGGATGAGGACCTTCTTTGCGCATGCCCTGCTCTCTCCCGAAAGCGAAATCTCCCTATGGGGGCCTACTTCTATAATGATCTTAATGATCTAAACTCAACCGACCCAAAATGTCTCCCACGCTTTATAAGCACCTCAAAATGGTTCAGCGTGTAGGCAGGAACTTCAGATCCACGTGGTATCACAATGGACCTTATATAGGTCTAAGTGAGTCGGACTTCTATCCGACTGCCACTTCAACCTAACCTAACCTAACCTAATGGGTTCAATGAAACCGTTCGTATTGGTTGATCAATTCCCTCATGAAAGACAGACAGTCCAACTGCTTTTTATGATGCCTCAATAACTCTTCCTATTGGCAATATACGTGTTGGGATGGGACATTAATGTGATCGGAAAGTTCATCGCTGAGCCATCAACTAATTGGAGGTTCCTCCTCTGTTGATCCCCGTACTACATCTGTATCAACTATACCGTCTTTGTAGACTAATTTCATCATTCGTTGTGTGAAAAGACAAGCCGGTCTTATAAAGTAATTCAAGCAGACTAAACACCAGTACACAAATAAATTCGTCAATTCATCCAAGTCGCAGTTACCTGGCAATTCGCTCAAATCGCAATCCGTCAATATGCAGCCAACGCCCAAAAAATTTAAATTTTGATGTCACCCAACAGAATTTTTCGTGGTCTATACCGCTTGGTCCGTACTTGAAGGTTGTAAGTTTAACTTATCGAACCAAAGAACTTTGACAGAGGTTTGGCCTTAACTGGTTAAACTTGGCCTCAAATCACGATGGAGAATCCAATTCATATGCAAATACTTTAATCCTTGGAGGGTCATGATCATGTAAGCCTTTATAATGACCTGTGAGAGGACACATTAGACTTGTTACCAAGTACGTCCATCAATCCGATGACATTCTCGTGCTGCAGCAATTTAATTTTACGAAAATCCGTGCAATTGATATCATCTTGAGCCTCCTTACGGCTGCCGATTTAAATCTTTTTCATATAAGAATTTGATATGTCTTACCTAGGAGTTGTATTACTCTGAAATGTTCGCCTACGTCGTTGTGACGATTTGTGTGGTGTTGAAGGGTCTCAGACCTTCACACAATACGTTCTGGAATGCCACTTTAAGCCGTAATATGCGTCCATAGTTCTGCCAAAACATAGGATCGCGTCTCTGGTATTCGGATCGGAATGTCTTCTTTCACCCATACGTTGATAATTTGGTGCATGCAACCTACCAAAACATCACCACCATATCCTACCACTCTCAACACATAATTTCCATTTAAATGGTCCTGGGAATAGTGTTTCGATATCTCTACCATTCCCAGCGTTCCAAGCTTAAGGCCAGCCGCCAGTTTCTTAGCTTTTGAGGAACTCTTCGATTTTTTTCTCCTCGCTTTGTCCGATTCGTTACTCCACAAGCTGTCGGCCATTTTCTGGTAAACACAATCAGTTAGTTGCTAAGCTTCCGTGGTCTCGGCTACCTGCCTGATGATTTGGCGAAACCGGTTTCACATGGAGGTACACAGTCGACATTTTCTCGCTCAAGATCTCGCTGTTATTAAATTTACAAATTTACCCAACAAAAAGTTGCATGGCTCTAAGCTAATAAAAAGAAAACCCTCAAAGCTGTCGTTCATTTCCAAATAAATTTTTTTAACAACTAAAACGCAAATTTAACACAATTAAGCTTTCGCCATCGACCCTTGTGACACTCTTTAAAGCGTTTCTCGTTTTTTGCCTCCAAGTACATTTGACGAAATGTTAAAGAACGTCACTCCAAAGTGCTCTTTGCAAACCCACACACCCACCCATTCTCAGAAAATACAAATTTTTCAATTAAAATTTTATGCAAAACTTTGCTGCATTTGATGTTAAAGTGCATTTTCGCTTTCTGATTTCCAGCTATTTAAAAACTATTACCGACCTTCGGGTGGCAGGCGGGTGGGTAGGTTAGGTAGTGATCCGCACGTCTACAATAATTCCTAAGCTTCACAAAACTATTCAAATATTAAATAACTCAAAGAAGATAACCCCTGCGGATGGTTGGCGGGCGGGCAACGGGATACATATACGATACGTATCCCCCCGATGATGTTGGCTAAATTCCACCAAACGGATTATTTTAACAATTCCGAAACACACATGCGAAGCGAATGCAAATTGCGCATATATTTATAAAAGAAAAAGTCAATTCACATACACACATTCGAAAAGCCATAGGAGCTGTTGTATTAGAACAGCAACAGTTCATGCAACTAAGGCGCACATAAAACAAGAAAGTAAATTCGTTAAAGTGTACTCGTATTATCTAAATTGCAAATGGCGACTAGGGAGCACAAGAAACACATAGTGCAGAGAATAGAATAAACACATACGTGAGTGTTTGGTGTTTCGCAAAACGTATGTGCACTATTATCAATTCTCCTGTGGATGTGTTTTTTTTTTTTGACGGTGGTAGGGAGGTAGGTTGGAGGACAAAACAGACCCACTTCAATTTGCGTTGGCTGGCAAGCACAAATTCTAATGAGAAACATATACAAAACAGCACGCATACCGTGGAAGAGATACACTCACACGAGGAGAGGTGAAGTCGTTTTTAACGGCAAAAAGGATTTTCTGCACAATCAGGAGTTGTTGGTCGCGAATGCGGGCCTGCAAAATTACCACCACATTGCTTATCCGAGGACGCCGCGCCGTCTGTACAGTGTCGGGGGCAAGTAGGCGGCCCAAAAATTTGACGATATGCAGGGTGAACTTGATTCCGAAAGGACACGCTTAGTTTAACCTGAAGTTTCTCCATTTCGCGTTAAAGGTCATCTACGTCATAGTGATGTCAGGATGTCATCCGGATGACAAGTTTGAATGACCGTCTGATCGCACCTTAAGGACGACAGCAGCAAGGCGGTTAAAACGGCCGACAGACTTAGAGAGGGCGGACTCTGGACCCGAAGACCATACTGACACGCATCTGCAGAACTCAAATGGTGCGCCACTGTAAGCACAAATGAAACAGACTACCTACCCTCGACATTCACCTTTAGCAGGGGATTCAATATCAGAATACCGGAAAGTTGTGAATGGGATGAGGGAAGTCACGATAAGGGAATATATCTACGACGACGAAAGGAAAGTCTCTGCGAAGATTATCCCAAATTTCGTGAGCCGTTTTAGCAGTGCAATAATATTAAAAGGAAAATGGATTGGGCATTAAGGAAGTGGGGATCTAGAAAAAAGCATTGGTTTGAAATGTTTGCAAATTGAAGTGGTTAGGAAAAATAGAGTTCCATATTCGCTATGCTATGCGGTAGAGTATATTTCACAGTACGTTTAAATATAGCCTTTAGGATGAACTACGGTCAAAATGTTGAAGGAATGGAATGCAACTGGCTAGTTCGGGCGATGGTAGTAACAATAAAACAACGACAGACAGGAGTCATTGCGATTTGGCGATGTTATGATCCATTTGAATGGACAGTTTTTGAATCCTGGCAAGTAGCTCAAAATATTTAATAGGTGCACCAGACGAGATTTGAGCGTTGTACACAAGTTTGGGGCAAATAAACCCCTTATGGATTTTAGCCAGACCACAAGTGTTGAAATATTTCACGCGCGTTGTTGGCGACATCGAGCATGTGCTCTTTCCAATGAAAGTTATCAGAAACGAACATACCAAGAATAAAGTCTTTCGGTTTCGGTTTCAGTAATACAAGTATTAGGGTTTCGCTTCAATGAGAAAAGACAGCATTGTGTTTTTAGAGCATTAAATTCTACTCTATTGGATGTATACTGCTGAGGTCTGAATTGAATGAACTTAGCATACGTCGCCGTTCCAAATCCACGCCGGAAGAAACAAATAAGAAGCTTAGGGTACCGTGACCGTCATCCAACAGAGGGAATGGATGGGAATAGAAGCGACAGACAGGATTTATAAAAATGAGAAAAAGAGTGGGAGAGAAAACGGAACCTTGTGGGACACCAGATGAGTCGCAGACTTGAAGACGTCCGAAACAACTTAAAAGATAGGTAATGGCTTTTTTCCAAATTCTGTCAAATCCATTTGACATATCAAGCGGAACACAATGGTGAATAGATTGGTTTCAATTTTCGGTTCGATTTGTCATCAAATCACAAAATCACCATTGTCGGCCATATAGAAGTACTCGGGATTCAAGATGTTTCACTTCACAAGCTGAAGATATATCAGTGCTTCTATGACCTTGGAAAGAAGGGACGTAAGTGGCTTTGGTCAGTAGGAAGAGGGCGAGGACTGCATTAACAAATTCTGTTTTCCATCTTTGCGGAAAGAGCCCTGAAGAATAGGATAATACCATCTAGACCAGCGGATTAGAGAATGTTGACATCTTGAAGTATTCGTGCCACAGTACGAGTGCGGAAGTGCAATTGTCTCATAGAGTGTTCTACGCGCTCGAGGGAAGACAAAGCACAAACTGGAAGCGTGAAGCTAGTTGCAAAGTGAGCAGCAAGCAGAGCTGCTTTATCTAAAGACCTGACAGATGGAATATAAATGATAATGACGTTCGCAACAGATGACGAGGACGAATTCACTAGTATTTTTAACAAACAATCAAACGTTCATACTACCAGTTGGATTTGGTAGTGGTTTTTGTCTAAAATTTGGATCGTCTACACAGTCATTTCTGGCTCGTTTAAACTTTTCCGGTTTTCCTCAGATGTTGCGAGCTGGTGGAAAGGAACACTAGGTGCGAGGTTAAGACCGCATATGGATGATTAACATGGCAGGAGCACTCAACTCCATGTGATCAAAACATATTTTTGAGCGCCGTTTTATGTGCCCCTTCTTATTGGTTTTAGGCCGAGCGATACCGTGCTGTACGACGGTTTGCTCATGAAGGGTCTCTGCGGTGCCGAAGTCTACTCCAAAGATTATCGAATCAAATTATCCGAGATCTGAGGTTGAGATCAATCACAACTGCTACAAATATCCTTCTAAGGAGAAAAATAAAGGGCACTGCCTTATACATTTGCTCTGCTGCTGCTTGTACCTCCAAAATTATAGAGGAGGCAATATGAATTGTGAACAGGCTGGAAAGATGTTACTCTGCAACACTAACCTGGGTACTCGGACACACCGGTATCCTTGCTTAGAAAGAGCTGGTGCTCTGGCTAGGCAAGACTCGTTGTCGCCCTTTGTCGGCCAACAACCAAGCATGGGGTGCTGCTTATCTGTTCACGAAAGTGAAATTACTGAGCGCTTACGCGCTCTACAGCACACCCAGTACTGGCATGATTTGTCATCATGCAGGCATTCAAAGCTGTTAGTTGACGGTCCCAAACTGAAAATGACTGAGAAAGTGTGACTTGAAAGGCCTAATTGGCCTTGTCACTGGTTTCAGTAACCTCTTAACGTTCATCTAAAAAGGATAAGAGTTAGAAGCTCAGGCCTATGCGAGTGCTGACTGAAAGAAGAAGAAACGACGTCTCACTTCATCTGTGACTGCCCCGCTTTTGTCAGACCCAGACTGCCTATTCTTGGCAAATTTCCCGTACGAAGACGATTTAAACTCGTAAAGAAACCGCTTTACTTCTCGGTTCTTTTGCCGCTGCCCACGATCTCTGGACATGTCGCTTATTCTGATGCAATTGAACAAGTGTAAAACCTCCTGACAAACACATCCCTAAGAGCTCTGCTTCAAAAATTTTAGCATATAGTTCGAGTGCAATGAGAACTTAGCACACGAGTTACGTGCTTTCGGGGAAAACCGTGCTTGCATTTTAAACCCGACCACAAATCTCAAGCCCAGCTTAATATTTCTAATCTCACAAAGGGCAAACGAAATTGGTTACATCCTTTCTTAATACCTACGATGGTATTAATAATCAGCATGCCATTTCGTCCTTTATTGTCTGCAATGCAATGCAACACTACGAGTGCAGTGAGAGAGAAAACTTTTAGCCCACACACACACACAGTATGGCGTCTAGTTCCGTAAGTTCTTCGTTAAAAACATCAACTGCGGTTTTACATAATTTTCAGGAATTCCCTGTATGCATTTGCGGTCGTCTCAAAGTCTACTTTTGCTTTGGTTTTTCGGTTTGTTTAAATTTACGGATCTAAAAATTTCACTCACTCTCTCGCTCTCTCTCTCTCTCTGTCTGTCTTTGTCTTTGTTTTACAGAAGAAAAAAAAATACAAGGAATTTGAACCGCCTAATTGCAGGTGTGCATAGTTAATGGTGGAATGAATTAGGATCCTTGTACGTTATCCTCGTTCAAAAGCATGCTCATTTCGCTAATTTAACTTTTCTGGAAGTAAGTATCCTGGCTTTGTCCTTTTAATTTTAGAGTGCAGTGGGCATCCTTTTTTTTGTTTTGTTTTTTCTTTTTTGTCGTGCTGTTGTTTTTTGAGATGTAGTAGGTACCTTGTCATGGTGCGCGACTACTGCTGTTCTGGTGATGCTGATGTTATCCTTTTTCGCTTTAGTTTAGCAAAGTTTTCCTATTTTTTTTTTTTTTGTTGTCGTCGTCATTTTTTTCCATTTTGTTTGTTTGTAATGTAAAGGATTACTTTAGTTGTTACGACGAGGAGGCGACTGTATATGCAGCACATTGTTCCATCCAACTAAAGTAGCGTACGGTATACAAAAGGTGTGTGTACACAGTGTAGTGGATCAAAAATATGTTACCACTCCCATTGTTGGCAGGATGTTGCTGCCGATGGAATGTAGTGCAGCAGCATCTCAAAAAAAAACATCCAACATCTCCTGCTAGCTGTCTAACTGCACGTTGTTAACCTTTTTATTTTTCTATCACAAAATCCTTAGGATTCGTCGCGGTGTGTGTTCTTGTTGTTCTACGTTCGGCTGCATTGTGTTTTTTTATACTGTCGTCCTGTGGGAGTATACGGAGGTGTACCATGAACAAGAGCATGAGGTAACACTTTGGACTAACTGACTGGGTTAAGTACTTTTGAATGTGCTTGCTGCTTTACACAAAGGAGATTTGTTTGGATGCGGGAGGGCGGAGTGGTGTGGTTGATGAGATGTGATGTGATGTCACGGCAAAGTGGTGCTCATATTTGCTACTTCCCTTTGAGTGTTCGAGGATGCGTTTTTCTTGTTCTACCTTCAAAAATATTTAAGTGTTCCTTTTTTTTTTGTTTTTTTTTTCTCCGAAACAGCTTAATGTCATTTGTTCTAGGAAAGGTGTTCTGTTCTTGTGTTCCGGTAAGCGGATTGTGCCAGAGAGCGTGTGTCCTAATTAATCAGGGAAGAGAAAGCGACTTTTCAAAACTTTAATTGTCAACAAAATGAATGGCATACACAGAGGGGTTACGTGAAATTGGAGCGGTGGGATTGGTTAACTGCAAAATTTAACAACTCGACGTCAGAGTCTGATTTAAGAACTCAAGAACTCACAGAAGGGAAGATTGATGTCAAACTGAGCATCTACTGTCAGGAGATTTAATTTTTTTTTGTTTTCTTTTGATAGATGTCATTTTGGGACGTCAAGGAGATGATGGATCGTACTTATATACTGCTGGCATAAAGTGGCAGCAGCAGCAGGTAGGAAAGGTCTAAAGTGTCCCGTTGACAGTTGTGGAACATTTACGAGTCCAAGAAACTCCACTCGAGAGAAATGTGGGAACTTTACTAATAATAATCAAAGGACCTCAACAAAAAGAAAAAAAAACAATAAACATTAACTCAAATATTATTCAACTGTCTCCCCCGCTTCAAATGATGCAACGACAGCTAAACTTGCAATCACCCTTGTTTGAGTGCTAAAAGTCCTTTTAGACAACATTTCCGTAGAGTTCACACCATAAAACTCTGAGTGTTCGAAAGGATAAAACAGGACAAGAAAAAAAAACCTAAAATTTTGAGTGTAAAATAAGTTTTGGTTACTTTTATTGTTATGTACGACGAGGCGGCGAGGAGCGCATATCAACGAGTTTTGTGTAGTCGTCTCGTAGTGTGTTTTGAAAGTCCCACGCATTTTGTTTCTCTGCTCACTCCCACATGATGCCATGATGCTGCTTTCGAGTTTTTTATGAAAGCGTACGAGTATCTGAGATGTTTGGACACGGAAACCAACTTAAGGATTCGTTTTATTTTTTATGTTTTTCATGTTTTTCTTGTTTTTTTTTTTTTGCGAACAATTTTCAACACAACTACTAAAACTGTTGAAAGTTTCTCATGTTTTTATTCCTTGTGATTTTTTTTTTTGTTTTTCGTTGGTTTTAGTTCGATTTTTACACGCGTCTACAAACAAGGGTTATTGAGATGTAACAAATGGTGGGGGGTATTGTATTGAGTGCTAGTTTAGAGAAATGAAACAAGTTTGCACTTTCATTTGTCCTTTTGGTCAAGGTGAAGAGATGAAATTCATTTCAAGGAAATGTTTGGTTTTTTTTTTGAAACTAAACAAACTGATTTTTTGTTCTTAAATGAAAAGGAGTGAAAAGTATACTAATTTTTTTAAAAAAAAATATTTGATGAGACTTAAACAACGGTTTACTACTAAACAGTGCAGTTTATTGTAAAGCGTTCTCCTAAATTGCTTCTATTTTCTGTTTGATTTTTTCATTGCGTACTTATAGGATTTTTTAACTAATAAAACGGTTAAACGGTTTGCAAGTTAGATTGAAAAATTTCCACATAGCCTGGCGTCTGAAAAGTACAAATAAAAGGTGTTTTTTTTAGAGTTTTTTTTTCGAATTCAAATAAAACACATGAAAATCGTTTTAATGTCCATCAATTTGGCTTTATTGGAAGGATAATTTTATGCCATGTTAAAATGGCCGCCGCGGCTGGTTCCAATAAGGACAAGTCCAGAGGTCCAATTTTTAACCACTTTTTCAAGCATTTGGGGTGTATGTCGGAAATAACACCACGAATGTTGGCTTCCAAGACCCACATTCGTAGGCGTAGGCGAGCGACTTCACATATCCCCAAAGAAAATAATCCAATGGTGTCAAATCACACGATCTTGGTGGCCAATTGACAGGTCAATTCCGCGAAATTATGCGCTCATCGAATGTTTCCTTCAATAAATCGATTGTGACGTGCGCTGTGTGGCATGTAGCGGCGTCTTGTTGGAACCACGTCTCATCCACATTCATGCCATCCAATTCGGGAACAAAATAGTCGGTTATCATGGTTCTATACCGGTCTCTGATTAACTGATTTTCCAGCATAATTTTGGAAGAAATATGGCCCACTGACTCCACCAGTCCATAGAACACACCAAACAGTCAGTTTTTGTGGATGTAATGGCGTTTCAAGGGTCTCATGTGGATTTTCTTCACTCCAAATGCGGCAATATCGCTTGTTGACGTAGCCATTCAACCCAAAATGAGCCTCATCACTAAACAAAATTTTGCGGTAAACTTCGCGAACTGAAACATTATTTTCGAAATAAATTTGCACGATTTGCAAGCGTTGTTCATTTGTCAACCTGTTTATGATGAAATGGCAAACCAAACTGAACATAAATGACATTAGAGTTGCCAGATTTGACCACAAAATGTCAGTTTTATCTCTATTCGAAAAACCAACCTCTAAAAAACACACCCTTTAGTTAGGGTGAAGCTTGCGCCTAAAATTGCAAAATTTTTTAATATAATTTTTACGTTGCATATATTTAGGATGTTTCTTTTAAAATGTTTTATTCGCAAAGTTCAAAAGAAACATATAGATTTAGCAATGACTTTTCGTGGTTTTCTGTACGATTCTAAGTAGTTTTCTGGTGAAGCAAGTGCCAATTTAAGTGGAAACATAGGAAAATGTGATTGAATAAATTTCTAAATTTTAACACACAAAAATTGTCTACGGTTATTCTCCATCTATTCACCGACATTTAGTCAGAAGGTCTTCTCAAGATGTTTATGTGGCTTAAAAGGTAACCGTCTCGTCGAGGAGTAACTCCTTTCTAAACAAAGATGGAATCAAAATACATAGCTTTGGTTATTGGCTACAGCAAGAGTGGAACATTTTTAGAATGAATAATATTGGTAAGCGCTGCTAGTGATTGCAAATGAAACAAAATTCCGAGTTTCTGTAAGAACGCAAAACAATTGCTTCCTGGCGATTAAACTTAAAGTAACTTCGATATAGCGATGAAAAGGTGTTAAATGGACATAATGTAGAGAAAGGTAGAAAGAGAGAGAGATGAGAAAAAAACCCATCTACTTTCAACAAAGAAAATATGCTCGATGACTTAAACATCAGCTCCAGTTTCTCGTATAGAGGTCGCCACACACTATTGGTATATTGGCTTGTTACCCGGGAGATTTTTACCCGCCATAGTGAACAGCAATGCACGTCACCCATAAATAAAGAGAAAACACAGACAATATCTAGTTTCCCCATCAACTACACCAAAAATAAGTTTACTCTTGGTAGGACAATAGAGTGCGCAATCTGAGTGAGATACGATTTCAGTTTACATTTGAAATAAATAAAAATTTCGAATTCACTTAATTTTAGCACTCTCAAATCTCTCAGAACCGTGGGGCCAGATCATGTTAAATGAAAACGATCGAACGAGGTAGATTCGACGTTGTTGTCTCTCTCAATTGTTTCAGATATAGGAAAGAGATAAACGTCAAAGCGGTGTCGCAGGATCGTTTTCACTTTACGCGATTAGAGCCCTGGAAACGATTAATGATATCCGGATTTCAAGTCGAGACTTTTACTTTTTTTTCGTAAACTTGAAAGCTTCGTTTTTGTCCTTAAGAAGGGGTGTTGCCCAGAATTATTCCAGAGAACCCTGCTACTTCAGTTTGCCTTAAAAAAACTGCATCCTACCAGTTCTGCTTTAATTGCAGCAAAGGAGATTTAATACTAAACTTAGTATAACAGGGGGAGGAAGATTTTTCTGAAAAGAAAAAATGGGCGTAAACGGCCCACATAGGATCCAAAGCCTAGCTTCTCCAACCACTGTGTGTGCGAAGATATATTTTTTGACACGAATGGTAAGGACCTACAGTTTAATACCGATTCCGAACGGCAATTAATTTTTGAGAAGCTTCTCATGGCAGTTCTTACTGGATGTTTGTCGAGAATGACAAGTTTCCACACACCGTCAGAAGTTCAAGTCCGATTTCTAGTTTGGGTCGAATGTTTTGTACTAAAGCAGACCTGGCCACGTCAACCGTCTTACAACCAGAAATGGGCAGATTTATTGTGCAATAACCCACCTGGAAGCATCTTCATTTTTTAGGTAGTTACATATTTAATGCAAAATAATAGACAAAGTTCTTTCCAACTATTCCTATAAAGGATCCGTAATCTAACGTTTTTTTTTTCAATTAGTGCTTATTTCGCGAATGGTAACACTTAGCTCATGTCTGATTTGACAGATAATTAGTTTTATCCTTCCGCTGAACGAATATGGTTGTGTATACGCTTGAACAACGCTGGGAAATATTGCGACATTCCTTTGAAAAGCATGGTAATGTTGCAGAATGTGTGCGAAAATTGCGTACGGATTTTGGAAGAAGAGAAGCACCGTCAGCTCCGTATGTTCGTTATCTTGTGAAAAAAGTGAAAGAAACTGGCATCCTCATCGATAAACCAAAACAGTTCATACACCCGAGAAAATTGCTGCTGTGGCAAAAAGTGTGCGCGAGCGCCATCAACATCAATTCACCGTCGTTCTCAACAATTGAACATTTCGGAGACATCATTGAGACGAATTTTGCATAAAGACCTTGGTATGACGCCATACAAAGTCCAATTGGTTCAGGAGTTGAAGCCAACTGACCATCCAATGCGCTAAGTGGGCCTGCGATCGACTTAGAGAAGATGCCGATTTTGCCAAAAAAAAATCATCTTTTCAGATGAAGCTTATTTTGATCTTGGCGGGTATGTAAACAAGCAAAATTGTCGCATTTGGGGCACAGAAAACCCGCACGCATACATGAAAAGCCATTGAAAACTGTTTGGTGCGGATTTTGGTCCAGAGGCATAATTGAGCCATTTTTCTTCGAAAATGAGCAAGGAGTGGCCGTTACAGTCAATGGTGATCGTTATCGGGCCATGTTGAACGAATTTTTGTTCACATAAATTGTAGAGGAGGATATTGGCAACATTTGGTTTCCACAGGACGGCGCTACGTGCCACGCTACACAGCCGAAGCCACACTCGATGTTTTGCGCCCTGTTTTTGAAGATCGCATTATCAGCCGCAGAGCTGATGTCGTTTGGCCACTGCGGAGCTGCGATTTGACACCGTTGGACTATTATTTGTGGGGTGCCGTAAAAGATAATAACACTTAACGCCGACATGCCAGAGACAATTGACGCTTTCAAGGACAATATTCGTGAAGCCATTGGTGAAATACAGCTGCACACAATCGATAATGTGCTTAAAAATTGCACAGATCGTGTAGGCTACTGCATGGCCAGCCGAGGCAGCCATTTGAATGAAATTATTTTCCATTATTAACCGCAAGGATTGTACTTTCAAATAAAAAAAGAAATTTGAGAAAATATTCAGTAGTTTTTTTTTTATAGCATTTTCAAAAAAAAAAGTTATTTGGCGGACCCTATACTTTTTGAGCGCGTTTGTTAGTTTGGGATAAAACCCAAATTGGCCATTTTTATGTAGCACAGAAGGAAAGTATTGCTTTAAGTTAAACTATCTCGCGCAAAACAAACATTTTGACATATAAGAGGGATAGGAGTATTGCGGTGGGAGACATAGGAGGAGGGAGGGAATAAAGTGCTCTGAACCCTTTTAGAGCCAGTCGTCCTGCCTTTTTTAAATACTACAAAACTAACTCACTTCCATTAAAAACACAGCCCCAAAAAGAATAGATTTTTCCTTTCCTTTTAGAATAGAAAACTAAGTAAAATCCCCACACATACATAGCAAACCTCAGGTGGGTCTTATGTCTCACTTTAAGACTTTTTCAAAGTTTTTCGGCAGCACTTTTCCTATGACAAATCGTATTATAATTCCGGTCTTCCCGCATAAAAAATTTTCATAAATCAAAGTCACAGCATAAACAAAACATTAGTCTTTCCGCCAAAGGGACACGAAAATGTCCAACTTCTCGCCTTCATTGTCCTCTTTGGAGCATTTGCAATGAAATCATAGAGACTTTACGCGCATAAATACTTTTCCTTTTGTCTCTTCAGTTCACAAGAAATCTAAATTTCATGACTAAATTATGTGAAACGAAATCATCCTTAATATATTTCTTTCACTTTAGTATACAGTGTCGTCGTCGTCATCGTCATCGTCATCGTCATTCTGGTGTCTGTCTTCGTGTCGTCGTCCCTTCGTTATCCCTGTATCTTCCTGCGATGGCTTTATTATTTTCATTGAAATGACGAAGATGATGGCGATGCAAAAGAATAAACTCCACGTAGCTGCACTAAAAGCAGCAACAGCACACGGAAGGACATGACAGATATTTATTTCCAGCTAAACGTAAACAAAATCAAACCGACGAGGAGTTTTATTTCGTTGTTTTGTGTGCGCGCCGGCTTTCATCTACTTTCGTAGAACAAAACGCAATGCAATGACAATGGGGAATGGTTTTATGGAATATTGTCGAGGAGACAAAAGGACCTTTGCTATAGTTTTTTTTTTTTTAACTTTCATTTCTGGTATTGCTTCAGTGGCTCTGGTATGCTTTCTGTTCTTTATGGATACGTTTTTGTGGATACGAGTTTACTCAGCAGATATAAGCGGCAAAGTAGTACAAACTATAAGCGCGTACCCATGTAGCCAGGGAAAACAACTTCATTTTCATTTTCATTTCAATCCGCATCTGCATCAATAGAAAAAGAAAGCAAAAGAAAGAGACGCACAGAGATAGATATGGATGGCGGAGAACTCAATTTTGTTATGCACAAATTTATATGTGCACTTTTAACAAAAAAAAAACACAACCGAAGGCAATCCTACTTTCAAACTTGCAAGCAAGCAAAGCACATACATACATACACCTACAAACATACTCGTTCCCGTACGTACGTACGTACGTACTAACTACAAATTCACAAGGATAAATGACGATAAATCTAAAGAAAAAAGAAAATAACCCAAAGAGGATTCATTCTCGGGGCAGGACTTCTTGTACCTACTGCACGCTTGAGTGTTTGCAACCATGGATAAATTTACGGCACGAGCACTGGAACGGGCATGGCGGCGTATGGGAGGTACCTAAAAACGGGTTTCCGAAACGGGACATTTAAGAAGTTATTTATTTTTCGCCAAGTTCCTTAATTTTAATTGCCCTATGCTGTACGGATGGTAGGTAGGTTGGTAGGTAGGTAGGTACTCTGCAACTACAAGACCAGCAAGAGCTGCCGGGTGATGTATTGCAGTAATCTGCTGTTTCTTCAGCTTGCTCTTTGTGTGTCCATTTCCCGTATTTCGTATGCAATTTTTCTCTTGTTTGCCTCTCTGTGTCATGTCGATGGAGTGGAAAGGGATTGTGAGGGTAGGTTGGTCTTCTATTTTTTTTTTCGGAAGGAAATGGACTTACAAATGAAAATCTGAAGTCTGAAGCTAACGGGTAGCATTGCAGATCGCTACGCTTTGTTGAAAAGATATAAATATTGTTCCGTACTGGGCAGGGACCTCGTGTCTTGGAGGGCAGGAGTTTTTTTTTTTTGAGGATTTTTTGTCTGATTGTGAGTAAAACAGGAAACAAGTTGTAGTTTTGTGAATATTTTTTTGGCTAGGTCTTCCTTTGGAAATAATTATGGCATTAGGGAAAGGGGGATTCTCGGTTTCAGAGTTGCATTAGAAAAATGTTCCAAAATTTCAGTCATGGAAGACAGCGGCGAAGTGTAGATTTTAATTCCTATCCCAAAGAGGCGACGACTTATAACTTCATCGCACAGATGCAATTCACCAAACATAATTCCAAAATCCTGACATTTGTAAAAGCAGTGATTTTGCCCGTAATCATAAAAGTTAGTGAACTCTTTTGAAGTCTCCTGAAGACTCTTCTGAATGATAAGTCACAATTGGGTGACTTCAGTGAGTGTATTTTGTAATGGTGAAGTCTTTCACAGACCCACGAAAGTCTGTTTATCTTGATATACTATAAGACTTAGAACTTTTTAGCTTTTAAACGGCTGTGATAGTCTTTCAAAGTTCCTACTTAGTCAACGTAAGGCTGGCCTTCAATGATAACAAAAGATTAAACACAGCTTTTGTATGTTCTTTAAATTTAAAGACAATTTCTTTGGTGTCCATTCATAAACACATAAATGCGCAGGTATAACTTAAGTCTTACCTTCAACACGGTGACTTTAAGGCATTATACCAAAGGTTCCAGAAATTAGTTTTTAACCAGCAGCATTGTTCAGAGAAATGTGGGTTCAGTAGCTTAGTGATTAATTCCGTTGGACAAGTTGGACTAATCGAGGAGTCCAAGGTTCAAATCCGACCCAGCATAACCTACTAATTTGTATTGCCCCACCTCTAGCGAAAATTTGACGAGCGATGCGAGAAGCGTTTACGTGCGATAAAATTGCTAACTTGTTTTCAAAGGCGAAACGCGTTCAAGCAATTCTTCAGCTTAAAAATAAAACATATCTAAGAATGTTTTGTTCCGCACGTGACCATAATAGTGTGAGATTCTTACTCACTCAAAACACCTCCCTTCAAATTACTTTATACTACAACTAGGTTATTTCCTATCTAGTAGTTAAGATTTAATAATTTATGTTCGCGTTTACCAGAGAGCTTCCCATCTCGGTGAATATCACCGTGGATATACCACGGGGCGTTAACAATTCTTCTTAGCACTTTATTTTGAAAAGCCTGTAAAATTTGTATGTTACTTGTTTTGGTACAACCCCAAAGTTGTATGCCATCAGTCCAAACTGGGTTTAGAACTTTAAAAGCAGCTTATTTTGCATGCCGAGTTTTGAAAACTGACCAGGCAGCCAATGCATTTGCTTATATTATAATAACGAGCTCTTCCCGTTTTTTTTTACGTGCGATTTCCATTTAAGTTTTGCATCTAATGTTATTCCCAAATATTTAGCTTCATTTGCGTACGGAATTTGTGCGGCGTCTATGAAAATGGGTAGCATATTAACATTTCTGTAAGTAAAATTAGCGTGAGTGGATTTGGATTCATTAGGCGCAATACGCCAAGTTTTTGTCCACTCAAGAACGCTGTTGATAGCCCGTTGAAGCTTACTTGTTGCTGATTCAACCGTATTACTCACGGGTAATAAGCTGTATCATCCGCAAACGTCGCTACAGTTGTGCATTCTTCCTGTGGAATATCTTGAGTAGAGATTATAAATAGAATCGGACCCAAGACGCTTCCTTGTGGAATTCGGAAAATTCTTTTCTGTGCTTAACACGGAAGAGTCTGCAGTCCGCTAAATAAGAACATAATATCTCATATACTTGCTAGGGAAAGGCTAGTTTTAGGTTATGTTTCAATCTCGTATGCCATACTTTATCAAAAGCCGGGGAGACCTCAAGACCTCTCATCAAGTGCTTTTTCAATTTCATTGGTTATTCGATAAACCTGGTCGATTGTAGAGTGTTTAATTCTGAACCCGAATTGGTGATCAGGTATTAATCGGCGCTCTTCGATAATCGGATGTAAACGGATGTCAGCAATATATTGACCAAATGACGGAAAAGTGATAGTAAAGGATCATTCATTTAATTTGGATCATTCATGGTAATTTTTAACCACTTTTACGCACTTTTCTTGCGGTATCTCGGCCATAACTTGAGTAATAGAGTTCGGGGATTATTTGAGTAAACACGGTCTTTTGCGTGGCCCAAATCGCATGATCCTGATGGCAAATTGACGTCGCCAAAACGCGAAATTACGCGACCAGGAAACTGCTCACGCAATAAAGCCATAATTGTTCGTGTTGTGTAGGTTGTTGCTTTGTCTAGTTGTGTGGTTTCAACAAGTCGTCCAAGTCATTATCTTTAATAGCCGGCCAAAAAAAAAACGCTTATCATTCGACCATATCGCTCCATGACTGTAACCGTCGTCCCATTGGCATCTTCGAAGAAAGACGGGGCAATAACACCTTTCGCCATAGAGCACACCGAACAGCCACTTTGTCTGGATGCGGTCCTAGTTTATAAATATCTTGCCGTTTGGCCCTGTAAACGATTGAGTGTCATTGGAAGGTGATGCCTTTCGTGCGTCGTAACAGCAGAAGGCAGGTACGGTCCGTAGTAACCAAACATGAAGGGTGTTTTTTTTAAAGGTTGGTTTTTCGAATAGAGATAAAACTGACCAACTTCTTCCGGAATTATGCTGGAAAATCAGTTAATCAGAAACCGGTATAGAGCCATGATAACCGACTATTTTATTCCAGAATTGGATGGCATGAATGTGGATTAGATGTGGGTCCAACAAGACGGCGCTACATGCCACACAGCGCACGTCACAATCGATTTATTGAAGGAAACATTCGATGAGCGCATAATTTCGCGGATTGGACTTATCAATTGGCCACCAAGATCATGTGATTTGAAACCATTGGATTATTTTCTTTGGGGATATGTGAAGTCGCTCGCCTACGCCTACGAATGTGGGACTCGGAAGCCAACATTCGTGGCGTTATTGCCGACATACAGCCCCAAATGCTTGAAAAGTTGGTTAAAAATTGGACCTCTAGACTTGTCTTTATTCGAACCAGCCGCGGCGGCCACATGCCCGAATAATGCCATATTTAAACATTAATGGCATAAAATTATCCTTCCAATAAAGTCAAATTGATGGACATTAAAACGATTTTCTTGTGTTTTATTTCAATTCAAAGTTCTATACCTCTAAAAAAAAACAAACCCCTGTATATTACTGTAATTTTTCCGAGCTAGAATCAATGCGGTTAAGAAACCGACCTAGCTTTAGATTTATTAGCAATGGAAACAACAATGGTTAGGTAGGTAAAGTGGCATTATAGCGCTACTCACTAGATATGGATATAAGGTAGGGTTAAAGCAGAACAACAACTCATGATGATATCGTTGAGACCGATATCTGAGATGTCTGAAAAAGGTCGTGTTGCGGCAGTTGGTGTAATGTAGTAAGCCGTGTTTGCGGCCACCAGCTAAGCGACGCACGTCCGCACGATATAGAAGCGAAAACTTATAGTTAACCACTTTTTAACTATAAGTTTTCGCTTCTATATCGTGCGGACGTCCGTCGCTTAGCTTCTTTTTAGCTTAACCACTTTTTAACTATAAGTTTTCGCTTCTATATCGTGCGGACGTGCGTCGCTTAGCTTCGACTTAGCTTCCGACTTATAAAACAACAAGCTGAATGTTGGCCCTCAACTCACAGACAGAGACCACCGGGTTTTATCGATTCCAACCAGGATATCCCTTTCAGATCTAAAAGCTGAGTACATGGGGTTTAAATGAAGCTTTTGACTTCTGGATAGAGCCCTCCCATAACCCTTCTAAACTTCACAAAAACTAACCTTAAGGACGAACAGAGTTTGCAAATCGATCCAAATCAATAAATCAACAGCTTTTAAACTCAAATAGCATTATGAACTAATAATGTTCCTTCCAGGCACTGACCCACACAAACACACACAGAAGTTGAAAAGTACTTATTCATGTTTCTCTGCAACAGGATATCTACGGATTTTAATTGATTTTCTTTACCAAAAATACTTTACAAATTACAAAGAAAATGCTAAGGGCCACAGAAAGTCCTCGTACGATAGGTAAAATTCAGATCAAAGTGAAATCTTTATAATCATGCCCCCGCCCCCCCCCCCCCCCTGGAAACCAACCACCCAATGCAGCAGGATTTCAAATTTCAGAAGTAACTCATAGCAACAACTCTGTGAAGGGATTGCTTAAGCCCAAAGGACAACAAGTGCTCTACTAATTAGTACCTACTCCATACGCACGTGATTCTAATACTTTGAAAAAGTTTTCTCATTCCCAAAACCGCAGTCATATGTTCCAACTTATTGGCAGTTTCTCTGCGTCACAGTAGAGCTTATGCCATAGTCTATATAACACTTATAATTAGTGGAAACCTTTGCCCTGCTACTGCTCCAGCTCCTGCTCCAGCTCCGCCGCTCGTCGGAAGTCTCTTTTGTATTTTTTTTTTTTTTTTCGAGCCAATCTCTAATTAAATCTGCTGAACTTTGTCCCAAAGTAAACTCGCTCTTGCTGGTGTCGGTGACGAAGGTGTCTAGGTACTTATTGCTCGCTGCCTCCCTCTTTTTCCTTTCCCGTTTCCTGTGAATAATTTTGCCAAACAAATTACTTTTTAATTCGACTTCGTGACTAAAATTCAGTGCACAAAGCGCACGCATTATTATTCATTTGTTCGTCGCAGTAGTAGTAGTAGTAGTAGTCGTCGTCGTCGGTTCGTGGACGGAGAGAGAAAATCCTTTTAAGTGCAATTAAATTTGGCTTTTTGATATGAGAGAGCACAGCTTCGTGGAATTTCCGGTACTGCGACCATAAAATGGCTGCTTTCCAGGTGCAGCACACAGCACTCCGCCAAAAGTAACAGACTACTACAACACACCGACCACACCGATTTCCTGTGTGCGCGCCTTCACCACCCACTTGTGTCCGCCATCGACGCTGCCGCTGCCGTTGCTGCCGCCGCCTTTGTTTTGCGCTAAACTACATGTAGTAGCATAATATAGGTATGTACATCGTGCCACACTAACCGCCGTCGTCGCACCTGATGCGGGCAAATTTAACGACCACGATACCGCACCAACTCATTTTCCATTCAACGGAAGCATTACACAGAGTAAAAACCATTTTGGAAATGGCTGCCGCTGTTGCTCCTCCATTATCCATTTGCAGTCGGAGCAATTGAGTTTTTCCGCTACACCATGGAACGACTTTACATTTCCTTTCGAATAACACACACACATAGACACATAGACACAGAGGGAAACAGCAGTCGTGTATTGTCCGTCTCTTGTCCTTGTTCTAGTCGTCGTCGTTGCCGTTGTCGTTGCCGTTGCCGTTGTCGACCACAAATGCGAATTCCGGACCAGGAAATGTGAGTGGGTGACAGGCAGGCAGGCAGGACCGCCACTCCACCAACACCATATCAATTGGGAAAACTATTCAAAGGGAATTGCCATAATATTTGCTTTTCTAACAAACGAATGTCCTTTTCTCGAGGATAAACTGGTCGTCGCTCTGTCTAACAAGAAACGTGTGCGCGTTGTCCCACGACTCACTTATTGTTCGCTGTAACGACGACAACTGCGACTCCGAGGAAATGGAAATGGAAATGTGGGTGTACCCGAAAATCAAGCACTTACTATGCGAGAGCAGGTGGTTAACATTTTTTTTTGGTTTTATTTTTTAGAAAGACCGACAACTTCCCAATCCCAATTCCATACGAAAAAGCCATTAGGAAATGGCTACACTGCTTCCTTCAGCTGTTCAGGCATTCTCCTTTAACGGTTCTCGGATTAGGAATTAAACGTCACTCGGGAGAGAGGATTCTATTATGTGATTTGATGTCCTGGTTTTAGCTACATCTACTGCGTACCAACCAACCAACCAAGCAACCAACCAACAACAATGTGTTCGACTTCCTTAAAGGATACAAGGATGGGTGGTTGAGTTTGCGGCAAAGGCAAGCACTACATATATAAAGTCCCAAAACGAACGCAAACATTTTATGTGCGTGTAATGTGCATTTGCTTTTAGTCGCGCGAAACCTTATAAAGTTTAATTAGTTGGACGGGGTGCGCGACACGAGACGAGACGAGACGTAATGTAATGTAATATTTTCATTTATGAGCTTCGGCTCCCTACAACTTGTACGTTATACCCATATCCGGGCCGTTTCACGTTTTGGGATATTATAAACGCTCGCGAAATTTTCAACAATGCGTTGTCGAATCGCGATAACAATAGCACGTCGTACATTGTATATAGTAACGGCAGCCTATTATGAAGCGCAAAGATATCCCATTTAAGGATGTTCAATTTGCGGTTCCACCGACAAAGAATGCGCGTCGTCTGTGTATCATAAACGAATTAGGGTGTGGTGGTGCAAATTGAAATTTGTGTTTATATTGTTACAATACAATCGAATAGCTGCGATGGATGGATGGAAGGAGGGAGGAATTGTTACTGTTACTACTAGGAGCGGATAATAAAGAATGATACTTGGCGAAGTGGGTTTGTGTAAATGTAAACAATAAGCGCGGGCAAAATTATGCAATTAAAAGTGATGCCTGGCTTGTTCCTGTGAGAGCGAACGAAGTGTAATCGACGGTGACAGGAGGCAAATCTTCAATTACAAAGTTAAATTGAGAGTAATGAGGGGTGGTTAAATGGAAAACAAGCCTCCCACCTCGTGTGTAAAGGGAGTTTATTTATTACGCTAAGATTGTTTGTTAGTTTCAGGTGACTATGCCGACGAGGAAAGAGCGTTAATTAGCCCCAAGTTGAACTTTGCATTAAATTTTCTTGCTAAATAGATTCGTTTAATAAAAAGGTCCTCACTATCCTTTTTTAATTACAAAAATTAAGTACCACTTCAACGCTCAAACCAGCAACTATGTACAGTATTGTGCAAAACCTAAGCAACTTTTCCTACTCTCATGTAAAAAGTTGTCTCCCACTTTTAAAAATACTTTCCGGTAAACTGTAAATATATTTATTTACATATTTGCATGTGTCCTCAAAATCACCCAAACAAAGTTTTTAATTTTCATTTATTAAGAGTAAATAAAAAAAAATAATTCAAAATCAGTTCAAAAAACAGCTGTGCAAAACCTAAGCAACTTTGAGTTTGCTAAAACAGTTCTTGTTGTTACCACAAATTTAACGGCATTTTTAAAGTGGGTTTTTCCATGACGCAATGTGTAAAGTTAATTTTGCTCAATTGTGTGTAGAGATTGCGATCGGGTGGTCATTCACAGTCATTTTCAATATGGAGCGCGCTAAATATGATGAAACCTTCAAATTAAAAATAATTTACCTATACAAGGTGGCGCAAAAGTAATCCTCCTATCAGAAAATGCTATAAATTTTGCGATTGGCCCCTAATGTCAGTTCTGTTTTGACATTTGTGTAGTAAACGTATGCGAAATACACGTTAATAAACAATGTTACGCTACACTGCTCCAGAACGCGGAATATTGGTGACTATTTATTTGAGCAATAATCGGTCGGTGACTTTGGCACAACGTGAATTTCGTCGCAGATTTCCTTGCCGTCCAACGCCTACTGGTGAAACACTGCTACGTTTACCCGCTCGCCTCGAAGAGACTGGCACAACACGAGATGCTGCCAGGCGTGGCAGACCTCGGAGTAGCCGTTCTGCAGAGAATATTGCTGCTGTAGCCGAAGATGTCATGGAAGCGCCGTCGACATCGACCAGAGGACGTGCCACGCAAATGGGTCGAAATCAGTCGACGGTCTTTACAGCGAATTTTGGTACAAGATTTGAAGATGTTTCCGTACAAAGTCCAGAGGGTGCATCAGCTATTAGCTGCTGACCGCCAATCGCGTCTAACATACGCTCAAGCCATCCTTAATCACCACCAAGAGGAAGATGATTTTTCATCAAAAATAATCATGAGTGATGAGGCCCATTTCCATCTTAGCGGGTACGTAAATAAGCAAAATTTACGCTTCTGCTAACCCACGAAGAGCCATTACACCCGCTCAAAGTCACTGTATGGTGTGCTGTTTTCGCTGGAGGAGTCATCGGAGCTTTTTTCTTCGAAGACGTCGCGGGCCAAACGGTTACTGTGAATGGCGAGCGCTACAGAGCAATGATCAACGAGTTCTTTTTGCCGCAACTTGATGAATTGGGATTGGAAAACATGTGGTTCAAACAGGACGGTGCAACGGCACACACTGCACGTGCCACAACCGATATGCTGAAGGATGCATTTCCCGGGCTCCTAATCTCCCGTTTTGGCGATTTGCACTGGCCAGCAATATCGCCTGAATTGACCGCTCCAGACTTCTTTTTGTGGGGCTTTTTGAAGTCGCGGGTTTATGTCAACAAGCCTCAGACTCTTGCAGCTCTTAAAGACAATATCTGTCAAGAATGTGAGGACCTATCGCCGGAAGTTTTGGCCAAAGTGATGGAAAATGCCATAAAAAGGGCTCAAATGACAATCAACTGTGGCGGCGGCCATTTACATGACATCATATTCTCGACTTGGTGTAAAAAAATTAAAAGACCAAATAAAAATAATCCACAAGAAGAATCAACGTTTTTAAATTTTTTTTTAAATTACAGCCAAAAATCATTGGAAGCTTATTTTTGCGTCACCTTGTATAAACAAAGTCTATCACAGTCAAAAATTGCAAAAATATTCGGAATTAATAAATCTATAGTTTCACGTTTGATTAAAAAATTTAAAGCTACCGGTAGCTTAGAAAATATGAATGTAGGAGGAAGGCCGCGTAAAACAACTAACTGTTCGGGAGGATAGGAAAATAACGAGATTAATCAAATCAAATCAAATCCCTTTATTTCCTCTCGGGAAATATTGTCGACTTTGAATTTGAACGTTGACTCCAGTACGGTTCGTAGACGGGCTCTTGAAGCTGATCGTAAAAGTTATTCAGTGTTGAAGAAACCTATGCTTACGAAGAAGCATGTACAGAAAAGGTTTATTGATAAAATTGTTTTTTGAATTGAAATAATCTTTTCTTTAAAACACTTTATAGGTTGAATTTTGCTAAAAAAATATATTAATTGGTCAGTCGGCAAGTGGAAAAGTGTGTTATTCAGTGATGAATGTAAATTTAACCTGTGGCACACTGATGGCATACAATACGTTAGGCGTGCGCCCAAAGCAAAGACTTAATCCACGCTTCTGTAAAAGTACACTGAAGCTTGGGGGTAGAAGTGTTATGATATGGACATGCTTTTCTGGTTATGGTGTTGGTCCTTTTCATGAAATAGGGGGCATAATGGATCCTTTTGTTTACAAGGATATTTTGGAAAATGTGATGCTGCCGTATGTCGAATGGAATATTCCATTTTCTTGGGTATTCCATGCATGACAACGACCCGAAGCATACTTCAAAAATGGTCAAGGAGTGGCTAACAGACCATCGGATTGAAGTTCTTGATTGGCCTGCACAGTCGCCGGATTTGAATCCGATTGAAAATTTATTCGGGATTCTTAAACGTCGCGTTGGAACAATACGGTGCAAAAACCAACTGGAGTTGATAAATTTATTGAAAATACAGAGGGACCACATACCAGTAGCTATTATTTCTAATTTAATTGAGTCGATGCCTCGTAGATGTGCTGAAGTCATAAAAAATAACGGATATTATACAAAATATTAAAAGAGTTGCTTAGGTTTTGCACAATACTGTATATACTTCGCAAAATACCAAATACTAAAATGGCAAGTAGGTACCTAGTACTTTGTTGAAGCCAAGTAGAAAATTGTGCACAGCAGTGTTCAACTGGTTCCATAGTGTAGCGGTTATCACGTCTGCTTTACACGCAGAAGGTCTCCAGTTCGATCCTGGATGGAACCAAGATGAGTTTTTTTTTTTTTTTTCTTATTTATTTATTTTTATTGATTCAATTGTGTTGAAATTGTTCTCCAACGGCAAAACGTTTCTAATAAATTTTAATGATTTTATTTCAGTTTCTGGTTAAAAAGGCACATATGTGTGTACAGAGTGCTTGTTTGTTCGCAAATGAATACTGAGAATGGATCTTTGAGAATTATTTGGAACAAAAGACAGTTTTAATTACACTTACAATTAGAGTACTTTGATGGAGACTTTGATATGGATAAATGGAAAATTTTGCTTGATTAGAAATCAGAGAATTAATTACTTTCATAAATGATCATTCGTGTTAAGCACAATTGAGTAGTTAAAAACCTGAATAACTTATAGTTTGAGTAGAAGTAATTGCCAGTGTTATTTAATTATTCGTCATTCATTAGCTAAATTACTAATTAGTTTGAAGTTATATCTTAATGGGAGCTTCAAATCAGTTAGAGGGATTTTTTTACTTAGAGGACAAAATTAACGCAATATGAAAATAGAAGTTTAACTCATAAAGCGGGACTTTCAAAGTCTGTTCGGTTTTGGAAAAGAAGACGTAATCATTATTGGCGCCTGCAGAGCAAGAATAAAACAAGGGAGGCGATTGATGTTCTCATATTCAATAACGATATCCCCTTCTTCCTTAAACACCGGCGAATTCAAATGTATGCCGATGGTGAGCCACAATATACAGCACATGGATACAGCTACTTCACTTATCATCGAAGATCTCTATTAATTATTCTTTAAAATATGGATTGGAGGCATTTACCAAAAGTCAAGCTATCGTAACTTGACAAACTTCTAAAGTTTGTGTAAGCGATTCTTTCCTGAATTACGTTACTTGCCACAATTTTTGTGGGGACATGGACATTTTTTTCCGTAGCAGACTTCAATAAGGGCGGAATGCAGCTGGTAATTTTATTTGAGCAGTTATATTGAGCACCACCATCTTTTTATCGACTTTAAGGTCGCCTATGATAGCGTATAAAGGGACGAATTATGCAAGGCCATGTCAAGTTTTGGCATCCCCACCAAACTGGTCCGTTTGGGCAAGATGACGATGGAGAAATCTCACTGCTCCGTCAAAGTCGGCACGAACACCACCGAGCCTTTTGATGTCGCAAGAGGTTTGAGACCAGGCGACGCGCTATCATGTACTTTCTTTAACATCGTTCTTGAAGCAATTGTACGAAACTCAAAGGCCAACAAAAGACCGTTAAACTACTTGCCTATGCTGATGATATCATCATCATTGGGAGAACGCGGTGAGTTGCCAGTGGCCCATTTGCAAGCACCGAAACGAAGGCGGCGAAGATGGGTCTGGCTGTTAATGACGAACGCTGTCAACGAGAAAGGACTCTCAACATCGGCGAATCGGACAAAAGGTGACGATGGAGAGGTAAAGACTTTGTCTACCTGTGCTTCACTTTGACGACGAAAAATGAAATCTGCGCAGAGATCCAGCGAAGAATCACTCTTGCCAATCGCTGTTTCTTCGGGTGGCATCTAAGAAGAAAAAGAACCAAGGAGATATTTATAAGACCTTAATCATCCCGGTCCGGCTGTATGGTGCAGAAGCATGAACCCTATCAAAAGCGGGGGAAAACCTTCTGCGATGCTTTGAGAGAAAGATTCTTCTTGTGATATTCGGTCCAGTTTTGTGACGAGGGATTGTGGAGAAGAAGATTCAACGACGAACTATATGGGCTATACAGCGACGCTGACCTGGTCAAAAAGCTAAAAAAGGATGGCTAAGACACGTGGAGCGTATGACGAGTCTTAGAATCCACCACTGAGGGACAACGCAGCAGAGGAAGACCCCACTTTAGGTGGTGCCCACAATTGGAGACCGACCTCAAGCAACCTCGGCTTATTGGTTGAGGCCGTGGTCCATCCCGGACTGTAAGCGCCACTAATAGTAAGTAAGTTAGTTATATTGGGAATAACAATAAAACAAACCAGAGACCGATAAAACATCGCGACAATGACTTAAAGAGTCAATCAATTTCACAATGTCACGGCCACAGATTTATGTTTTCGGTTAAGCGCGAGGACCTCATCGTAAGTCGTTGTTGCTTGTTTCTCAGATATCACAAAAAACCAAAGAGGTAGTGCCACGATTTGTATGCGATCTTTAATACGATCTTTTGAGTTCTGCCTTGTTCAGAAAAACATTGCCACAGAAGGCGGGTCCGAATTTTCTGATTTGTTTACATTAATAATTTTTTTGTTGAATTTTACGACTTACGATGTCCTCCCAATTAACCGTCGATATGTAATTGGTGCACTGCCTTGAACCCAAGTTTGAAGCGAATAAACGTCTTAAAAATGCAGACAGATCAAAACAGGCGAAATATTTCTTTTATCAGAAGAAAGCGTGGGTATATCGCTGCGTACCTGGCGACATCGAATGTGTGGTCATTTCTAACAAAAGTTGCCATTAACGCACATACCGTGATTTGAAAGTCTTGCGGTTTCAGCGTTGCAAAGTAAAAGGATTTAACTACTATGCCAGAAGCCAGTCTTGTTGAAGCCGCTTGCGTTGGAGCAGAAGGTAATGGGTTATATATTCCGTGAGTTTCGTGACTAGATCTATACCCCCAAAAGACAGGTTTTTCCAACAACACACATGATCAACCATAAGCTGATATTTCGACAGAAAAACCCTCAACATGTGAATGCAAAATATACAATGTCAAGAACTTGAATGTGTCGAAAAATAATGCAGGTAATTTAACTGGAACATCGGATCCTGTGGGTAGAATTATTCCGATATAAGAATTTGAGGCCGTGCATTTATTTTAACAACTCGAGTCTTTAAGAATTTCCACTGATCATTTTTGACGCCGACGATTATCTAGAAATGGACTAAAGTTAACGACCTGACTTTAGTCCATTTCTTTTGAAAAATGTTAACTCATAAGCACTACGGGCAGGTTGTAATATTTAATCAGCATCTTAAATAAAAAGATCATGAAGAACACTGCTGTTGCCGATCCTATTTTACGCACACACAGAAAGCAATAGCACATGTTAACCCAAAGTTGAGGTCTACATTGCAGTTAGATTTCATGTACGATATTTGTTCTCCAGTATCAACTCAAGTCCAAACTCTCCTTGGCATGGGCACTCAAACAGACTTCGACTTTAGAACAATCAAATTCTTATTTCGGCGAAAAGAAAATAAGTCACCAGATTAACCAAATTGATCTATGACCATAAACTACTTTGAAAGACGTTTAAGACCCTTCAGCAGCCCTCAGCCCATCATATGAAATTAGTTCCAAAAACCTGCATAGTGAGGAAACCTGCAAATAGTTACCAAGCAAGGCCTAACACCAAACTTAGTGTTTTACCTAAAAGGGAACTTGACCTCCCTTTCGCCTTGGTTTTGGATCGTGCAATTGATTTACTAAATGTCTATAGAACCATAGACCGTTCCAATGCTAATAAAGCTCAAGGTGAAGATCGTCTTCCGAATGATTTTTTTAAGAAACGTCAAACACATAACTTGAAAAATTAGCAGTTGCTTACATAATAAAGTTCAATCAGAAGCGTAACGCACTACTTTTGTTTAGAACACGAAAGAACGGCCAGAGTTCCAGAAGAAATCCTTGTGTGGTTTTACTATGCGGGAGAAGTTCTCCTCAGAATATAAAAAAGCACGACCTCTGCAACTTCTAAAGAAACCAATTTAGCCACCCAAATTCGAAGTAAATTATAAAAATCCCCAAATAAATCAAACAAATTAACGGCAATAAAGTCACCCTGCATCGTATCTTAAAAGAAAGAACAAATACAAAATCTTGGAGCACAGATAACATTGAAACAAGTCATTCTGCTTATCAGCAACAAGGGGATTTATTTTTTACGCAGAAACTAATTTGCAAATAATTCATTTAAAAGACGCTGGTGATAAGCATTCAATCGTCAGTTCACTTCAGACGCACTCAAGTTTAGCGCAACAATTAAACGCATTTCAAACAAATCAATGGCAATCAAACTTATTATCCTGTGCAGTCTCTTCGCCATCGCTTTAGGATTCACCATTCCAGAGGATCATTTTGATGATCCCAACAATTACTATAAAGTTGTAAGTAAAAAAATGATAATATTCAAACGAGTGGGATTTTACAACATTTAACCGTCTTTCGTTAAATAGGCCTTTGGCGAAGAATCCGCTCTAGGAGATGGCGAAGTTCTAGTTCGAAACGCACGCTCCCCACAGAGAACATTGGAAGCACGCGGCGAACACAATTCCCGACTTGGAGAGTCGGCAAATCTGATTTACACCCATCCTATCAGTAGAAATGTTGATCTTTATGGCAAAGCTAGCAGGAACTTCAGATACAACGAAAACAGTGGTCACGTCGGATTTAAATATCATTTCTAAAATTATCACTAAGTGAATGTTTAAAGTTATTAAAGTTATTTATTGTAAAAAACTCATAAGCAACTTTTTATTAATTTTTAATTAGAAGGGAGGTTGGTTAGGTGGGGCTGAGTTCAAGTGACTGTCTTCAGAGCTGAAGCACTTGAACAAATATTTGTTGACGACTCGTAAACAGTTGGATCTTCTGACGAAGAGTAAAAGACATCGAATGTCAGTGTTTGCTTGATCATTTAGATTCCCTAGGAGAAAGCTCGAAGGGTTTCTCAAACTAAGTTTTGTTATTTCAGTAGCAGTCAGGTTAAGCATTAGTTTACAAGTAGCGATTGGTATAGAGGTGTAGTAGTTTCTTATTTTGCGAGTTCATCAGTATTTCCAGAGTCCTATAACGCAACACAAAAATAATCGTATTCAACAAGTACTTGATGTCTTGTGTTATAGGCGGCCCCAGGTCGATGATGTTTATAGAGGGAGAACCAATTGCCGAACTCACATTGAATGGCTAAGAGCGTTTTAAGCATTCAGGTAGTTTTCGTAAATGACAGTTATGGCAGTTTTGGCAGAAGGATGTTGTCGAAAAAAATGTGAGATACTTTATCAAAGAATTGCGCATGCTACCAGTAAATGCATCGAACTACAGGGTCCGCCATCTAACGTTATTTTTCAACTAGTGCTTATTTCGCGAATGGTAACACTTAGCTCATGTCTGATTTGACAGATAATTAGTTTTATCCTTCCGCTGAACGAATATGGTTGTGTATACGCTTGAACAACGCTGGGAAATATTGCGACATTACTTTGAAAATCATGGTAATGTTGCAGAATGTGTGCGAAAATTGCGTACGGATTTTGGAAGAAAGAAACTGGCATCCTCATCGATAAACCAAAGCGTGAAAAGCCAAAAACAGTGCGTACACCCGAGAAAATTGCTGCTGTGGCAGAAAGTGTGCGCGAAGCGCCATCAACATCAATTCACCGTCGTTCTCAACAATTGAACATTTCGGAGACATCATTGAGACGAATTTTGCATAAAGACCTTGGTATGACGCCATACAAAGTCCAATTGGTTCAGGAGTTGAAGCCAACTGACCATCCAATGCGCTAAGTGGGCCTGCGATCGACTTAGAGAAGATGCCGATTTTGTCAAAAAAAATCATCTTTTCAGATGAAGCTCATTTTGATCTTGGCGGGTATGTAAACAAGCAAAATTGTCGCATTTGGGGCACAGAAAACCCGCACGCATACATTCAAAAGCCGATATACTCAAAACGAGTCACTGTTTGGTGCAGATTTTAGTCCGGAGGCATAATTGAGCCATTTTTCTTCGAAAATGAGCAAGAAGTGGCCGTTACAGTCAATGGCGATCGTTATCGGACCATGTTGAACGAATTTTTGTTCACATAAATTGAAGAGGAGGATATTGGCAACATTTGGTTTCCACAGGACGGCGCTACGTGCCACGCTACACAGCCGAAGCCACACTCGATGTTTTGCGCCCTGTTTTTGAAGATCGCATTATCAGCCGCAGAGCTGATGTCGTTTGGCCACCGCGGAGCTGCGATTTGACACCGTTGGACTATTATTTGTGGGGTGCCGTAAAAGATAAGTGTTACGCCGACATGCCAAAGACAATTGACGCTTTAAAGGACAATATTCGTGAAGCTGCACACAATCGATAATGTGCTTAAAAATTGGACCGATCGTGTAGGCTACTGCATGGCCAGCCGAGGCAGCCATTTGAATGAAATTATTTTCCATTATTAACCGCAAGGATTGTACTTTCAAATAAAAAAAACAAATTTGAGAAAATATTCAGTAGTTTTTTTTTATAGCATTTTCAAAAAAAAAAAGTTATTTGGCAGACCCTTTACTTCATTCACATTGGAACAGGACTTTGTTAATATAGGGATTATGTTAATTTACAGGAACTGATGTTAAAAATGTAGTTATCCTTTTGTACCATTTGGAGCGCCGTTCCAGTCAAACCCTGTGTATGTATCGATTGATTCAATACGACCTTGAGGAAATGAATTTTTTCTATGATCAAAACAATTTAACTGTTCAGCACTAAATAGAAACCGTCACTCTACCGTATGCAATTAGAAGAGACCAATCGGGGAAATTACGCCCAACTGTGTCCAAGAACCTATTCGTAATGAAGGATCGCTCAAAGCCAAAACGAACAATTGCGGAAGTTGAGATGAATAATCGCCCAAATATTTAGATCGGTTGACAAGACGTAATCACGGCCAGCGGTACTCAAATATGGCAGGCGCCTATGGCAAGTGTTCCTTGGTGGCACGGGATTAAAGAAATTTAACTATCTTGCAGGTTCAATTCACGCAGCTCCGCTCGGGGTATAAGCTTTTCGTAAATCAGGGCCACCAAGCTACTCTTGCCATAGGCGCTTGTCTGGCAAAGGCACAATCGCGTGTGGCGTCAGGTACCCACCTGCAGAAAGAGAGTTGAAATAGAGTGAGTTGCGATTTTTCATTCTTCATCACAGGCCATCATCTCTGCCATAGCAGACTTTTGACTTTGAGGTGCACCTACTGCTATGGCCAAGAAGAAGACTTCTTTTTTCTTTCGGATATGGTTCCTGATGTTGATTGTGATTGAGTGAGTGCAGTTTACTCAGACAACTAAAAAAATGTTAAAGTGTACATTTGTTTTTACGTCATAGATTCACTGTATTGTCTGGGTTAACTCCTCCCACTTTTTCCAGAACATAACTACTAAAGGATTTCTAATCAACAAAGTGGATGGATGTGACTATCTGCGGCCGATTTCATTACATATCCTTTTTGGTCAAAGCAATGACCACCACATCTCAGGTCGAGGGTTAGGTAGGAAGGATTTGCTTCATCATTGAAGCTCATTCTCATCTCTCTTTGAAAGACGGGAAAACTGAGTAGATACGTAAATGTAAGGCGTCTGCATGGTAGCAAAATGGACCAGTAGTTGTGTCTGAGCGCTCCATAGAATAGTAGCAAAATCCGATAAAAGATTAAACTAAATCGCATAACCTTTTCAGAGCCTAGAAGTTCACATTTAATTATGTGCCAATTCGAGGCAGGCATGAACCATGTCGAAAGATACAAAATACAAATTAGGGCCGATACCTTATCATTATTCTTCATTCGCTTAACGACCCCAAAAAAACAAAGGATATCTCTGTATCCCAGATAGATGCCACTGCAGACCAGCGATCTTAATTTGCACAAATCTTCGTTGTTCATCCTTCATCGAATTTAATGCTAAAAATGTCAACATTCTAATTCCACATGCAATCCTTTTGCCTACGTCAAACGAACCCAAACACTGAAGGATTAGCTACATATATAGTCCTTTTTATTTCCTCTTTATAATTCTTTGTATATACATAAATGCCCTATGCAGGCACTGACAAATGTTTCGTTTTTAATTCACCCCTGGCCTATTGCCAAATTAATTACTAAGACAAACAAAAAAACCCCATACACTGTATGTCGTACATTTGAGATAGCATCTCTTCTTCCCTTTCTGCAGGACCATAAAGAAAATGTCAATATTAATTAAAGAACGATTGTATTCCAATTAGGATCTGTGTTCTTCCCTTTTCCTACATGTACATCGGCACAGCGGCGAGCGGCGAGAATTGACAACAAATTTCTGTAGCTGTGACATCTGCAACATAACTTATAATAAACTATCTAAAGCTCTTTAAAATACCATTCTTCTCCAGGCCAACATTTTGCAAAACCAAAAAAAAATAAGAAAACCGGTCAACATCCCTATCTCTCGCTCTCTCTGCGCGGAGCGTTTCGCCCCTCGTCGTCGTAACATGATATATAAGCTTTACATAAAATGTATCTAGAAACAACTATACCACTCGTGGTTTCTTTTTGTATTTCAATAACAAAACGAGCAGTGATAGCCTTTTTTCCACGCTCATAACAGTGGAACTACTAATAGCGTTGTGTCCTGCTGGGAAAGAGGCAAGAAGGTGCATTCCGGGGTAAGGATACGGCTACCCAACAAATAGATTTCTAGTTTGAGTATTTCATTCATGGTATTCATCGACCATAAGTATCGCCTCCCTGTTTTTTTTTTTTCTTTTTTGTTTTTTGCTTGGCAACAGAAAAAATTGTAATATTCTATATTGTTTGGGTGAAGTACGAGTACATAGTAGTTGAGTTCTATAGGTAGATAGCCGTTGCTATTTTCATAGTCCTCCAAGTCGTCGTCGTCGTCATCGCCATCGTTCTGGTGAAGGATACTTTTGGAAAACCACCAAATTGTGGTAGTTTTCCTGTACAGCGAGAGTACAGAAAGAAAAAAATTTTATAAAGATGAATGGAGGTAGAAAAACAGAATACACAATACAGAAAAGAAGGAGAAGTGGGCATAAAATCTAGGCTACCTTCTAGCCCGAGCTATTCGAGCTACAAACAAACACATCGTTCTTTTTTTTTCGTGATAATGATAATGACGACGATGACGGCAGCTTTGGTTTTGGCCAAAAAATGTATATTTATGTTGCTCTGTTTTCCATTCTATCTGGCTTCCTCCTGGAAACGGATCTCTGTTGCCGAAGGAAGTAATCAATATTTTATCACACAACATAGGATATAAATTTGCAAAGAAACGGAAGGCGTGCGAGTTTTGTTGAAGGCATTTACAGTCGTAACTCCCAGAATGGGGAACAAAATCAAAATTAAAAAACGCAGAGTTAGAAACTCTAGTTTTGAAATAGTTTCAATAAAGCCAAAGTCAGGAAAAATAATACCGACTGTGGATTGCTTATAAAGAATCCCTCAAGCTATGCAAAAAAGACTTAAGAAAAGCAAGGCTAGATTCGTGGAGACTCTTTTGTGGGCAAAATAGAAGAGTCTTCAGAGGCATCCAGACTAAGAAAAATCTCCCATGTTATAGGAAATACAAACTTAAACAGGTCGATTACTTGCATAATCAGATTACCAAAGACAGGCTGCTTTGGGCGCTGCAAAGTTTCAAGCCATACAAAGATGGCATCCGAATTACAAAGAATATACTATCAACGCGTAAATGTAACCATGAAGAGTTGTTTGAAACTGGTTCCCAATCCACTGTTATGGTGAGAAGTAAAAGGAGTTTTTGTACTCAAAAATCCAAAAGATTTCAGACCTATCAGTCTTTCATCTTTCCTTTTGAAAACTCTGAAAAGATTCATAGCAGATTTTTATCTACGGCTCAACTTACGTATTGTAAAGGCAAACAGTTCTGCATACGCTAGTACGGGCCTTCGAATATTCTCTTCATCAAAAAGAGTACACGATGGTAGCTTCATTGGACATAGAGGGCGCTGAATGTACACATCTGCGATCACGACTGCACTTTTAGGTTTGAAGGTAGATGCTGCACTTGGTGAGTTAATAAAGCTTCTGCTCACAAGCAGGCTAATAAACTTAAAACTGGGTGTGTCATATGCCCGAAGATTTATATTTGTCTGTAGAGGAACCCCACAGGGTGGAGCCCTGTCCCCCCTTCTCTGGAACTTAGTGGTGAACGAGCTGCTGATACGTCTAGAAAGGGAGGGCTGTAGAGAGTCAATACCTTAAAAGAACTCCTCACGGGCTGGGTAACAGAAAAATTAGCTGCTAACTCGGCCATTCGCCTCAAATTTTCAAAACCAGCCTGAAATCCAAGCTGCAAGGTTCGAAAACTTTAAAGAAATATACGAAGTGTTTTTCCAGAGATTCGAGTGCTGCAAAATGTTGTTGCGGTAATAAAAGGTGTGGCATTGTGCTCTAACCACGAAGTGATGCGTTCCGGAAATTGTCCTAAGGTTTCACTCGCAACAACGGCATTGCTGCAAATGTTGCATGAGAACCAACATTTTAAGGCCAGAGATATGTGATTTTAAATGCAAAGAAGTTGTGAAAACCTTTCGTCGGATAGGTTGTCTTGCTTTTAGGACCCTTATTTCGTTTCACTTTGATCGCTTTATGAACTAACTGCTCGTTTCATAGCTTACAGTTGGATACATAAAGGATAAAGAAGGCTATCGGCTATTCAGGCAAGGTTTAGTTTAGTTGAATTCGCTTTCTGGCCCAAGCGCTTACTTTACCAAAACCCATTTGACATGAATGCGATTTGGTAGAAAGAATGTCACCTAGCTGTGTAGAGGTGTCACGTCGTTGCAAAAGCAATGTGGTCTTAGGGTTAACCATAAAAAGCCCGAACTTGTGCTGTTCACAGATTAAAAGGAGCATACCACAGGTGGCAGGGAGTGCAAAGTTTTTTTGGGTGGTAGCCTTGATAGAAAACATAACTGTAGGTTTAGTGTCAGTGAACGAGTGAGGAAGGCAACCTCGTCTTCCACAGAAAGTGTGGAGCAAATGATGTTGTTCATTTTGTGAATGTACACGGCAATTGTGCAACGTAAACTCAATTGTCTGGTGGTAAAGCAATCTTAAGATTGATTGATTGCTAAACAGAAAAATACAAAGACTAGCACGGTCAGGGATCAAAGCGCTTGGTTATCGGCACAAAGCATGTCTTTGCTGAGTTCCTGGATACAGGCGCATTAAAGGCAATTAAATTGCTTACGAACAAAGAAGCTAACATTTCCAAAAAGATCATGATTAAGAAGCCACTAGAGGAAAAGAACACTTGGAAGTGTCTTTTTCCGGTACCTCACTTTCTAATCCTTAAAAGTTTCTGAGTATCTTCATTTGGGTAGACTGGACCATATTGCGTTATCACGAGCAGGAAGGAAAGACCACAAGGCGGACTCACCACCGATTAGTCGTACACTGAAGGCAATCACAATGGGTTCATAGGTTCTCTTTTCGAGTTCCGGGTGGAAGTAGTTAAATTATTTCTATGTTAACCTAACCTACCTAGTTTCTTTATATATAATTTGCGAGTGCAAAAGGGATTGTTAGCACCCTTACAATGTTAGTAACACATCACGGGTATTAGGGAAGTGGGGAATTAGAAGGAATATAACGGTTAGGAATAACTGAGTGCGTCAACAGAGCATTCCACATTCGGGTTGTGCGGCAAAGGAAGGAATATATATTATTAATATAGACTCCGATAGACCTGGGTTTATATTGGACTCTCTCAAACATGCAACGGATTTCGGCAAGGAGATGCGCTGTAGTGTGATTTCTTCAATTTTGTTCTCGGGCAGATAGAGCGCAGGGCCAATGGGTTCAAAACTCTTAACTCGGAGGACAAAGTGCATGCTCTACAGAACTCTTACTTTGCCAGTTCTGCTATACGCCGCTGAGTGCTGGGCGATAAGGAGGAAAGGAGAGCTAAAGAAAAATTCTTCGACTGATTTTTGGTCCTGTGTGCTAGGCTGGCGAATTGAGGAGAAGATATAACCTCGAACTCTATGAGCTGTACCAAGATGTGGATGCAATCCGAAAAGCCAAAAACCGTCGACTACACTGGCTCGGCCACAGCGACCGAATGGACAACAATGCTCCGGCCAAGGGGATTTTCGAATCCTACCTCCCAGGTTTGAGACGACAAGGAATACCGAACCTCCGTTTTAAAGACCAAGCCATCGCGGATGCCAGAGCGCTTGTTCTGGACAACTGGAAGCAGCATGCCCGGGATCGCAGAGGATGGAAGGCAGCCGTGTCTTCAGGCAGAGACCCTTCAGGGGTGGGAAGCCGGTTATGTAATTAAGTACACCTCGTTTGTTAAGTTTACTCACAAATTCAGGGGAGGTCGCAATATATCGCAGTTTAAACCAGATCCAATTGCTAAACGTGAATAGTCATAAATACAGCCGCTAACTTCCAGCCTCAACTGTGTCCGCAATCAAAACATTCATGACTCCAAAAGTATTTCCACCGCCCACAACCCCCTTCCCAACAAAGCGTCATTCTTTTTCATCTAAATTTCTAATGCAAGTCATGTGCAGGCATCCAAGTCGTTAACCTCAACCAGAAATTACATCCACCACCATCGAGAGCATAGAGCCAAAAGTCAAAGCGCCAAACAATAGGCCATCATAATAATAATCATCAAATGCAGAAGCACCAAGATTATGAATCCCCCCCCACTAGTCCTCTATGATGGGCCATCATTCACGTGTAAATGGATCAAGTATCTCTGCCGCCCCGAAAACGATATTAGATGTGTAACGTGATACATTAGACTCTCTCTCTCTCGCATAGACCCGCATGTGGCACCGCCAAACAATATCTCAAATTTATTTGTTTGCGACATATATCGCATACAAAGTAGATAATAAAATGCGTTCCACCCCCGCACCACCACCACCACTGTTAGAAATCGAAAAAAAATGAAGTGAATTCTCCCAAAGGATCTGCAAAGAAAACAAAACAAAACCGCACACATAAAAATCACTAAGAAAGGATGACTCGAATATGTTGTTTGGGCGGAGGGGCCAGTTTTTTTTTTTTTTTTTTTTCGTCCGACAGGCGAACACAGAACACAGCAACACCGCCATCATCGTCATAGAGAATGACACACGTTAAGAGAAAATGTGGATAGTCATTCATTTTGCACATCGGAATTTTCGTCTCATTCTGGCGGCTTTTCGGGAGTGCAAAGCGAGACACATGCCCCGTTTCGAAGATGAGAAAAAATCCTTTTATTTTATGGCGAAGAGGAGAATAGAAAAACTACAACCAAAAACTCACTAAACAATTTTAATTTAGTCGAACCATGACTATGAGTCGTATACATACGTATATACAGTACGTTACGACAGAAGAGTAAAGGTGCCACCCAAAAGAGGAGAGAAGGGGAAAAAATGTGCATTAACCAAATTCATGCAGCAGCTCTATAGATTGCGAGCCGAGTACCTCTGCTGAACACCGCCGCCACCATTACCATGATCATTGCTTAATGGCGTTTCATTGTACTCCGTTTTGTACCCGTTCCCCGTTCCCCGCTCCGCGTTCCGTTTAGAGCTGTTATGTTCAAGTTGAAGTTGAAGTTTTGTGTGTGGTGTGTGTGATGAAACTTTTCTGGGGTGGGGGGAGTTATTTTTTATGGTTGAACACTTTTCTAAATGTTTTAATATAAAATTATAATGAATACGTATGCGAAAAATCCGCAGAAGTTTAATCCTTTAAATTTCCCCCAAAACGATAGTGTTTTCGAAATGAATTTGCAATTCTTTTGGTGTTGATGGGATTTAGGTGTTTTGTTGTTATAGGTTAAAAGCTCATAGAGGTGATTTAGGTTGGGTTTGTTGAAGTAATTGGCTTGCGAGTGTTTATGTCAGGCAAACAAATTTGTGTCGGCAAAAATGCGGATATCATTTATATTTTAAAAATTGGACATTTTATTTCCATCTGATGACAGTTGTGTAATGAAGGTAATAAGCCTAAGAATATGCAACAAAAAAAAGAAGTGTTTAGTGATTTAACTACAGAGAATAGTTATTCTCAATATGATGACAACAGTTCTTAAGTTTTGGAAAAAAATGGCTTTAACTATTTTGATTTGTTTTGAATTTAGGACACTTTGGACCTTAAAAAGTGTAGTGACTGAGAGATTAGAAAAAGGTGAAGGTAAAACTGGTTTATCAAGGCAATCCGGCTAATTAGGGCTGAAGTTTCCGGTAAGGGATTAGAATGGCCTTCAAATACTACGTATTCAGATATAAAAAAAAAATATTAGGCATAAACGGCCCATACAGGACCTAAACGCATAGCTTCTCCAACCATTGTGTGTGCGAAGTTATATTTTTGAAACGAATGGAGGGACCTACAGTTTAATGTCGATTCCGAACGGCAATTTATTTTTGAGAAGCTTCTCATGACATTTCTTACTCTTGGATGTTTGTCAGCGTTCGCAAGAGGTGGGGCAGCGAATAAAAACTTTCAGGTGGTACAGGTCGGGATTTGAACCAGCGAACTCTCGCTTAGTGGCCCAATGCACTTAACCACTAAGCCACTGTACCCACACGTATTCAAATATACAGCACTCAAAAACTGTGTATCGCTAAGATGTGCTCTGTAAGATTATATATTTATTATTGCTTGACTAAGAAAGACGTTATAGCAGATTGAAAACCTTATTAACCCCTGATCTCGCTCAACAATCCCGAGGTTTATAAAAAAATGTTAAGGGTCGAGGAACACGATGCGATTGGCGTTAAAGATCGGTGGTAAGACAAATTTATCGTACGTAAAGTAACAGCAGAACCTGCCTTTAACCTAAGTAGAATAGCTAAGACTAATACATCGGTACACCCTTCAACTGCGTCTAGAGCAGAACTCCACCAGCTGAATAAAAAAGTTGCGTACCGAGAAGTATATGAGATGTGTTTTTGAATCGCGACAAACATTTGATCAAATGCCAAATATTTATTTTAATCACATTTTAAGTTTTGAAAAAACAAGAATTTCTCAAAAACAGGTCTAAAGAGTTTGATTTTGATGTAATTTTGCATATTGAAAACTTTTAGCCTAATTGTCCAAAATGCATAAACAATTTAATTTAAATTTAAGAAAATTTTGAAATATTGACGGTTTTATAAATTACAATTATTTCGAAATTTATTCAAAAAACCGTGCATGCAGTATTCTCGGCCCCACCCAAAATATTCAAAGAAAAAGAAAACAGACCAAAATTTTTGAACCGATAAAGCAAAATTAAAAAAAAAATGATCATGACGCCGCATGATGTTACCTTCGAAACGTTTCGCCGTTTCTATCTTGGACAGACCGACGGACGGTATTGGCGGACCCACTCATTTTGAGGCCAAAACCACCGCACGATTGCACGATGTCAAATTTTATTAGAAAAATGGGCAAGCCGTAAAACAGCTATAATTCCAGCCTCTTCATTGTTTGTGGTGGCAATCACAAGTTGTTGTTGTCTCATTCAAACATTCAATATGTAATTAACGGAAAGCCTGGCAGCTAATAATAGCCGCGCATATACACGAAATGGAAAACGCGAAAAAATTTCCTCGGAGCTTACAAAAAAAAAAGTGGTTTATTTCATATCGAGATGATTTCAAGCCCTTATCAATCCAAAAAGGTAGCCCACCAAGTACTGAGCATTAGAAAATGATAAATTTAAGCACTTTACGCAAAGCACTGTAGGTAGCTTCTGATCTTATGCAAAGACCGTACAAAAAAAATTTGCCGCTGAAAGCATTAAAATAGGTAAATATAAGAAAGGAACAGCCAAAGGGTTCCTTTGAAATAAAATGTCCACAGATGTCACAGATAACAAAATGTATTAATTAAAGTGAAAATTGATTTAACCTGAATAGCCTGCGTAATAACTAGGTCATGTTATCCAGTCCAGACTGTAATGTGCGAACTGAAGCAAGCAGCAAAATGTGTAGTAGTATTTTCTGTTACCTAAGCTCAGAATCAGAACGAAGCTATACACTGCGCTGAATGGTTTTAAGTGCTGAAAAACTGCATTTGCTGTAACAAATGGCATTACATGGTTTGTGGTCTTTAGGCTTCCAAAAGAGCATTTTGGAAAACATCTTCACTAAAATTAAAACCTCGTAGAACTCGAAAACGAAATCGACAAACGAAAAGCGAATTGATCAAATGGAGCGCTTCCACACTCGTTTCATCCACGGTAAACAATGCCTTCGTATTTCGCAGTAAATTCACTAAGCCCCGACTCCATTTTCTTGAAAGCCTTAGCCATTAAGTTACATGCGCCGAAGTTTAGGCCATTATCACTACACATGAACCGAGGATAATAAAACGTCGGGCTGCCATCTTACAGCTCGGAACATCAAACAATTGCGATGTCTAAAAATTACCAACTTTGGTCTAAAACAGTAGATTCCTACATGCATAAATTTCTCAAGCCATTAGCCTTCTGCGGGTCCTCTTCAAAAAATGACGACAAATTAGGGCTGCTTCTCACGAAGTGCGCCCTTAAAACTTCGCGCAAATAGATCACTTCGCACAGAACTAAATTTCGTTCGAACTCTGACAGGCCTTCGTATTCTTCGTAGGGAATCTTTGTCTGCTTTAGATAAAGCCAGCACCGAGTTTTTAAATGCATTCATAGGCTTCTTATTTCAGCAATTGACCATAACAATGGGCGATAGTAACTCCTTTTCGTTGAGGTAAGATCTCTCTTTGTGCACACCCGGGATTTTGTATGCAGAGTAAATTCATTCATTAAACAGAGTTAGAGCCATTACTGAACCCTGTGGTAGTCCGATGCATAAACTTTTCCATGCCCATAATGAAAATGTTTAGAGTTAAATAACTTTATGCGTGCAAATGGTTTGACCACAATTATTTTATTATTCGAAAAAAGAACTTTACGTTGCACTCATATGAAGTAAATTGAATGGTTTCCTACCGCTTTTTCCCAATTTAATTAATTCACAAACAAGACAAGCAAGTCGTTGTCATATTCTTTCTCTGCTCAGTCAGGCGTTTCTCAAGGGAATCATTTGAGACCCACTTTGTTTATACCTAGCAATTCAAGATTTTAAATCATGTTTAAAACGTGATATGATTTATATTTAATACTGAAGCCGTCTAAATGTCACATTTCCATTTAAGGGATCATAACCCTCCCACTTCACTGCATTCCTATTCATCCGCCTGTGGGGTTCGGCGGTTCGACTTCAAAAATGTCACCATAAGACATTTTAACGAAAGAATATTCCTTCCAGCTTTCATTATTCCTTGTCGATCTCGACCTTGGAGTTTATTTTCACCCCAAACTCGCTTTCAAGAGGACATACCTATCATAAGTCCAATTCTATGCTAGACTTTACAAAGAGGTCGTTTCGTTCGAATTGAATGACTTTCATGTTACTCAATCTTTGTACAATTGTTTGGTTCGTCCGCATCTACAGTACGCTTCACTAGTCTGGACTCGGTACTACAATATCGTTCAAATCGAATAGAAGCCATTCAATGTAACTCAATTCTATTTGCTCTAAGTAGACTTTCATGGGAAGATCCTTATAACGGCCCTACAGTCAACGTATCAATAGTCAACGAGTCAATACATATGCACCTTCAGCCCCTGACCTGCTGTCTTCCATTCACTTTAACTTTTGTTAAAAGTGTCCAACAACTTCAGAAGTGTGAAGTTATTAGTAGTAGTAAAGGATGTTTTTTTAGAGGTTGGTTTGTCGAATAGAGATAAAACTGACATTTTGTGGTCAAATCTGGCAACTCTAATGTCATTTATGTTCAGTTTGGTTTGCCATTTCATCATGAACAGGTTGACAAATGAACAACGCTTGCAAATCGTGCAAATTTATTTCGAAAATAATGGTTCAGTTTGCGAAGTTTACCGCAAACTCCGTTCATTTTATGGTCGACATAATCGTCCATCAGAGCAATTAATTCGGTTAACCATGGATCTTTTTCACACTACGTTTACTCTATGTGTGCATCCGCAGATACGTCGAACAGCGCGCACCGAAGAAACAATTGCCGCTGTAGAGCAAAGTGTTGAAGAGGACCCGAATGAATCGATTCGCCACCGTGCACAGCAATTGGAGCTTTGTCCATCAATTTATGGAAGATTTTGCGCAAAGATCTCTTCTTGCGACCTTACAAGATCCAGCTTGTGCAAGAATTAAAGCCGCGAGACCATGTCGTGATTTTGGTGAATGGGCCAATTGATATCGATGCTGATTTTCATCGCAAAATTTTGTTCAGTGATGAGGCTCATTTTGGGTTGAATGGCTACGTCAACAAGCAAAATTGCCGCATTTGGACTGAACAGAATCCACATGAGACCCTTGAAACGCCATAACATCCACAAAAAATGACTGTTTGGTGTGCTCTAAAGGCTGGTGGAGTCATTGGGCCATACTTCTTCCGAAATGATGCTGGAAAATCAGTTAATCAGAGACCGGTATAGAGCCATAATAACCGACTATTTGTTCCCGAATTAGATGGCATGAATGTGGATGAGATGTGGTTCCAACAAGACGGCGCTGCATGCCACACAGCGCACGTCACAATCGATTTATTGAAGGAAACATTCGATGAGCGCATAATTTCGCCGAATGGACCTGTCAATTGGCCACCAAGACCGTGTGATTTGACACCATTGGATTATTTTCTTTGGGGATATGTGAAGTCGCTCGCCTACGCCAACAAACCAGAAACGTTAGGGGACTTGGAAGCCAACATTCGTGGCGTTATTGCCGACAAACAGCCCCAAATGCTTGAAAAAGTGGTTGAAAATTTGACCTTTGGACTTGTCTTTATTCGAACCAGCCGCGTTGGCCACATACCCGAAATCATATCATGAATATTAATGGCATAAAATTATCCTTCCAATAAAGCCAAATTGATGGACATTAAAACTATTTTCTTGTGTTTTATTTCAATTCGAAGTTCTATACCTCTAAAAAAAAACCTTTTATTAACAATTATTGAGCTCCAACAGCCCATTCAACGCCCTAAGCCTTTCTTCCTCAAGCATTATGTGTGCGAAAGCAGGTATTGCTCCTGTATGTTTGTCAGACTTTCGCAGGTGGTAGGACCCCAAACAACTAAAAGTGTTACTGAAAAGGATTTGAACATGCGATCAGTAGTCCCCACACTAACCACTAAGACTACGAATAGCAGTATCAACTGACATTCAAGACTAATAAAAACCAATCAACCGTTGAACAATCAACAATTCTTGGATTTTTTTTCCTCAGAATTGATTTGCCAACAACCTCTTTGCGTTGGAAAATTAAATTTCATTCTTTCAACTTGAAAACCCAACTTAATTGAAACTGAATGTATAAACTTTCCAATTTTACAAAAACAGAAATCAGCTACCGAAATTAAGTTCAAACCCAAGACTGAGTAAAAATTAAAACTGCAATAAATGGTTTCAAAGAGCAATTAACCAAAACAAAGCAAATAATTACAAACACAAACACAGAGACACAAAATGAGCATAGCAACAGAAAATATCTATATATATAAAATAGACCAAAACGGGAAACATAATGTTATAACAACGTTTGAAACGTTTTTAGTTCTGTATCTGTACACGCGTCTATTGCGATGTACAGAGAGAGAGAGATATATACTTTTTTCTCAAAACTGCCACTTCTATGGATGATTTTGTTCTCGGTTTGGTTTTGCGCGATATAGAACGCTCGTACCACAGTACAAATATACCTACGAGTAACCATAGGCAATTTGTTATTATATCTAGGTATTAACCATTATTGTGAAACTTGCTTTGCGAGGATCCAGAATTACTGCCATAATAATTTTATTTGCTTCTTTTCTTGTTCTTCGCTCTGACGGTTAACGGTGGCTTTAACTGTGACTGTTACTGCGGAATTCTCTGAAAGTACATACTTCGAAGGAGTTCAGTGATGGCGACAGGAGGAATGTGCATGGTATGTTGTTTTTTTTTTTTTTCTTTTGGAGTATCTACACTTCTAAGAAGTAATTTGAAACGGAAGGACGACACATTTTAGGAATTCCCGCTTGCGCCTTTTTTAGCTCTGCCTTTTCTAATTGTTATCCTTGCTTGCAAAAGAGAGAGAGAGAGAGAAATTAAAATTAATTACTAAATGTGATTGTCTTCCCTTTTTTGGGGGCAGAAACTTTAAATTTGAAAAAATAAAGAATTATTTCTTGCATTGAAGTGTGGATTCGAGGCGCGTACTTACTGAGCACGCGACTGAACGACTTGAACGACTAATGGGGACGCAGTTGGCATTGAAAGGTTTGCACGGCCCTTTTATGGTGATTAAACAAAAAGAAATAATCCGTTCGTTAATCTGCTGCATATTTTAGTAAACGAATTGAAGAACTAAGACTGTCGGTAACAAGCTGCAGCGAATTGCATGTTCAATATTGGCATCAAAGGCGCGATGCGCACCTGCCAAACAGCCGCACTTAAGGCCATTGTTGGGCTGCTCTCACAAATACAGATCTTCCTTAAGAAGACAGCTGCTAGGTGCGCTGTTAACTTGCAATTCGAATCTAAGTTTAATCCGGAAGACCATGTGGCTCACCTGAAAATACTGCTGGCGACTACAAGTTTGGGAATCTGGTCGAGGTTGAAATACTTGACCGCAAATTGTGTGCCGACACTTGATCCGAGAAGTACACCGACGGATCAAAGATTAAATCTGGATTTGGAGCTTGTTTCATTGGACCCAAAACCAGTCTCGATACCCATGGGAATGTGTCCCAAATTGATCTAAAACTAAAGCTGCACATTCACATCCTCCCGGACAGTCAAGCAGCACTACAGTCACTGTCATCGAACACAGTTCATTTCTGTGACACTAACGTGCCGCTACGATGCCTTGCAAAAGCTAGCTAAACACACAACAAGGTCAAAGTTGGATGGGTACCTAGCGACCAAGGGATTTGCAGGCAACAAATCTGCAGACGAGCTGGGTGGACCACATTCTGCGTTTTCAGAAACAGAAACCTACTGGAGAGTCAATTGGGCTGCTGCTTTAAGACTAATTAACGATTGGGAACAACAACTTCGTCTTAAAGTGTCCCTGGTTGAAGACAATTAAGCCATACTCCTACAAGGAAATCCTGTTCTTAAGTTATGAAGCTGGTGGGATTCCTCACAGGCCATTACATCTTATCTGTGTAGAAGATGATGAAACTCCTCCAAACATTCTCTGTTAATGCCAGGGACTTCATTGGTTAAGACGACGGATCTTCCAAAAAGACCTCCGTACATTTAGAAACTCTGCAACGTCCTTAGTTGCGGTTTTCACCAGGGAAGTCACTCGTCTCTTAGGCTAACATCCCCTTTTTGATAGAATAGACCTTTAAGGTTGCAGTTTGAGCCATTTGAGCTGAGAAAAATATAGAAAAACATTTGAAAACACGAAATTGAACCTAATTTTGAGGACGTTGTCACAACGTAAGATCTGTGGTGACAAAACGCAACGGCTACTATCAACCATAAATAAAAACCACTCGCCAGCTCGGTTCCCAGCTGTTTTATCAAACAACCCATGGACTAGGACAACACTGAGTGTTGGAATATTCGTAGCAATCAGCCTCTGAGCGGAACTATCAGAGGTTGCACATTAAAGAGTGACTGTAGGTGTAGCTCATATTTCGGGAGAAGCCACAAAAAGATATCCTTGAAAGCACCACTTCAACGTAGAAGCACAAGCACAGGACGATGTACCTACCTAATTCCAACAATACCTACAAAGACAAGTTTCTTAAATGGATGAAAATGAAATAAAGGACAATTTTAACCAGCATGGTTTAGTTGAACATTTTGATGAGCAGTTACAAGTTGTCCGGAAAATCTCCACGAAAATCGCAAATCCGGAAAGAGCCGGTTTAGGTATATGAATGCGACGTTTCGGTGGCGCAATGATTTTGCTGCCAGCAATTCTAAGATCAACTACGGCAATTTAATTCTTCAAATTCTTCTTAAAATTGCAACTGAAAACAAACACGCGAGTTGCTCTACAAAATTATAAGTTCGCTGCAGCGATATTTAAGGCAAATTGCTTGCGATGGGCAATGGCGTGATTCCAGTCGACTTAGTCACCGGCCTGATTGAATTTCAAACAAATTTTTGCAACTTTACAACGACCCCGGAAGAGCTCATCACGAATGTTTCCGCAGTTGTATTGACCATGACTGGCACGAGTAAAAAATAATGTCGACCATTAAAATTCGTCATTCAAAATCAAATCGCCGGTGATGGATGAAAACGAAGCCCACCAACTTTCCAATGGAATTTTTGAATTTTTTACATGTTTTAAATGTTTCGAATGAACCAAAACTTTGTAACAGAACGCATTTGGTTATGAAGAATCTTAAATCAAATGCAATTCAAGCGGCGATTTGATCATCTCGCTTTTACTTTGAAAATTAGTACGTCCCAAGGACAGTTGCTGGATGTTTGTGGCATCAAGCTTGAATTCCCATGTTTCTCACATGGTTAATTGCATGTGGCGTGCTCCCATATCGGCAAACATCCCGCTTTGTACGTGTACGCGCCCGAGAATTAGACAACAAATATTGTGTACTATAAAGCACTTCAGTTAGTCGACACATCAATCATCACATCACATTTAATAGAACTCTTGAATAAAGAATTTCAACTATCTGAATTACATGGAGCAGCATGTTCATGTGCATGCACAGAATTTTGGCGGAACGAAATTCGCTGGAAAAAAATAATTCAAAAAAGCAATGAAATCAAACTTATTTTCGTCCAGATTGGCCATTTCACCCACTGTGGGATGTGGTCACTACATCGTTTGAGTGTTAGGAGTAAAGTACTGCCCGATTACGTCCAAGTGGACTGTGATACTAAGAAAATGCCTAAACCTGTGGAGCAATCAAAGAGCATTTTAATAATTTAGCATTCGAATGGATTAGCCTCAATGTGCACTCTGCCCTAGTTTGCCATAAAAAATATGAAGGAAGGGAACAAATATCTAAGTCTCACAACAATGTGTGGATAGGAATAGATTTTGGCTGCAAACTTTCCATATAATTTCGAGTTGATCCCAGTTCCAATATATGTCTGGCTTAGCATAACAAGCAAACCACACTAGTACCACGTAAGTTCTAGTGTTCTTAAGTGAACGTTTATAAAGGGTGATTTTTTAGCTGGTTTGGTTTTGGCAACACTGGTTTTGACAGCTGACGTGTGTTTAGTACCTTGTGTCACTGTCAAACAGCTTCAGTTTGGTTTGCAATTTAACCATGGATCGTCTTACAAATGAACAACGCTTGCAAATTATTGAATTTTACTATCAAAATTCGTGCTCGGTTCGAAAAGTTCATCGCGCGCTGCTTCCATTTTATGATCGGCATTCTCGACCTTCTGAGCAGTCTATTCGGAAGATTGTGACCAAATTTCGCACCAAATTTACTTTGTTGGACATTAAACCACCAACACGTTTACGTACTGTGCGTATTGAAGAAAATATTGCGGCCGTATCAGCTAGTGTGACAGAAGACCGCGAAATGTCGATTCGGCGCCGTTCCCAGCAGTTAGGCCTTTGTTACAGCACTACGTGGAAAATTTTGCGGAAGGATTTGGGCGTAAAGCCTTTTAAGATACAGCTGGTGCAAGAACTAAAGCCAGCCGACATACCACAACGCCGAATTTTTGGTGAATGGGCTCTTGGAAAGCTGGCCGAGGATCCGCTTTTTTATCGAAAAATTGTGTTCAGCGATGAGGCTCATTTTTGGTTGAATGGGTACGTAAATAAGCAAAATTGCCGCATTTGGAGTGAAGATCAGCCAGAAGCATTGCAACAGCTACCAATGCATCCCGAAAAAGCCACTGTTTGGTGCGGTTTATGGGCCGGCGGCATTATTGGGCCATATTTCTTCAAAGATGATGCGAATCGCACCGTTACTGTCAATGGTGAACGCTACCGAGCGATGATAACAAACTTTTTTTTGCCCGAAATGGAAGTTCTTGACTTGCATGATATGTGGTTTCAACAAGACGGTGCCACATGCCACACAGCACGCGAAACAATGGCGCAATTGCGAGGCGAGTTTGGTGAACAGTTAATTTCACGTTTCGGGCCGGTCAATTGGCCGCCTAGATCGTGCGATTTGACACCATTAGATTATTTTTTGTGGGGGTATGCCAAGGCTAATGTGTATAGGGACAAGCCCGCTTCGATTGACGCACTGGAAGCCAACATCCATGCATTCATTCGTGAGATACCGGCCGATATGTGTGAAAGAGTATGCCAAAATTGGACTCAGCGGATGGGCTACCTGAGACGCAGCCGCGGTCAACATTTGCATGAAATTATCTTTAAACATTAAATTGCAAGGTTCAAACTATCGATTCAAATAAATATTTCATTCATTTTTTCGAATTTTTTGTGTTTTTTTTTTTTAAAAAAAGTTCTAAACCTCTTAAAAAATCACCCGGTATTAACAGAAAAGGAGAAAGGATTTAAAACTTAATTTATTTCGAGGAAACACATTCTGAGCCGTCAAATTCTGCGGTTGCAGGGGAACTTTTAGCTTTCACTTTGGTATCGCTTCAGTGTCACATTAATTGACATTGAACACATTTACCCCGCAAAAGAATTCCAAGTATCTAAGTAAGCCGAACATCAGATCACGTTTATTTATCGAACAAAGTTACAATACTTTAGTGATTAAGGATTCCAAATTGTACTGCAATATTCAAGAGCTGATCTAACAAACGCAAAAACAAGACATTTTAAAGTGTGTGGATCATTGAATTCCTTTGAGTTGCGCAAGATAAATCCCAACATTGAATTACCTTTGGCGACTAAAAAGTCAACATGTTTTACAAAATCAAGTTTCGTGGTCGAAAATTACCCCAAGGTCTTTTTTAAAGGTAAAACTTAAAAGAAAAGTTCCATTTATCTTATATGAGAAATTAATAGCTGAACGATTACGACAAAACGTTAAACTTTGGCATTTTTCAATATTAAGGTGCAAGGAGTTTATCAAACCCCATTTCGATAAATTCTCGATATCTTCCTGCAATAACGTGCAGTCATGTTGAGTTTTTATGCACCGAAAAACTTTTAGATCGTCCGCAAACATAAGACACTTAGAATTTACAAATACGTTGGGGATATATCATTGATAAACAATAAGAAAAAAAGGCGACCTAGGTGGCTTCCTTGCGGCACACCCGATGTGACATTAATAGGTGAAGAAAGAAAGTTATTTATACGGACATATTGAATACGACCCTTTAAGTATGCATTAATCCAGTTCAAGAAATTAGAATGAAAAGCAATTTTATTTAACATTATAAGTAATATGTCATGATTAACACGATCGAATGCTTTGGAGAAATCTGTATATACAGCATCCAATTGATACCCTTTCTCAAGACCATTTAAAACATATTTTGAAAAAATTGCAAGGTTTGTAACGGGTGATCCAAGTAGAGATACTTTTTTCAATAGCCTTTTTTGACAGATCACGTGTGAGTCGTGTCATGCTGTCATGTTATTTTTGTTTAGTATTGTTTGGCATTTCATAATGGAAAGACTTACTCGTGAACAACGTTTACAAATTGTTCAACTTTATTATGAAAATTCACGTTCTGTGAGGAATGTGTTTCGTGCACTTCGCTCAACTTATGGTCAACATAATGGGCCTACTGAGCGTACTATTCGCAACACCATCACCCATTTTGAGACCCAGCATTCGTTATTGGATAATATTCGACCGAATAGACCACGTCCAGCACGCTGAGAGGAAAATATAGCGGCCGTAGCTGAGAGTGTACACGAAGACCGTAGAGAGTCAATTCGGCGCCGTTCGCAGCAACTCGGACTGACGTATGGAACGACTTGGCGCATTTTACGTCAAGATCTTAAATTGAAAGCGTACAAAATACAGCTTGTGCAACAACTTAAGCCGCTCGACCTTCCCAAGCGACATCGCTTCGCTCTATGGGCTCTTGAAAAGTTCCAAGAAGATCCGACGTTTTCGAGGCAAATTTTGTTTAGCGATGAGGCCCATTTCTGGCTCAATGGGTATGTAAACAAACAAAATTGCCGCATTTGGGACGAAGAGCAACCTGAAGAGATTGAAGAACTGCCACTTCATCCAGAAAAAACAACGGTTTGGTGTGGTTTGTGGGCCGGTGGAATCATCGGTCCATATTTCTTTAAAAATTATGCCGGTGCGAACGTAACCGTCAATGGCGACCGTTATCGTGCCATGATAACCGACTATTTGATGCCTGAAATTGAAGCTCGTGATCTCGGCGACATTTGGTTTCAGCAAGACGGCGCCACTTCCCACACATCGCATCAATCAATGGACTTATTGAGAGAACATTTCGGTGAGCACATAATTTCACGTTTTGGGCCGGTCGATTGGCCACCAAGATCGTGTGATATCACACCGTTAGACTTTTTCCTGTGGGGATATGTAAAGTCAGAAGCTTATGCCGACAAACCCGCTTCGATTCAGGCCTTGGAGGAAAACATCACGCGTGTCATTCGCCAGTTACCAGTCGAAATGCTCGAACGAGTGATCGAAAATTGGACTCAACGGATGGACCATCTGCGACGTAGCAACGGCCAACATTTGAAAGACATAATCTTCAAAAAATAAATGCCAAAGAATGTTCTTTCAAATGATAATAAACATTCCCCATTAAATTTTAATTTTCTGTGTTTTTTTTCTTTAAAAAAAAATGGATCACCCTGTACAAGCATTATGCAAAACCAAACAGGCACATTATTCTCACTAGATATTGAATTCCTTATGTTCTTTAATTAACATTGTTCTTGTTTTTTTCGTTGATGAAAATTTGAGTATTGCATTTTTTACACATATTTACATAACTGGGAAAACAGCGTAAGTGTAACGAAGTGCTCCGCGAGGAATGTTTGACCTAAAAAGTGCTCCTCGACCAAAAAAGATTGGGAACCGCTGCTATGAACCTTTTGTCAGCACTAACCAATGCTCCTTAGTCGATAAAAAGTTTACATTTTCTTCGACTTCTCAGTTTTCTAAAATTTATCGACAAACTCGCTGAGGGAATCTTTTTCGGTGTCTGATTTATTTTTGTTGGACAATTAAACTAAAAGATCTGAGAAATTAATACAAAAACAGACCTCATTTAAATTTAAATCAAAAAAAATCTAAAGTTAACCTTTCTCGTAAAAAAAAACAAAACCAACACCCTGTCGGCCGGTACAACTGAAATAAGTCTACAAATTGCTTGCAATTTATGAACTTAAACATATCCATAAAATGTCAATACCCCTGCTATAGGAAGCAATTTATTTAACAGCTTGGCCTTAAACTTTGATAGCTTGAAGACATAATTTACAAATTTTTTATTTTCAGTTACCATCTGTTTCTTTTATAGACAACGCATTTCCTTTTTTTTTACACCTACACTGGATAAGTACAAATAATAATACAATAAAGCCTAAAGAACTTCCCTCGAAGGCAAAATAATCAAAAATGAAAAAAAAAGACCCACGCCAAGGCCATCATATATTCATCCCTAGAACAAGTGGAGGAAGAAAGACCAAAAGGTCATTCATAGAGAAATGATTCGCGAATTTATTTTATACTCCAAAGTAACAGTTGTTTTGTAATAAAAAGGAAATATTTATTTTTTTATATATATAAATTTTGTGTAAGAGAAATATAAAATTTTTGTTACCAAAACAGGCACAATGCAATAAACACAAGGAGCGGTATTCGGTGTCGCAATCAGGCTGTAGCCGTTTAAGTTAAAAGATTCCGTTGTAAATGTATTCCGTTTAACTGGGTGGAAAAGACTTTGTAGTTGTAGATTTGCTGTGTGATTCTCGTGGATGAGTTTTCGTTTAATGGCTCTTTTTTTAAATTGCTGCAAGGTGAATGAAATGTGAGCTGCTGTTGTCTGCTGTTGTAGTAGTGAGTGCAAAATTTGTTCAACTCTTGCTTTTTGTCGCACTGAGGGGGAGACTCACTTATTAACTTTAGAAAATTTTGTTTTTGAAATTTGTTTTTTTTTTTCTTTTGTTAAATCTTTGTTAAGCACTCGGATTTGAATATTTAACTATTATACTATCGAATTTGTGTATTTTTATTGGGTTTTTATGTATAAATTATTTTTTTGAACAAGCACACTGCAAGGACAAGGACGTTAAAGTGAAGTTATTTACTTTCTTAGATAAATGGAAATTGAGAACTACTTTACTTAGCCGTTAGATTTTGCTATTTAGTAATATTTTTTAACACTATTTACGTATATTTTATTTTAAATTTACTAAAATTTATTTTGGCTACTTTGATTTTTAATAAATTTTTTTTGTAAAACAATTCGCAAGCACTATATGAATTAATTTTAGCTACCGGTTCTAGTTTTTATTTAGTTAAACACTTGTATTTTAGTAGAATATCGTTATAGAGGGGAGCAGATTTAATTGGAATACGTTATTTTTTTATTTTTTACTTAAAAAATTGAGAACTTTTTTGTTTGTTTAATTTTTTTAATCACTTATAAGTGGAACATTAATTTGACTACTTGTAATTTGAAATTACCTATTTATAGCATTAATTTTATGTTTAAAATTTATTTAAAGTAAATTCCTAGTTTTTGGGATCTTTTAATAAATTCGTCTAAAACTTCACTAAAAAACACAGAACAACGATTCTTTCCCTTCGCTCTGGCTTTGGCTGGTATAAACACCAACAAAAAAAATCATAAAAAATCTATTAAATCTCTAAAATATATATATTTCTTTGTGTTATATTTTTTTTTAATATTTACTAAGCACCATTAAGATATTTTGTATAAGCAGCAAGCAAGCTAATTTGATAGTATAGACTCTTTTTCTACAGCACAAGGATAAAAATATATTTATCTTATCGAAATATGTACTTCCGATTTCTGACCACGGACACGAAAATTTCAGTTGTCAACTGTATTTATCGCCGGTGTTAGGTAATTTTTATTTTATTTTTTCTCTCTGTTATCACACTTTAATTCGCTGGGGGTTGATTTGATATATTGATATAACGCGCTCCTCTCTGCTAATTGGTGTTTAATTATTTTATTTAACCTTCGGCGAATTTTTGTTTTCGTTGTTTAACGAGATATTTTTTGGATATTTTTTTTGTAATTTTTTGCGAGAGACTACAGTGTCATCACGGTGTTAGATGTCGTCACGGTATGGTGCCTGTATGCCACTCCCAGTAAACAGCAAGATTCAATCTGTTTTGGGTGCTGCTGAAGATTTGGATGTAGCTGCTACTGCTGCTGTTGGTCGTGGTAGAGATTTCTGTTGCTTCAAAATGTGTGGTGCTCTCCTCAGTTGTGGTTGTTGGTGGGAAATTTTCTCTGAGCGGCACTCTCAAGGCTTTTCATTGCGATGTGAGTTGTGCAGATTTTCTTCAGCAAAATTAAAGAGAGCAAGAGAAAGGAAAATTCGCGAATTTGTATCTTCTATTTCGCAAATTTTTTGCAAACTCTTGCAGAAGTAGGAAGCGAAGCAGTAGTGATTATAGATACGTGTTAACCGTTTGTAGTAAAGCGAGTGTATTTGTTTGGTGAATCTCCCCCCGAGGCGTGTACGTATATCTAACAGATGTTCCGGTTGTCTGCAGATTCTGATAAATGTGGTGAAAATGAAGAAAACATGCGCATTGCGATTGTATTTGCGAGGAAAGAGCAGGTGCAATGGTGAAAACACTTGTACAAAAGAGAAATGTGGATTGTAAGCGCAGTGCTTCTCTTGAGTTGGAATTGGAAATGGGATTTCATTTATACAATGCTGCCAGATAAATGTGATATATGAAAGACGATTCGATGATTTTCGACGTGTTAGTGATTTAATTATGTATACGAATATCCAAAGTGTTTTAATATTTACGATTCTTCTGTCAGATTTTTTTTTATACTAAACGTAACGTAACGTTCTTGCTGATGAACAACATCGTTTTTGTCCAAAAAAGTCAACTGTGACAAATTTAATTGAATTAAAATAAATCCCAGTGCAATGAGAACATAGTGAAAAGCTTACAAACAGATGGACTTTAGTAAAGCGTTTGATAAAGTGAATCAATATATTCTGTTAAAAAAGATTAAAAATTCTTTGTCAAAAAATATAGTTGTTTATTCTGGTGTTCCTCAAGGTAGTCACTTTGGCCCGTAACCTGTTTTACTCATATTGCGACCCACAATGATTGTATCTTCTTGCAGCATGATATTGATGTTATGTTCCTAAATCTTAAGAAATGTAAATCCATGGCATTCACGAGACGTCCCAACCCTTAGTCAACCTACTCATTTTATTGATCGCGAAGCAGTTGAAAGTGTAGATAGCTTTAAAGATCTTGGAGTTCCCAAATGAATAGAATTAAAAATAGACCAGATGCAATGATGGTTTTTCCAATGTGTTCGATGTGTAAATATTCAGTAAGTTAAGTAAGCAACGTGAATTTCGTCGTGAGGTCGGTCGTAGTCATAGCTTCAGTGGGCAGGCAGTTTGTCGAACCGTTGAAAAGTTGGAACGTGAGCAAACTCTCTTGGACCTTAAGCCACCGTAAATCTCTGCTGGGTTCCTGGATATAGTGACAAGTAGCAAGGTATGGGTCTGCAATGGGCCATGATCGAGCACTTCATTCGATCAAGCCACCACTCTGCGCTCTTAGGAAACGAGTGTAAAGCAATATTCCTATGAAATCTAACAACAGATGGAAAGAACTAACTACATGTGAAGTATCAAGAAAGCACTGGCCGGAATACAACGGTGGCCGAACCATCAAACTTCTACAGTCTGACAGGTCATCACTGTCTAAGCTGGTAGGGCCCCTAACGGAAGGAATAGAACACTTGGAAGTTACTACTTCGTTCCATGACTTACTTGAACGTTCTTATATCTCACTTTGTAATCTGTACAGGTTTCTGAGGATTTTAGGATGGCTGGATGGCGTCGGGTAAAGGGACACGTAGCCTAACCATCTCTAACACAAATGGATAACCCTCCACTCAAAAAGGGTATCACAATAGGACCACGAGGACCTAAGTCGGGCATAGCGGGACAGACTTGCTCTGCTGACCCGAAATCCTAAATTAAACTAAGCCACCAACCAGACAGAGAATGGTGGGAAATTAAAGTAGCGGCCAATATCTAAGAAGGACCCAGAAATGGGCATCGACAGAGTCAATCCGGCTTATTTCGGATTAGATTTGAGCCTACATCGGTAATAAGATAGAGCAGACGCAAAAATTAAAGCCGGACGACCATAGACAACGCCGTGAGTTCGCCAATTGTTGGCCGAAGATTCAAAAAATTCTCCAATCTCCTTTATTGGAGCGAACACAATTCTCTAGTGTACGACCAAGCATCATCAATGCATCCACAAAGGAGGCATCATCGGACCTTATTTCTTTCGAAATGCGAAATCGAAATGCGGAACAAGACACCGTTAACGCCAGTAGTTTCAGGTATCGAGCGATGTTAACCTAACTTCTGTGGCCAGAGCTAGACAACATCGATATATCCGAAATGCAATTCCAGCAAGACGGCGCCACATGTCATACAAAAAGCAATGCAATGCTCGAAGTTGGGAAGCAGAAACTTGGCGACTGGATCTTCTCACGGCAAGCATTCCTCAATTAAGTCTAAGTTAGTCTCCGCTAACAAGCCAACCACTTTGGACGAGATATTGACTCAAACATCAAAAAATGGACAGACGAGCTTTAAGCACGGCTTTCAATACCGAAACGACCATTTAAGTGATGTGTCCATGCATAATGGTAGGGATGTAGCTTCAAAATAAAGCAAGCATCAGTTTTATACCGTTGTTGTTTAATGTAAATTTATTTTCTTGTCGCTCTTATATGATCACCCTTTAAAAACATTCTATTCTACGAAGGGCTCCGTGATAACCACTCTTGAGTCGAATTTTTGGGAAATGGAGAAATGGAGAAATATGTCCTTGTTCCTTGTAAAAACATGAGCATCCCCTTAAGGGTGGCCCCTATAGATAGGCAATTGTAACAAAATTCAAAAATATCACACGTATCAATTTATGCTTTATTCCTAAGCTTTAGAAGTTAAAAGCCCTTAAGCTGAAACCACTTGCTCAAACACTAAAGTCAAAATTTTAAAATCTACTAACAGATAGTATCTTCCAAAATGTTCCCTTCACGTCAACAGAATAGTATAATACTCTCAAAGTTTCATTACACTCTAACATTTAAGGTTTATGCACAGTTTGTCCTGTCCTGACTAACTGACATCTTGATAGTAATAGATTTCGACTTGCACCGGAGTGTTCCTAGGTAAGAAGTACACTTTTAAGTGAGAAGTTCTGAAATTCCAACGAAAACAAATAAAATTGTACGGTCGCTGGTTCTGTTTGCACACTAATGCAAGTTATTCCCCGTCAAAGCGAAGGCATAACTAATTATGTGCTTCACAATGACAGGCAACAACAGACGAGAGAATTCAATGAATCATCCGCTTCCAGGTAAGACATTTTCGAAACAAATAAATTTTACAACAAAATAAATGAATAGAGCAATAATAATAAGAAAAAAACCCTCAGACTTATTTGATGTTGAAATTTATTAACAATTATCTTCGTTCAGATTGCATCGCTTGATAGGCTTCCGAACTCTAAATGAACCTTATTAGATTCCGTTGTGTAATCCCCCCCTTTCGCAACAAAATTGCACACATCTGAGGTAAATAAAAATTACCATTTGTCTTATTGACATTTGTAGAGCACAGATAACATTTAAATAAATTTTAGTCATCTCTGTGCTGATCAGTAGCAATGGTGCATTTTTCACCACAGATTCACTTTCGATAAGAATCCATATAAAGACACTTGCAATAATGAGCTCTGAATGGTTGAATAAAACTTCTGATTACTGAGACGAACAATGACGGCAGCTGTTTCACAGCTTGCCACGGTCAGATTTTTTAAGCGCCCATTTTTTAAGGGTGATCCATTTCGAGGTTCCCTACTTTTTTAAAGAAAAAAAACACAGAAAATTCAAATTTAATGGAGAATGTTTATTATCATTTGAAAGAACATTCTTTGGCATTTATTTTTTGAAGATTATGTCTATCAAATGTTGGCCGTTGCTACGTCGCAGATGGTCCATCCGTTGAGTCCAATTTTCGATTGGTAACTGGCGAATGACACGCGTGATGTTTTCCTCCAAGGCCTGAATCGAAGCGGGTTTGTCGGCATAAGCTTCTGACTTTACATATCCCCACAGGAAAAAGTCTAACGGTGTGATATCACACGATCTTGGTGGCCGAAAACGTGAAATTATGTGCTCACCGAAATGTTCTCTCAATAAGTCCATTGATTGATGCGATGTGTGGGAAGTGGCGCCGTCTTGCTGAAACCAAATGTCGCCGAGATCACGAGCTTCAATTTCAGGCATCAAATAGTCGGTTATCATGGCACGATAACGGTCGCCATTGACGGTTACGTTCGCACCGGCATAATTTTTAAAGAAATATGGACCGATGATTCCACCGGCCCACAAACCACACCAAACCGTTGTTTTTTCTGGATGAAGTGGCAGTTCTTCAATCTCTTCAGGTTGCTCTTCGTCCCAAATGCGGCAATTTTGTTTGTTTACATACCCATTGAGCCAGAAATGGGCCTCATCGCTAAACAAAATTTGCCTCGAAAACGTTGGATCTTCTTGGAACTTTTCAAGAGCCCATTGAGCGAAGCGATGTCGCTTGGGAAGGTCGAGCGGCTTCAGTTGTTGCACAAGCTGTATTTTGTACGCTTTCAATTTAAGATCTTGACGTAAAATGCGCCAAGTCGTTCCATACGTCAGTCCGAGTTGCTGCGAACGGCGCCGAATCGACTCTCTACGGTACAAAGTTTAAAACGGATATGTACCACTTTAAGTTTTGCACGAAGGTCGGCCAGGAGTTTTACAAAGGTCTGCCAAGCATCCAATAGTATTCTCTTATAGGCGGGTAAAGTAAAGCATCGAACAAAAGTAAAAACTTGTATTGTTTGAAATTCTGGCAAAAGCTCTTAACAAGGTACGTTAGAAGTTTAAGAGTAACGTGACTATAGGATCGGCTCACAGAAGGTATAAAGACAGCTTGAAAGGATACGATCGCAACTCATGCCTTGCGCCAATTCGTTCTGCTGGCAACTCTGGACGTGAGTAAGGTTGTCAACTCTTATCAGTGAGTTTGATGTTTTTTTCGTCCTGGAAAACGCCATATCTCCGAACGATAGTAGAAGATTACCTCGAGGATAGAAAACTGTATGACGCCTCAGAAAGGCGAATTGTTTAAAACAGAACACCACATATGCAGCGTCTTGAGTGTTCTTGAACCAAGTGATGCGCCTTTACGGAATGGAAGAAGATGGACTAGTCTAGTAGTCCTAGTAGACTAGTCCTCTTGACCAGAGTTCGGATTTTCAGAAACATAGAGTTGTAAGTCCTGTCCGCAACAAAGCCAAACAGAACACGTAGTAAAATATTTAGGCTTGGAACTGGACACAAAATGGAGCGTCCAAAAGCACAAGACAAGACTGCTCATGCCAATTACAAAATCTTTCTTTCTTCGTCCAAAATCTCACAAATCCAGTCAAAAAATAAACACGAAAGATACCATTAGAGTAGCAGGCTGTTATCGTAAGTTCTCGGATCCGGTAGTGATCCTCATCGATCTCCTGGCAGCTGAAGGAACGATCGAAAATTCGTCTTTCATCGAAATAATATTGAGAGAAATGAAACGAGAGCGAGGTCATAGGTCCTTAGTCACAGAAGACTATTGGCACGGAGTCCAACGAACGAGAAGAACGAAGTCCACCACGAAAGTAATCCAAAGATGCAGTTCCGGGGCAAGTAAGGAAAAGTAATATTAACTTTTATTACCCATAAATGGGATTCCTTGAGAAGGGAAAGGTGTATGTTGCATAATTTGATGTTGTATCCCTATATTCTATCCCATGTAAGGTTAGGTTATATTAATTAAAATGTGGTTGCTTTGACAGCAAAGTCAAAGACCGCAATTCGACTGTAAATCAATCAAATACAATCCCATGGGGAAAGGCAGCCAACCTGTGGTTACAGTCGACTTACTAGAGATTAGCTCTTCGCACTGCCGGGCTCTGTCTGCTAGTTCGCTATTTGAAGAGTCGATAAGAATGCTGATTAAAAACTGTAAAAGTACATAGTGGGGTGATCGAATGAAGTTTAGATGAGAATCTGTATAGAGTTCTCCCTTTGTTCTATGCTTTAATTGGAGACTCAAGATGGTTTAATTTTATATTTAGTAATGGTCACATAAATTACATACATTCCATTGGTCAGCATGTCATAGTCAGTCCTAACGCTCAGACGAGAAAAAGTTATATCAAGTTGAAGTGAATATTTCGAATTCAAAGGTACAACTGCTCCAAACTAACAGATATAGCAACAAAAACCACTTAATACATTTTTTTAATAGCCCTTTTTCTATAAACCGCAGCTAAAGACATAGCTTGTGAATTATTGCAAAAAAAAACCCATGGATTGAAAATATTTCACATATTCACGTTTCGATGTTTATGAGATAATTTATTATGAAAATTCACAAAACGTTTTAATAGGTCGCCGAACTTAAACACATTTCCGCGATTCTACTTTCCCAAACAAGAGCTGTAAATCCCCCCCACCCATCTGAGGTAAATACAAATCTAAAAGCACAGATAAATAACATTAACACAAGTAAGTCACCTCAGCAGAAAGGGGATTTTCGTCGTAGATTCGCATTTGTTGAAATTTAAATATAAAAGGCGCCGATGATAATCAGTAAACCATCAGTACACTTCAAACGCTCTCAAGTTTAGTAGTAATACAAATTTTTAACCAAAATGGCAATTAAACTTATTGTTCTGTGCGGTCTCTTCGCCATCGCCCTAGGATTCACCATTCCAGAGGATAATTTCGTGGATCCCAACAATTACTACGAGGTAAGTTAAAAAATTTATTAAGACGAGGGAAATATTTTTAAACATTAAACTCTCTTTGGTTTAATAGGCCCTTGGAGGACAACCACAACCCGCTCTAGAAGATGGCGAAGTTCTAGTCCGAAACGCCCGCTCTCCACAGGGACAGTTGGAAGCACGCGGTGAACACAGTTCCCGACATGGAGAATCAGCACACTTGAAATACACTCATCCGATCAGTAAAGATCTCGACTTTTATGCTCAAGGTGGCAGGAACTTCAGATACAATGATAACAGTGGTCGTGTTGGCCTAACCTATCATTTTTAGAAGAAAACAAATTGTTTGACTTTATGATGATAATTAAACTTAATAATTTATTGTATCTTCTTTTGTTTCTTGTCATTTTTTGTGAAAATAATTTTAAGGGGAAGATTTTGCAAGTCTTAGCAGGTTCCATACAATGTACACTCCATGTTTATGGACGGAATCCTTAGAGCTTCTCATGAATACGCACTTCCCAGACTGCAGGGAATACTATGTCAACTCAGGAAAAGGTTTCCTGGGCATCTGCCTTCTGCTTCAGGATGTCATCATTCCTTGGGGCTTATCGTCATATTACATTGAAGTCGTTTCCTACTTAATCATATCTCACAGTCATGGGGGCTTGATCGAGTAGTTTTCGTATTCATAAAATTTGGCAAAAATTGGCAACAGTCCGCCAAGGACTTTAGACCAATATGTTTGATTTTATATGTGCTCAAGACACCCGAACGTATCCTTGGAACAGTTTGGTTCCCTTTGCGTAAATCTCAACACGCCTACCTTAAAGGCATATCAAAGGAGACATTCTTTCAGTAGGTAGCGCGAACCATTGAGATATCATTATATTACCGAAACTACACGCTAGCTAACTGTTTGGGTATAGAAGGGGCTTTCAATAATTTCCATATTGAATCTATCCAACTAAATCAGTAAACAGAGGCCGGCCCCAAAGAGGAGTGATGTCCCCTCTCCTGTGTATTATGGATCTTAACAAAATTCTGTTGAGACGTTCTGTTGAAAGGGACGGAATGTTCCCTGACGTGATAAGCGAAATCATGAGAAGAGCCTAAGCAGTTGTGCTACAAGCTGTGGTCTGAACGTAAATCCAAGTAAGACAGAGCTCATGCTTTTTACCACCAAAACCAAAATACACATCTTCAGATATCAACACTTAGCCTTATTTTCTAGTGGAAAGTTCATAGGCGTCACTCTAGAGTCGAGTGGTCTCGAGTATAGATCATTCAGTTTAAAATAAAAGCAAGTGTAGCTTTTTATGTCCGCAGTAAAATATTTGGCAAAATTGTGGGGACTTTAACCAAAGTTCATTATCAATTACGGGTGGCCTGGTACGGTGGCCCGCCCTAAGCAAAGTCTACAAAATCATAAAATTGAGCAGGGTTCCAAGCACAGTTGGAATTGGTCCACTGGAGTCTTTCGATCAAGTTCGAGAGAATCACTCAATGTGATTTCTCATTCATGAAAAAGATATTTTGAATGCTCACACAAAAAAAACTTGTACAGAAGCAGGCTCAACCATCAACCCCTACGTAAATACTTACAATTTTTAGGTATAACTACTCTAAATGATATAACTTTATAAATATTAGATATATAGGGTGTTTTAGAGGTACAGAACTTCGAATTGAAATAAAACTCAAGAAAATCGTTTAAATGTCCATCAATTTGGCTTTATTGGAAGGATAATTGTATGCCATGTTAAAATGGCCGCCGCGGCTTGTTCGAATAAAGACAAGTCTAGAGGTCCAATTTTCAACCACTTTTTCAAGCATTTGGGGCTGTATGTCGGCGGCAATAACGCCACGAATGTTGGCTTCCAAGTCGCCTAACATTTCTGGTTTGTTGGCGTAGGCGAGCGGCGACTTCACATATCCCCAAGGAAAATAATCCAATGGTGTCAAATCATACGATCTTGGTGGCCAATTGACAGGTCAATTCCGCGAAATTATGCGCTCATCGAATGCTGCCTTCAATAAATCGACTGTGACGTGCGCTGTGTGGCATGTAGCGCCGTCTTGTTGGAACCACATCTCATCCAGATTCATGCCATCCAATTCGGGAACAAAATAGTCGGTTATCATGGGTCTATGGCTCGGTCTCCATTAACGGTAACTGACTCTCCAGCATCATTTCGGAAGAATTATGGCCCAATGACTCCACCAGCCCATACAGCACACCAAACAGTCAGTTTTTGTGGATGTAATGGTGTTTCAAGGGTCTCATGTGGATTCTCTTCACTCCACATGCGGCAATTTTGCTTGTTGACGTAGCCATTCAACCCAAAATGAGTCTCATCACTGAACAAAATTTTGCGATGAACATCAGCATCGATATCAATCTCATTTTCGGCCCATACACCAAAATCACGACGCATTGCTTGGTCTCGCGGCTTTAATTCTTGCACAAGCTGAATCTTGTAAGGTCGTAAGAAGAGATCTTTGCACAAAATTTTCCATAAAGTTGATGGACAAAGCTCCAATTCGCAAAAACCTTATTGGATAGGTTTGTTCGTCTCTAATATTTAATCCACGAAGTTAAGATAAGGATTTTAAGGACCATATTAATGCTTCGCTACTGGTCCACATGTACAATTCGCCAGTTAGTCCTCATAAATTATTTCCAGCCCTCTCGGTTTCGTATTACTTCAACACTGATGCCAATTAAATGCTGGTGTTCTTTCAATAAGGTGATCCTGGGGATCCTATCTAAATAAGAACACTGTTTAGCATTGCCTTTTGGACGGAATTCGTAGGATCCCTCCGTTGAACATGAAAATATCAACTGAGCCGGCCGAGGTACAATTTTAAGATGTATTCTTTGACGTAAGGTCTTCCTCGAATTTTTGAACGGTTCCGCGACAAAACGCCAAAAAGCCTAATCGCTCATAAAAAAAAGGCCGATCGCCCAAAATTAAAAAATTTCTCTTAGGCCATACAAATTTTGGGCGTTTTGACATAAGTTATTTACAGACCTGACCTAAAAAATATCCAAATAATATTTGGGCGATCTGAAATATTTATTTTTGGGTGATCTGTCATCGCGTTGGGTCGTGTTAGGCAAGGAAACGAGCATTCCCATTAAAAAAAATCGTGGCAGGAGTTTCACAAGGAACCTTTCTGGGTTCGATTCTAATTTTAATCAACAGTCGAGATTTTCCATAAAAAGAACGCACAACTGTAGCTCCGTTTGCGGATGATAGAGCCTACGTTTCAAAACAACTTAAATCGTCACTTCAATAACGCTATACAGAAAAATCTAAATAAAACCAATCTAGTACTTTGAAGGGAGGTGTTTTTAATGAGTAAGAATCTCACACTATGAGCACGTGCAGTCGGTCCCCATAATAGAAGATTTGTCTCACCTTCCCGCTGAAAAAAAAAACATTCTAATTGGATCAAGCTTGATTTTGTGTTTTGTAAAATCAATCTGAATCGGGAGTTATGGTGTGTTAGAAAATTATGCAAAAACTGCTTGTGTCAGATTCCATTTTATAAAAGTTAAATAAAAGGCGGACTTAAAGGACTCTATCCCCGACCACTTTTGCTGATACAGCACTTTTCCTTTTATACAGAACGATTGCAGAGAAATTGCATCAATTGTACGTAACTTTTCCTCACATTCACATTCTAAACACAAACTGAATCTTTCTTCCCTCGTTTCTACTTTTGCTAACTTTTAATATTACTAGTGTTAGGCTTCACAAAACGAGGTAATTTGAAACGAAATAAAAAACGAACAAATTTGTTTACAGTGAAAACTTCTCAAAATCACAAATCAAAAACCGCTAATATGTATGATTTCATGATGCATTAAAAATTCGAAGTATATAAAATAATTCAGTATTAAAATTCCCAAAACGTTTCAATAGGCTTCCGTACTCAGACACATTTCCCCGTGTTTCCCCTACTTTACCAAACGAAAGCAATAAATCCCCCTTCCCCAAAAAAAATTCACCCATCTGAGGTACATAAAAAATCACGTCTTATTGACAAAACATTTCTAAGAGCAGAGATAACACTAAAACAAGTCATCACAGCAGCTAATCAGTAGCAAGGGGATTTTTGTCGTAGATTCGCATTTGTTGAAATTTAAATATAAAAGGCGCCGATGATAATCAGTTAACCATCAGTACACTTCAAACGCTCTCAAGTTTAGTAGTAATACAAATTTTTAACCAAAATGGCAATAAAACTTATTATTCTGTGCGGTCTCTTCGCCATTGCCTTAGGATTCACCCTTCCCGAAGATCATTTTGATGATCCCAACAACTACTATGAAGTTGTAAGTTGAATAAATATACATATGCAAACGACAGCAATTTTACAACAATAAACTCTCTTTGGTTTAATAGGCCTTTGGAGGACAACAACAACCCGCTCTAGAAGATGGCGAAGTTCTAGTCCGCAACGCCCGCTCTCCACAGGGTCAGTTGGAAGCACGCGGTGAGCACAGTTCCCGACATGGAGAATCAGCACACTTGAAATACACTCATCCGATCAGAAAAGATCTGGATTTTTACGCTCAAGGCGGCAGGAACTTCAGATACAATGACAACAGTGCTCGTGTTGGTGTGAAATATCATTTTTAGAAAATTGTTATGATGATAATTAAATTTAATAATTTATTGAAGTATCTTGAGTTTCTTTTGAATTTTTATGAAAATAGTTTTAAGGGTTAAATTGATTTCAGGTTAGGCACACGATTGGTATTGAAGTGATTATCATCGCCTTTCTTTCAAAACCTCGCCAGTCAAAACTAACAGTTTCGAACTGAATGATCATCTTATTACTTGCGAGCTTAGGTGTTGAAAGTGACGATACGAAGTCTTGATATTTGAGTTAAGGACATTTTTTTTTATATAGTTGTTGTGATCCAACAATAAGGCTACACCCTATCTGCATTCTCTGAGGACAGAGCCAACAAGTCTCCACCGTTCTCGCCATCCTGCCCTCAGCTGTCACTTTGCTTTTCCTGTTTTTTTTTTTGTTCTTTTTCGGCTTCTCTGGACAGCATTTTTTTAAAAGAGTAAATGAAAAATTTTATAACATTACAAAATTTTGAAAGAAAGTCGACAATATAGTGGTTGCAAGTCTTGACGATTTTCATTGTTATAAATTAGGAAAGATAAGGTAAGGTAGTGCTAGATTAAATTAGGTACAGCGGGCGACCTTACAGAATAGCTTAACTTAGGTCGTAAATCAATCAGATGTAAAACCGTGCGGGGCGGTTAGCCGGTGGTCCAAATGGTCCTCATCGCACCGCCGGCATATTACGGGCAGAACCATTTCTTTTGTCCAGGATATGATGGCTGATTGCGAACGAATTGCGTTTACGCCCTATACGGCGACGTGAAATAACACCAAGCCAAATTCTAAAAATTTAGCATTATTTCCATTCCAAAATCGAACCGCCTGCGTAGCGTGCCACTCAGGTACTGTTGCCAAGGGAGCCTTATTTAAAATTTGGCAATATTTCACGGCACCGCCCTATACCGTTAAAAGAGCCTATTAAATAGAGACATATTTTTGGCATAAATAGACGGGACCCTGAATTGCTCTGATTCGGATCGAAAAATATGAGAATCTCCTTATGACAGTTCTTACTCTTGGAAGTTTGTCAAAAAACTTGTATGTGCTACTTCGGATCATTTTCACCTTGGGACGCATCGCTTGGTAGTCTAACGAAATAACAACCGCCATTACCATTCCACCCACCTCACTAATGATAGATTAGTGGGTGGCAATTAGTGGATTTCTGCTTGGAAGCGCAATGGACACTTACCGGATGAGTGTAAGTGTTAAAAAACAACCACCGGCCAAACCCATAGTATTAAATCGAATATTTGTTTATGTTCCGGGTAAAACTTGGTCGTAGATGCTCACATAAAGGTTGCTCATAGCCTTGAAAGTGCGTTCATTGAAGGTACGCAATATACGGGGGCACATTTGTCACTTTTGAAAGCGGACTTTATGCTGCTATTGGGCTTTCAGACGCTCTACAACGGCAAGGCACTTTAATGTGTCCACACTTGTGGAAAAGGCTTGTGGACGAGTGCTGAACATCTAGGCTCCTAATCATTCTTAAAAATCGTAAAAGCGAGTCTGGTTGGTTCAGTCGGTTGTCCACGGTTGTTTACTACGTGACCAATTCATCGAATTCAAATTCAAAGCATTCAATTCTGCTGTACAAGGCTCTTAACTTCGGTTAGCACGAACTCTGGAGTAATTCCTTTACTCCATTCGTACTTTTGCAGAAACTTTAGAACTTGAATCAAGCTGTTTGCCTGCTCATTTTTTGCCTTTTTTTCTCTACGCAAATTTTGAAGTTTTCGGGCCTCCATCTCTCGAACAGCTTTTTAGGAAGTTGACGGGAAATTTAAGGTTCTACAACATCATGTCCCAAGAGGCGCCCTAGACGTCCCTCTTCTTAGGTCAGCTGTAGTGATTCAGAGCGTTCCAACATTACAAAGTTAACAAATTTTTTTAAAATGAGTCAAATAAGTCCGCTTTTATCCGTCCCCTGTTTATCCCTGCCCTATTGACATCCTCCTTCCTCAGTAGCATAAACTTATCCAGAGAGTGTCACTGAGTTGCTGTGATATCCACATCCCCCTTTACCGCAATTACGTCCGCTTTCAACCACTCCCTAAGTAACCTTTACTTATCCTTATTTTGACATTGTTCAAAGAACTTTTAAACTCGGGTGAGTAGTTCGAAAGATAACCCATCAACCCCCTTCTTTGTTACCCCTCCCCTTAACAGACAGACATATTTTTTATAGTATAATGATGGGACTGAGTCACATAAATATTTTAAACAACACCATCGATGTAAAACTTCATAATTGTATGTGTTTCGGGGGCTAACATTCTTCGAACCTAGACCTAGCCTGATGCATTCTTTCGTTATAAAATGTTTTCGTTCTGAACTTATTCATTAATTTAGTTAGTGAAATAGGACCCTCAGCATTTGCACTGCTATGTGGCAAACTAAAGGATGTTTTCACAAATCCCTCACTAGCAGACCAAGCAAAGTCCTTTTTAACGATTTAATGAAAGAATAACGAATTGTCGATTGTGCGTAACTTGAAATTCTACTGAACATTTAAAAAAAAAAAAATATCGTTCTTGTTACTAAGGACGGAACGAAACATTGTATCTAAGTCCATACATTATGTGCATACTTTGCAAGTTATCTATATAAATTGTGCCAAAAATAAGTCCATCCAAGTTATTCGCACAAATTTAATGTTCGAAGTTTCGGAGAAAAGTTATTATTATTTTTTAGCTGCCGCACTCCTAATGATATAAAACATTAATCATTTGTGGCTACCCCAACAAAATGTACCAATCTGAGGTAAATAAAAATGACATATCTTAGACAAAACAATTCTAAGAACACAGATAACGTTTAAATAATTCATGTTTCATCTTATCAGCAACAAGGGGAATTTTCTCAACGATTTACATTCGCTTAGATTTCCTATAAAAGGCTCCGACGAAAATCATTAAATCATCAGTTCACTTTCTACCACTATCTGCTTAGTAGTAATACAAATTTTCAACCAAAATGGCAATCAAACTTATTATTCTATGCAGTCTCTTCGCCATCGCCCTAGGATTCACCATTCCAGAGGATAATTTCGTGGATCCCAACAATTACTACGAGGTAAGTTAAAAAAAAATATATTAAGACGAGGGAAATATTTTTAAACATTAAACTCTCTTTGGTTTAATAGGCCTTTGGAGGACAACCACAACCCGCTCTAGAAGATGGCGAAGTTCTAGTCAGAAACGCCCGCTCTCCACAGGGTCAGTTGGAAGCCCGCGGAGAACACAGTTCCCGACATGGAGAATCAGCACACTTGAAATACACTCACCCGATCCGAAAAGATCTGGATTTTTACGCTCAAGGCGGCAGGAACTTCAGATACAATGACAACAGTGCTCGTGTTGGTGTGAAATATCATTTTTAGAAAATTGTGATGATGATAATTAAATTTAATAATTTATTAAGTTTCTTGAGTTTCTTTTGAATTTTTATGAAAATAGTTTTAGGGGGTTTTTGGGATATCCACAGTTGGATATCAGTTGGGATTGACAGCTGTAATGAGTGTAACGAGGCTGCTTGGTTTGATCTACTGTGGAATACTGACAAAATATAACAAATAAGGTTAGTTGTTAGATAAGGCAGAATGATAAGCTCGCAGCTTGTGATTAAAGGCGGCTTACCACTTTAGAAAAATCAGGCCATTAGCTCATATAGTAAATACCTGCCCATCAGCACGCTCTTTTTACAGTTTATGGTCGAAATCTGTCATATTGAGTTTAAAACTCATTGCAGGCTTGTCATTAACATTTTGTTAGGTGGAACCAAGAATTTTTTAGTTTTCACGAAGTCAGACAATGTGGAATCTGCAAAATATCGTTGGCATTCCATTAGGATCGGTACCGGGTCAAATTTTAATCAATATATTTTTGCCCAAAATCTATACCCTCGACTATTACATTAGCTTAGCAATGTTTCGCTAATGACATAGAAGGCACTTCAGTTATAAGTTTAGATGTTCAGAGAAAAATATTCCACAGTGTCTTCGTCTTCTCTACAAGCGATCACATAAAATTGCACCGCTTAAGCGGAGCACGTTAAGATGCCTTGCAGAAGTTGAAATGCCTTTGGGGGCCCGAAGTCTTTTCTCTCGATAGTGATAGTAAAAACACCACAGACTTCCCAGAGACATTCGATCGAACTAGTTCGGTATGTCTGCAGCCTAAAGAATCGTGCCATCGAATACTGTGACCCTGTAGACCCAATACAGGTTCTTGTCTTGAAAAAACTCATTCCGAACTTTGACGAGCAATTTCGTCGGAGATTTCATTTCTCGTGATTGCTGTATGACCGGGATCTCAAACAAGACTTAAGAGCAGTGTTTGGAAAACTGCTATGAGTTTCATTTGTTTTGCTTTTGCTTCTGCTTATGCCTCTGTGATGAAAAGCACAGCAGCTTCAGCATTCATCGATTGATAATTTTGTATTTTTTTTAGCTGTTGCTTTCTGACGGCAGTACAAGTCGAAGCAGCAGCAATGCGTATTTAGTAGGAGCACTTACATGGCCTTAGATGTCTTCGTGTTTAGATGCTTGTCCAAGGGAGCTTTCTATATCGGGGATTACTTCAAGATATTTAGCTGTCCCTGATAGCTGCAATGTGACGCCTTTTAGTACTGAATGAGGGAGTACCGTCGATTTAATTCTCATAAAGAGAACAATCTCGGTTAAATGAGGATTCAAGGAGAGTCCATTTCTATTACACGTAATCATCGATTATGTCCAACGCCGCTTGCGCTTTCGCACAAACGTTCACTAGGACTGATCTGACAGAAAGGCTTTGAGCGTGATCAGCAGAGCTGGCCAACTGGTGGTTGATTCTGCTGACCACGCTCAACTCTTTTCTGTGGCTTCACATTAAGACAGTATCATCAAACACTCCACTCTCATCACTGTTCTTCATTTCATTTTTCGCTCTTTTCTTTATGTTAAGGCTACAGTTGCACATCTACGAACTAAGACGGGACGAAACATTATTTCTAATTCGCTAAGGTTCTTCTATTTAGCGTAAAAACATACTGTCAAAACCTCCATTAATGGACAACCTGTTCCTTGAACGGGCGCAGCTGAAGCATATTTTATGTCTAAAAATAGGGTTGTCCTACGAAGACAAGAGAGCATTCTTTTCCGTTTGAAATGGAGGGGTTTTGCCGTTTTCGTGTGAGGAACTCAAGGGGTCGAATCGCACGATCTTGGTGGCCAATTTAAATCACCAATCCGCACAAAACTGTAACTTGTGGATGCATTGCCACCGGGTGAACCCCGTAAGGGTTGTCGCCGTTTCATATATGACCATTAATACATCCATTCTTCCAAAAATAAGCCTCGTGGTTAAAGATGATTTTTCGACCAAATCGAGGACCTCTCTCAAACTAACTCCGAAGCCCAGTCAACGCCATTAACTTTGAGCCTAAGGGTCAGTTGGATCTTTTACGGGTGCAGCCCCAAGCCCCGACACAAAAGTCCCCTAGTTGAAGTGTACGGAAGGCACGGCAATGCCTAGGGTTCTCCTGCACACTTTGACAGACAGTGGCAAGTTTCTCGACAAAGCGTTCGTTTGACATACAGGTGTCGAGCGATTGTTCACTAAACCACTGGCCACCAAACATTGGAAGGTTTTGACTTTGAAGGGCCACCGAGTCTGCCGCGCAACGTTTGCAATAACGAGCACTCATTTTAATAAAAGTGCTCAATCATATAACTTCCAATGGTTGATTTTTTTTTGGAGTTCCCTTTATTAGTTTTCGAGCTATTGGCGATTTTATAAATTACCGTTAATCCAAAAAATGAGTATTCAGTATTTTTGACCCCATCCTAATTATCCTTAGTACAAAAAAGGGCCAAAATCCTTGGAATCATTTTCTAGAAAAATAGTGATAAGTGATTGTACGGCAAGTACCGTTACTTCAAACGAGAAAGTAAAACGTAAAAAGATCTCCCGAGATGTTACCCCAAAATCCTTATATACGAACTTTGAAACAAATCCGTCGAGCCGTTTCGCCATACGGCGCCCGAACAGACAGACAGATCGACGGACGGCATTGGCGGACCCACTTTTTTGGACTTCTCTATAGTCATAATATCATCCCTCATACTCAGTTTGAGTTCAAAATTTTCGCACGATCGCAATAAATTTCTCTTTGGTATACTAACGTATTCGAGAAAATTAAAAAAAATAATAGTTGCGAAACTTCTTTATATTTATTTTGGTATTACTCCTATGTATTAAAAAATATTCAATTTTAAAAATAAATATGTATTGAATAAAAATACAAACAATTTTCCAGTCCCGCTGGTGTCCGTTAAAATGTGGTTTCACTGTACTTTCTTGCCACTCATAATAAATAGGAACAAAATTTCTTATAGAAAAACTTAAAATAAATTCTAAGGTTCGAAGTTTATGAGATAATTTATTATTAAAATTCGTAGATCATTTTTATATTCTGCCGTCAATTTTAGCTACCCAAAAAAATGCACCCATCTGACGTAAATAAAAATCACCCGCTGTCGTATTGACAAACAAATAATCGAGAACAGATAATATTTAAATAAATCACCTACGAGCTTATCAGTAACAGCGACAAGGGGATTTTTCCCAAAGATTCGCACTCGCTAAAAATTTCATATAAAAGGCGCGGATGATAATCAGCAAATCATCAGTACACTTCAAACACTCTCAAGTTTAATACAAGTAGTAATACAAATTTTAAAACAAAATGACAATCAAACTTATTATTCTGTGCGGTCTCTTCGCCATCGCCCTAGGATTCACCATTCCAGAGGATAATTTCGTGGATCCCAACAATTACTACGAGGTAAGTTAAAAAAAAATATATTAAGGCGAGGGAAATTTTTTTAAACATTAAACTTTCTTTGGTTTGATAGGCCTTTGGAGGACAACAACAACCCGCTGTAGAAGATGGCGAAGTTCTGGTCCGAAACGCCCGCTCCCCACAGGGTAGATTGGAAGCACGCGGAGAACACAGTTCCCGATATGGAGAATCAGCAAACTTGAAATACACTCATCCTATCAGTAAAAATCTTGACGCCTATGTTCAAGGTGGCAGGAACTTCAGATACAATGAAAACACTGGCCATGCTGGCTTGAGCTATCGTTTTTAAAGGAAGAACTGAATTCATTTCAAATTTAAAAAAAGAAAAGATTTAAACAATAATTTATTAAATAAAAAGATAAACTAAAAGAAATTTTGTAGTTTCATGAAAACAACTGGGGTACTTGCCAAGGCATATTGATTTTGAACACGAATATCATCCCATTTAATCCATTTCAAATTCCGATTTTAAATACAACTATTTTACTAGCTACAGGTATTACAGTAACTTGAGCACATCATAGCTTAATGGAAAATAATCATTCTCAAGCTACACAAATTTTATCCTTGACAGTTCTTTAAGCAATTAATTTTTTTATTTTACAAGCTTATTAATAGATTGAAGCTCCTTTTACCATTGCACATGCTGTTTAGTGCACCGACCCAAATAGACTGGCAGGCTGGCTACTGGCTATAAGTTCGGAACAGCGTGGGAAACCTAATTACCATTGAATAGAACCCACGTCCAGAGTCAATGAAGAACCAGTCTCGGCACATAATCTAGAAGAGCTATAGAGTGTTTCTTTTTAGAGGTATACAACTTTGAAATGGAATAAAACATAAAATTTACTTTATTCGAAAGATAATCTTATGGCATTCAAATTTAAATATGTTTTCTGGCATATGACCGACGCGACTGGCTCGGTCGTAGACTAATCCGGAGGTCCAATTTTCGATTACTTTTTCCAACATTTGTGTTGTCCTCAATCATTTCGAGCTAATCGGCGTAGACTAGTGACTTCACATATCCTCACAGAAAATAGTCAAGCGCCGTTAAATCGCATCAGCTGTGTGACATGTTGCGCCACCTTGTTGAAACCACAGCTCCTGCACATCATGGTTGTTCAATTGATGAATGATGAAAAAGTCAGTAATCATGGCTCTATAGCGGTCACCGTGGACTGTAACATTCTGGCCAGCATCGTTTTTAAAGTAGTACGGACCAATTATTCCGCCAACTCATAAAGCACATCAAACAGACAGTTTTTGTGGATGTAACTGTGTCTCAGAATACACTTGAGGATTACCTTAATACGGCAGTTTTGTTTATTGACGTATCCATTCAACTAAAAGTGAGCTTCATCGCTAAACAAAATTCGATTATGAAAATTGGAAACGCAACCATGATTTTCATAAAAAATTTGCACAATTTGGAAGCGTTGTTCAGGCGTCATGCCAAACCAAACTAAAAATAAATCACTTGACAGCTGACAAAATGACCGCCAGTTAAAATAGTGTTGCCAACTTAAAGTTCTATACCTCTAAAAAAAAAACACCGTTTATAAAAAAGCTCAAGAACAACAAACTCGCGGGCTCTGATAGTCTACCAACTGAGCACTTCAAATACGGGGATGATGTTTTGGAAGGACTCATTCGCCAAATCGCTATCCAAGTTTGGATGGAGGAAAGAATGCCTTCAGCTCCATATGCCGCATCTCAAGAGTGTTTTATTAAGAGGTTGGTTTTTCGAATAGAGACAAAACTGACATTTTGTGGTCAAATCTGGCAACTCTAATGTCAATTATGTTCAGTTTGGTTTGCCATTTCATCATGAACAGGTTGACAAATGAACAACGCTTGCAAATCGTGCAAAAAATAATGGTTCAAACATTTTTTTTTTTTCAAAATTTTCAAAATTTTGTTCAGTGATGAGGCTGATTTTGGGTTGAAAGGCTACGTCACCAAGCAAAATTGCCGCATTTGGAGTGAAAAGAATCCACATGAGACCCTTGAAACGCCATTACATCCACAAAAGCTGACTGTTTGGTGTGCTGTATGGGCTGGTGGAGTCATTGGGCCATAATTCTTCCGAAATGATGCTGGAGAGTCAGTTACCATAAATGGGGACCGGTATAAAGCCATGATAACCGACTAGTTTTTTCCCGAATTGGATGGCATGAATGTGGATGAGATGTGGTTCCAACTAGACGGCGCTACATGCCACACAGCGCACGTCACAACCGATTTATTGAAAGAAACATTCGATGAGCGCATAATTTCGCGGAATGGACCTGTCAATTGGCCACCAAGACCGTACGATTTGACACCATTGGATTATTTTCTTTGGGGATATGTGCAGTCGCTCGCCTACGCCAACAAACCAGAAACGTTAGGGGACTTGGAAGCCAACATTCGTGGCGTTATTGGTGACGTACAGCCCCAAATGCTTTAAAAAGTGATTGAAAATTGGACCTCTTGTCTTTATTCGAAACATTAATGGCATAAAATTATCCTTCCAATGAAGCCAAATTTGTGGACATTAAAACGATTTTCTTGTGTTTTATTTCAATTCGAAGTTCTATACCTCTAAAAAAAACACCCTTTATAAGAATGGCGATTCTATGTCTTGCAAGAACTATCGTGGCATGTCCCTGCTAAATGTCGCCTATCCAGATCCTATCCAAGCCGGTGAATTCAACTGAAGACCATGCAGCAGCTCATCTGAATTTTTCCAAACATGCAGTGTTTGTCGGCAAGGTGACGGGCTTTCATGTGACTTCTTCAATTTTGTTCGTGCGCAGATAGTGCGGAGGCCAGATGTCAACGCGGAAGGCACTATTCTTAACAGATTCGGGTTTATGCGACCTATATTGACATCGTGGGTCTCTCCCAATGTGCAGTAAAAGACGCTTTCAAGGACATTTGAAAAACTATCAGCAAACAAGCAAGCAACTGTCCATCGAATAGGACAAAATGTCACAATTTATAGCAACAACTTCGGGTAGTTAAGTACATCTACAAATGATAACTTAGTGGAGATCCGTCATACGTCGGTTTGGAGAATCAAATGGGTTCAAAAATCCTAGAATAACGAAAGAAGAATTCTTCGACGGATATTTGGTTACAACCGCGAACTCCAAGATGTGGATAAAGTCCTAAAAGCCAAACGAAAAAATCGGCTAAGAGGATCTTCGAATCCCGGCCCCAATGATTCGATAAATGAAAGACCGGTACCTCCGTTTTAAGGAGGTACCCCAACAAAATGCACCCATCTGACGTAAATAAAAATCACCCGCTGTCGTATTGACAAACAAATAATCGAGAACAGATAATATTTAAATAAATCACCTACGAGCTTATCAGCAACAGCGACAAGGGGATTTTTCCCAAAGATTCGCACTCGCTAAAAATTTCATATAAAAGGCGCGGATGATAATCAGCAAATCATCAGTACACTTCAAACACTCTCAAGTTTAATACAAGTAGTAATACAAATTTTAAAACAAAATGGCAATCAAACTTATTATTCTGTGCGGTCTCTTCGCCATTGCCCTAGGATTCACCATTCCAGAGGATAATTTCGTGGATCCCAACAATTACTACGAGGTAAGTTAAAAAATTTATTAAGACGAGGGAAATTTTTTTAAACATTAAACTTTCTTTGGTTTGATAGGCCTTTGGAGGACAACAACAACCCGCTGTAGAAGATGGCGAAGTTCTGGTCCGAAACGCACGCTCTCCACAGGGTAGATTGGAAGCACGCGGAGAACACAGTTCCCGATATGGAGACTCAGCAAATTTGAAATACACTCATCCTATCAGTAAAAATCTTGACGCCTATGTTCAAGGTGGCAGGAACTTCAGATACAATGAAAACACTGGCCATGCTGGCTTGAGCTATCGTTTTTAAGGGAAGAAACGAATTCATTTGAAATTTAAAAAAAGAAAAGATTTAAACAATAATTTATTAAATAAAAAGATAAACTAAAAGAAATTTTGTAGTTTCATGAAAACAACTGGGGTACTTGCCAAGGCATATTGATTTTGAACACGAATATCATCCCATTTAATCCATTTCAAATTCCGATTTTAAATACAACTATTTTACTAGCTACAGGTATTACAGTAACTTGAGCACATCATAGCTTAATGGAAAATAATCATTCTCAAGCTACACAAATTTTATCCTTGACAGTTCTTTAAGCAATTAATTTTTTTATTTTACAAGCTTATTAATAGATTGAAGCTCCTTTTACCATTGCACATGCTGTTTAGTGCACCGACCCAAATAGACTGGCAGGCTGGCTACTGGCTATAAGTTCGGAACAGCGTGGGAAACCTAATTACCATTGAATAGAACCCACGTCCAGAGTCAATGAAGAACCAGTCTCGGCACATAATCTAGAAGAGCTATAGAGTGTTTCTTTTTAGAGGTATACAACTTTGAAATGGAATAAAACATAAAATTTACTTTATTCGAAAGATAATCTTATGGCATTCAAATTTAAATATGTTTTCTGGCATATGACCGACGCGACTGGCTCGGACGTAGTCTAATCCGGAGGTACAATTTTCGATTACTTTTTCCAAAATTTGTGGCCGTATATCGGCAATAACGCGGCGAACGTTGTCCTCAATCATTTCAAGCTTATTGGCGTAGACTAGCGACTTCACATATCCTCACAGAAAATAGTCAAGCGACGTTAAATCGCACGAGCTGTGTGACATGTTGCGCCATCTTGTTGAAACCACAGCTCCTGCACATCATGGTTGTTCAATTGATGAACGAAAAAGTCAGTAATCATGGCTCTATAGCGGTCACCGTGGACTGTAACGTTCTGGCCAGCATCGTTTTTAAAGTAGTACGGACCAATTATTCCGCCAACTCATAAAGCACATCAAACAGACAGTTTTTGTGGATGTAACTGTGTCTCAGAATACACTTGAGGATTACCTTAATACGGCAGTTTTTTTTATTGACGTATCCATTCAACTAAAAGTGAGCTTCATCGCTAAACAAAATTCGTTTATGAAAATTGGAAACGGAACCATGATTTTCAAAATAAATTTGCACAATTTGGAAGCGTTGTTCAGGCGTCATGCCAAACCAAACTAAAAATAAATCACTTGGCAGCTGACAAAATGGCCGCCAGTTAAAATAGTGTTGCCAACTTAAAGTTCTATACCTCTAAAAAAAAAAACACCGTTTATAAAAAAGCTCAAGAACAACAAACCCGCCGGCTCTGATAGTCTACCAACTGAGCACTTCAAATACGGGGATGATGTTATGGAAGGACGCAATCGCTATCCAAGTTTGGATGGAGGAAAGAATGCCTTCAGCTCCATATGCCGCATCTCAAGAGTGTTTTATTAAGAGGTTGGTTTTTCGAATAGAGACAAAACTGACATTTTGTGGTCAAATCTGGCAACTCTAATGTCAGTTATGTTCAGTTTGGTTTGCCATTTCATCATGCACAGGTTGACAAATGAACAACGCTTGCAAATCGTGCAAATTTATTTCGAAAATAATGGTTCAGTTCGTGAAGTTTACCGCAAGCTCATTTTGGGTTGAATGGCTACGTCAACAAGCAAAATTGCCGCATTTGGAGTGAAGAGAATCCACATGAGACCCTTGAAACGCCATTTCATCCACAAAAACTGACTGTTTGGTGTGCTCTATGGGCTGGTGGAGTCATTGGGCCATACTTCTTCCGAAATGATGCTGGAGAGTCAGTTACCATAAATGGGGACCGGTATAGAGCCATGATAAGACGGCGCTACATGCCACACAGCGCACGTCACAATCGATTTATTGAAGGAAACATTCGATAAGCGCATAATTTGATTTGACACCATTGGATTATTTTCTTTGGGGATATGCCTACGCCTACGAATGTGAGACTTGGAAGCCAACATTCGTGGCGTTATTGCCGCCATACAGCCCCAAATGCTTGAAAAAGTGGTTGAAAATTGGACCTTTGGACTTGTCTTTATTCGAACCAGCCGCGGTGGCCACATACCCGAAATCATATTTAAACATTAATGGCATAAAATTATCCTTCCAATGAAGCCAAATTGGTGGACATTAAAACGATTTTCTTGTGTTTTATTTCAATTCGAAGTTCTATACCTCTAAAAAAAACCCCCTTTATAAGAATGGCGATTCTATGTCTTGCAAGTACTATCGAGGCATGTCCCTGCTAAATGTCGCCTATCCAGATCCTATCCAAGCCGGTGAATTCAACTGAAGACCATGCAGCAGCTCATCTGAATTTTTCCAAACATGCAGCGTTTGTCGGCAAGGTGACGCGCTTTCATGTGACTTCTTCAATCTTGTTCGTGCGCAGATAGTGCGGACGGCAGATGTCAACGCGGAAGGCACTATTCTTAACAGATCTGTCCAGTTACTGGGTTAAGCGACCTATATTGACATAGTCGTCTCTCCTGATCGGGTCTCTCCTGATGTGCAGTAAAAGACGCTTTCAAGGACATTTGAAAAACTATCAGCAAACAAGCAAGCAACTGTCCATCGAATAGGACAAAATGTCACAATTGATTGCAGCAACTTCGGGTAGTTAAGTACATCTACAAATGACAACTTAGTGGAGATCCGTCATACGTCGGTTTGGAGAATCAAATGGGTTCAAAAATCCTAGAATAACTAAAGAAGAATTCTTCGACGGATATTTGGTTACAACCGCGAACTCCAAGATGTGGATGAAGTCCTAAAAACCAAACGAAAAAAATCGGCTACGAGGATCTTCGAATCCCGGCCCCAATGATTCGATAAATGAAAGACCGATACCTCCGTTTTAAGGAGGTACCCCAAAAAAATGCACCCATTTGACGTAAATAAAAATCACCCGCTGTCGTATTGACAAACAAATAATCGAGAACAGATAATATTTAAATAAATCACCTACGAGCTTATCAGTAACAGCGACAAGGGGATTTTTCCCAAAGATTCGCACTCGCTAAAAATTTCATATAAAAGGCGCGGATGATAATCAGCAAATCATCAGTACACTTCAAACACTCTCAAGTTTAATACAAGTAGTAATACAAATTTTAAAACAAAATGACAATCAAACTTATTATTCTGTGCGGTCTCTTCGCCATCGCCCTAGGATTCACCATTCCAGAGGATAATTTCGTGGATCCCAACAATTACTACGAGGTAAGTTAAAAAAAAATATATTAAGGCGAGGGAAATTTTTTTAAACATTAAACTTTCTTTGGTTTGATAGGCCTTTGGAGGACAACAACAACCCGCTGTAGAAGATGGCGAAGTTCTGGTCCGAAACGCCCGCTCTCCACAGGGTAGATTGGAAGCACGCGGAGAACACAGTTCCCGATATGGAGACTCAGCAAATTTGAAATACACTCATCCGATCAGTAAAAATCTTGACGCCTATGTTCAAGGTGGCAGGAACTTCAGATACAATGAAAACACTGGCCATGCTGGCTTGAGCTATCGTTTTTAAGGGAAGAAACGAATTCATTTGAATAAAAAAAAAAGATTTAAACGATAATTTATTAAATAAAAAGATAAACTAAAAGAAATTTTGTAGTTTCATGAAAACAACTGGGGTACTTGACGCAGGGGAAATATACAAAATAGGAAGGAATTGTTGGCTAATGGGTCTAATGGGGAAAAAAGAAAGAACCCGAATGAAATGCAATGTACTTACTTGTCGGCGCTTAGAACATACCACAATTCGAACCACCAGCTATTGACGGGATCCCTCTAAAGGTGGCGGAGAGTGCGAAGTATCTAGGTGTTATCCTTGACAGGAAACTTAACTGGACGCTGAATGTCAGTGAACGAGTAAGGAAGGCAGCAAATGCATTTTATGGATGCAACCGTGTCTTCGGCAGAAGATGGGGACCTAAACCCAAAATAATTCTGTGGAGGTACACGGCAATTGTACGACCGATACCCACATATGGCAGTTAAGTCTGTTGGCAAGCCGCAATCAAATCACCCAATCTTAAGTTATTGACGAAAATACAGAGACTAGCCTGCATAGGGACAACTGGAGCAATGAGATAGACACCAACCGCTGGTTTGGAAGTCATTCTAAATGTGCTACCCTTGGATCTATACCTGAACGAATCAGCTGCCAAGAGCTCCTTGAGGATCAGCCAAATAGTCAGCTGGAGCCCAGGTCTCGCGGCGCACGCACAGATTTTGAAACTGTTTGTAGGAAAGAACGTTAGCGCCGACTACATGATTCCGTACATGGATTTTGAGAAACCATACACATGCTCCTTTCCGAGCAGGGAGGAATGGAAAACGAATGAACCTACGAAAATGAAATCTATATCCATATACCCCGATGGATCGAAGATGGATTGTGGAACAGGTGCCGGTCTGTTCTCAGATTCCCTGATGAAAGTAGTGTTTTCCAGACTAAGGTTCTGGCAATCGCGGAAGCGGCCCATCAATGTTGGCAATACCACGTAATGATATTACCATTTTCATTGATAGTCAGAATGAATTAAGGTAGTTAATGCTATCGAAATAAAATCCAAGCCAAGGTTCACCGCTGTCACATAGAGCTTAAGGCTCTTGGCTTACAGCACAAGGTATGTCTTTGCTGGGTTCCTTGACACAGGGACATAACCGGTAATGAGACGGCTGACGAGCTAGTAAGAAAATGATCCGAAGTTGATCGCGACTTGGCACCTCAGTCGATCAAACCACCACTCTGCAACCTAAGAGAACGAGTGGAATACAAGGTCAGAATGACAGCCAACAATAGGTGGAAACCTCTAAACTCCTGTGAGATATCACGAAAGCTATGGCCAGACTATAATAAGAACCGAACTAAAAAACTCCTGCAATACGAAAGAGAGTCGCTGTCCAAGCTGGTCGGTGCTGTAACTGGTCATAATTTTCTAAGAAACCAAACGATAAAACTAGATCTCAAGAATGACGACAATTGTAGAGCTCCACGAGGACACCCCCCACTATCTTTGTCATTGCCCGGGCCTCTGTCACTTGGGGAATAGAACACTTGGAAGTTTCTTCTTCCAAGACATTGAGGAATTATCAATGGCTCACTATCTAATCTTTGCAGATTTGTGGAGACATCGGGATGGCTTGACAAAATTGAGTAACCACGAGCGGAGGGAAAGAACCTTAAGGAAAGCCACAATATCGGTATATCCGCCCTTTTTAAGGGCATCACAATGGGTCCACAAGGACCCAGGAAGGAACTATTCCTTCATGCCAACCCATATAACCTAACCTAACCTAGCGGCGCTTAGAAAAATGCTGGTCTGTCTATTGAAACCTATGTGCGCTTGCTTGACGAGATTGCTGGTCTAAGTGAATGTTCGATTCCTGATAGGGGAAAGTGTTCTCTAAATGATCAATATAAACCAGCACCACACAAAGATGATGATGATCGGCCGTGGCAAGCCTTGAAAGAGCTGTAATTTCAGCCTCTTCATTTGTTCGTGGTGGCAATCACAAGATGTTTTTGTTTCATTCAACCATTCAAAACGAACTCGTTTATGTTTAAATCAAATAGAAACCAAGTCATATTGATTTTGAACACGCATTTGTGCAGAGCCAAACAGGCTGGCTACTGGCTATAATTTCGGAACAACGGTGGAAACCTGGTCACCATTGAATAGAGCTCACTTCCAGAGTCAATGAAGACTCGGCACATAGTATAGAAGAGATTGGCTTGGGCAGCGGAAATGTGTTGGTAGGACTCACCATCCAAGTTTGGATGGAGGAAAGAATGCCCTCAGCTCCATATGCCACATTTACAAGAAAGGCGATTCTATGTCTTGCAAGGACTATCGAGGCATGTCCCTGCTAAATGTCGCCTATCCAGATCCTATCCAACGTTCTGAAATAGACCAACGAATTCCAAGTCGAGACAAACCATCTTTTCAACCGCATATTATTCATTCATTCATTAAAAGGAGATCTATTTGCCTGCGAATTCAACTGCAGAACATGCAGCAGCTCATCTGAATTTTTCCAAACATGCAGCGTTTGTCGGCAAGGTGACGCGCTTTCATGTGAAAGTGCAGATAGTGCGGAGGGCAGATGTCAACGCGGAAGGCACTATTGTCAACAGATCCATCCAGTTACTGAGTTATTCGACCTATATTGACATCGTGGGTCTCTCCCAATGTGCAGTAAAAGAGGTTTTCAAGGGTATTTGAAAAGAACGAGGATTTTGTTTGGTCTTGAAGTGAATGAAGACTAAAGACATCCTATCAACAAACAAACAAGCATCTCTCCACAAAATGGACAAAATGTCACAATTGATTGCAGCAACTTCGGGTAGTTACAAATGGCTTCTTAGTGGATATCCGTCACACGTTGGTTTAGGGAATCAAATGGGTTCAAAAATTCTGACTAGAATGACGAAAGAATAATTCTTTGACGGATATTCGGATATATGGTGAAGGTCGATGTGTGAGAAGTTACAACCGCGAACTCCAAGATGTGGATGAAGTCCAAAAAGCAAACAAAAAAAAACTCGGACCAGCCCCATGATTCGATGAAAGAAGACCGGTACCCCCGTTTTACTTGCACTGAATAACTGGAAGCAGCGTGTCCAGTATCGCAAAGAAGGGAAGGCTGTAGTGTCGCATTATGTCTCATTAACAAACAAAACAACGGAGTGAGGCTACAATTCCATGAATAAATCACCACAATCATTGAATCCACCGGATTGACTGCGGAGGGAGTAGAACTTGGTTTGTGCTGGATAAAAAGTTAACGAGTGTCGGTAAGGAAGTTTTCGAACAAAAGTATCATTTTAAAAGCAGATCATCCGCCGCTTATACAATTGCATATGTTTTCATTCCGCACCAAAGTAGCTGGGGATTCATAGAGCTTTTGCAGTTCATTTAAAATAAAAATTAATACATTTAATATATGTGTACTTTTATTTATAAGGAGGCAAACATCTCGTCCACAAGTCTTAGTGATTATGAATTACATGAAAAAAAAATCCTAAGATCGCTAAGAATCTAACAAAAAAGATCCTGGAACAATCCAAAAGTTTTGGGAAACTTTAAGAAAGGAGCTGAACTGCTTGAGGCCTCCTTCTAAAGAAGTTTCTGTATGGAAAAGGTAGCTTTATTAATTATTCTAAGTTGGAACATACTAAGATTATTTCTTTTAAGGTTTGGTCGGACCATAAGCCAGGTTTGAGAAAAAAGCTTTCTCAACCCAAACAAGAGCTAAAAGGTACAAGTGGCGGAGAAAACAAAGAATTTTTCTTTATTTCTCTGGAAAATGAAGTGATCGAACTTGTGTGTTTGAAGGACTGCGTAGAGAGATGGCTCGAAAGTTGTTATTGGTGCCTCCAAAACTCGGACAAATACTACCGCGACTATCCTCGAAGACATCGAGTTTACCGAAAATGTGGCAACTAATTTTGGTCGAGAGAATAACCAAAATTTATTCAATATTCTCCCCCAAGGTTCAAAAAAAAACATTGCCCAAGCCGTTGGAATTTTTTCAAGAGCAAATAAATGTCCAAAAAACAATTGTTCGAGAAGATTTCTGAAATGGATAAAAAATCTGAAGATACAAATGCTGATTATGCGGACCGTTAAACTAAGATTGGGGTGAACATTCTCCAACATGGTTAAGGGAGCTTTTAATACTACATCCTTAGTGCTAACTCACACTCAAGTCATCAAAATTCTACATCGAGAAACGATGTTGACTCTTTATTATTTTGAACCCGGAGTTAGTTAAGTAGCTGGGCCTGAGGTTCTTCCGCGAACCAATGAATCCCTCAAGATGTACCACCTCAGCGTATCAATAGCAACTGCAACTGCAGAAGACCAGACAAAAGTGCACAATTCAACTATTTGAGACGTTTACAACTCAACTACACAAGAAAAAAACTTGAAACTTCATACACACGTTCTCTTGTCCATTTTTTGTAGTCAAACATGACTGCATACATGCTGCAACTAGTCATGTGATAAGTCACAAAAAGTCATCGCTGATGTTAGCCCAACCCCTCCATAGACGTGTACTTGTCGTCGTCCCCCAAAAGCTGTGAAGTCCTATTCAAAGTGAAAAAAAAGGACAAAAAACAACATCGACCTAGATCTGTGTACTTTGTTCAATTGTTTGACATCGAACGCACACAGTACAAACATTAAATATTTAAATTACAAACTGTTTACTTTGTAACCAACCAAGCCAAAACCATAAGTCACGTGAACTTCAATTGAAATAAATTGAAGCGCTCTTCTTGGAAACACAATTCGATTATGATTTAATTGAAAAAAAAAATAAACATCATTCGTGTCATTCAGGCGCCTGTCCATCAACGAAACCGCCCTAAGAACACAACCGATAACTAAAGGGTATACGTGCACCAACATCAGATTCCCTGCTTCACAATTGACACCCTGTTAATTACGCGCACACTGGTCTGATTTCATCGGAAGTAAACCCTTACTTCTACGGTCGGTGGACACGTCGATCAGTATCCGTCCATCTGTTGATTAAATTGCGGAATTACCCATTACAACGCGTGGTAATTGCAAATCATTAAAATTTTGCGAAAATATTGAAAATTAAATCACAACGACGACGAACATGACTCGGATTCAGATTCAAATTCAGTTTCAGATTCAGTTTCAGATTCGGTTCGGATACGAAGACGAGTAAGTGAGCGTGAGAGAAAAAGAGACTTTCTCCGCAAATGCAATTAATTTAATTAAATGGAATTAAAGTTGGGCATCATCCGAAATTCGGATTTCCCAACAGATACTGCTCGCACTAGTTCCCACTACAATTAGAGATATTATCACTCTGGTCACGTTGCCTTTTAAAGTTGCACATTAAAATGACACAACTGCCACGTTTGCATCTGCTGACTGAGGTCGTACAATCGAAAAGGACCAAGTGCAGTAGGCACTATCAAGCAGCGCATTATGGGGTCAAAAAAAAAAAAACCAAAACCCCCACCCCCCCAACGAAATGTTTAATTCAAGTTTTGAAACAGCAGCAGCAGGACGTGCACAGTTACAACGTATACATATTTCGATTGTAATTCTCCATTGTACTGCGTTGGTTTACGAATTTTTGGAATTAGGAAGTACGATTTTATAGATGGGCTACTCGGCTTGGAGTTAAACGGAGAAACACCAAAATTAGTAAGCATTTGTTGTAGGTCATGGCACAGCGCTGCAATGGATGGCAGTTCCTATTAATAGTCAGAAAAAATTTGTGCAGTTTATGCTTTTTAATTGAATTTAATTCAGACTTGTATGCACAGTGCGAAAGTAATTTCCTATGGCAAGAAGGATTCAAATTGCTGAATTTGGCCAAAATATTACTTTGATATGATGCAACTTTGGCAGAGATGGAGACTGTTTTGGTTTGGAATCATAGACGCACAAAGATCGTAAACTCTTAAGGGGTTACATGGGTTTATTCGGGGAAAAAAATTTATATTTTCAAAAAACATAATATTTTATTCAAACTTTTTATTGTCGTAAAGATACACATGTGAAAAAGAATTTCTAAAATTTTCAAAGAAAAATATTTAAAACTCCGTCATTGTGACGTCATTTCCGGTGATCCCTCGGAAAGAAGGTGCGTCCGCGTTGACAGTAGAACTCGTAACAGGATCATTAGAAGTGAAAAAAAAAGTTCGTGTTTTTTTTTTTTTTTTTTATAATGTACGCGCACTAAAGGGATTTTGGATACCCTTATAATGAAGTAACACAGTGCGGGCATTAGGGAAGTGAAGGATTAGAAAAAAGGAGATACCGATGCACGTTGGTTTTAAATGTCTGTAAACTATAATGCGTACGAAAAACAGAGCGGAGTAGAGCATTCCACATTCGTATTGTACGGTTAAGAAACGAATCCTTGTATTTCACTGTACGTCCGAATACAGGCTTGAGGGTAAACTGATGTGCATTCCTAGCATGGCGAGTATAGCGGTTGAATTGCTGTACGGGTAGAATGCAACTGGCTATTTCATTTGAGCACTTGTGGTGGAAGTAGCGATAAAACAATGACAGACAGGAGACATCACGACGATGACTAAGAGAGTCAAATGATTTCGTGATGTCTCGATCGCCAATAAATTTTACCGCACGTTTTTGAATCCTGTCAGTAGCTCAAAATATGTTATTGGTGCACCGGACCAGATATGAGCGTTGTACTCAAGTTTTGGACGAATAAACGACTTGTAGATTCTAGCGAGATCAGAAGGGATGAAATATTTCTTGCATCGCATAAGGAAGGCTAGACATTTCGCAGCGTTCTTGACGACATCGAATATGTGGTCATTCCAACGAAGTTTGTCGTTAACGCACATACCGAGAATGGAAAGTCTTTCGGTTTCGTCGATGCAAGTGCCATCCATGGATAATGGCAGAGTATTGGGGTTTCGCTTTAATGACAGAAGACAGTATTGTGTTTTGGAAGCATTAAATTCCACTCTGTTGGTTTTACCCCATTTAAGTATGCTGTCAAGATCGGAATTCAATGAGCTTAACATACGTTGCCGTTCCAGTTCAACGCCCGAAGATGAGGGGCGTTGCCCAGGAAACGAATATGTAAAGCTGAGGGTACTGTCATCAGCAAAGGAATGGATTGGATTAGAAGTGACAGACAGGAGGTCATTGATAAAACTGAGAAAGAGAGTCGGAGACAAAACGGAGCCTTGGGGAACACCAGCATTTATTTGGTAAGTTGCAGACTTGAAACCGTCCAAAACAACTTGAATTGAACGCTCCGAAAGGAAATTTCTAATCCATTGAGGAAGGGTATTATCGATCCCAAATGCACGCATTTTCGACAAGAGAGCTTGATGCCAAACTCTGTGCAATGCCTTTGAAATATCAACCGCTACGACCTTACTTTCACCACCGCGGTGAATAGATTGGTTCCACTTTTCGGTTAGATATGTCATGGATCTGTTGCTGCAAAAACCGTACTGCAGGTCATTAAGAAGTTTTCGGGATTCAAGATATTTCATAAGCTGACGATTTATCAGCATTTCCATGACCTTGGTAAGAAGGAACGTTAGTGCAATTGGTCGGTAGGAGGAGACAGAGAAAGATTCGCCTTTTTTGGGACGGGCTGGACAAATGCTTTTTCCATCTTCTCGGAAAGAGCCCTGAAGAATAGGACAGATAAAAAAGCTTACGCATTGGTTTTTCCAGCGTGGAAGAACACCTCTTCAGAACGATAGGGGAAATACCATCTGGACCAGCGGATTTATGTATGTTGATATCTCGAGAACTCTTGCCACTGTACGAGCGCGAAAATGGATCGGTCCCATAGAAGATTCTACGCGCTCGAGTACAGGGGGAGACAAAGTACAATCCTGTTAGGGATAAAGCGTTTCATACCCAGGTGAATTAAATTTGTTTTAGTTAAGACCATAAACTAGAAAATTGAATTTTTGGCAAATCTTTTTACAAAAAAAAAAGGTAATTTAAAATAAAATTTGCTCAACATTTATTTTTAAATAGTTGTGATTGAAAAACAAAGATATCCTTCGTCCAAGTCCTCGTGAATTGTATCTCGAAGAGAATTGTATAAAATTTCATCAACATCAGTTGAGTAGTTTTCCAGAACTTTTGACTTTGAAAACACAGTTTCGAGAAAAACGCGTTTCAAGTTTGGATAACCTTTTATAAGCCTCGTGATGCAATTAAGGGCACACCTTCCTAAGGCTGTATCTCCAAAACTTTTATTCGGAATAACTTGAAAATTTAGGATAATATTCTCGATGTCTTGTAGAAATTAATAAGACAATAAAAAAAAATCGATTTTTTGAAGCTGTCAAACCCATGTAACCCCTTAAGCAACCATACAACAGCTTCATATCGACACATCGTTACCATTTCTTCTTTAAACCCTTTAAGAATTGATTGATGTCCATTTACGTGTAAATAAATATTGATAGAAGACTTCTTTCTTTCTGGCACAACATGCGTTCGGTGAATTTTTGTCGGTCGGTCTAATACTTACAGGTCGAATTATCAACTCAAAACTCTGTGGCACATATGCACAAAAGACTGTTAGCAGTGTTAGCTGGGTTTCTACTGAACTACTGATATCCCTAGAAGAGAGAGTTGCAGAGCGATCCATAATGTGGATAATGTAGCTTTTTGTTTTTTCAGTCAAGCACCTCAAAGAACTCTTTTAAAACGCGCTTAACAACCCAGCCGTTGGGGAGATTAACCGTTGGTTAAGCTTTTAACCCTTAATAAACTGAACCAGTTCCGCTTTTAAAGTTCTACAAAATTCCTATATATTGATTCTCCCTTTATAAACAACACAAGCCTAGGAACTGTTAGGCTAATAACGCTCTACGGTCAATACCATCAAATGACCTTACAGTCCCTTGTGCCTCTTTGTGATTTAAACTCAGAGTCTGGATGGTAACCTTAAGGCCCTATGGCCATAGTTATATTCTGCTTTCCCTATAAATGGAACACCCTCAACGGACTACATTACACTAAATATAAATTCCCAACGAGATAAGAATGGCAAGAGGGCAGGTGACTGGCCAGACTATCGCTTTAGTAAATATAACCTCAAAACTAGTGTAAGTACGAAGTGAGGTGTTTATGAAACGAATATGCTGACGAGCTGCCTAGGGAAGGCTCAACTCAAAACTGCTAACTTGCGGAATGAGTTCAAATTGAGCTGAGAGCAATTTACGGCAAAAAAGTCTTCTTAAATGAAAAAGCCTAACAAATTGCGTCATATCTACAAGGATGTGGCTAAAGTAGAGCAACAAACGCGGTAGGGTATCGGGTTTTGAGTCCTCCTTTTTGACCGCCTGAAATGGAAGAGCGTTACGTGGATCGGCTTTAGTCCCAATTATACTATCGAGTAGACAACGTGAGCGGTCCCTCTGAAGCCGTTATCTACTCAAGCGATTATCGAATCAAGCCATCTGAATCCATAGGTAGACAAATCACAGTATTTCAAATAGATCGCAACAGCTGCAAATATCCTTTTAAGGAAAAGAATATAAGGCGTTATGTTCAGTACATTTGTGCAGATAGCCAATCTGCTATAAAAAAAACTGCTCTGCTACTACGATTACCTCTAAAATTGTGGGGTAGGCCATAAGCAACTCTATTACTCTAACCTAGGTGACGCTCTTGCCTTTAGCTTTTGTTGGGCCACAACCATCCCTTAGGGTACTGCTGCTCATCGATCCACAAAAGTGAATTGAAGATGACGAAATGGCATTACACTTTATCTGATTATACGGCTTTTCCTTCCAACCTTATCACTAAACAACACCCCAATACCATTCTCAAAGGAAGCAAAATAACTCGGTATCACACTTGCTCATAAGTTTACCTGGAATGCTCATGCCCTACATAAAGCGACTAAGAGGTAAGAAATGGGGTCTACGTCCAAAAATAGTACATTGGACCTACCAAACCGCAGTCCTACCAATCATCATGTATTCAGCTCTAGTGTGGCGGGAAAAGAAAGCACTTCAAAGTGTACAAAGACTAGAATGCATAGGAATCACGGGGTGCCATGCGCTCCTGCCCATCCGCTGCTATAGAGGAACTCCTTGACCTACCACCGTTCCATGCAGGAATTAAGAAGTGCACTGCTTCAAGCGCAATAAAACTTCACTTTGTGAAAAAATTCAAACAGGGTGATCTCACAGGACACTTAACTATTATAAAATCTTCAAAAATTATACATAGTCCTTCGATTCAAGTCACTGACCTGATGCCCCCAAAAGTAAACTTCCATCGACAATTTAACATCACCATACGGTGTGGGAAACTGGAGGAAACCTACGCTAGACAGGTCCCTCTCAGTCTGGTTTACGGATGGTTCAAAAATGTCAACAGGTGTAGCAGCAGGCATCAGCGGACCCAATTGTTCCTTAGCGCACACAACATCAATCTTCCAAGCAGAAGGTTACGCCATCGAACTTTTTCGAATCCCTTGAGAAAAGTCTTAAAAGACATTAGGGAACTAGTCACTTTCTTCAATTGGTACAGCCCAACCTAACCAACCTCCCTTCTAATTAAAAATTAATAAAAAGTTGCTTATGAGTTTTTTACAATAAATAACTTTAATAACTTTAAACATTCACTTAGTGATAATTTTAGAAATGATATTTAAATCCGACGTGACCACTGTTTTCGTTGTATCTGAAGTTCCTGCTAGCTTTGCCATAAAGATCAACATTTCTACTGATAGGATGGGAGTAAATCAGATTTGCCGACTCTCCGAGTCGGGAATTGTGTTCGCCGCGTGCTTCCAATGTTCTCTGTGGAGAGCGTGCGTTTCGAACTAGAACTTCGCCATCTCCTAGAGCGGATTGTTGGCCAAAGGCCTATTTAACAAAAGAGAGTTGTAAAATCCCACTCGTTTGAATATTATTATTTTTTTTACTTACAACTTCATAGTAATTGCTGGGGTCATCAAAATGATCCTCTGGAATGGTGAATCCTAAAGCGATGGCGAAGAGACTGCACAGGATAATAAGTTTGATTGCCATTTTGTTTGAAATGCGTTTAATTGTTGCGCTAAACTTGGGAGCGTCTGAAGTGAACTGATGATTGAATGATTATCACCAGCGTCTTTTAAATGAATTATTAGCAAATGAGGTTCTGCGTAAAAAATAAATCCCCTTGTTGCTGATAAGCAGAAGATGACTTGTTTCAATGTTATCTGTGCTCCAAGACTTTGTATTTGGGTGACTTTTACCCACAGATGGGTACATATTGTCATTAATTTGTTTGATTTATTCGGGGATTTTTATAATTTACTTCGAATTTGGGTGGCTAAATTGGTTTCTTAAGAAGTTGCAGAGGTCGTGCTGTTTTTATATGCCAAGCAAAAGTTCTCCCGCATTGTAAAACCACAGAAGGATAAGTTACGTTACGGCTGTACTTATCGGGAAGGAGTGCGTTACACTTTTCACTATTTGTCTATCTTTTCTATCGAGCATATTTTTAACTTTCTTTGTATTTGGTCTAACAAATTCAGATGACTTAACTGTGGATTCTAATCAAAGGTATCACTATTGTTTTCAAAATAACAGCAGTGTTTTTCAATCGAAGAAATCACTGAGTTTCCAGTTGAAGTGGCAACTAAAGTTCTGCAAAACTTCATTTGCCTAACTCAGGAGTAGATCGATATATGCCATCCATATGCGTAGGGAAGGCTATAAGACTCCTAAAAGCCTCATTACAGTTTGGTGGGAAATAAGACTAAGGTTAAGAAAATCAGAGAGGATTACAGATATTTCTAATTTGTAAGTTCGCCAAAAGGCATCGTCTTCTCAAGAGGCATGCCAGAAGACTGGGCGCGTGTATGTGTTGCCGTGATATATGAATAACAGCTTTTATACAAGGTGGCGCAAGAGTAATCCTCCTATCAGAAAATGCTATAAATTTTGCGATTGGCCCCTAATGTCAGTTCTGTTTTGACATTTGTGTAGTAAACACATGCGAAATACACGTTAATAAACAATGTTACGCTACACTGCTCCAGAACGCGGAATATTGGTGACTATTTATTTGAGCAATAATTGGTCGGTGACTTTGGCACAACGTGAATTTCGTCGCAGATTTCCTTGCCGTCCAACGCCTACTGGTGAAACACTGCGACGTTTAGCCGCTCGCCTCGAAGAGACTGGCACAAAACGAGGTGCTGCCAGGCGTGGCAGACCCCGAAGTAGCCGTTCTGCAGAGAATATTGCTGCTGTAGCCGAAGACCAGAGGACGTGCGACGCAACTTGATAAATTGGGATTGGAAAACATGTGGTTCCAACAGGACGGTGCAACGGCACACACTGCACGTGCCACAACCGATATGCTGAAGGATGCATTTCCCGGGCGCCTAATCTCCCGTTTTGGCGATTTGCACTGGCCAGCAAGATCGCCTGAATTGACCGCTCCAGACTTCTTTTTGTGGGGCTTTTTGAAGTCGCGGGTTTATGTCAACAAGCCTCAGACTCTTGCAGCTCTTAAAGACAATATCTGTCAAGAATGTGAGGACCTATCGCCTGAAGTTTTGGCCAAAGTGATGGAAAATGCCATAAAAAGGGCTAAAATGACAATCAACTGTGGCGGCGGCCATTTACATGACATCATATTCTCGACTTGATGTCAGACCAAAATTAAAAGACCAAATAAAAATAATCCACAAGAAGAATCAAAGTTTTTCATTTTTTTTTTAAATTACAGCCAAAAAACATCGAAAGGTTATTTTTGCGCCACCTTGTAGAATATAAGATAGCTAATCCTGCTCAACTTAAGCTGTTACATTAAATTAATTAAATACAACTAAATTAAATTAATTGATAAATATTTGAAAAATTACGCTTCCGCTTTCATTCATGAAGGACTTGCCTGAAAAAAAAATTGAATGTCAAACCTAGATAGCTTGTGATTAAAAGAAGGAGTTTTGCTCGGATTAATTTATGTAAAAACATATTTTGTTGAAGTTGCAAAACCGGAAACGAATCTCAAAGTTTACTCTTGTTTTTTTTTTTTTTTTCCTTTTTCGGATTACAGTTGTCCTGCGGTCGATAATTGAATCGTCAAATATTGTACATTAAATGACTGCCTACCTACTTGAACATTTAAAGAAGAATTTTTTAATATTCTAAAGTTCCGCCAAGATCATTCGGTTACCCATGAACCCTAGTAATACGTTAAAGGATATATGACAAAGAGGTCAGGGGTGTTTCTTCCTGAATTTTCCGTGAATTTTCCTTTCTTCCTCGGGAATTTTGAATTGCTTAAGCAGAAGTTGATATTAAAATGTCTTTTAAGACATGTGGCAGATTTCGTTCCTATTAAACGAAACTAGGGTCTTCGATCTGTTACTATTGAAGACGTGTTACAGGCTGCTGCCTTCGAATAACAGTTGAGTAATTACATATATCCATATATAGCTGACGTAGAACTGTGGCGGTATAAGTTTTTGCATGCAAATCAAATTGAGCCATCTCACGCACACGAAAATCAAAGCCGTCTGAAAAGTCCTGGCTCTGACTGTTTTAGCTTGAAACCGTAAAAAGGTCATTCAAGCCAAAAAGTTTCGAAAATCTCACAAATGGTCCTTAAAAACCTTAGGAAAGAATCAGCAACTCCGGAGTATTTGTATGATTGAAGTCCTTGCAAATAGAAGTACATAATCCCTTAATGAAAAGTGTTTTTCTTTCATAAATCTAAGAAAAAGGTCAGTGTCACAAAAGTTGGACCATACTCAAATCAGTTTTTATTAATACGAATCTGATAAAATTGCCGGGTTTTATTCACACGACCCATTAATCGATGATCACTCGCTTCTCGTTTATAATTTTTCAAAAATATGTACATACTTTTCCTTCATCGCCTTAGCACATACCAATAAGGTGCCTATGTCAAAACATACCTAGTAATTATCTGGGAAACCGAACATAGTGTGAAAGGAAAAACTGTCAACATAACTTCAACATTGCACCGACTTGAAAAAGTGAACAGGTCCGATGTGTCATTTGTCAATTTGCAAAACTGCGCAAATTGCACAACATCATTATTATTCAGGAAAAACAACAAGTAGTCCAAGTTTTTCCTGATTAAACACTTAATCTTTAATTATGCAGTCGTCAAAGTTGAACCTATTTAATGAGATACAAAACTGATAATGGGACCTGAAATCCACTTTACTAATTCACGCCCATACTTCAGACAGTTCATCATAACCAAACTCGACTGCACCGCACGCTTGTTTGCATTCCTTACCCGAGTCTGTCTGTCTGTATACGTTGTGTGTGTTAGTGCTCAGTTTGCTTGCTCAGTGCCAACTGGTAAAACATGCCCTTTCACCAAAGAGTTCCACTTGATTCTAATTAATAATTGGCCCTCTTCATCGTTACACCTTTCTGCAATTCGAATCTCTAGCCGTCGTCGACGCCATTAAAAAAAATCTATCTACATATACAAAACTCCTTAATTAACCAAGGAACCAAAAAAAAAAAACATCAACTCTCTATATCTGTCTCTGTTTTTGTGTTCTTCTCTCTCTCAAATTTCCATCCAAATGGCCACAAGTTAAATAAATTTCATCCGGTTACAGAGTAGAGCAGCAGCAGCAGAAAAAAAAAAACGAAAAACGAAAAACGAAAAGAAAATCAAAGCTCGTCGCTTCATGGAATGGAATTGCAGCAGTCACCTTTACCCACTTCAATCCGCCACTTGGCTCGATGTTGGTGTCGCTATCAGCGATGGAGGTGCTGGTGGTGGTAGTGTTGCTGCTAAGTGGATTAGTATTACAACATCCAACGACAACAACGACTAGGTGTAGGAACCTACCACCACCCACAAACGCGAACCATCAAAATGGCAAACTATCTATCTATGCCGGCCGGCAGTCCGGCAGCAATATCAATACCTATAGCAATTGCAGCAGAAAGCCTGGCATCATGACCCAACGCCAGAGGCACATACTCTGTCTCATTCTACGTCGAATGGTAGCACAAGCGGAACAGTCACACTGATGTGGCTTCGTCTGGCCAGCGCACCGCTATCACCATTCCTCCGACTCCGAATCCGACGACTGCTGATGCGCCACATGACTTTGTGATTTCACTCCACAGCCACGGATCCGCGAAAAACACTCATAAAATCTAACGGACGCACAAGTTTTATGGCCTTTTTTGTTTTCATTTTGTTCGCAGCCGAATATGTTTGTGCCTCTCGACATACCATGCCATGCTGGGGCTAAAAATAGAACCTTGCACCGCTGCATTGCACACAACAACTGTGCACACAGTTCAGCACAAACCTGTATCCCCAACTGTGGGCGGATCAGTGCTGTTTGGGTGACGCCAAGGGGGGTCTAGCTACACTGTCTGCGAAACTTCCGGGAGATGAAAATAATGGGAAACTCTTGGAATCTCGTGATCGTAACACAAAAACAAGAACTGCAGTTCACAATAGATCACAGGCATGCGTGCGTGCCAAAAATACATGCAACAAGTTGAAATATTTAAAGAATCGCCAAACATATACAGTATACCTAAAGCTGTTGCGTGATGAGAGGACAATGAACCCCAAGCTGGTTTTCAGTTTTAATTAAAAGTTCGCAGCGATAATGCATATTTGTGACGCACTTATGTAGATAGTGCAGCAACATCTGCACTTCCTCGCACAGTTGTTTCTTCTTTCTCTTGGTGTGTGCTGAAATAAGGCCAACCGGATACAGGCACCCTTTACGCCTGCTTGTAAAATCATTTACACCGGAAGCAATGGAAATGACGTTCCCTTGACGTATAATAGGTAGGTAGGTAGATATATTGAGAAAACTATAACTAAACTTCTACTAATACTATTACTTACGTTTGTAAAAGTTTGTGGCCGTGGAAGTTGAGCCGGGGGCCGCATGCCAGCTAGGCCTCCTACCTGTGGTTGTGGGGCTGGACTATAACGAGGTTGATGCATTCTGTCCAAATGTAAAATCTATTCAATCTGAAAAGGAAGAGAAAGTAGTAGAAACGTATTAGATTTGCGCTGCATTGCAAACACTTGTTGAAGAGCATAAAAATATACGCGTTCTATAAATAAATAAAACTACTGAACTGAACTGATTATCTCTCTCTCTCTTTGCTGCCGGCTCAGGTCAGAGCTCACTCTCGCTCTTGCTCTCACAGTCAAGAACAGAAGAAGGGTTGTTTTTGTTTTGTTTTGTTTATGTTTCTCTTTTGCTAAATTCGCCGCAAAATCTACAAAAATAAATTTACGAAAACATATCATTCTGACAGCACACACAAACACAAATTCAAATACAAACACAAATACAATCGCGGCAAAGCGATTTACCATCGGTTTTGTATTTTCTCCGTGGCCAGGCAAAATTTCAATTAGGTGTTGTTTACATTGTGTCAGAGTTTGAAGGTTTTTTTATGGTGTTATTTATTTTTTTTTTTTTTTGGTTATTGTGATGTTTACTTTGAGTGGTTGGTTCAGTTGTAGATATGTATATTTTTTAGCAGCCATAACGTACCGACATAATTGTTTTCGGTTGGATAACTCGATGGACACGTCTGGGCATGTGGGGTTTCCCAGAAAATGGAAAAGCACTCAAGGTTTAATGGATCCATCATCACTTATTGTCAAGAACAAACAAATAATTGTCACCTACTTTGATGATGAATAGCAATCGATTATGCTAATACGAATTTTAAATACATGGATGCATTATTTGGGTAGGTACCTAATAATACGATTTTAAGGTCAACATTTAATAAAGTGTTGAATCATTGGCCATGTTGAATAAATAAAGCCGGCAGCTGCTTAAATAATACTTTACAAAATTTTTAAGAAATTGTGAATAGGTACCTAGCTATAGAAAATAAAACAATATCTAGTGTATTAACCTGGGGTTATCTAATGTCCCTCTTTTTTTGCGCTCTTCTATGAAATAAGTCAAAAGCGTCAAATTTTGCTGAAAGCTGAACTTCTTAGTTTGTCTTAAGAGTTCTTAAATTTAAAAGAAATGTTTGCTGTCAAAATCACCTCACAGCCTAATCAAGGGCGGATAAAAACAAAACAGGGCGGATTTATTGAATATTCAATACTTAGGTTTTTTACGACAAAAAAACAAAACAACTGTTTTAAAAAACAACCAGCGAAAGTTGAGGAATGCTGTTTCGAATTAGCCTAAATTCATTCGTAATTTTAAAACCTAAATCGCAAAGTTTTAAACTTAAATATTGTGTTGTCTATAAGTCTTGTTCATGGTTGATAGTTCGGGATTGTCTTTCCTGTCACGCAGTGAGAAAAACTGTGACTTTTTAGACTTATAGGTAACAATATTTATCGATAAATCTTTATCGCGAAATGACTTACATAAGTGTGAACATGGGCTTAATTGATCTCTAGGTACAGGAGTTGGCGTTAACGTTTGTCGAAGTTTTGCGCTAAGAACACTTTTCGCAAAACAAACACATTACGAAAGTTTGAGCTCAATCACGAAAAGTTTATTTTCTCACTGCCTTCTGCGAATCGTTACGTCTCTAATAGGGAGCTGAAATATTTTTTTTTTTGAGTTAATTATCACCTTTGTTCTTAAAAATTGTACCACGGATTTAAGTCCCGAGAACTCAATTTTTTTTTGATAAAATTTCTGATAACGGTTATAAAACCACCTATATCTAAAAGAAAGTTGTATACAAATGCGTAAAATCCCTTAAAAGCCATCCTGTACATCAGTGAGTCCGAACAAAAAAGTGAAGACTTGTAGGATGATACTCACCCTAACCTAAGTTACAGACCTTAAAAGTGAAAATTTTCGATTTCGAGGTATAACTACTGTAAATGCTATAACTTCAGAACTATTAGACATACTTTCAAAAAGCACCTGATACATTTCATAGACCTATTTTAATAACGAAAGAAATGTTAACAAGGGTTTATTTTTTAAGTCCTGCGAAAATGTATGAAGCCTAAAGTAAAAATTATAAAAACTGCGTTTATCATCGTTTGATTTTTAATGAATTTTTCTCAGTGTATTTTCAGGGGAGAGTACAATAACTTTGGCGCCAAAAACTGTTTTTGGTAGAGCGATTATATACAAGCATTTTTTTTGTATGGAAGGGGGGGAGGGTTCTATCTTGCCCCGTTTAGGCGGGAGGGGCAATGTAAAAAAAATTACTTAAAATGGAAAACAGTGTATTAAAATACAATGGCAACACTTACAAAAAAGTACAATAGCAGTTTTGAAAGCCAGGAATTCGTTCTTTCATATTTGTTTTTAAATTCAGTTATTTCGATCAATAGTTTTTGAAAAAATGACCATCAAACTTAATATATAATGGCAGCATGCCCTCCCCATATTATATATTGTAAAGCAAAATTAAGCCAGTTTGGTGTTATTTCACTTTGCGGACGTAAATAAGGCCAACCTTAAAAAATTGGGACTTATTTCAGTTTTTAAAAAGTCAAGACCAAAGTTCGAAAATTCCCTTGAACCTGCGAAGCGTGCCATACATGATACTGTTGTCAGTTAAAATTTTGATATAGAAAGTGCCTAATATAGTTTAAATAGCAAGTTTAAATTTTTAAACTTAATAAAAAAGGAGTTTTGTTTTTCAACAAATGTGGCTTTCAAAACTGCTATTGCACTTTTTTGTGAGTGTTGCCATTGTGTTTTAATACACTGTTTTTCATTTTCAGTAAATGAATTTCGATTTAAAGTAGACGGATGTAATGTTTCCAACAGTGACTCTTTGGGGATTGCCACTCTAAGAATCGACATTTCATACAAACGTCAACTCCCGATATCTCCTAAACTAGGCGAAAACGAAACTGTTCTCGTATATTATTTTGGGCTTATTTCATGTCGCCTCGGGTACGATGCGATAAGAGCCTAAAACTACTCGCAAGTGACAAAACTATTTCAATTTAGGAGCAGCGTATCGCAAGTATATCATACTCTCGATACTACAGTTTTAAAGTTCTGTCTCCCCTTTGCTACGTTATAGTTGCGTGAAACTGGCTTTTCTGCAGTAACAGCAACTAAAAGTAAAGTCAAAACTCAATGAAATAAGAGCGACAATTTTGAATCTTCAGCCCCGATTAGAGGAACTATGTTCAGAAAAGCAAGCTCTTTGGGTCGTTATCCTGCTGAAACACCCATTTAAGTTTCATTTACCACTCGGCATAGGGGAGCTTAAACTTTTCAAGGGTTTTTACATAAACATGTTGATCCATGATATTATTTATCAAATGTATCGGGCCCACACCGTAATACGAAAAACATTCCCAAATGATAACTTTCGCGCCACCAAGTTTAACGGTTTTTACCGTATACTGAGGCAAATATGATGTGTTGGGCAAATGACGGGTACCAGTTTGTCCAAATTGGACAATTTTGCTTTCATCAGTCCAAAGAATATTACGCCATTTTGTCGCAGGCATGATTTTTGTCAAATTTAATCCGAGCTTGCAGATGCAGATGAATTTTATTTTCTAACAGCCTTCTGCGAATCGTTACGTCACTAATACGGAGCTGAATCTTGTCTGCTATGACCTTAGAAGATGCCGCTGGGTTGTTTTTTGATAGGCATACTATTTGTTTCCTTCCCCGAGTTTCTGGCTTTACGACATGTCGTAAGGAATGGGCAATTGCCGAGACACCACAACCAAGGGTTTCCCATTGCAACCAACTGCAGATGAGATCTCGCTTTTCCGGATTTGTTTGCTTTCCACGCCCCACTACGACCAATTTTTAAACAAAAAATTTTACAAAAAACCTAAAATAATGTTTCAAAGACAACAACTGTTTGTTTTCTTACTTTTTGAGCCAGTTAACTTAAATTAAACTCTCTTTATTTTACTTTTCCGTTCGCAGTCACTTCCTTGTTTAAAATCTTTTTGCTTCCAAAGTACCGTAACAATATTTACTACCTACGCGAAAAAATGTTTGCCAGGGAAGTAGTTAAAACGCGCTCCTATTATTTTGAACACAACTATAGTTATTCCAAGAAAGTGTCATTTCTGCCATCTCTGCTCAAGGGTGCGTTCACAGTGAAAGTTCAAAATTGTCAAGTCCCAGTTGGAAAACCATTTAGGTAGGTCAGAATTTAAGCCAGAGTCTTCAATTGGAAGACTCGGATCCCGTGCCGTCAGTGGTTTTTGAAACCTCTGAAAATCTCGACAGTTCACCTGGACTAGTAACTGGAAACTAGCACGGTGTGTACCTACAGTTAACACATCTAATGTGAATTAGAATGCTACAACGCACTGTCCAACAACTATTATTAAGGTATATTAATGTTGACGCATAGTTTGAAACACCTTTTAATATATTAATCGTAAAACCCTAAAAGTATATATATTTATGATCAGGACCAAAATCGAAGACTATTTAGCAATGTCCGTCCGTCCGTACGTATCAACTTTTGAGGCCTTTAAATTTATGCTAGAAAGCTGAAATTTGAAACATACAGTGGTGGCAAAAATAATAGGGACAGCTGTTGAAAATTGAGCTTCATCGCAGTTGTCACGATCTACTAATGCAAGAAAGTTGTGTTTTTGTGAAAAATCGTTCAGTGTTTTATTTTGTTATTAAGTTTTTTGCGATTTATTTCATTATGGGTAGAAATAAGCATTGCTCCGTTGAAGATCGCTTAAAAATTAAAAGGCTTTACAAAAAAGGGTTAACTGTGCGAAAGATAGCGGTACTTTTGGATTGCTCAAAAACCAAAGTTCATAATGCTATCCGAGCACAAAAGAAGCCAGAAACCCGTGGCCGGCCAAGGAAAACTACGTCAGCTTTCGATCGACACTACTAAGGGTATGCAAAAAAAACTCCGTTTGCTTCTTCCAAGGATTTACGAGCGGAGTTAAATGCCCCTGTCTGTAGTCGGACAATAAGAAACAGGCTCATAGAATGTGGATTGCATGGAAGAGTAGCAAAAAAAGTTCCTCATCTCAGCATAGCCAATATCAAGAAGAGGAAGGACTTTGCAGAATGGAATCTGAACCGACAGCATTGGAAAAATGTTTTATGGTCAGACGAAACCAAGATAAATCTGTTTGGGTCTGACGGCAAAATGTATGTGCGACGTCCTAAGAACCAGGAGCTTAATCCTTCATACACCAGGCAGACAGTGAAGCTTGGTGGTGGCAACATCATTATTTGGGGTTGTTTTTCATGGTATGGCGTTGGTCCTCTGTTTTGGATTAAAGACGTTATGAACGCCGTGGTATACGAAGACATAATGCAGAACACCATGCTACAATATGCGTAGGAAAACATGCCGCTAAAGTGGGAATACCAGCAAGATAACGACCCCAAGCACTGTTCAAAGCTTGTAAAAGCCTGGTTCCAAGACAGTCACCAGACCTAAACCCAATTGAACATCTTTGGGTGGTCTTAAAAAAGGAAGTTTCAAAGACCAATATAAAAAATCGTGATCATTTGCGGAAAGTGGTGCAAGAAACATGGAAAGCTATTCCAATTTCTACATGCAGGGAGCTGGTCGAATCTATGCCACGCAGATGTGCTGTACTGAAAAACAGCGGAGGAGCCACTAAATATTGAATAAAACAAAGATTTAGTCCACATTATGCAAGTAACATTTCAATAACCTGAAAATATTTCAACTGTCCCTATTATTTTTCCCAGCCTCAGCAAACGGTTAAGGCAAATATTCCGTTATACTATTTAAACGGAGATCGCATTCGCGGAAAGGGCTACTACGTTTTAATGTACAAATGAGTGGCTTTATACTATACAAGTTCTTGGAACTTTATGTAAAACGAATTGCAAATAAAATAAAAAAAATATGTATTGACTCGCCTTGTCCCTATTATTTTTGCCACCACTGTACATATACTCCTTAGAGTTCCGAAATGGTAAAGTGTTAAAATTTTTCAAATACGCCCCCTGCCATGGACACAATTTAAAAAACCGTTTTAAAGCTAAAGTTAGATAGAAAGAGTGATACAACCTCTCGTCAACAAGATATGTAGACACTGACCTCCTTTATAAGTTTGTCATATAAAGTTTTTTGCCACACCTACTTTTTGTGGGCGATTTTCACTAAAATCCTGTTTTCTTCGAAAATGTTCATAGAAACCGAAAAAAAAATGTTTAAATTTAGCTAATATTTTTGCCAAATATCTCCCATAGAAAGCTGTTGGCCACGCCCACTTTTTGGGGGCGTTTTCTAAAAAAATATTGTTTATTTTAAAAATTTCATACTATGAAATAAAATGCTATCCATCATCTTCTTAATGCTTTTTTTCTTTGGAGTACATTGGGATATGGATAGGGTATCATACTTTTCGCTCCAAGCGGACTGTAGCATTTCCTTATGTTTTTTTGGTAAAATTTTACAAGACCGTACCTTCTCGGAAATCGCTTCTAAACCTAAACTCAACTCAAACTCAAATCTGCAAAAAAAAATTGGCTTTCCGTTACCGTTTCGAAATTGGCCTATGAAATGGCACCAAAACTTCTGGAATGGAGTCTAAAAATCTTGAGTTTAGGACATAAAAAGGAACTGGAATTTGAGCGATTTCGGAGATGGTGCAACTAATTACAGTCTAATTTATAAAATTAAATAAATTAGGCCACAATAACTAAAACAATAAGTGAAAGAGACGCGATAAGTTTCAAAAACCTCTTAAATCCAAAAACATTACAACAGGCTTAAGTAGATCCATAAGTTCTACAGAACCAAACTTTGCACTAGTTAAATTAAAATAAATACACTAACAAAGTTATATTAGCAAAGATCGCCTAAAAAAAAACACCTCGCTCACGTTTATAAATTAGCAGAAAATTTACCAAACTTGCCCTCCCCCCTCCCTGCTGCTGCTGCTACGTAACATAAATAATAACAAATAATCAAAATAAACAACTTCAACGACGAAACCACAGCAACGAATGAGTAGTGACAGTGAGAGACAGAAGAAAAATCTTATCTAATGAAAGTGACAATCGGCAGCCATCAAAATTAACAAAGTGCTACCCTCCTCCGCCGCTAACCAAAAACCAAAACAAAAACATCAACCGCAAGACGACAGAGAGAGAGAGAGACACATTTAAATGAACTAAATACGTCATGAGGATGGCTGTTTCTGCTTCCAAATGTATGTAAATAGACAAATATTTTAAATTTTATAAGCAAACAATTTACTTACCAGAAATATACTCGAAGTGGAATTGAAATAATTCGCGTTAACGTTCACGTTCGATACGAGATTCGAGATTCGACCTTTGTTTTGTTTGTGTGTAAATGCCGGGCACAAATTTAAGAGCGACAACTTTTGACAGATGTTCTGATGGCTTCGGCTCAAATTTGCATTCAAAATGTCTTCCTTTTCGTGTCTGCGGCTCTGGCTGCTCTGATGTATAAAAGAGAGCGGTAAATAGATGGCGGGTGCAGTGTACCGTTTGTTTTTCTTCTTATACGAAAAAAGCACTCTGTTCTGGTTTCACACAATTATAAAATCCAATAAGAATTTGCAAATTCTCTGTTTTTCCCACAACAACAAAAAAAAAAAAACCAACAAAATTAAACACTTAAAAAACGCGTATGCTTTTCGTTTTACGAAAGAAAACAGCGTTGTTCACTTTCTTCTGTTATAACGCGTGAGTCTCAGTACAAAAGAGTAAAAGAGCAAAACACAGAAAATGCATTCACTGAAGGCACTTGAATCAGTCTATTTTCACAAATTCTTTTTCTATTTTCACCGAAATTCACTTTAATTTCACAATTTACGATATTATACGAATAAATGGCAAACGAAATGACACTTTTTTATTGGACAAAAACACCACTAAACGACAAGAACGGCTGTGAAAAAAAAAACTTGCACAGACTTTTTACGCAATTCGCAAACTCAAAATTGCAAGTCGAATGAACGGAAAAAAAATGTGCTAGAATGAAGAACCACCAAAGAGAGAGAAACGTCAATTCTTTTGAAGAAAAGTGACAGTAGCAGCACCAACAACACACACGCAAGCAAATTGGCAAAACGCACACACAAGCACGATAATGAATGGCGGCGAGAGAATTAATACACACACACGAGCACAATGCAAATGCGAGCAAAAGGAAAATCAAAATATAATTTATGTATTCCTTGTAAATTTTTAATTTGCAAACGAAAGGAAATTGAACGATTCCTGCGATGAAATCAAAACTGACTGTGCTAGTGGGGGCAGCACAAAGGTATACTTTTTTGAATTTGTTCACTTTTTGCACTTTTCCTTTTTATGTAGCAACAAGGCAAGGAAGGAGTCACAACAGTATAGTCTCAGGTTGATTGGTTGAATCGGAATCTGAATCGGAATCGGAATGACAAGGCGACTTTACTTTACGTTTCCCCTCTCGACGAGATGGGACGGGAGCAGAGCAGACAGAACTGGCACTGGCACTGTATTTCGCAAAACTTGGATCAGATTTTTACAGGGGCAGTTAAAAATTGATTAATTTCACTTAATTGTGGCGTGTTGCACTGGTGGATGAGTTACGGCACGGTGGAGAGCGAGAATCCAAAACAAAAAGAAATTAGTTATACAATTATTATTCCTTTTTCCGGGGGAAGAAAAAATATATGTATGTGCAAAGTCGGCAACGACGGCGACTACGAATACGATTACGAACACGAATGCAATAGGTAGAAAAGGTTGAGCAACCGCACGGCGAAAATGTAATGGCTGCGCTGCGAGTTGAGTTGTTGCGTGAGTGTTGGTGTTGGTTTTGTGCGACGATGAAGAGCGAAAGTTTATGTTTTTGTTGGTGTTGTTGTTTTTCTTATTTTGTGGCGAATTTCAATTTGTTGTTGGATTTGAAAGAGTAATTTTCTGTTAAAGGGTTAAAAGGGTAGGGCAATCGAAAGAAATGAGTGTTGCCATGGTTGCGGTCTTTAATTTTTTTATGTTTACGCAAAAATAAAATAATATCACAAAATATGTTAATATTTCAGAAACATCTTTATCTATTTCTATATTATGCGCAATTGCTTTGTTTTTACAGGTTATATTTTTTGCCCTAATTAATTGGTTAAAAAGTCTCCTAGTTTGATATTTATAAACAAAATAAGTTGAGTTTTGGCCAAACTAAAACATATTGCCATTTTGCCTTGTGGTGACAGAATTCGTAAGGTCACTCCTTAACAAGTTTAAGTTTATGTTTAAGGCCCCTGTTATAGCTTTCATTGAAATGCATCTTTGAAAATTTTGTTTTGCGATTTTAAGACGACTAAGCAAACAATATTGGCTTTTAATGGTGTCAAAATAAAGCGAATCACTTACAGAATTTTTTTACAAACAAAATTACTTCATTCTGATTTAAACTTTTTTTTAAATCTGTTTTTATTATTTCACTGACAGAAATCGATTTCAATGAACAGCTGATAATCGTTACTATAATATGAAACATAATCGTTCCCCTGATGTGTTCGATTCTCTTGCTATTCTCAGCTGTCAGTTTTGCTTTCAATGATCAACTCTAACCTTTGGGGCCAGTTATAGCTATGATTGAAATGCATCAGTGGAATAATTGTTTGATTTTTTTGACAAGTCGGTTATAGCAATCATTGAATAATTTCTGCTGGTATAGATTTTAAGGGGCCAATTATAGCTATCATTGAAATCCATTATTGAAAATTTGGTTTTCGTAATTAAAAAATGAAACAACTATTCCGCTGATTTGTTCCAATGATGCATTTCAATGATAGCTATAACTGGCCCCTCAGGAAACATAATAAAACAAAAAATATTGAACAAAAAAATACCAGCGTCAAATACTAACGACTCTACTTAAAAAAAAAACTATGCAAGCTTTTAAAAAATGTTAACTTTGCTCTTGGGGGAAAGTTTTAAAAAACCGAAAAATTCTATTTTTTTTTAAATGTTTTGAAAACTTTAATATGAAACACTTGTTAAATAAATATAAATAGTATTAATATTTTGTTACAAATAAAAAGTCGACTTGACACTGCCGATCATCAGATTCCTATTTGTTATGCTAGAGTGGAATCGCCTAAAGTGATAGTTGACCGTCGCTTTTGTGATTGTCGTTTTTGACAATCAACTTGTCTTTGCTCTGTGAAAAACGGTGGCAAAAAGGTGGTTGACGATTGGCAACTCTTGTTATTTTGGAGTGCCATTTCAATAAAATTGACAGATGTTAGAATAAATTCTAAATTCTTACTTTGGTTTCTTAAATTTTAGAAACATTTCGGTAATTATTTTGTTTCATATCTCCTGCAACTACAAACTGAAGAACTAAAGATCACATGTTGCGGCTAGCAAAAGTAATTGGAATCTCTCGACATGAACATTTTGTTGTGATTATTCACTGCCAACTTATTGACAGTAAGAAATATACTTACTGCAATATATTCCTAAAATCATTTGAATTTTTACAAGGACAAACACAATTACAGCAAATGCATGAAAGCGACACCAAATAGCTGTCACACGAAATCGATATCGAAAAAGGGATTGTCAATTTGATAATCAACTTACATGGACAAAAGGGATTATTTTGATTGTCAACTATCACCTTAGCCGATTCCACCTCTGGTCTAGTTCTGTTTTTCTAGAAAAAACAGACTTTTTGTGGCTGGACCATGATATTGTCAGCTCGGAAGCAATGGGAACTTCTTTGTATCGATATAACCAACATTTTTTTTAAGCGTCCGCATAAGTGTATACTGCACTTTCGCAGATACGAAATCGCCATGTGTTGGGTTCGCGAGCACAGATATGTACATTCCAGGCAAATGCATTGCGTATGAACTGTCTATCGATTCAGCTATATCTTCTTGCTGAAAGCAATTATTAACCACTGCCTGTAAGTCAGACTTGCCATTAGAAGGGTAGTACGTTCAAATGGTTGTTTTGTCTATTGCTCTTGTGGTTTCAGCTTTGATTTAGAAATCTAGGGTTTCATTGCATCAGTCATCATCATCATTTTCGCTGCAACAGTCATCTCATCTGAAACGTACTTTAATTTCAAACCAATTACTCGAAATCTACCACCCTTCCAAAAATGTCGTGGTGGGGGGGTGTTTATACTTCTAAAACCCCTACATTGATCCGCCGCTGCTTGTCGAGATAGAAGCAATCTATAACCTTCTTTGGTTAATAATTTCACCAATAAGAGCGAAGAGCAATCTTTCATTTTCAAAGCTAGCAGTATTATGGCATTCGGGGCCAATCCCAAAATGGCACAATAAGGTAAATCTAATGAGCAGAAGGCCGAAAAAACGGCATTTTATGTTACCGTGAATAGATTGCGAAATTCAATGGTAATTAATTAGTTTGTAGGATTTTTATACTATGGATTTGAGCAAAATTTGAGAGTTTAATTACCTACTTGACTACGTAATTTTTTGGAAAAGTGTTCAAAATAAGAAGTAGTTATCGCGCGACTTCACACCAATCGATCTCGTCCTTAGCGGACAAAATGTCCGTATTGACAATGCGCATTATGTAGCGACCAATGAAGAAGCTGGAGAGACACCAAATAAAACGTATTCATTCGTCGTCTACTACGCGACTTTTCAGCCGTAAACAATTAATCGTTTGGATATTCTTCTCACTTATATGAGATGAGTTAAAAAACGCAGAGCTAAAAACACTATCCTTAAGGTATTGATTTCATCGAAGGCATTTAACATTTTCCGAACTTTGTTAGTAAAGAATAAAGCTTCAAATGATCATTCGAAAAGTTCGAAAAGTTTGTTTTTTTTAAAAAAAAAAAAAGGTTTTCTATGTTCTTAATTCCGAGTTATCAAGAAAGGTTTAATATGACATTTATATTATGATCCTGTTGACTTACATTACTTTAGAGACAGATATTCGTTTCGCTGGTTTGATATTTGATAATGAGATCAAACAGCCACAACATTGCCGACCAAAATATGTGTGACACCTTTTCCATGGTTGGTAATGCTGTCCCTTACTGCCTTTACTGGCCATGTTAATGTTGCCTTCAGATTTGCCCTAATTGCGTAAAATGAAAAATTACATAGTTTCGACGGTTTTGTCTTTAACACATTTAGTCCAGTGGATATCGTTTCCGTTTTATGCGATCTGGTGATCCATATTTAGTACAAACATTAAAAACAAATAATTCTTATTCTATTTATAACGTAATGAACAACAATCGACAATTATATTCTTTACTTACATACATTATATCTTAAGAGAAAATTCGCTCTTGAAACATATTAGTATCGTGTAGGTGGGTAAATATTCGTTAACCCCCATAAAGTCCGTCAGGTAATATTTTTTTACGGCGAATTGAAATTTAATCAATAAAATCTGTTATTGGATTGTTGTTCTTGAAAGTGGAAAGGTAGGTAGGTAGAACACGTCAAGGATTATGTATTAAAATGTGTAAAGCTTTTTTACTACAAATAATGTTTGGAAGAAATTAGATGTTTTAAGCCATAGCAATTCATTAAATTACTAAAAACAGTAGGAAAAAATGAAGTCGCACTGTATTACCTACATATTTAGATCTATTCATAAGTATGTCAGATGTGAAGTTTCAATGACAAACAATAGCATAAATGTACGTCGTCCCACCACGCTATTCCCATAAGGCCTGCAATTTTGTAATTTTAAATTGCTTTTGTCCTGACCCAAACTCACAAGTTAGCGTTAGACTTTGTTTTAAAAAAATTACTTGATTATGTTTAAAAATAACTGTTATTACATTCCAAACTTTAATTAAAGAATTTACTGATTTAGGTACTTCACTAGTCTACCGTTTATTAGTCGGACCGGTAGAAATGACTTAGAAGAAAACCTTAAAGACAAGGTTAGGTTAAGGTTAGGTTGAAGTGGCAGACTTTGAGGCCGACTCACTTAGACCAAAAAGAGGTACTTTGTGATACCGCCTCACCATTTTGAGCTCTGGATATAACGAAAGAGATATTTAACGTCAGATCAGAGAGCAGGAAGGTGTAGAATTGTCTCCTCTTCCTCCTCGTCCATGAAGCTTTTGCAAAAGTTTACACAATAGGAGGGCTGACGTGCAGTCTTTTTAGATAGATCAAATACTTATAACGTTTCAGATCAGGCTTAGGCCAAATTCGCTTTGTCGCTAGACAAGTTTTGCCACAAAAGCTTATTCTTAAAGCCTAACTTCTCCAACAATTGAGTGTGCGAAGATTGCAGGGCACCGCAATTTAATGCCGATTTCGAACTGCAATTTTTTGACAGTTGTTACTCTTCTTGTCAAACTTTCACAGGAAGTGGGGCAGCGAATAAAAACTTTTAAGGTATTACGAAACGGATTTTAAACTGAGATCTGTCGTTAAGTAGTCCAACGCACTTAACCACTAAGCCACTGCTAATTCATAATGAAATTGGAATAGTTGTATGAAATTGAAAGTCGTGTTATTAATAGGATAGGAGTGAATGTATTGCAGTGCAAAAAAAGTAGCAAAAACCGAATTTTTTTAATGAAGTTTCCAAAGCAAAACCATAGCTTAGCCCAAGCAAAAATTATATTTCTTCATAGCATGCCATAAAAGGGTATGATTTGTAATAAGGGGAATACGCCATAAGGTCACATCAAAACAACATCAGAAATCTATTGAGACAAGTCAGTCGTAATAAGAAATACTAAGTTTCGGTTCTAGTAATTTCAGCTCTAGATTTAAACAAGTTCGGAACCAGTTTGAAAAAAGAGATAAGGGATGTAGGTATGTATATATAGATATAACTTTGAAGCGGATATATCGAATTAATAAGAACAATCGAAGAATAATTGTCAAGAAACCTCATTCCACAACGGGTAACGAAAATATTAAAGTTGTTTTGGTTGCTACTAACAGCATAGCTATTTGATATGTAGGAATTTGCTTTTGTTTTTAAATATGTTTTATGGTTTCTATTTATATACTAACCCAAGGGTATAATCATTTTGACACATAGTATTTCAGACCTCTAAAAAATTAAATATTTGCGATCAGCATCAAATGTAATGGTAATTGGATTTAAGGCCTTAAAATTTTGAGCTGGAAAGCTGAAACTCGGAACAAATATTCTCCTGTGTCCGAAATGGTTAAATTTAAATAGATTAATACTTACGCCACATAATTTAGAAAATAAAAAAACAGTTTTAAAGTTGACGGGAAAGGGTTAAGATATTCCCAAAATCAGACCTCCTTCGCAAGTTTATCACACATAATTTTTGTGAACAAAAGTTTTTTAAGAAAATAATGTTTGCTTTTAAGAAGCTGCATTAACTAAGAACATGGCTTTCTTATTTCCTCCTTGACTAATATTCATAGTTTTGAAACTCATTTAACTTCCCACCGTCCACTTTAATGTGATTAAATTTCGCAAAAATTAATAAGTTACTTCGTTTTTGTTAAACAATCCGTAGTCATTTTAAAATAATGTAGCAGATGATGATAAAAATATAATTTTTAAACCCACAAAAAAAAATCCATGCTTAATGCAGTTATTTTTGGGGTTAGGACAAAATGAATTTTTAAAATCTCCGGGCCAAACCCTTACGGGAGTTGGTAACCCTATGCACAGAGAAAATGTTGAATATAGTAATATAAAATTTGCACTATTGTGTCAGCATTTCGTACAGCAAATTTTGGAAGTAGAGCTTAAACTAATTTCCGAGGTTTAAAATGGAGCTATGTATGTCGTAATAATATATTTGTGACTCTGGAAAGTTGGAATGTTGATTTTTTTGATTTTAAACGTATTTTGAATTCCCCTTAATAATTTTTGAGATTTTGACGTGTTTGTTACTTGAAATACAAAAATAAACGAAAAGCTTCGGAGGTTCAGCAATCGGTGACTAGTCATTTTATAAAATCTATTTATGTGGCAGGTACCGCTTTATTTAAATGATAAATAGTAAACCTGGCATACTTATTTTTTGGACTTTTCCATACCGCATTCACAGTTTGTGTTCGAAATTTCAGCACTATTGCAATTGCTCAAAAACAATAGAAAAACTGTTATCTGAAACAATATCCTGTCTACAATAACAGCTATAAAGAAAATCAGTCGCCTTAATTCAGGAAAATTTGTGACAACATCATCAACTAGAAAGAAATTTAAAGCTAGTCCGGGTGCCAGGTGATATTGGCATACAAGGCAACGAAATCGCAGATCGGGACGCCAAAGCTGTAACCACGGATAACAACACTAATGTGTCAACCTGATAAAAGAGATCTTCTTACGGTAATTATTTCGCACTAGAAACAAGAAAGGAAGAACAATGGAACCAATACATTCATCACTTGTCCAAATTATCCGCAAACTCAACCACAACACGGAACAAAAAATTTTTAGGACAAAGCTAACATATTCACTTACTTTCTTAAAAAGGACCATTATGCCAGTTTTACCAATCTAACCTTTACTTATCAATAAAAAACTTAACAGCCATGAATCTGATAATCGGCCGTGGCTAGCCGTGAAACAGCTGTAATACTGTTCATGGTGTCAATCAGAAGTTGTTATTTTATTCAAAACCATTCAATATAACGGGTGATCCAAGTAGAGATACTTTTTTCAATAGCCTTTTTTGAGAGATCACGTGTGAGTCGTGTCATGCTGTCATGTTATTTTTGTTTAGTATTGTTTGGCATTTCATAATGGAAAGACTTACGCGTGAATAACGGTTACAAATTGTTCAACTTTATTTTGAAAATTCACGTTCTGTGAGGAATGTGTTTCGTGCACTTCGCTCAACTTATGGTCAACATAATCGGCCTACTGAGCGTACTATTCGCAACACCATCACCCATTTTGAGACCCAGCATTCATTATTGGATAATATTCGACCGAATAGACCACGTCCAGCATGCTGTGAAGAAAATATAACGGCCGTAGCTGAGAGTGTACACGAAGACCGTAGAGAGTCGATTCGGCGCCGTTCGCAGCAACACGGACTGACGTATGGAACGACTTGGCGCATTTTACGTCAAGGTCTTAAATTGAAAGCGTACAAAATACAGCTTTTGGTGTGGTTTGTGAGCCGGTGGAATCATCGGTCCATATTTCTTTAAAAATTATGCCGGTGCGAACGTAACCGTCAATGGCGACCGTTATCGTGCCATGATAACCGACTATTTGATGCCTGAAATTGAAGCTCGTGATCTCGGCGACATTTGGTTTCAGCAAGACGGCGCCACTTCCCACACATCGCATCAATCAATGGACTTATTGAGAGAACATTTCGGTGAGCACATAATTTCACGTTTTGGGCCGGTCGATTGGCCACCAAGATCGTGTGATATCACACCGTTAGACTTTTTTCTGTGGGGATATGTAAAGTCAAAAGCTTATGCCGACAAACCCGCTTCGATTCAGGCCTTGGAGGAAAACATCACGCGTGTCATTCGCCAGTTACCAGTCGAAATGCTCGAACGAGTGATCGAAAATTGGACTCAACGGATGGACCATCTGCGACGTAGCAACGGCCAACATTTGATAGACATAATCTTCAAAAAATAAATGCCAAAGAATGTTCTTTCAAATGATAATAAACATTCTCCATTAAATTTGAATTTTCTGTGTTTTTTGGATGTACAATTCCCTCAGACCAAAACTAAAAAAATTCATTAAATTTCCGCCAAAAATATGCAACACAACTTTTTGTCTTTATCCTACGAGAATACAAATATAATTGACGAATGAAGGCTTACCCCTGGCGGTCAAATTTCGCAGCGGTAGGTTGCTATAGATTTTGACAGTTCGTTGATTTTTGTATTGAAATATCAGGTGGAGTGGCAAATTGTTTCTTATATTTGATAATTAAAGAAGTTAGTACATAATTTTTTATAAAAAAACAGTATTGTTACGAATGTAATACTAAGTTTTTATTTTTAATAGAAATTCCAATCTTAGAGCAGTCTTCCTGTTTTATGAAAAATATATCCTCTAAAATGCAAATATAGACATAATAATTCAATTAACTTTATTAAGTTCACCAACGTTTTGTAATAAAAGTAACAAACTGATACACTTTGCTTAACTGATCTGTATACGTGGTATACAAGTTCAATTTATTCAAATTACTCATATATTTGACGATATGTATTTTGAAATGTGAATTGAACTATTTTTCAATAAGTTGGTTCACTTTTCAAACATAAAATACTTTGTTTACTAACATGAAAAACTGGTGTTTCTTTATGGAAATCCCATACAAATTAAACGACTGTAAAACTTGTATAGGTCGCTACATATTAATTTTTTGACAACCAGGTATCGCAGGAAAACTTTTCCATTCGTCAATAACTACTCAAATTCCTTCAGAAAGGTACATTTCCCACGGCATATGAACACTCCTGATATTTATCTTTACCAACAATTTTGAAATTGTAAGAGAGAGAGGGAGAGTACGTACTTCAGTTATTTTCAATTTCACATCGTATGCTAATATATCTCTTTAACTTGGTTGGTTGAAATCATTGCTACCAATAAACTACAGTCTATTCGTCGATAGATGGCGTATAGACAATTCTTTATTTGATGTAAATGCGATTGGCCGTTAACACAAAACTATACATACGTTTTTTCAATGCAAAGCTGAATACTAAATTGCCTTGGAGATTGTCGAAATATATTCTGACATTTCAGACTTCATCCACTGTCTTATAAGCGGTTAACAATTTTACCTAAAAGAAATATTGTTACAGATCCTTCTTGCGCTTTCATCCAGTCTTAAACCAATCACAAGGAAACACAAAAGTAAAACTCACAATATTTTCTTCTTCTCTTGGGATTCATTTATTTTCTTGTACAAATAAAAATCAAAACTATTTTGTATCAAAAATATTTCTCTAGGTTCGCGGATCTATGTAAATACCATGCGCTACAATCAACATCGTTACAATAAATACCTATTGGAAGACACACAGATTTCTTTATACAAACATTTCTCAGTTACAAAAATTTACTTAATATCAGTGCTGTACAATTGTTGTTACATAAAAAAAGCTACATTCAAACAAATGCAAACCAATTTCAAAATTTAAGACTATTTTTGTATAATATGTGTTTGTAAGAGAAATTGAAAAGACAAAAAGAAAAATTGGCTAAAGCATCATACAACAACAACAATATACATATTTTATATATAAATTTGCTAATAATACTGCATTCAACCACTGTCGCTACCACGCCCATTTGGGTGATACATGCTCAAAGTTCCACACATCCGGATGGCCCTGATGTTCCACGCCTGGAATACGATCGGCTACCTTGGACCATTCGAAGGGCTTACTGTCCCGCCGCATAGCTATAGCCCGCATATCATTCCGTACCGGACGTCTTTCGGTAATCACCTCCAACTCATTCTCCAATTCGACTACCACATGAGATTCAGAGCTCAAATCTTCGTCCCTTTGGTATTGGAACTTCATGAAAATCGGTCCAGCAAAAGCGTGATAATCGCTCAAGCCAATCTGAGCGTTGTATGAGAATAGTTTGATGTCTATGTTGCCATAGGGGACTGACTCTTCGCCGAGGAGGTCACCACGGAATCCGTTTAGCCGAAGGTATTTGTCCACAGACTCGAGGGTTGTTAGCGAATCTGTTTCCGGCAGATCCATGCTAAAGTTCTCTGGGGAAACTCCGCTGGCTTCGAGAATTTCATCAAAGTATGAGACACCATTTGCGACCCAGGTTGTGTTGCCGGTCAGGAAGTTGTCAGTGACGTCTTTATAGTGTGGGCGTCCCGGAAGTTGTTCCACAATCCAAATCAGGCCGGTGACGGTAACTTCGGGTTTGATGGTGGAATCAAGTTCGTTCTCGTTGTCGCTGAAATGTTGCGAACCTTCAAGGGCGTTGAGCTTGTTAAGATCCACTGAAATCCACTGCTTGTTGCCGGTTATGGGATGGCGGGACATAGCCTTAGCCCAGGTTAGACGATTCTGAGACATGCGATTCGCGGCCATTACCCGAGCTGTTAGCGGTATTGCATCAGCTATGTCGACACTCTTCCACAACTCGAGATTCTCATTTTTCATTGCCACGCCAGCGACTATGGAATGCACCTGACGTCCCTTGACCATGTAGAAATCGTCTGTTGAGCCCAAAATTCCTGGATAGCCAGTAAAGCTGATGTCTACTCCTGGAACGCTGTTCGAACGTAGATTTGGTGTGTAGTGGTAGCGGAACTTGTAGCGTTTTTGAATACGCAGCATGGAAGAGTAGCTGCCGGCCGAACTGTGACCGAAGAGAAGCTGCCATCCTTGGGTGGCTTCGGTCTGGAAGACCTTTGTGAACATTGTTGCGCTGGGAAGGAAGAAATTCTTCTGAGTTTGACCACCTTCTTTCAAGATGTAGTTCTCATAGTAGATCTTCAGATCTTGGATGTCTGCCGCGGCATTCATGAGAAGAAAGTCTTCGAAGGATATTTCTTCCTCAAGACCTGAGCGTGCACGAGTAGCCCCACGCACATAGCCAGTCTCCAATCCTTCCAATTGGATGAAGTACAAAGCTATCTGGTGCCAATACTGATCGTGATCCGCTCGAGCAATAGCTCGCTTCTTGGTCTCCCTGTAGTTGGCCGAAAGTGTGTCCCTCAGCCAAGTGCAGAAGTTCTGAGCATTTTCGTCCTTATCACAAGCTGAGCCAATAGTACTGTAAAGGAAAACAACCGTTAACAATCGAATGAAGATCCACCGATGAAGAGACTCAAAACTTACTTCAACCACTGATTGTAAATGTTATTCCACGTGAGAGATCCTTCCAGAAGTCCTGCGCCAAAGGCCTGCACCCAATCGGGATACAATCGTTGTGTTTCGATTTCAATTTGCGCCCAACTGAAATGATAAAGTCTTCATTTAGACTTGTCACAGAGACAAAAAACAGAGCACTACAACCTACCCATTTTGATAAATAGAATCCTTATAGCATATCCTAGCTGCACCTTTTGGAATGTTTACGAGATCATTTTGCTGCTTCCAGTACTCGACTTGGAAGCCCACCTTCTCCGTCCATAACGCCGTCGCACAATAGGTACCATCATACTCGGGACGTTCCATTTCGGCAATAAAAAGAGCACCAATAACCAGAAGACCTGCACCAACAAGGATGTAGGTCCCTATCCGTGTTTTCTGAACTGAAGCACCGACAACTTTCAACATTGTCTGAGCCGTTTTTTTTTTTGACCGAAAGTTCACGAAAAAACTACTAAGTTACTGTTAAACTGGTGGATCTGGATCTGCTCTGATAGTTTGGTGGTGGTGATTGATAAACGCTTCACGGGTAATTTAGATCAGCTCGTACGGCGTATGAATGTCCTTGGTAAAGCTGGTGGCAGAATGCAGCTACTGCCAATGGCAGGGCTTGGAATACGTGGGCGACTGTGCTGACCGTTGGTGTGACCAATGCCAATTGTTTTGGCAAAACGACCTTGTTGGTCATCGGAGGATGTGTTGCTTGGGTGTTGTGTATGTGATCAGGTGAAGGGATTTTTTGTTTATCTCAAAGCCCGTTTCGATGACAGATACTAAATGAGTTTCAGGAAAAGAGGACGACGAGGTGTAGGTAGATGCCAAAAATTAGATGGTTCTTAAGTTCTGTTAAGTCGATTTTTTGAAAGAAAATGTTCCTAGATGCTGTCTTGTTTTTTATTTCTGCTGGTATGATCTGTCAAGATTTCCCTGAAAATAAAAAAGATTAAACAAAATTATTTGATGTTGGTCCTTCGAGCGGGATTTATGGTTTAAAATATTTATGCTAAATATCATGTCTTATAGAAAGGGGGTTAAGGATTATTTTATTAAGCGTTAGAATGTGAGTGAGAAAACTATATTAAATATTTATTTACCCACTTACGAAAGCTGGCGAGAATCGACCTTAATTTATTTTGTAGTTTGAACGGTTCTCTATGTGGACAGATCGAGTGAATAGTTTGGCGTTTGGTGAAGAACATAAAACCCTACTTCGCCACACTTTGGATCTATTGTGATACCCTTCAGTGGGGAAAAGCCGATGTCATAACCCACTTTCTCAACTTTCCTCCTCATGGTCTCCGAATGTTATTCAGCCAACAGAAATGTTGTTTTGCAGAAACCCCTCAATTGGATACAGAGACATGGGGAACTTGTTTTGTGCTTTGCTTGGAAGTAGTAACTTCCGAGTAACATCTGAGAAAATGAGATTGTCTGAAATACTGCATTTCGCACTCGTTCCTCTAGGTTAGGAAGTGGTGATTTTATCGATTGAATGACCCTTTTCTTGGTCCAATTCCGACCGTTTTCTTGACAGTTCGTTGGCTTGCTCGTTGTACGACATGTGCCCAGATCTTCAGTTCTACGATAATATCTAAATAATCAGACTCTATCAATATCCCCCAGTGCTAAATACTTGGGTGTAATTTTAAACCATAAGTTTAACTAGAAGCTTAATATCGAACACCGAGAATAGGTTTCCATGCATGTAGCAAACTTTTTTGTAAAAAGTGGGGACTCAAACCAAAATGTGGTTCATTGAATCTACACAGCTGCGGTACATGCAATGCTCACTTATGGTGGCCCGCCCTGACTAGAGCTTATAATATCACCAAGCTAAGTAGAGTTCAGAAAACGGCTGCAATGGAAGCTTTCAATGTGATTCTTGGCATCTTACCCCTGGAATTCCACATCAAATTGAATGTATTTAGCGCAGTAAGATTGCAAGTAACCACCAAAACCCTACGTGCCCTGCCATATCCTTGATTCACTACCTTTGAGCGTAGGATCAATAACTATCTACTGACAACTTTACATCCAAACTTTACTTCTAGAAAATATTGTACGAATAATTCCCACCTCCAGATCCTAATGGGAGGCAGTCACTATTATAAAAGAGTTCGCTGACGGGTCCAAAACGGAGTGGGAGTGAAACCCGCCGAGCTGTCCTTCACAGCTAATAATCTCCCCACACTTTACCGCGAAGGCAGAATCAAGATGGTGGAGTCTGTCCTTTTCAAGGACAATAAGGCCCAAATACAACAAACCCAGAATACTTAATGTCGCTAGGCTGGATAAGAATGCTATGTAAGACCACTAGGCAAAATGCACACACGCTGCCAAGCTCGGCATACCCCATATCACCTACTGTCGCAGCTGTGATGACGCTAATACTCGTAAGAATGAAGTCGGTATTTCACCTCCTATGTAGGTGCTCTTTTATCTAATAATCTCAAGAGTAGTAGTATCAAAACGACCCTATAGCACTACTTGCGTGTGACAAGCCATCGTACCGTACCGTACCTACTTACTTCATATCAAGTTTTTTGGTAATAATGGATGCCAAACAAGGGTTGACAAGTGTGGGTACAAAACTGCCAACTGACCCACGCACAAAACAACAATTTAGAAGGCGTTTGTTCGCCCCAAACTTGAGTGTTAACGCTCATATCTGGCCCGCTGCTCCAATAACATATTTGGAGCTACTTGACAGGATTCAAAAACGTGCGGTAAAACTTATTGGCGATCGAGACATCGCGAAATCACTTGACTCTCTTAGTCATCGTCGTAGTGTCTCCTGCCTGTCATTGATTTATCGGTATTTCAAACGCAATACTCGCCATGCTAGGAATGCTCATCAGTTCACCCTTAAGCCTATATTCGGACGGACAGTGAAATACAAGGATTCGTTTCTTAACCGCGAATGTGGAATGCTCTACCAAGCTCTGTTTTTCCCTCACATTACAGTTTACAGACATTTAAAACCAACGTGCATCGGTATCTCCCTTTTGCTAATCCTATACATCCCCTCATTATAAGGGTATCCAAAGTCCCTTTAGTGCGCGTACATTATCCAGTTTGTATCCAGTTTATAAATATAAGAAAACCACCACCAATTGATCTCTTGAACTCATTCAAAAACTCATCGAACGGACACGTTCCTAAAGGTAATAATTCTACTTACATAAACACATAAAACAATATTATTGTTAATTTTTGTATTAAATCGATCTATATCTAAAATAGCATTTCTTTCATCGTCGAACGCAATAAAAGTGATTGTTTATTTTTTGAATTTCATACTTTGCACGAGTGTGAATTTTCGCGGGTGAAAAAATAATTTTTTTTTCTCAGTTCAAGTGGCGATTCCACCCCCATTCATAGCACAAAAAATCATGTGGCGTAGACAAACATTTAAATAATAGTTGCTAAATTTGCAAATATTCAATGAATTCCAACTTTGAACCTTCTTTTTCCATTTGAATTGTGCTTTATTCAATTTCATCAGTTCCTTGATTGATGGTGGGAAACAGACTTGTGCGTAATCACCGTCATTATGTGCGTGGTGCACAATAAATCTTTTAACAAAGATAGATTTGTAAGAGGTAAAAACAAATAAAAATAAACAAAAACTGCTGCTAATTTTAAAAATATAAACGGAATTCAGCACATACAACATGCTCGACCAAAGTCCAGTCAAGTCCAAAACTTTTAGCTTGTCATTACGTCATTTGCTGTAAGCAATTTATGCTCATTTTTAAGATATTATTACACCATTCCGGACGGAAACAAGGAACATAACTCAATTTTGTTCCCCTTTGAACATTTGCAAGTAAGTACCTACTTGTACTTGATATTGATTTGAATGTAAATTTTAAGAGAAAACATCATCATTTCTTTAAAAAGCAAAAAATACAGATATTAAATACTTCAATCGACGGAATATTCATTTATCATTTCGATTCATTTTCAAGGAATATAAACATACTTGACCTCCGACATTGTACGCAATTTGAATACATGGAAATATTTTCTTGTTATCCTCACACATCAATATTGCAGGAGAAAACAATTAATGCTTAAGGTTAATTTATTTTTTTTATTTTGGTTTTTTCTTGTTTACGAAGCGTTTTTTTAGTGCAGTTTTCCAAGACCACCCTTGAATCTTATCATGAACTTCACTTTCGCATGCTGTTTTCACAGTTTATGGACTCTTTTTTTTAGGAATTTAAAAATGAAATCATTTAGTGTTCAAGTACATGGTTTCGATGAATTTTTTACGCTTTTTTTTGACGATGCACAGGGCAAACATATAAATACATTTGACCAACATTGAGGGTATGAGTATTACTTTGAGTTGTCTTCTAAATGAATTAAATTCGGGTTGGAGTATTTTTAAGGACGAAATGCCTTCTCAATGAAAGTGGCTTAGTGGTTAAGTGTGTTGGACCACTAAGTGAGACGTCGCTGGCTCAAATCCCGGCCCGTACCATATTAAAGTTTTTATTCGCTTCCCCACCTCTTGCGAATGTCTGACAAATATCCAAGAGTAAGAACTGTCATGCTTCCATTCGTGTCAAGCGAATATACCTTCGCACACACAGTGGTTGGAGAAGCTAGGCTTTGGGTCTTATATGGGCCGTTTATTTTGTAAAGGTTGGTTTTTCGAATAGAGACAAAACTGACATTTTGTGGTCAAATCTGGCAACTCTAATCTCATTTATGTTCAGTTTGGTTTGCCATTTCATCATGAACAGGTTGACAAATGAACAGCGCTTGCAAATCGTGCAAATTTATTTCGAAAATAATGGTTCAGTTCGCGAAGTTTACCGCAAGCTCATTTTGGGTTGAATGGCTACGTCAATAAGCAAAATTGCCGCATTTGGAGTGAAGAGAATCCACATGAGACCCTTGAAACGCCATAACATCCACAAAAACTGACTGTTTGGTGTGCTCTATGGGCTGGTGGAGTCATTGGGCCATACTTCTTCCGAAATGATGCTGGAGAGTCAGTTACCGTTAATGGAGACCGGTATAGAGCCATGATAACCGACTATTTTGTTCTCGAATCGGATGGCATGAATGTGGATGAGATGTGGTTCCAACTAGACGGCGCTACATGCCACACAGCGTACGTTACAATCGATTTATTGAAGGAAACATTCGATGAGCGCATAATTTCGCGGAATGGACATGTCAATTGGCCACCAAGATCGTGTGATTTGACACCATTGGATTATTTTCTTTGGGGATATGTAAAGTCGCTCGCCTACGCCAACAAACCAGAGGGGACTTGGAAGCCGGCATTCGTGGCGTTATTGCCGACATACAGCACCATATGCTTGAAAATGTGGTTGAAAATTGGACCTCTAGACTTGTCTTTATTCGAACCAGCCACAGGCTTGAAACGGCTTGATCTTTCCAATGAAGCCAAATTGATGGACATAAAAACAATTTTCTTGTGTTTTATTTCAAAGTTCTATACCTCTAAAAAAAACACCCTGTACCTTATATTTATTTAAAATTCAGAACTTTTTTACGAATAGAAGCTGATGAAAAAGAAGAGTATCTACACATGGGCAGAAAGAAAAGCCCATAAGCAGTCTAAAACGAATTGAAGCATACCGAAACCGTAACAACATCGGAATGTTCTTCAAGAAAGCCAAGCAAATGCCGACTGCCTTCAAGAACGGAAAGGACGCTCTTCGAAATATTGATATTAAATACTTCAAACCGAAACGCAGTAAATTGTAGGAGAGCCCAAGCATTCTTGCTTAATCTCTCGAACGCGTATATGACGCGTGGCCATAGGGAATACGCGGTTTGAAGATTTGCAGAAGCTTATCTAAACTATTCCAACTTATAGCGAATTCTCGCAAGAATTGCGGCATAATTTTGCCTTTTAAATCTTATTCCGGAAAAGATGTGCGCAGTAAATGTTAATACAGATCCAGCAACTTAGTTCATCTCGAAGTAAATGAAGAAAGAACCAAAAACATACTTCCAATTAACAAGCAAACTTTTCTCCACGTTTTTGTTGACAGCAGAAACTTCAAAGTAGTTTAGGGCTTTGCATACCAACAACAACTTAGTTGAGTTGCGAAGAATAATTACGATAGAAAGGAGCTGCTTTAAACCGTAACTCAAAGACGGTTAGCTCTTTAAAACAGTGATCCTGCCAGTTCTGGTGTATTGTGCTCAGCGAAATATTTTTTTCGAACGGAGAAGAAGCTAAAACCACTAGCCCTAAAAGCTTTACCGAAATGTGAAACACGTCGACTGCATTGGACCTGACTACACAATACCCAAACTCAACTTCCAAAAACATTTTTATAACAGAACAGAATGGGCACTTGACACTTGCTTTCCCAAATCATCCAGTGTCTTCCAGGCGGATGCACTGGCAATTAGGGAAGCAGGTAGGATACTTATGGTTATGACGAAATCAATAATCCAAACAAATCATTGCCATTTTTGTAGACAGGCAGTGTGCGATAAGGGCTCTTGATTCAACCACCACTATATCAAGGTTAGTTGAGGACGGTAGGGGGATATTGTCCGGGGCCATTCGTCGATTCAATATCACTCTCCTTTGGGTTTCCGGCCATAGGATCATAGAGGGCAGACGAACTCGCTAGACATGGCTCTTTTCTGGGCGAATCATATGCAAAGGTAGTTTATCCTTCGCTGAGTTTCGTAAAGGGAAATATTTTCCTGCACTTTACCTCGAAGGCAGAAACTAGGGAGTCAAAGATAACTAACAGCGCCATTTCTAGGAAGATGTGACCTACATACAATAAATGCAAAACACAGGATCTCATTCGGAGAAAACGTGCGGACTTCGCAAAACTTTTCGCTGATCGCCATTTCCACGGGCCACTGGCCTATCGGCACACATGCTGCCAAGCTTGGCATTCCCCATAACACTGTGTTTCATCTACTATGCGGGTTTTCGGTTTTAGCTAAAACTAGACAGAGTGGTTTTGATCTTATCTTCTCTCTCTTTTTGGCCACGTGAGTTTTGGTTCCAAAAGAGCGCTCAAGCGATAATTGTGTGTTTCTGACTTAGGAGTTTGAAACCAGCCTCTTTAGCTACCTACCGACATTGACTCGGCCACAACGAGCGAATGGGAGAAACTGCTCCCAGATCTGAGACAATAATGAAGACGGAATTAACAGCGTGATCAGCAAAAAGAAGGCTGTCTTAGGCAGAGAGTCTCTACAGGAACTTTATTGAAAAGTATGAAAGTAGGACTTCTTAGCTATTGACCTCGTGCGATCACTTTCGTTTTACATGATCTGGCCCCTGGTTACAGCTTGATAAACTGAACTTGTTTTCAGCATCCGATTGTGGTTTTTTCTCATTTTAATTCTGACTAACAGGTCTAAAAAGTTCAGAAGAAGTTCCATCTTTGCCAAGCAACTTCGAAAAAGTGATCAGGGAGGTGTATAAATTTGTAAGTTTTTTACAAGAATTGGGTCCGAAATTTGTGAGACCTCATTCATTTAAGTAGTTCAGGACGTTTTGCTTTATACAGGGTCCGCCATCTAACGTTTTTTTTTTTAGTGCTTATTGATTTGACAGTTAATTAGTTTTATCCTTCCGCTGAATGAATATCGTTGTGTATACGCTTGAACAACGCTGGGAAGTGAGCCTGCGATCGACATATTTTCAGATCAAGCTCATTTTGATCTTGGCGGGTATGTAAACAAGCAAAATTGTCGCATTTGGGGCACAGAAAAAAAACACGCATACATTGAAAAGCCGATATACCCAAAACGAGTCACCGTTTTGTGCGGATTTTGGTCCAGAGGCATAATTGGGCCATTTTTCTTTGGCGATCGTTATCGGGCCAGCTTGAACGAATTTTTGTTCACAAAAATTGAAGAGGAGGATATTGCCAACATTTGGTTTCAACAGGATGGCGCTACGTGCCACACAGCCGAAGCTACACTCGATGTTTTGCGCCCTGTTTTTGAAGATCGCATTATCAGCCGCAGAGCTGATATCGTTTGGCCACCGCGGAGCTGCGATTTGACACCGTTAGACTGTTATTTGTGGGGTGCCGTAAAAGATAAGTGTTACGCCGACATGCCAGAGACAATTGACGCTTTAAAAAACAATATTCGTGAAGCCATTGGTGAAATACAGCTGCACACAATCGATAATGTGCTTAAAAATTGGACCGATCGTGTAGGCTACTGCATGGCCAGCCGAGGCAGCCGTTTGAATGAAATTATTTTCCATTATTAACCGAAAGGATTGTACTTCAATTCAATTCAGTAGTTTTTTTTATAGCATTTTCAAAAAAAAAAAAGTTATTTGGCGGACCCTATATAAAGCTGACAATTTTTTTAAGATTTTCTCTTAATAGATAGAGTTGGCATTAGTTCTGTGACCAAAGTTTCGGTTTCATGGATATTAGAAATGTTTTCCCTGAATTCACGCCGCGTACCGTGTAGGTGTAGTTATGAGTCACAATGCATGTTCATAAAAGTTGATCGATGACTGACTTACTAATTTATAGAAAAAAAAATTCCAATCAGTCGGAAATGACAAAAAACAATTCTGAAAAGTTTACTCACCAAAAAAAATATGTATAGGTTAGTAGGTTTTGCGTGCGCTTAAAATTCCCCCAAACCAGCAGTCAATTATTTTCAATATTTTTCTTTTGGAAATGGAAATCTTCCCACACTTATTAAAATCATTTTTGGCATACCCCCGCTTCAAATTAAAAAATATCCTACATACATTTTCGCGGATAATTTAATCTGCCACATAAATATAATTTCATTGATTTGAAAAACCATTCACAAAATCTATGCTATAGATAAAATATTTCAGAAAATTAAAAAAAAATGAAAAAATTCACCGGAAACAAAGGAGAATAATTGATTTAGCATCTCTGTGGGGGGTTTGCGCCCAGGAGGTGAAACAAACAAATAAATTTTAATTTTCATCTTTCTAATTGAATTTTTGCGAAAAAAAAAAGTTTGATACATATTTTCATTTGTACTTAGGGGGCGATACGGGATACCACATTTTGGGATTAGTTGTTTATTTAATTCTTTCATTGTTTGACTTTTATTATTGGTAAAATTTGGAACGCAAAAAAATCGCAAAAATCTTTTCTAAAATCCAGCGTAGAACTGACGTTGGTATTCTAAAAAAAACCGTAAGGATCTGTAAAAAATAAATTTATAAATTTCCATTGGCTACAAGTAAACAATGGCACGAGCAGCAAAATAAATGCTCCTTTCTTTTTGCTTTAACTTTAACATTTATGCGTTTTAAATTTGAATTCTTAAATTGATGAGCGTTTGTTGATGGATTTCGTGCGCCAAAATATGATCGATTTCTGTCTGGAGTGGAAAATCCCCTAAAATTCTAAAAGCAAAATATGCGCAATCGATTAATTACTGAAATTTTAACAACACGCGGTTACGTAAATTAGAAGCGGAGATAAGGAGGGTTAAGTACCGCCGAGTGAGCTGGAGACGTTAAGTTTAAGTGTATTTAAATGGATCGTCGAATATATTTTCAAAAATATTGATAGGTTTGTTTATAAAGAATCATTAAATCGTTGTGGTTTGATTTATAGTGAATTTCTATTAGCAGGAAGCTTGTGGAAAACTGCTGCGAATCACAAGCGGAACTGATGATAACAAGTTGTCAGTGGGTAGACTAGGTTGTAAAGTTCTTTGGAAACAAATAAAACAGTGGGGGATAAGATGAATTGCAGTGGAATGCGATGAAAACTAAATTGCGTTCAGTAGAAGATGACATCGAATATTTAATAATTTTTTGTGTTTAAATAAAAGAAAGCGAGGAGTTTTATTTTTTCCTTGTGTTTCTGGACTTTTTGTAAATCGTTGACAGTGCTCACGAAATGCGGCGCAGACATGATCTTAGACGCATTGTTTAGAAGACTAATGCCTCTTTTTTCTTTTGAAACCGGCAACGATGCTGAGGTTCATAAATATATATGTTGTCACATATAGGTATGTCTCCCCAACTGGACTTTGATAGATCATTCTTCTGCGCCTTGTCGAGCAGAGTTGAATGGAATACAAACGAAACCATGGAGGGAAATCGATAGCCATCTACAAAGATGTATCAAAGAACTGGGCTGTGGGACCGTTCCCGCTATATTCTTTGACGAATTAAATATACACCGCTCAATGAGGCTTAAGCATCAGTGTCTTCCAAGCGAAGGTTCTGCACGGGAGCAGCTCGTAAGGAGTCATTGTTGGCAATACAACGAAACGGGATTACTATTTTCATTTTCATCAAACAGCTGGGCGGCTACAAAAGAAGTCTGCTATTGAAATAAAATCCAAGCTAGTTGACAAAGCCGGCAATGAGGAGAGGAATGGGTCCACAATGGACCATTAGCGAGCACTCAAGTTTATCAAGCCACTACTCTGTAATCTTAGCGAAACCAACAACAGGTGGAAATAACTAACGACCTTTGAGGTATCACGGAAGCTTTATCCAGATTATAACAGTGAACGGACCGTCAAATTTCTACAGTTTGAAAGGTCATCGCTGTCTAAGCTCTAACGAGTCGGAACTTTCTAAGAAACCATACAATGAAATTAAATCTCAAGGATTACGATGTATGTAGAGGCTATGGAGATGAATGGGTCCAAGAGGACACATCTGACTTGAGCAACAGAACACTTGGAAGCCATTTCTTTCATATGTTTCACTTTCTGATCTTTACAGGTTTTTGAGGATATGGGCATGGCTGGACGGCGAGCATCGGGTGAAGGGACCTGAAACCCAACCATCTGCAACACCAACGGTTAACCCCCACAAAATGGCTTCACAATGGTTCCAAGAGAACCTAAAAGTGATATAGTCTGGTTGGCCTAGCTCTACTTCGACTCTGACGCTTCAGTATCTCGACATCAATAAAAATGTCCAACTCCTTCCAACCAGAAAGAGGTTCAGAAATAATATACTGACAGGTAAGGAGGTTAAGGCTGCATCGGTATCCTCTGAGTATAGCCTAAAATACTGAATGAACTACCATTCAGACACCTTACATTAATGTACTTAGTTGTCCCGTCTTTCGAAGAAAAACGAGAAGAAGCTTCAGTTATAAAGTACTTAGATGTTCGGCACTCACCACGTCAGCCCCGAAGATCCGCCACCTGATGCGAGCATAGGCTGGACAACTACAGAGAAAGTGTTCTGCTATGTCATCCTCCTCACCGCAAGCAGGACAGGTAGTTAAGTGTTAATCAAAAGCTTGGTGGCCCGAAAGGACGCCTACAAGCAGCCTACAGTCGATTCTCCTCAGAGATAGAAGAAAAGATGCTGACCTTTTGCAAATGTTCGGACGCAAATGTAGTTTGGTCGGTCTACATCCACCGCAATCGCGCCACCCAATCTTGTGTTCACAAGAAACCCAAGAATCGATAGAAGACATGACTAAAGATGCAGGCAGACCCAACACTGGTTCGGGTCCTGAGAAAACTTCTTCTGAACCTTGCCTAGCAAGCTCATCCGAGATCTCATTTCCCTCAATGCCAGTGTGACCTGGTACCCAGACAAGATTTAGAGTTCTAGCACTAACTTGGACGAGGTAAGAGGGTTTAGCAGCGCTTTTAATGCAGCTTGGCTATCACTGCAGATGCAAATGCACATGCCTCTAGCCAATCACGTAGTAACGTACGGTGCTATTGCTTGGGTCATTGCTGGCCGGCGGAAAGCTCTCGAGAAAATTGTTTAAAACTACCACTCTTTTTGGTACAATATGAGTTAAGGGCGAATTGAGTAAACGGGACAATTGCGGACTCTATAAACTGCACGAAGATGTGAATATGATCCAAAAAACTGAAATACTTTGGCTCGATGACAAGTATAGCTAAGCGAATGGACTGTAATGCTTCAGCTAATAGAACCTTCATATCCCACCCGGCATGTTTTAGACGACAAGGAAAACCAAATCGTTGATTAATACACCAAGCCATCCGTTGAATTCGAAAGCTGGATGGAATGCTGGGGTGTCTCTGCCTCTGACACTCTTTAGTGTCGGGTGACCGATAAGGAGTAGAAAGAGATAGAGGCGTCTTCCTAAGTTGGTTGAAAGGTCGAAATCTCTTGTCAAATGTTAAAATTTTTGCCACAATAGAAAAAGTCCCGATTTAAACAAGTTTCCTTCCAATCACGCATCTTTGCCACTGATAACAATTTAACAACCTCAATTGTCATATTATGAAAACTTAAGATAAAAGTATGCATTTGAGAATTGAGACTGATTTCATTGATTAAAGAATAATTCTCATTCAATCAAAATTAATTTAAATGCTAGCATAAGTTTTCATTACGATGAATTAATTGTTTCTTACTTGCGGAATAATTCTTCAGAATTATTATGGATTTAGTTATGAACGACTACATCATCCATAGAATATGGTGAAGCAATTAAATTCTATTACAAATTTCATGATTCAATTGAATTGACGCAATGCGAGTATGTCATGCGATTCGAGGCTGCTTCTAACACTCTCCTCTATTGGGAGAAAATTTCAAGAAGAAGACTGTATGTGCATTAAAGATGGCATTCCTTAAAAGGCCTAGGATAAATTAGATCCACTTGAAACTAGATTTTAGCAACGACTACAAGAATTCAATTCCTTTGTTGCATCCATTAGGTCAACAACTCCAATAAACTTATTGATGTCAAATGGAGTTCGCTTTGAAGAATATTCACAGAAAAGTCATGAGAGTGTTCCTTCTTTTGCAATTTCTGAGAATGCCAAACCTTAACTCACCTTTTGATCCCGGGCTCAGGAAAGAAAGTTCCACAAGTCACCCCATTGAAATTCTGAAATAGTAAAAATTAAACTGAGATTAGATACGAGTAAATTTTAATATCAAAAAAGAGACACAAATTTTCCTGTCAAAAAAATCTATCGCGACCTTTTACCTTTTTGTAGATAAATTATTGCAACATTTCGTATTTAAAAATGTAAAATAATTCCGTCTAGACAGGGAGGCGTCATAAAATCGTTTTGTTTTTGTTACGAAAAAAAATAAATTAGACCAACTAAAGTCTTGAGTACAACTACCCTCAAATACGATATCATCTTTTGATAGCAGCAATGAACCACCCAAGTATAATAAACATTTTATGAATTTATTGACTCGCTGGCGCAAGCCATTGTCGCGGTCTGTCGTCTCAGTGCTTAAGTAAACAAAATGCGCTTCTCCATTGCAGACGGGCCAACTCCGCGACGAGTTTCTCAAGAGGAGGCATCAAATTCATTCGAGATGGTATTCGACTTTGAACTCGAAATGCTCGTGCTGTAAACAAGTGAGTCTCATTATTATTGTTATTTTTTTTTTGATTCACAACTCACGAGAACGATCTAATAAGCCGACACCGACACTGATCGGACAATGACTTTGATGATTTGACAGATACGCGGTAGGCATAGGTAGTGAGAGGGGGCGATGATGTACGTTAAATTGGAATCTGTTTTTTTTTATATAATCGATTAGATTGTTTTATTTACTCCTTAAAATTTGGAATAATTTTTTTTTATACATTAGTATACTAAAGAGAAAGTTATTGCGATCGCGAGGAAATTTCGAACTCACACTGAGTATGAGGGATGATATTACGACTATAGAGAAGTCCAAAAAAGTGAGTCCGCCAATGCTGTCCGTCTGTCTGTCTGTCCGGAGGTCTTATGGCGAAACGGTTCGACGGATTTGCTTCAAAGTTCGTATATAAGGTTCTTGGGGTTACATCTCGGGGCATCTTCTAATTTTTTGCTTTATCTTTTGAAATAACGGTACCTGCCATACAAATTTGTTTGTGCAAATCACTTATCACTATTTTTCTCAAAAGTGATTCCAAGGATTTCGGTCTTTTTTTGTACTAAGGATGTTTAGGATGGGGTCAAAAATTCTGCCTACTCAGTTTTTGACAAAAAAAAAACGATTAACTGTAATTTATAAAACTGGCAATAACTCGAAAACTAATTAGGGGAATTTAAAAACATTTTAAAGGTTTTTTTTTACTATAAAGATGAACAAATTTGCATACTTCGATTTTTGAAATAATTTTTTAAAAATTTTTTTCTTATAACTATTTTGTTAAATGTAAATTAAATTCGTTTTCTCAAAAACGGCTGTAACGATTTTGATTATTTTTTTGTATTTCGAACAATTATGTTAAAAGTGTCCAATGTGGGAAATTACGTCAAAATCTTAGGTGTCGTTTTTGAGAAAATCTAATTTTTCAAAACCTAAAAAGGGATTTAAATACATTTTCCATTCATTTTGCGGTTCAAAAACGCATTTCATGTACCAAGAAAGTTTCGTATGACGCAGTCGTGCACTTTTTTTTTTTTATTTTGTTGTGTGTTGGAAGTAGCTATGTTTGCAAGAAACAACAGAAACAAGTCATCGGTTGCCCTATATGCTTTCAAATAAGCATTTTATTAAATGTAAATGCACTAATTTAAAAAATTCCTTTTTAAGAAAATAAAAAAATAAATTCCATTAAAAAAATTAAAATAAAAACAAAATTATTCCGAATCACTAGTTTTTGTTTCGCATTAGGTAATATTGTCGGTAATTCGAGCTCACAAGGCTATACGGAGTGCTTTACTTCATGTAATAGATTGGTCTAACAATGAAGGACCCTCCATCAACCTTTGCAAAACCGTTCTAGTACCTGGTGAATCTGGAATCTATCTCCAATAAAGGTACTTCGCTTATGTGCCCCAGTGAGGTGAAATATATAGGAGTAATCCTTGACTAGGGAAGTAATCGAGTCTGTCACATAACGAACTAAGTGGACGTATGTATACGGTAGATCCTGGGTGAGTCCAACAATTATACGCTGGTAGTACGTTATGGAGACTAGAACCGTAAAAGATTTAGTTAGGCTCTCACCGCTACAATTCATTATTAGAAAGACAACTTACAGATGCGCCCAAAAACTTGAGCTCCAATACAAGTCTGAGCCAGATAACCATGTGGGGGCATCTAAACACATTTTCAACTCTTTTCCAGAGAAAGACATGTTTTGTACAATCCCGGACACCCTATTTAGGGAATACTGTTCTGAAAGATTGTTTGAGGTAGAAATATTGAAATATTAAGCCTCCCGACACTGGTCTACTCTGGTACACCGATGGATAGAAAATGGAATCTGGAGTAGGATCTGGCGTTTTTGGACCCTATTACCGAGGTTTCCATACAAATGGGAGTGTGTCTCACTTAGTTCCAAGCTGAGATCGATGCCTTTGATGATGGTGTCGAAGGTGTTAAAATGTATATCTTCTCTTCAAGCTTTGTCGAAAAACACAATGAACTCTATTACATTGAAATGCTGCTATAATAAGCTACAATCTCAACCCAGACTAAACAAGGTTAAATTTTGGACGGGTCGCGGGAAGCAACAAATCTGCGGCTAAATTACCAGGAGCTGATTAAGAATTCGCCTTCGTTGTCTATTAGACTGCCGCTTTAAGGCAGATAGACGTTTGGGATACTTATGACAGATATGAAAAGTGTAAGAAAACTAGTCACCTTTCTCACAGGCCATTGTGGTCTGACTGATAACATCTTGGTTAAGAAGACATATTTTGCAAAAAAAAAAAACAAATACGTTCGCGGTGACGAAAAACTATACCACTTAAGACGTCCTTTTCTTCATAAGGTTACATCCCTTATTTAGAATAAATATATATATTGAAATAGCCCTATAAAACAAAATATCTTTCAGGTCACATTTGCAAGGGAAAACAGTTAAAAAAAAATAACCACTTAGCACCGCGCAAAAGACATTGTTTTCGACAAACATCTTACAAAACTTCGCTCATACCTTTAAAAAGAACACTGAAGCAGCTTTATCTTAAGTTTTAATGGAGTGTAAAATTTGTTTTAGTTCGTGTGAGCAAAAACTAGTACAAATACGAGGTTGCGAAATCTTGTAAGTGTATGCAAAAAACACAGTTTCCGATTAAATTTTCTGGTGTTTAGCCAAAACCACAGATGAGTAATTGTGCAGATAGTCGACTCAGTATACCTCTGTCCCTTTGAATATGCAAAAAATTTTTAAAAATGGAGAAAAAATCCTCTCTCAAATGTTCTATCTGTGAATACGTGTGAGCCAGCCAAATAAAGTAGGGAGGGGTTGATGTGTCAAAAATATGTCATTAGCGCGGGCAGTTTTGCAAGAATTCCAAATGGCAACAAAAAACAGCTGATTATAGCGGATGTGTTGGGGAAGTGCTGCGAAGTATTGAGTTAACGTCGTTCAAGTTTAATAGATATTTCAATTGAAATGTTTATAAAATAATAAATAATAAATAATGAAGTTGTTGCAATTAAATGCGAATATTTTTTGTGTTTATAAGAAATTTTGTATCTGCCTTAAAATAAACATACTTGGGTTGTTATATTTTTTCCATTTTGGTTATTAGAGTGAGATAAAATGTATATATTATTTTATAATTGCATGAATATTACTAAATTAGTAATGTTTGGGTGCAAGATAGTTTTGGATTAGTTATTCATGTATATTAAATTCTTTGGTTGCTTATTATGTTTTTATTGAACATATGAAAGTTTAATATATTTACATACCTACATATTCGGAACGTTCATATGAGAGCGAGCGACCGAATTGACAAACTGCGACAAAATAACTTTAAATGCATTTTTAAACACAAACTGTAGACTTGACTATTGCAATTCCAAGTTAACAACGTTATTAAATTTATTTCATCATGTTTAACAAATTTAATAACGCTATTATCTTTGAAATAGAATAGTGAATAGCGGTAAATAAAATAGCAGTAAATTTATGAAATATTATGTTAAATTATTGAAATGGTCAGTTAACTAATCACGCGTTACTCATTAATTTCATTCATTGAGCTTTTATTTATTTTACCTACAATTTTAGTAATTTTACAGAATATTTCATTAATTCACTGCTGAAATATTTATTTGATTTTAATTATTTTACTCGACATTCGATAAGTCGACCACCAAAATTATTTTATCATTACTGACAATTTAAAATTGCTAAATTAGTTTAACTACTGGCAAACAAATTATTATAACCCTTATGTTATGTTTAACTTGCGCAACTGCCAAAATGTTTACGAAAATGCTTAAAAATGTTTACCCAAAATATGCTTGTTTGGTAAAACTATTATTTTAGTTTACATAATAATTAAAAACATTCACCAAAATTATATTCTGTTGCAAATTCATTATAAATCGTCGCATGTTATTACGATGTTATTGGACACAGCCCAGTTTTGACTTTTAATATGTCAACATGAGATCTTTTCCAAAATGGATTCTTAGGCGCAGAACTGCTATTGTGTGCGTGAGTTGGCTCAATTTGATTTGCATGTAAAAACATATACGAACACAGTACTGTGCCGTTTTAAAGCAAATAAAAAACGATAGGCGGGAGAGCCAAAAATCCTCTCAGTCGACTATCTGTATAATTACTCATCTGTGGCCAAAACCCAAGATGGGATTGTTATTTTATTAAATTACTGTTTTGCGTAATATTTTCGGCATATTTATCAGACAATCATAAATCATCCTCAAAATAAAGACAATTTTCCAGTTCATACTTCGAAAACATCCGCTTTAGATCACTTTTAATTCGAAAAATACAGATCGAAATGTATTCCAATTCAAGTATAAACTTCTTTTACGTCAAACGAACAGTTGAACAGTTGACTCCATGCAAACGTATATAGACTCCTATAATGGAAAAGTAAATTAATTGACGGCTCTGAAGGACACTTTTTGTTCGTAAGCTTCAGTTTGCTTTCGGCAATAGTTCAGCATTTAAGGTTAATTCCGGACCACGGGTCGATGTTAAATTTCAGTTTCAGTGACGATTCTCCATTTTGTCAACAAGATCGTATTTAAATTGATTGATTTATTGACAATTTAAAACACAAGGTTAGCAGACATTAAACTTTGGTGACATTATTTTACTGATTCGTTGTCTAGATTGGTTAAAACTTTGACGCAATCGTATTGGTTTATTTTTCAAAAACTCAATTTAGGCCTAAGGCATACAAGGAACTCGGGTACGTGTATAAGGTTTAGAAATTGAATGTTGTTTTTTTTTTTTGAAATAAATAATTCAGTGACAGATCAGAGACAAGTCTGTTATGAACATGAGTCCATACCAACAGTCATAACGGTATAAGGAAATTAATTTGTTGTATGCAACTGGAGGAAGTAAATCCGAATCTTTCTACATGCTCGATCGATGATGAGGTCTTTCTTGGTACCTCTGGTATGAAGTCGAGTACTGTACGCGCTTTAGCGTCGATAGTCTTTTACCAGGCTGATGTCGCTGCACAGCACCTTTAACCTCCGTCTTCTTCGCCAGACATTGTTTTCTTGGTCTACACACAGAGGGCCTTAAATCGTTCAAAGGACTTTTCTTTTGAAAAGCTTTCATCCGAATGGGTACGGGTGAATGCTTTTGCACCCACGTAGCAGGTCCGGGATGATGAGTGTTTTGTTCAGCCTATCCTTGGTTCTTCTTAATAGGGCTTTACTGCTCGATTGCTTACTTAATCTAAAGAAACCACGATAAGCCAGAGTTATTCTGCGTTTGATTTCCGCACACTCAAAACTTAAAATTTATAAATATTGCTATCGAAATTCTAAGACACAACTTTAAGAGCCTTTACTCCACTTAGGTACTCGGTCGTAAAAATCGTCCAACCAGACAGTCTGTGCGTGCTTAAGTGGATAAATTCGAGTCAACATATTCAAACAGATATAATGCACCAGTCGAAGTACCAAATCTACCAAATCGAAGTCTTAAGCGCTTCAGTTCGAAATGAGCCAAATTAGGCGATTCCGCGCGGTCCTCAGGAATTGGTTATCCCTCAGTCCACATTGTGGCGAATTTTTTTTAAGGTTGTTTTGCTATAACCTTACAAGATTAAATTAGTTTAAGAACTGAAGCCTCTTGATCATTTGCATTGCCCAAACATCTGCTATCGGGCTCTGTACAAAGAAGAATATCCGGAATTTCAACGTAAAATCGCTGCGGACGATGGCCATGACCAAACTGTTTCATTAACACTCCACTCCATTGCACCCACAAAAAATGAGCATTGGGCCTTTCTTTTTTCGAAGAAAATTATGGCCATTGTACGGTCAATGGAATTCGCCAGTTGAAAGACAATTTTTGTCCACAGAATTTGCCGTCAAAACTTGCCGTCAGTGATACGTGGTTCCAACAAGATGGTGCCACATGCCAAACAGCTGGTCAAACAATTGTTCTATTGAAGGGAAAGTTCGGTATTCGTGAAATCTCTAGAAAATGGTACGCCCACGCCATTCGATTAATTTTTATCTGGTGACATTGAGTCGTTGATATATGCCAACAAACTCAGGAACAATATCAAACGCGAAATAGGCACTGTTCCGGAAATGTTGTGCGATAATTCCAAAGATTCTATCGCCCCAAACGATATTTGCTGGTCATTTGAACGAGAACAAATTTCATACTTAAATTTAAAATACTAATTGAAAAACTAGTATAAGATCTTAAAAAGCCATCGATTGTGAGGTGTCTTAGTTAGGAGATCATAGGTTAGGTTAGGTTAGGTTGAAGTGGAAGTCGGATAGAAGTCCGACTGACTTAGACCTATAAAAGGTCCATTGTGATACCACGTGGATCTGAAGTTCCTGCCTACACGTTGAACCATTTTGAGGTGATTATAAACCGTGAGAGACATTTTGGGTCGGTTGAGTTTAGATCATTAAGATCATTATAGAAGTAGGCCCCCATATGGAAATTTCGCTTTCGGGGGAGGTAATCAAGCTCTTTGAGTGTCTTAGATCCAGCCTAGGCCAGATCTGCTACGTTGTCCGACAAGTAGTACAATTTGTCCATCTGTGGTTAGTTTTTATTATTGCATCCAGTTTAAGCAACTGGTATACCAAAGGAGCCCTTTGCAGGCAAGGGTACTTGCTATAATTGAGAGGGTACTTCCAAGTTTGGCGAGCTCGTCAGCCTTGCAGTTGCCCGGCACCCAGCAAGGGTGAATGTTGAACTGCTCAGCCATCTCCTTTAGAGATGAGCGGCAATTTAGGGCTACTAAAGAGTTAATAGAGACAGAGTCCAGACTCTTGATGGCGGCCTGACTGTCCGAAAAGATTCGAATATCCTTTACGGATACCACGTTTTTTTAGCCAAAACAAGACTTCCTTGATCGCCATAATTTCGGCCTCGAAAACACTACAATGATTAGGAAGGAGAGACTAAGATTTAGTCTGTCTGAGAAGACGCCTCCATCCACCCCATCATTTGTTTTTAAACCGTCCGTGTAGAAATGGATTGATTCTTCCTCCAGCAAGGCACCATCCTCCCAAAAGGATCTAGGGGGGATGGATAGCTGGAAGTTTTTGTCGAACAGCAGTTGGGGTATGTTGTAGCCTATATTCCTAGGAAGGATTCTGAGTATGTTCAGAATTGCAGAGTGGCCGATTTCACTATCGGTCCATTGAGAAGTTGATTTGAGGCGAGTGGCCGTGGTAGCAGCTGTGATCAGGTGAGATCATACAGTAAAGGGATACTATAAAGGAATTTAAAAGAAGACAAAAAAAAACATCCAATTTGTCTATTTTGCATACCTTTGCAATGTATTTAGATTTCAAAAAAATTCCTCTCTTCAGTTTAAATTTAAAATAACTTTATTGTTTAAAACGAACAAACAACAATTAGCAGGTATGAGATGCGGATGAATTCAATTGTTTACTCGATTTTTTATACTAATTACCTATAAAAAATAAAATTGTTTAGAATGGTAGACAGAGAGAGAGAGAGAGAGCGAGAAGGCGTAGGTATGTCTATTCTCTACTAGTCTACTCATATAGATAATTGAAATGCTTTTGTTTAACGCACCTCAGGGTGAGTTTAATTTCTATTTTGTTTTAAATAGATGGTCTGTTGTTTCTTAAAATAAATTTACCCCGCATGATAAGTGCACGTGTGCTAAACCTTTTATTCGGTATTTAAAAAGCACAAACAATTTTGTTTATGTAATTAAACCCCAAGTTTTGATAGCATTGAATCAGGATTTTACAACTTTCAATGAATTGTGTGCATCAGCTTGCCATGAAGTTACCCATAAAAGCGAATAATACGTCAGCCAGTAAAGATAGGCTTTTCAATGAAGTATTTTACTTTGTTCAATAAGCCAATGAAAGCTTTAACTTCTAAAAAAAAATAAGCCAATAGCGTAAGGGACAGATACATTATAAACAGTCTAAAAAGTAGATTGATTTGTTAAGTGAAGCGGCTTACTGCTCGGCTAAAATGGTGGGCATGTTTTTAGCTTCGCTATATTTTGGAGATAAACTTGTATGGCAACTAAAATTAGTCACATCTGTAAGAAATGCTCTTCCTTTTAGCGCTTCACAACACAATAAAGGTACGATCAGACGGTCATCCAAACTTGTCATCCGGATGACACCCTGACGTCACTATGTCATAGAATTTAGTCTAAAGTGGTCATTTCGTCTGAAATAAACAAGTTTTCTGACGTCAGCATGTCATCCGGATGACCGTCTGATCGTACCTTAAGTATTTATACCACAGAAATAAAGTAAATCATCAACGTTGCCTTACAAAAGTCTGACAAAGAAGAAGTGTCAGTGGTTCTCGATTTGTATTTAGTCATTTTCCCCAATTGTTGCAAAAACACAACCTTGTACGATGGGTCTTTCCATTTATTTTTCAACGATGAACTGTTTAATCCTTATGTTTGTAGTTGCATTTATAAGACTTTCTAAAAAAAAGTGTTGGATATAATTCCTTTTACTATCTGTTATAATGCACCAACAATTTAAGATAAGATCATTGGATATGCATTAAAAGAAAGTTTTCCCGAAATGTCTGACAAACATCCGGTTTCCTGCATTTCAACAGAAAGAGAAAATATTTGCGAATGTGGTAGCCGCTTGTTTGCTGAAATTTATTTGTTGAGCATGTTATCAGATCACACATTGTACACAGATAACAAGTTAAGCAGGTTACACTTTTCGTTAAAATTAATTTACGAAGATGGGCTTAAATATGATAACTTAACTGTTTGTTTTTAGTTAGTTGTATTGCTTTTAGCCTTGTGGTTGGTTAGACAACACATTTATATGTTTTCCAAAGGTGAACAGCGCCTTTTCTAATAAAAGACTTTAAGTCTTATCTATCGGATTAAGATACCATCGATGTCATTAAATGTCATGGACAAAACAACATTTAAAAATCTTACACAGAAAAGCATGCAGAACTTTCTCGATATAATTCCGAGAATGAGAAGAGTCTCTGCCTGAGTTAAGATAGCTTAGCATCCTCTGTAATCCCGGCTGGAGCTCTATTGTTCATTCACTCGATGTGGCCGAGACAAAGTGCTCTACATGTCCTGGCTTATTAAATTTCATCCACATGTTGGTACAGCTCATACAGTTTGCGGTTATATATATATAAGCTCCTCCATACTGGTTATCGCCAAGCCAAGCACTCGGCGCCGTATAGCAGAACTGGCGAGATACAACCGATAAGGGTTCTGTAGAGAATGCACTTTTGTACTTCGAGTCAGGAGTTTGGAACCCATTTGCTTAGTAAGTAGCAGCAGTTTCCTAGGGTAATTCTTCGATGGATCTCCACTAAGAGGTCACTTGTAGAGTAAATGTTAACCCCGAGGTAGATGAACTCGTACGGAAATTTCGAACTTAAACTGAGTATGAGGGGCCATTACGACTTTAATGAAGTCTGCCTGCTTCATAGTTCGTATTTAGGGTTTTTGGGGTAACATCATGCCATAATTTTTGTTTTTTGTTTTAAAAACCGCTAATCATTTTCTCAAAAAGAACTCTAATGATTTCTGCCTATGTATTTTAAATATTTGGGATAAGTCCAAGAATACTGGATTTTTAGTTTTTCTATAAAATATCGACTAACGGCTCTTAACAAAAACGCCAATTTTTAACAAAGAGAATTCAAAAAAATACTATTTTAAGTTAAACAAATCGACGTAGGTTCTTTAATTTATAAAGAATTATTTTTAATCTTATTTTTCCATACAGCAATTTTCTATTATTTAATTAAATGAGAAAATCAATTTTTTCAAAACATTCAAGTGATTTAAATTCCGACTTTTTCACAACCAATCAATAAATCTTGCATATTTTTAATCAAACTTAGTTTCTGGCTTGTTGACTAAAGCATGAACTTGAATACGGGTCCATTAAAAAAAAGTGCACGACTGCGTCATACGAAACTTGCTCGGTACATGAGATGCGTTTTTAAGTCGCAAAATGAATCGAAAGTTAATGGTGAGAAATTTATTTAAATCACTTTTTAGGTTTTGAAAAATTTGATTTTCTCAAAAACTGCACCTACGATTTTGATGTAATTTCGCATATCTGACACTTTTAACATAATTGTTCGAAATACAAGAAATTATCAAAATCGTTAGAGCCGTTTTTAAGAAAACGAATTTAATTTAAATTTAAGAAAATCGTTATATGAAAAAAAAAAATTATTTGAAAAATCTAAGTATGCAGATTTGTTTGAATTTATAGTATAAAAAAAAACTGTAAATTTTTTTGAAGTTCCCTTTATTAGTTTTCGAGATATTGCCTGTTTTATAAATTACCTTTAATCATTTTTTTCCAAAAACTGGGTATGCAGAATTTTTGACCTCATCCTAAACATTCTTAGTACAAAAAAAAGACCGAAATCCTTGAAAACACTTTTAAGAAAAATAGTGATAACTGATTTTCACAAAAATTCAACAAATAAGTATGGCAGGTACCGTTCTTTCAAAAGATAAAGCAAAAAATAAAAAGATGCCCCGAGATGTAACCCCAAGAGCCTTAAATACGAACTTTGAAGCAAATCCGTTGAACAGTTTCGCCATACCGCGCCCGGACAGACATACAGACAGACAGACAGACCGACGGACGGCATTGGTGGACCCACTTTTTTAGACTTCTCCATAGTCATAATATCATCCCTAATACTCAGTTTGAGTTCGGAATTTCCGCACGATCACAAAAACTTTCTCTTTAGTATAGAAATGTATACGAGAAAGTTAAAAATGCAATTGTTCGTGACTCAATGAGTTGATAAAAACATTTTTGTATAATTTTCAAATGTTATTTAATTATGTAAGTAATTTTCCATAAATACCTGACAAACAAACAGCAGTTAATATTACATAATTTGTAAGATTTTTTTTAATTAAAATCGCCGCCGATTGATTGTTTACCAGCTGTCATTGTTTGATAAATAATTCGAAAACTTATTGGCATTTTTTTACAAATACCATCACTTTAAATTTCTCGGATAACAGGTGTTCCAATTTTCAGTCACATGTTTGAATATTCCATCAAGTGTGAATGCAAATTACTGAGGTTTTTCGAAATAATCATTTATGTAGTCTAGCCAAGCCTTAGATCGATAAAATCCTAATTACTTGTGCACTAAAAATTCAATAAATATAAAATGTAAACAAATCGCATTAATGAAGACGTAAAATACGAAAAGCTTGTGTATTTCAAAACCCATGGAGGCTGCTGGAGAGATTTATTTTTTGGTTTTGCAAATAATGGAAATCGGTGATTCTTTCATTTCTTAAAAAAAGATGTCTGCTTACATAAATTTCTCGTATTTAATTCGTCGTAAAAAAAAGCTTCTATCTTCTTATCTACCTAAATAATTTATAGAACAAACATTTGGTCTTTTCAATATTCAAATTAACATATCGCACTTGAAACGCTAATTGCAAGTGCGCCATAAACTTGTTAGTACTTCACATTAAGGTAAATCACATTTTAGTACTCTATAAAAGTACGAAGTTCGACATGTTTCCACATTTCTGATAACATACCAAAGATGTGAATCAATCCCTCTTTTAAGGTGAATCATTATCGTCTACCGGAAATACTGAGGTGCTGAGCAAATAGCTGAAGCCATTTCTAGAATCTAGAGAAAGTGTTTTATTGCTCGTAGTTCTTTATCTCTTAAACACATTTTCTGATAATAAAAAAAAAGTAAACTGTTTAATTCGCCGAAATAAACTTAAATAACCTCAATTATCGGAATCATGAAAACCTTTCGATTTGAATTCCTCGTTTAACTGGATTATCAAATGGAAAAGCATGAATATATAGCATTTTTGTTTTAAGTGATTTCAAATAGAGGCAAGTGTGAGCAGAAGTTCCGTTCAATCTGTTGTCAAAACCGAACAAAAAGCCCACTTAATTTGCCACAAACGCTCCCGTGACCCATAATCAACTTAAAAAGAGTATATAGTCTGAACTTCAGGCCCGGCGACTCAGTTTTTGTAAATTTTGTGTCATTCTTTTTCATTGTGAAAGCTTTTCTGTCAGCTTATTTCTTAAATGTCAAAATAATGTTAATAGCGAATAGAAATAGAATCAGAACTATTCGACTGGGATGAAGGCATTAATGTCAATGAATCCACCATAGAAGTATAAACGGATGGGTTGAAGACAACAGCAGACGAGCACATCTGTCCTGCTATGCCACACTTAGGTCCTCGTGGACCGATTGTGATGCCCTGTTAGAGATGCTTAGGCTTCGTGTCCCTTTACCCGATGCCGTCCAGCCATCCTGATATCTTCAGAAACCTAAAAAGATCTATAAGTGTGGTGGCTTGATCGACTGAAGTGCTTGATCATGGTACATTGCACACACACACCTCGCTAATGCGTCAGCCCTCTCATTGCTGGCTTTGTCACTATGTCCAAGGACCCAACAGAGATTTATGGCGTGCTGTGAGCAGAGAGACTTAAGCTCTTCACGGCAGCGGTGAACTAGCTTGGATTTTATTTCAATTGCAGAAACTGATTTTATAGCTGCCTGACTGTCAATAAAAATGGTAACATTCGCGATATCTTCTAGATTCTCTCATGATCTATGCAGATAGTCAGACCTCAATTAAAGCCGCAAAATCTCCAACGAAAGGTCGAAGCTGGTAAAGAACTATTGTGTTTTAACCAGATTGTCGTCACAGATAACCGTGGCGGTGCTAGGTTGACTCCACTTCTGCCTGTAAGACGGAAAAGTATCGCCCTGTGATGGAGGGAATTAGTGTACGTTAAGTAGGCAAGGCATTCCAACAGAATGGGTGCTGTACAGACGTAGTAGAAGAAGAGGAATCCACAACACACCATCTGAGCTACTGCCCTGCACTTGTCCAGATGGTTCGCCTAATCTAGAACTTGCGCAGTTTTTAGACAGCAGTCTGATGTTTTTCCGGTTCTTTAGAGAATATTGAAGTTTGATTCTAACAGTCAAGCTACTATTCACCCTTTCAGTAATTTGAGAGCAGTCGTTTCTCCCTACCCAATAGTCTGAGCGGACAAGTCTATTACTCAATTGAAACAGTCTCCTCAAGTAATGCCTTCATCCGTTTTTCAACTATGAGAAAGCAAGTCTCCTTAGTGCAGCGATTAAGGCTCCGGCAATCTTGGCTTTTTCCAAGGCACAATTTAGATAATCTACCCTTCGTCCCACACATATGCCTCATTCCTCCTTTCCCGCGTTCTTCGTTAGTATATTATACTGATCTCGAGAGTGCCACCTCGAGGCTTTGAAGTTCGAGAAATACCACATCGAAGGATAGACAGACATACGTGAATATTTATTACACAAATCGAAGAAATACCCCATAGCCAATCAGCTGACATTCTATTATATCTATTTACCTTAAATTTGAATGTCGATCAGCCACCCGACGCGTGCACACACATTTTTTTGTAATCACTTGACTCTCTTAGTCATCGTCGTAGTGTCTCCTGCCTGTCATTGATTTATCGGTATTTCCACCACAAGTGCTCAAATGAAATAGCCAGCTGCATGCCACCCCTACAGCAATTCAACCGCAATACTCGCCATGCTAGGAATGCCCATCAGTTCACCCTTAAGCCTAGATTCGCGCGGACAGTGGAATACAAGGATTCGTACGGTTACAATACAAATGTGGAATGCTCTACCACGCTCTGTTTCCCCCTCACATTACAGTTTACAGACATTTAAAACCAACGTGCATCGGTATCTCCCTTTTCCTAATCCTTCACTTTCCAAATGCCCGCACTGTGTTACTTCATTATAAGGGTATCCTTTAGTGCGCGTACATTATAAATATTTTGTAATTTTATTCAACACACTTATTGCAATAGAACTTCCGTCATTCAGAAGTCCTTCACAAAGAATGTGATTTTCTACAAAACAAGGATTTGACACAATAAATTGAATGCATCTTTGCGCTACACATTCCAAGTAAATCAAGCAGACACTAATAAACTGTCAATTTCTATCAAAATGCAATCACTCAAACGTCACCAGCGCAAAACCTTGAACTTTATAAATATTGCACATACGCCTACATGAACAGCAAAAGTACTTCTCTTTTTAATTTAACTGCAAATATTGTTGTAAACTAAATAATTGGCGTGTGGCCACGTTCCACTTTATGTGAGCATTTGTCGCAAGTCATTTGTGATGTTTTAGTGTCGCCGCTTTTAAAACAAACAAAAAATTCAATTTGAAATTCACAAACACACAGCCGGACCAAATTCATTCGATAAAAGTGTCTGCTTCCAAATCACCACGTGGACACAACATGAAATTCTTAATCACACACTTAGCAATTGAACGAGATAGTAGCGGCATTATGAAATCATATATATAAACATTTTCAATCGAAATCATTAATGAAATTCATTTTGAACTTACGTATGCAATTGAATATGATTTACTTTGATCGCGCGTTTTTCACGATCAATTCTTCAAGCGACAGGCACTGTATATTTCACTTTACCGGTCTATAGACGACTGACTTGGGGATATGGATACAACCATACAACTCTCTGAACAAAAGCCCCAAATACTTTCGCACTCAAATGGAGCAGTTGTAGTTCATTCTAGAGAAAATAGGATAGATTCCACGATCAAACTCAAAATGAGTGAGTTTATTGTTTTCGAATCGAAAACTATATCAAGTCAGAGTGAGTTCAGTTCCGGGTGTGACAAGCTTTTTCTGGCTTTCTTTTCTATTTTCCTTGTGACGGTTAGCTTTGTTAAAAATGAAACTTAAATTGAGTGCATTCGGGTTCCTGGTGGTGATGGTTTGAAGGTCGATTGCAGAACACACCTTCTTTGGCTGTTGTTGATGCATTCATTACACACCAGCTGTGCTATTGTTTTGTTGTTTTATAATATTATCTCAGGATCAATTGAAGGTCAAGTTGGGAAGTATAGCCGTTGAAAGGCTGTTATGACCCATTTGATTGGACGAAATTTGTCGCAAGTGGGAAGTCCCTATGTTATTAGATAGATAGTAGATTTCTCGTTGAGTTTTTAGAATTTGGATTAGGAAAAAGAAAAAGTAGGTTGGGTAGATAGTAGCCAAGCAACTCAACCGATCATTAACGCAAGAACTTAAACAAAAATTTTATTTACGCGATCAGTTAAGCATGCAATAGTTACGAAAGCCAATAATAAATGCAGACTGGGTCATGCGAGAATTGCTAATTTTAATGTTTATTTATGATAAAAAAATTAAAAGAATTGTAAGTTTATTCCTGTTATTTGATGAGGCAGAATCAGTTTTGGGTTTAAATTTAAACTTGGCAGCTGAGTGTTAGGGTAAATATGAGGTCGTATAATCGATGTGCTAGGTTTCGCTCGTTTCTCGGCTCGCCATTAATAAACACATTTTTCTTCGCCCCATCGCGCTAGGATCCTCCTATCGATCAATGGCATTCTTTCCTAATATAAAAACCTAATTCAAATTCCTTTGCAAGGACCTGCACAACAAACGGCGGAATAAATTTAATTTCTGTTTTATAAAAAATATTCACAAAAAGCAGTTCCGTGAAAATAAAAATCTTTGATTTTGAGTGCGACAAGCCACCCCTTAACCAAAAAATAAAGTTAACTTCGAATATGTATATTGAAATAAGGCAGAATTAACGGTGAATGATAGATATTTTAGTGTCGCATCTATTAAGCCCACAATAACAATTCTACGTTTTCTAGGAACCGAGAGAAATTAGAAATGGTTTTGCTTGGTCTACAATTTATTTAATTCTTTCGTTAAAAGAACGCAACGAATACTACTTTATTGGTTTCGTGTTTACATATTTTGTTCCCCATTTCGTCTCATTCGTATTTTCTAGTGGGGAACAGACAATTAGGTTCAGTTTTTGTGCTACAGTGACATCAGACAAGATGACATTTTAAGACCAACTGACTTATGCATATCCCAGTAGCTGGGCGGATCTGTTGAAGATATTGCTTTCCGTGTTGACAACAGCCCTGCGTAGTACTATCTGCTCGAGAACAAGATTGAAGAAGTCACATGAAAGCGCATCACCTTCAACTTAACTTTCTTTGGGTATGGCTTCCTCAACGAAGAAATGAAGATCAATTAATTACAATTTAAATTAAAATTAAAAAGGCTATAAGTTTACATTTTGCATTAGTCAGTTGAAGTTGTCTCAGTGCCCACACTTGTATGTTAAAAAAACAAACTTATTTACATCTGAATGTTTATTTGCACTATCTGTCACAGGGTATTATCTCTTGCACCTACATAATGTATCTAAATAGATGACAGATTGCATTGATGTCAATTTGAAACAAATAACTGCATACATTAAGGAAACTATTCCACCTTCATTGACAAGCCCAATCAATTAATGGTGACAGAACTATTTCCCATGCTAATTTTTTTTTTGCAATCTGATCTTATAACCTTCAAATTAACCACACTTCGCGATCGTGTTTCGTGTGTATGTCAATTTAGACTTTACACTTACAGAGCGAGTGTGGATCAATTTTTTGAATGTGCTATGTTTCTACCACGCTTTAGACATTATCCGTGTGAAAATTTTACGGTTTGTTCTGTCACATTTCATGATAAAAATGAGAACGTATCTTAGTAGCTACTTGCATAAGAAAAGTACTCATAAATTAGATAAAATGTGTAAAAAAGAAAACATTATTTACAAATGTCTGATAAAAAAACAGCAACTGCTGCGAAGTCTAGCACTCACGATCATAGCTCATCTTGTCAGCGAATTAAACGAGTATGTCTAGTTTTTTCTGTTTCATCTACACGTATGTATATGAAATCAGTTTGTACTAGCAATTAGAGAATAATTCTGAAATATGGTAATTTTATTTCTGAAAAATAAATAGTCAAGTAAAGCAATTATCTTTACAAAAAAAATTGTTAAATTTGTAAAACTTAATTACACCTGAGAGAAAAAAATTATTATTCAACTGTCAATTAAATTAATTAGCTTTAGAAAGCCATTATTTTTTTTAGAATGATGTAAAGTCCGATTCGTGCTGTACACAGTTTGTGTTTAGTTATTTAACTTATTTTGTTAATTCGTTCCTCGCAATGGTCACGTTTGATAAACTCCGTTGAATTTTTCTATCGAAAAAGGTCATTAAAACGTTTTTCATATATTTAAGTTTTATTGTTACAACATTAGAGTTGTTAAAAAAAACATCATTTGAAAAATTCAGTAAATATGTAAATTTTGACATTTCAACTAAACACTTGGAAGTATGACAAATCTAACAAACCTGAAAGGTAATCGAACACCTCGCCTTTCGCTGAACTACGATGGCAAAATTCAGTCGCAAAATAAATGCTGGAAACATATTTTTGTGGTTATTGTGTTGGACTGCTGAGCGAGGGGTCTCAGGTTTAAATGGTCCGCAGCATCATCTTGAGTTATCTGCTTTCCCACCGAAATTCTGACAAATATTCATAAGATAATAACTTTGATGGGCCTTATATTAGTTTGCCGAAGAAAAATGGCCCAATTATCCCAAATATTTCATAAAACTCCTACGACCCCAGGCCTCAAGTGTTTCCTGTGTGTGCATTGCAAGAGTTTTTCATCAGTTTGTAATTAGACTGAAGCATCCTTTGAGTCTTATGGTATTAATTTCTAACGTTTTTTTTTAGTTTCTCAGACCTAAGAAATTTTAAAATGTTATAACGGGTGATCCAAGTAGAGATACTTTTTTCAATAGCCTTTTTTGACAGATCACGTGTGAATCGTGTCATGCTGTCATGTTATTTTTGTTTAGTATTGTTTGGCATTTCATAATGGAAAGACTTACGCGTGAACAACGTTTACAAATTGTTCAACTTTATTATGAAAATTCACGTTCTGTGAGGAAACGTCAACTTATGGTCAACATAATCGGCCTACTGAGCGTACTATTCGCAACACCATCACCCATTTTGAGACCCAGCATTCATTATTGGATAATATTCGACCGAATAGACCACGTCCAGCACGCTGTGAAGAAAATATAGCGGCCGTAGCTGAGAGTGTACACGAAGACCGTAGAGAGTCGATTCGGCGCCGTTCGCAGCAACTCGGACTGACGTATGGAATGACTTGGCGCATTTTACGTCAAGATCTTAAATTGAAAGCGTACAAAATACAGCTTGTGCAACAACTGAAGCCGCTCGACCTTCCCAAGCGATATCGCTTCGCTCTATGGGCTCTTGAAAAGTTTCAAGAAGATCCGACGTTTTCGAGGCAAATTTTGTTTAGCGATGAGGCCCATTTCTGGCTCAATGGGTATGTAAACAAACAAAATTGCTGTGTCCATCAGTTTTTAATAATAATAAAAACTGATGGCAATAATTTCTTAAGTTTGTTTTTACTTTCGCAGACCTTAGAAGTTTTAAGGTACAGAATTTTTGTGGCCAAATCAACCCTGTACCAGTTCCGTCATCAGTTCTTGCATAAGTCTGTAGAGGCACCACTCTGTAGCTTCTCAGTCTATCGATTATGGATTTGTCAATGTGCCACACAACGTTTTCTTCTTCAATGCAAAGAATTCCATCGACACGTACATACTCAGCTTAAAAATTGGCATTGAGTTCTAAAGTTGAATTTTTAAGTCGAAAACTATTTGTCGTGTCAAATTGCCCGCTTTTTACGTGTTTTTTTATGACAGATGCAAACTTTATCACCGAGGAACCTAATTAAACTTTATTTGAAAAGAGCAAAACCTCACGTCAAATATTATTCTTCAGCTGCCACTTAGTTACAAAAGCCTTTAAATCATCACCACTCAATCATGGAATACACATTTAAGTTTTGTAATTTAAGACCCTATTTTCCATTATTCCAAATTGCAGTAGACCGTGCGCGTGCTAATAAGGTTCTGGGAATAGATCAGTGTGGACATACTTTTTTGTTAAACGTCTGATGATTCATTAGTTTTAGTCTGGGCGCGCGTGTACAGATCTGATTTCAGTCCAGACAGACGTGGGTCTGCTTGGGTGCAATGTCACACTGTGCACTGCATATAATTAGATATAGATATGGAATTACATGAGTATGTAGTATGTCGAGGCACCTTATCTGGATCGTCATGCAAAACCATTATGCATTTTGTACACAATCGCAGGCTATTTCATTTTGATAGCAAATTAATGCAATTTTGATGTTCAGTGAGTTAATAATCATTAAATGCTAGAAATAATATTCTAAAATGTGGCACTGTTCTCGATATTTCGATTGATATGCCTCGAAAGTGTGGGGCAAGAGGCTATGTCCATTAAGCAAACATTCTTTTTTAAGCCGCGCGAGGTTACATTTTTGGTTGTACATACTTTACATGTACTCTTGTCAGACTTTCAGGTCGGTTTTGAAACACACTCTACACTAACGAACCAGAATATTATTAGAGATTGGAATAGCAAAAACAGGGGCTATTAATCCAAGTCACTTCACAGTTACTCCAGTATTATAAGAGCAGATGATTTCATTTGAAAGCACTAGAACAACCACTGGACCATTGGCAAAAACAGCTGGTTCTTTATGTAGTGCGCAACACGCATATCGTACCCTATCCTAATCAGAGTGAGTTTGAAGAAACAATCTCAGTCACGTTGGTGACTGGTGCGAAAATGTTGCCCTCAAAGATAACCATAGTAGCTTTCACCAAAAGAAAGTACTCTTTGGTGAGGCTATAGAGTTCTCCAGTGAAGTAAAATTTCTAGGAATAACCTGGACCAAAAACTCACTTGGAACTCTCATATTAAAAAGACCATAGACAAAATGTACTGGGCAAAAACTTGGGATTGAACCCCAAAATGACATTGTGGGTGTACACAGCAATCGCTAGACCCATCGTTGCATATGCAGTACCATGTTGGTGGCAAAAAAAAAAACAAAACAAAAATCCACACATGCCAAGCTGCACAAACTGCAAAGACTAGCTTGCGTGTTTACGTCCGGTGCAATGAGAAGCGATGTTAAACGCCTACATGCTCATCTCATCCGACTAAGGCAAGACAGGAATCCATCCGGACCTTGCAATAGATCTAACAGACAGATGTCCTATTCGATACAACTTCAGCCAAAACTTCAAGATTACATTCCCAGAACGACAAAACTGGGAACAGAATAAACCTATATTTGTTAGGACTAGTCTGGTATACAGATGGTTCCAAGACAGATGACGGAGTTGGAACGGGAGTATACGGAGAGACCGCAGAATCTTCCCATGCAATAGAGCTCTGCATCAGAGAAAATTTAAACAGCAATGTCACTGACAAGCACATTTATATTCTATCTGACAGAAAACCGGCACTACTTGCTTTTGCGCCTTTGAAATTACTTCTAAACTAGTTTAGAACTACTCACAACAGTAGCTAGTACCTATTAGTCTGGGTGCCTGGGCATAGTGGCTCAAAGTCTTAGCCGAATTTATCCACAAATCGGGCATCTTAGGCGAATTCTAAACGAGGACATCACAATAGGATCACTGTGGCCGCGGTGATATGGGTGTCAAGTCCCACCTCATTTCGTAATTTAGTCTAATCTACACTAGGAAGCACTGGAAGAACACTAGCTCGTCTCTCTACGGTTCTTGGAGAACGCCACTTATACTGCATGGAAGCACGCAGTCGTACCTCTATCACACGGTTTTGTTTAGTTATTCACGGCTTTTGGGTAAAATTGCACTTTAAAAAAAACCCTCCCAACCTAACCTAACTTAAAATATCTGTCAAAGTTGTTTGCTGAAATCTTAGAGCGAGATAACAATCTGACTAATCCGTTTTCGTTATATGTGGAAACAGGTAAAGATTTATTTTTAATCTCTTGTCCTCAATCTTGATGGAAACGGATACTTCAAATCCTATTCTTACTGTTTAGGAAAGGAATTTATTTTCTATTTCTTGACTCGAACGTTGTTCCCAGATAAAGCTATACAAATATTTACTACATCAGCTCATTTAAAAACACGTTCGACACAAACTACACCGAAGATCAATCGGATATTGCAATTTCACCACATGCTATAGTTCCGACACGGGCACTCTAATTTGCACATTTCAACATTATCAACATCGCAAATAATGCATTGTGAAGACGTTTGATCTTTTCCATGTGCTGAAGAAGAAGAACACAAGCACTCGTGAATGGCATGCTTCATTTCTTTTGTTAACTAAGTTTTAACGAGTTCATCAACGCAATAAAACATTAAACATTTTGCTTATCCAATTTGTTCGACAAATTGCGTCTCTTCACTTTTGAGGGGAAATTTCTTTTGTATATGTTTATTTCCGTCTGTCTCTCACCTGACTAGTGCGATTTGTTTCTTCTTCGTGCTTCAATAGACGCTGCCAATTAGCGCTGTCTTTAAAAAACAAAAAAAAACGACTACTAAATGAATCTATAAATATAGAAATTCCAAAATGATAGCTCATTTTCTAACCAATTATATTAGGTAGGACCTATCATGACATGGATTTTTATTAGAGCATCAACTTGTCAAAAAAACGTCTGCCTTTTCTCGTACAATGAGGTAGGTAATATTAAAATAAATCAAACAGCAACGTAAACAAAGCGAATGCTACAGTGACTCGTGCATATAAATGACGCACGTGGTAATTATAACAAACGAGAGAGGGAGAGAGGTTAACGTGTAACAATTGCAGGGCAGATCGAAAGGCGATCGAAATAAAATTAAAAATTATTTTCACTCTCAATCGGCAATTGGCGCTTTTAATCGACAGCTAAAATAACAATCAGCGTGGCCCCCTCCCAATGTCAAAGCCAATGCTGCTTCTGATAAACACTGACTAGCCTAGCAATGCTAACTGTAACGATCGTATAGATGGATGATTATCGAGAACGACGTTCAAATCTGTTTTTCATTAGATGTTTGGTGGGTTTTTTTTCTTTTTTTTGGGAAATTTAGATTTTGAAGAGATTTACTGTTTGCGATTGAAGCATTGGAAAATAATTTGTGGTTTCTTTTGATGATGTGTGGAAGTAGCTACATGGTAGGGTAATTAAATTTTTTTTTCTCTGAGTTTATTTTCGCTACAATTTCTTAATTAAAAATTTTAATGTTTTTGGCAATGGTGTAACATTTTGAATGTGTTTGCATGTAAACTGTAATTATTTGTACAAAACAGCTTTTGGGCAAATAAGAAGAATTTTATGAAATGTTGCACGAAAGGGAAGTGAGTTCTGAAATGAATAAAAAGAATATAAAAAAGAATCGGATACAGAATAGAGCCTTGGGGAATACCAGTTCCTATACCTATACCCAAAAAGGTATTTTCTAATCCAATTAAAAATAATTTGCGGCGACTTTCATTCTCGGTAGCAGGCTTTGAAAGTTAATTTTTTTAAAGATAGATAGTGCCTTCAATGGGACATATTCAAAAAGTGGAAGTGAGGAGACTAAGTCGTTAAAAAAATTAATTTTTGGTTTTAACCCCACTTTTCAACCTCAATTTTTTTTTTATCGTAAAATCAGACGCAAAAATTATCAGTATTTTAACATAACATTTCAACGGTACTAGTATGGACCGCTTCGCGGCTTTAAGTTATTTCAACCCTCTTTCCGCAGTCGGTACGTGCCGCTCACGTAACTTCGCTGCTCCGCTCAGAATATGTGCTTATCGTCAGGCAGGCGCTTATAGCAACAGTGTGTGTGGCAACACTTACCGCAAAATAATGAAAAAAAACACAATTTTTAAACTTCCTCCGGTTTAATCAAAAAATTCAACAAAAAACTAATATTTCCCTACAAAAATCCCAAAATAAACCTCGCTATGATATCACTGAAAAAAAGAAAAGTGTAAAAAATCCCAAAACAAACCAAAGTAAATGTAGCTACATTTCGATGAACGCAACCATACATCCGTAATTTCCTGTCATTTCAGTGCAAAAAGTGTAAATTTTAAATGAATAATATTTATTATAAATATCTGTCTCCTCTCATTCAGATTTTGAATTCTTTATTTTGAACAGTTTCCTGCTACCTGAAAGGAAAGTTAAGCCAATAATTTTCACCATATCGTCAATCTCCGGGGAATGCCTTTGAAATATTAACCGTGCAACAGTTTTACCAGACTTTTCATTGTCTTTTAAAGCAACAAGTTTCTTTTTCATTGAGTTTCCATTTACTTTCTCTTGTTCAATTTGCACTTGTTAATACGTATTATGTTACAGTCTCCAAATCACAAGCATCAGTAGACCTTTGGTTGGTATTCCCGGTAAATAGTCTTTCGCACACACGGGTTCATTTCCATAGAGTTAGTTGAAGAAGTCGGTAGGGGAGAGAGACCCAAAACTTGGTATTGTCAGCGTGAATCATTCGTTCTCAACTTTACGAGAGCGGAACTGAATCTATATCATTGAATATACTTCGCGCTCAAGACAAAGTGCAATCAGCATGAGCTAAGCTGGAATGTCACTGTGAACGAAAAATTTAAACGAAAACGTGATAAAATTTTATCTGTGTTCTTCTTTTTTTTGTTTGCTTCAAACTCTAGTAATAAGAAAATTTGACATCTTGTATTGTAATTATATCGTATATAGAATGTCTTTTTTAAGTTGAGAGGGACATTTTCTTAGAGCCCAACCAGGTAACTATTGAATCTTAACCACAGACATTTTTACTAAGCACGCAATTTTTGGTAAACTCTCTCCAGTTACAACTATGAACAATGAGTTACGAGCTGCAATTTTATTTTGACCCAGAAAGACTTCCAGTGTATTTTTTATATATCCAAAGTTATTGACTAAGTCAAAAACAGAATATTACTTTCTTTGATTAATTGAGGGATAATCATGACTTAATTTAAAATGGAAATAAAATATTAGTTGCGTGTTATAGGTAGAAGCATAGAAAACTCAAAATAGGTTCATTCTGACGACAATAAACTCTCAAAAGTCTTTTGGAAATGACCAAATCTCCATGACGAAGGTTTCCAGCAGAAGCAGAAATTTTAAGAAAACTTAACTTATGCATTTAAGTTCTTTCAGCCGCTGCATCTGGTTGTGCCGACGAAATCGTTTACGTTGCGTTTTGTATTGGATATTCACACTTATCCACACGTTTTGTGCCCAAAGAAAAGTAAAATTAATTAAAAACTTCGGGATCCTGACACTGAAACGAATCCCGCTAGGTGTGTTGATAACCAACATTTTTTGTTGCGTAAGAGCAGATTCTTCATTTAGCAAGAAATAGATGAGTAAAGTTTTTGCATATGAGCATCTTTAGAACTATTTGAGCGAGTTGACAAACAAACTTTTTTGAAAACAAGTAACGTTTTCGAAAATTTCCATATCATCAGAATTTACCATTAGTGAACTTTGAGTACTAAATATCTTAATCAACTTTTATTATTAAAATGTCTTGCTTCTTCCGAAAAATAAGACTGTTAAAAACCTATGAAGGTTCCTTTCCTTCTTATTCAACTTCTATTGATGTTGAGTCGGATTAAAAAAAAATCGCCGGATAGACCGCAAAACGGTTTCTAACGTCCGTTTCGTCTCTAATTTGAATATCCAAGCTTCGCTTTGAAAATATATTTCTTTTGAAATAACCGCAAGGGCATATAATATACATAAACTCCCTTTACTTTCTTAAAACGGCAAGAGAATTAAGAGCCTTAAAAAAAATCCTAAAAAAACACGTGAATATTTTGTTTTCTACAAACCTACAAACCTGCACTTTCAACTTAATACCTAACACTAATAGTTTTTTTCAACGTCATGAATATGGCTCCAAAGTGAGGAAGGGCCTTGAGACCTAAAAGCCCCCTCTTCTGCTAATATGAACCGGCCCTTCTAAAAACTAAATTAAAATATCCTGCAACACGTATCTTATTATTTTTTATTCCGCATCACCATGTAAGATTTTAGCCGTTTTGAAGTTGAGAGCCCTTAAGAAATAAACATGTTATTTTATATAACCTCGCCTTAAAAGGATAATAATATTCCTGAAACAAATTTTCTCCAACATCTATAAAATAATTTTTTCAGCAAAATTTTAAATTAATTTGGCTAACTTCTTGCAAAATACTTTCTCAGAGTTAATTCATCTAAGTTATTTACTCAACCATTAGCGATTTGGTTAGGCGTTGTGTAGTCAGTCAGTCAGAACATATAAGGATCATACTAATAGGATATATTTTTTTATTGCTAGCTATGCGAACTATCACACTGTTTCCGATGCTTAAAAAAAGTGTAATCAAATTTTCGAATTCTATTAAAAATTAGTACCACTTTTTAGTTCTACTTGAACGACTTTTAGTACTACTACGACTTTAGTACACACATCGCCTGAAATTTAAGAAATTCGTTGTCTTTTAAACACAACACAAGGACAAGGCTATGTATACATTCAAAATAAATTAAAGTTCAAAAATATATCTTACACAGTATTGATCCAAAGATCTCCATCCAAAGATGCAAATAAAGGACCTTACAATTCGTTAGCAGATAAATAAATCGTTTCACAATCGTTCATCCCACGCAAAATACTTTTTCAGAAAAATTATATATATTTTTATTTTTTGTTTTTTAAAGTTGTAAACACAATTTTATGCAATATTTAACGAACAGAGAAAATTATATCACTCGAACGAAATGACCAAAAATACAAATTTTTTTAAAATCAAAAACTTCAATAAATCACTTAAAACAAAATTCATCGATCAATTTTCAAATTTGCGCACACTTTTATTAAAGTTTATTAGAACTAAGTGCAACTTTGCATCTCACCGAAGCTAATCACTTTCAATATTGTTTTTAAACTGTTTTCACAATGAAACTACACGAAAATGAAGAACCGAAGCAATACCACGGTGAGATACATTTCGTATCTGATTGCTGCGAAAACCCACCAAGTCTACCAGTCTATATGCTCCTCTTGGGTGGATTATCCGGTCACGGCTACCCAAATTGAAGCTTTCAATTGAGTTAACAACAACTGGCGCATGTTCTACCGCTCAGCGAAATGTACTTTTTGAGTTATTTTCTTTGACCTAAAACAAAAAAAAAATAAATTCAACTTGCGAATGCGATCCACCTGAGTGGAAGATAAAATTTAGCGATCAAAAAGAAACGACGAAGCAATCTGTTGAAAAGCGACACGTGCGTTCTCAAGTATGTCAAAAAGACAAAAAAAAAAACGAGTGCCACCGATGTAAACAACTTTTCGAAGCAATTTATGTGAATTTATTTGAGGAAAACCCGTAGACTACTTCAGATCGCTCAAGATCGATCAGAATCTGAATCATTTGTTATTCCAAATTACACAATATTCAATTGAGTGATCATATGATGGGATGAACAATTAATTTGAAATACGTTGTCAGAGAACCAAAGAGCTGTGACGAATAAAAGTTCTCAGGAAATATGTTTGACAAAACATAAACATTTTGTTTGCAAAGACAAATCGGTCAGGGTCGATAGTGGTTGTCACTAACAAAGAACACATATGCCAACGGTTATGTGTATCGTGAATGAGAGACAACTTAAGTCCAAAAAAGAAACCCTAAAAATATCGTTAATGAGGTCAGAGAGACGATGCGATGCGCCTTTACGTTCAATTTTGCCACTGATGTGCGAGGCCATTGATCGCGGTGGCGTAATTGATCAATATTTGCGTACGGTGCGTTGGAGCTTGGGATTTACACACAGACATGGCAGACAGGAAGGAATGCACAATGAAATAAGACAGACAAGAAGCAGTATTCAGTTGTGTTAGTATTACAGTGTTAGCTAAAAGTGTTGTGAATTGGGGATGGGGAAATTTAATTAAAGGGAAAAAGGTTCTTGCGTCACAAAAATCAATTTTTGGAGTTGTACATATAAAAAAAAAAAATTGGAAAATAATCTTATGCAGCTTCTCAAGCCATTGCGAATGCGAAGATACGTATAATCTGTTTCCCACGAGCATTCGGTTGGTTGGTTTAAGTGAAAAGAGGAAGAAGTAAACCTCAAAAGCAGCTTCATGAAATTTATGAGGTTGGTACATTTTAAGCCTGGGATGTCTTGCCCAATTTAACGTAGTGCAACCTTATTAAGGGACACGGTAGTGCCCCTATTTACACGAACCAACTCAGGTCATTTTAACTTCCCCGCCTCTAACTTCGCTTACAACAAAGCTAGAGATATAATTTTCAGGATTTATTGGGACGCACAGCAGTAGGCTCCATACATGTTTCAGCCGCTATAGCATGAGCGGTTCCTGAGTTATAGGGCCCCAAAATTAGCAAAAAAAAGTAACCACTGAAATTTTTAATAATTACAATACAAACCTGACGTTCGCAGTGACTTTTGCGGCAAAAGCGATTTTTGAATAAGAGAACTTGGCAATTTTTTAACATTTATGTTTTTGGTGTGATTTCTATTTTTAGCAACTATGGCAATAAGTGTTAGCAGTTGACGCCAAGTTTAACTCTATGCGTGCCTATTTGCCAGTGGCCTATAATACCTATACACAGACTAGCGACTTCTGCAAGTGTTCTCGGTTTGTTGCCAAAAAATGATACAGTTCGTCAGATTCATCCACCAATACTCAGTTCTGGGGGTAAATTGCAAGATGATTGGTGAAGAATAGACTTCAATTATGGTTTTTTTTTAGGCTAGTTCACTGACTTTCTCATTTCCCTTTATGTTCCTATTTTTTGGTAATGGGTATGCAATATTAGAGTTCTTTCAAGTCGGCCAAGCTGTAGAAGAACCGTGCTCCCATGCTGCGTTCTTGGAAAGCTGGCAATATTAAGGACTCCTATAGTTTTTTCCGGTTTAAAAGACGAATTTAGTGGCTCCCTGAAATTATGCCTGAATATCTCCATTCAAAATTGTGCCATTTTCCAAGAATTTTTGACTTTTTTTAAAAAAATTTGGGCTTTTCCACTGACACTGTGTCAGTCGCCTCTCAGAAACACCACACCTTGCCACCGACACCAACTTAAACTTACTACTACTTGAAATTAAGAGGAGTTACCTAAGGCAACGCACCGACCTGGAAAGGCATACCCACCTCTTCCACTCTTTCCGCAAGCCACCAATATTCGGGGAACTGCGTGTCCGTATCAATATGATCCCTCCCCCCTATCGCGGTACTAAACCGAAGGAGCTCGGGAGCATTAGCGACGTCCCCGTCGTAGGTGAGCCGCTTATCAGTCGCTCTGCGGTAGCGGTGGTATAGTACCGGGATACCATCCCTCGTCTGTACCAGCCCTTTTTTATCAATATGGAGAAAAGCCTCTGGCGGAATAAAGCCAGATCGGAGCGTTCTCTCCATGTGTGCTTCATTGGGGTAGTATGCCCCGAAGATCAGGCTATTATCGTTGGTCATCGCCCTCGCAACGTGCCTTCGAGTCACCTTAATGAGGAAATTGTCAATCCTATACAAGTGAGCCCCATCATACAATACCGTGTTGAGATAATATTTTATGAACTCGGATTCAGGCGTTCGAAATAACCCGAGGCATGTCCTAAGGCATTGTCTCTCGAAAACCCGAATCCTTTCCATATACGACGGCGCTATATTGAACCACAATGGACAGCCATAAGCGATGAATGGCCTTATTAGGGCCACGTTGCATATGACCTTAACCCTAGAAGCAAGTTGACTGCTATGAAACAGTCTTCTTGTCAGAGCAAAAGCCTTCTTAGCTCCAGCAAGGCAAGCATCTATATGTTTATTAAAATACAGATACCGGTCGAGCCAGATTCCAAGACACCTGACCACGTTTTTCACCGCCAATGCCTGCCCATTCTGTCCAATAATGGCCAATTTTTTCCAGTTTTTTCTGGTATCCCTAGTGGCATTAGCCAATGGGGTTCTAAACAGGATTGTTTCCGTCTTCTGGAAATTGATTTTCAACTTCCAGTCGTCGCAATATCCCTTAATTTGCTCGGTCCAACGCACTTAATCACTAAGCCACTGCACCACTAGCCCAGTTTATCCATCAGAAAATGTCCTCTGATTGTTGAAAACACCTTTTCTGTTCAACTTGGTGAAACTGCACGATATTCCAACTAGTGACATCTTTTTGTGATTCGACTGAACCAAATTAATGAAAAATCGTCTGCTTACAAATAATTCACTTGCAAATCCTGCTTCACATATAATGCACTTGTATGCAACACAAAACCAGTTAAATGAAACAATACGCAGTAGGTGCTTATATGAAACATAATAATAAAACTATCATTCAGCACAGATTAAAATGCATGAAGGTCTCTCGGACCCCTTAATCAATGAATGTGCCCGGCCACCCATACGAATTGAATATCCATTGGACTGTGTGCCGCATACATATGGACTCCATTGAATGGCGCCTCATTTGTGATGGAAGTTCAATGATTCTACAAGAATACAAGTGGATTTAGGTACTTTTGTACAAAACAAAAACAACAATCCCGATTAGCAACTTCAAATATAGAGAAGGAGAGCTCTAATTGATTTTGATGTAATTCTAGTTGAACTGCGTGCGGTTCATTATACCTACATAACTTCGTCCAAGGTCTTCTTTTATTCTTCTGTGTTTTTTTTTTTTTTTGCGAACCACCATGCAAACAAAGAATGAAAACGTACCATATAAAACCATTGAGACTTTGCCGCGCCGCCGCAGCCGTCGAGTCGTCTAAGGTCAGTGTACCCCAATGAAAGAGGCAGACGACAGACCAGACCGAACGAAATACCCTTATCACCGGTTTAGATTTCATTGAAAAAAATGCACGGTCAAGAGTGGAGTGGAGAGACGCGGAAAAGTATAAAAAGGACGAGAACCTCAAGGATTTTGACCTCATTTTTTTACGGGCAGCAGACAACGACAACGACCACAAGACGATGAATTGATGGTTGCACAAAGAAATGGTTCACAGGCATCACATCGCAGACGGGCAACGACAGGTCTATACTTTTGTCTTCTCTTTGATGTGGTTTTCTTTAAAAAAATGAAAAAAAAAATTGATTCTTGTCCTTTTTGTTTAGACGGGAGGTACCTAAATCGGATTCGACAATGGAGGTCTTAATGGAGTTGAATGGCATTTGTTCCTGGAATTTGGATTTAGAATTCCTATGAATATGCATTCCGTGTTTGAATGGGAGACGAGGATCAATTAAAAAGAAGAATAAAATTGCCTTGGAGAGGGTTCGGTTTGTTGAGTAGGTACCCAGATCAGGAGAATTATGTAGGAAGGTATTGTGCCTGGAAGAAAGGAAGAATCTGGGAAAAAGTATGCTTTTAAGAGCAATAAATTTATAACCAAAAATTGACCTATTGAATAACGCAGTACAATCATCTTTTGTGATCCACAAAACTGACTTTGGGTAAAAGAACTCCGATCTACTTCATTGTTGTTACGAAACCTTCTTCTCGTGAATACGTTAATATAACTACGATGTAAGGGTGGTATCGACATTTTTTTATTTTATTCTTAGTAATTGAAAAGTTCCCGTTTAATAAAGCCAATGATGCTTACAACGGATATACAAATCTATCTGCCGTAGACTACAGACTTCACTGTCTTCTGACAGTTAAATCAGTTGCTTAAGCGAGCTCGGCCAACAAAATAGTCAAGGGGTTGCCCGATTCCCTTTTAATTGTAAAACCGGTCGACTGTTTATTCAGTATAGTCTATGCGTTCAGAGGAACTGCGTATGACCTTAGCCTTCTGACTCGCGAACTCATCGAGCGTCTTCCAGGCGGAGGTCCTGGCGATCAGGGAAGAGGGTAAGATACTCTTAAGTACTACGTCAACCAAAACCAACATAGCCACATTCGTTCGACAGTCAGGCTGCGATCAAGGCCCTTGTCTCAACCAGGATAACTTCCAAGCTATTTGAGGAGTGTAGGGAGATTTTGGCCCGGGCGAGCCGACGGTTTAAAAAACACTCTCACCTGGGTTCCCGGATATAGGAACATAAACGGGTATGAGAAAACCGACGAGCTGGTCAGACATGGCTCCTCTCTTCCCGAGCTAGGCTAGTTGCTGTCAGTACAGTCCACTGGACATTAGGCATACACGCTTCGAAATTCTGCATTCCCTATAACACCCACTGCTGCAGTTGTCATAAGGTTAATGAGGGGGAGGCAATGATTCACCTTCTATGCGGGTGCCCGGCTCTGGCCAGGGCCAGACATGAAGCGCTTGGAAAAACTTTATTCAACTCACATAATCCACTCAGAGGATGTTGAGTTTCAGACATCTCAGATATCGGTAGTAACGATAGTATCACCTTCCTCTGAGTGGATTATTTGAGTGTGCTTTCCTTTCATCCACCCTCACCTATTTATCTAAAGATTCCCATGAGTTGCGGTTTCAAAATGGCGCTATACCGCTACTTCCGTGTGCTGGCTAGTGCCGGCGATCGACCACCTTATCTACCTACCTACTTGTAGTCTATGCGAGTGCGCAGACTCGCCGACTATCAGTTTAGAGGTAATTTGCTATCAGCGTGTAATAAGAATTGCTGACAAAGAATTTGCTTCTGGTGTTGTCTTGTAAGTTTCTTAGAATATTAATTTGCTTTTGATAATTTGAACAACATTTAAAAAAAAGCTTGTTACGTAGGTAAGAAAGGTTGGCACAGTTAAAGACCCAAAACATATCCCAAATTCCGAAATCTTTTTAACACAGTTGGCTAACCTAAATGGAAATATTAACAAGATTTTATCTGACTTCCATTTCCATCAAAGTAAATAAGCAGCAATAGATGAGTCAAATGAGTCAAATGCACAGACAAAAATAAACAAGCAACTGATCATTAGCGGAAACAATTGACCGTGACAAGATCTAATGTGTTATTTCCCGGGAGAAAATCCGTCAGTCAGGTGCTATCTGTTAAATACACGAAACATGGACGTCATTTGCCATACTTGGCAGAAAATAAAATAAGTATGTATTTCACAATAACTAACGATCATTGCGAGATAAGTTGCCTTTTCAAAATAAATTGTGTTACTTTAAAATGGAGTTTCGATGGCTAAGTAGAAACTTTTAAGCGCGCACCAATACCAACCTACAAAGGTGTTAACAATTAAAACTATGAGTTATTGTATTATATATAAAAGTGGATGGATTTACTGCATATTTCTTTAGGTATCAAGAACTGAAACTCTGCATTTGCATAGTATATATTTTTACATAGTGTAATATTTCTTATTTAGATTGGGGTCATCCGAAGACAGCAAACACTTTGACCTCTTGGTGCATTGTTTTTCAGTTACGAAACTGTCGTGATCGTGAATAAAAATCAAGGAAAAGTGTCACAGTTTTAAAATCCTTGCATCACCCAAATGTAACAACACCATCGTTTGATTGGCATCAGTAGTGAATTTTACGAAAATGGGATGTCTTGCGAAACTTTTTTAGGTCGAACTCCACAGCCATGCCACAGGAATCTGTAGCAAAAGTGAGAACATTCTGATTCCTCACTCCTAATCAAGAGCTGGTCGGAAATAGGGAAGAAGAAGATAGGAAAACATAAACTCGATAATGAACCGATTTGCTCAGACACTTGTATAAAATTTATGACAGTCGAATATTTGCTGAGATAAAACTAACATGACAGCTGCTGCTTGTTGCGCTTTATAACTTTGTCACTGGCGTAACTTATTTACGACGAAAATTAGATTACTTCTTCATGCATACCGAACACGCTGAAAATGGTTAACCTATCAACTGGTTATCGATAACCTGGTATCGCTACCTGATAGTAAAATATTTATCTGTAGACAGTGAAACTTCAATCAACTTAAATCTATGACAGTTAAAAGCTACCGCGGGTTTTATTTTTTTTATTGAAAAGCATAAATGGCACGCGCTTAATAAGTGGAATAAAACCAAAGCGGTTCACAAGGATCTGAACCGCCCACAATCCCTCCGTCAAAGCTCTTTAAATTTGACATTTTTTACATTTTTCTCTCTGAAAAGGCGAAACTATAATTCTAAAATAGAGCTTGCGAAACACTCGTGGTGCTGCATTTGTTATTGAACTGTTGACAGATGGTTCACACGCGGAAGTAAAATCACAAGTTCCATGCTCTTGAGAAAGATACGTAAAGTTAAGAACACCTCCAGACTTCAATGTTCCACCTAATCAACTGATCTTCTTTTCGTTACACCAAAATTTGCCTCCTGTATTACAACTTATTAAGGTCTCAATGGGGGCACTGTGGAATTGTGATGAACACAAGGCTTCCGGGGATAGGTCAGTCAATGGAGATTGCTCTGATACTGACATTTTTTTTTCATCTGAGTTTCGGTAATAGCCGGATTTGATAGTCAGTGTTCCTTCGAACACAGCTACGTTGTTTATACTTAGCCGAGTTTGTCAGTTAAATGATTAAATAAGTGTATTGCTTTTTGTTTAGCTGGGGGCTTGTGTCATTCGATAACACAGGTCTTGGTACATACCTCTTGCTTCTTTAGAAGTTCATAATTCCATTTATAGTGGCTGTAGACTGCCAATCGACTGAGTGGCCCTAGACCGAGATGACTGAGTAGTTTAACATTCACCCAATTTATTGGGATGCTTTATTTTTGGGGCCCAGAAAAGTCCTGGGTGTGAGTGTGAGTCTAACGATCACGCCAAATCAGAAACTACCTACGCTCTCCTAACTTTGAAAAGGTGAATATAAATGTACCAATCGCTAATGTAAATTGTATCTAAAGATGGCTGCCACAGAGATAACAAACCTCAAGTGGACAAGTGGAAACAGATGTCTAGTTACTATCGACAGATATGACCAAAGCCTGACCATAAAAGCTCTAAGGATTTAAACTCTCTAAGCAGGCTACAATAGGTGTTATTACTGCCTTTTTAAAAGACGTTTGCAGAAGTTGCATGGACGAAGAGCTCTCTCCAAAGAAAAAAGGAAACTCCATCTTAAAGACCTTTTCGGTATAACGAGTAGAAAGGGACTTTTTCAAACATCCTTGAGGTAATAATGGACCAGTTGCCACTTCAAGCATACAAAGGATACAAAATAAAAACCATGAACGCTGTCTTTGAAAATGTGGCCTTGATTGCACACGTTTAACACACGCTTAATACTATTGGAGAAATAGTTCTCCCAGCACACGTGTTACGTCAATGCCAGTTTGCGTGCATATTTTATTTCAAACGAAACCTGCACTTTGCCAATTGCGCTGACCGAGTTTACCTACTATACTTGCATCATTGAACAAAGATTTATTATTACCAGAACGGAATTAACATTATCACCGACGTAGGTATTTCCATATGACGTGTATGCACTCCCTAGTAACTAAACGCCACTTGTTTATAATCACTATGTGCATGCCTTATCTACATTTAATTTGGCTTGGCCTAAACATAGATAAACTACTGCAGATAGTATAAATTATATGAATTTCAAATTAATCTTAAAAAGTTAAGGATAACTTTCCACATTGTGGCTAATGTCGCCAAATTCCTCGAAAATAAAAAACCCAAAAACTAATTCCATAAAATGTCAAAAAGTTTAATTAAAAGCCATCAATCAATTTACTTAAATTGTTTGACCGCCAACGCAGCAACGAACTGCTTAAATTAACTCAGCTAAAATAAAAAAAAAATTAAGTTTTCCCAAAAACATAATAAATTTGTTGCATGGAGACATTTTTTATAGTGAATCACCATCACCACGTGAATTTTAGTCTAGTTGACAACACAACAGCTGCTCGCGCTGACAACCTGATCATAGATACTCGTCTATAGGTACAGTACCTACATCTGAAATCCGAAGCACACTTCTACCTGATGAGAGTTCTTTAACCTTCACCCCTTTTTTTATTTGGTTTGATTGCGAAATATTCCACAAAGAGAAATCATTTCATGAAATTTTTAAAACTAAAACGAATTTCATCTGATCTTTGTAGCTAGTATGTAGGTACTTACCGGAAATTTATATAAAACCTGCGACCTGCTTTCGGCGCACAAAAAAACAATTTTTTAATATTTTTTTTAAAAAAAACTAATTTAACTAAATAAGAATTTAATTTCAAACACAAATGTTTCGCATAGATTTTGAACAAAAAAAAAATCTATTTAACACGAAACAATTTCAAAAATGTTCGTGTTAGATAAGCGAATCGGCTACATTGGTAACAATTAGAGTTTGGGTTGTTTTTAAAGGGCGTCTAATTGATTAACTAACAAATCCCGCACTGGCACTTTTTGCGACACTTATAGAAAAAAAATTAAAATACTTTTGAAGTTTATTTTACGTTTAAAGTGAAACGTTTTCTACTGGAACGCGATGCGTGTATTATTTTTAGACGATCAACGATCGACGACAAAACTCAAACTGCCATGCCATTGAGAATTTGCTGACAATCTTAGCCGAGTGTAAATGTGGATTCGATTTTAGGTTGAGTGTTGTTGCAGGAACACCACAACCACTGTACGTAGAAATGTACTTTCTCAGTAAGGCTGCCATTTGAGTTGGATTTGCTGTTACTTATATCACGCTGCTAAGCATGCTCTCGATAGAGATATTATACAGTAGAAAGAGGCGCTGGTATTATTGGATTAGGGAAGGGTGCGGAATGCGGAATAGAAAAACGTGCTTAGAATAGGAAGATAAGAACGCATGTGGGATTGGGTGAGTGCCAATATTGAATCGAGTTGAAATTCTGATAAGGTTGAGTGCGAGTACTATACAGGGTGTTGCTAAAGTTTTCTTTTATAAAATTCGTGATAGTGTGGTCACGGTTGCGTTTTGGTAGAATCCTACCAAACTTTGTAGGTTTTTTCAGCTTTGGTAGGTTGGTAGTTAAAGCCTTCGATGTGGTATGTTTTTTCTTATAACTTTACGCTGTTTTATTAACACTACATTTAAAGGAACACTCATATTTTGAAGTTCTTTTATGTTTTTTTAGGAGCTGTATTTTTGTCAAAATTTGTCGCAACGAAATAAAATATAAAATCATTTTTAAATACCCAGGTTTCTAGTTTTGATATAATCTGGAAAAAAAATTTCTTAGCAAAGGTTTATGCGCATTCATAAGATTATTTATTCAGCTGTGATTTTTCAACCCTATCCTAAGAGTATATTAATTTTGACACATAGTTTGTAACACCCCTTAATTTTCATCGTAGACCCATAAAAGTATATACATTTATGATCAGGACCAAAACCTAAGACTATTTAGCAATGTCCCTCGGTCCGTCCGTCCGTCCGTATCAACTTTTGGGGCCTTTACATTTATGCTAGAAAGCTGAAATTTGCAACATAAACTCCCTAGGGTTCCGAAATGGTAAAGTGTTAAAATTTTTCAGATACACCTACTGCCGCGCCCACAATTTAGAAAAAACCGTTTTAAAGCTGTGGTTAAAGAGATTAAAGGTTAGAATCTTCACAAGATGTGTAGGCAATGCCCTCCTGTATAAGTTTGTCATATATATCGTTTTTTGACACGCCTACTTTTTGTGGAAAATTTTCATAGAATTCGATAAAAAATGTCTAACAAAATATCTAGCGAATATTTTTTTCAATATATCACCCATACAAAGTTTTAGGCCACGACCACTTTTTTGGGGGGTTTTTTTAAAAAAAATAATTTTTTTTATAAATTTCATAGAATGAAATAAAATGCTTTCCATCGTCTTCTTAAAGCTTTTTTCTTTGGGGGTACATAGGGATATGGATAGGGTATCAAACTGTTCGCCCCCAGCGGACTGTAGCCTTTCCTTATGTTTATTATATCGTTTTTGTATGTCAATTTTTTGCTTAGAACGGTTGTAAATAAAAAATAAGATCTTTGATCATTGATGTCTCAACAAAAAATGATTGCACAGCAATTCCAAGGACCATTTTAAGAACTGCATTATAATTCCTACAAGTTCCTCTGATTATTTTTGGAGACAAGAATTTTTTGAAAGCCTTATGATTAATTTGAAAAAATTACCAGAAAAAGGCTTTGTTGGTTTTTTAGTAAATTTGCCGCTGCTTTACAAATACTGATGGAAGAACTAATGTTCCCTAGGTTTTTTACAGCTTAATATACCCCTAACAACCATGCAAATTATTAAATTAATACATACAACGAATATGACAAAATATCAATTTCTTAGTTGGTGGGTGATTTCAGGGGCTGTGACGAACAGACTCTCGAAGTTATATTTTACCCTGTCTGTCAATGAAGATATACAATTTTTCAATGTCTCACTTTCTAATTCTTACAGATCCTCTAATGACATCACGATGGCTGGGCAGCATTGGCAGCAACCATAAGAAGGAAGGTAACATCTAGAAGATTATAAAATTCGCATAATCTCTATTATGTGGTGAAGTAGATATTTTTCTGCTTCACAAAACCAACATAAAATTAAATTTATTAAATATTATTTTCCATTTATACGGCTAATAATTACGTAGGACACACGAAACCACCATTTAAACGACGCCGTAAAATAATGACGTTTTATGGTGAATTTACATTTAACCTAACGTAAGTTACTTACGGCTTTGGAGCTGAGGTAAGTAAGAAATTTTCGGGACTAGTCAGGGTTCAGGAAAAGAGTCTAGAGGTGGTAGCGTATGAGCTCTTTATGGGCCAACGGCAAGCTTTAAGTTTTGAAAGAGACATAATTAGCTTCGTGATGGGTAAAAATGGAGAATCCATAGTCAAGAACAAATCCCGCCACCCAATAGGGAAGACTCTATACCAGCAGACATCTTTAAACACAGACCAAATCATCGACAAAGTTTGGACGGAAGTAAGCATGCCCGATGATTGGCTCATCAGCTGCATACGCCCCAGTTGCAAGAACTATAAAGTCATATCGCTTTTAAATGTCGCATATGAGATACTATCCAGATCGACCGTAGACCAACGAGTTTCAAGTCATCGCCATCTTTTCTTCCTCAACAGGAGCTCTTCATATACTATAGGTCCAAAGAAATTGGGTCCGCCAATGCCGTCCGCTGGTCTGTCTGTCCGGGAGCCGTATGGTGAAACGGTTCGACGGATTTGCTTCAAAGTTCTTATATTAGGGTTTTGGGGTTACATCTAGGGGCATCTTTTTCTTTTTTCTGTTTTGCATTATCGTTCGAAACTACGGCACTTGCCATATAATTTTTGTTTTGGACAAATCAAAACGGCTTTAAAGGTTTTGATCAGCTTTTTTTCTGTCCAATGTGCAAAATTACCCTAAGATCATTAGAGCCGTTTTTGGGAAAATCTAATTTTCAAAACTTAAAATGTGATTGAAATAAATTTTTTATGTGAAAAAATGTTACCATTCTTTTTGAGGCGATTAAAAAAGTTATCTCATGTACCGATAAAGTTTCGTTTGACGCAGTCGTGCGCTTTACTTTCTTTGTGGCAACTCACTGGTTGGAGGACCAGTAGTTCCAAAACACTTCACCCTCCTCGATCATATCCACAATAATTTTTCTTTCGTCAGAAACTTGCTAGATGTTACTGCGCTGCGGTGCATCTACATTTATTCAACCGACGAATTTTTCTCAAAGAAGAGTTCAAGAGCTGCTTGCTTATCTCTTATATACTGTAATACTGGCAAAATTAGTGTTTTATGCAGCTTGCACTTCGTCTCTCGAGTTATAAATTGTCAACCCATATATTTTGCAAATTCTTAGTTTTCCCAGGATAATTTTTCTTTGAATCTCTACTAAGTTGTCGTTTATGGGGTTGATTAACCCCGATGTTGAGAGAATATATTTGGTAAAATTGATCATACTAATGCTTTTGATTTCCACTTAAGTTACGCAAATTTTTTGTTTTGTATGTATACATTTAATATGTACATCTAATTCTTCCATAACAATCTATACTAACTCCGACTCGAAGGACCAGGTAAAAAACACTATGATTAAAGTTCAATCAAACACAGAATATCACACATCGCAATTTAATTTGTTACATGGGTTTATTCGGGGAAAAAAGTTATATTTTTAACAATTTAAAAAATATTTAAAACTCCGTCATTGTGACGGCATTTTCCGTGATCCCTCGGAAAAAAGGTGCATCCGCGTTTACAGTAGAACTCGTGACAGGATCATCAGAAGTAAAAAAAGATCGTGTTTTAGTTAAGACCATAAACTAGAAGTTGAAATGAATTGAAAATTGGATTTTTGGCAGACGTTTTTACAAAAAAATGTTAATTTTGGTAAAATTTGCTCAACATTTTTTTTTTCAAATCCTTGGTCCAAGTCCTAGTGAATTGTGTCTCGAATTTCATCAAGATCGGTTGAGTGGTTTTCGAGAACTTTTGACAACCGACTTTAAAAACACAGTTTCGATAAAAACGCGTTTAAAGTTTGGATAACCTTTAATAAACCTCGTGATGCAATTAAGGGCACACCTTCCCAAGGCTGTATCTCCGAAACTTTTATTCGGAATGACATGAAAATTTAGGATAATCGTCTCGAGATCCTGTAGAAATTAATAAGACAATAAAAAAAATTGATTTTTTGAAGCTGTGAAACCCATATAACCCCTTAAGCTATTTTTACTTCCAATATTTTCCTACAAGTTCCATTTGCAACCAACTTTTATCGCATGTGGAAATTATGTAAACAGTGTGTCACCCCCGTGCTTCACAAAATTCCATAGAACTTATTTATTAACACTTGACATTTATTATTTTCCCTTCAGTCAGAGGAAAACAAAGCCGACTTTAAAAAAAAAACATAAAACCACCTGCTAAATTTATCACAAGCCACTTAATCAAAAAGAATTGTGTTGACATAAACTCTTCGTTGCGATAGCAAAACAGAATGTACACAAAAAAGAATTTCGAAATAAATTGAATACGTTGCATCACGTTTGTAATGTTTAACCAAGAACGAACTCATTTCGCAATGGGTTCATTGAATTAAACTAGAAATGAAAAATAAATAAAAAAGAGAAGAACTGCTGGTTCCATCCAGGATCGAACTGGAGACCTTCTGCGTGTAAAGCAGACGTGATAACCGCTACACTATGGAACCACTTAAAAAAGTCAAAGTCAAAAGAGCAGTAAAAGATAAAAGACATTTTATTATTTGAGGTGAAATGACTACGATTTGTTGGTCGAAAATTGAACATTCACAAAAGAAATTGTATAATATATTTATTCAATCTCTTGGTAGATCAATCCATGTTACTATCATTTGTTGATAAAATATAGTTAATTTTAAATTTTACGGCACCAACAAAACAACATTGTTGAAAAAATGTTCATAATTGTGAATGAGAATCACGCAAAGGACGACAACGTCTGTAAAGACCATACATATCGATTCCGTAAAAATTAGATTTAAAACGGTATATTAAAACATTAATATACCATTTACAGCCCTATTAATAAAAATCGCTTAACTCACCTCTAACTCACGAGCTAACTAATTGTAAGCGATTAACTCACGAGTTAAAATTTCTTATTAATAAAAATTCTGAAGTTCAGTAATAAAATTTACGCAAATCTAAAGGGTGTTCTTTTTGAGGTATAGAACTTCGAATTGAAATAAAACACAAGAAAATCGTTTTAATGTCCATCAATTTGGCTTTATTGGAAGGATAATTTCATGCCATGTGGCCGCCGCGGCTGGTTCGAATAAAGACAAGTCTAGAGGTCCAATTTTCAACATTTGGGCTGTATTTCGGCAATAACGCCACGAATGCCGGCTTCCAAGTCCCCTCTGGTTTGTTGGCGTAGGCGAGCGACTTCACATATCCCCAAAGAAAATAATCCAATGGTGTCAAATCGCACGATCTTGGTGGACAATTGGCAGGTCCATTCCGCGAAATTATGCGCTCATCGATTGTTTCCTTCAATAAATCGATTGTAACGTGCGCTGTGTGACATGTAGCGCCGTCTTGTTGGAACCACATCTCATCCACATTCATGCAATCTAATTCGGGAACAAAATAGTCGCTTCTCATGGCTCTATACCGGTCTCTGATTAACTGATTAACTGATTGGCCCAATGACTCCACCAGCCCATAGAGCACACCAAACAGTCAGTTTTTGTGGATGTTATGGCGTTTCAAGGGTCTCATGTAGATTCTCTTCACTCCAAATGCTGCAATTTTGCTTGTTGACGTAGCCATTCAACCCAAAATGAGCCTCATCACTGAACAAAATTATGCGGCAAACTTCGCGAACTGAACCATTATTTTCGAAATTAATTTGCACGATTTGCAAGAGTTGTTCATTTGTCAACCTGTTCATGATGAAATGGCCAACCCAACTGAACATAAATGACATTAGAGTTCCAGATTTCACCTTCGACGGTGAGAGAAGTTAACTCAAACTTGAAAACGCCAGTTAGTGTCAAATTTGTTTTATTAATAACATTTAACACATAACTCATGACTTAAGGGTAACTCACCGCTAACTCTTGTTTATAAATACGGGTGGTAGACTATTAAATAAAAGTCATTTGTGGTAGATTTGTCATATCAACAATCAATAATATCCGGATCCTCTATAGGTACACGAAGGAAACTATAGTTTCGAAAAAGATGATTGTCACGATACACCTTCTTGTGTGCGTTGTTATACTTCAATACAAATAATTGGCTTGAAATGGAAGTTCCAAGAACAAGAAGAACAGCCCTTTTGTATTTACTGCAACAAACTCTATTATCTATCTTAGCTGCGACGAGACATCGTCGTTCATAAAAAAAAACAACAGACTTAAAAAAGTTAACTAAACGATTCAAAAAATTGATTTATTTAAAATACATTTAAAAAATTTTTCAAAAAGTCAGCGGCAACGCTGATAATGTCCGAAAATGCTAAAAGAAGTATTTCTAGGTGATCGTTAAAAATACTTATTTGATGTATTTTAATTTGCCTTCATATAAATGATAACCCGAGCGGCTGAAGGTGCGATCAGAAATTCTACGTCATAGTGACGTCAGGATGTCATCCGGATGACAAGTCTGTTTGTGTAATGTTTTTGTAAATCTTGTGTTGAATACTTATACAGGGTTTTTCAACAGGACCGCTACAAAAGTAGAGCGACAGGGACAGCAAACGACGCCATATTTCTTGCCGCTCTTTCGACATTTCTCTTCAGTAAGGTTTGCCATTTCATGATGGAAATGCGAGCCAACAACGAGTCGAAATTATTAAAATTTACTACCGAAATTCGGAGTCAGTGGCCTCAACGTTAAGAGCGCTACGTCCAATTTATGGCCGTCATAATCGTCCTAGCAGATCAACAATTGAGCGTCTAGTGGAAAAATTTGAATCCACAGGCACAGTACAAAATGTTCCCGTGCCAGTGAGACAAAGAAGTGCCCGTAGTTGAAGAAAGCCCAAATATGTCTCCCACACGTCGTTTTCCAAGCGTTGGGCATCTCTTTGACGTCGTTGTGGCGAATTTTACGATCCTTACAAGATTGATTGACGCAAGAACTGAAGCCGCTTGACCACCAGAAGCGTCGTATGTTCGTGAATTGGGCTGAGCAACAACTTGAAAATGATTCGGATTTTCATCGAAAAATCATCTTCAGCGATGAGAGTCATTTCTGGCTAAATGGCTTCGTCAATCAAGACCGGCACGTTACTGTGAATGGGAATCGCTACCGTTCAATGATAACCGAATATTGGATGATATGGACTTGGAGGACATGTGGTTCCAACAGGTCGGCGCCACAAGCCACACAGCGAATGTCACAATCGATTTATTGGCAACCAAGTTTGGAGAACGTGAAATGGTCCAGTCGCTTGGCCGCCTCGGTCGTGCGATTTGACGCCGTTAGACTATTTCCTGTGGGGCTACGTCAAGTCGATGGTCTATGCCAACAAGCCAGCGACGATTGATGAACTTCGTACGAATATCGAACATGAAGTTGCAGCAGTATCGGCCGATTTATGCTTGAAAACCGTCGAAAATTGGGTTCAGCGTCTGGACTTCTGCAAGCGTGCTCGTGGTGGCCATGCAAAAGAAATCGAGTTCCATACATAATGGCATCGAACGTACTTTCGCAGAAATAAAGAATTTCATTGATATCCAAAACAGTTTTTGTTTTATTTAAAAAAAACTTTTGTAGCACTCTTATTGAAAAACCCGATACAAAAGCGACGAAAGAAGTGTATTTAAATGTGGAATCACAACTATTTGCCGAGAAACATTTAGAATTTGGGTTAATGACGTATCAGAAAGTTATCCGGACTGACTTTGAAAGTTTGCCAAGCGATAAATCTTAAGAAATTTAAATCTTTCTAAACAAGCATCTGAATTGATGTCATATTCGCTCCAGGCGAAAAAAATACTTTTCTGCCGGGAAAGAGATTAAAAGTTACGGAGCTATTTTGCCAAGAAAAACATATTGTTGACTAAAATGGATTTGAAACAATAAGTAACCTGTTTACTTTATTTTTTCGTAAGAATTGTAAACACTGCCAAAATGGTCAAATTACATTCCGTGTGTATTTTTTCCTAACATAACCGAAATATCATGGAATCCTTTGCAGGCAATATTTACATCCTAAGTTTGTTGCCTAAAAAACAATTCCCTAACGACCGTGCTGCAGAAGACAAAAGACACGCAGCGAATGGCTTCAAACTTACAAAAAAAGGGATAGGGAACGCTTTTGCAGTTAGAAGTAATAAAATTTATCAGTAGGAACTTCTGCATCAAATACCATAATCACTAAAAATAGACCAACTATTCTGATAAAAATGGAAGAAAATTCTTGTTTTTGGTGATACTGGACTTGAACCAAAGAATGCTTCCTGTGCATGCCGTAAACGTAAACAGGAAGAAATTGTAAATTTATTACCAACAGTTGCATTCTACTACAGATTTATAACAAATTTTTTTACATAAAAACCAATACTTCAAGTTTTTTTAGAAAAAAATCTAACCACCGTGTTAGAAAATTTAAATTAACTGCCTACAACAAATGTGTGGTATTTGACAGTTTTCTCAATCTTAAGGTAAGACTAGATTGCTTCCTTAGTTTTGTCTATATATACATAGATCCACTTTTTAACTTACAACCTATAGTTTAGTTTTAGTTTTTAATGCTTTTTATTAAGTAATTCATTGATTCTTGTATGCTAGACAAAAATGCTTAAAACTAGCTTAACTAACTTAACTATGTTGCTTAAATTTTAACTTACTGGCCCTATGCGGGCGCTCTAAGTTAAACTAAATTCATTAATGTTGTCTTTCGACTGAACTTAACTTGCAATTTAGATATTAATAAATACAAATAACACTTTTAACTAAACTAAGCAAATTTTATTAAAAAACTTAGTAACTTAACTTTGTATTATACAACCTATAGTCTGTTCTTTTTGTTTTTTGATTTTTATTTTCTTGATTCATTTTTTTCAGGATGCTACCTATTAAATGTTGCCGGAATGCTTATATACTCAACATCGCCACGAAAATAATTGAATCAGTGATTGTTAAAATAACATAAGTAACATTTTCCTTCGTGTTCGGGGGAGCTAAGAGATCAAATATGTTTCGATACATAAAGGGTGATTTTTTAGCTGGTTTGGTTTTGGCAACACTGGTTTTGACAGCTGACGTGTGTTTAGTACCTTGTGTCACTGTCAAACAGCTTCAGTTTGGTTTGCAATTTAACCATGGATCGTCTTACAAATGAACAACGCTTGCAAATTATTGAATTTTACTATCAAAATTCGTGCTCGGTTCGAAATGTTCATCGCGCGCTGCTTCCATTTTATGATCGGCATTCTCGACCTTCTGAGCAGTCTATTCGGAAGATTGTGACCAAATTTCGCACCAAATTTACTTTGTTGGACATTAAACCACCAACACGTTTACGTACTGTGCGTATTGAAGAAAATATTGCGGCCGTATCAGCTAGTGTGACAGAAGACCGCGAAATGTCGATTCGGCGCCGTTCCCAGCAGTTAGGCCTTTGTTACAGCACTACGTGGAAAATTTTGCGGAAGGATTTGGGCGTAAAGCCTTTTAAGATACAGCTGGTGCAAGAACTAAAGCCAGCCGACCTACCACAACGCCGAATTTTTGGTGAATGGGCTCTTGGAAAGCTAGCCGAGGATCCGTTTTTTTATCGAAAAATTGTTTTCAGCGATGAGGCTCATTTTTGGTTGAATGGGTACGTAAATAAGCAAAATTGCCGCATTTGGAGTGAAGATCAGCCAGAAGCATTGCAACAGCTACCAATGCATCCCGAAAAAGCCACTGTTTGGTGCGGTTTATCGGCCGGCGGCATTATTGGGCCATATTTCTTCAAAGATGATGCGAATCGCAGCGTGAACGCTACCGAGCGATGATAACAAACTTTTTTTTGCCCGAAATGGAAGTTCTTGACTTGCATGATATGTGGTTTCAACAAGACGGTGCCACACGCCACACAGCACGCGAAACAATGGCGCAATTGCGAGGCGAGTTTGGTGAACAGTTAATTTCACGTTTCGGGCCGGTCAATTGGCCGCCTAGATCGTGCGATTTGACACCATTAGATTATTTTTTGTGGGGGTATGCCAAGGCTAATGTGTATAGGGACAAGCCCGCTTCGATTGACGCACTGGAAGCCAACATCCATGCATTCATTCGTGAGATACCGGCCGATATGTGTGAAAGAGTATGCCAAAATTGGACTCAGCGGATGGGCTACCTGAGACGCAGCCGCGGTCAACATTTGCAGGAAATTATCTTTAAACATTAAATTGCAAGGTTCAAACTATCAATTCAAATAAATATTTCATTCATTTTTTCGAATTTTTTGTGTTTTTTTTTTAAAAAAAGTTCTAAACCTCTTAAAAAATCACCCTTTATAAGTAGAAAATGGCGATGTTGCGACCGAACTACTTTGTGTTTCAGCTGTAAAATTAAGTTGCTTTTGCGCACACTGTTAAAAGTAAAAAAGTGTGATTGTTAAAAAACATCAGCCTTATTTATAAACATATTTTAAGGCCAAAGTAACTTTACGCAATACTTAAACTATCTTTGTGTGTAAAATTTGTTTTTGATTGCAAATTTAAGTTTTATATTTTCATTAAAACAATAAAGTTGTAAAAAGGTAAAAAGGTATGCCATTTCAAATGCGGCTTTTGTTAAGAATATCGATTGAATTAACTTATTTAGCCAACAAATTAACCCGAGACAATGCAAATCGTATAATTGATTATATATATGTGTGGCTTTGTAACATATTTTATAAGCAAATTGTAGTGGAATCCAAGTGGAATCCCAATTTACCGACCTTTTTCCTTTATTTTTTGGAGTCCATGATGCTACGCAAAATATTTCAATTTACCTACATAAACAAAAATCTGCCAAATGCAGCTGAGTTTCTACACTCTTAAAGCCAAATGTAGTAGAATTTTAAGTTTTCTTACTTACTTAGACACAAACCTCGTTTAGTTAAAACACAGAGAAAAATCGTTTATAAATCAGAATTTCAGCAAAGATGCGTAAAGGTTGCGTAAATACTTACGCGTTGTTTAACTAAACAACCTCTGATAGGTGTTTTAAGGAAATCTAATAAATACGGCTGCATATCTCTAATAATTAACTACTTAATAATCATCGATTCAATTATTGTACTATAATTCACTCTGCTGACTGCTGACAGTTGCTATAGGTATACATTTTTTCATGTTAGAAGCGCTTTTATTGAAGAAGCTTTATTACCACTCGAAGCTCTACGAATCATTTAAGATATTCGTCACCAATTTTTATATGGTTCCATAGTGTAGCGGTTATCACGTCTGCTTTACACGCAGAAGGTCTCCAGTTCGATCCTGGATGGAACCAGAGTGTTCTTTTTTTATGTTTTGGACAAAGGACAAGGAGTGTTTTGACAAAAAACGGCTAAAATATTTAACTTTAACAGAATCTAAAAGCAATTTTTTGCCGCTCTTTACCCCAACATTTCTTGAATAGATTCTCAATTGGAATAAGCACGGCTTTAATAAGTTTGATGTTGTCCAGTTCAAAATTACAAATGCCATGGCAATGCAATCCAACCAACCAATTCATAGAGAATTATTTAGAAATGTATTATGCAAAAATGTCACTGTTTTTTCGTCGTCATCCCAAAGAGGAGAAAATATTATACTCCATCCCTACCTAATGATTAACACACGAGTTAACGGTGAGTTACCCTTAAGTCATGAGTTATGTGTAAAATGTTATTAATAAAACAAATTTGACACTAACTGACGTTTTTCAACTGTGAGTTAACTTAACTCATTGGCTTAGCAGGCTAACGAAAATATTTTTTTTTGTTATTCCTAACGAAATTTCTCACTTGTCTTTCGTGTTTTTTGTACGATTCTCCATTTTTATCGTCCACATTGCACTTTTAAATCTAAAAAACCATTTATTTGTTTACATTAAATTTGAAAAATGCTCTACATTCAAAGAAAATATGATTGATTTTAATAATAAAAAAAGTAATAGATTTGCGTAAATTTTATTACTGAACGTCAGAGTTTGTTATTAGTAAGAAATTTTAACTCGTGCGTTAAGTCTTAAGTTAAGGAATTTTTATTAATAGGGCTGTACAGATGTATATTATAATTTTAAAAACTATACTTACCTACATACATGCTTATTGTTTTTATAAATGATTTTCAAAATAACAAAACAGAAACCAACACCAATCACCCAGCGGAAAATTTGGGAAGACATTCTCATAGAAGTTATTTGAAAGCAATAGGTTTTTTAGAAAAACATTCTCTGTGATGTATTAACGATGCATTCAGAAGAAATCGCTGACTTACCCTTAAAGTTAAATCAAAAGAATTCCCTGTAATGAGTTTTCGATGTCTACGGAATTTTTTGGACATGTAGAATTTTTGCTAAGGCATATTATTATCTGTCGCGTACTTGGCGTAACCTTGGCGTAATATTATTGAATAAAATGCACTTGTTATTTCTCTTGAATTTTATTCCAAGTTCATCCTCACAATACATTCTGGATTCATCCTTTGGATGCATTCTAAATACGTCTGCCTGATTCATTCTGGATTGATTCTTGCGATGCATTCAAAAAACATTCCGAGTCAGGTGTTCTAGGTATTTTGAAAACCAGTTTTGTATTGCTTCCGTCCGCGGACATGCCTTAATAAAAAGCAAATTATGGGCGCAACATAGGGGAATGCATTCTCTGCTTCCTAGGATTGCTTCAGAATGCATATCATATCGGACGAATCTTTTTCCCGCTGGGCAATGACAACTTGTTAACAGTAACATACAGAGCAAATGTAACGCAACAACGTACTCAAATTGAAGAACAAGAACTCAGGTCAGGCCGTACAGATATAGTACTTGAAATATTTTGAAATTATGATTCTGCCAGATTTACAATTGTAATGAAAAATTTATGCCATAAAAAAAATAATTTGCAGAATTCCGATGAAAATTTAAAAATGTATCACAAATCAAAGAAAAATCGAAAAAAAGTAGCGCGAAAGCAAAAATGAATCCATTGTATCTTTGTGGCAATGTTAACCCTTACCCACTGCCGCACCACTAGTAGTGCTGTGTATGGATTGCTAAAAACTAAGTAAATTCAAACAAACCACTTGCTTAGCCTGATTTTCGATAAACTAAATCCGTACATTCACAACAACCACGATACAAAGCAAAAGTTAAATTCATTATTTATGATTCTTTATGTCGGGGCGGCGCGAACGCCATCCCCGGCTACCAAAAATTACACGCACGAGTTATTCGCATTAGGAATAATCGCGGAGGTCAACTCAGCCGGAAGTGCAATGACCAAGCCTCGCCCCGGGGGAACCGCCTTCATGATCACGGTAACCCCTACGCCAGGTAAGTATGCTTTCTTCCGCAAATGCCTTTCCTCTTGTGGTCCTTGTCACCGAAAGAGAATGTGAATTATATGAATGGATGCAATCCAATGAGGGTTATTGTTGTTGTTAAGTACAGTATGTATGAAATTGAAATGAAAAGCGTCATCGCAAAGATGATGGTGAATAATGGAAAGAAATATTTTTTTTTGTTACTAAACTATGTACTCTGTTTTTTTTTCAATGTTGATGGGTATATGTACATTTGTTATTGTTCGTTGCAGATACATATCTACATTTGAACAAATACAATGCGTGGGTTGATAGACATACAAAGTTGATTTGCAAGAAGTGTGTCCTATGAAATTCTTATGTAAATTGCAGGCAATTCTTTGATTTTATTTAGAGAAAAACAAAGAACTTTGTAAAAGTTATTGCAAATTTGTCACCCGATTGTCTTTTACTCTAAAAGGTTAAAGGTAGTCACCTACCTTCATGTGTATGGGCCTTTTTGCATTCTTTAAATACAGTGAATGTAGGGTTACCAAGAGGGGTATTTTCGCCCGAAGACTCCGGGAATTCACTCCAATCTCCGGGCTCCGGGTCTTGCTGAAATTTCTCCGGGTCGCAGTTTAACATTTTGATTTTTAAAGAATTCGAATTTTCAAATATTGTCAATAAATATGGATATTTGGCGTTAAATGAAAGCACGGTAAATGCTGGAGATTAAGGACTTGTTCCGGCCATGGATTGGAAATGGGGTAAAAGTGAGACTAGACTTTTCGTGAAATGCATTTTTCAATTAATTCAATTTTAAATTAATTTTTATTTTTTTCAAAAGATCTTACATACTAGACAAAAATGATTAAATCTAAGTTAAAATTAACAGGATACTTATACTAGATTAATGGTCCTCATGCGGACACTCTAAACTTAACTATATCACTTATTGCTATTACCTTTCGGCCATAATTATTAATACTTTTTGTTTTGTAAATATGATTTCTGCAAGAAAATTTTTAAAAAAACTTGCAATCATTATTATTTTTTTTTTTCTTAAAATACTTAAAAAACTACTATTTAAAACTATACATATAGACAAACGAACAAACAACTAAAAACTAAAAACTAATTTTCAAAAAAAAACTATTGCTAATTATAATCAGGGGTGATATGCACTCGCCGCCTCTTCGACAGAGGCACCGAGTGCCTACGCCCAACACCGTTAGCAGCACCCAGCAGCCGCCAACAATGCGCACATGCGCCACTGAGGGCCGACTGACACCGAAATGCGTCGGTCGACTCTCAGGAACACCACACCTTGCAGCCGACATGCCCAGCACAGCAAACCTACTTACAACTTAAAACTACTTAAATCTAAGAGGAGTTACCTTAAGGTAACGCACCGTCCTGGAAAGGTATGTCTACCTCTTCCCTTATTCCCTCCGCAAGCCGCCAATATTCGGTGAATTGCGTGTCCGTATCAATTTGATCCCTCCCCCCTATCGCGGTACTAAAACGAAGGAGCTCGGGAGCATTAGCGACGTCCCCGTCGTAGGTGAGCCGCTTATCAGTCGCTCTGCGGTAGCGGTGGTATAGTACCGGAATACCATCCCTCGTCTGTACCAGCCCATTTTTATCAGTATGGAGAAAAGCCTCTGGCGGAATAAAGCCAGATCGGAGCGCTCTCTCCATGTGTGCTTCGTTGGGGTAGTATGCCCCGAAGATCAGGCTATTATCGTTGGTCATCGCCCTCGCAACGTGCCTTCGAGTCACCTTAATAAGGAAATTGCAATCCTATTCAAGTGAGCCCCATCATATAATGCCGTGTTGGGATAATATTTTATGTACTCGGATTCAGGCGTTCGAAACAACCCGAGACATGTCCTAAGACATTGTCTATCGAAAACCCGAATCCTTTCCATATACGATGGCGCTATATTGAACCACAATGGACAGCCATAAGCGATGATGGGCCTTATTAGGGCCACGTAGCATATGACCTTAACCCTAGCAGCAAGTTGACTACTATGAAACAGTCTTCTTGTCAGAGCAAAAGCCTTCTTAGCTCCAGCCAGACAAGCATCTATATGTTTATTAAAATACAGATACCGATCGAGCCAGATTCCAAGACACCTGACCACGTTTTTCACCGCCAATGCCCGCCCATTCTGTCCAATAATGGCCAATTTTTTCCAGTTTTTTCTGGTATCCCTAGTGGCATTAGCCAATGTGGTCCTGAACAGGATTGTTTCCGTCTTCTGGAAGTTGGCGTGAAAGTGCATATTTGAAAGCGAACGGTCAATATTAGACAGCTCTTCTTACCTTTATCTTTATGACATGCGATCCATGTGGATCAAGGCAATTCTCCGCCACTACTTAGGTATAGGACTTTGCTGCCAACAAATATAGAAACATCAAAGTTTGTACACCAAAAGGCACATATGTATGTATGAATTAGCAAAAGTATCAACTGAGTCACTAAAATATCATCAAAGCTATGGAGAACTTCCAACCATTACAGAATCTTACAGTTTGGCAGCACAAACTAATTTTGCTACAATTAAAATGTTCAACATTTCTGCGTAAACTAATAACTTCACGTGGTTTTCATTCTCGTACCCACCCGAAATAAGAAAAATTAACGAAGGTACATATTAATTTCTTTAATTTTTTGAGTAGGTTTTTTTTAAATCTCCGGGCCTAGCCTTTGCCGTAGTTGGTAACCTTGAGTGAAAGCATTGAATAGGTGGTCGTCAATTTGCAGTAACTCATTAAACGAATATCTATAGCAGGGTATTTTCTACAGATGCTAAATGTTAAGTTCACTGATTTGAAGGCACTCTTGAGACCGAATTCCGAAATGAATGTAGCAGTTTACAATAGTAGAACAAGTTACCCTTTGAAATTTGTCGATCTATAGTTGGTCGACACTCTAAGAACTTAAAGTTTTCTGTAATAGACCTTAACCTTTTCGGGACGCAATTCAGGTGATGAAGTTAGAGAAATTCATATTGGAATTAGTTAAGGTGCTTTCATTAGTGTAATTTATATAAATAAAGAAGATATTTTTTATAGGCGTGTCCGGAGAACGTTGGTCCATACAGCTATGGCCACATAAATAGCACAAGCCTTAACTTAAATGTACTTCTCAGATTTTAATTACGCTACTTGATATGGGCGATCATGTATGTATTTTATTGTTTACCTCTATGACCCAGTAGATTACGGAGAAAAAAGTTTACCGTTATTAATCAGTTCATATGTCAATTTTGTTGCTTCATTCTGTGATGTGATCTTTGCCGCTGGACACAAATCGCTGTAATTGGAATTTTTCTTGAAATAATTTGTTAAGACTACACAAGTTATTTTATTATTATATTATCCGATAGTGTTTGGGAAGAGGTAAGCACTGCACTCCCGAAAAAAGGGCAGCTATTTTTGCTATGCATCAAGACGGCATGAAGCCAGCTGAAATAGCCAAAACATTAAAGTGTTCCAGAAAAATGGTGTACAATGCTATTAAGCTGGTAAAAAAAAAGACCAGATGCTCCTAACCCGCAAAAAAAATACTGTTCTAATGAATAGAACCATCATACGGAAGAGCAAAACGGATCCTTTTAAATCATCCCGCGTGATATCCAATGAAATTCAGGACGAATTTGGCTTAAACATCTCAAGCCGTTCAATTAGAAGGAGATTGAATGCAGCTGGGCTATTTGGACGCATCTCAAGGAAAAAAAACACTTCTTTCCAAAAGGAATATAATAAAACGTTTAACTTTTGCGAAAACTAATCAAAATAAGGACCTGCAATTTTGGAAAAGAGTGCTATGGAGCGATGAGACAAAAGTGAATAGAGTTGGACCAGACGGGAAAACGTTTGTGCGTCGCCCAAAAAGCAAAGCTTTGGATCCTAAGTACACCCAAAAAACAATTAAGCATGGCATGGAGTTGGACCCATTGTAAGGATAAAAGGTAAATTGGAAAAATTCCAGTATTTAGATATACTAACAACTGCAATGGAACCCTGACCAATAATCCTTTAGACTAGGCACTCTGTGAACATACAACCAATGATAACTTCTATATCATCAGCGTTGGTAGGATCCATTGTCTTGCGGCGTTTAGTTCGTTTGTGCACTATGCAATATACATATATGTAGATCTTGGCCAAAGATTGTAGAAAATTTGAAGGATTGAGGGCGATCGTTGAATAGTCTCTGATATAGTGCAACGTCGTGCAGGAAATACAGTGTTTTTTTTTGGAAAAAATACTCCGTTAACCATAGTCAAAATAACATCCCCATCTTTAGTCTCACCTATAAAACTACCTTCATCCGAATCCTCTCCAGAGTTTGATTCCTGGTCTTCTTCTGTTTCGGATTCATCGCTTGGATCTGGTCGAAAAGAATCATCACTGTCAGCCGAAAAGTCTGCTCCGTTTGAATTTTCTCCCTCATCATTCAAAAATCTTTCAATTTCAAAAGAACTTAAACATAACACAAACTTGGGATTGGAAGAGTTGTATATCAAAAGCGGCTCGAGCTTAAAGTTACCAAAAGCATTTACCCCTAGAAGAGGAGTCAACCAAATTGTTGCTTATGTCTCTGGAAACAAACGTTGTTGAAGGTATTCGTTTTCAGTACAAGCCTGTTTTGTCAAAGGTAAAACCACGCTTAGGACTATGCTGACCTTTTTTAATAATTGCTTTTAGTTGACTTTGAAACAAAGTCGCTGCTTCAATGTCTCCGCTTGCAGATTGCCCACATAAAACCATACTCCGCTAGCTTCAAAACTTAAATGTTCACCCGGCGCTGAATAACACCGGCAAGCACAGGAATCATTCTTTGACTCAAGTCCGGTATCAACAAAAACAAGAATTTGCCATTTTATCAGAATAGTTGGTTAATGGAAATAACTTTTATATTGCGCACAATTAAGTACGGAAGGTCATAGAAAACGTGTGCTGCTGAAGGCCTTTCCGCCTTTATCCAATCGATTTAACATTTAGATTGCGTTCCTCGGCTTTTTGAGAAAAGTTTTAGAAACATAACAAGAATTTTTTTTTTCATCCATGATTTTATAGTTTCACTTTCAACTAAGACAACTGAAGACAACTATCTTCTTCTCTCCATTTAACGACGAGATTATGATCAGGAGTTTAGGGATCATAGCCCTCCCACTTCACTGCGTTCCTACTGCTCCGCCTGTAGGTTTCGCTGGTTCGACCTCAAAAAAAATCTGCAGGCCTCCCGATTTTGAATCACTTCATCATTGAGGCCAATCAAATGCTGGTGTTTCTGCATTTGTGTGATCCAGAAGTTTTAAGGCCTGCCTCTTTTACGCGATTGTAAGGGAACGTTGATTGGTATTGCCTTGTTGAAGGGGTTCGTAGGATCCCTCCTTTGAACATGACAATACCAACTGAGTCGGTCGTGCTCCAATTTTTTTGACGTGAAGTTTTCCTCGGATTCTGGAACTTCTAATTCGATCAAGCATTGAAGACAACCATATATGTACCTACCTACCAATTGCTAGATAAAAAGTTCTTAAAACAAAATATCCAGGTCTGTACTTAATTTTTTTTTATTGCAATAAGCTTGCATCTTAATTACTAGGTTTTCTAAATTTCTTCTGAATCCACACACGATACATCTTCAGCATTCGTCCGCGATTCACCTGTAAACGTCGGTCCACCAAATTCTGTTCCTCCACGAATCCAACACCGCCAAAGAGATCTTTCAACTCTTCTTGGGTGAAAAAGTACACTCTTGTCCCATCGCCACGCACATAGAAATTGTCTTGCAGACATTTTCCAGCTTTGAATCTCAACTGAGCCAAATCATATCGTCCATAGTCACGAAATAGCAGTAATCCTCCTGGTTTCAGGTATTTAAAGCAATTCTCTGCAACTGTCTGCATTTTGTCCGGGTTTATAGCTGACAACACAAATATCAGGACAATTATGTCCAGACTTCCCTCTTCGAATGGAACTTTCCAATCAACAGCCGTCGCATCCATAACGAAAACATTGCATCGCTTCTGGTCATATTCGGGATGTTCCCTAAGAATTTCGATGGCTTTCGCAGAGAAATCGCAGCCATACACTTCCAGTTTCGGCTCCTGGCTATATTTTAGAATTGGTAGTATTGTATTGCCCACACCACAACCAAGTTCAAAGATTCGTCGCGCTTCTTCGCAGCCTTCTTTCGGAGCCACCTCGGGAAACTCTGTGAACAACCAATGACGATCTTTGAAGAATTTATTTTGATGGATGTCATAGAATGAATCCCAAAATTTGTCGGCTTCATTTTCATATTTAAGTCGATCTTCATCGGACATCTTTTGTGTGGAATTCTTTTGAACGGCGGCAAGTGCTTCAGCTTCCTGTTCAGCATCCCATTCGACGTTGTCCCTGGAAAGAAGATGAAAAATGTTAATAGAATTAAGGAATGTTTTGGGTTTATACCAAGCATTAAACTGGAATATATCGGATTTTTGTTTGACTAAGCGGTCGCCACCACCAGGCGGTTTCTTTCGATGACGAGTATGTTCATAGCATAGTCGAGCAATTGGAACAAAATAAATGTGCTTAATGAGTAGGGAATTACCATGCATTATGCGTGAAAACATCATCTTCCTTTTTGAGAAATCTGTTTCCAAATTGCTGCCGAATATCTGACGAGTTTGGTTGTTCTTCGTCGCACATGTTTACAAATTTAAATTTGCTGTGACAGAACGATACTCTAATGACAGCTCTAAAGAAGTGGTATGCCTTGTTTTCCATGTTTTGGTCATTCTACGAGAACTGTTTGTTTTAAGAATCGTTGATGTATTCTTGTTAATTGTTTTTGTAAGATAAATATTATTCTCGAGCTGTATTTATTTCAATTTAATATCGTTCTACGACTTCTTTCTGTAAAAAAAAAACAAATATTTCCACGCGGCAATTATGAAAGCTACTAATTTACAACTGTCTTTTTTTTTTATATATATTTTTAAATTAAAAATAACTAATTTTAAAAACCTATGTCTATGTGTCCTGCTCTCGAGTAGATAGTGCGCAGGATAAATGCCAACACGGAGCTGATTCTTCCAACTACTGCGTTGCCGTGATAAAGGCTTTCACATAAGGCAAACACATTTTATGTCCATCATCTAGAAGGGAATTTCAAAACTGGTAGCCACAACTAGTGATATAGTTGTGATACTACCTCGAGGTAAGCATCAATTCTACAAATATTAACATAGAGGAAATTAGAACAAGAATTTCAGCGTCCAAGAGCTAGTGAACGATTTAAGTAACGTGTTTTTACAAGTATAACATTTTTTTGGCTAGTAATTTTTTACCTACAAATCAAGAAAATAACGGTCTGGCAGGCATTTGGTGGTTGCAAGTGCTTGCCAGACGAGTGTAGGTACAGCTACTGCTTCGATTGATGGGAGTACTTGAACACTTTTTTTTAAAGAGCAATATTTTTGTGAATACCCTATAGATATAAAATAAACATCGTTTTAAAGCCCTAAGCTTCTAGTTTTTAAATTTGCTAGCAGAATATACGTATGAGCTATGATTACTATCGCAATTATAAGAAAAGGAGTAGAACAAGATTTTTTTTAATATTTTCATGTCCTATTTTAAGGAAAATTTCCTTTAGTAAAACCTAATGTAATGGTACTCAGATAGCTTTCATTTGATACATTTTAGGTCTCTCTACGTCAATAAATGTCTGATAAATCCCACTTTGAAGGGAAAAGCATGTTTTTTTCTTTGATCATCGATAGCTCTGTAACCAATTATCGCACAGTAAATCTATAGGCAGTTTTAGAAACTTGAAAACATTTCCTACCAAGCTTACATAGATGATTCCCGAAAAGTAAACATAAAGATTCATATTTATTTTTAATCTACTGCAGTGCCATCTATTGGCAAAAAAAATACATATATCGATGGTCCTATGCAAAAACATACTAAGGGCAAAAGTAAATTTTTGAGTTATGCATACCAAAACATATTTTACATTTTATGGGGCCTTTTCTTTGGTATACACAACACAAAATTTCAAAACTTTCTTTATTCCCATTGAGCATTTACAAGTGTCCATATTTATTCTAAACGAAATTTAACATTTGATTTGTCCTAAGTAACGAAAAATAATTGACTGGAATCTCAACTTGAAAGCTTAACCAAAGGCTTACATTTCATTATACTAATGTGCGACTAAGTTGTATTAAAAAAAAAAATTAAACAAATAAACACTATCATTTTAGTTTCTCATGCTGAGTTTTTATTTTATTAGCAACAGATTCCATAGTTGAAATTAGTGATTAATACTTCCACTTTGAACGCAAATTTACTTTGACAACTAATGCTACTGTTCACATTTATGCATTCATCAATTAGTTTAAGGTGACAACTTTGAAGCTTAATTTCTACACATGTGCTTTGGGCCTAAGCCGTCACTTTTCCGAGATGACCGAAACTTTTTAGCAAAAAATGAAGTTTGAATATTTTTCAAAATATTAAAATAAATAATTTTGAAAATTTTTTTTTTTACTTTTGTCTGGCTCAAACAAACATTTTGTCCACAGTGGCAAGGTAGCGGGCAACATTGCTTCTTGAATTTTGCATTTCTGAACTTGGAAGCAGCGCTGCCAGAATGGCTACTTTGGTGAACATTTGGCTGCGTAAAAGCCAAAATGGCTTCCCAAACTTTTAAAATGTTAGATTTGCAAAGAACAAAAGTAATAAGTTAAGTACATTTAAGTACACAATGCTAAAAAATATTTGCTTGATGACGAATATTCGTTGCAGACATAATTTGCACATCTCTATTTCGAGTTTTATTTAGACGCTTACAGCCGTATTTATTAGATTTCCTTAAAACACCTCTCAGAGGTTGCTTAGTTAAACAACGCGAAGTATTTACGCATCTTTGCTGAAATTAATTTATAAACGATTTACTTTTGTGTTTTAACTAAACGAGGTTTGTGTCTAAATAAGTAAGGACACTTAAAAAACTAGTACAAAAAACATACGATTCTACTATATTTTGCTTTAAAGGTGCAGAAACTCAGCTGCTTTTGGCAGATATTTACATTGAAATATTTTGCGTAGCATCATGGACTCCAAAAAATAAAGGAAAAAGGTCGGTAAATTGGGATTCCACTACAATTTTCTTATGCATTGTCTCGGGTTAATTTGTTGGCTAAAGAAGTTAAATAAATCGATATCCTTCACAAAAGCCGCATTTGAACTGGAATTTTTATATCTCTATACCTTTTTACAACTTTTTTGTTTTAATGAAAATATAAAAATGACATTTGCAATCAAAAACAAATTTTACACACACCTTACGCAGCCTCTAACGCAAATTTTGGCGTTTATTTTACGCATCGCTTAAGCAAAGGTTGCTGAAGTTTTATAAATAATGTTTTGCTTCGTAAAGGTAGTTTAAGTATTGCGTAAAGTTACGTTGGCCTTAAAATATGTTTATAAATAAAACGCTTAATTTTTAAGTATATTGATTAATTTTTCTTTTCTGGTGGCTTCCTAAAATGGTCAAGGGGCTTGGCTTCTCTTTGAAATTAAAAAAAAAGGATTCCCCCTATAGATTCTTTTTTGGAATACAAATTTATTCCCTTCAGCTACATAGTACAGTACAGACACAAGACCTGCGTAAGTTGCAATTGCACTGCACCTACACACGGTTTAGCAGTTCTAAGAAACGGTCGCCGTTCCAACCCACCCCCAACCACTCTACTTTTGAAAAATTCTTAATATAAGTACAAATACAAATCTTTGTATCTGTACTTATAATGTAAGCGCAAACAAACGAACCAGATGTACTGATTCGGGGGGCCCGTATACATATGACGGTTTCCCCTGCGCCAGAAAAATTACTATATCGTTTTGCAGTTGCTTTGGGTGTTGTGTTAGTTCTCGCAGAAAGTGAATGTGAATTATATATGAATGAATGAAGTGCAATGGGGTTTCATTGTTGTTGTAAATTACTTGCATATTTTATCTGAATTTAGCTAGAGGAAAAAAATGTATCAATGCACGGTTCGTTCTCCCGTCCTAACACAATATGACGTAGAATTGAAGTGGAATCTATTTAATTTGTTATTTTCTAAGAGAACTTTAATACTGATAGAATACAATTTTAAGCAGGTAGGTAGGTAGGTACCTAGGGACTGCAAATATATATGACAGATGTTCGTCTTGTTAGTATATATGTATGTAAATCTCCAAATCTATTATCTGTGAAATAAACATTATCTTGCAGAGACATTTTCATACTCCTTTCGAGTTTTCAATCAACGGATATCGCATCCTTTACGTGGATGTTGATATGGCAATCATGCACTTACTTGCATTTTTGATTACTTGCAGCATGTCAGGATTCTTTCGGAGAACTTTGTGAACAACTATTGGCGATGTTTAAGATTACTTTTTATGGACTTTCCTACCTAGGCAATTTTATTAGTTTAATATTAAAGTCTACCTTTCACATTCTTACGTGGAATTCGTTTGCATAGTACCAATTCCTTCGGCTTCCTGATTAGCATCCATTCGACATTCTAACTAAAATAATAAACAGGGTTGAACTGAAATGATCACCACAGCAAGCGGTTTTTTTCGATGATGAACGTGTAAGGTATACGTGATTTATAAGTGATTACCATTCATAATGCTTAAAACACTACCCTCCATTTAAAAGAAAAAGAATCTATTTTCAAATTAAGAACAAAAATGTCTGTTTTTTTTTTTTTTTATAAACAATTCCCCAATTACAGCTGTCATTGCAAGCTCATCTTCGATGTTTTGGAAAGCTTTCAGAGGATTGTTTGTTTTGAGATTTGATGAGTGTTGTTTGGTTGTTTTTAATTTATTTTCCAGCAAACTTTAACGGGTGATCCAAGAAAAGATACTTTTTTCAATAGCCTTTTTTGACAGATGTGAGACACGTGTGAGTCGTGTCATGCTGTCATGTTATTTTTGTTTAGTATTGTTTGGCATTTCATAATGGAAAGACTTACGCGTGAACAACGTTTACAAATTGTTCAACTTTATTATGAAAATTCACGTTCTGTGAGGAATGTGTTTCGTGCACTTCGCTCAACTTATGGTCAACATAATCGGCCTACTGAGCGTACTATTCGCAACACCATCACCCATTTTGAGACCCAGCATTCATTATTGGATAATATTCGACCGAATAGACCACGTCCAGCACGCTGTGAAGAAAATATAGCGGCCGTAGCTGAGAGTGTACACGAAGGCCGTAGAGAGTCGATTCGGCGCCGTTCGCAGCAACTCGGACTGACGTATGGAACGACTTGGCGCATTTTACGTCAAGATCTTAAATTGAAAGCGCACAAAATACAGCTTGTGCAACAACTGAAGCCGCTCGACCTTCCCAAGCGACATCGCTTCGCTCTATGGGCTCTTGAAAAGTTCCAAGAAGATCCGACGTTTTCGAGGCAAATTTTGTTTAGCGATGAGGCCCATTTCTGGCTCAATGGGTATGTAAACAAACAAAATTGCCGCACTTGGGACGAAGAGCAACCTGAAGAGATTGAAGAACTGCCACTTCATCCAGAAAAAACAACGGTTTGGTGTGGTTTGTGGGCCGGTGGAATCATCGGTCCATATTTCTTTAAAAATTATGCCGGTGCGAACGTAACCGTCAATGGCGACCGTTATCGTGCCATGATAACCGACTATTTGATGCCTGAAATTGAAGCTCGTGATCTCGGCGACATTTGGTTTCAGCGAGACGGCGCCACTTCCCACACATCGCATCAATCATTGGACTTATTGAGAGAACCTTTCGGTAAGCACATAATTTCACGTTTTGGGCCGGTCGATTGGCCACCAAGATCGTGTGATATCACACCGTTAGACTTTTTCCTGTGGGGATATGTAAAGTCAAAAGCTTATGCCGACAAACCCGCTTCGATTCAGGCCTTGGAGGAAAACATCACGCGTGTCATTCGCCAGTTACCAGTCGAAATGCTAGAACGAGTGATCGAAAATTGGACTCAACGGATGGACCATCTGCGACGTAGCAACGGCCAACATTTGATAGACATAATCTTCAAAAAATAAATGCCAAAGAATGTTCTTTCAAATGATAATAAACATTCTCCATTAAATTTGAATTTTCTGTGTTTTTTTTTCTTTAAAAAAGTAGGGAACCTCGAAATGGATCACCCTTTATAACAATTTCGAAATTCAATTCGATCATTCACAAAACTTAAAAAAATTCTTAACGGCTCTAAATGCTTTGGAATAAATTTCTGAATTTGTTACAAAGTTTATTTTCATGCGCTCTATTAAAATCATAAAAAATTATTTGTGTCATATTCGATACTTTGGTCGATAAAGGGGGCGAAATGAGGTCAACTTTAATAAGTAATCAATAAAGATGATCTCATTTCGCCCGCATTACTTGTCAATATTTAATAATTTAACACAGATGTCTTTTTTAATTTGGTCATTAGATTTTCCATGAGAGATTGTTAATTATATTTGTCACAATTTATTCATTTTAGAATTACATATTTCCAATTTAAATATTAAAAACAATTTATCTATTCAAATGGTATGTATATCAACAAAGATTGAGAATAAAGTTTTTCTGAGTTTGTGCATCGGTATTACAAAATGTAATAGAATCTTAAGCTCCTGGTACTAGTTTGGTGAGTATTCTTACTTCAAACAGAGGAAAATCTTTTATAAGTCACAATATCAACAAAGCTAAGAAAATGTTCCGCAAATACTTACGCGATGCTTAACAAATCATCCTTTGAAATGTGTTTTAAGGAAATCTTATAAATACGGCTCTATATTTAGCATCGGATGGTATGAGTTTCAAGCTCTAATTTCCATGCGCAGCTAAGCGGGACGGCTAGTACACTATATTTTTAAATTCAGACTGAAAAAACCAAACTAACAATTTGGTATTATGTGTCATAAATTTTTTATTTAAGGCAAAATGAAATAAAGAGAAATATCATCACAGAGCACATGAATCAAAATCCAATTTAACCAATTGAATCTTTGCATTCTTCCACTGTCCTGGCGTTATGTGTTAAGAAAATATCATACTAATTATGTCATGGTCAAGAATTGAGAGTAAAACAATTGAAGAATATCTTTGCAGCTGAAATATAGCTATAGCCTTTCGAACAGTTTAGCAGGACATGATTACAGGCGGGAAGTAACTTGCTTATTTAAAATTTCTTCTTCTTGGGCAAAATAAGCAGTTAATCAGAATCACGGCATATCATTTTTAACGTTTGGTGAGTAGCTAGTTTGTTGAATAAATTTATTTTCAAAACTTGAACGCTAAAGCAGTCCGCGTGTTTTTTTTACTAATTCTTAAGCATCTGTATAATGTCTATTTTCATTGGCGAATCTACAAGTGTCAGAGTAACACCGAATAGAGTCAGTCCTACCCTTACTATATAGCAAGAGCAGCATCGACTTTCAGAGCAGCACTGACATCAGTTGGAGTAATCTCTGACAGTTGTGCATAAACTAAAAGAAATAAACATTAAGCGCACATCCAGCAAAAAGATTTTTTACAATAATATATAATCTATTTTTTTTTCAATCTAAACTTGATGCTTACAAAATATTTTTTTAAGATAAAGTGTCTTTTATTCTGTTACACCCAATTTAGGTGTAAATATTACTTCAAATTTCAACAGACATCCAACAAAATAAAATAGAAAGTATAATTTAATTTTTGAACTTGACACCCGTTAAAATCTGCCCTGCCATCTACTTATGAAAACAGCATCTACAACCACCTGATTTCTACATCATTCCATTCCCTTTGCCAAAATGGCATCAAAACACATTTCATTAATTTTCGCTGCAATTCAATGGCTGTCTCACTTTCTCCAATGGCAATTGCCTACGCCTCAAGTCAGCCATTTTCTTATTTTCCATTCCGTTCCGTTGTATCTTCGCCCCACTCCAACTACAAAAACATTCCGAAAAGTCGAAGCAAAAAAAATTTCAACTCGTTCTCGCAGTTTACTGAGTGGATCGAAAGCGTAGTGGTCGTTGTGGCTGTTATTCGTTTTGTTTGTGCGTTTTTATGTCCGTCGCGGATAAAGGAAAATAAATCACCAGCCCAAAACAACAACAAACCAAATAATATTAATCAATTTGTATAAAAAAGAAAAATATAACAGCATTCTCCCATCAAGCTGTGCTTTTTATCAACCAAAAATCAATCTAAAAAATCTAGTGCGCCCATCCACCTGAGTGAAAAAAATATGGGGGTGCGATGGAACGACGACGACAACGATCAATGAGTGAATGAGTGCATTTTGTCTGTTCGTATTTTTCAACCGTTTTCTTGTCGAAAACCCGGGTTTTGGCTTCATGTGCTATTGTGCTCCACCCTTCTAATCTCTCCAGCGTGAGACGGCTTTAGTCAAAAAATATTAAATAAATTTTTCCAAATCACAATAAGCTTTGCTTTACTCTTCTCTATTCCCGACAAAAAAAAAAAAAAAAAAAGTGAGAGAAAATCGGGCGAGAAAGAAAAAATATTTCTAACCAAAATGTGTGTTTATTCGAGTGAATAATAAGATAAAATAAAAAAAAAAAATTGGAATAAGAAAAAGAATCTGATTCTGGTTTTCCTCCTCTTCATCGCCATCGTCTCTCTTGTGTGTTTTCATTCTGCACACACAGATCTCGTGTATATTTTCTTTTTCTTTTCTTCATCTTGGATTACGAGTACACGACGAATGAAACGAGAAAAACGAAATAACAACGAGTAAATAACAAAAAAGAATCACCTGCGCCATATATCCTCGATTTTGTTTCCTTGCTCTGTTGTTCCCCGTCCCGTTCTGGTCGGTCGTGTTTTTTGTGTCGGTGTCGGTGGCGGTGTGTGCGCCTTGTGACGTGTGAGTGTGTGGATTTTGCTTTTCGAAATAACGAATCGACAAAGAGGAAGGATTTTTCCTCCCAATTTTCCTGTTTTTCTTTTCACATTCTGGGATTTCGCAAAGAGGACGTGCAGTCAAAATGAGTTGGGGTACTGAACTTTGGGTAAGTTAACTTTTGTCGAATGTGCAGTTGAAAATATAAATTTTATTTTGTCTTTTTCTCTTATCCACGGATGGATGCATTCGCCGTATACGCATTGAAAAAGTAGTTTTCACTCGAATTAAAAAACTTGAGTGCGACGACACACCTGTGATTGACTCATTTGTTGTGGTCATTTTTTTTGTTTTATTATTTGCTTGGGGAAATACTAAAATTTGTAACTCTTGCCAATTTAATTGTACTTTAATCCAGTGGAATTGCATTCAAGTTGTGGGGGGTTGCATTTATCTCTTAAAACATAATTCTTATCTCAAATGACAGCCAGAGTCAAGTTTTAACATCAAGAAATTCAAAGTTGCGTTGAGTCATTGTGAACAACGTTCGTTTAGCAATAAGCTTGCTCATTATGAGTAGTCTAGCCACAGCCACATTCAATGCTGTCATTATGACATATTCGAATGGAATTTTATACAAAAAAACCGGAATAATTATGCAGTTTTGAAAACTGTATAAAGACTGTGGAAGACTTTTGCAAGACTAGAGTCTGTCTTGCTTCCAAACAAATTTTCACTTTTAAATTTTGACGTCAGCCTAGTTTTGGTGAATGTAGACTTTGCACTTTGATTTCGTATGCATACTTACCTATTTCTGGTATCGATTTCGAAAGCACATTAACTTCCTTCAGTCATTCGGTGTTAGGGTAGATAGGGTGGTACCTACGACTTTCTTTATAAAAAAAATGCAAAAGGGGGGAATAAATGTAATTCCATCAAAACAGAAAAAATTGATGAATTTTCTGAAAATCATTCAACAAAATCTTTAAAAAGTTTCAACGTCAGGTGGCAATATACTCACCTTCAATGAACCACACCTAACTTTACAAAAATAGATTCGTACCCATCATAAAGGGTCTAAAAGATAAAGGTCCTTTGAATTCTCATAACAAACTGATCTTATCTTAAAACAAATTAAAGGGCTATAAGTGAAACTGTGATATGCTATCATTATCTGTCCGTAGTTATATTTTTGACTCGAATCGAAGGGACCTACAATAATTTGCTGATTCTGAAAGTAGAATTTAGGGTTTTTGCAAGAACTAATAAAACTTAAGGTCTGATTTAAACCTGAAATCCCTCGTCTAGTAGACACTACACTAGCAAACTCTGTCAAAGAATAAAAGCTTAAAGGAAGTGTGAATATTTGTGGAAGCCTACACCTCACAGACCTCAAAAACATTGCCAACATAATAGACCAGCTCCACACAAAGGAACCTGAAAATCGGCCGTAGCAAGCTGTAAGTCCAGCCGTCATTGTTCGTTGTGACATTCAGAAGTTGTTGTATTTTTACTCAACCATTCGAAAAACTGAATGATATGTTGTTGGCATTGCCTTGCTGAAAGGAGAGATTCTACGAATCCGCCCAAAATAAGTATAAAAAAGCTAGACTTAAAATTTCATGATCACCGCAATGCGACAACATAGCACAAAAGAGGATATCATACAATTAGAGATACATGTATTCAATATTCCTACGGCTCAGACGAGGAAAGAAGTGGTACGGTAGCGGCCTCTACTAACACCGCAACTCAAGTTATACCATGTTAAATGTGAATGGTTCCGATTTCATTTATAGCTACTCTAAATGCTATAACTTCAGAACTAATAGACATAGCTACAAAAACCACTTAATACATTAGGTCTGTTGCTTTACTTTTTCAAGTAACTTCAAGCTATTCAAAGTTCTTAAAAACTGTTAAAAGCTGTTCCACACCTCATAAATATGGTTAAAGTGAGAGGCAACGAGAGACTAAATATCTTCCCCTCAAATGCGAAACCTTCTAAATTCCGCCTACATATGTATGTAAAGGGTGATTTTTTAAGAGGTTTAGAACTTTTTTAAAAAAAAAAACACAAAAAATTCGAAAAAATGAATGAAATATTTATTTGAATCGATAGTTTGAACCTTGCAATTTAATGTTTAAAGATAATTTCATGCAAATGTTGACCGCGGCATGAAATAATCTAATGGTGTCAAATTGCACGATCTAGGCGGCCAATTGACCGGCCCGAAACGTGAAATTAACTGTTCACCAAACTCGCCTCGCAATTGCGCCATTGTTTCGCGTGCTGTGTGGCATGTGGCACCGTCTTGTTGAAACCACATATCATGCAAGTCAAGAACTTCCATTTCGGGCAAAAAAAAGTTTGTTATCATCGCTCGGTAGCGTTCACCATTGACAGTAACGCTGCGATTCGCATCATCTTTGAAGAAATATGGCCCAATAATGCCGCCGGCCCTTAACCGCACCAAACAGTGGCTTTTTCGGGATGCATTGGTAGCTGTTGCAATGCTTCTGGCTGATCTTCACTCCAAATGCGGCAATTTTGCTTATTTACGTACCCATTCAACCAAAAATGAGCCTCATCGCTGAACACAATTTTTCGATAAAAAAGCGGATCCTCGGCCAGCTTTCCAAGAGCCCATTCACCAAAAATTCGGCGTTGTGGTAGGTCGCCTGGCTTTAGTTCTTGCACCAGCTGTATCTTAAAAGGCTTTACGCCCAAATCCTTCCGCAAAATGTTCCACGTAGTGCTGTAACAAAGGCCTAACTGCTGGGAACGGCGCCGAATCGACATTTCGCGGTCTTCTGTCACACTAGCTGATACGGCCGCAATATTTTCTTCAATGCGCACAGTACGTAAACGTGTTGGTGGTTTAATGTCCAACAAAGTAAATTTGGTGCGAAATTTGGTCACAATCTTCCGAATAGACTGCTCAGAAGGTCGAGAATGCCGATCATAAAATGGAAGCAGCGCGCGATGAACATTTCGAACCGAGCACGAATTTTGATAGTAAAATTCAATAATTTGCAAGCGTTGTTCATTTGTAAGACGATCCATGGTTAAATTGCAAACCAAACTGAAGCTGTTTGACAGTGACCCAAGGTACTAAACACACGTCAGCTGTCAAAACCAGTGTTGCCAAAACCAAACCAGCTAAAAAATCACCCTTTAGGTACCTATAACAGTTTTTTCTACGACTCCACCTTTCTGATCCTTCGCAAAATATTTATCGCCATCTCATTCACTTCAAACACGTATGAAGCTGCATGAGTGAGAAAAATTGCCAAAATTCATTCATGGTATTTTCGACTACGGCAAAAGCTGATTGAACCCACAAGCGATTCTTGTGGCTCTATGTTAGACTTACTCGGCAAACTGAGCATGGATAAGGTGGTTACTCACTGCAACGCTGCTGACGGTATGACCCAGAATATGTCTTTCAATCAGTTAAACCTTAACTCCGGTTGGCTCTTCGGTAGCGTCCATGAAACGAGATAGGTCGGTGGAAGTCTCCCAACGGAAGCAAATCATCGGGCAATGTCTCTTCTTCTTTAGATCCGAAAAGCAAGAAGAAGCGACCTTGTCTCGTTAAGAGATTTAACCATCCTCGAGCACTTGTGTCTGAACGCACCCTGTCTCCAAATTAAGCCGATGATTCTAACAGCAAGGATAGTAGAACTGACTATCTACTGATAGTCGAATTGGAAGTCGTGAGCTCACCCACGAGAATGGGCCGAGGGTGCCCGTGCAATTGATGATGCAGATTCTGTAATAAATACAGGGCGCAACACCAGTGGACACAGCTTTGTCGACGTGGACGACACCGATGGTATGTGTGAGTCAAAAAGACTACGTATTAAACGCAGATCAGCTAAGGTGCAAGTTAAGAAGCCTTTTCCAAGTCTCTAAAGATGCAAGCCGCATGCCCTACTCAGCATAAAAAAAACGTAAATGTTTTTTCTCATATTAATCGCTTGTTTATTATTATTATTTCTGACAAGTAGTACGTTTACTACAACTAACTACAAAGCGTTCCTTTACTTTTTTTTGTAACTCGGGCATTTTCTGAGAGAATTTATTTAGGAAGTAACTTGAATTTACTTGAAAAACTTACAACAAAAAGTTACATGGCTCTAAGCTAATAAAACAAAATTATTAAAATTTACAAAAAATTTTTTGGATTTAGAATTTTTAGTAAGAAAATCATTTGTAAGAAGTAAAGGTTTTAAGAAAAATTCGCTACAAAACATTATCTATTTTTTAAAACTTGTTTTTACTTATTTTAAAAAAGAAATTGTCTTCATTTTGGGAGAGGTACAGAAGAACACTTGAGCTTTATAATAAACATAATCGACCCACTGATCGCAATTGTTATGTTGTTGACCAATTTCATCAGTTTTATATATTGATCTCGGCTTCTAATTAAAATTAAAAGACTTAAAATCAAATAGTGAATTGTACTACAAACGAAAAGTAAATTAGTAGTAAAAACTGTTGGTCGTTTGTGAAAAATATCAGAAATTCGGCCTCTTCATCTGTTCCGACACTCATTTACAGTGGCATTCCAGCTGTCAGCTCTTCAGACAAAGGCAATCTGCTTGTTTTTCATTTTGTGGCTAGCTTAACGCTCCAATATTCTGTCTTGACTCCCCCTGTACTCGAGCGCGTAGTACAGAGTACTTCAAGATCTCAACATACATAAGTCCGCTGGTCCAATTGGTATTTCCCCTATCGTTCTGAAGAGGTGTTCTTCGACCACTGCGTAAGCTTTTCTATCTGTCCTATTCTTTAGGGCTCCTTGCGAGAACATGAAAAACAGCATTTGTCCAGCCTGTCCCCAAAAACGGCGAATCTTCCTCCCACTCCTCCTACAGTCCAATTGCACTTACGTCCCTTCTTTTCATGGTCATGGCAACGCTTATGAAATATCCCGAAACCCGAAAACTTCTTAATGACCGGCAGTACGGTTTTCGCAGCAACAGATCCACTGGTGATTTGATAACATATCTAACCGAAAAGTGGAATCAATCCATTCACCACGGTGTGGTGAAAGTAAGGTCGTTGCGCTTGATATTTCAAAGGCATTTGACAGAGTTTGGCATCAAGCTCTCTTGTCGAAAATGCGTGCATTTGGGATCGATGGTACCCTTCTTCAATTAGAAATTACCTTTCGGACCGTTCAATTCAAGTCGTTTTGGACGGTTTCAAGTCTGCAACTCACCAAATAAATGCTGGTGTCCCTTAAGGCTCCGTTTTGTCTCCTACTCTCTTTCTCATTTTTATCAATGACCTCCTGTCTGTCACTTCTAATCCAATCCATTCCTTTGCTGATGACAGTACCCTCAGCTTTACATATTCGTTTTCTGGGCAACGCCCCTCATCTTCGGGCGTGGAGCTAGAACGGCAACGTATATTAAATTCCGATCTTGACAGCATTCCTAAGTGGGGTCAAACCAACAGAGTGGAATTCAATGCTTTCAAAACGCAATGCTGTCTGCAGTCATTAAGGCGAAACCCCAATACTCTGCCATTATCCATGGATGGCACTTGTATCGCCGAAACCGAAAGACTTTCCATCCTCGGTATGTGCGTTAACGACAAACTTCGTTGGAATGACCACATATTCGATGTCGGCAAGAACGCTGCGAACGCAAGGCTTCCTTAAGCGATGCAAGAAATATTTCACGCCTTCTTATCTGGCTAGAATCTACAAGGCGTTTATTCGCCCAAAACTTGAGTACAACGCTCATATCTGGTCTGGTGCACCAATAACATATTTGGAGCTACTTGTCAGGATTCAAAAACGTGCGGTAAAATTTATTGGCGATCGAGACATCACGAAATCACTTGACTCTCTTAGTCTTCGTCTACCATATGTGCTCGAACGAAATAGCCAGGTGCATTCAACTCTTACAGCAATACAACCGTAATACTCGCCATGCTAGTAATGCTCATCAGTTCACCTTTAACCCTATTTTCGGACGGTCAGTGGAATACAAGGATTCGTACGGTTACAATACGAATGTGGAATGCTCTACCACGCTCTGTTTTTGATTCACATTATAGTTTACAGGCATTTAACACCAACGTGCATCGGTCTCTCCATTTCTCTAATCCTTCATTCCCCTAATACCCGCACCGTGTCACGCAAAAAAATTAAATTAGTAAATATTTTCAAAAGTTGGCATAAACCAATCTTCCTAATGAATAACGATTTCTTAGTCAATGTCAATTCGACGGAATGGAAACATTCGAACCTGCCATCAATGCCCTATTTCATGTTGTCATTGTCACTGGCTGGAACATAGTTCCCAAACGCACATTCCTAGCCGACCACGGCGAAATTCTCTGCTCACTAATTTGCCACCAAAGAATTCCATTCGAAACACGTGCAGAACTCCTCTCATTAGAAGCGACACAGCACTCCTTATTCAGAAAAAGACACCTACCCCGGTGGCAGTTGGCTTGAGCTCTGTTGCACTGTCTCTTGCACCGAAACAGTGCGCAGGTTAAAGGAAAAAAATGTCAGCTACTGTCTGCCTGCCTGCTAACCCCTCCCTCTATAATGTATAAACCTACGCGCGACATTTTCTGATTGTTTTTTTGTTTGTTTTCTAAATGAAAATTCATTGCAACGTGCTGCCCTGCCATGGGTGCGTGCGAGCATTTTCAATTTATGTATTCTTTCCCTGGAAGAATTGTATAGGAGTTTCTCGACAATAAAAAAATGTTGAGGTTGGTTATTGGTTATAATGGGGGCGCTGTGGAATTTGTCTTCCCCCCTCTTGTGGCTGTGTTCATATTTTGTCTTCCATCGATGACTTTTGCGCGCTTGGTGTTGATCAAATCTTAAAATAGATACGAATGGCTGAGCGATAAGAGTGATAAAACCGGAATTCCCTCTTCTTGTGCCGTCTGTTTGGTAACATACCAATGTTCCTTTGCCAGTTTGTTTACGCACCCACTTTCTCCTAAACACATTATGGCTGCATTGAGTTTTTGTTTTTTTTTTTTCAAAGCAAGATGATAACAAAAAAAAGATTTGGTGTTAATTTTCAAACTGACAGAGCGAAAGATGATGACAGCGACAGCGAAGGAGGTGTTTACTCAAAACGAATTGGTTTAAAAGTCGGCGACAATGGCTGTTTAAAGAGTGCTAAGAGTGTTTGAGGTTGCAGGCGGCTGTATGCACTCCTTCCGATGGGACATACACAGTTCAATATTCTGGCAGCAGACAGACATGTTATTCCCGGAATATACTTTTGTTTTGTAAACAATGCTTTGTGTAATTGAATTGAGTTTAGGAAAATTTCGTCAAGGAAGTGTGTGTTGTTCAAAAATATAGTCTGCGTTTGATGTGGCTTCCAAAATGGCCTCTTTAAATTTTAAAATATATTTTTTCTGTGTGAGGGGCTGAGGGTGGGTTAGAAAAAAAGATTACAAGCACTCGATAAGAATTCGAAAACATATTCCATTAAGATCCTCATTTCGATTTCGATACATGCGAGCTCTATGGTAATGGCACGACAGACTTATTTTTTGTGTCGTGTTTTCATAATCGCATCCAATATGAGGGTGTGTAGTGTACACAAAAAAAGGTGCACTCCTGTCTAGACAATAGCTCTCAGATCATGCAGGACGAGAGTTCCAACCAAGTAAAATTCTGTTATCCTGCATCGGCAGGTAAAAGTACTCTCATACAGCTGCGAAGTGCAGTAGGGGTTCAGGCAACGCTCTCTCTCTCTCTCGCTTGAATTTTGCAAACATTTATTGATATTTCGATCCGTATGTATACCAACATCAGACCCAGACCACGATGAAAAGGATATCCTTTCTGCATAAAGACATCAGTCTCCCCCTTAACCGGTCGAATAAAATTCCCATTTTTGGGGCGAATTAAATGGGGGAACAAAATCTCCTTTGATTGGAAAATGCGTTTGGGTCGAATAAATATTGGTATTAGCACCCACATGGGTAAATCTTGTTCTTTTCCTTGATTGCATCATCCAACCACCCTTCGAGTGTCTTTTTCTCGCTTGAAGAGCACAAGGGTGCTGACGCGGCTATACATGGCCGTCAGACAACGACATCCCCTATCATGATGATCGAATCTTGATGAGGGCTGCGGCGTTGGCATCAAATTCAACTTCGTCGTAGTAAGCCACCCTTCTTTGGACAATGGTTTGAGGAGGGAAATTATTTTCCGGATTACGTTCAAACTGTGCGCTGTATATGCAAAGTGCATTCGAAATTTCCCTCTGATTATAGAAAATTGCTTTAGAACGGATGAAATGAAAGTAGTTTCACTCAAGGGACACTCGTTAATGGCTGCCTGTTCATGTGGCTCATGTTGCTCGAAGCTAAATTGTGGCAGCAAAAGGAAAAGTAATTTGATTATATGTACAAGGAAAATGCCTGAAGGATGTAAATTTATTGGAAGGAAGTTTGTGAAACTTTCTAATTTCTCATACCATGTGCGTTTTATTTGTTCAAGTGCGCTTGAGATCTATTTGTGCTTCTTAGACATGCGAAAATGTTTTCGCAATTTAGTTAGTACTATGTCTGATGTGAATATTACCGGTATGTATGCACAGCCCTTAAGCTGATGGAAATTTTGTAATTGTGAAGCCAATTCCTGAGATGATTGCAATTTGAGAGGAAAAACTTTGACAGCGGAAATGAGATGTAAGAGCGAGAGAACTATGCGTTTAGGGTAATAAATAAAATTAGAGATGTTGAATCTAACACGCGTTTCTCAAGGGCTGATCAACTCAAATTAACATTACTGAGTTTGGAAACTCAAAGTTTGTGAGTTTTGGAAAGCGGAAAAGACGTGAATCTTTTGGTTGTGTTGATAGAGTGATCTGACGGCGCATATGGGGACCTCAGGGGTCCCTCAAGGCAGACATCTTGGACCGATGAATTTTACTGGCTCATTGAGGACCTATTATTCTACTGCTCCTATTTTTTTTCTCCGGAATTCAATATGAACAAGCATCAAGCTATATTCCCGTCAAAATCTACTCTATTTGTGACCAGCCTGTTGCTGTCATCCTATTAAATGCACAAATTTTCGTGCTTGAATTACAGTACGATCTCCTCACTTCTACATCCGTATTTCAGGAATAGAAGCTTGCCTACAGAGGTTGATCAGTTGCAATCTTCGAAGTCTAATAATGAACATCTCCATATCTTTTGACATGAATGGTATCTATCTAAAATAAATAAATAAATAAAAAAATAAATATTAGGCGTAAACGGCCCATACCGGACCTAAAGCCTAGCTTTTCCAACCATTGTGTGTGCGAAGTTATATTTTTGACACGAATGGAGGGACCTACAGTTTAATGCCGGTTCCGAACGGCAATTTGTTTTTGAGAAGCTTCTCATAACATTTCTTACTCTTGGATGTTTGTCAGGCGTTCGCAAGAGGTGGGGCAGCGAATAAAGACTTTCAGATGGTACTGGTCGGGATTTGAACCAGCGACCTCTCGCTTAGTGGTCCAACGCACTTAACCACTAAGCCACTGCACCCACGTATCTATCTAAGCCTGATTAAATCAGTTACCATAATTGTCTACTAATCATATTTATGCAGTGAAACCTAACTTAACGGACTACTGGCTTATAAGAACGTCAAGCCCATGACCGACGATTTTAGTATTGATTGTGAGAGTCAATATAGTCACCCTACAAAGCCACGTCCTCGGGTTTAATTTTTTGAAACTGAAACTGCCTTGAAGCAGAGCTTTCATGCAGCAGTCTACTCCTTCCAAGAGCTAGGCTGTAGACTTATTTCTTGGAAGATTTCATATAATTGAACCAAAAATATTAAAAAAACGACTCTTCCTACTTTACCTTGTAAAAGACTCCCAATCCATGAAGATTCTCTGCCATAGAAATGGCAACCTTCCATCGTCTGCTACCTTGGGTAAGCTGCTTCCCTTTTTCCCAAAGAAAACGCTCGTTCATCCGCAATGGGAAATGGTCTTTGATGTTCGGTCTTTCTAGCTTTTTATGCTACATCCACATCTTGATACAACCATTTGTCATTCTCGTGCACAGAACTAAATATCCATCGAAGGCTTCCCATTACTTAACCCTGTGTTGATGCCTGGTTCTCCAGAAGACACAATATTCGATAGCGAGAAAAGACTGCGGGCGCCTGGTAGGCATTTTGTAGGGCCACCACGTTTTTGTCAAGCACAGAAATGTGCTAGGCTTAAGCGATATAATTATCTGCGACGCTTGTGGAGAAGATGAAGTCACCGTGGATCATTTCCTCTGTGAATGCCCTGCCTTTGCTCGAACCAAACTCCCAGGCTTTAGGCACTGACATGGTAACTTACTTTTACTTAACGGGCTCCCAACCCGGGAAGAGTCCAGACCAAGCACTCTGGCATCCTCGATGGCTTGGTCTGTAAAACGGAGGTTCGGTCTTCCTTGTCGTCTCAAACCTGTGGGCTGGGATTCGAAGATCCTTTCGGCTGCAGCGTTGTTGTCCATTCGCTCGATGTGGCCGATCCAATGTAGTCGACGAGTTTTGGCTTTTCAGACTTCATCCACATCTTGGTACAGCTTATAGAGTTCGCGGTTGTATCTTCTCCTCCATTCGCCCTCCTCGCACACAGGACCAAATATCCGTCGAAGGATTTTTCTTTCAAAGGATCCCAGTATTAACTCTCCTTTCCTGAACTGGCAGGATAAGGGTTCTGTAGAGCATGCACTTTGTCCTTCGAGTTAGGAGTTTTTAACTCATTTGTTTTGCCAAACCGAAGTGGCAGCGGTTTCCTAGGGTAATTCTTCGACGGATCTCCACTAAGATGTCATTTGTGGAGTTGATGTGTACCCCGAGGTAGATGAACTCCTTAACTACCTCGAAGTTGCTGCTATCAACAGTGACATTTTGTCCTAGTCGGTGGACAGATGATTGTTTGTTTGTTGATAGCATATATTTTGTCTTGTCCTCATTCACTTTAAGGCGAACTAGTTTCGCCTGCTCTTCAATAGCCGTGAAAACCTCTATCACGGCACGCTGGGATCGACCGATGATATCTATATCGTCCGCATACCCCAGCAGTTGCACTGATCTGTTGAAGTGCAACTGTTGCCTTCCGTGTTGACACCTGCCCTGGCACTATCTGCTCAAGAACAAGATTGAAGAAATCACACGACAGCGCATCTCCTTGCCGAAATCCGGTGCATGTTTGAAAGAGTTCAGATGAGCTGTACAACTTACTGACGTGGTAAGTTCAACATTTAAGCTCCTTACCGCCTAAGTGCCTCTTCTCAGCTTTCTGGAAAACTTGAAAAAAATTTACTAAAATAAAAGGAAGTATTTGTCTGAAAGTACACAACAAAGTCCGACAACAACAAAAAAAATATCCATACATTCTAGGAAGAGTAGTAAGAACATAACATATGGATGTGCGCTTTACACATTTGGACTTATATCAATCCGTTTGCTGCACAAGGTATACACTGAAGAACTTTTAGTCAAAAACATCATAAATCATTGCCTCGTTAAGTTTTCAGGCCTTTTGAAATCAGGAGGCTGAATGTGGAAAAGAGTTGTTCGAAAGAACCCTCACAGACTGCCAACCAAACACAATACCCTTAAGCTAAATAAAAGCAAAATCCAATAAATATTAAATCGTTACCAATAACCTAGTAACAATTGAAAGACGATAATCGAAATCGGTTTTAGCAAAAGACTTATCACGAGGTAGACACGCTTATTTGCATATTTTAACAGTCTATCCAAACAATAATCCGTTGACTTTGACTGGTGCGACTATTTGTCATTTCTGTTTACCAATTTCGTTTTTCCGTTTCGTTTATTTCGCGCTTCAGGCACGGGAGCAGCTTTTTAAGCAAACATACCATTTTTTTTTTAATTTTAATTTTATTTTGAATTCATCAGGCACAGGGAAGGCTTTCAAAAACAAACAAGAAAAAGTAACCGTCAAAACCGAAATGAGTTCTACGAGTATTATTAATCAATTAAACGAGCATTTGGCGTGGTTTATCGTCGTTTCTATTTCATATGGGATTGGCTGGATCGTGTTGTATATTTTTTTATTTTACGAAATAAATTAAAATTCCTCAACTGACCCAACAGAATACACCTCGTTCTTCTCATAGAACAAACTGACAGTTGGCTTTGGCTATGACTATGTCTATGAAATTCCGCAAAAACCAGTTTCTGTCGCCAGATACGAACATAGGTACCAACCACCTAAGTACTCCCGCCAAAGTAGTTAATTTGTTGCTCTTTGTTTGTCAATCGTTATGAAACATCTGACAAATAGATACAGTTTTAGTGCTGTTGCTTTTGCTGTTCTAAGGTCAGTTGTCACGTTTAAGTTTAAAGATTTTACTTTCTTTGTTCTAAAAGTCATGAGATGCTGTGCAGGCAGATTTGTTTGTTTTTAGAAATTCTCTTGGAACCAGTTTAATCAATTTTAGTCAACACACATTTTATGCATGTGAGAGTTTTTTTTTTCTTTCATAATTATTTATGTAAATTTTTGTTTTTTGCTTTAAGGAAGAGTGAAATTAATTTGCAAATTTATTGTGGAAACAAAGAAAAAAAAATGAAAACAAATTTCGCACGATTTCACTGATCGAAAGAGAGTTTAAGTTTACTCATTGATTTCTTCTCGTGAAGTGCGCGCGCGCAAGCCTGCTGCTGAGGAAGTTTTAAATTTGTGTAACGGCCAAAAGTGAGTTTGCGAGATAGATTTACATCGGATTTAACGGATTTTTATTAGACGGTGATCATGAGAAATGAGCAGTTAAGGAATGACTTTGCTAATAAAGTGGATAATCTGAAGTTTGAGACTTTTAAAGAGTGTGTAGAAGTGCTGTAGACGAAAAATAGATTTTTGTACTCTGATTGATAGATAAATAAATCTTGTTCGGAGTCCAGCTTTCATTTGCCTATGTAGAGGTAGATTTTATGGGTGAATATTTTATTTATTAAGTTGACTTTATGTTCTTGTTTGCAACTTACTAAAAAGATACTAAATTTATGGGAAAATTTCGAATTTATTTCACCCTAAATGTAGGGTGCAAGTCAGAAGATTTTCTTAATTTTGCATATCCAAAGCGACCCTAAATCAAACTCATAGCGTAATGGCGGAGGCCAGTCAAAAACAAAAAATCTATGTCTATGAGGGCCCGATAAAGCTTTACATTGAAGTTTACGGCTGCTCCAGCATCTTCGAAGAAGAACGGTTCAATTTCGGATTTCGGTTCTCAGAGTGAGCCTTTTCGCTTATGATAAATTTTTGCCATTGGAGCCATATTCACGACAAAATTCACATAAACCAAGCGAAGTGGCTGGGTAAAAGTCGGTACACCAAAACATAACGAATTGTTCGTCGGAATCACGTGCAAGGGACTCCCAACTGCAAATAATGGCGACGACTCGATGTTGTTTCTCAACGCTGAACAGTATGGCCTTAATGGCTCACATCGGATTACTTCGGCCTTCGAGATTGCCGAAGACGATACATTTTTGGTGTAGACGCCGGATGATGTGGCCGTTTTCTTTTGTCGGAGGTTGCTACTATGCCATGGAGCGCTCAAACACAACTACAGGTCTATTGTACTACCATTCAGACACCTTACATTAATGTACTTTGTTACTCAGTGATGAAGAGCTTAGATGTTCGGTACTCACCAAGTTAGCCCCGAAAATACGCCACCTGATGCGAGCATAGGCCGGACAACTGCAGAGAAAGTGTTCTGCTGTGTCATCCTCCTCACCGCAAGCAGGACAGGTGGTGGTGTCGCTTTAGCCCAACACATTTAAGGGTTCAGTAAAAGCTTGGTGGCCCGAAAGGACGCCTACAAGCAGCCTACAGTCGATTCTCCTCAGAGATAGAAGAAAAGATCCAAATGTAGTTTGATCTGTCTACATCCACCGCAATCGCGCCACCGAATCTTGTGTTCACAAGAAACCCAAGCATCAATGCAAGACTTGACTAAAGATGTAGGCAGACCCAACACAGGTTCGGGTCCTGAGAAAACTTCTTCTGAGATCTCATTTAACTTGATGCCAGTGTGAACTGTGTAATCAGCCTTCCGACCAAATTCAGAGAAAGCTTGAGTTCTAGCACTAACTTGGACGAGGTAAGAGGGTTTAGAAGCACTTTTAATGCAGCTTTTAATGCAAATGCCCCTGCCCCTCCACCTGTTGTTCACAATATAACGCAAAAACCTCCGCTTGGAAAACAGACTCATTTTTAGCCAAGGGGTAGTTAAGTCTTTATTATCGCATTCCACGCGTTGACAGACGCTTAGAAAGCGCGCTGTCAAAAGCCCATTGGAAAACAGATACCAAAGTTACAGTTATTTATCACTCCTGTGTTTATGCAGAATTCGGTGGAGTGTTGTTTGTGATATGCATAAGTCCTGAGCTCCGATACGGGGAACGAACAAACCTGTGCTTTGATCCTAACTACGAGTTGAAAAAGCTAAATTTATTATGCGCGACATCATGGATTTTAACATCGCGTCCAATATCAATAGTTTGTTCCAAGCTTCAGACCATCTCAACAATAGATGGGCCAGTAGGTTGATCACTCTGACCGAGAAAACTCCTAATTTTTCGAATTGTATATCGAAATGATTTTGAACGATTTCGAGCGAACGTTATTCCATTTTTATTAATTTTTTATTTGTCAACAAAGGAAACATCTAACTTAAAAACTCTTAATCTCAATCATGAATCAAAGGAATAACATTTTAATGCAAATATTTTGCTAGGTATTTCTTTCATATGTCAACTGTCAGTTGTTATTTGTCATCTTGCATTTTTCATCTTGCATTTGTTATCTCCCACCTGTCATTGATTGATCATTTAATATTTTTTGTTACTGCATATACCGCCTAATATCTAGCATCTAATGTGACTTACAATTAGATTATATGTATAACAAAATTAACGCGTAACATTTTAACAGAATGGATGCTATACGTTGATAACTCTTCCTCGAAATTGAGCTACACAACAATGACTATCTAACATACGTATGCACCAATGTTAGTATTGCGCTAAAATCCATTCGAAAACTACCGGTTTTGGTATCGATCTAGTTTCACAAGTCGTAAAACACTTTGTCTTGCGTCACAACTTGATCACGAACTGACATTCGATTGATTAAATGTCAAACGGATCTCCGAGATCAACGATAACATGAAAGTCAGTCACACAATAAGTGTCTTATCTAAGACAACTGGATGTGTGCTATTCGATTCACTATGCCAAGGTCTAAATGATCTGGACAACTATCAGGTAGCTTTTGAAGATTGCAGATTGGACAAACGAATGTGTCTATTGGTTCAGTCTTCAAACAACGGTAGACGGTGAGTGGCACCAAAACAAATTCGCGGAATCCATGAAAAGTCAACCTTTTAGACAATCTTTAACCTGCACTACAAAAAAGGGAAGGATTACCAAAAAAGAATGTGAAATGAAAAAGCCTAGTTATTTGGAATTTGTTGCCGCTTTAGTAAGCCTCAACAATTCTGTGCACTTTCTATTCTCTGCTTAAAAAGAAGTTAACTTTAAAAACTATTAAGCTCCCAAAATGATGCGTAATAGATTTCTTTTCAGAAATCTTAATCACATTACCTATTTAGCTTTTGTTGTGTCCAATATTCGAATAAACTAGGCAACAACAACAGCAACAAACCACACTTTGAGCTGTCTATCGCGCACGTGAAGACATCAGAAAATCCGCACAATATCTATTGTCACCTATAGAATAAATTCCGTACTTGTATATGTGTACGTTTGTCTGTTATTCTTTTATTCTTTACCACCTTCTCTCAGCCACATACATAGTTGTCTCTCTTCCGCTTTTCGTATAGCTCTGTATGACATTCCAAAATGAACTTAAATTATGACAATGACAGTTGAAGTTGAAGTAGATACCTGCCAGTGAAGCTGTCACACTGCAGTTGCTTCTGTTGCATTTATTTCTTGTTCGCCATTCCAACAGGAAAACAATTGAAAATCGCGCGCAACTCTCCCCCCTCAGGGAGTTAAATAAACAAAAGGTTATTCATGAAAACGCTTGATAGTCGGTATGTATGAAAAAGATACACCGCAGCTTTGGAATACAAAAGCACTGCATATTCAAGTAAAAAATTGACGCGCTTGTCAATTGTGCGGTGTCGATTATGGAATGTGACGTGCTGTGTGAGTCCTTTTCTTTTCCATTTTTAAACGAATTCAACTCAATTAAGGTGTCAAATAAATGAATCACTTTACATTGGTATGCGCTGTTTTATGATGCACTACCGAGTCAAATGAATGGAATGTCAGCGCACATTTTATCTGTCATTTTTAGATAACTGCAGAATCTTTGTTATGTTTAATGCGAAGTATTATTGTTTCTAATCTAGCCAGTGACTCATTAGAATAATAAACTCTAATAAAATGTAATAAAAAATTGTTGAAAGCTGTAAAAAAAAATGAAATACAGAAAGAAAGACTCGTTTTTCTTTGTTTATCTGTCAAAAGACTGCTGCAGTAACTTAATTAATTTTGGCGACAAAGAACGAACGAACGGACGAACGAAAAAAAAAACACACACCACACATAAACAAACAGTTTGAAATCATAAATACTTTCCTGGAAACATTCCAAGAATTGACAACGCAAAAGTCAGAGGGTAAGCTGAACGATGCTGCTTACAACACTACAACACCACGTTTCCAAGGACAACAACAAGATGATATTTCAATGAAAATGAGAACAAACACACAAAAAAAAAACTACCGCCAAGACTAAGTGGCGACGAAATATCGATTTTGGTTCAAGCGATGAGGACAGCAAAAGTATTTTTTTCTCAATCTATTGTTGAGGAATAAATAAGTAAATCTGCTCCATTGTCAGTTGCTGTCATAAAGAATGAACGTCATAATGTTTGATAAATTTGCATGCAATGCATCAAGGACGACTAAGAGGCAGCAGGCAATTGAAAGTGATTCTTTGGAGTGATGTTTGCGGTTAATGCGAACAATGAAAGAGGATTAATGAGCAATACCGGCGAAGGATACTGAAGAACCTTCAAATGAGTGACAGATTGTGCTATAGTTTGGACTTGGCACATAAGAAGACTTAATGTGACTGCATTAGTGAGGGGATTTTCGCCAAATAAAAACAGGGTTATAAATTATGGACTTGAGAGGCAACTGCATAAAGCCTACGTTTTTTTTGCTCTTGTACTCTTTACTTCATTACGTGAGCAAGTGGTGTTACCACCTAACAATAGATTATGACAACTTTAGCACAAATGCAAGTATCCAAGACGTTTTAGGAGTGTTCAAGACTGCAGACAAATTACTACTTTGGAATAAGTTATGCAATCGCAAAAATTTAACAAGAAATCTATGATTTAATAGAATTAAAACTGGCAAGACGTTTGCAAGTTTGCTTGCCATAAATGCCATTTAAAAATAAATAATTTTTTTCAATACTTCGTAGATAAGCCGATAGAACTATAACCAACGACGAGTCTCCACAAACTTGCGGCTAATAATTTGTTTCTTTGAATTTTTGCATGATGTAAGACCATGTCAGTATGGAACTGCAAGGCCGACGAACTTGCAAAGCACGAAACCATACTGCTTGATATTTCACCTGATAAAGGTTCCTTAGACATTCCAATTGCTACATGCAAACTAATGCTAAAATCGATGGCTATTGAGAAAACTGACCTTATGTGGATAAGTGGCACAACTTGTCTTAATTTCTCTAAAAAGATTGCACGTCAGCTCTTCAATAGGTGTCATCACTGGACACTGTCTTGTAGGCAGGCATGCATATAGGCTTGGCATGTACTCAAATGTCTTTTCCAGAAGGTGCATGGACAAAGTGGAAGAGGATGATTTATAATCGTACACCATTTTTGGACTTGTCCTGCTCTCTCCCATAAACGTAAGGTCCACTTATGTAGGTGCCTTCTTCCACGATAATATTGAAGATCTTTTTAACCACTGACTGTACTAGTAGTGTAGTAAAAGTTTAGATCCACGTGGTATCACACCTTTTCCTAACCTAACCTACCCTAACCTACCCTAACCTACCCTAACCTACCCTAACCTACCCTAACCTACCCTAACCTAACCTAACCTAACCTAACCTAACCTAACCTAACCTAACCTAACCTAACCTAACCTAACCTAACCTAACCTAACCTAACCTAACCTAACCTAACCTAACCTAACCTAACCTAACCTAACCTAACCTAACCTAACCTAACCTAATCTAACCTAATCTAATCTAAGACCTAAGACCTAAGACCTAAGACCTAAGACCAAGTCAACCTTTGAAATTCTTCTTTGGATGAACAACATCCTATGGAAGGTGGTGGTCCAATAAAGGCAAATAGTGAGCCTTTCCAGGCAGGAGCGTCATTTCTTTCATAGCGCTGAATATTAGTATAAACGGAGGAGGAGTCTGCACTATGACCTCCTCCACATACTTGAAAGCTATCATAGCAGCAGAGCAAGCATTAATAGCAGCTAGGCTATCCTAAGGCATCGCCGTTTTCTCTCCATCTCGGCCTAAAAAAAAATGCTGTTTGTCTACCTACTTTTGTCTAATTATTTTTAAGGAAGGCTATGCAAAAATGGGGTTTACTTCCGACAGAAATTTGGATGTCTATAGAAAACCCAGTCATTAATGTAAGCTCTTATAAATAATGCCGACAAACCCGTCATACGCTTACGTTCATTTCCCTTATACATTGATTTGCTTAAAGTCTTTTGAAACCTTAAGGATCAAAACATACTAAAGCTACGGCTTTCAGCTTTATAGTCAGCGAACGCATGAATTGGCTAAAGCCTTTTGAACTGTCAAAAAAAAAATTACTTCAAAGTCTTCTGATTTTTAAAGGCTGTTAAATATTTTTGATCAAGTAAATGTATTCACTAACTTTAAAATTGAATGAATTCACTGAATTCTAATGACTTCAAAGTGACTTAAATGAATGCAAACCATTTAAATGATGTTTTTAACTTTCAATAGCATTCTGGTTGACATAATTTTCTTTTTAAGTTTAAATTTTTTAACTTTCAGTCTCAATTCATTTTATGCTCAACATATCTGATATGACTTAAATGATTGCATTCAGAGGTCATAGAATAGTTATCGCGCAGTGTTGTCGAAATAAGTTTTAACAGAAATCAACGATTTGTTTTAAAACAAGGAGTGACTTTCGAATGATCAAAGTCCATAGATATCCGAGACACAGCGTCTCCAGTAAGGGAGACGGTTTTTGGCGATCCATTAAGGCTTTTGAGAACAAGGTGCAGCTGGGTTGCTCATACAGAATTGCAATGTAGTTAGGCAAATTTGATAAGTGAGGACAAGACTAAATATATGGTATCAACTAACAAACAATCATCTGTCCACCGACTAGGACAAAATTTCTCTGTTGATAGCAGCAACTTCGAGGTAGTTAAGTCATATACCTCGGGGTAAACATCAACTCCACAAATGACATCTTAGTGGAGATCCGTCGGAAAATTACCCTAGGAAACCGCTGCTACTTCGGTTTGGCAAAATAAATGGGTTCAAAACTCCTAACTCGAAGGACAAAGTGCATGCTCTACAGAACCCTTATCCTGCCAGTTCTGCTATACGGCGCCGAGTGCTGGACGATAAGCAGGAAAGGAGAGTTAATACTGGGATCCTTTTAAAGAAAAATCCTTCGACGGCTATTTGGTCCTGTGTGCGAGGAGGGCGAATGAAGGAGAAGATACAACCGCGAACTCTATGAGCTGTACCAAGATGTGGATGTAGTCCGAAAAGCCAAAACTTGTCGACTACATTGGCTCAGCCACATCGAGCGAATGGACCACAACGCTCCAGCCAAAAGGATCATCGAATTCCAGCCCCCAGGTTCGAGACGACAAGGAAGACCGAACATCCGTTTTAAAGACCAAGCCATCGCGGATGCCAGAGCGCTTGGTCTGGACAACTGGAAGCAGCGTGCTCGGGATCGCAGAGGGTGGAAGGCTGCCGTATCTAAGGCAGGGACTCTTTACGGGTCGGGAGCCCGTTTAGTGAGTACCATACGAAGCATCAGCAACGTCGAGTTGCTTGCTTTTATTCTCCAATAGTTTCGTTTGGTTTATCAATTGGGAATATGGCTATCCCGGAAATGGGTCTCAAGTTGGTGTTTCCGTGAAGGCTACGCCCAACAACAGCGGCGATTTGATTAGCCCCAGTGACGGAGTGATACGAAAACGGGAGGCCTGCAGATATTTTCTGAGGTCTAAATTTTGGTGTTGATCCCTGTAATTCTGACCATAAGATGAAAGAAGAAGGCCTCTTTCTCAAACGCTTATTGTTAATTTTTTGTGATTCCTCCTCTCACAAACGAACTGACATTGAAACCTCCAGCTTCCTAACTTTCCAATTTAAAATCAACTTAAAATATGTAAAACCTTTATTACATTGACATCAAAAGGGAGCTACCGCCCGTTGAAAAACCTCGCTCATTAACCGCACATTCACATTCTAGCACACCCTAATGATGGTGTTTCAGTTGTTTAAAAATAAATCAAATCCCTATTAACTGGCCTTCAGAAGCAAATGCAATAATTAGAGACTAATTATTTCCCCACATCACCTTGTGTTCATTAAGCCCAAGGTTCGATTGTCCGTAGGGCTCCTAAGTAAATCCGACTAATAACTATTAATGAACAGACTAGACTACCTACCTGTACATACTACTTATATGTGCATGCAATTCAAGTGAAGTCAAACTGTAAAATCATCTCGCCTCAGTCATGAATCCAACATTCGCATTTGTAAAGGATGTTTTTTTTAGAGGTATAAAACTTTGAATTGAAATAAAGCACAAGAAAATCGTTTTAAATGTCCATTAGTTTGGCTTTATTGGAAGGATAATGTTTGAATATGATTTCGGGCATGTGGCTTGGTTCGAATAAAGACAAGTCTAGAGGTCCAATTTTCAACATTTGGGGCTGTATGTCGGCAACAACGCCACGAATGTTGGCTTCCAAGTCCCCTAGAGTGTCTGGTTTGTTGGCGTAGGCGAGCGACTTCTCATATCCCCGAAGAAAATAATCCAATGGTGTCGAATCACACGATCTTGGTGGCCAATTGACAGGTCCATTCCGCGAAATTATGCGTTCATCTAATGTTTCCTTCAATAAATCGATTGTAACGTGCGCTGTGTGGCATGTAGCGCCTTATAGTTGGAACCACATCGCATCCACATTCATGCCATCCAATTCGGGAACAAAATAGTCGCTTCTCATGGCTCTATACCGGTCTCTGATTAACTGATTAACTGATTGGCCCAATGACTCCACCAGCCCATAGAGCACACCAACCAGTCAGTTTTTGTGGATGTAATGGCGTTTCAAGGGTCTCATGTGGATTCTCTTCACTCCAAATGCGGCAATTTTGCTTGTTGACGTAAGCCATTCAACCGAAAATGAGCTTGCGGTAAACTTTGCGAACTGAATCGTTATTTTCGAAATAAATTTGCACGATTTGCAAGCGCTGTTCATTTGTCAACCTGTTCATGATGAAATGGCAAACCAAACTGAACATAAATGACATTAGAGTTGCCAGATGTGACCACAAAATGTCAGTTGTATCTCTATTCGAAAAACCAACCTCTAAAAAAAACATCCTTTAAATGAAAAAAAAAAAAAAAAAAAAAAGATTCAAGAAAAATTATAACCACTTCCTGTCATTTCAGTCTCCTTCGTGTGTGCTTCCTTGAAAAACGCATTCATTCGTTCTTCATGTCAATTCTTAATCCCTCTTATGCATGTACAAATATATATTTGTATTCTCGTATTCCGCAGAGTTAAACAAAACTGGCAGGAAGAAGAAAATCGTCGCCACTATTAATAATGACACTCAACGTTGCCACACGCCCGAACGAACAACTGCACACAAAAAAAGGACAAAAGGATAGTAGAAATGCATATATGTACGTCCGTATCCCGAAGGGGATACACTAACCCCGGCTTAAAGTTTGCGTATGTGTGCATTTGTTTTATGCCTCCCGCTGCACTATGTGGTCATGTTGAGCTTCAATAATATCTTGTTGTTGTGGCAACAAAGTCATTCCCTTTGCTTGCTGCTTTTGGGGCAGAATCACAAGTGTGAGTGTCGCGTTGACTAAACCACAACAAAAGCTTGCAAAACGATAAGCAAAACAATAAAGGGTTGGTTCTTTGCAGCTTGTTGCATATGCACGCTTCTTTTATTCTCACTTTGTCCGTTCCATATATGTTCTTCTCGCCACACAAATACACAGCGACGACAAATGCACCAAGCAAAGAGTCATTCACTTGGATATGCCATATACCATATGCCTACCGATTCGCATATTTACCCTCAATCGGCTCTCGAAACAAGTTATCCGCCGTACGTCACACCAATCCAATCTCCAATCTCCATCACATCACATCTTCTTGTATTTATATAAGTAAGTGTGAATTTATTTTATTTGTGCATTCGCAATGAAATAAAATATCTAAAAGCGAACAAAATGGATATATAAAATGCGTAAGAAAATAACAACCACACCCACGGAATATTTTCTTCTGTTTTAATCAGTCCGATAGAGTGACGCGTTCACCACTGCTAGTTTTATAGTTTCATATAAGAGTGCGAAATGTTAACACAGATAGACAAGACATACAATTTCGCTTCGCTCTTCTACCCTCTATTTGGTCAGTGATTGTATCTTGCAGAGATACACTCTCTGCGTATGGTAAAACGACAGATCAACTTCTTTTATATATTTTGTATTTTGTATTTTTTTTTTTCATTTTCATCCATTAATCTAAAGACATATGTATCTATGTATAAACGGCTTGATCAAGTGATCGAATTGGACGTCATGGAAACCTGTTTTATGTGCCTCCTTCTATCCCCTTTAAGAAAATGTATCGAAAGGCCGCTGCTGCTGCTGCTGCGAATGGATATAGGTATAACAAAAAAATTTAAAAATATAATTGAAATGGCACGTGGTTGGGTTTAAAGTAAATATACGTGGGCAATGATGTTGGATTTTTTTTATTATTTGCAGATGCAAAGTGTTATTTAACAAAGAAAACACTTGAAGTGGGATTTTTTTTTTTTTTTTGTTAGATATCAGTGCAAATTCTGGGGAAAACGATAAAACGGTTATAATGCGTTTCGGTTTTACTTAGTTGAATTAATTGCTATGAATTATTGGAATTTTTTTTTGTTTAACCACTTTGAAATAGTAAATTGATATTTCTACTGCTAATGCACATGAACTGAAAGAAAACTTGACCACCCTTAGCATATTCCTTTGTTTTTATTTGTTTTCATTTGGTCTGTCTCGAATCTTATTTTTCTATCGAATTGCGATTGTGTTCTCTGTAAGCAATATAATTCTATTTCTAAGAAAGGTATTATGCAGGTCCAACAACTTGAGTATTTGTACAATAGACTATAATTTTTCTACTCACAGGAAGAGCCTTAAAATTTATTATTTTTAAGTTTTTTTTTAATTGTAATTAATAAGTAATTAGAAGTAATCATTGCAACCCAACTCTGGACTTATTAGCCTACAATCTCAAGTAGTAGCATGACAAGATGCAGATCAACAATTACTATGTAATTAAATAGCATTTTAGTTACAGAGTAATTGAAATTACAAGTTACCTATTTGGTAATGTAATTGAAAATGTAACTAAATGTAACTAAATTCCTGTCCTGAATATCAGTTTAATAAAAACAATCTCCCTAATTATAGAACGCTATTTTTAAAAGGCATCTAACGAAAGAAAACTCATCTAGTTGAACTAGTGACTCATTTAATATATGTAATAAAAAATTCCAGCAAATCGTAAAGGAATACTAAAACAAAGAAAACAAATGTGATATTCAATCATTGAATGAAGTAAAAAAAAATCTCATTACAAAATAGATTACTTCCGTTTTAATTACTTTCAAATTACTCTTTAGTTAAAGGTAGGTTTAATTAAATTTCGATTACTTTCGTGTAATAGCAAATATACCACCAATTACAAATTAATCTTTACCTGTAGTTGAGCTGTAATGTATATAATTACCTTTGGTGACAATTAGCAGTCAGAATGACGGGAACTTAATATGAGTTACATCGAAAGCGGGAATTGATAGCCCCTTAAATTGCATTCCAAGTACGAGAGAAAAATCTCTACGTGAGGAGAATATAGTGGAGAAAGAAAGGAGGATTTTGGAACCATCAACATTAACCATGCTTTAATTAACCTAATAGTGAATAATATCCGTGTGAACAGTGAGAAATACTTGGGTGCCATACCTCGCAATTGTTCAATCAGGAACTGAACGCATAAAAAGGCCACAATAGCTCTTTTCGCATGCAGCCGCATATTTGGGAATAACTAGAGTCCTGTCCCGGGAATCATTGTATTGATGTAAACTGCTATTTAAGGCATAGGGCTTTGGAAAACTTCGTTAGTGGCAAACCACAAAGGGTAAATGTTGTTGGCGGCACAACTAGTGAAATGAGAAGTACGGCAATAGTGGGTATGAAAAACATCTTCCATCGCTCTTCCTTAAAATTTCCAAGATTCTGCCACGAATACTGTCAGAATTTTAAGAATCAGCTATTTAAACTGCTGGAAGATGTAGATTCTAATAAGATGTCTGTGCTGTGGTGACGTGACGTAACGCCAAACGAAATAAAGCCAATTTAAAAAAAAAATTAGCATTATTTTCGTTCCAAAATCGAATCGCCTGGGGATAGAGGGTTGAAATCCCTGTTGTGCCAGGTACTGTTGCCATAGGCGCCTGTCTGAAGAAAAGCACATACCCCGAGCGGAGTAACGAAGTTGCCTGAGCGGTACCTACGCCTGCAGAAAGAGGTTTGAAATCACTTAATTCCGCGTAGCGAGTCATTATTTCGTTTGACAATATTTCACGTCACCGTCTGGGCTCAGCAGTCTCCTCAAGTCTTCAGACTACTTACGGCCACATCTCGACTTTCACAGAGCATTCTCCTGCATATTTCCCAGCAGTTGGAATGTGACATAAATGAAGTTGCAGCTGAATCCATAACCATCTACACAGATGGCTAAAAAATAGGTGCTGGCGTTGGAGCTGGAGTGTTCTCTGAATCACTAAACCTAAATAACATATTTCGACTTTCTGGCGGAGATATCGAAAGAAGGAGAGGCACCAAAATTAGCTTTAATAGTGGCAATGCGAGGAAATAGAGAGGTATTACTCCAGGAACTATGTTCGGAAGTTTTACCAAAAGGTAAAAAGAACGTGTCAACGCAACAATACCCGAGCAGATACCTGTAGAGACGAACAGGGAAACCTAGTAGTGGAAACACAGTCGGTGCTGAGGATATGGAAAAACCATTTCTACAGACTGTTAAACGGTGATGACGACACAAATTCCGCTGTCAGGCAGAATGAACCATTCAACATGGGTGATGAAAGCCAAGACTCCCGCCCACCTGACCAAAATGAAGTGAGGATAGCAATATCCAAACTGAAATCCAACAAGGCTGCCGGGCCGGACAGCTTAAGTGCCGAACTTTTCAAGGCAGCGGGAGATGATTTGGTAGAGAGCATACACCAACTCGTCTCCAAGATTTGGCCAGAGGAAAGTATGCCTGATGAATGGAACCTCAGCATTGTTTGCCCGATCCACAAGAAAGGAGACCCTCTTAACTGTGCCAACTATAGAGGTATAAGTCTCCTCAACATCGCATATAAGATCCTGTCTGCCGTGCTGTGTGAACGCCTAAAACCATTCGTCAACGAACTGATTGGACCCTATCAGTGCGGTTTTAGGCCCAGTAAGTCCACAACTGACCAGATTTTCACACTTCGGCAGATCCTGGAAAAAACCCAAGAAGTCCAGATCGATACTCACCATCTTTTTATCGATTTTAAGGCCTCATATGACAGCATTTATAGAGACGAGATGTACAGAGCCATGTCTAGTTTTCGCATCCCTGCCAAACTCGTCAGATTGTGCGGGATGACGATGGAGAACTCTCGCTGCTCCATTGAGGTCGGAAACAATCTCACCGAGACCAAGGATTTAGACAAGGCGATGCGCTGTCATGTAACTTCTTCAACATCATACTTGAGAGAATTGTGCGAAACTCGCAAGCCAACACCAGGGGCACAATTTTCCAAAAGTCTGTGCAATTACTTGCTTACGCCGACGAAATCGACATCATTGGCAGAACACAGCGAGCTGTCACTGGTGCGTTTGCAAGTATCAGTACAGAGGCGGCAATAATGGGTTTAGAAGTGAATGAGGGCAAAACGAAATATATACTGTCAACAAGAAGGGTCACACAACATCGACGAATCGGACAGAACGTCACGATAGACAGCTATAACTTCGAGGTAGTTCGGGACTTTATCTATCTCGGCTCCGCTATTAACTCTGACAACCGCTGTTACTTTGGCCTTAGGAGGCAATTGATTAGTAAGGCCTTGTCGAGAAACACCAAGGAGACTCTATATAAGACCCTCATCATCCCAGTCCTGCTGTATGGCGCAGAAGCATGGACGTTATCAAAGGCGGATGAAGATCTCCTTGGTCGTTTCGAACGCAAAATTCTTCGAGTGATTTTCGGTCCCGTTTGCGTTGACGGGCTTTGGAGGAGGAGATTTAACAGCGAACTCTACGAGCTGTACAGCGACATCGACCTGGTCAGAAAGATACGGATTAGTCGTCTAAGATGACGGGACACCAACGCTCCGGCCCGAAGAGTCTTCGAATCCAACCCGGAGGGACAACGCAGTAGAGGAAGACCTCGCCTAAGGTGGCGCGCGCAAGTGGAAGGGGACCACAACCAACTTGCAGTGCGCAACTGCAGGCAGTTAGCTAAAGATCGTGCTAACTGGAGAGGCGTATTGGGTGAGGCCCAGATCCACCCCGAACTGTAGCGCCACCTAAGTAACTAAGTAAGTGGCAATGCCATGTCCCTATTTTCATTGATATCTACGCCGCAATTAAGGCAATCTCCGCTGTTGAAGTCGAGTCCAATGTTTGTGACGTTACATAATATTAAACTGTACTGACAAACTAGCAAGGGAGGAGTCTACCATGACATGCCCTGATCGGGCGGACCAGTCTGTCAAACTGACAATGCATGGTTGAAGGAGAAAATATACGCCATCTAACATTTTATTTTTTTCAACTAGTGCTTATTTCGCGAATGGTAACACTTCGCTCATGTCTGATTTGACAGATAATTAGTTTTATCCTTCCGTTGAACGAATATGGTTGTGTATACGCTTGAACAACGCTGGGAAATATTGCGACATAATTGGGCCTTTTTTTTAAATGAGCAAGGAGTGGCCGTTACAGTCAATGGCGATCGTTTTTGGGACATGTTGAACGAATTTTTGTTCACAAAAATTGAAGAGGAGGATATTGGCAACATTTGGTTTCAATAGGACGGCACTACGTGCCACACAGCCGAAGCTACACTCGATGTTTTGCGCCCTGTTTTAAAAAAAAAATAAGTTATTTGGCGGTCCCTATATGTGTCTCACTTTTGTTTCCTTCCGATGCGACCATTTTTTTTTAAACAAAGATCTTTAGAAAAACACTTAGGAAATTTTTTCTTCCCTATTTGTGTATTTACGCTAAATTAATGTGGATTACATTACACTTACATTTCTGAACAAAATTCAATTGTGAAATAAGCCCTACAATATGAAAAAGAGTTTCTTTGGAATTTCCCTTTTAAATTTATTATGAATTTCTCTGGGGGGGAGATTAAATTCTTTTTAAAATACCCATTGCTCTCTTCGATTTGTGTAATATCTCAAAATAATATGTGTCGCAAAAGTATTTTTACCCCCCACGCAGTAAAATTAAATTCGACTGCAACACTTGACAGACCTCTCAGTCATCGAAACAGGTGCTAACATTCATTGAATTCACCTTGACCCAGTGATGCTCGTGCCAACGTATTTTTATATTACGAATATTTTTTCGGTACTTCTGAAAATATCTTTTTGATTTTTTTGATTTTCTATCACTTCAATTAATTAAATCACGTAAACTACTTATAAATATTTCGATTGAGGATTTATTTTAACATATTTCTTTTTCTCTTGTTTTTTTTCAGGTAAGCGAACAACAATTTTTTTAATAAATCAAAAAAAAACTTTCTTAAGTGAGTGGAAATGATTAAAATTGCTTGGATTTCATGGTGATATTTCGAAGAAAAAAAACTATAGTCATAGTCTTATTGGAAATGTTTACTTCTTATCACTTAATCAGGTAACTTTATCGTAAAACAATGTTTTCCAATGAATTACGAAATGAGTAATTCTGCATGAGTGTGCGTGCAGATAGGACAAAATACATATGGGTAGGGTGTTTGGGTAAACAATGTTTTTGTTATAATTAGCAAATGTATACTATTGAAGACATCAAACAATAATTAGGAAGCCATTGAGCCATTGAGACGTCTCAGGCGAAAAGTGGCCATCGAGAAATAGACAAAGTGATTTGGCTATTGGGTGTGTGTGATGGACATCGACTGGCTTGTTGACGATAATATGCGACATTGATTGGTGGGATCTTTTGTAATATCAAGTGGAGCGGACCTTGAAATGTTGTTACGAGGAGATGTGTGTAGATTTCATAACGCTATTTCACGGGCTATTTTTGATTTTATCTTATGAACAATGTTAACAGCAAAAAACCTGATAGGTACAATAAGTTTTGAAAGGGCGCATGCGACACGTCTTAGCCGTTCAAGTCATCAAAGTAAAGTTTTGTAAAAGTTTTCCAAAAGAAAACATAATATTCTCGAACACTTAGTTTTTAAAACTAAGTTTTTGCAAAGTTTTGAGACTAATGGTGCGATCAGAAGTTCATCCGAACCTTGTCATTCGGATGACAAGTTAAATGACATGCCGGATGATAGGCGATCACACTGGATGACAACTTTAGTACAAATTCTACGTAATAGTGACGTCAGGATGTCATCCGGTTGACCGCTTGAGAGCACCTTAAGGCCGGTATTTACCGACGAGTCTTAAACTAAGAATTGCTAAGGGCACAATATTTTTAAGAAAACAATATTACTCCATGCCCATAAAAATCTACAAGTGAGCCATGGTGTGATTTATGTAATCTATTTTCTACTGCGCAACAATATCTTAAACGTGTACTTTTTTGAAGTCCTCACTTGTAGTTCTTTTTAGCCTAGAAAAATTAGAGCTTTTTATGAACAAGTTCGATTCAAAGCATGCTTTTTTCAGTGCTCTACTCTAAAAAAAATAGCCTAACGAAGCGGTGTTAGCATTCGAGTACGGGATTGCTGACCTGCCATAAAGATAGACGGACCCTTTTTTTCAAAAGTGAAAGAAAAAATATGAGTACATTTCCTTGAGCAGCTGACAGATATAACGGATAAAAAAAATAAGGTAACTAGTGAGGGACACACGCGACGAGCTAATGAACTATCTTTGACTAAAAATGTGACGGAAGGTTTTTTCTTATCTAAATCTAAACATTTAGCTGCGTTCTTGGTGACATCGAATATGTGCTCATTCCAATGAAGATTGCCATTAACGCAAATGCGTGGAATGGAAAGTCTTTCGGCTATTCATGACAGCAGACAGCATTGTGTTTGAAAGTACTTCACTCAAATATGTTGCAGACTTGAAAACGTCCAAAACGTCCCGAAAATTAATTTCTAGTCAACTTAAGAAAGGTATCATCGATTCCGATTGCATGCATTTTTGACAAAAGAGCTTGATGCCAAACTCTGTCAAATGCATTTGAAACATCAAGTGCATCGATCCTACATTCACCATCACATTTTCGCTGGACAATGGCTGTTTTCAATCTTTCGGAAAGATAGCTATAAAGTAAGACAGATAGAAAAGCTTACCCAGTGGCTTTGCCAGCGTGGAAGAACGATATGGGGAATACCATCTAGACTAGCGGATTTTTGAATGTTGAGACCTTAAAGTACTCTTGCCAAAATAAGAGGGAGAAAGAGGATAAGTCAGTACAAGGGCAGCTGCAAAAAAGCAGCAAGCAGATTGACGTACTTGACAAACGACCAAAAGTTTTTAGTATCGGTGGGAGTTTGTAGTATTTTTTACCTCAACTTTTAGTCCTATCCAACACATGCACCAACGTTAGCCACTACTGCTGTTTTTTTACTAAAAAAACGAATTGGTAAATTAGGACCGGAAACACAAACAGTCGCATTTTTGCGAAGTCTTCGACCACTTTTTTAAGGCCGTCCTCAATAATATCGTAGAAAAGCGGCCTTACGTATTCCCGAAAATAATCAAGAGGACTTCAATTATAAGATCTTGGAGTCTAATTTAATGGTCCATTATTTCATATTGGCCACTAAGCGAGTGGTCATAGGTTCAAATCTGCCCGAAATTACAACCTAAAGTTTTATTCGCTCTCCCACGTCGTGCAAAAGTCTGACAAACACCCAAGATTAAGAATGTCGTATTCGGCATTTAATTGAAGTCAAAAAAGTACATATATCTTCCAACACAAAATGGTTGGATGAGTAGGCTGTATGTTCCGTTTTCGGCTTCTAATTTGATTTAGATTTGCTACTTCTGCTGTCATGCAACACATCTTCATTTCAGATTCTAAAACATTTGGCTTTATACATTGTACATGCGACGAAAAACTCAACAATGTAGTCTTTCGTTCAGCTTTGTCTTCTTTCACTTTTCGTTCACAAAAGATATCAAAGTGGTCCTGTCACTTCACTCACACTACGCGTAGATGCTTATTAATGTTGTCTAATCATAGATTCTAGATATATTCCACTTAACCACATCCTATTCTCCTCCAAAACATACACCTAGATATCAACTGCTCGTTGGAGGGATGTTTGATGCTCCTATCTTCAGCAGATAAATTAGAAACTGCAATAAATAGTAAAGGACTTAAGACGCCGCCTTGGTGCACACCGACTTAGGTTGGGAACTCTCCAAAAAAAAAAACTAATCAAACGTTATATCGATATTGCGATGTTCTTTTGTCCATTACTCACTTGAAGTCTTTGTTGTTTCTTAGAACTACAAAGGAACTTTAACTGGCTTTGGCATTGGTAACATTGGCCACTTTTACCTAACCTATGCTCAACGGAATGTTAAAAATTCCTAAAGTTTTCATAAAATTAAAATAAAAATCAATGTTACTTTCACTGGTTGTGTGTTGTTGCTTAGAAAAATTTATTTCAATGACTTAATAAACATTTACATGCATTTTTTTTTCTTTCTTTTAAATGCGTTTGTTGCATAATTCATATCTTTATCTCTATTTAAATTAAATTTCTAGTATTGCGGAATCGTTATTTGCTTATGAAATTAATCAAATTTTGTTGTTTTTTTCTTACACTGAACCAAAAAGAAAAAGTTCTTTATATTAAAGTATTTTTCATTAAAATTCAGCGATGAACATTTTCTTTGATTCAAAGAAAGGTCGTTCATCAATCAATGAACCCGTTCATTAAATAATGAATTATTCCTTGTATTAATGACGATCAGTTAATTGATTTATGTATTTTATTTATTAATCAACGTGCTACGTACATTGAATCAAAGAACTTTTTTCTTTGTGTCAACGAATTTGGTTCATTAAATCAATGAACTTTATTCATCAATGTACAGTATTGTGCAAAACCTAAGCAACTTTTCCTACTCTCATGTAAAAAGTTGTCTTCCACTTTTAAAAATAATTCCCGGTATTGCTCCCCAGAGATTGCGATCGGGTGGTCATTCACAGTCATTTTCAATATGGAGCGCGCTAAATATGATAAAACCTTCAAATAAATTAACCTATAATTAATAATTAACACAGTCAAAAATTGCAAAAATATTCGGAATTAATAAATCTATAGTTTCACCTTTGATTAAAAAATTTAAAGCTACCGGTAGCTTAGAAAATATGAATGTAGGAGGAAGGCCGCGTAAAACAACTGTTCGGGAGGATAGGAAAATAACGAGATTAATCAAATCAAATTAAATCCCTTTATTTCCTCTCGGGAAATATTGTCGACTTTGAATTTGAACGTTGACTCCAGTACGGTTCGTAGACGGGCTCTTGAAGCTGATCTTAAAAGTTATTCAGTGTTGAAGAAACCTATGCTTACGAAGAAGCATGTACAGAAAAGGTTTATTGATAAAATTGTTTTTTGAATTGAAATAATCTTTATAGGTTGAATTTTGCTAAAAAAAATATATTAATTGGTCAGTCGGCAAGTGGAAAAGTGTGTTATTCAGTGATGAATGTAAATTTAACCTGTGGCACACTGATGGCATACAATACGTTAGGCGTACGCCCAAGCAAAGACTTAATCCATGCTTCTGTAAAAGTACACTGAAGCATGGGGGTGGTTCAGTTTCAGTTTTTAATGCTTTTTTTTTAGTAATTCATTGATTCTTATATGCTAGACAAAAATGCTTAAAACTAGCTTAACTAACTGGCCCTATACGGGCGCTCTAAGTTAAACAAAAATTATTAATATTGTCTTTCGACTTAACCTAACTTACATTTTAGATATTAAAAATAAATACAAAAAACACTTATAACTAAACTAAGAAAATTTTATTAAAAAAACTTAGTAACCGGACTTTTTTGTTTTTGTCTTATCTTATAAGTAAAACTTACATGCTATCTTAATAATAAATCTTAAGCTAACTTACCTATGCTGCATAATTATTTTTTTTTTATATATATATATATATATACCCCTAAGAGCCACGTGCCTTCCTATCTTACATCTAAAGCTTACACCTACCACCTACTTAAACTACTTAAACTATGTAAGCCGGTCAAGGCAATTTAATATAATATATATGACAAGCCGACTTTGTCGGATCTACCCCGGATCAAAAGGGATCGACGAGGGAGCTCTCTCTGAAAGCCACCAGAATTGCTGGTGCTATTTTTCTACATCTACATTATCGCGCCCCGATACCGACCGACTAAACCGGAGATGCTCCTCAGCGCTCTGTGTGACGTCTCTGTTGTAGTTGAGTCGCCTGTCCACAGTTGTCCGAGCAACGTGGAAGATTAACGGTACCGCCGATCTATCCTGGATCAGACCTGCCTGATCAAAGTAGAGGAATGCTTCTGGGGGGACAAAGCCGCTAAGACGCACCCTCTCATGGTACATATAATTGGGGTAATAAGCCCCGAAGATCAGGTTATTCATCGAGGTCATTGCCCTCGCAATGTGCCTTCGAGTCATCTTGATCAGGAAATTGTCCACTCTAATCAGATTAGCCCCGCTGTATAGGACCTCATTGGAATAGAATTTTTATGTACTGAGATTCTGGTGTTCTATATAGGTGAAGGCAAGCCCGGAGGCAGGCCCTCTCAAACACCCGAATCTTTTCCATCCTACTTGCCCCTATGTTGAACCACACGGGACATCCATATGCTAGCATGGGCCGAATGAGGGCCATGTAGCAGATTACCTTCACCCTTGCATCGAGTTGGCTGCTGTAAAACAGTCTCTTTGTAAGGGCAAAAGCATCTCGGGCTCTGGAGAGAGCAACATCTACATGTTTGTTAAAATATAGATATTGGTCTAACCAGAGTCCAAGGTATCTGACCACATTTTTGTGCGCAAGTGGACGCCCGTGTGTTCCAATAATAGAAAGCTTTCGCCAATTTTTTTTAGTATCCCTAGTGGCCATAGACAACGGGGTTCTGAATAGAATAGTTTTCGACTTCTGAAAGTTGATTTTCAACTTCCAGTCGTCGCAATATCGCTGAATCTTATCGAAGTCACGCTGCAGTAGAGTTGCAATGACGTCGATCTTTGGACCTGATCAAATCGTCCGCGTACGCAATCGCGTGCTGAAGAGAACCTATCAGATCAGCTGTGAAAATATTGAAAAGGATCGGCGCATTAACCGCTCCCTGGTGCAGACCATTTTTGATTTCGAACACTCCAGTAGACGTCACATTGCCATGTTTTACAACGAACTTTCTACCGGTAAGCATATTAAGTAACATGTACAGTAGTGGTTTACTTATGCCCAACCTGCCTAACTTGTAAAAGAGCCCTTCCAATCATATGGTATCAAAGGCCTTCTCCAAGTCAATCAGGCAGGCACCCGTGCATTGTTTTTTACTTTTGTACCACTGAATGTCGGACACCAGTTTAGACGCGGCATGTATTGTATCATGCCCCGCCTTGAAGACGAATTGGTCCTCAACCTGTTTATGACTTTTTCGAATACCTTGCTGATGTTTGGAAGGAGACTTATCGACCGGAGATTTGCCGGATTGGAATTGTCAAGCATGGGGGTGGAAGTGTTATGATATGGACATGCTTTTCTGGTTATGGTGTTGGTCCTTTTCATGAAATAGGGGGCATAATGGATCGTTTTGTTTACACGGATATTTTGGAAAATGTGATGCTGCCGTATGCCGAATGGAATATTCCACTTTCTTGGGTATTCCATGCATGACAACGACCCAAAGCATACTACAAAAATGGTCAAGGAGTGGCTAACAGACCATCGGATTGAATCCGATTTGAATCCGATTGAAAATTTATTCGGGATTCTTAAACGTCGCGTTGGAACAATACGGTGCAAAAACCAAATGGAGTTGATAAATTTATTGAAAATACAGTGGGACCACATACCAGTAGCTAGTATTTCTAATTTAATTGAGTCGATGCCTCGTAGATGTGCTGAAGTCATAAAAAATAAAGGATATTATACAAAATATTAAAAGAGTTGCTTAGGTTTTGCACAGCTGTTTTTTGAACTGATTTTGATTTATTTTTTTTTATTTACTGTTAATAAATGAAAATTGAAAACTTTGTTTGGGTGATTTTGAGAACACATGCAAATATGTAAATAAATATATTTACAGTTTACCGGGAAGTATTTTTAAAAGTGCGAGACAACTTTTTACATGAGAGTAGGAAAAGTTGCTTAGGTTTTGCACAATACTGTACATTCATTGAATTAATGAACTGTTCATTAAGCAAACATTTTCTTTAATGAATTTTACTTAATGAACGAAAATTCATATTTTTAAGAAGAATATTATTTTCAGTGTACGAAAAAGAAAACAACATACAAGGTGCAACCTCTCTAAAGATTGCTGCCGCCCCCCTTTAAATTTAAAACCGCTAATTAATTGCGAAATGTTAAAAATTCATGATTAGCTTGAAAAAAAACGAGGAAGAAAATAATAATAAAAAAAAAGAAAAAAACAAACCCATCAGTCCGTGCACTTATCATATAAACATGATTTTTCACCTTGACTGATCATGACGTGATTCTCTGACACGCGTATCGATCCTATTCCTATTCAATCCGATTTGCAACTATTTTACTGTTGTGTTTTGAACATTCCATCATTTGTTGTTATCGCTATGTGTTGTCTGTGTCTGACTTTAAATTTTCTATTCAACATAAATTGATGAATAAATAAATTCTTAATTAATTTTCACTTAAATACAGTTAGGAGTTATTAAGCAAAAGAAAGAAAACAACATACAACAACAGTATTGCGCCCCCTCACTCACTTCAAGAAGTCATTTGATGAGAGTCCGTCCGACGCGACGGATGAAGAGAAATCTAGGTCAGTGGACATTATATGTATGCACGAAGTTTTAGCCCCTTTGATAAGGAATAATAATATCATAATTGCTATTAGTTTGCCATTAAATAAAAAAATATCATAAATTTTCAATTCCATGAGACAGCGATTGTTTTTGGATTAAGTTACTCCAGACACATCATGTTTCGTGATAAGTGTAAAAAATTTTTTTTTTTGCTAAAATTAATTACTAAATAATTTTCCGTTTATTGGCGGTGAAAAGTATTTAAAACAAAAAATGAAGTTTACTGAGGAATTTTCAATTTTAATTGGATTGGTGCCGTTGGCTGGCGCTCGGCGGGTTGATATGAAACGAAAGAGAAACAAATTGATTGTATTGTGTTGGGTAAAATTATGCAAATTTCTTTTATTTATACATAGTAGTTTTCTATAGTTGAGTAGTGATGAATAGTGAAAGTGAGGCCGGTGTGGTGGTTTTTTTTTTTTATTTTGCTTGTTTGTTTGTTTGTCGCATTTTTAAATTTATGTATTTATTCCTAAATTATGTTGGAACTGGTTAGTGACATGTGTATGCGCGGAATTTGTTTTTATTTATTTTTGGAAAAAAATCATTTTTTTTTGTTTTTGGAATATTTACCTATCATAACTTTGGGCTTTTAATGAGGGGTCTGCAACTTTGTGTGTTTAAAATTTGCATTTTCTCTATTTTAGTGCGGTTTGAATGAGTTCCGAAAACGCACTCATGTAGAGCTGTACGTTTTCAATGAGATTCAAGCGAAACATAATAAGTTTGGTCTTTCGATTTATAACGGTTTCACGCTTTCTTGGAAAATAACCATCTATTCCAGATAGGCACACACGATTTACAGTTCAAAGTTGCATATGATAGCTTGTACGTGTATCAAACCGCGGCTGACATCCCTACCAAGCGCTTAAAAGTTGACGTTAAAGAGCACGCGTTGTTCTATAAATTTTAACCCCTTAAAGCGCACTCATCTCTGGGTAAACACTATTAATATCATGAGATCCAAAAAAACCCCAACCAATCCAGAATTTCCATTTCACAATGAGGCCTATAGGACTCGGAAGTTGTTATTCACATATACGACTGCAACGCTCATGCACTTATGAATGATATAATGACAAAAGGCCTATTGATGATTTTTCAGATTAACTTGAACTTGAATGACGCCTTTGTTCGTTGTGCAGTATAAAAAATATATCAGGTTGTGCAATCCAGGGTAAGGTTGACATTTTGACAAGGTCTTAGAAAGGTTAACTTGCTATATATTCTGAAACATCAAATTTAAACAAATTTACCGAAACACGACTGCAAACGTAAACATCGAAGGGCAACTCGAATATTCTGAAAATACATACAAAGGAAAGAACGCACCGTTTTTTAGTATTAAAACAGAAGCATGAAAGGAACAGATAATGTTGGCATTGGCAAATGAGTTCATCAGGAGTTACTCACTGATGCTGGGGGAGGAGTTACTGGTCAAACTCTTAGCCAAATGTGGGATTCTTTTTGTAAAAGGAATCATATCCAACTCGGTGTACAAAACTGGGGCCAGCTAGCTACGCATCGACCTTGAGTTTTCGTGTCTGCGGACATTTTTTTTTTTAGACTTTCCGATTTGGAGCTTGAAACGCTTGCCAGATCAAGCAGTCGATCAGCAAATGTCATCTTAGGAAAACGATTAATCAAAGTCCTCTTAACTTATTTCAAGTCCATAGCGAATTGTACTTTTGACAGCAGTTCTTGCAACAATTGCTTGACTACATGGCTTGGAAGCTACATGTTGAGCATTGCGGCCGATATATTATAAATTATGAGGGATCAATGAAAGCTGCCCACAAGGCGTCATTTGGAGCACAGTTGACGACTCTCTGCCGATCGTGCTCAATACTTTAGTAGAATTGTTCTTTTTGTCGGAACTAGCTTAAGCAACGTTTGTTCCAAAGGACAGACGGACCTGAAAGAGCTTTAAGATGTCATTTACGGCTGACAAGAGAATCTGAATGTCTAAATCACGGGAGACGTTTACTATAGCAAACGCATCAGTTGAGAGGCAGATATCACGCCGACAGTCGCTTGTAACAGGCTAGGCTCTCAAAAATTGGTATGAGTGCTTTATTAGATCTACTGACTTATGTTCGACATCAGCCTCTATCACGGTAGCTGATTTGGTGATCTATGATCCGCAGCACTGGACTATCAAAACAAAGTATGAATGGACCTTCTCTCCTGCCAAATCGACACCATTTTAGAATCAGATACTTACAACTGGCATGCACTCACTTTTTTATGACAAGTATTTTCTACAAAATCACTGAAATCAGAACAAATTGATAAAATAAAGAGCAGCGATGACAGTATTCAACCTTGGGGAATCCCATAAACTTTCATCAACATCGAGAGCATTCCAATTGTCATTTAGACTTTATCGAATATGCGTAATCATTTAGCGGATATGAGTTACATTTCCGTTTAAAAAAACAGAACTGTCGGACTGGCACGAAAACAGAACATCAAGTAACATCGCACGCACGCGTCATAGATGCTTTTTTGTTTCTTTTTAAATTAAAAAAAGAAAAAAACCCACAAGTACGTCGTAAAATTGCAAAGTTTATTCCGCTTCAATAACAAAGAGAGTGCAGAGTGCAATAAATCTTCCGGAGGTTTCAATTTAAACAATTTAGCGTTTCACGAAAAAATATATAAATGAATTTGTTTAAACAAAGAATTGATTGCTGACTGCGGCTCCCAATCCCGCTGCGTCTTGCTCTACTCATACATGAGTAACAGCGGAAGTAAATTTTTGCAACAATTTAAGATACAAAACAGAAATTATTTTTATAAAAACGCTATCGGCACGTACCGAGGAGCGCTACTGTTTCTCGTTTCTCGTTGCAGCCAGCAGCCAGTAGCATTTGTATGACGATTTTAAATCAAAACTCAGATATCTAAATCGTGAAGTTTTCTGTTTTAATTAAATGGGGCGCAATTGTATGACTAAGTTACTTGTAAAATGGACTTTTTTTTTCTTTCTACTTTTGCATATCGGCAGAGGGAAGAGAGAAAAAGATTATTGCGTTTTCTGTGTTTCGTTTGGATAGCAGAATTTCAAAACAGCGATTGTTTCTACAGACATGAGTCAAAGGCAATTTCCCTTCGTGAAAGTGAAACCATAATCAATGTCGCACCCTTTTGTCCAAACACAAAACAACAGCAGTTGAAATATTATTCATTGCAAACATGTGTGCTGCATGCACACACAATGAAAAGGGAAATACCCCCACGCAAAATTAAGTTTTTATGGCAAAAACAAAAAAAAAAAAAATATTTGCAAAAGAAGACAACCAAAAACCAACACATTTTGTGGCGAAATGCAATTTTGTGGCCGGAAATTTGTTATTAATTTCGCTGATGAGTTGAAGCTGTCTGGGTGGTTAAAAAAAAGGAAAGGAAATTTATCGGAAGATTCAGACAGACAGAGTGAAATAAATCAGACTGCGAAGGAAACAGCATTTGGTGGTTTGTTAAGGTACTGAGCGAGGCGATATTCAGTATATGGCATAGGTATATATGTATTCATGTATTCGGTTTTGGTAAGTGAAAACCGTTAAAGCACATAGATTTCTTTTTCGAGAAAGAACCCCTATAGTCTTGTAGACTTCTTATGTTGCAAAGATACGAGCAAAATAAGATGTGTTTCCAGTTATGGACTTTCGTTCAAATTTAAGTCCCATTCCATTTGCATCATTTAATCCCAGACTTGTTGTACCGACATGGCGGTTTTTTTTTAATTTGCTTCTAAGTCACACTCTTTGCCTTAGCAGATTCCTGGTAAAATGCCAGAATGTTAGTTTATAATTGTACTTGTGTTGTAAATTTAAACAATTTGGAAGGCTTTATCATCTGTGAATAAAGAAGAAATTACTCCCTCAGAAGAAGCTATTGAAAAGCTGTACCGAGCAGCCTTTCTATAGCTGACATTTTTAAATTTTTTTATATCAATGATTTGCTAAAAAATGGAGCTTAAAGGGAGTGAAGGATTGGGTGGCCCACAATGTTCGAAGTACACCATAAACCTTTCCAACAGCTATATTAATGTGGTTGTCTCAGGTTAAGTGCTTACTAAACCGGTCATACCCAAGTTTTTAGCAGTTTCAACGCATTTGATTGTCTCGCTGTTGAGAAATATAGACTTTTTAGATATCGCAAGGCAATTGGATTTCTTAGTGTTCAAAATAAGGCCATTCAGATTTGACCAACGCACTATATCAGTAAGATCTTCATTTATACAGGCAGCATCGTTCTCGATTAAGCCCAAGGGATAGCTCAGAACCTGCTGAACGTCATCAGCATACATGTTTATTGAACAGTGTTTAATAACGGCTGGGGGTTCATTAATATACAGAGAGAAAAGAAGGGGTCCCACTATGCAAGCCTGTGGAACACTCCTGACTGTAGATAAGAAATCAGATAAATTATCATTTATATCGACTGCTTGCATTCTGCCACTCAAGTAGGACGACATGAGCTTTACAGCACTTGATGAAAATCTGTAGAACGATGATAGTTTGCGAGCTAAAATAGAATGGTCTATCAAGTAGAATCAAGTAAGACCAAGAAAGACACCTGATCTTTAGACACGTCAATGAAGCTGTGCTTCCGCCGAAAGCTAGATTGCCTTGAAGACAGAAGGTTATGCATACAAAGGTAATGGTTAATTTGCTCTTGTAAAATCTTTTCAAAAACCTTAGATAAAAAACGAAGAATGGAGATCGGTCTGAATTGGTCTCCCTTGGAAGTTTTGGGAACACGTATAACTTTGGCGGATTTCCACAGGAGACGAAGGAAGAACGGAAGATGGAGGAAGCTTATCTCTCCTTTGTAATTATAACTCTATAGATATTTTACAAGCGAAAAGTGGCCTTAGGTACCCTGTGTTCCTCAAGAATTGACCAACTTAAATTTGCAGACCTACTGCTATTTTACTCAATAGTGCCTCTTATCATGCAGAGGGCGATTTTATGTCTGCAACCTCGCTATTAGGGAGCAGCCCTCCTATTATTGCAAGCTCATGCGCCTGCACTTTTTCCTCAATACCGAAGTAACACCCAGCACAGTGTCAGTCTTCTGAATTCCCGACTTCTTAAAATACTTTGTTTATACTGTTTTAAATAATCTTTGCATATACACAACCTAGCATCTACTCCAAATCGAACTATGAAACTATGCATTCCATTACCTGCCCTCCATCCGCGAGATTTCAAAAAGGTGATTTTAAAAAGCAGGATATCGTACCTAACAGAGTTGTAAAAGAATGCAATCATTTGGTGTTGCATTCTTTGAAATCTCACTCAATGAATTCAAAGACTTCATATGCTTCAAAGACTTCAAATGCTTCAAAGATTTCAAAAGACTTCAAAGACTTTAAAGACTTCAAAGACTTCAAAAGACTTCAAAGACTTCAAAGACTTCAAAAGACCTCAAAGGCTTTAAAGAATGCAAAAGACTTCAACTGAGTTAAAAAGTAGAGTGAAATCTCAAAAGAATGCACTCATATGGTTGAATTCTATTGAATGCTTCAACAAGAATGGTAATTCATTGACTTCAAAATGAATGGTGATTGCATTTTTCAATCTCAAGTCTTTAATTGAAGTCAATGAATTGAATCATTTTTAAGAAAATTCAAAAGAATGAAATGTCAAAATGAATGCAATCTTTTACAACCCTGGTACCTAACCCCTTCGGACTGTATCAGCATCAATGATGTCCGGTAGTCGTATAGACACTCTCAGTTTTGCATCTTCTGAGAAGATACCAGAGCCTGATCCTTCCGCTGTTTTCGAACCATCAGTGAAAATCGCAATTTCGTTCGATCTGATCATTACATTTCTTTGCCTATCATTTCTTTCCGGAGGAAGCCGGAGGTGCTACACATAAATATATTAGTATCCTAATCAGAAAATACATTTAAACCTCAATAATACCTTGACTTATGTCTGGTTTAAGCAAATGCCTCCTTCCCCTTCTTTCCAGAAGCGTCGCAGACAGTTGTATCACTTAAGCCTATCACTGTTAGAGTGCGTGGCAAAATCGTGGTGGACCTTCAATATGTCCACTAGGCGCCCGCAGTATATTGGGAATCTTCCGCTTTTTTTAACATTTTTGAAACATTGCTGAACTTGGCGTGGAGTAGAATGCGTTTTCAAATGGTCATTGCTAAAAGCCACGTTCCTATTTTGGCGTGCTATATTTTCAACAGTTGAGATGTGGGTCCCATAGTCCTTATCTTGTTAATAAAATCGATATCAACGTAGCTCAACTCCATTACCCATACACTTATGCCAGCAAGCAAATATATTTAAAAACCTCTTGCTCTCTGCATTCTTAAAGAGGGCAACTATCCTAAATTCATCACATCACTTGGTTATTGCACTGTGCGAAAACAATTGCTTAAATCCTTCACAACGCCACATTAAATATTTAAATCTAATCTAGTTCAAGTGCGTCCTTATACAGCGAACGCATATCCTTGAACCGATTCTTAAAGCGCTCATTCTACAGTGAATTATTTCATTAATTTATGAGTTTTTGCATCTGCATCCCTTAGGGTCACAAAAATCCCATATGGATGCATATAATGCAGTCAAACGCACAAAGAAGCACATATCCTTGAATGAATCATATTTCCCCCTTATCCAGGGCAATGGGGTTGCAAATGAAAGGAACTTCCGCAACATGATTAAGATTCGCGAATACAAAAATTCTCCTACCACAAGGCCAAATCTGCAAATGTTTTTTTTTTTTTTTTGGTTTCCCCTCAACATTGCGATCAATATATTATGAGTCATTCGTGACAACGTGATATCCTTCCCAAGGAAGCAACAATTCTATACTCGAGATATGTTATAAGGAAAAAAAAGAAAGGAAAACGTGTCCACCCACACGTATATGCGCGTCGATTTTTTGCACCCCCCCTCTGGTGTCCTGGTCGCATGGTTGTATCCTTCGCATAAATCTTCATTTTCGCTCGAGCAAGTCCAAAACGATGAGTAAACCCGGGACGAATTAAGCCCGTCTACCGCATGTCTTTCCGACTACGATGACTCATAGGGAAAAACGTTGTTTGTGGATACATAATGTTTGTGGATGTATACTAGATTGTCAGGGGGAGAGAAAATCCACCCTCAAGTTGTCCTTGCTCGAATTCTTGTTGCTCTCTTGTTTGATGTTGGCTGAACAGATTGTAAGGGTTGTATTTTGCAGTAAACAAAAAAAACAAAAAACAGGGGATTCCCTACTTTGTTGCATATGCAGTACTTGCTGAAGCTTTTAAAGAAGCATCTCGAAACATATCGAATCATTAAATAATCAGTGAGATCATGCGGGTCTTTGGATGGATAGGGAAGAGGGGGGGGGGGGGGCTTTATAAGACCAACCCCAATCAGAAAGCCATATATGCCGTTTATGAGTTTCAAATGAATTTCAGCTCTGAACGCAAAAACAAACAAACAAAAAAGAAAATGTAATCATGAAAGCACTTTCTCTAATTAGCAATTTGTAGACACAACGAAAAGGGCGTGTTCCTAGGGTTGGTGGCTATACATAAACTGGACAAGGACCTAGTTTTGGTTTTTTTTTCGAAAAACATTGCAGTGACATTTACATAGTCTCGATGATGTTGGAAAGTTTTGTGACATGAAAATCGGAGTAGGGGTAATGGATTTTTAAAATTTTTGGCAGAACAAGAAACACACATTACGTATTATTATATATGGAGATGACCCAAATCCTTTGTACTGAAATAAAAGTTTTGTTGATTTTATTGCGCCAAATCGGGCGTTGATTGCTTGAAGATAGTAAAAGTGGATTTTTATTGTTTTGTTTTGCTTTGTTATGCCCGCAACTTCTAGTGAGAGTGGGATAAAGTTGTGAAAGAACTAGATTGACACAATAAATTCAATGGTGCCGCTGGTTGAGATTTCGGAAAAAGAATTCTATGTACATTTCAAAGGAATTCGATGACTTGATATCTGAAGACAAAATGCACTAAGATCTTATAGTTCATTATACGACTGCTCAACTGGTCATTTACGGGCCAAGTGGCTGTGATCGGAGACAAGAGAAGGTGGCGCCTAGGATAACCCACCTGGCTCTGTATATTCACAGATAAAAAGCAACGTAGTTCCCTAGTCTCCACACAGATCCAATTTCTTTCCCTTTTCCTTTTAAGATGCTCGCTAAATAAACTGAACATCGGTTTCAGACCGACACCTAAGAAAAACAACTTTATGTAAATGTTGTCCGCAACTCCGTTTCAAATGGTCCATTCGGAAGGTCCAATTTTGCGAGCATTTCGGCCTGTAATCCACGAATTACGCGCGTTATGTTAACGACTTTACGTAGCCCCACAAGAAATAATCAAGAGGCGTTAAATGGCATGATCTTGGCGGCCCCTGTGAGTTGGTCATTTCGAGAAAAAAAAAATCATCTTTTGTTTCACGAGCTGTGTGGCATGTGGCACCATCTTAATGCAACCACATGTCAAGCAAATTCAACTCAGCCAACTGGGGCAAAAAAAGTCGTTCGCCGTTGAAGGTAACGTTTCTTCCACGGTCGTCTTTCTTTCAACAGAAATGTAAGGCAACCATTTCCATGAGAAACGGACCGCTGAGTACGTTTTATCGCCACGGAAATATTCAACTACAGGATTATTTGGATTATTAAAAGCTATTGTCAAAAACACATACCTCATGGCCACAGGAGAGGGCAAATACATGATGACATCGTGGATGACCCGCTAAAGTCTTCAGATAAAAGTTGCAATAACAGTCCACAATGATATCCTTAAATAGACGTAGTACGTTAAAGTCGGCCCGTAGACACTGGAACAGCTTAGAGATAGCTTAGAGACAATAAGGTCCGCTGAGCCTTGTCTGTCAAGGGCCGAAGCTCTTTCGTTACCCTTGATGCCGCTGCTAAAAAAGATGAGTTGACAAACAGGCTATCTCGCATATGTTATCTTTGTTCTTGTTGCGAACAAAGTAGGCAGTTTTGGTTGTGTTATTCTATAGTTTGATTTTAGACCTAAGTAACTGTTATAAGCATTCGTAAAGGGGGAGGGGGAGAGATAGAGCTGTGTATCCGAATCACAAACTTGTGTGTTCTTCTTAAAGTTGTCTGTAGGATGTCTAACCCTTTTGCGCACTCAATTTATCATCACAGGGTGATTGAGCTATTGACACTGATTCAAAGTGAAGGCATACCTACTACTATAAATCTAAAGTTGAATCTAAGGTTGAAAACCCGCGCACCAGGTATGAACGTGGTTGAAGAACTAACTACGCGCTTTCCTCACTGTCTAAACTGATCTTAATTGCTTCAAAAAGTTACCAAAATATGAGCTGTCTCCTATGTAAAAGCTGATTACTTTCAAAGCTAGTAAATTCCATTTAGCTATCTTGCCAAGAGCCCCCCTCAAATTCAATCTCTTAAATGCTGACAATTGGTTCTCACAAAAGACTTTTAATGACTGGCCTTAACATAACTCAATAATAACTCAAAAAAAAAAAGTATAACCCATAACATGGAACCTTGTGGGACTCCAAAAAATGTCTTTTCACCAAAGTCGTATACAACTCTTCCACTGCGAGTGCAATTTCTTTTGAAATTCCAACCATTAACGACAACACTGATGCGCCTTAACAAGTATTTCAACTTAAGTGCCTGTCCAACACGGTGTTATACTCACATTCAACAATAGCGTTTGGGAGTTTAATTTCTTCTCTTTTCTATAGATACGAGCGGCGGCGACGACGACTACGACGATGTCGGCGGCTGTAATTGACACAACGGAATGCCAGCCAGTTTGCAATGCCATTTCACGACCACTCCTCCTCTGACAACAATTTCAAGTGTATTTAATTATTTTTTTTTTCCCATATAGTTCCCTCGCCCGATAAGAGAAACACGCAGACACCGAGTCAATGGACACGGACACATATAAATCGAGGGTGTAACCCAACCGAAAGGTGATACCACCGAATGAAAGACTCTAAAATTCGATTGTGAAACTATGTGTATAAGTTGGCGCATTTCTGACACCATTTCTCAAAGACACTGCCAAGTACGTAAGAGTGGTGTAGTTTTCCTGTTGTTTGTATCTTCACAATCGACACATTGCAATTTTTTGGCTACTAAATGTGTCGATTTCATAACGAATTGCATGAGAAAATCTCATTCGTTTCCCAGACTATTTTTGTGAGAAAGCCCTAAAAGAGGAGATAATAATGGCTTAAACTACGTGTAGAGAGAGGGCTAAAGTTTCAAAAAAAAAAGAAGAAAAAAACCAGAAGAAGCGAACAAAAAATTTACAAACAATCAACGATTTCTCATGTTATGTTTGTAAATGATGATGTTGCGGAAGATTTTTTCTTTCTTTCATTTTTATGTTGCACATTTACATTTTATGGAATTGAGAAAAACTAGAGAAGAAGAAGAAATTAATGAATGTTTTGGCGCATTTTTCCAGTGCAGCAAAGGAAGACATCATTTCAGCGAGGTAGTTATGCTGGAAACGAGATGTGAAGTGGAAGAATGTGTAGCAATCGTTGTTGTGTAGGAAATAAGGAGAAAAATTATTGAAAAGGAATTAATTTTATTGAAATACATGATGTCTGAGGCCCGTGGCTGCTGATTTTGCTTTGTAAATAGATACAAAATACAGGATTAATGTATGCAAGGTATTCATTTCAAAGACAGACTTGAGATGGGTATATTTATGTATCAGATGGCAAGCTGCTGCCTGGGTATAGTGTTGTCGTTAGTTGCTGACGATTGATAAGCGACGACATGAACTTCAGACGTTGTACTTGTTAATGAGAGCTATAATTTGTCTGAGTATACGATTGTGTATGTTAAATATGAGTCCGGAGTGAGTTTGTCAATGGTTTTTCTCTAAATACACACTGCAGGTACTCAGTGTGCGAATAACATGTTAACACTTCTCTATGGCACTTGGAAACCATTCGTCTTTGATGACGAAGATGTCTGCTGCTGGTCTGCAAATTCAATGGCCGACTGAATATTTTTTTTAATTTTTCTCGAGTTAAACTCTGCCAGAATATCATTCGGCCAATTGTATGGGCCATACGTCCTATTCCACGATGATAATCACCTCCTATATTAAGTTGCATTGGAATCCGCTCAGCCGTTCGAGCATGATCGAAGGACAAACAGTCTAGGTAACTTATATAAGGTTAGACTTTGGTCGGTGATGATTTCTCGCTGATCTTGCCTCCATTGTGATAGCCGGTTTTTAGGTCTTTCAGTTCTACTCATAGTTACCTATCTCGATGTCCTCAAAATTCTCAAGTGAGTCATCGGATAATTCTCCAATACCTTGGAAGTAGTAGTTTCCAGGTGTTGTGTTGTCCAAGTGCCAGACCTGGGCAGAGGCAGAGATATTAAGGTTCAACCTTGTGGGATTCCTCTTCACCGTAGCCTCTAAAAACCTTTTCATTTGATTGATTATTATTATTTATTGGCTTTCATTTTGATCTTGTATAGGGTGAGCCAAATAAGGTTTTTTTTTTGAAAATGCTATCAAAAAAAAAACTACTGAATATTTTCTCAAATTTCATTTTTTATTTGAAAGTACAATCCTTGCGGTTAATAATGGAAAATAATTTCATTCAATGGCTGCCTCGGCTGGCCATGCAGTAGCCTACACGATCGGTCCAATTTTTAAGCACATTATCGATTGTGTGCAGCTGTATTTCACCAATGGCTTCACGAATATTGTCCTTTAAAGCGTCAATTGTCTCTGTTATTACGGCACCCCACAAATAATAGTCCAACGGTGTCAAATCGCAGCTCCGCGGTGGCCAAACGACATCAGCTCTGCGGCTGAAAATGCGATCTTCAAAAACAGGGCGCAAAACATCGCGTGTAGCTTCGGCTGTGTGGCACGTAGCGTCGTTCTGTTGAAACCAAATGTTGCCAATATCCTCCTCTTCAATTTTTGTGAACAAAAATTCGTTCAACATGGCCCGATAACGATCGCCATTGACTGCAACGGCCACTCCTTGCTCATTTTTGAAGAATTTGAAAAATGACACAATTATGCTTCTGGACCAAAATCCGCACCAAACAGTGACTCGTTTTGGCTATATCACCTTCGCAATGTCTGCGTGCGGATTTTCTGTGCCCCAAATGCGACAGTTTTGCTTGTTTACATACCCGCCAAGATCAAAATGAGCTTCATCTGAAAAGATGATTTTTTTGGCAAAATCGGCAACTTCTCTATGTCGCTATGTCGCAATATGTCCCAGCGTTGTTCAAGCGTACCATATTCACAACAACCATATTCGTTCAGCGGAAGGATAAAACTAATTATCTGTCAAATCAGACATGAGCTGTGTTACCATTCGCGAAATAAGTACTAGTTGAAAAAAAAACGTTAAATGGCGGACCCTATATTTTGAGATCGTAGACTGACTGGAGTGCGCGGTCCATTATCCATTTCGGATCCTTTTCCTGCTAGCTCAACATCCACTTTAGGTCTCTTTGTATCCAGAAACCTAGAAGAGACATAGCTGTAAAACAAAGGGCTTTGATTATATTCCAAAAGCGGTAACTGGTTGCTTGGCTGTCAATGAATATGGAACCAGAACATCAGCTTGGAGAACTCTACTATGATCAGGAAGTCTGTTCCTGTTCCACAGTCCATCTTCAATCCATTTGTTTTAATGGATATGTATTTCATTTGGGGTCATTCGTGTACCATTCTTCCCTGCTCGGGAAGGATTATATGATAATGTCAAAAACCATGTAAGGTGAGAGGTACTCGGAGCTAACGTTGTTTCCTACTTAAATGGAATATTTGCGTGCCCTAAGAGTTTCTATGTAAGTATCGATCTTTGCCGAAGACATTAACTGCCTTTCTTGCTCGTTTATTAACATTCAACCTCCAGTTAAGTCTTCTATCAAGGATAACCCTAGATACGTCGCAATCGCCGCCACAACGTTGGAATTTTGCATTATTCTCATTACTGGGCATTTTTTTTGGCATTGTTCAATACTCCTTCAGAATCTAGGAAACGCTGCTAGTGAAGTGTAGAAGTCACCGGCCCTGACATTGGTGTAACTTGACTTCCCTGCCTTGGAAATGAAGACAACCTTCTCTAAACGCCAGGGTTTTGGAATGTAGCCGAATCTAAGACTGCGAATGAAAAGATTCTTTTTTGAGGACCGGTAGCTATCAATTGCCCAGACTATCTTCTCTTTCCGTTATAACTGTTGATGCGGCTAATGTGGCGTTCTACATAGCTTCTTTTACTCCGTGTACATCCTTTTTGTACTTTTGTCCGTTTGTTGTCAGAGGTTGAGGGTTTCATTGTCGGATACTGTCCAGTTTACGTTACTGTCTTCTAAGTATCCAGGAACAGCGAGTTCCTTGGATAGAATTATCCTGGGCCTTACTAATTCCATAGTGCTTTCAATATCATTGCAGACTGTTCGCCAGGCTATATGTTTGGCACCAAAATCTGATTGGGAATTTGAGACTCTTACAGGATTGAAAAAAGTTTTTGAGACTCAAAAACACGTTTGCCCACCTAGATGGATGTTTTTTTATTGCCGATTGTCCCTAAAGGACATACCTTCTCGTTGGCATTCTGCGGAATCTTACTGAAGACTTATGTGTATTCAATGTCTGTTGTTGCAGTTTTTGACTGTTCTTTCCTACTTCTGTAGTAATCGTATGTCGTTGCGGGATTCCTACATTTTGGAGATTGGCTAATGCTCTCATCAATCAGGAATTCTATAATTCAGTGGTTTGAAAATGATCCCTCGTGGGAAACCTATGTTAAAAGCTCATCACAACTGCGTCTCCACTCACTTGATTTGAATTTGCTTCAAAAAGTTAGGAAATTTTGAAAAATCTATTTTTATGAAAACTTATTTCTTGCCTTTCACTAATTTTCTTTCATTTGTTTCTTTTCTTCCAGGTAAGCGTCAATGTCCTCTGAAATATGTATTTCAATATCTATATGTGAGTACAAAGCAAGAGGGAAACCTATGGTATATGTGGCTGGACCGTTTATCATGACAACCGAAATTAAGTGAACTTCTGTATAATTCGAAGAAACCTGGTTACGCTCTAGTCAATTATGGGACTTTTTTTGCGGTGATAATGATACTTATTTTATATCGGATTGACGTGAGAAAGTTCAGCGAAATCCTGAGCCATATTTCAAAACTTTACGCAACTTTTCAATTTTTATTCCACTAACCCCAAATTTGAAAAGAGAAAATAATTCCCTGGAAAAGATCAAAATGTTACTTCTTCGCAAAATTTGTTTCATCAAAAATAAAAATTAACAAAGTGGCAGGTATGTTTTTACCAGGTTTTGTCATTTTCAAAAAATTATTCCATTTCTCGTTTCACATATCAAATAAGCAATTCACTTTGCATTGACATTTTGTGAGGATTGTCAAAGAATTTGATAAGAAATTAGAAAAAGAGTTGCGATTTCAGTTCTGAAAGCTTCCGTTTAACGAAGACTAATATTGTCACAACTATGCACGGAATAAGTAAAGCTTCAGGTTGCAGCGTAGTACGGTTTGAATGAATTTCTTACAAACACCTTTCGCTGAGCCGACAATTTATTCGGAAATAGGTAAACATTTTTTAGTTCAAGAAAAAGCTAGATTGTACGATGATCCACATCGATGCACCCAAGGAAAATGACGCCAGAATCTCTCAGTTTTCTTTAGCCCATTGATGATGTATAACACAAAGTTCTCCTCTTAATTGTTAAAACTCATACACTTTCAAATCTTCAAAAAGTCTGAAAAATATCAAAGTATAAAGTTGTAAAGGTGCGATGAGACGGTCATACAAACTTATCATCCAGATGAGATCCTGACGTCAGAAAAATTGTGTAATTTGGTTTTCATCTGGATGACACCCGATCACACAGAGTCATCAACTAGGTCATCCGAGTATTATTGATTTCACAGGAACTTTCAAAGATGCAACCGTGTTATTCGATGTTAGGTGACACTGTGGAAAATCGAGCGATGTCATCCGTGGGACCTTCACGTCCTATGACATGCCGGATGACAGGTGATCACACTGTATGACCACTTTACTTACTTTTAATTCCACGTCTAATTCCACGTCATAGTGTCGTCAGGGATGACATCCTGGAGATAAGTATGGATGACAACACTTTAAGAACTTTTCATTTTTATTGAAACACTTTGCAGGAAATTATTTAAAGGGTGATTCTTTAGCTGGTTTGGTTTTGGCAACACTGGTTTTGACAGCTGACGTGTATTTAGTACCTTGTGTCACTGTCAAACAGCTTCAGTTTGGTTTGCAATTTAACCATGGATCGTCTTACAAATGAACAACGCTTGCAAATTATTGAATTTTACTATCAAAATTCGTGCTCGGTTCGAAATGTTCATCGCGCGCTGCTTCCATTTTATGATCGGCATTCTTGACCTTCTGAGCAGTCTATTCGGAAGATTGTGACCAAATTTCGCACCAAATTTACTTTGTTGGACATTAAACCACCAACACGTTTACGTACTGTGCGTATTGAAGAAAATATTGCGGCCGTATCAGCTAGTGTGACAGAAGACCGCGAAATGTCGATTCGGCGCCGTTCCCAGCAGTTAGGCCTTTGTTACAGCACTACGTGGAAAATTTTGCGGAAGGATTTGAGCGTAAAGCCTTTTAAGATACAGCTGGTGCAAGAACTAAAGCCAGCCGACCTACCACAACGCCGAATTTTTGGTGAATGGGCTCTTGGAAAGCTGGCCGAGGATCCGCTTTTTTATCGAAAAATTGTGTTCAGCGATGAGGCTCATTTTTGGTTGAATGGGTACGTAAATAAGCAAAATTGCCGCATTTGGAGTGAAGATCAGCCAGAAGCATTGCAACAGCTACCAATGCATCCCGAAAAAGCCACTGTTTGGTGCGGTTTATGGGCCGGCGGCATTATTGGGCCATATTTCTTCAAAGATGATGCGAATCGCAGCGTTACTGTCAATGGTGAACGCTACCGAGCGATGATAACCAACTTTTTTTTGCCCGAAATGGAAGTTCTTGACTTGCATGATATGTGGTTTCAACAAGACGGTGCCACATGCCACACAGCACGCGAAACAATGGCGCAATTGCGAGGCGAGTTTGGTGAACAGTTAATTTCACGTTTCGGGCCGGTCAATTGGCCGCCTAGATCGTGCGATTTGACACCATTAGATTATTTTTTGTGGGGGTATGCCAAGGCTAATGTGTATAGGGACAAGCCCGCTTCGATTGACGCACTGGAAGCCAACATCCATGCATTCATTCGTGAGATACCGGCCGATATGTGTGAAAGAGTATGCCAAAATTGGACTCAGCGGATGGGCTACCTGAGACGCAGCCGCGGTCAACATTTGCATGAAATTATCTTTAAACATTAAATTGCAAGGTTCAAACTATCGATTCAAATAAATATTTCATTCATTTTTTCGAATTTTTAGTGTTTTTTTTTTTAAAAAAAGTTCTAAACCTCTTAAAAAATCACCCTTTATTTGAAAAATTGGTGGGCCCTGAATTGAAGATTGTTAGGCCTAATTTTGCAATAAATTCCAAGTACCACAACATTCCACGTTTCCACCCGTACTTTTTCCATTTGTCAGCTGTCTTTACAAAATAAATCATTTCAAGATATAATATTGCTGTGCCCTTTGCTATACCAAAACAGACGACCGACTCTGCAATTCAATTCAAACGAATTTTAACTGGTTTCGATTTTATCTAAAATTCAAAACGTTGTGCTGTTAATTTTTAATTCTAAACGTTAACGCATATGTGTTGTGTTGTGTTGTGTCTTGCAGAACTAATGAATTTCCGCGAAATGGCCAATACATTTGCCACGCTCAAGTATTCCTTTTTCACGACATAGTTACTCTATTGCTGCCGCCAACAATTATACCAGTTTTGCATCTCTGTTGCTAATCGTGTCGAATTCATTTCTGTTCTTTATGTCATTAAATAGTTTTGTTTATTATTCGCAAAGCAAAAGGCAACAAAAAAAAAAAAAAAACCCAACAAACTCACAACTGTATTACATGGGCCTCGTTCAACAGTGCAATGCACTTTTCCGAACAACTGTAGGTAGGTAGGTATGTTGATGTTTGCAAATGCAATGGGTACCGCGTATATTGACTTTAATCGCCTTCCAAGCACCATTTGCTCGCGATGCAATGAGAAACTCAATTTTAACTCGAAAGTCAACAGTGGAGAATTGCTCTGCTCTGCACCACATAATCGTATGCATAGAATATGTATGCGCCGCGATGCGACTACTACTGCAACGACGACGATGATGATGATGACGGAGAGAAGGCACACAACGCATAGAACAGACGCTGGGCTAACTAGAGCGAACAATGACATCGGCGCTGAGTGTTTGGGGTCGCTTGATGGTGGCTATTAAGTCCCACCGTGCCAGTCTTAGTCCCGCCGTAAGGCCTATACTACCAAACAGTGAGGATAGAGACGATTAAAAAAAAAACAAAAACCTCCAGTCCTCATACACAAATACATATGGCAATAAGTTTTGTGGTAACAAGTTGAAAAGTATTTTTGTTTTGCTCATTTCTATGCTGCAAAGTTTTTGTTTACCTTTTTATTGGTATGTTTAATGTGGGAATGAAGAAAACTGTCGAGGGTGGAAAACTTGGAATGCTGCATACTTGCAGTCATGAAGTAATTAGTATTAAGTTGTTAAATAAATGTTCTTCGAGATTAAGTGTCTGACAGCGGCTGGCATTTTGGTGGCCTCGATTTTTGAAGGATTTACTTTTAATTTTTCATGAGTAGTAGAAGTAGTACAGGGCATAGAATTTCGAATTGAAATAAAATACAAGAAAATCGTTTTAAAGTCCATCAATTTGGCTTTATTAATGTTTAAATATGATTTCGGTCATGTGGCCACCGCGGCTGGTTCGAATAAAGACAAGTCCAAGGTCGAATTTTTAACCACTTTTTCGTCAATAACGCCACGAATGTTGGCTCCCAAGTCCCCTAAGGTTTCTGGTTTGTTGGCGTAGGCGAGACTTCACATATCCTCAAAGAAAATAATCCAATGGTGTCAAATCACACGATCTTGGTGGCCAATTGACAGGTCCATTCCGCGAAATTATGCGCTCATCGAATGTTTCCTTCAATAAATCGATTGTGACGTGCGCTGTGTGGCATGTAGCACCGTCTTTTTGCATCCATACTCATGCCATCCAATTTGGGAACAAAATAGTCGGTTATCATGGCTCTATACCGGTCTCCATTAACGGTAACTGACTCCCCATCATCATTTCGGAAGGATTATGGCCCAATGACTCCACCAGCCCATAGAGCACACCAAACAGTCAGTTTTTGTAGATGTAATGGCGTTCCACGACGTAGCCATTCAACCCAAAATGAGCCTCATCACTGAACAAAATTATGCGATGAAAATCATTATAATCTCGATATCAATCTCATTTCCCGCCCATACACCAAAACCACGACGCATTGCACGGTCTCGCGGCCTTAATTCTTGCACAAGCTGGATCTTGGAAGGTTTGTAAGAAGAGATCTTTGCGCAAAATCTTCCATAAAGTTGATGGACAAAGCTCCAATTGCTGTCCACGGTGGCGAATCGATTCATTCGGGTCCTCTTCAACACTTTGCTCTACAGCGGCAATTGTTTCTTCGGTGCGCACTGTTCGACGTCTCTGCGCATACGTATTATCACATAGAATAAACGTAGTGCGAAAACGATCCGTTGTTAACCGTATTAATAGCTCTGATGGACGATTTTGTCGACCATAAAATGAACGGAGCTTGCGGTAAACTTCGCGAACTGAACCATTATTTTCGAAATAAATGTGCACGATTTGCAAGCGTTGTTCATTTGTCAACCTGTTCATGACGAAATGGCAAACCAAACTGAACATAAATGACATTAGAGTTGCCAGATTTGACCACAAAATGTCAGTCTTATCTCTATTCGAAAAACCAACCTCTAAAAAAAACACCCTTTAGTAGTTGGGGGAAAACAATGTTCTATTGAAAGTAGGCGGTACAAATTTGTAAAGACAACTCATGTCGTTGAATTCGGCCTATGTTCTTGAAAACCTCAGCTAAGGATGGAAACATTTTCCAAATTTTAATTCCGAATCACTTAATTCGGTAAAGAAGCACCTCTACTCATTTTCTTTACTTTTGTTGGCGCTACAGCACCTGGGCCTCAAGCTGGGGGTACACCTGGCCCTTCTGTACAATAGAGAAAGGTCGTACCACTCGATAGGATTTATTTCTCAATTGCTTAGTAAGCCCAAAGAAGCAGGGAGAGTTACTCTACACTTAAAACTACAACCTCGAAGTTATATATATCAGTAGTCCCGTTCTGACCAAGTATTCGGCTCCATTTGATGACAGGACATACTTCGTCTTCTACTCGTTTTGTTCGCCTCTTACTCCATGTTCCTCCTATTTAGTCGAAGTCATCTGCATATCCAATATATTGAATTTTTAAAGTTTATAACAGATATGTTGGGCTGCACACTACTCTCTCAAGAACAATATTGAAGCAGCTACATAAAAGCGCGCCGCGTTGTCGCCGTCCTCTGTTGGTTTCAAAGGTTTCGGTAGAATGTCTTTCAATTTTTACGGACCAGCGAGCATCTCAAACGTCAGCCTGGGAAACAAAAACTCGACGTGGCCCAGTACAGTTCATTCCTGTCAACACTGCTTTAAGCTGCTTTAAAATCGATGATCACTCATCACTCAAATCGGCTCTTTTGACAATCACTATCTACACCGGCGGAGTTAATCATGAATGACCACTTAGTGGAGAGTCCTTAGATACTGCTGTATATTTGGCAAAAACAAATGAGTTCAAACTTCCGGACTCAATGGACAAAATGCATGCTCTACAAAACCCTCAGTTTACTACACGGCGCAGAGTGCTGAACACTAAGCAGTAAGAGGAAACTCTTTTTGACTATGATTTTTGATGGATTTACACCAAGATGTGAATTTATTTAAAAAATCCAAATCACGTCAAATATTTTGACTTTGCATCAAGCAGACATAGCAGCTTTGAATTTAGGTTGATTGGGAGTGCCAAACTGCCGAACCTCGATTTTAAATGTCAAGTTAGAAGCAAAGTTTCCAAAATCGCAAATTTATAATCTCTTTGGCGTGGGTTAGCACTCTAAACATGATCTCCACCTGGCAGCTGCAGCAAGTAAAACTTGTTGCCCTTCGGTGACAAGGCACTGTTCGCCGTTTCAAAGCCTGTTGATTAATTTTCTTATTAATCCTGTAGATGTTGTTTCGATCTCATTGCACCGAAAAGCTACTCTTTTAGGCTCTCTTCTTTCCACGCTGGATATTCTTTTATTGTATCTATAATTTTCCTTCGCTGCTTTATTTTTGCGCAGCAGCTTGTATACTAGCGAAGTGAGTACGTTCTGTCAGAACCTGCGCTTGAACGTGGCATCTTTATTGCAGTCAATCATGAATATAAAAAGGTCAGAAATTCTTGGGTTATATTCCACGCTGCCTGAAGCCTCAGTAACCACCAATTTTCGACGACAAGTTTCTTGACCCTTGACTGTTATCTTCAAATTCCCGGAAATAAATATGCCAACGAATGTTCTGTGACACATAAGTCGCTGCAACATGCTATTCTTGACGAGTTTTCATGAAGGCGAATAGCGCTGTCTTAGTGTCGAGTGAAGCAAAATTTGTTAAAAGTGTATTCGATGACTCTGAACAACAAGGGGCTTAATATGGACTTCACAATTAGCCCTAATTAGACCATTAGCCAAAGCAAGACATCATCAAAAGGTTATTCAGTCTCAAGTTTACTATCTGTCTTATGACGGAATGCTCTGTTGGAAACCGTGAGGCTGACTAGCTTTACTATCTGTATTTTTCATTAGCAAGTCCTAACTCCTTCTAGACTACTCTTCAACTCCAGGTCCCCACACTCCGTCTCCTTTAAAGCCATTTTAGCAAAATGGATCAAGAAAAACGAGGAGCAATTCAACTAAAATCGATCTCACAAAAAGCAAGCCGTGCACTCAATTACACAGTTACGGGAGGCAATTCCAACAATGAAATTATTTTCGCATTTGATACACACGGCTACCAAAAACGCCTCAGATCGCTGGCCTTACGAATCTAATATCGAGATCTCAATCGACCACCTCCACAAAACCCAAAACGAATCAATAACCAGACCGTTTCTCCAATTAAATTCAACAGACGTACAAAAAAGCCAATATCCGATTACTCCTCCAATTTCCTTCAGCCTACGAAACAGTTACATGATCGAGTATCTACGTAACCCAATAAAACAAAACAAAACAAATTTGCCCCGTAAACGAAAAACCGCTGTTTATTTTTTTTTTGTTTTTCAAATTCATGTGTCCAAAGTAAAACAAAAACCACGACAAGGAAGTCCAAAAGCACTCAGCAAAATCCATACACACGACCAATTGTTGCCCTTTTGGCATGAAAGTCATGACTTCAACACAACTGGCAACAAACTGCCCATAGCAATTGCTGCACCATCACCATCATCATCTTAGCTCGTGTACCATACCAATTGGCGTGGCGGTGTGGCGGCGGCGGGTGTACAGCATAGTAACCCCTGCATCGCATATGCGAATCTAACACACGCCCTCGCTATTTATCTCTCATGAAGCCCACGAGGACGGCTTAAGTCTCGGATTAATGTTGTAATCGGCATCACGCAGTTGGGACACACAAAACAATGCCACCAAACACCGTGCACCTCTACGATCACCATACAATTCCTCAATGGACAAATCGTGCGACGACTGACCCCTGTAGTTAGTCCACATAGCTATTTGGCACGTGTGTCCGTATCTCTCTCTCTGGGATGGGCCAATAACCGTGTAAAATAAATGGGGTGCCACAGGGAACTGCATTGAACTACATTCTGTTTATATCAATCGCACACACTGCAATTGTATGTTTCATTTTAGTTCATTAACATCATCAGTTGCCCCTCGTTCAAGTGTAGATTGTTTATACATTGGACTTCTTTTTCTCTTTGTAAATTGTAAACAAAGAAGTTAAATTTATAAATAAAAATGCACTTCGTACCTTCGTGTTGCTTCATAAAGATACGCGGAAGCAAAACTCTCTGCTTTAAGCATTTCAATATGCAGATGTTAATACAAAAAAATGTATCGAACCGTGATGAGGGAAAAGCAGATGAAATGCGCGATTTCAATCGGTGTCAAGAGAGAAAAAGTGAAACCAGTTTCACTGGGTCAAAAACCGTTAAAACCAAAAATTACCATCTATAAATGTTAATGGCGAAGAAAAAAATAAAAAATATACCAAAATATTGACAATAAAAAAATTGGAAGAGAAATTTAATTCTAAATCTATTTTCGGGGGAGAGATTGTCATCTTGAATGGAAGTTTTGACCAAAAGAAGACGATTAATTTAAAGCCTTTTATGGTCAATAGATTATGCAGATTATTTGCATTTTATTCGAATAATTATTTATGTGTTGTCATGTCAGCTCAACTCTTGACAAGCAGATGCTGTTTTGATTATTCCTTCCTTTGCTTGTTATTATTAATTTGCTAGGGAAAAACTAAAGTTTGTTTTAAGGCGGTCTAAGATATAGGAACTACGTGCATTAAAGCTGCTTGGACATAAAGTTAGTTACGGTTTGTGGTAGAATTGAGTTGCAAACTTAACTTTTTGAGCCTTAAAACCTGTGTAGAAGGCTAGATCTCATGGCTGAATGTTGTAGGCATGTTTTTGAGGGTGCAAAGCGTTTATTGTGCCATCTTGAATCTCTTGACTAGATTGACGACAAATCCCAAAATTAACGAATTATCGTAAGTTAGCAGTCCGTAGCTTTCATCAGTTGAAAAAAATAGTGTGGCAAGGGAATTTTTTCTCCGCATTCTAGGCAATGTGTCCGATTAGGGAAATGGACGGACGCCTGTTTATGCCTGTTATGATTTTTGCAAATGGCGTCGAACTTCAATAATTTTTGTCATATGTGAACTAAACAGCTGCGAACGCTATAGGCCCATGAAAAAACGACTTATTCTCACTACCGGAATTGGATGAGCGGGGCTTGATGTACATGCGGTTTCAACAAGACGGTATAGCCGCACACACATCACGAGCTACAATGGATATTGTGAAGGATGCGTTTCCTGGTCTTGTAATCTCCAGTTTTTGCAATTTGTCATGGCCAGCAAGATCGCCCGATTTAACCATCGCAGGCTTCATTCTTTGGGGTTACTTGAAGTCGCGGGTTAATGCAAACAAGACTCACACAATGACAGCCCTTAATGAGAATATTCGATAGCAATGCGAACAGTTATCAACAGAAATCATGCCCAAAACTTATAGAAAATGCAATAAAACGGGCACAAACGTGTATCAATAGCAAAAATTGTAAAGGTCCAAATATACATTTCCACCATTTAATTTAGTATTAAATAGTAATTCAAAACCAAAATTGGATGATTAATTTTACGCCACCTTGTACTTACTTCTGGTTCGGATGAGTCCGACTCCCTTGTACGAACGATCCTTCTAGTTATCTAGACCTAGCGCACGGGCTTGGTCTTTAAAGCGGTGGCTCGACTTCTTTTCGTCTTGAACCTGGATGATTCAAAAGTCCTCTTGTCTGGACCGCTTTTGTTCTTATCCATTCTTTAGATGTACATGTTGATAGATGTAGATATTAACTGACAGTCAAACCGCCTTAACAGCAGTTAATGCTGTTGCACTGAGATTAAGGCTCTTGACTCACGGCACAGGGTATGTCTCTGCTGGGCTCCTGGACATAGTGACATAACTGGCAATGAGATGGCCGACGAGTTGGCAAAAAAGGATCCGAAATGGATCATCCCCGAGCACCTTGGTAGATCAAACCACCACTCTTCAATCTCAGAGAACGAGTGGAAGACAAGATCAGAAAGAAGGCCAATCGATAACCACTTGTGATAAATCACGGAAACTATGGCCAGAGTATAATAGGGGCCGAACTAACAAGCTCTTACAGTATGACAGAGCATCACTGTCTAAGATGATAGGTGCTCTAACTGGCCACAACTTCCTAAGAACCCACATGATGAAATTAAGTCTCAAGGTTGACGGCATTTGTAGAGGCTGCGGTGGCGAGGAGCTACACGAGGGCGAACCTCTCTATCTCTGCAATTGCTCGAGTCACTGTCACTTAAGGAGCAGAACCCCTGGAAGTTTCTTCTTCCAAGACATTGTAGAATTGTCAGATGTCTCTATCTCTAATCTTTTTTAGGTTCCTGGAGACATCGGGATGGCTTAATAACATTGAGTAGCTACCAACCTATGGAAGGAACCATAGCAGATGACAAAACATTGGCTTATCCCCCCACTGAAGGGTTTCATAAGGACCTAAATGTGGCGCCAACCTAACCTTAGATGTGGCCGAGCCAATGTAGTTGACGTTTTTGACTCCATCAACATCGAAGAATTTTTCTTTCGACAGACCATCGCCATGTAGAGCTCCTGTCGATGTATGCTATCATGTTACTAGACTTCAAAGTCGGAGTGCTTTGCTGGTTGAGCATCAGAGCCGTCGACCTTGTTGTTCTAAAGTTTTTTTTATTTCTAAGACATTTTCTGTTTTACTGCGACTGGTTCTTCATTGACTGAACGTGGATTCATTCTCTTTTGTCATATCACTCTGTCTACTTGATGCTTCGTACTCCGTTTTCTTTCTACGAAGCAACCTTCCTCAATGGATTAGAAATTTCCTTTCGGAACGTTCAATTCAAGTTGTTTTGGACGGTTCAAGTCTGCAACTTACCAAATAAATGCTGGTGTTCCCCAGGGCTCCGTTTTGTCTCCGACTCTCTTTCTCATTTTTATCAATGACCTCCTGTCTGTCACTTCTAATCCAATACATTCCTTTGCTGATGACAGTACCCTTAGCTTTACATATTCGTTTTCTGGGCAACGCCCCTCATCTTCGGGCGTCGAACTGGAACGGCAACGTATGTTAAGCTCATTGAATTCCGATCTTGACAGCATACCTAAATGGGGTAAAACCAACAGAGTGGAATTTAATGCTTCCAAAACACAATGCTGTCTTCTGTCATTAAAGCGAAACCCCAATACTCTGCCGTTATCCATGGATGGCACTTGTATCGCCGAAACCGAAAGACTTTCCATCCTCGGTAAGTGCGTTAACGACAAACTTCGTTGGAATGACCACATATTCGACGTCGCCAATATTTCACCCCTTCTGATCTGGCTAGAATTTATTAGTTTATTCGCCCCGAACTTGAGTACAACACTCATATATGGTCAGGTGATCCAATTACATATTTGGAGGAACTGACAGGATTCAAAAGCATGCGGTAAATTTTATTGGCGATAGAGACATTGCGAAATCGCTTGACTCTCTTAGTCATCGTCGTGATGTCTCCTGCCTGTCATTGTTTTAAAGGTACTTCCACCGCAAGTGCTCAAATGAAATAGCCAGTTGCATTCCACCCCTACAGCAGTTCAACCGCAATACTCGCCATGCTAGGAATGCTCATCAGTTCACCCTTAAGCCTATATTCGCGCGGACAGTTGAATACAAGGATTCGTACGGTTACAATCCGAATGTGGAATGCTCAACCACGCTCTGTTTTCCCCTAACATGACAGTTTACAGACATTTAAAACCAACGTGCATCGGTATCTCCTTTTTCTAATCCTTCAATTCCCTAATGCCCGCACTGTGTTACTTCATTATAAGGGTATCCAAAATCCCTTTAGTGCGCGTACATTATAAAAAAAAAAAAAAGCAAAATGTTGCTCAACTTTCAGCTGAACTCCAGCAAACAATTCCACCATTCCTTTACTAGTAAAGTGGATCTTAAGAATTCAAAAATCAACCCAAGCCCATTTCCATAAATTATAGCTCAAATAATTATTATTATTACCCACCACGTGTAATTTACCATTCAGCTTAAACGTATCTATTGTGATTGAAAACAAAAGTAAATGCCGCATGTAACTATCTACAGATATCATGCGCCAATCATGTGTCACAGTCTATAAAGGAGTAAAAGCAAATTACAACATTCTTTATTCCGATCCCAACCCAGGTAAACCAACATTCTACTATAACTGCGCCACACACACACACACACATCCTCGCCCAATATGGTTGTCATTAAAAAAAATAATAATATTCTATTCAAAAATTCATTAGCATATCTCAGGAGGAAAAATCTAAATTGACATCTTGTCAGTCAAAGAAATCATTCGCCTCCGTTGTTGGGGTGCCTCAGGAGTGCGCGCCCAGTCCAATCATATTTGTTTTGATTTAATGCTGACCATTTACAGAAACCGTTCCATTCCTTTTATTTTTATGCTATAATTATGCGAAAATAAAAATAGAAATTCCAACCGAATGATCGCATCAAAAAATTTATGTTTGTATGTATTCCCTTTGCCTGATATGATATCACATCTCCTCAATGTTGTGAACGACGACGACTACGACGTTTTATGGCAACGAGTCAAGGCGATTCTACCCTCTTCTGTAATAATTCCATAACCTTTATTGGCAATGAGAGTTTTGGGTTTTGTTTTCATGCTTCCATATCGGAGTGTATCTTCAAATCCATGTTAGGTTCGACGAAGTCTATTGTGGCCAACATTGATGATAGCGATCGTCTGTAATGCCCTCGGACGGAACCAGCAACTTGGTTCGCAAAATACGAAGTTTTTAAATACAAAATAATAATAATATGAAAAAAAAAGGAAAAAAAACTCGTAGAACCAGATACATGCATGACATGGGGTTGGTACATGGCTGCTGCTGCTGGATAAGGCGCAGACACAGACCTAGCTCACCTTGTTTGTCGAGGCGAAATGCGCCAAATGGAAAACTGGCTAATAGGGAAAATTTGCCCAGCTATAAAGAGTGCCGAGTATCTACGACGCGACGCGTCGAACGTGTGTTGTCTTTGTCTGTGTGGAGAATCGTCGTCCATGGATTTCATTTAAATGTGCCGTCGCGTCGGTCGTCGGACGAGCCCAGTTGCACTCATGCAGAAATTAAAATTGCAAAATTGATTGAGTACTCTCGTAGCCCATGATAGTGGTAGATGAATTCCACAGCCTGGGTTTTTGGTATTTTTTTGGGATGAGAGATGGAGATGAGGTTTGGTGGGATAAAATAACCGCCATCAGATAAATTCTTGCCGCTGTTGAACCTGTTTTATTAGCAACGTCGAGCTATTAATTCGCACTCCGTCATCGAAGCGGAACAACTTAATTCGTTTTGGGTTGCAGATCAGCCAACCGACCAATGGTTTGACTCTGTCTCTATGATGCCTTTACTCTCCGATATGGTCGTATGGTCGTATGGTCGTATGGTCGTAGTTGTGTTGTTTGACTTCAGCGGAAGATACGAATTCTAGGTGACATACCTTTTGAGATCGACTTGAAGTTGGGTGTAGCATATCCGATGGTCAGTCTCAGTTTGCGCCACTTTCTGGCGTTCAACTATTATAGTCCAAAGGAGGAGAGTAGTTACGAAAGCGAAAAAGTGTGTCGTGGCGGTGCTCGACAGCGATGTCAGCGATGAATAGAGTAGAGATTTATCTGAAGAGGAGGAGGAGATATTTTCGGTTGCAAGGTGGAATGCTGCTTAGAATGTTGTTGGTTGCGGGAGGGAGAGTGAGCTTTGATAGCTTGATGTTTTTCAAGGTTAATGTATGTAATTTCCCGCCTCAAGATGGTTGCGCGAGATACGAATATAACTAGCAAAAGACGAAATTGTATGCTATTTTGTGCGGTTAACCTGGATTAAGGTTAGATTTCAAGGTGGTTGACTTAATAAATTACCAAGGTGTCTAGAAAATGATTTGTGGCACAACACAATAAATTTTGGTAAATTCAGGTGAGCGGTTAGAAGTCCAGCAGACCGAGAGTGTGAAATTAAAGTGTGTGGTTTCAGATTTTGAGAGAGCTAATTTTGGATCATTTTAAATTTGTTTTCAACATGCGATAAGTCTAACTTGTGTACAGTAGTGGTCAGATAAATAACACATAGTTATTTGTCACCATGGAATAACCCAAATTATGTGGCCACCTTAACATCAGGTCTTTTCAGTTACAAAAAAGTACTTCAGAGGAAAAATATCCCTTATGCTTAGAAGAGAAAAATGTGGTACAGTAGTGGGGTCTAACATCACCCCAACTCAAGTTATATCAAGCTAAAGTGAATATATCCGAATTTTCCGATTGTAGAACCCACTATTTTTGAACTTTTTTCACGGCTGAGCTTTAGGAATATATATCTTTTTATTAAGCCCTTACGTACAGTACAGTGCTATTTAGCTGACAACCACTGTATACATATATTCCAGTTACGCGGTTTCTAAATTAACCAAATATTTTGGTGGATCATAAATTGACCCGCGTATTCCACTTCTATGGTATTAAAATTAAATTCGATTTAAACTGAAAATAGATTCGGGAAATTCTTTCTTCTTTCTTTTTTCTTATCCAGCTCCCGACCAATGAAAGGTCACTGTCTGAGAGACGGCTCCCTTCTATCCTCTGTGATCCCGGGCACGCTACTTCCAGTTGTCTAGACGAAGCGCTCTGGCTTGGTCTTTCAAACGGATGTTCGGTCTTCCTTGTCATCTCGAACCTGAGGGCTGGGCCGGAGCATTGTTGTCCGTTCGTTCGATGTAGCCGAGCCAGTGTAGTCGACGGTTTTTGGCTTTTCGTACTACATCCTCATCTTGGTAAAGCTCATAGAGTTCGCGGTCATATCTTATCTTCAAGTTTAAATATCCGCCGAAAACATTTTTATTTCGAAGGAACCCAGTATTAGCTGCCCTTTTCTGCAGAACTGGCAGGATAAGGGTTCTGTAGAGCATGCACTTTGTCCTTCGAGTTAGGAGTTTTGAACCCATTTGTTTTGCCAAACCGAAGTAGCAGCGGTTTCCTAGGGTAATTCTTCGACGGATCTCCTCTAAGATGTCATTTGTGGAGTTGATGTTTACCCCGAGGTAGATGAACTCCTTGACTACCTCGAAGTTGCTGCTATCAACAGTGACATTTTGTCCTAGTCGGTGGACAGATGATTGTTTGTTTGTTGATAGCATATATTTTGTCTTGTCCTCGTTAACTTTAAGGCGAACTGTTTCGCCTGTTCTTCACCACCACGTGGAAGACTCCACCGGTACAGTACGGTAATGTCTATATAGTCCGTACATTCCAGCAGCTGGACTGATCTGTTGAACATAGTGCCTTCCGTGTTGACAAGTTCTGCAGCTAGGTCATCAGAATCGACGGCCTTGTTGTTCCCGCTCAATACTGGGTGGCGGGACTGCTTCTTCATGTACTGGATGTGGGTTCCCTTCTGGCCCCATCACTCGCTCTACATGTTGCCCGTTTAGCACCTGCTGAAAATGTTGCTTAAATACATTTACTTTTCCCTGCGCGTCGGGATTAGGTTTCCATTAGTGTTTCGAAGAGCCTGCATTCCGGTTTTAAAGCCAGCAGCCAGTTGCTTAGTTTTCTTATACAACCTGCGAATGTTGTTTCGATCACAAGACTCTGCGATCTCCTTGAGGTGGCAGAACTGCGTACTCTCCTTTCTTCGTACACAGGATCTTATTCTTCTCTCTTCTCCTGACTCTATATTCTTCCCGCATCCTCTGTCACCTTTGTCCGGTATACGAATTCATCATCATACAACGGGCTTTTTCTCTGGGGGCTGGTATCTTATGGTGGTTTCGGCTACCTCTTTGATGATGTCGCGATACTGGGACCACTGGTTGTTGACATCTGTAGTAGGTGAATGCAGGCTTTGGCTTTATATATAATATAATTTCTCCAAGTACAAAGTAACAAATAACTTGTTTATGTCCGTATCGATCAAGTGGCAATGAATTCTACAATTAATCGCTAAAATACATAACATGCAATCTGCGATATCTAAGCCAACGATAGTGACAATCACATGCACCATCTGCAGAGGATATGTCTATTCCAATGTACCTATCCCCTGGCTGTACCAATGCATCAGGTATAGTTTTATTGAAGATCTGCATAAGCCCGAAGGTATTCCAATCACATCAATTCTAAATTATTGCGTGCAGTTAGTGCAGGATTGGGACTTAATAAAAACAGCTCAGAACCTGAATCCTTTTCGAGTTTCCTGTTCTTTCATTATATCTTTTCGTATTCAGGCGAATAAAATTGCATTATATTGCCTGCTGGCAAGGATTTTACATATATGGTTAACTAATAATGAGCATCTGCCGCATCATATGGGTGTAATCTTCTTGCTACAAAGCCATCGTTGTATTTGATCGAAGGAATCGTGTGTAAGCAATAATCTGTTACACCTAAGGAAAATGTCGCCGCTCTGCCAGGAGAACGTTCTTAAAAGTGGAATTGTCGTTGGGAAAGAATGGATAAGGTGAAAAAATAAAAAATTCAATTTATGGTAAATTCATAAAATAAAAATAAATATTAGGCGTAAACGGCCCATAGAGGACTCAAAGCCTAGCTTCTCCAACCACTGTGTGTGCGAAGCTATATTTTTTGTCACGAATAGAAGGGACCTACAGTTTAATGCCGATTCCGAACGGCAATTAATTTTTGAGAAGCTTCTCATGACAGTTTGTTTGTCAGGCGTTCGCAAGAGGTGGGTAGTTACAGGTCGGGATTTGAACCAGCGACCTCTCGCTTAGTAGGCCAACGCACTTAACCACTAAGCCACTGCACCCACAAAAATTGAAATAAGATCGTTGCGCTTGATATATCAAAGGCATTTGACAGAGTTTGGCATCAAGCTCTCTTGTCGAAAATGCGTGCATTTGGGATCGATGATACCTTTCTTGAATGGATTAGAAATTACCTTTCGGACCGTTCAATTCATTCGTTTTGGACGGTATCAAGTCGGCAACTCACCAAACAAATGCTGGTGTCCCTCAAGGCTCCGTTTTGTCTCCGACTCTCTTTCTCATTTTTATCAATGATCTGCTCTCTGTCACTTCTAATTAAATCCATTCTTTCGCTGATGACAGTAACCTTAGTTTCGCATATTCGTTTTATGATTCACGTCCCTCATCTTCGGGCGTGGAGCTAGAACGGCAACGTATATTTAATTAAATTGACAGAATTCCTAAGTGGGGTAAAACCAAGAGAGTTGAATTTAATGCTTTCAAAAGACAATGCTGTCTTCTGTCATTAAAGCGAAACCCCAATACTACTTTCCATCCTCGGTATGTGCGTTACCGACAAACTTCGTAGGAATGACCGCATATTCGATGTCGCCAAGAACGCTGCGAAATGTCTAGCCTTCCTTATGCGATGCAAGAAATATTTCACCCCTTCTGATCTGGCTGTCATTCTTTTATCGGTACTTCCACCGCAAGTGCTCAAATGAAATAGCCACTTGCATTCCACCCCTACAGCGATTAAACCGCAATACTCGCCATGCTAGGAATGCGCATCAGTTTACCCTTAAGCCTATATTCGGACGGACAGTGAAATACAAGGATTAGTTTCTTAACCGTACAATACGCTCTGTTTTCCTACGCATTATAGTTTACAGACATTTAAAACCAACGTGCATCGGTATCTCCCTTTTGCTAATCCTTCACATCCCTTCATTATAAGAGTATCCAAAATCCCTTTAGTGCGCGTACATTATAAAAAAAAAAAGATATCGCTGTCAAACAAATTACAAATCTAACCCTATCTAGCTAATCTAAGTTTCTCCTTCAAATAGTGTTGCCTCCTCCAATTTCCGAATACCATTGTCTTAGATTGTTTGATATTCGTAGCTGATTGATAGTTTGTTTGCACATTCTCCGTTGAGTCTGCAATAAGCACCAAATCATCTGCATTCATCAAAACTTATATGAGGGCCATTGTTACAGAGACGAACCAAACTAAGTTTGGAAGATTCGTCCTCTAACCGATGACGAGCCGGGCATTCACGAAGGGTGTGTTCAGAGATTTCATCATCCTCTAGACATAGCATAACATAAAGTTATGCAGTGGCCTGTGAAGAAGTTCAACAACTTCGTAGTGATCTCCTTATTTAGTTACAGGATTTCCTTGTAGAAGTAAGGCTTGAGTAATCTTTTAGATTGTGCTAACCTAGGAGCACTTATATTAGCCTTGAAGCAAGCAACAGCCCAGTTGCCTATGCAATAAGCTTCTCGTCCTAAGACCTCAGATTATGATCCTCCTTCAGCCCGCAGATCATTTGCAGATTCGTTGCCTCCAATACCTTGATGGCTAGGTACCCATCCAAGTTTGACATTTTTCGGCTTGGCTAGGTTTTGCAGGGCATTAGTGGTTGTAGCGCTGCTCAACTATCTGAAAAGATACCCTTTTTAAAAATTGTGCTTGCGCAAATCTCCACGACATGGATTATTGTCAGAAATACCGTGGGACACGTGGATGGGTGGATTAATTTTAAGCCGAGCGACACCGTCGTGTTCACAGATGGTTCACTCATGAACGCTCTCTGCGGGGCCGGAGTTTACTCCAATGATTATCGGATCAAATTATCTGAGTCCTTGGGTGGACAAAACACTGTCTCTCAGGCTGAGATCTTTGCGAGCCCAACTGCAGTGAATGTCCTTCTAAGGAGAAGAGTAAAGGGCACTGCATTTAACATTTGCTCAGATAGCCAAGCTGCCATCAAAGCTTGCTCTGCTGCTACGGTTACCTTCAAGATTGTAGAGAAGACCATATGCAATAAGATATAACTCTGTAACCATAACATAGGTACCCGGACACACCGGTATCCAGTGCAACAAAAGAGCTTATGCTCTCGCTAGGCAAGGCTCGTTATTAGCCTTTGTCGGGCCACAACCAACCATTGGATGCCGCTCATCTCCACAAAAGTGAAATTACTGAGCGCTTACGTCTGCAGCACACCGAGTACTGGCATGACTTGTCATCATACAGGCATTCAAAGCTGTTAGTTGTCCATTGGTCCCAAGCTGAGCAAATCAAAATATCTACTCGGACTGAGAAGATGAGACTTAAAAGCCCTAATTAGCCTTGTCACTGGTTTTAGTCCTCTCAACGAGCATCTAAAAAGGATCAAAATAAGAAGGTCGGGACTATGCAAGTGGCGTCTGGAAGATGATCAAACGACGTCTCACTTTTTTTGTGACTGCCCCGCTTTTGCCAGAACCAGACTGGCTACTATCTTGTACGAAAACACTTCTTGTACGAAGCTGATTAGCTGATCTCCTTCGCTTCGCAAAAACCAGTGGAAGGTTACGTACCTCGAATCTCGATGTGTACTAGTTGATCTCTTGTCATTTTGGGCACCTTTGCTGGAGTACAATGGACCGTTATGTCTAAGTGCTTGTCGTCCTTGGATGACCCCATTCCAAATACAATGGAATACAATACAATATTTATGCCCTAACCATAGTCGGTAATGCAGTAAAACATGTCCATGTTTGGGATTGAGTACCTTAAAAATTGCTTAAAACTTAACAAACAAAAATGCCAATCTACAACTATCCTCTACACGGTGAAGCTTGGAATTTCCTATAAAAGCAAGCCGAATTTCCTTCACATATATAATGAGGTAATCCTTAAAGCAAACTTATCGCTCAACTTTGTCAAGCGGTGGTCCAAAGAAATTCCCAAACCTTTTATGACAGGATCTCTCTATATAAATTTTGCTCGCCTGTCAGGTGTGGTCCGTTTTAATCTTTGAGGTTTATACATTAACGACCTGTTTATTTTACTTCCCTATGTCCTTGAAAATAGAAGGCTTCAACCATCGAAACTGTTTATTGCGCATCTCTCTTTACAAGTGGTTTCTGTTCACTGACTGACTTAAACCTTTGTGAAGGCTATAGAAGTAAATAAATCATGACTAAACGTAAACGCCTTCATTTTCAGATTACAAAAATAATTCCAACCAAAAGAACACACTTTCTCACTCGTTTATTTCTCCTAATGGAATACAAATTTTTCCGTTCTGTAATAGACCGATTTAATTTCTCAGTAAAGCGTGTAACCAACCGACTGGCCTGTCTTTCTGCAGACACTCAGCTACCACGTTTCACTTTCAAATGGTTTCTTAATATTATGTCTTCCTACCTACCTCTACCTCCAGCAGCAGCCTTTAAATGTAAAGACATAGACGACAAACCTTGTCACCGCAATCATATCCAAGTTTGTACTTGAATAAAATTTCTTTGAACCTACATACAAGTTTCAAATTACATGACAAGGAAAAGTAGTTCAGTTTCGTGAGAAAACAAATATCCGATCCACACACTTTGAGTAGAAGAATCATGCAAGTTTTTTTTTGTTTTTTGTGTCCCCACGCCGAACCGCAATCTAATCCATTTTTAATTGGTCCCAAAAAAATCTCTGTCCGCTCTACTCACCGGGAGCAATAAAAATCGTCTTATCTCAGGGCAAAGACGACTGACTGTCTTTTGTTTTACTGTGGGCGTCTAACCAGCATTATAAAACTTAGGTAGCAGTTGCATATTATAATGTAATTTGAGATTCATTGACGGCTTCTTTTTTGTTCACCCCTTTTCCGGATGATATATGTATATGTAACATCTTTGGCTCATCTATCATCTTTCTTTAATCCGTTGCATTTAGTTTTTATTTCCTATGAGGTAACGGCAAAGAAGGGGAAAAAAGAAAGAAACTATCTGATGGGGTCATCTGAAAAGTTCATCGACGCTTTCGCTTCCTCTTTGCGCAACTTGAAGCAAAATTTCCACGAAAAACAATGTGCTCCTCTTAAATTGGCAAATCGCCAAAGGGACCCCCAGTCATGACCTCTTCCTAATTGATTACTGCAACGCGCCACCGCCGCTGCACCGCTGCACACGCAAACACCGTATATTGCCATCTGTTGGCCTATGTTGCGGAAGTAGTTCATAGCAACACTATATTTTCCGTGCTCCAGACTGGATCGAATGGATCGAATCTGGCACATAAACAATATTCAGATGTAGCGCTGATGATGGAGGTTTTAAAAGAAGCCACCGCATATCCATGTATGTAATGATGATGATGGTTTCTTTTCCCCTCCGTTTCATGGTTCATAAATTCTTGGCCAAACGATCGTGTGTGTGTGGAAGAAGTAAGAATGTCCGAGACACGACATGAGGAAATGAGTGCACACCGAGAGTTCGGGACTGAGAGTGAGCTTCTTCTGAGCTATTTAGAGTTTTTCTTTTTCCTCCTTGGATTTGTTGGGTTAATTACACGTTGCTTTGTGTTTGTATTTGGATGACTATTAGAACTGTTTCTGGAACTGTTAGATTAATGGAGATTCTTTCACAATCCAAAGTCGATCGGGTCGGGAGAGGGATGAATAATTATGAAGTGAAAGACGGTTTCGATTTCACATGAAGCAAAAAAAAAAGGAATGACGCTTTGAGTATTTAAGGAATGTTGAATTGTGAATGTTGAAATGTGAAAAAAGGAGATGAAATCGGGTGAGATCGGTGTTAAGCGTTGTTTAAAAGGGTTGCTGTACAGTAAGATGGCTCAATGAACCCAACTATTGCAACTTAAGAGTTTTTTCGTTGAGGATCCTGGAGTCCCAACCGGCCTAGGTTAAGCTGCAGAAAGCATTTAATACCATGTTATTGATTTTTCAGGGGTTTTATAACCGAGGGAAGATTCTGCACCAGAAAATAATATGCAATGTTCAAGAAATGCCGGCGAAAATGTCTTATTTGCTAAAGGAACATCTGATTACTATGAACCGGGAAGTTAACTCAATAAATTTAAAGGAAACAACACCCTTAGTTGAACTAATTCCGCAACTTCAACCATATAGCCTCAGGTTCCGGAGTAAAACCAACCTGTAGGATCTAAGAGCTCGATTTTGGGTATTCCGCACTTCAACTTCCGCAAACAAAACGGATAACTTCGATCTAACTCGCATGATAAATCGCAGAGGTATTTATTTCCCTTATGCGTATGTCGGCCCTAGGTCCCTAATTTGCTGTGATTTGTAGCGATCCACTAGTAAAGGAGCTATGGAAGCACATTATCGTTTAATTAACCATTCTCGAATACTCACTTAAAGTTGCACCAAGATCATATTTTTCTGTATTTTCATCACGGGAAGCTCCCGACCCGTGAAGAGTCCCTCCCAGAGATACGGCAGGCTTCAGAGCATAGATTATATCAATATAAAATGGGATTGCTTGAGGGGGGAGAGTCTTTCTGGAGGTTTATCCTCTCCTTTTAAGCACTTTGTGCTGCAAGTGCTGCAAATTTATTGCTCAATTCTAACTACTGGCGGCCAGTCAACGGCCTTCTCTAAGAATTCATTAAAAGAGATAGCTGGAAGAGTAGACAACCCAAAAAAAAAAATTAATTCCTGCTAAACTAACGCTATTCCAAAATACTGGAGGTTTTCAAACGAAATTGCTCTTTATCTGGTTAATTTATGCCTTTGTTTTAACAAAGACTTGGCTTACCGAGAACTGCGAGAACGAGTTTCAATAGTTTTCCACAAGAACCGTTTTTCCGAGCTAACCGACTGCGCACAAGGTTACGGAGTATTAGTTTCGGTACGAACTTCATGGGACTGCGATGAAATAATTCTACAACCACGAGCTGTAGCTATCGATGTACATAGAGTAGACCACATCAAATGTAATTCTCATCATTTATTATAGTTTAAATAACCTCAATGAAAAATCAGCGTGTTAATCCTTTTAATTTTTCAATTTGTAAAATTTCGTCCATACTTGTAACGGGTGATCCAAGTAGAGATACTTTTTTCAATAGCCTTTTTTGACAGATCACGTGTGAGTCGTGTCATGCTGTCATGTTATTTTTGTTTAGTATTGTTTGGCATTTCATAATGGAAAGACTTACGCGTGAACAACGTTTACAAATTGTTCAACTTTATTATGAAAATTCACGTTCTGTGAGGAATGTGTTTCGTGCACTTCGCTCAACTTATGGTCAACATAATCGGCCTACTGAGCGTACTATTCGCAACACCATCACCCATTTTGAGACCCAGCATTCATTATTGGATAATATTCGACCGAATAGACCACGTCCAGCACGCTGTGAAGAAAATATAGCGGCCGTAGCTGAGAGTGTACACGAAGACCGTAGGGAGTCGATTCGGCGCCGTTCGCAGCAACTCGGACTGACGTATGGAACGACTTGGCGCATTTTACGTCAAGATCTTAAATTGAAAGCGTACAAAATACAGCTTGTGCAACAACTGAAGCCGCTCGACCTTCCCAAGCGACATCGCTTCGCTCTATGGGCTCTTGAAAAGTTCCAAGAAGATCCGACATTTTCGAGGCAAATTTTGTTTAGCGATGAGGCCCATTTCTGGCTCAATGGGTATGTAAACAAATAAAATTGCCGCATTTGGGACGAAGAGCAACCTGAAGAGATTGAAGAACTGCCACTTCATCCAGAAAAAACAAAGGTTTGGTGTGGTTTGTGGGCCGGAGGAATCATCGGTCAATGGCGACCGTTATCGTGCCTTGATAACCGACTATTTCATGCCTGAAATTGAAGCTCGTGATCTCGGCGACATTTGGTTTCAGCAAGACGGCGCCACTTCCCACACATCGCATCAATCAATGGACTTATTGAGAGAACATTTCGGTGAGCACATAATTTCACGTTTTGGGCCGGTCGATTGGCCACCAAGATCGTGTGATATCACACCGTTAGACTTTTTCCTGTGGGGATATGTAAAGTCAAAAGCTTATGCCGACAAACCCGCTTCGATTCAGGCCTTGGAGGAAAACATCACGCGTGTCATTCGACAGTTACCAGTCGAAATGCTCGAACGTGTGATCGAAAATTGGACTCAACGGATGGATCATCTGCGACGTAGCAACGGCCAACATTTGATAGACATAATCTTCAAAAAATAAATGCCAAAGAATGTTCTTTCAAATGATAATAAACATTCTCCATTAAATTTGAATTTTCTGTGTTTTTTTCTTTAAAAAAGTAGGGAACCTCGAAATGGATCACCCTTTATATGATAGGCTTATGCCTCTTTAATGGACTAATATCTATGACTTCTACATGGCTTTGTCGCTGTTTTTCTATCACTGCTATCGAAATTTCACCCACACGCGGGTGATTTCCTCTGAGAAACTCTTTTCATCATGGGACCATATTTGCTAAGATTTTTTCTTGAATGACAGCCGCAAAACGGTTTTGTAGTACTTCTGTTGCGTGTTAACTCCCCGTGCGGGCACTGGCTCATCTTGCCTTCTTTCCCCAAATGTGAATTTCATAGCTACTGCAGGAAATTTACTTTTGGGTCTTATTTGTTATGACTGGACCGTAAAAAAATATAATATCTTACAAAAATAATTTATTTTCCCGCGCGCTTTTTCTTTATTTCCGTTGCGTCTCTATGAACTGTTAAGGGAACTAACTGTAGCAACAAAGTACAGATAAGATTGATTTTTCATAAAAGTTTGTTTTGATCGATTGCGTTATGAGTCAGTACATTATCTTTGCGATAATTAATATTTAATAGAATTTTTATGGCTGATTGTAAAGCTGATCCGCGGATCGTCGACCAATAGACTTCAGATTCATATCCCCATTTTGCATTCATTTGAACAAGTGCTGCTCTTAAAAACCTATTTGTGTGGTCTAATTTTAGTAGCATGCATATATCTATTTGCTTTTGAATTTAAGAATTTCCGATTGAAAAATCAATTTTACTTATGCGTCGATCGTGTCGGAGATGAAGTTCAAAACATTTGTTTCCATCCGATGACCTGGCCTATATACATATTTTTAGGCATCAATATTACCTTATTTTTGTTTGAGTCCAATATGGATAGGTGACAGATATAGTGTATTTGCAGCGTCTTGCTATTTAGACGCAACTATGTCTCTCTTCTAAATACATTTGTTAGGTTTAAAGGAGAAAAAAGGTAAGAAGAACCATCTTATCTTACAAATTCAAAGAAAATATGAAAACCCTTAACGTGTTTGCCTATTTCCTTCAAATGTGCTATGTACAGCACGACATTGTCTGTAAGTAGATGTGTCATCCAATTTGATCAAGTCTTTTCTGTAAAACTCATTTTACTTGACACTGCAGCCTTCTCTCCGCTACAACGCACGCTGCTTTCATTTATACAACCCCAGCGCTTGGTACTTGCAATGACCTTGCCTTAAAACAAAAATTGCGGTGAGCCAATCGTTTTCTTTTGCTTTTTGAAATATATGCGCATCTTGGGTACGGGTACAGCCTTTAGCCTTGCGGTTGCAAGTATGTACGTTCGGCGTCCTTACTGACCACGACATTCTCCCCAAAGGGTTGGTTATATCCCCCCTTTTCCTGTTCATCAACAGCAGCACTCAACAGCTAACAGCAGAGCGGACGAATCAAATGTTCATAGAGCTGTTACTATGTCTTTCGATTTAGCAGGCTTAAACCCATTCAGCGGCTTCCTAATATAGGTACCACTTCGTAGAATCTTTACCTATTTCGACGTAAAGCTCTTTCACTACCCTGGATACCCATATGGCTTGGGACCATCAGGTTGAAGTTACAGAGTGACAGAGTGTTCAGCCATGACCTGCTCCACAATGCTGTAGGTGATCGTACCAGCAGAGCAGACATTAATAGCAGCTTGGCTAGCTGAGCATAAGTAAAAGACAGCCAAACACTCTTCTTCTTAAAGGATCTCAGCTTGAATAACATTGAATTGTCTATTTAGGAATTTAGATAGTTTGATTCGATATCTCGGGGGCAGATTCTGACTCCACTTATAAGTAAACCATCTACCACAGATATTCCAGGCGGTCAGGGAGGAGGACTTGAAAGCGACGCTCAAAAATCTGGGTTGAGCACATACATTCGAGTGCTACTGGTTGACTTGCTTTGCCATAAGGGAGAAGCACCTCTAGGTGAGGAGGATGACACAGCGGAACACTTTCTCTGTAGTTGTCCAGCCTATGCTCGCTTCACGTGGCGGATTTTCGGAGCTGACATGGTGAGTGCTGAACATCTAAGCTCTTTATCACTGAAGCTCCTTCTCGTAACCAAGTAACCCTTCTTACACGACACTCTGGGAGCGGCCGATAATGTCGATATCGTCCGCATACATTCTTTTAGAAGACGCATTTGTTGAGTTTATCTTCCAATTGATATTTGTTCTGTACAGTATCTTCTTCAAAGCAAGATTATAGACGTCTGTTAATAGCGCATCTTCTAGCCGAAATTGAAATATGAATATGAAATTTTCCACTGCGTGTTTTCCAGCGATACGCGACACATCTAAGTCAGTTTTGTCGGCATGAAGAATTCGGCTATCCTCCTGGACGATGAATTCTATCATTATGCTGCCTTGAAATTGATGAATTCACCATCTTTTGGTGAATATCGATTTGAAATCGGATCAGTTCGATTGGCCCCAAATTATTAAAAGCTCACGCGAGCAGCTAGGATTGAAATGGCTCTCTGAAAACTCTGAAGAAAAGCAAATAAAAAAGCGTTATTGTTTAAATAATGTACAAAACTGGTATAGGTAATAACTCGGCCACATTGGGGACAAGAAACTGGAGTATCAAACCATGCGTTTTGAGGAAATTAAAACATATTTTGTATGATTTTTCACTTTACTTTAGCAACAGCAAAGCCTATAAATTTACCTATATCCTTCTGTTTACATTCTTAAAATATTTTTACCAAATCCATGTGAACATGTTCAGAAAAAAAAATCCAAAAATGTACCCCTCTATTCCTCTGAATACTTCTCACGAGCAAGTAAATTTAACCATCTCAATGTACTGGAACTGCTTTGGGAAAACATCGCTGTAGGTATAAAAACTCCAAAATGCGTCACTTTTTGTACTCTTTCTTGTACTTGTCTTCTGTTTATCTTTTAATCTCTATTATCAGCAATCTTCTCCATGATGGAATGACATATTTTTACTGCCTCTTTTAAGAATTTTTCCACATCTTTCCGAAGCTGGCTTCATTTCTTGTTTTTTTTTTAACTCTACGAAACAGAAGCTCATTCTCGTATTCCTCTCCTCCTCTCTTTCTCTATATAGAAAAAAAAGGATTCAATAACACCATTCCATTCTTCGGCAGCCACACGCAAGACGCCGGCAAATAGTACAAATAATTATACCCGACATACCATAATATGTATGTGATGAGGCTCACTTTATGAATTACTCTTCATTTGCAGAATGATGATCTCTGATGAATTCCAACTCTTTGCCCCATGAGGGTGATTTTTTTTTTTTTTTTTCTTTTGCAGAATTCCCCAAGCTCTTCTTATTCTCTCATGCTGATGTTTCTTCTTGATCTCATCACATAGTTTTATTTTTATCATGGTTTTCTCTTGTATTTTTTTTTGCGTTCAGTTCTTAGATTCTTTGGCTGATCTTAATTGCTCTCCTCATTCAAAGTAGTTGGCATGGGTGTTTTATATGCCTCATTTTCTTTGTTTTCTTTTCTTTTCTGTTTTATAAAATTATTATGATTTTTTGTATTTTATCAGAGGGACCGGGACCCAACATTAATTGTGACAATACACGACGACCATGACTACAACGACAACAGTAAATAATATCCTAAAGAGAAGGGAAGTGCTTAAGAGGTCATTAAGATACAAAGAAAAAAAAAACCAAGTTGAACGATCTGAGTCATATTAAGTTTAAAAGAATTTTTGCTGTCAGATATTAAAGAACGGGAAATAACAAAATATAACGCAAAAGTGGGACACCCTAAACTAAAGCGCGTTAAAAATATTTTTTCCTTAATCTATCAAACTTATCAACTAGTTTGGTTTGGATTTGATAAGGGAATTAATTGATAAGTGTGCTATCGGTATTGATTTGATTTCGGTGAAGTACCTGCCGAATATCTGTAAATTTATTAACAGAAAAAAAAATAGAAGAAATATCAGAGAATATGGAGTGCACCAAGGTAGGTTTGTAGGACCACTTCTTTGTTGCTGATTTGGTTTCCGTATGATGACTTGTTACAAACAACCACGGTATGAATGTAATAAATCTCGTAGTAACATTCTGCTGAGCATTCAGAGTGCGTGTGTTCCACCGTTGTTTGATCTCTTAGGCATAATCTGCATATGTTCATGGAGCTTTTGATGACATCGTGTCAAGATGTTTAATATTACGATTTTGTGCGTATGATGACGTACTCAGACTCAGAAACTTGTATTTTCCGACAAACTCGCAGTAAGTTTCAGCAAGTCGGTGTCTTCGCTTTCTTCACCCGCAGTGGAATCGAAAGTCCAGTGCGTACCAGTTGGTACCTCAACTTCACTGACTTTATAAGACAAATGTATTTCGGTGGCAGGATAAAAATATCTAGGGGTGTGCCTGAATACAATCTAAATAAACCTTTTAAGATATGTATCTTCCCTGCAATGTGACTTCTTTAATTAGTATTTTAGACAAACCTGTCCTCAGAAAACGAACAATGTCGGTTTTAATAGGATTCATAGAAATCCCAGTTCATGTACATCAATTGTCGATCATTTCCAACGCTACCATCAGTTTCGCACACACGTTCGCTACGCCTGTGTCGACTGAAGGAATAGTGACAAGGTTAACCACCTGCGCGCGTAGAGACAGGAAGCGTTGAGCGTAGACATGCACCATAACAGTGGGACATCCGCCTCTGCAGCCATCGTCGTTGGATCTAATGTCTTCTAGCGAAGATACACATGCCGTCAAAAGCTACATGGTCAAAGGGCCTCTACAGAGGACACATAAATTAAAAATGCTAAGCTTGTACTCTTTTCGCTGTCCACGCTATTTAGCAGAAAGGATTTGAGACTCAAAGGTCTGAAATTCTTAGAGATGGAGTCGTAATTCATAGCAAGTTCTTTTAATAAAAAATTTATGAGAAGTTATATCAGCCAGTTCGTTGCTTCCGAATTTCTCGCGACTTATGGGTGCAATGGTTAAGTCGCTGGTTCAAATCCCGGCCCGTACCAATTTAAAGTTTTTATTCACTCCCCCACCTCTTGCGAAGGCCTGACAAACGTCCGAGAGTAAAGACTGTCATGAGGGGTTTCTCAAAAATAAATTGCAGTTTCGAATCGGCATTAAACTGTAGTTACCTTCCATTCGTGTCAAAAAAATAAATCTTCGCAGAAGATAGGGTGAAGCTAAGTTTAAAATCCTGTATGCGCCGTTATCGTGCAATATTTATTGATTTAATTTATTTCACGTTGTTGGTAGCAGCTAGCTACTTGGGAGTGTTTAAGCAATTCCAGACAAGTCTAGGCCTAGAGTCAAAATTGTAGGAGTCCAGGGGCTTGAATCCACAAGGGAGAATTTCGCTGTGTACACGACAAAATCTGTATAAATTCTTGCGTTTTCCGCGCTCGCTCGTTCCTTACGACGGAGTTGCTGCATCATGCTCGCTATAACTTTGCTAACTGTAATCCATGCCGTGAGTATGATTACTATTACTGCTCTCGGCGTTACTTGGCCGCCAATTTCTCTTTCTAGACACATTCTAGCCGTCATTATATTCTGGCATTCCATCAGTATGTGTTCTGCATTCTAAATTTTGCCTTCATAGTGCGGACAGTATAGATCATCAACGTGCTTATATTTATGGAGATACTGACAAAAAACTGTGTTAGGTAGAAGTTAACTTCTGAATGTTTCCTACGGGTCCATTCCTCTATATATTGGATCAGCGTATGTGTCCATCTTCCTTAAGTTGTAGTGTTCCACCTGTGCTGTCATTATGCGTGCTGCGCCTCGGTTACTACCCTCCTGTCTTCTGGCTGGTTTGCAATAAGCGCCACAGACCTTTTATGCCGAGGTCGATAGGCAATCGACCAGAAATTACACTAAGGATTCTCTTAAGGATGTAATCTTGTGTACCGAGTTAATTCTTCTCATGTAAGTTTTTCGATCCATTGCAGATGCTCATATTGGTGACGCGTACATTATGATTGACCTGCTTACTGTTGCCAGCAGGTTTTTATTGGCTGCCTTGGGCCTCCTATATATTTGGCATTAGTCTGGACAGTGCTCCCAACTGTCAGTGGGGCATACTTTATGTGCGCTTTAATATTGAGCCTGTGCTCTAGCATTATTCTCAGATACTTGATGTTCCAGATGGCTGGATTCGATGGTCTGCTCTCCAACTTGTATGGTGATATGCTCTATCTTTTTCGTGCTGCTTATCTGCCAGTTATAGCCCCCAGCTTTATGTAGCCATGACTGCAGTTTACTGTTACTTTGGCCATCGTTTAAGCTACTTCGATGACTGCAATGCCTTCAGCGTATCCGACTATATCCACTACGGTCAGCTTCTGTATTTTCAATATGCCATCGTACGATTGGGTGGGGGTAAGTTCGGTTGCAAATATTTTTTGAGTTTGTATGAAACGGTTTACTCAAGGTAGTCTCACAACCAAATCAACAAAAATTGGATCTTTTAGGCAATTCCGGGTAATTGAATTCGGTTGAGTGTGATAAAAAAAAACTCTTACGGAACCCAAATAATCTCCTAATCATAACCTTGTTGATTTAAAAGGAGAGAAGAAGTTTTGATACTCCTAGTTCTGGTGTTTTTTTTTAAAGGTATAGAACTTCGGATTGAAATAAAACACAAGAAAATCGTTTTAATGTCCATCAATTTGGCTTGATGATTTTGGGCATGTGGCCGCCGACGCCGCGGCTGGTTCGAATAAAGGCAAGTCTAGAGGTCCAATTTTCAACCACTTTTTCAAGCATTTGGGGCTGTATGTCGGCAATAATGCCACGAATGTTGGCTTCCAAGTCCCACATTCGTAGGCGTATGCGAGCGACTTCACATATACCCAAAGAAAATAATCCAATGGTGTCAAATCACACGATCTTGGTGGCCAATTGGCAGGTCCATTCCGCGAAATTATGCGCTCATCGAATGTTTCCTTCAATAATCGATTGCGACGTGCGCTGTGTGGCATGTAGTGCCGTCTTGTTGGAACCACATCTCATCCACATTATGGGAACAAAATAGTCGGTTATCATGGCCCTATACCGGTCTCCATTAAAGGTAACTGACTCTCCAGCATCATTTCGGAAGAAGTATAGCCCAATGACTCCACCAGCACACCAAACAGTCAGTGTTTGTGGATGTAATGGCGTTTCAACGGTCTCATGTGGATTCTCTTCACTCCAAATGCGGCAATTTTGCTTGTTGACGTAGCCATTCAACCCAGAATGAGCTTGCCGTAAACTTCGCGAACTGAAGCATTATTTTCGAAATAAATTTGCACGATTTGCAAGCGTTGTTCATTTGTCAACCTGTTCATGATGAAATGGCAAACCAAAAATGTTTTGTTTGTTTGTTTTGTCTCTGTTCGAAAAACCAACCTCTAAAAAAAACGCCCTTTAGAAGTCAGTTGAAAGTTGTTTGAAATTTTCGCTAGAAGTCAATATTTGTCAAGATTGTTACATTTGAATGTTTTCATGAAGCGTAAACTCATTTGCCACAACAGTCTCCTTGATTCGAATTAGCTGTAGAGCAACAGTGCGGTTTTTGGCATTTAGGGTACAGTTTCGATCTGCCTTTTTAACCAACCGCAAAAACAACTTATACAGCGAATAAGCGCGGTCCATTATTTTGTCGCTTTTTCCTGAAGCCTATTCTTAATGTGAATTAAAACTGCAAAAACCAGCCCCAGATATATTACTTCCTTTCATATGCTACCATTTCATTGTTTACATTTATTAAAAGTCTTATTCTCAGCTGAACTTGCTGAAAAGTCATAAAAGGTTTTCCATTTATTTTAATTTATGTTGCGCGGCATTTGTCCAACAATATACTTAACCACACTTTCTTTCTTTGTACATAATTCACAGTCCCGCAAAACAATAACATACTCGTACTTATGCATAATTCTTTGTTTCTTTCTCTTTACAGGTAAGCATCTGTTAGCAACAACAATGGCATATATACTTAAACCAGTAAAATTTATTCAAATCTGCTTGGATAGAGACTGCTGTCAATTCCTGTTTTAAGTAACTGTCAGTTTGGTTTTAGTGCAAACCAATAATACCTACCTACTACTTCTGTCGATGAATACATCGAGTACAAAGAATTTATGCAAAGACGCTTCATTGACGGTAGCTATGCAACTGAATGTAATTTGTTTTTATTTTTGGTAAGACGAATGCGCCTTACCTGTTGCTGTGCATGACTGTCTAGGCTTTCATCATGCTGCAGCATACAACATCATAGAACGAGTAATTTTCTTTTTATAGATGGAAATTCTTAAAACACAACAACAACAGCCATATATGTATGTACGAGTATGTTGCATGCTTGTGAGTATGTTCAGTTGCAGCTGTGCACAGCTGGATGTAACTAAAATGAAATATTTTAGCTTTTAGGTGCGGAACCGAACGAAATATACTTTTTATTGTTTTCTAGTTTTTAATTATGTATTATGTTTATGAAGTTAATTTGAATTTAAGGGAAATTATTATATTTCGTGGGGGCGGGAGCTGTTAATTTGTTGATTGTTATATTGATGAGATTGATAAACGCCTGCCTTCTTGACTTTATGAGTCGGGTAGCCCGTTAATGACCTATATCGATGTAGAGCGGGTGCTTGTTTTAACACCTCCATGGATCTTGGTACTACGCAGCGAGAGCCAGATGGTGATGACTTTGTTGGAACAATAGTTGTGACTTCAATGAATACAAAAGACTTCAAATGAATTCAGATGATTGCAATTTTGTAAGGGCTTCTAGCTAAAACTGCAAAATTCTCCGTGTAACAGCCTAAGGGTGGGTGAATAGACGTTTATGAGACGATTGAGGCCCAGCCTCAATGTGGTCATTACAGTGTGAGAAAAAGCAAGTTTGACGATTCAACTAGTAACAGATTGAATCGTTTTACTCTCGGCTTATATAGCTGTATCACCCGAAAATGTGGCTTAAATGAATCAGAGCCAAAAAACTTGTCGTGAGACTTCTGCTTCTAATTCTTTAAATTCAGTATAATCGCTTTCGTGCTTACCATGGACAGATGGCTAGTTCAAAACTTTATATCACATATAATTACTTTGAAAAGGCTAATCACTAATTTTAACAGTGATGGAGGAACTAAAAGTGAACTAAAAGATTACAGCAAAATACTCAGCTCAGACCTTAAGTTCTTAGAGCATTTTTCTTCATCCTCATCTTGTTTGTTAGGCTTTCAAATTGAGAAAGCAATCAGTAAAATTATTCAATATATCATGCGAAGCATTTCAAAAACAACACGCGCCTAAAAGTTGGCATAACTTTTTTTCAATTGCATACTTTTAGTGTAATGTTTTTCACTTTACGAGTGAAATAAAGGAACTCTTAAAATTTTTCCACTTTACATTAAAATTTATCAAATTTGAGGGACTTACAAAGCGTGGTGCTCCAGGATCATAGTTAATATGACTGCTGGCTCCAAGTTCACTCTCCAAGCACTCAGAAGTTTCCCTCTGTCTGGTCGTTTAATCAAATATGAGGTGCCTCCGTCCCTTTGGTATGGTTTCGAGGTCTGGACGCGCTGGAACGTGGATGTTCATCCGCGCGTCTATAGATTGTCCATCTTAACCGTTGGACACTATGAGTTTTTCCGCGCTTACAGCGGTAAGTTATACCTATCAATGGTCGCTTCTGAACAAGACGGTGGTTGGATTCGACATTTGTTGATGAAACTATACTGTACTTGATTTTGTCCTCGTTTTCAATCAGTTCCACTCTTCTTGCTGCTGACTCCATGGTAGCGAGGGCACCGGTTACTGATCGCTTTGTTCTTCTGGTCATGTGGATGTAGTCATCAAACCCAAGTAATTACGTACTGGCATAAGTGTTGCTTACTACCACTTAAATTTGTCATTTACTGAAACCCTACCAATTTTGACGGAGCAGCGAGTATTCGACGTAACAGTATAAGACGTATCAGTTCTTCCCTATTTAAAAAGTCGTAAGCTGCTTTAAAATCGATGGCAGGTGCTTGGTCTCAATGTTAAATTCTTGAGTCTTCGCCATGATCTGGCGCAGTGTGAAGATTTGGCCGGTTGTATATTTTCCAAGTCTGAAGTCGCATTTGTAAGGACCTATTAGACATCAGCAAGATTAAAAGCAAACATTCACATAAAACGTTGGACAAGATCTTGTAGGCGATGTTTTAAAGACTTTTGCCTCTGAAAAAAGGGCAGATGGAACTGAGATTCCTATCGTCGTGTAAAATTTCCTCCGAACATATATTGCAGATGAGTTGGTTCATGCTCCTCACCAGGTCATCGCGGCTCCAGCTGCTTTCTTTGTTTTTAGTCTGGCGATGGCTAACTTAATTTAATTTAAGTCGGGCGGCTTAAACTCTTTGTTCGTTCAGGTTGACTGGTACAGGTCGCTCATTGGCGGGATCTTGGCTATCATCGCAATTCATCAACTGGTTAAAGTAATAAAAACAACAGATAATTTTCTGAGACTGCATAACTAATTCAATTCGTTTTAGAATAGCTAAATATCACACAAAGTTAACAAAACTAGCTTTTCATTGGGCTCGCCGAAACTTAGAGTTCAAACCGTCGGCGGCGAACAACATAGGGCTTTCCCTCATCATTAAACCTCGCTGGAAATCGGGAAGAAGTTCGATTGGATACAATAATGAAAATTTTTCCAAAACGCACTTATTCTCCAATGTTGTTCTTTATTTGGCCACGTTGAGCTTCTGGAGGAGAGTTTGCGGAACTTCCATAATGTATTTTTATTAATTGCGTTTCAAACTATGCAAATCAATAGGACCGATGTCAAACCGAATTTATACATTAATTTTCCAATATAATTTTTTTAGGACATCCCTGTGCATTTAAAGCAATTATCAGCGCCTTCAATATGCATACCTCTCGCTTTTATCCCGAAATATGTCCAACAGTCATCAGAAACACAAAATTTAATTGTATTGACTTTGTTGCCATGCCCGTGGCATGTTGTTAATCATAATAACATTGTCGCAGTTCAACAGACATGTTTCACGTTCAATGCAAGTCCGTATGGAAATAATTGCACTCTGCACTTTTTTTTTTGTTTCGTGTTTTTATTTTATTGTCATGGTTTGCATAACAAAGAGAAGCACAGCACAACGCGCCGATGCCGCTGTCTGTGCCGTCTGACTGCCTGCCACATACGATCATTAACAAGGGCATCAGCAGCCGCACCACAACAACGATGTGCCCGCACCGTCAACTCTTTGATGCCATATCTGCGCTGTTGTTCTTATTTTAAACACTGCATTTTATTATTAACGAGTACTTTTCGTAGTACGTAGTACTTCCGGTTGGGCCTTATGGGAACATCCCACTCCCTACGCACAAGTACGTACTCAGCAATTTGTCGTCTCTCAATCAAAGACAAACATAAAAGCTGATCAAAATAATTCATGCATTAAATTAGCACTGTCAAAACAAATATGATCATTGTTGCAGTTGCAGCCTCACAGCAACCCCTCTTTGATGTCAAATGCAGTCCAGAGAAAGAGAGTTTAAATATTGGAGAGAGAGAGAGAAAGAGGGCGTTTTTTTTTTGGAACAAAATAACCAAAGAAACTGATAAAAGTTGACACAATGCCGGATGGTTGCCCAAGACATTATGACGGCTGCGTTATCGGAGTAATGCGTGCTGCCAGGGGGGATTGATTACATCCCGTGCGGTATAGTTTCTTTGATATGAATCGCCCAGCCAACGAAGGGACATGAAATCGAAGCCGACACCATTTTTGTGTGATGCATGTCACAAGGTTTCTCCCCCGAAAAAAAAAAATGGCTTATGGCTGTCCATCGGATACACGACCACATGTCATCCCAACTGTCGATGGCTGAACGGGGGGGGGGGGACATTTTTCAACACGAAAATGTGCAAGGTAATTAAAATTGTTCGCTGTGGTTAATTATCGGGACAAGAAGAACCTGTCTCACAGGATGTGGGCTTACGCTTAATTTTTTAATTTGCATAACTGACCATAATTAAATGGTTTCAAGGGTCCGAGGCAGGTGATGTGTGCCTTATTCATTATGAATTGGATCCTGGCGTTTTAATGACGTCCGTCATGCGGAAGGAAAAAGAAACATATTTTGTGTGACTTGATGAAATGGTATGCTGTCGTCAGTCAGAGGAAATGTCAGCATTCTTCTTATCACCTAACCCATTTGTTTGCCCGTGACGAACTGAAATTAACTTGGAAAGTAGATGATTACATTTCGTCGCAACTTTGTTATGAAATCGGTTGGCGGTTTGAGTTTTTTTTCGAATTTGTCATACAATAATGTTTGCAAGCTGAATTCCAGAAAAAGTATATCTAACAGGTGTTGCTCATAGTTTTGGTATAGTTTGTCAGAGGTGGCATAGGTGTATGTATAACTTTTTTTTTTTGAAAATGCTATAAAAAAAAACTACTGAATATTTTCTCAAATTTCTTTTTTTATTTGAAAGTACAATCCTTGCGGTTAATAATGGAAAATAATTTCATTCAAATGGCTGCCTCGGCTGGCCATGCAGTAGCCTACACGATCGGTCAAATTTTTAAGCACATTATCGATTGTGTGCAGCTGTATTTCACCAATGGCTTCACGAATATTGTCCTTTAAAGCGTCAATTGTCTCTGGCATGTCGGCGTAACACTTATCTTTTATGCCACCCCATAAATAATAGTCCAACGGTGTCAAATCGCAGCTCCGCGGTGGCCAAACGACATCAGCTCTGCGGCAGATAATGCGATCTTCAAAACCAGGGCGCAAAACATCGAGTGTAGCTTCGGCTGTGTGGCACGTAGCGCCGTCCTGTTGAAACCAAATGTTGCCAATATCCTCCTCTTCAATTTTTGTGAACAAAAATTCGTTCAACATGGCCCGATAACGATCGCCATTGACTGTAGCACCAAACAGTTTTCAATGGCTTTTCATGTATGCGTGCGGGTTTTCTGTGCCCCAAATGCGACAATTTTGCTTGTTTACATACCCGCCAAGATCAATGAATCAATCAATCAATCAATCAATGAATGGTATACGGATGGTTCAAAAATTGACTCTGGGGCGGGAGCAGGTATCTACGGTCGAAACAAAAATGTCTCAATACCCATGGAAAAAAGTCTCAGTGTATTTCAGGCATAGCTCCATGCCATTAAGGAATGAGCTAGCCTAATTCACACCTCAGGTATTAAATGCGCCAACATCCATATATTCACGGACAGTCAAGCAGCTATAAAAGCCCTTAGCTCGAAAATTATTGACTCCAAATCAGTACTACACTGCTTTCAAACCCTTTCAAAATCAGTATGAGGAACAAGACAAAAATCCGGATACGACGGTATTAAGGGAAATGAAAAAGGCTGACGAATTGGATAGAAAAGGCCCGGAGACCCCCTTTATAGGACCCGAGCCTTTTGGTCCAATAAACAAATCAGCCATTAATCTAAAATTCAAAAGCTGCATCATCAGCTACATTAGGAAAGTAGAGCCGCTTCTTTAAGGCCAAAAATAAAAAATGTATGCACGTGTGAGGTGCACTCGACTAGCAGAAGGTTAAAGAAGTCACAAGTCGTACTGAAATTCAAGTAGCAGCGAGCCTTCTCCCGTTTGGCAGGGATGTATAGCTCGTCTCTATAGATGCTATCATATGCGGCCTTTGATTTTTTCCAGGATCTGCCGTTAAATGAATATTTGGTCAATTGTGAACTTAACGCGGGCCTAAACCACTCACTGATTGATAAAGTCCAATCAGATCGTTCACAAATGGTTTCAGTCGCTCGCAAAATACGGCAGATGTGATTTTATACGACATCTTTAAAAGACCGAGACCACTACAGTTAGAGCAGTTTAGTAAGTCTCCTTGCTGAAAGTCCATTCATCAAGCATACCTTCTTCCGTCAAATCTTGGAAATGAGTTGGTGTATGTGTTCTTTGTCATCTACTGCTGCCAACAATAGTTCGGTAAGTAGAATAGACAGTCCGTTCCAGCAGCTTTTCTAACTTCTTTTTGCTCGAGCTATCTTCAGTGCTGAATGGTCGCTCTGCTAAATAGCAAAGTTTGTGTCGTCTTCGCCGCTAAGCTATCTGCAGATATGGTTTTTCTATTGTGCGTCAACACCTGCAGGTCTATTTATGTTCGGGTCTAGTTTCCCTCAATTCCTGGAGTAGCAATTCTCCTCTTTCAAGTAAAACAACTTTCCCGTTTCCAGGCAAGAGTTCTCGCTAGTACACTGAATGCACTAAAACATAGCACACAACATTAATTCCCCTTTTACTAGTCATCTAGAGCTAAGCTAAAAAAGTGACGTCTATTAAAGGGAACACCTTTCTCACCCAATTGCAAAAACTACTACCAGAAATGCCTGCCAGCGCCTCAGTGAACTGGATTGGTCAATACATAGTTCACCATCACCATTGTCATCATCACATCTGCTAATTGCTCCCAAAACGGCTGTCATCTTCTCTGAACTTTAATCAACTCATAACATGACTTACTAATTAAACCATTTGCTCACATCATTAAGGTCAATGACTCATCAACGAAACTGCAATTAATTTGCCCAAAAATTGCCCATCATGTCACCTTTCGGTTGTCCCTGGTGTGCATCGTGTTTGCTTTGCGCCAACAAAAAAAAAAAATTAAAACCAAAATCGATAATTCCAATTAAATTCTTGTCATGCTGAATATTCTACTAGATAGAATGACATTTATATTCTATCACCCTCATGCAATTGGCCTCAATTTAATACGAGAGTTTTAACTCATTTCAGGGGTTATGCCAACAGATACCTTGTTGTAGGCAATGTATCTACATTCATCGACCCCATTTAGCAATTCACATTTTCATTTTCATTTTCACATTCGATAGCAAATTAAAGTATCTTATCTGCAAGACTCCGGTGAGGTTAAAGTAGAAATGATAGAAAATGAATAAATCTTGGTTGCGTAAGTTTTGTTTTTAGCCGGCCTTTTTGATTTCTTTTGTCTGTTCGGAGTTCGGACTGCGCGTCTTTTGTTGGACTGTTTGTGTATGTGTATGTGTGGAAGTGGAATATGCAATGCTCGTCAGTACATGTACATGTACTTGTATAGTAGCTGTAGTTATTCTGGACTTGCAGTTTTACCCATTTTTGGGATTGAACAGGTTTTCATCATCATCATCTGAGGAGCTCTAAAGCCGATACGAGTATTGTAATAGGTTTTTGTTTTTTTTTAATTGAAAAACATGCAAAGAAAATAAAAATAAAAAAAAAATAAAACAAAACAAAACGAGGCAATCCAGAAAACAAAGCAAACCGATTTGTGTTCATCCAAGTTTGGAGAACATGTCCAAGGAGCGTATAGATTGTGACCTTAACTACACCTTTTGCGAACGAAATGATACTTTAGTGGTGAACAAATAAATCTTTAAATGACAAACGCGTGCAGCGACGCCAGAAAATGAGGATTATCTTTAGACGCTTATCAGCAGGCGAATTGAGTACTTGTTGGCAGGTCCGATTGGAATCGCAATACCAAAATTGAAAGGTGTTACGCAATTTGACGGATTAGTGGCGCTTGATTGATACATTTTCTAAAAGTTTACATCTGCTTAATTTGAAGTAGATTAGTGCGGCTTGGCTGATAAAGAAATTATTCAAAGATAATGCATTCAGCTTCGGTTCAAATTGTTAAGTGTTTTTTTTAGCGGTTGGTTTTTCGAATAGAGATAAAACTGACATTTTGTGGTCAAATCTGGCAGCTCTAATGTCATTTATGTTCAGTTTGGTTTGCCATTTCATCATGAACAGGTTGACAAATGAACAACGCTTGCAAATCGTGCAAATTTATTTCGAAAATAATGCTTTAGTTCATCGCAAAATTTTGTTCCGTGATGAGGCTCATTTTGGGTTGAATGGCTACGTCAACAAGCAAAATTGCCGCATTTAGAGTGAAGGGAATCCACATGAGACCCTTGAAACGCCATTAAATCCACAAAAACTGACTTTTTGGTGTGCTCTATGGGCTGGTGGAGTCATTGGGCCATAATTTTTCCGAAATGATGCTGGAGAGTCAGTTACCGTTAATGGAGACCGGTATGGAGCCATGATAACCGACTATTTTGTTCCCGAATTGGATGGGATGAATGTGGATGAGATGTGGTTCCAACAAGACGGCGCTACATGCCACACAGCGCACGTCACAATCGATTTATTGAAGGAAACATTCGATGAGTGCATAATTTCGCGGAATGGACCTGTCAATTGGCCACCAAGAGCGTGTGATTTGACACCATTGGATTATTTTCTTTGGGGATATGTGAAGTGGCTTGCCTACGCCAACAAACCAGAAACGTTAGGGGACTTGTAAGCCAACATTCGTGGCGTTATTGACCAAAAGGTGGTTGAAAATTGGACCTCTAGACGATTTTTTTGTGTTTTATTTCAATTTGAAGTTCTATACCTCTAAAACAAACACCCTGTATTTAAGATCGGATTGGGTGTTGACTAAACTACCAAACCCACTCGGTTTCACTAATTTTTTGTTTAAAGTAGAAAAAAAACTTTTTTAAAAATCGGAACGAAACTTTTTAATACAACGGTTTTCTTTATTGATAGAAGTTAAAGGTATCGATACTTATGATGCATTTCGAACGCTGCGCTAAGATTGTATTACGCCGCGGTGATGCTAAGATGCTTTGGATTCGAAGATACTCTTGGCTGGGGAATTAATCGCTTAATGAGGCCGATCCAATGTATTCGCGATGTTTTGGCTTTTATGAACTACTAGTATATATTGGTACAGCTCATATAGAAAGTACGCTGTTGCGTCTTCTCCTCGCACATTATGACAAAGAATCTTTGTTTCGAAAAAGCCCAATACTAACTCACATTTCCTGCTTATTGTCCAAAACTCACCGCCGTGAAGTAGAACTGGCATTTTGTCCTTCCAGTCAGGAGTTTTGAAGTCATTTGTTTCGCAAAGCCGATGTAGCAGATCTGTCTTGACTAACATCTCTCTGATTCAAAATATTCAAAGCATGTATCAGTCTTAGCAAAAATAACCTACGTATCCTAACGGGGCATTGCAAACTCAGGGAACACCTAAGGAAGATAGAGATATGAGATGAAGGTCTCTGCAGATTCTGCAATGAGTCCACGGAAACTCCAAAACACATACTGGAATCCTGCGGGGCACTCACCCAAAAAAGTTTAAAATATTTGGGAAAACACCAAACTGCTCATTCTCAGATTCATAAAAGAAACTAGACTGGACGATAGTTTTTCTTGCCAAAGCTAAAACATAATTCCCGGCGAATTAAGCTGTGAGGGGGCTCTGGAAGAGGGAGCAAAACCTCTCCAAGGTATAAGTAGGGGGCGCAATAGACCACTAGGTCGCAGTGTATTACACCCTATATATATTATTGTTACTAACATCTATCCGACTTTTATTCACGATTACAAGCAACAAATTATAAGAATTACAATTACAAAAGACTCTCAATTACAAACTATTCACTATTTACATGGGCAAGAGTACTTCAAGATCTCAACATTTACAAATCCGCTGGTCCAGATGGTATTTCTCTTGTCGTTTTCCACGCTGGCAAAACCACTGCGTAAACTCTTCTATCTGTCCTGTTCTCAGTGCTCTTTTTCTGAGAAAACAGCTTTGTGCAAAAAGGCGAATTATCGCCCTCCCTCCTCTTACAAACCAATTCCACTTTCGTGCTCGTTTTCAACTAATCACTATGTGTCTTCCATTTTTATCAATAATTTCCTTTCTGTTTCTTCTAATTCAATTTATTCATTTGCTGATGACAGTACCCCTAGCTTCTCATATTCGTTTCCGTAGTAACCTGCGTGGAGGTAGAATGGCAACCAATATTCAGGTCATTAAATGCTGACCATGTCAGCATACTAAAGATTAGCAATTAATGTTGCCAAAACTCAATTCAGTCTTCTGTCATTGAAGCGAAACCCCTGTACTCTGCCGTTATCCATGAATGACACTTGCATCGCTAAAACCGAAATACATTGTATCTGCGTTAATGACAGCCTTTTTTTAAATGACGACATATTCGTCAAGAAAGCAGCGAAATATCTAGGCTTAATATTTAAAAAATATTTCACCCCTTTCCCTAGCTTAAATTTATAAGTTGTTTCTTCGATCCCCAAACTTGAGTACAACGCTCATATCTTGTCAAAAACACCATTTACATGTCTAGAGCTACTCGATAAGCTAGTACTTCATAAATCGTGCTTTAAATCTTTTAGTAATTGCCTCAATGTCTCCTGCCTGTCATTTTTTTATTGTTACTTCTATCAAAAGTTTTCCAACGAATTAACCAGTTGAATTCCATCTCTTCAACACTTCCAATCGCAATGCTCGACATTCTAGAAATGACCATCAGTTCACCGGTAAAGATTCCTTTTTTAACGAATGTGGAATGCTGAACCACGTTCTGGTTGTCCTACACATTATAAAGGGTGATTTTTTAGCTGGTTTGGTTTTGGCAACACTGGTTTTGACAGCTGACGTGTGTTTAGTACCTTGTGTCACTGTCAAACAGCTTCAGTTTGGTTTGCAATTTAACCATGGATCGTCTTACAAATGAACAACGCTTTCAAATTATTGAATTTTACTATCAAAATTCGTGCTCGGTTCGAAATGTTCATCGCGCGCTGCTTCCATTTTATGATCGGCATTCTCGACCTTCTGAGCAGTCTATTCGGAAGATTGTGACCAAATTTCGCACCAAATTTACTTTGTTGGACATTAAACCACCAACACGTTTACGTACTGTGCGTATTGAAGAAAATATTGCGGCCGTATCAGCTAGTGTGACAGAAGACCGCGAAATGTCGATTCGGCGCCGTTCCCAGCAGTTAGGCCTTTGTTACAGCACTACGTGGAAAATTTTGCGGAAGGATTTGGGCGTAAAGCCTTTTAAGATACAGCTGGTGCAAGAACTAAAGCCAGCCGACCTACCACAACGCCGAATTTTTGGTGAATGGGCTCTTGGAAAGCTGGCCGAGGATCCGCTTTTTTATCGAAAAATTGTGTTCAGCGATGAGGCTCATTTTTGGTTGAATGGGTACGTAAATAAGCAAAATTGCCACATTTGGAGTGAAGATCAGCCAGAAGCATTGCAACAGCTACCAATGCATCCCGAAAAAGCCACTGTTTGGTGCGGTTTGTGGGCCGGCGGCATTATTGGGCCATATTTCTTCAAAGATGATGCGAATCGCAGCGTTACTGTCAATGGTGAACGCTACCGTGCGATGATAACAAACTTTTTTTTGCCCGAAATGGAAGTTCTTGACTTGCATGATATGTGGTTTCAACAAGACGGTGCCACATGCCACACAGCATGCGAAACAATGGCGCAATTGCGAGGCGAGTTTGGTGAACAGTTAATTTCACGTTTCGGGCCGGTCAATTGGCCGCCTAGATCGTGCGATTTGACACCATTAGATTATTTTTTGTGGGGGTATGCCAAGGCTAATGTGTATAGGGACAAGCCCGCTTCGATTGACGCACTGGAAGCCAACATCCATGCATTCATTCGTGAGATACCGGCCGATATGTGTGAAAGAGTATGCCAAAATTGGACTCAGCGGATGGGCTACCTGAGACGCAGCCGCGGTCAACATTTGCATGAAATTATCTTTAAACATTAAATTGCAAGGTTCAAACTATCGATTCAAATAAATATTTCATTCATTTTTTCGAATTTTTTGTGTTTTTTTTTTAAAAAAGGTTCTAAACCTCTTAAAAAATCACCCGGTAGTGTACAGACATGAAAACCAACGTGCATCGGTATCACCCTTTCTCGAATTCTTTACGTCGCGTTAAGCCCTCTATTACTTACTTTGTTATAAGGGTATCCAATGTTTCTTTACTTACTTACTTACTTACTTAAGGGCTCCCGACCCGTGAAGAGGGCCTGCCTGAGAATTCAATATTTCTTTAGTGCAGCTAACACTGCACTGTGTCCTGATCTATTTTGTACAAATATATACCAAGGAAATATATTTTTGAGGCAATCAGAGACCGAACTATGCCGTTAGTGAACGAGTGAGTAACTTTCAAGTCATTATGGATTGATCTAATAACCACACCAAATATCACACAACGAATACGAATTGTTTTTGAACGAAGATAATTCTAGTACATTTTAACATATGTTTATACAGTAGACGTCTAGTTTAACGAATACTCGATATAACGAATTTCCAATATAACGAACATGATTTTGTTATCCATTAATATTTCTTTATTGCGAATGAAGCACAAATTATACGCACGATTTAACGAATGTTTCGCAAATTCTTGCAAAATGAAACAAATTAATCTTGCATTTTTATGCATATACGAGTTGTTGTAATGCTGCTGGTGATCGGATTACCTTTTGCCGCAGTTTGTTAATATTTACCACGTTTTATCCCCAACTTGTCCATTTCTTTCGTTAAGTTTGTCGGTTGTGCTTGCGGTTTTTAGGTAATACAGTGAAATCTGCGTAAGTTGCCCAGCTGCGGTGCAAGAATTTTTGGCCAACTTAGACAGGTGGCCGGAAACTTATAAGGGTGCCCATGTTTTTTTTATTGTGCGTTCATTGAAACCAATTGATTAAAAAAAATCAACAAAAGAAGTTTTCAATCGACAGCCAGGCCGCATTTTAGGCAATGGAATCAACAAACATAAATTCTGATGTAGTCAGGAAATGCAATCAGAACCAAGTGTAGAAGTATAAAACTTAGTAGGTATAAGCTTAGAATATTAGTAGGAATCCTGGCAGGGCATTGCCTCTTTCGAAAACATGCAAAGAGACTTGGATTGTCTTCTGCAGATTCTGTGGTGATCTGCAGGCTGTTATGGATATACCGCACATATTTTGTGAGTGCGAAATTCTTAGGGAGACACTTCTTCGAATCTTTGGAGGATATAGACGGTAAAAACTTCATTGAGTACAAATTTAACCGGTTCCCCAGGGATCGCAATAGGTCCGCGTCGGTGCCTAATGTTGTGTGCGATAACTCTTACATCACACCCCTGTGAAGCGTGGAATAGATTTATATCTTAAAAACTTCAAGCATTATTATATTTCAAAACAAATAATTGGATTGAAATGGTGGTTTGCCTTCTGAAATTTTTGTCCATCTTAAACGCCGTGAGATTTCAGCCTTCATACAAAAAACTGCAAACCTAAAAAATCAACTAAAAAATTAAAAAAAAATGATTTATCTGTTTTGATACAGTTGATACATTTAATAATCTGAAATAAAGATACATTTTTCAAAAAGTCAGCGGCAACGCTGGTTGGTAGTCAATGTCTTCTTCAGATTTTTTCACTTAAACCTTTTGGATCATTTCGAAATTCTCTTAAAACCATTCATAATGTTCCATTATTTTAGTTTCTGATTCGCCCCTAATCTCGTGTACAGCCAAACCTTCATCTGCTTTTGTAACCTGAATTGCCCTTATATTTTCAGGTAAGCTTGCTATTTAAAGATCTTCGGGACGACCTTCAGTGGGAATCCAACGCGATTAGAGCATGATTGTATTGTTCATGCCTCCACATCGTTCCAGGCAGAAACTATCCATCTAATGGCGTCTAATAAGCTAAGCTAAGCCATCTTTCCGCCTTTAGCAACAAGAATTTTTGTTGGAAGCTGACGGTAGAACATACCAGATTCATCTGCGTTAAACTGGTCTTGCGTTGTAAAGAGCTTTAAAAGTTGTGGCAGGGTGCTTTGTCAACTGGTTACAGCCTGACGGCCAACATTAGCGCTCTCACTATTAGTTTGGCTTTTTCTTGCAGTAATAGACCACTCACTGGGATGTTTTTTGACCTGCATTTCTAGGAAAATAAGAAATCCCGAAGTTTACGTCTTCGAAATTTGTTTTTCTCAACTTTCGCTTCCTTCGTTGGGTACATTATTCTCCAATGCATCTAAATTTTTTTTCTTTTGGGCCTTTATGTTGCTAACTGTTGACTTCCAGTTTCCGAATTTTTATTGCCAAAGTCCTCTGTTATGCTCCGCTTTCTAATCCCTTCAATGACAGCAACCACGATTTTGTTTTTGAGGACATCGCTGAAGGACCTAAGAGGTTAAACGGCGGAGGTGCTGGTGTTATGCACCTTGGGGCGTTTTGAAACCGGAGCGGTTTCTTCCACCGACCTCTGGCGCTTAGACGTAAAGTCACCGCTGGTCTCCTTGTCCTTGGTCATGAAATTTTCGGCCCATTTCAGTTTGGCAACCTGCTTCGGAGTTCTGTTGGTCTCCAGAATAGCTCCAAAGACCTTCAGAGTCCGTATTGCCTCACGTCGTTGTTTATAGTTCGACCTCGAGGGAGTGCGTTGTCGAGAACTTCCACTACGAGACGTACTAGGGGTGTTAGTGTTAGCAGTGGAAGGGCCATGAAGTGCCACAATCGTACCACTGCTAGGGAGAATACCTTCCTTTTGCTCAGGAGGATAGCTGCTGTTACCAACACGGGGTTGACCACGAGTAGTCACAGTCGTACCACCGCTCGGCATAGCAGGAGCTGTACCGGTAGACAGTTTAATCACCGTACTACCGCCCGGTTTGGAAGGGATACCGGTCATGAATGTTGGTTTATGTTTTTGATTTTGTTTGTAATTGTTCATAGTTGGACCCACGAGTGGCGGAGAAAGGAGGTCGATCTGTACAGAGATCCGCAATATACAGACAAGGCAAGCAAAATCCGGAGGGCGCCAGGTATCCGGACACTCCGTTTTGACTGGCCCCCAGCCAGGTTGACGCTCGGCACGGGTCGTATGACACCTTCGTCCGGCCCAGGGAAGAGGATGAAGACTAGGAGGGAAACGAAAGGAGAGGAAGAGGAAGAAGAGAAAGAAAAAAGGGGGGGGGGGGAACACAGGAAAGAACGTCCTTTGGTTTCAGGACTCATCTAGAGAAAAACTTCTCGAGAATCATTGACTCTACTCAGCCCCTACAACTCGGCAAGTTCGACGCTCGGAGTAGGGGAAAGACGACTATGTTGCTGGTCAAATTTCGCAGGCTATTTAGTACGAAAGATGCAACTGCATTTCTAATACAACACCACTATAACTGATAAGGAAATGTCAAAAACAGACCAGCTACCATGTTAGGTATCGCAAGATGTATCTTTAAACTTACCCTAGAATCGAACGCTGTACAAAAGCTGTAAAATTCCTTTCAATTAGATGGCGCCAAAAGTCCATTAGGTCTTCCCTAATTCCTCCGCTTCGGATGAAATCAGATATTTTGTGAATCAATACCCCAAGTCTAGGACACCAAAGTTGAACTGTCCTTCCAACCATCCCCAGAGGCATATTTTGAACAGAGTAAAATTTGGCCACCCAAAACCTAAGCACACATAACAAATGTTAAGTATGTCAAGTCAAGGACACACTCCAATAACAAAACAAAAAAAAACTCCCTTGTTCACCAATTTGAAATGACAAAACAATTCATCCATTGAAAATCTTGTATCATCTGAAAGCTTTTTCTAAAATCTAGGACATTTTGAAGAGACAACCACACACACACAGGCGACATCCTTGTGCCCTCACTTGATTTGTCATGACTTATTCCGTCAAGCGTCAGGCAACTTGTTTTCTCGGGAATTACATAACAACAGAGCATTGCTGCTCTAAACTCTACATCCAGGTCATAGAGAAACAAGTGTCTTTTATTTTTTATATATTTTTTTTTTTTGAGAAGGGCTCTTTCCCATTCAGTCAAATCCAAAACAGGAAGAAGAAAACTGTTTAAAGAAATCATTTGCGAAAAAAAAAAAACAACAACATAAAAACCACTTCCACTTTACCATAGCAAATGAGCGCGCACTCTTATGTCAAAACACATAAAGCAAAGCAGTATTATCCAATTACAGTTATGTGTATTGACAGCAAGAGAGAGGTAGAGAGGGGTTATGACCACCACCGGTGACAGAGTTTGTGGTGGTTGATTGCGTTCAGCAGCTACTGCCGCCTCAGTTTGTTGGTTTACATTTCTTGGCAGCACCGGCAACAACAACAACAACCAACCTATGGCTTCACTGCATCCTCAATCGTGTTGAAAATGAAAATGAAACAATTTTTTTTGTCAACCTGTGTTCAGTTCAGAGCCCGCGCCTAAGGCAAAAATAGAAAATAAAGAAAAGTTTATTCGTACTGCTACAGTGACCACCACCTAATTCCATGTTTACCTGTTTTATTGTGAACCAATTTCAGTGACTTGTTCTCAGCGCCGCTCATAACCACTTTCCACATGAGTTGTCACCCTTTTGTTTTGTAGGGTTTTTTTTTGTCTTCTTCTCTATTTTCTGTCTTGGTTGTTTTTTTTTGGTTTGTTTTTCCTGCCTGCCACCCACACCAACGTTTTGGTAAAAAAAAAAACAAACAAGAAAGGAGGCTATTGACCTGAAAATTTCGAAACAAACTGTAAATAGCGCTCACCTAGTGGCAGGATACGAATGAAACTTAGTTACCTGCTTCCTTTTAGCATGTTTATCGATTGGATGTGAGTGCACGAATGGCTTAAATGCATAAAAAGGATATGCGCGCCCTGGAAATGTGATAACGATAGTGTGCTCTACTGCTGAGAGTGCAGCTCATAACGAGGTCAGGCATTTTCATTCAGTGGATGATTATGCAGCTGTTTACCTGCGAGGTACTGTGGAGTAGTCTTCTGGGGGAATTGTTCAGTGTCTTCCTGTTCCTGTGAAGTGGGAAAAGAATTTGCAAATTGCACCACGATAGGGGGTGGAGTTGATTAAAACTTCTGCAGATCTGAGTACGATAATCCATTTGTGTGGTGATTCATTGCGCATTGTAGGACGACGCGATTAGGGAGTGAAGATATAAGCGAACAGTATTCATGATGCCTGATTGTGTTGTTGTTTCCGGGTTGAATGTGATTTAGGGTTAGGATAGAGGGGGTAGTTCGCAGTTTTTTCTAAAGAATTTTCGAATAACCGGGTAGATATTTGCTTGTTGTGCGGCGGTAAAATATGTCTGTGCCTGGAAGGAAGGTTCCTACGGGCACACCTTTAACTTTGTCCTGTTAAGTAATGTAGAGCAGATTGATTGAAGTTTTTCACTAACGCCACGAACAGTTTCAAGCTATACGCTGCACTTAGCTGTGCTTCAAAAATATTTAAATGCTGCACGCATACAAAGAAATGAAAGCGTTCAGATTATATCGAAGTTAGATTTTTAAGCAAGGCATTTACTGCTTTACTGTAGATTAAGCCAAAGTCTTAGATCCCATCGTACGTGTCTAATCAACAAAAATGGTGGTTTGACTGCCTTCTGCCTCTTTTTAAATATCAGCCGAATCTTGTGTTATGACTTTGAGTAAATGCTTACCATTCATGCGATTGCGGTTTGCAATTATTTGTCTTAAGTAGATTTTTTAGCAACTTTCAGTTAGTGATAGTCCTTTAACTTCATAAAATGTGTTTGCGCACATGAATAACACCCAGCAGAACGGGCTCCCGACACGTGAAGAGTTTCCGAGACACGGCAGCTTTCCATCCTCTGTGATCCCGGGCGCGCTGCCAGTTATACAGACTAAGCGCTCTGACGTCCGCGACGGCTCGGTCTTTAAAACGGAGGTTCGGTCTTCCTTGTCGTCTCGAACCTGAGGGCTGGGATTCGAAGATCCTCTAAGCTGGAGCATTATTGTCCATTCTTCTCCAAAAAATCCAAAGACCAAATATCCGCCGAAGAATTTTTCTTTCGAAGGAGCCAAGTATAAAATCTTCTTTCCTGCTTATCGTTCAGCACTCGGCGGCGTGTAACAGAACTGACAGAATCAGGGTTCTATAGAGCATGCACTTTGTCCTTCGAGTTCGGAGTTTTGAACCCATTTGTTTCGCTAAACCGAAGTAGCAGCGGTTGGATCTCCACTAAGTTGCACTAATTGTCATTCATCCGCTCATAAATTTTAACGTAATTTTGTGAAAAGAAATTAGTTTTGTCTGCAAAATCAGAAATCAATTTACTTCATCTTAATATGTTGTGATATTATTTGTCTAAAAAGAACATCAATCTGAGTGAATAATAAAAATAAATTAGCGATGGAAGCAATTTATTTGTGATCGCTGATGTTCTTAACATCATCTACTGCGATTTCCAGGCAATGCTAATCGTTTCACTTCATAAAATGTTTTTGCGCACTTAAATCTCACCCAAACGCACACGAGGCAACGATTCCGCACATTATGTGTGCGAATAGAAATCGCTGATAACATCATCTACTGCGATTTCCAGGCAATGCTAATCGTTTCACTTCATAAAATGTTTTTGCGCACTTAAATCTCACCCAAACGCACACGAGGCAACGATTCCGCACACTATGTGTGCGAATAGAAATCGCTGATAATATCATCTACTGCGATTTCCAGGCAATGCTAATCGTTTCACTTCATAAAATGTTTTTGCGCACATAAATCCCACCCAAACGCACACGAGGCAACGATTCCGCACATTATGTGTGCGAATAGAAATCGCTGATAATATCATCTACTGCGATTTCCAGGCAATGCTAATCGTTTCACTTCATAAAATGGTTTTGCGCACATAAATCTCACCCAAACGCACACGAGGCAACGATTCCGCACATTAAGTGTGCGATTAGAAATTAGCTCACATATTTCAACGTCATTTTCTGGTTAAAAAATATAAAAAAATGTGATTTATTCCAGTAATCAATTTACCACCTCCAAATTGTTTGTCGCTTTGTTGCGATATTTTTGTTTCTCAAAGAGCATTATTATTAGTCAATAACAAGCACTTAGCTAAAACAGCAACTTACAACAAGTGCTTTGTGGTGAGTCAATCAATACAACCACCTTTTTGTGTTGAATAAAGAGATCAATTTTGATTAAATGAATCGATAAATTAATAACAAAAAAACACTGCCCAGAGTATGCAGCGTCATTTCACAGCTCAAGGTTGTCAGACATGTATTGGGTTTATTTTTTGGAAGCGCTTATGCAAACCATTGTCTGTCAACTGTCTCGGTTTTTAGCTGATGACAGGCTTTGGTTATTCTTCTTCGTTTTACCTTGAAATGGATTTCGTTTTATTTAATTCAATTTAATTCCGGCTGTGGAAATAATACCCAGAGTAGCATTTAGTCGATGCATTATTTATGACATTTCCCATTCAAGCGCTTGGTAAAATACATAAACGATGGACAATGTACACAACTTTGGAGTAATTTAAGTAATCTCTTACGAGTCCCCCCCAAAAAAAATTACCCAAAAAAAAGAATCAAATTTCATTATGTAGAGATAGAAAGCCAAAAGGCAACAAGTACTATCTTCACCTACATTCGTGGGGATAATTACAAGTTTTCGCTTTCTGCAGATAAATATAATCTCACACGCCACCACTCGTTTCGCCACACTCTTCAAGTACCATGCCTGCCCACTAATGGCTTAATCTCATTCTCTAATTATCGCACTTACCCATCAACTGGATGTTTACATTCACTTTTTTTTTTTCTTCTTCTTCTTTTGTAACTCTCACTCCCCCGATTAATATCCCAGTGTCACGAGATGAGCGGTTATTATAGCCTGACGAGTGACGAGCGTCTACTCATATGGCTCCCCTTTCAATTTAACGATTCCAATGACACTAGAAAACGCTTGTCACTGTCACTTACTCGTGATATTGGCCTAATAATAAATTTCATAATTCCAATAATGCCCCGAACAAAGTAATCAATTAACAAAAATAAGAATGGGCGGTCACACACACACACACACACAAAACACGCTGTTGAAACTGTCACTTTGACATACCAAACCCATTTTCTGTTTGTTTACAACTTAATATATGTAAAAGCAAAACAAATTGCTAAGCTTTGGGTGTGTTCTTGGAGATATACCCGAGATAGAGTTGGTCGTTAAATGCGATTCCCAGAAGTCGAAAGTGTTTAAGTCACTTGCATGGAATTAATTTGGCAATAAAGTCCAGTCTGGTGTTAGTTTTATGGGCAAATAAACGATGACCACCAGTTGAACCTTGTGGCACTTCTTTATGTGTGGTTGGGTGTGGGTGCGGAAGCAATGTCCCTGACCTTACAAACAATGTCCAAATTCCGAACGACTCCGAATTCACAGTGGAAAGGGAAGAAGGTACTTCAATTAATTACTTAGTCATTGTGTTTCCTGCTTTGTTTTGGACTGTCATGGAAATTATTTCAGACAGTGGAGAATCATTGGAATGCAACTGTGCTAAAACAAAAAACAATTTCACTAACAAGGGACGCACAGTCTCAGTCATTAATAGCTTCTCAGACTGGCCCACTGATTGATTGGTCAATTGAAGTACTGACAAAGACTTATGCGGTAACGGGGGCGAAGTGAAAAGTATAGAGGGGGGATTCGATGAAATGTGCGAGCACCATCCCAGCTTTGTTTCAATTCGAATGAATCAAATGAATTTAGGGTGAGTGTCGAAATTGGCTTCTAATTGAAAGCTGGGCCATTAGGGAAAGGGCGTTGTATTTACGGGGAAGCTTCACTGATTTATTGCTCTGGATTAGGGTTGATTTGTGGGAATCTTTAGAAGTAAATAATTGGGTGTCACATGGTAGACTGGCATGACATTGTATTTATTTAGTTTTCTTCAAAATCAGACAAAGACATTTTGTGTCTGAAAAAAAAACTATAAGAAACGACGAGCTTTATGTATACTGAAAGAGTTTAATTAGTTGGTGACACCTGTTTTTTTCTTACTAGTTCATGTGACTGCCGCCCTCTGTCAACACTCTGGGACATTACGAAATGAGTCATAACTTAGAATGAATTCTCAAATCCCTTGTGAGTAATGTCATTATCCTCCTACCATCAGTGAAATTATGAAATGCGTGTTATTCGAACTATCAAAACGGACGGATATTAAGGCTCAAAACACACTGGAGATGCGAGCGTCGAGGACAGCTTTCTTATGACAACTGCTTTACGCATCAGTATACGAGCTCCCATAAGAAAACATTTTTTGCTGCTAACTCCAAACTTATCCGAACTTATCTTATTAGCTAAGAAACATCATGTTGCACCTTATTTCGGGGGTGGGTTAGTAAAAAAAATAACCGAGTTTAAATGCGCAAAAATAAAACGCGAGAAGATTACAGCCGCCGCTGCGCCGGTGGTAAACAGTCGAATACTGGCTAAATAGGAAAACCTCAACAGGAATTCGCGGAACGAGAAGTGCAACAGGTAGCCTGTTGAATGCTACCGTCCCGGTTGCTCAGCTGGGGTGGGTTCGGAGATGGAAATGATTTTAGGGAAGAAGAAAATTCTGAAATGGAATTTTAGATGGTGGGTAAAACGGGCGCCACACAATCTTTGAAAAAAAGGTTTTCAAAACGTTATAAAGCTCGAATGAGCAACGGTCAATTTATTGAAGTGACGTTAGATTGCGGAACAACAAAAGAAAATATCGCCGTTTTAAATAGCCCGCTATCGCTATTTCCCGAAAGTTAATAAAAGACAAAATGAAGGGGGCGCGTGTCCCGTGATTTCCGGGATTTTCCGTGACAAAAGCCTACCGGGTTCTTAAAATCAAATGCCTAACTAAACGAAACTTTTTTAAACACCAAAGCACTATACTTAGCTTTTACAAAAAATCTGCTCCTCTAGGAATCCTGATATTTGTACCCCTGGGGATCAGCTGCCTGTCCTGCCGCTATATCCTTTGTCGGCCGTCTTCTTTCTTTTTCTCCTCTTTTTTTTTGTGTTGGATTCTGATCTCGACCAGAAATCCCAGATAAAAAAATATATCTAAAAACAAGCGCAATCCGCAAAACTATATAGAAAAACAAAAAAAAAAAAAAATTTCCTCCCTCGATTCTCTCAAGTCTACTAATACCTTTGATGGTCAACCAAGAAGTGTCGGTTTGTCCACTTCCAGGTTTCTTTGTACGTGATGGACCATTCACTCTCTCTTTCATACCCCCACATTCAGCAATTACGGAATCCACTGCGGCTTTTTCTAGCACGCACTCTTTCACTTTACTGGAGTGTGCCACCGCCTCCGTCTCATACTCTCTTTCGCTGCAACTCTGGGGCTGAGCGAATCGATGACCACATTCACACAAGTTTCCCCAAGAGGACGTGTTCACAAACACTTTAACAATTCGACAAGATAAAAGGTTGAAAGAATCGAGAAATGTTTGAAACGCGAAAATGTCCCCAACGAATAAAAGTTAATAGCAAAACAATACCGAAGTAAACCAAAAATTAAAAAGAAAGAAGAAACGAAGACGGATTTTAGTTTTGGGACAATATTTGCTGGTGTCCCAATTTAGTACAACCCCAGGAGTCTTTGAGGAGGAGTGTAAAATCAATGACCGAAAAACTATTCTAACCCGGTGGACTTTCGCGCAGATTTGGGGGAAGGGGAATCTGTATAGCGTGCTATTTCTTACATACATGTTTAATTGTTGGGCTCTTGGCCATGGAAGTCTTCGTTAGGTTTTCTTATGTGAGTGGTTGGTGAATGTTGTTGAAGTTGTTGTTGACAGTGTGTTTTGTATTTGGGCTCCTGCCCTCAGTTATAGTGTTGTATATTAATGTTTTGTTGGTTTTGTGGTTTTGGTGTTGATGTTAATGTGTGGGCCATCTGCCAGATCGATTTGTTTCGTTGGGGGAGAGATCATTATTTCTCATCTTCCCCCACCCATCGTTGTACAGACAAACAGTCTGTCTGGCTCTAACGGGGTCTTCATCCCGACCCGTTTGGAATCACGTTGGGGTGTGCTAAGGGATCGTCCTCCCCCACCCATCGTTGTCGAGATGCCAACACGCCGTTGGGCTCCATACCTGCTTTTGTCATCCTCCGGGTCTCATGGAAACGAGCCAGCTTGATTGGGATTAAAGGTCAATCAGAGGCGGCCAGTTAACCAATCTCCCAGCAGGATGACGGAAATAAAAATGAGAGGATAGGGCGCAAAAGTGGATTGGGTATGGGTGTGGAAGGGTTGGAGGGGAAACAAATTTTTGTGGCGTTTTTTTAACGCAACAATCAGATACCAAATTCGGACCCACACGAAACTTTCTTATCAAACTTTCAATCGAGGCAAAGAACCTTGGTGTAATATTCAACTCCAAACTGAATTTGAAACAAAGTACGGGGAGAGATTGAAGAATAGTGGAACGCCTTGTACGCCTGTATGATAGCTTTTGCGAATAAATGGGAATTATAGCCGAATAAAGTGCCATTCTAAGCCATATGGTTTAGTAGCTTTGTGCGAGGCTATGCTATCCTTAGAATGTAAACTAGGTACAAAGGACTGCTTGTCTGAGCTAAACAGGTTCTATAAACTGTAAACCTGTAAACTCTTTTGAACATAAAACCCATTGAGCTCTTTTCGAAGAACGTGGTGGCCAAAGGTGCTCTTATTGTATACGCCGTTTGGTTCTCAGATGCCATCACTCAGTAATACTGTGCTGTCTTCCTGGACACGTTAGCCAGTGGCCAGATTTTCTGATTTTAACTTACAGCTGGCTGAAATGCAGCTTTTACCTTCTACCCTTAGACGATGAGTTCGGCTTAGGGACAATGGAACAATATAACCAGTTGCATCCTAGCCGGTTGCCGAAGACTGGGAGTTTTGATGGTTTCTGCAGAAGCTGCAGGTACGAAGAGGAAATTGAATCAGTGGAGCATTGCCCTAGCTTTCGAGGAACGCCGCTCTCCTTGCTTAGGTGCACTTGGAAGAGGTACTCTGAAGACTTGGCGGTCTTGTTTCAGAATTTGTAGCGACCTCTTCATCTCTGACCTATTTAATCCATAAAAACCCTGCAACTTTTTACGTTGCACTCTACAAATTCTTCAACACTTTATGTGTCACTGCATTTCCGCTCTGAAGCTATGTCAAGTGTTATATCTTACACGGTATTTCACTTAAGTTGTCTGGAAACATATGAGTTGAAGGGATAAGTCCCAAGACTACAGCCTCTAGAAAAAGTTCTTAAACTAGCTGATTGTTTATTTTCGTAGTTCCATACTATGTGGATACTGCTGGTTTACTGCAAAAACACATTAAATTTACAACGTGATGTTCATCTGACCGCATGACCGCCTTTACCTCTTCTATTTGAAAGTGAGTATACTATCGGTCTCCTTTACTGTCTGATCATCTGACTAAATCTTGAAACAAGTGTTTAACAATGAGATCATCATAAATACATGGATCGCGCGGCAGGTTGTAGACCTGGTTATACCATGTGGAGTTATAATGGTATGATATTGCCAGCTTTCCAAGCTAATTAAGAGCGCTATAAATTGTTTGTTTGGGAGTGTCTAAAACGCATTTAACACTTAAATGTGGACCAATTTTAATAAATAAGTTTGCCCTGTAGAAGGTCGAAGGTCTGCCTCTGAAATTGCAATACATTTTCGTGCAACAAAAAACGACACGCAGAGTGCAGAAGTAACTTACTCAAAATTTGGAATAGGCTCCTGGTTAATTCAAGTCTGTAATACCCTATCCAATTGGTTATTAACGACTTATTAAGCATTTTTAGGTTTTACTTAAAGATAGGTGCCTTAAATATTTAGTTTGGCTTAGTTCCCCAAAAGTTGTAACGTTTTAAAAGCCTCTACTTCATCCATTTTCCTATTCGACGAAAGGTTATAGGTGTCATAAGACTTTATTATTAAATCCCTACTCGTGTTCATAAGGCCATCGTGGATTAATTGACGTGAAGAATTTTGAACTTCTAAGCAGTGTTACTTCTGGTATGTTCATCTTAGCTGTCATCAATCTGCCATATAAAAGTGATAAACGGATAAACAACAGCATTCTAGAAACTTGTAGCTTAGGGAAACATTTTCGGTAAAAGTAGTTGTTTAATAGAAATGCCACTTAAACTCTGCAAGAACCAAGAAACGAAACCCAAGATAAGAAAAAGCAACTGTTTGAAATTTAGGTTTTTTTTATTGATTATGAACGAGACTGGTGAATTTGCCTCTACGGTCTGTGGTCAACTGAACGGCTGAAGTCCCGGTGTTGATCATCCGAGTGAGGATTAAAGAAAATCTATTAAAATCCAGTATTTGATGGGTGTTGGATGTACAGACTTGGTAACGGCGATACCTTAACGATACGTCTTTTGTATGTACACTTTGCTGTCTTTATTGTTACAACGCAAACCTTGTTGTCACGACCTGGGTGAAGTTGGCTTACCTTACCTAAAATTTATTTCGATCGCGATAGGTTGGGCTCGCGTATAACAAAAATTTTAATTTAGTTTAAAATTTGGGCTAGATGTTCTCCATTTTCCTCTTTGTTGAAGGCTGGTCAAGTATTCGGAATGCCACCGCTTGAAAAACCCTTGACACATATGTTTTACCTTTTTTCATCGTTGTAAGTAGGTAATTTCCTTATCTTCTTCAGCTGATTCAACGCTTCTCCAATTCAGAAATGTGACGGTGTTAAAGCATCAATTTCAAGATCACCAGTAGTTATACATAATGTGATTGGGGGCCTAGATTTCCAGCAAACAGCTACTTCATTACTCTTACTTACTTACTTAGGTGGCGCTACAGTCCGGGGTGGACCTGGGCCTCAACCAATACGTCTCTCCAGTGTGCACTGCCTCCAGTTGCGCACTCCAAGTTGGTTGAGGTCCCCTTCCACTTGCGCGCGCCACCTTAGGCGAGGTCTTCCTCTACTGCGTTGTCCCTCCGGGTTGGATTCGAAGACTCTTCGGGCCGGAGCGTTGGTGTCCCGTCATCTTAGACGACTAATCCGTATTTTTCTGACCAGGTCGTCGTCGCTGTACAGCTCGTAGAGTTCGCTGTTAAATCTCCTCCTCCAAAGCCCGTCAACGCAAACGGGACCGAAAATCACCAAAGGCCAAAGTAACAGCGGTTGGCAAGTATAATTCTTCGCTTGATTTCTGACGATATATCGTTGTCAGAGTTACTACTTCATTACTCATCAGGGTAAAAAATCGCCGGAATTTCATACATATTTTGACATAGGTGTCAAGGGCATTGATGTCCGGTGGAGAAGTTATCCTTATATCATTGATCACAAACCTCTATTTTTGGTTGAAAGATCCTGGTATAATCCAACACAAAATTTTTTATCGGCTTAAGTGTTCCATATAGTCTTTTTTTCGGGACCCAGCTTGCTTCATTCTTTTATGTTCTTAAAATACTTTTAAAGGCTTACTTATTTAACGGGCTCCCGTAAGAAGTCCCTGCCTGAGGCAAGGCAGGCTTCCATCTTCTACGATCCTGGCAGCTGCGATGGCTTGGTCATTAAATTGGATGTTCGGTCTTCCTTTTCGTTTCAAAACTAGGGACTGGGATTTAAAGATCTTCTTAACTAGAACATTATTGTCCATGCTCCATGTGTTTAGAAAAGCTGCTACCGAACTGCATATTGCACCGCGCCTTCTCCAGAGTCACGCGTCTCACTTGGCTAAGTTTTGACAGAATCCCGAATTCGGCTGTCGGCATGTAGAGCTCTTGAAGATTAATGCTATCATATGCGGCTTTAAAGTCGATGAATAGTATAGGTGTGTCTCGACTTGAAATTAGTTATGGCCTTTTCTAGATCATGCCCTAGTGTCAGCCACACTTGCAAGCGCCAATAAGGTTTGAGACGTTTACACAGTACGTTGGATGGGATCTTTAAGGACAGTCAATATTATTCCAAAACAAAAACTAAACTAAACTAAACCCCGTGTTTGACAGCATTTCCAATGTGACTTAAAACCAGATCAAGGTAGAATAATGTGAAACGAGTATGATCTGGGAATAATTTAAATTTCAATCGCTTTTTTTTACCATCTCTCTACCTCAAACCTCACTCACATCAATGAACCCTGAACACTACACCGCAAAGTCGCCATTCACAGTCATTTGAATGAAAATATACTTCCTGACCTATTTCCCAGTCACCGCTCCAATACAATAACTCAACATGTTTAACATTATTTCCCATAACAAAAAAAGTACCGCATTCCGTTGCTGCATTTCCAACCAACAAATAGCCAACACAACAACCAACCTCTCGCTACAATTCGGTAGACCAAGTGATTAATTAAATAATTAAATTTTGCTGCAACAGTACCACAATACAATGTTTATGTTTGCAATGTTTCACAAAAGCGGAAAGTGTTAAAAAAAAAAGTATCTTTAACCTGAACGTGTTGGTTTTTGCGAGACTACTGCAATTTGTTACGAATAATTTGTCTTTTCCTCATTGCAAATTGTAACAAACTAATTGACAAACGGCAACTTAAATTCATGTCACTTTCTGACGGGCACGCATTCTTTCTTCTTCTTCTTCTGCTGCCGCTGCTGCTGCTGTTGGCTTCACATTAAAACTCTGAATGAATTCTACTTTCACTTTCGATAATCACAGCGTAATCGCTAAATTAAATCGTGTATTGTAAGTGGCTTATTGAATGGAGCGCACAGAGCCATCAATTGGGACACGTCGCAGCTAACTACACATACAAAAAGCCGTAGAAACAATTTAACACGAAAAATTTATGTTTCACGAGGTGTTTACGTTGGATGACTTTTGTTCAATTACCTGAAACTTGGAAAACTGATTTGTAACATTTCCTTTCGATTCAAGGCTAAAGACAGTATGAGCTCATCATTTTCAAGACTACAAAAAGATATTCTTAAAATTCCTTCAGGTAGCAACAGAATTCCATAAATAATGCATGACTCCAATTCACTCCAGATGAATGTGTGAATGGAAAATATAAAGCACATTCAGAGTTAAGAGTCGGCCCAGGTATACGCCCAGTATTGTCACTGTCAGCTGCCAAGCGTTACCTCACCCAAAAAATTCAAATTCTTCGGTTAAATAACATCTCGCTAACTTGTTGGTATTCAACTCTTGGCCAACCTCCTTTGGCCGAACACAAGTGGCCCAATAACAGGAGCTATACACAGTTTGGCTCCGAAATTGTCAATTCAAATCATAGCATCGCATCGGTCACATCACATCATTGCGTCATGTGCTATCTCCGTGATCAAACTCAACAAAGTTGCTGCAGCTAAAGTCGGTCGGGCTTGAACTACCTTTTTACGCACGCAAAAATCATCGACTGAGTCGTATTAACAGATTCAATGCATGAACATGAACGAATAGATATCCTATATTTCAAAGCGCGCTAGGGCCTTACACATGCAACACATCGGAGAGATTACAAATGAACCTCATTAGAGATGAGAGATATTCCGATGGTTGCCAGATTGTAATACCTCCAACGTAGCACCGCGTTGAATATTGATTTTTAGCGTGATCTATGCGCCAGCCAAAACGTTGACATTCTCTCGCGCGCATTCGTCACAACATAACGTGTCACTTCGCCAAATTTGGACGCATGCACGCGTCCAGAAAGTTACGTCAACTTTCACTGAGTGGTGGCGCAAGCGAGCGGGTACGCGTGCGCGCGCATGATGAATGCATATGGATAACTTTGACAGGTGATATGGTGAAATGGCACCTGTTTTATGCGAATTGAGTTTCCCTTTTGTTTTTATGCGTATGACGTCAAAAACGAAAGAGACAGTGGAATAGAAAATGTCCAAAGTGAAAATGCGGGTGGTGGATGGTAATTAAAAAAAAAAAGGTGGAAAACGCGATTATCGCACGCGTATGGTTATTTGTTGCTTGCCATGGAATTTATGTTTTGGAAATACATTTTATGCCGCGGACAATGTAGAGGAGTGTCAACAAAGTATGTGCAACTTTTCAAGACACGCAACGCATGTGGTGAGTTTTTCTCTTCCATAGACAAATGAAAGTTTTTCGAATTTGGAATTTTAAGAGGTGTTCGCGATTAGTTTCTATTATGTCAAAATGTTTTTTTTTTTATAAAATAAGGGACTTAAATATATGTTTGTACTAACTTATCTTCGATAAAAAAACTTCTACGGTCCAAACATGTCGAATCGGAAACCGATAAAGCGCTGTCGACTTTCTGGCAGTGGAAAGGTGCTTTTGGTAAGACATGGGGCTTGTCTCCGAAACGGGACCTTTGGATCTATACGGCCATGATTAGACCGCTAATCTCATACGCATCAGTTGTTGGGTGGAACAGGCTTTCGCGGAAATGTGTTACTGCTTCTTTTGCCAAACTCCAAAGAACGGCATGTCTCGGCTGCACGGGGGCTTTCGCTAGCTCCCCGGGCTCTGCTCTAGATGCTTTGATGAATCATCCTTCCCTTGACTTATATATCATGGGATGTATCTTTCGCTTAAGGAGAGGTGGTTTTTGGTACCATGCGCACTGGAATTTTGAAGAACTTGCTCGAGCTCTATCCTTTGACCCCTGTTCTATGGATATGCCGTCTGATGCAATGACACCAGAAATCCTTCTGCGAAAAAACTACCGCGTCAACTTTCCACAGCTAACGGAATGGCTTCGGCCAGACTCTGAACCATGGATTGAATGCCATCGTATTTTCACGGATGGCTCCAAAACCGGACAGTGGTCTGGTGCTGGAGTCGTTGTGGAACGCGATGATATACGACTTTACTACCCCTTGGGTAAACATGTGTCTATTTTCTAAGCGGAGATTTTCGCCATCCTAATGGCTATGCGCTATATTGTGAACAACAGGTGGAGGGCTAGAGGCATTTGCATCTGCAGTGGTAGCCAAGCTGCATTAAAAGCGCTTCTAAACCCTCTTACCTCGTCCAAGTTAGTGCTAGAACTCAAGATTTTTCTGAATTTGGTCGGAAGACTGGACACAGTGAATTTTGTCTGGGTACCAGGTAACAATGGCATCCAGGGAAATGAGATCTCGGATGAGCTTGCTAGGCAAGATTCAGAAGAAGTTTTCTCAGGACCCGAACCTGTGTTGGGTCTGCCTGCATTTTTAGTCATGTCTTCTATCGATTCCTGGGTTTCTCGTGAACACAAAATTCGGTGGCGCGATTGCGGAGGATGTAGATAGACCAAACTACATTTGCGTCCGAACATTTGCAAAAGGTCTGGATCTTTTCTTCTATCTCTTAGGAGAATCGACTGTAGGCTGCTTGTAGGCGTCCTTTCGGGAAACCAAGCTTTTACTAAACACTTAAATGTGTTGGGCTTAAGCGAAACCACCACCTGTCCTGCTTGCGGTGAGGAGGATGACACAGCAGAACACTTTCTCTGCAGTTGTCCGGCCTATGCTCGCATCAGATGGCGGATTTTCGGGGCTGACCTGGTGAGTCCCGAACATCTAAGCTCTTTATTACTGAAGCTTCTTCTCATTTTTCTTCGAAAGACGGGAAAACAAAGCACATTAATGTAAGGTGTCTGAATTGTAATACAATGAGTTGTGTCTGAGCGCTCCATGGCATAGTAGCAACCTCCGACAAAAGAAAAAGGCCACATCATCCGGCGTCTACACCAAAAATGTATCGTCTTCGGCAATCTCGAAGGCCGAAGTAATCCGATGTGAGCCATTAAGGCCATACTGTTCAGCGTTGAGAAACAACATCGAGTCGTCGCCATTATTTGCAGTTGGGAGTCCCTCGCACCTGATTCCGACGAACAATTCGTTATGTTTTGATGTACCGAGTTTTACACAGCCACTTCGCTTGGTTTATGTGAATTTTGTCGTGAATATGGCTCCAATGGCAAAAATTTATCATAAGCGAAAAGGCTCACTCTGAGCACCGAAATCGGAAATTGAACCGTTCTTCTTCGAAGATGCTGGAGCAGCCGTAAACTTCAATGTAAAGCTTTATCGGGCCCTCATAGACATAGATTTTTTGATAACAATTTTGATTTTGACTGGCCTCCGCCATCACACTATGAGTATGATTTAGGGTCGCTTTGGAAAAACAAAATTAAGAAAATCTAAATTTAAATTTAGGGTGAAATAAATTCGAAATTTTCTCATAAATTTAGTATCTATATTTTTAAGTTGCAAACAAGAACATAAAGTCAACTTAATAAATAAAATATTCACCCATAAAATCTACCTCTACAAAGGCAAATGAAAGCTAGACTCTGAACAAGATTTATTCATCTATCAATCAGAGTACAAAAATCTATTTTTCGTCTACAACACTTCTACGCACTCTTTAAAAGTCTCAAATTTCAGGTTATCGCACTTTATTACTCCTGCAAGTTGTTTATAGTCATTCCTTAACTGCTCATTTCTCATCATCACCGTCTAATAAAAATCGTTAAATCTATCTCGCAAACTCACTTTTGGCCGTTACACAAATTTAAAACTTCCTCAGCAGCAGGCTTGCGCGCGCGCACTTCACGAGAAGAAATCAATGAGTAAACTTAAACTCTCTTTCGATCAGTGAAATCGTGCGAAATTTGTTTTCAGTTTTTTTTCTTTGTTTCCACAATAAATTTGCAAATTTATTTCACTCTTCCTTAAAGCAAAAAACAAAAATTATCTTAAAACTAAATACCAATTGAACATTGGAACAAATTGTAATAATTGTTGGTTTTCGACAATCGTCAAACGATATTTCTAATCAATACCAACCATTGATAGGCACCATGGTTTGAAGTTTGTAGGTACTCCCTTATTTTTATTGTAAAAAAAATACTCAAAAGTGGTCCGTTATGCCCTTAGTAAAGCAATTACTCTTCTTAAATTACATCAACAGGGTTAGGAGAAAATACCATCTTAGCTTTATAACTCGACGATAAGCGGTTTGGGCTCTGTGCTGCTGAGTCAGGAGAAACTATTTTATAGCTTTAGATATTAGGATCATGAATATAAATATAACATACAGGGGCGTGCTCGTGAAGTTAAAATTACGAGAGTCAGCACTATGACTTTGTATTGATGTTGAAATTCGTTTTCAAGAGCTGCTATTATGACAAAATGAGTGCTCTTCTTTCGATTGTCAGGAATGAAGGATTATTGCGTTCTACATTTGACTCGGGTCCGCCGGTTTGAATTCAAAGAAGTTTCGACAGGCCTTCTAGTTTTGTGTGAACAGATCAGAACGGTTACGTATTTGAATATAAAAGAAACTGCATTGCTCTGAATACTCCCCCTACACGAATCGGTTTCATATGGTTTTAAAAAGGCGTCAATTCGTGTCTATGAAGCACTAAGTCAACGCAGCGTTCACACTTTCTCGGTTCTATTTTGGTTTACACTGCAAGTTGAAAATACTAAATGCAATCCTTATATGATTTCGTGTGTGTGAAGAGTTTCCCGAAAACGTTAAACGCACGATCTCGAGTATAAAATAGGCACCTGTCTCCCGAAATGCACCTACGATGTTGCGCTATCGGTATCTGTCGTCAGCGGAAAATATTCAAAGAACCCTTAATCAACGGTCTTGACCTACTACGTTTTAAAGACTGTGTAGTAAACTATTGTGGAAATATTGTCGACTTCTGGCTCACCTAATGTCTTCAAAGCAGTTGTGAACTCACCTATGGTTACGATGAGTATATGAGAGTATATCTTTCTTATTTGTTACACTCATTTCTTTTAAACTGAGAACAAAACTATTTGAATTTGCCACTTATACAAGGATTTGATGGACGATTGACTGTGTTGTTTGTAAGAAGCCTTTTCTGCAAGTTGCCTTCATCTCTAAATATCTTATTCATATATTTATTTACCTATATTATCCACAAAGGCCTCAAGATCACAGATCACAACCGCAAACCAAAGTATAAAAATTGACTATAAAGTCTAGAGCGGTTTTAAGTTGAAGAATCAATGGTTTTTCTCCCAGAATAAGGTTACGTTAGAAGACCGACAAATTTATGCCAGTATTATAACCAATTGAAGCTTCTGACGAAGCGAAGATGACGTTTGATGTCAATGTTTGTAAGACCAATTGTATCGTCGTATAGAAGAAGGCTCCGAGATGGAGCTTCCACGGAGGGTACCTTCACTGGCAACGCTTCTCGCAGATGATCCAGCCAGTTTTGAGTTGATAAACCAACTTGTAAATAATAGATTAATCGGTCGACAATGCATTTTCAATCGCAGATGTTTTAAAATTGTTAAAAGCGGCTTATATGTCCATCGTCTACTCCTTACTATGAAGGGCGTATTCGATGGAGCCTAACAGCGTATGCAAAACCGTTTCCAACGATTAAAGCTTACAATATGCATGTTGTGAGGTAGACCGAAGTATCGTATTTTCAATCGTTCTAGAGTTTTGAAACAATATGCTTATAGGTCTGACACCGGCTTTGTTTATAAAAACAATCTTAACTTCTCTCCATAACAGCGGAATGTGGAATAAATCTTTACAGCTCTTCAGGATTATCTCCAGAACTGGCAGAATGAAATCCGAAGACTTTTGAAGCTCGGCTTTTTCTCGCTGGTCTCACTGATTTGATTTGAAGCTGTGCGGCGGCCAACGCAGTTTGCCCTTAGATATCAGATGTTTTGCGAGTTAATGTGATCACTCGACATATCTCGTTTCGTGTTGCTTCCGACTACGGTGCTACCCGGAAAATGTGAATTTAGCGATTCTTCGTTAGAATTGGTCAAGAAGCCGTCTCCTTTCTTAAGGCAGATTGACATTACCAGTAAAGTCGAAAGGATTCTTCTTAGCCTCGAAGCCTTAGACACCCCTTCCTATTTTGCCATAAAAGTGTCACCAAGATGGGCGATTGGCTTTCCTTAATTTTGTTTTGTGTACCTTGAGGGATTATTTTTATGAGTCCCAGTCGGACTCTTCTCTCGTGTCTTAAGCTCGGTTAAAGTATTTTCTGCAGGTGATTCGGTGTAGATCTAAACCTCTAGTGCGGCTTCTTCTCTCCTCTTACTCTGATGAGATTTCAAGAAGACAACAACGCTTTATTGAAGGCCGATGTGAGATTCTCAAGCCCAAAACTACAAAGTCGCGGGCATATTTGAAACACCACCGGGTAAACTACTTGAAATGTCATCCACAAACAACGCGAATAAAACTGGACTAAGAACACAACCTTAAGGTACTTCAGCAGCAGTATGAAAATACTTTGAAAATGAACTGTGGTTAAATACTGAATAAAGCCTAATAAATTTACTTGTGGACTGCAGCCTTAAAGTTAATAAAAAATGCATGCAATTTGTTCTTCGTACAAATTTTATTATATCGCTTGCGCGTGCCATTGGCCTTTTTGTCATGGGTGAGCTCAAAGTACGTTTGTTGTCTCTATCTTCTGTCAATAGGATAATAACCGTTGCTCCATTCCATTAAAGTTTACAAATAGAGAGATACGAACATAGATTGTTTCTCGTGGACGGGTTCATCAATCAAGTCATTTAAATTAGTTCTACGACCATTTTTCTTCAAAGGTAGCTCTAAGTGCGCTTAAATTTGCTTTATTTTTAATAATAGGTTTCGCGAACGTTGTCGCTTTTTTTTTTTTAAACAACATAGTCGTTATTTTTTGTAAATAAATGTTTGCATTCCTAATTGGTATATGCATTCGTGTATCCATAAATAAAAAAATTAACATCATTTTGATGGGTTACAGTTGGCGGACGTTCTAACGATTTAAATTTAGAAAGGTTTCGATATCGACACAAAAACTAAAATTATTTCCTCCTCGATGTCTCATTGCAAATATGCTCTTTAATTTCTTTCTAAAAGAATGCTCAATTCAACATGCATGCAACCAAGCACACTTATCCCAATTTAAATCTGAACAAAACCACCTTTCATGGTATCAAAGTTAATGGACCTGTATCATCAAGACCATCAACCATTCCATGTTCCTCTAGGCTATTTGCGTCACATTCACTATTTCCCGATCGGCCCTACTTTTACAACGCGCCATCATTAGTCATCGCCACGTACAAGACAACTTTCTAGGTCGTCGTCGTCGTCGTTGTCTAGTACACATTACAGCATCACGCTGCAATGATGATTGCCTTTGACTTGCGTGTGTGTTTGTGTTTTTGTTTTTATTTCAACGAATTCCAATTGAGTCATTAGCTGTCGATTGTTTTACCTCATAATTCCGTGATTCTTCCACAAACTATGTCTTAATTCATTCATTTGCTGCTAGGTCATCACTCGTATGCTATTTAGCCGTGGGTGTCGACAGTTCCAGCAGCGGAAACTACAAATTTGAGCACAAAAAAAAAAAAAAACCTGTCCGTCGAGTAGTAGTTTGCTGACTTGCTGGGTCCTCCCTTAATTTGACAATGTCAAGTGACGAACATTCTTCTGATCCCAGTTCTAACAACGCGCTGCCACTCACTTGACTTTGCTTGATTTAAACCTAAATCCTAAATTCCCCTCGAGTGTTGTTTTTATTTTACATAACCCACAACAAGGAGATTGTGATTTATTAGTTTCACTTATGCCCCCTTGACTTTGGCCACGTCAGACAATTTTCCACGTCGTAAATGTTTTCTCAGAGGAAACTCTGACCGTTGGTCGCCGCTATAGATCAATTGATCCAAGAAAGATATAAGCGTCGTGAAAAAGCTTTTTCGAAAAAAAATAAAAAAACTTGTTCTTCTCTATAAAGTGATGGCGCCGAATATATCGGATTCCTCAAAATGGTCAGGTCAACTGGGTGTTTTTGCTTTTTCTCTGTATTGGAAAACACCCTTCGCGTTATTTATAAACAGAAATAGCGGCGTCAGAAATTGATTCGCATCGCACTTCTCGGTCTTTTTTGTATATTTTTTTCACAGTAATGTTTTCGAAATTTGTTTTCTAATTTTACTTAATTTTTCTTTTTTTTTTACAGGATCAGTACGACAATTTATCGATACACACAAACAAAGGCATTGATTTTTTAGACAAATATGGAAACTTTGTACGTGATAGACTGGCGATAGAAAGCGAGTATGCGGCAAAGTTAAGGTGAGTAAATAACATACCAGATATATGTAGGTTGAGTTTATGATATTAGTTTTATCTATTTATTTCTGTTTGTTTTAAATTGATAAGGGGGTGGAATAGATAATTGCGATTTACAGCGGTGAGTGGGGAAGTAAGCTATTGGAATTTCACGGCTCCAAAGGTCAGTGTTTGAAGAAGATACAAATTGACTTTATTAGTTGAACGTGACTCAGGGTTAAACAATTTAGTTAGAGAAGACAAATATGAAAAACTAGAAAACAAAGCCGGAACATATTTTGAAATGTGGAAATACAATTTTGCAGTTTAGTCGATCGTAATTAACGCTACAAAAGTGGAGACTGTGGAATAGTTGCTTAGTTCTTTTTGAAGAACGAGATGGTAGAAATTGTTTTGCTTGTCTGTTACATTCGGTTTCCCTCCAGTAATGAAGAGTTTTATATACACAACCGACTGGCCTTGGCATAATAATGGTGCCGCGGATCCTTTTCTGGCCCATTAAAGCTCATCAGCTTTATAACGCTCATCAAAACAACTTCTTCCTGGCACCCAGATTAATTGGACTTTTTTGGTCCCAATCTAACTTTGTAGTGATTTCTAAGGTGTTAGAAGTAGCAAGTAGGGCCGTTTTTGCTGTCAGATATAAGGTCAGAATATGTTTGTTGATTGCGTTCGTGTTTACATAGATTCTCTCTGATTGCTCTATTGCATGTAAAGGGTCCGCCAAATAACTTTTTTTTTTGAAAATGCTATAAAAAAAACTACTGAATATTTTCTCAAATTTCTTTTTTTATATGAAAGTACAATCCTTCCGGTTAATAATGGAAAATAATTTCATTCAAATGGCTGCCTCGGCTGGCCATGCAGTAGCCTACACGATCGGTCCAATTTTTAAGCACGTTATCGATTGTGTGCAGCTGTATTTCACCAATGGCTTCACGAATATTGTCCTTGAAAGCGTCAATTGTCTCTGGCATGTCGGCGTAACACTTATCTTTTACGGCACCCCACAAATAATAGTCCAACGGTGTCAAATCGCAGCTCCGCGGTGGCCAAACGACATCAGCTCTGCGGCTGATAATGCGATCGTAAAAAAACAGGGCGCAAAGCATCGAGTGTAGCTTCGGCTGTGTGGCACGTAGCGCCGTCCTGTGGAAACCAAATGTTGCCAATATCCTCCTCTTCAATTTTTGTGAACAAAAATTCGTTCAACATGGCCCGATAACGATCGCCATTGACTGTAACGGCCACTCCCTGTTGTTGTTCAAGTTGTTGTTGTTGTTCGTTGTTCAAGCGTATACACAACCATATTCGTTCAGCGGAAGGATAAAACTAATTATCTGTCAATTCAGACATGAGCTAAGTGTTACCATTCGCGAAATAAGCACTAGTTGAAAAAAAAAAACGTTAGATGGCGGACCCTTTATTTCGGTTTGAAATACGCAACTATGCCACACATCGCACGTCACAATCGATTTATTGAAGGAAACATTCGATGAGCGAATAATTTCGCGGAATGGACCTATCAATTGTCGACCAATTGGATTATTTTCTTTGGGGATATGTGAAGACGCTTGTCTACGCCAACAAACCAGAAACGTTAGGGGACTTGGAAGCCAACATTCGTCGCGTAATTGCCGAAATACAGCTCAAATGCTTGAAAAAGTGGTTGAAAATTGGACCTCTAGACTTGTCTTTATTCGAACCAGCCGAACCCTGTACTTTGCTTGTCACAGTGAGTACATTTCTTCTATTCGTCAAACAATTCTCTTCTAAAAATTCGGCTACCCTCTGAAACAAAATGTAATAACTTCGTGATACGCGGGAAATTGCAGTACATTTTTGGAATGTGATTAGTTTATTAGTCAGGCTTACTAAAAATAAACAGTTTGATTGGTTTATGTTGGACGATCACACTGTAGACTTAATCATATTTTGGGTTTTATTCGCGTTTATCAAATCTTAGAGTGTTATGTTAAATATTTCACAATAATAGTTCAACAATTAATTAATTCCATTCAGTTGCATTTTTAGATAAAACTTACCATTAACAACAAATTCCATAATTTATTTTAACTCAAATCACTCTAGAAAAGTTAGCACTTATAATCTACCAGTTTAATTTTGTTGACATTATTTCTTGCGCTCATATCATTCGAAGCTCACACTTTGTGCTCGCCTAGTACCGTTATTTTTAAAGGGTGGTTCGAAATACTCACCACCGATAACAAAGTTCCGTCCGAGTGAGTCAAAGATGCTCATATGATCTTTTAAACTTTCTCGTATACATTAGTATACTAAAGCGAAAGTTATTGCGATCGTGCGGAAATTTCGAACTTAAACTGAGTATGAGGGATGATATTACGACTATAGAGAAGTCCAAAAAAGTGGGTCCGCCAATGCCGTCCGTCGGTCTGTCTGTCTGTCTGTCTGTCCGGGCGTCGTATGGCGACACGGTTCGACGGATTTGCTTCAAAGTTCCTATATAAGGTTCTTGGGGTTACATCTCGGGGCATCTTTTTATTTATTGCTTTATCTTTTGAAATAACGTTACCTGCCATACAAATTTTTTTGTGAAAATCACTTATCACAAATCTCAAAAACGGCTCTAAAGATGTTAATAATTTTTTGTATTTCGAACAATTATGTTAAAAGTGTCCAATGTTCGAAATTACATCAAAATCGTAGGTGCCGTTTTTGAGAAAATCTAAATAAAAAAGTGATTTAAATACATTTTCGATTCATTTTGCGGTTCAAAAACGCATTTCTTGTACCGAGAAAGTTTCGTATGACGCAGTCGTGCACTTTATGTTTTACGCTTTTCCCTCGGAGAGTACTAAATAAACGCGCGTTAGTGTGACTGTAGCCTTGGCAGCGAGTCTAGGCCTTTGTCGCATCGGTTCAATTCTGACTACAACATTGAGGATATTTTCAATACTGTACATTTTTTCAATATTTTCCAACTTTTCAAAGCTTAACATGAACGGCGGAAGTTCACGCTTGGCTGCGATTTGAGAAGGTCTTCTTTGCAAACGGCTATTACTAGATGTGGCCTTTCTAAATGACTAAGTTTTTGAAAGTCAAAAATGATACTTCTGGCTGGTGTTTGCTATAAGACTGGAGCCCAATTTATACCTACTTTCAGAAGATCAGAATCAAAATTGCAAATGTCACATAAATGCGATTATTTGCTGTTTAAAAGCAACGCCCCATAAAGTTCTTAGCTCGTTAAATATTTCCACTTTAACTAACATCGGTACTCAGCATTTAATGAGTTAAATTTCAAGGACAATCCAGCAGCATTCACACACTTTCAGCTGACAATTGTCTGAAAGAATTTTCTCTCAATTTTCTCCGCCTATGAGTCGATTAAATGCGAATAAAAATCCCATTATATTCTATGTAGCAATCAGCACTTAAATCAGTTAACAACAGGGAACTCCTTCAGTTTGATTGAGCTTCAAGGTCTTTCACACCAGCGAACCCCGTTCACCAAAGTCGTGTAATTTTCTACACTTGGTCTCCGAAAGGAGCGCTTTACATACTCGAGCGCAACAACAATAGACAACGAATAGCTATGCTGTTGTGTGTTGTATGGAGCTGCCGACCATTCTTAAGGTTTATTACACCCGGGGTCAAGTGTGGAGCTACTGTATTGTATGTTGCTGGCATGGCGCGCCACTGTTTGCTTGCTGCTCTCCACGGTGACATCACATCGTAAAAGGTGTTCAATTATTTTTTATTTGCTTAATGATGACTTTTAACTTCTCCTTGTTACCATCACAAAAGCGGCGGTTGGTTCTTCGATTTGTAATTTTTCTGTAATTTATGGTGCCAAAGACAATTTGACGCTAGATAAAGTTTCGAATGAGTAATTAGCGAATGTTGGGGGGAAGATCATTATACACGGTAATTGACACTCTGTGCCGGTGCCCAGTACGGTCGACTTGACACTAATGAGTTCGATTGGGGGTTGTTTCACTCAGTATCTGGACAAAACGAATGTACGTAATGCGGACATTCGTTCTGTCCATATGGGGGGAGTCTCGTGTGTGAATTGAGGGTGAAACCTGATATGTGTTTATTTTGAAAAAACAAAAGCCGCTACTTGCTGTGGTTAGCATTGTATTACTGTCGTATTAATTAAATTAGAGGGGTGCATTACTGCCTTGTAGTGTAATGATTGTTAAAACGCATTTTTCGTTTGAAAGGTAGCTTAGGTTTGAGCTGTGTGAAATTCAGCTTTTTTAAGTGCGGAAGCACTTGTATTAAATTCAATTTTGATGTTAGGTAAGAGGATTAGAATCTTATCGTACGCAACGAGGAAGGATTCTAACTCATGACCTTGTGGAGGGTTGTGTTTTGGTTTGTTTTCAAGTGTCACTTGTTAGTCTATCATTTTTTAACGCCGTTCCACGCAAAACTGAATTAGATACGTATAAATGTGCAATAAGTCGTTTTCAGTATGAAATTTCCCCAATACATCTACATCCCCTGTACATCTAGTTCTTTAACCTTCTGTTAGCCGCGTGCACCTCACAAGTGCATACATTCTTTTATTTTTGGCGTAAAAGTCATGTTACACACTGGTTTAGAACCCCGCCCTTTCGACTACCTTCCTAATATGAAAATGCAATAAAATAAAGGGTGATTTTTTAAGAGTTAAGTTTTTCAGGTTGGCAGCACTGGTTAGTAATGGTGTCCAAACGTCATCTGTCAAAGTGAAAAGTTTTCAATATACTCTGTTATTTAATCATGGAAAGACTTACAAACGAGCAACGATTGCAAATTATTGAAATTTATTATCAAAGTTCGTGCTCTGTGAAAAAATGTGAAAATCCACTGTTTTATCGAAAAATGGTGTTCAATTCTGGCTGAACGGATACGTAAATATGCAAAACTTTCGCATCTGGAGTGATGAACAGTCACATGCCATACAAGAATTACCGATGCATCCCGAAAAAACGACAGTTTGGTGAGGTTTATAGGCTGGTGGCTTCATCGGTCCATTTTTCTTCAATGACGACCGTGGAAGAAACGTTACCGTCAACGGCGAACGATGTCGAGCCATGATACGCAATCATTGCCCTAGTTGGCTGAGTTGAACTTGGTTGACATGTGATTTCATCAAGACGGTGCCACATGCCACACAGCTCGTGAAACAGTGGAAATGTTGAAGTATGAATTTGGTGAGTAGCTTATCTCTCGAAATGGGCCTGTGAGTTGGCCGCCAAGATCATGCGATTTAACGCCTCTTGATTATTTCTTGTGGGGTTATGTAAAGTCGTTAGCCTATGTGGACAAGCCGAACACGATTGAAGCCTTACAGGATAACGTAACACGCGTAATTCGTGGAATACATGCCGAAATGCTCGAAAAAGTTACGCAAAATTGGAGCTTTCGAATGGACCATTTGAAAAGGAGCCGCGGACAACATTTACATGAAGTTGTCTTTAAAACGTAAATGGCAAGGGCCTATTAAAGGGTCTATCGATTACAATAAAAATATTTGATGCAAATTTGAGTTTTTTATTCACTAAAAAATTACCCTTTATTTATTGCAGCGCTATTAAGGTGGGAGAAAATATCGAGTGGCTAACGGAAGGTAAAGGGAAGAGAAAAATTCTAACAGTTCGGTATATGTGAAAATAAAAAAGAAAACAAAATGGCATGGTAATGGGGTCTGCTGCTATCACCCCAACGCGAGTTACACCCAGTTTAAGTGAATACTTTTGATTTTGAGGTAGAACTACTCGAAATGTTATGAGCGTCAATCGTAGCTGGCTTATTCCTGAAGACGTGATCCCCATCCCATTGAAAGTCCCCATAGCGATAACGTTTACAATTGACGGTAAAATTCTGATTCGCCTCATTATTGAAGAAATATGGACCAATAATTCCACCAACCACACCATCCCGTTGCTATAATGGTACTACAGCTCTTGGTACTCTTCGGGTGGCTTATCAGCCCAAATACGGCAATTTTGTTTATTAGTGTATCCATTGAGCCAAAAATGCTTCATCACTTGAACAAAATTTCACGATAAAACACCGAATTTTCATTGAGTTTTTCCAGGGCCCATTCACTGAAAATACGACGCAAATTGAAGTCACCAGGCTTCAATTCTTGCACAAGTTGTATTTTGTACGCTTTTAGGCCGAAATCCTCATGTAAAATACGCCAAGTTGTCGAATACGATAAGCCAAGCATCTAGACGACGGCGAATAGATTCGTCACGGTCTTCGCGTACACTCTCAGCTACAGCTGCTATAGTCTCACTACTCAATTTTGCAAATGGTATTGGCAATAGTGGTTTCAGTAGGTCGGTTATAAGCACTGTAGTGTTCCTCGAATCGCGCGAAAAACCTTTATCACAGATTTTCGTAATACAGCTGAACAATTTAGAGACGCTGTTATAGCAGTTTGATAAGAGTCACGCGTGATCAATCATCGTGTTACGCTTACTCCGGTTACGGGTGGATGAAGCGGCAGGAAAACTCTGTGACCGAAAAATGTCCCCTAAGCTGAAAGAAAAGAAAAGAAAGGACAATGTACAAAAGTATGAGGGCAAGTTGACAGCAGCTGAGATGAAGAGATGCTTCGCATGATAGCAGGAGTAACAAAGCTTGATCGAATTAGAAGTTCCAAAATCCGAGGAAGTCTTCACGTCAAAGAACCCGTCTCGAAAAAAATTGGAGCACGACCGACTCAGTTGATATTGTCATGTTCGAAGGAGGAATCCTACGAACCCCGTCAAAAAGAACGTTAAAGATGCGGGACTAGAAACTCATGGATCACATAAATGCAGAGACAATAGCATTTGATTGGCCTCAAAACGATTCAAAATCGGGAGGCCTGCAGATATATTTTAAGGTCGATCCTGCGAACCCCCCAGGCGAACCAGTAGGAATGCAGTGAAGTGGGTAGTTTTACCTCAAAATCGGAACGTTTCACTTAAATTGGACATAATTTGAGTTGGGGTGATTTTAGACCCCACTTCCATAACATTTTCTTTTCGTTTGATTGACGATGTGACGATGTTTGTTGATCGACCTAGATGTACATTAGGGTCATATAATCAGGAGAGCGACTTGTTGCATTTTTATTGTTTAGCTACTCTGTTGTTCGAAAGCAAGTGACAATCTCATGCAACCAAATCGAGGTTACTCGAAAGCACCTTAAATCTCTAATAACTGTCAGTGATTATTTATTTCACCATCGCCCATAAAAACCAAGATTTTATCTCCAATTTGATGGTACAATCTGTTAAAACCTCAATCTATAACCTATAAACTATGAAATACATTTCATATCTTCATCTGTGGTATAAATCCATGCAATACTCTGAGCGCGCAATAATATCACTCACCCATTTAAATGCATTCCACATCGATTGTATCCGACCGATCATATGTGCTGCATGCAAACCACTATCGGGCCAAACTGGTATCTTAGGACAACCTGACAACTACTTATGAATTACAATCAGCTTTTAGTACAGGTTAGCCCCGTGGCCGTCCCTCTGCGTTTAGAAATTACAGATTAACATTCAATTCAACGCAAACACGACCATAATTCCGCATCAAGGTTGCTTGTTTACTTCTTTTGTCGATTATCTTTACCTTTTGCAGGTGGCTGGTTCGCGTCGTTGACGCCATGGTATGCCAAACGCGCCATGTCTTATCCAAATTTGGATACAAACAAATTTTTTTTGTAGAAATAGAATTTCCGAATATCGGGTGCAAGGTCATCATCAACAAGACACACAAGTTCTAAAAACAGATCTTGACAATTTCCCTCTCTATATACGTAGCTGTTGGCTTTCATTGTTTTCCACCTTCTTTTTTTTTTCTTGGCAATTAATTGAGTAAATAAATATAAAATAAAGCAAAGCAATCCAAAAGCAGTGTGTGGAATTGGAAAGGCGGATCAGCGCATTCTCGCTCTCGCACAGATCGTTAATTTTTCCAGAATAAACAGATCTGGGTTGTTTTTTTTTATTTTTTTGTGTTCTTTAAAGATTTTGCCCTCCTCCTCGCGGGCAGACAACGACGATAATATCGCCGCCTCTGCACTTGGCACTTGGAGTGAGATTGCGAAAAATTAACATATTCCCGTAAAAGATACACATATCTATTTGCCGCTATGGATACACAGCTTGCGACCTGGTTTCATCTCATTTTATCTGGTTCGTAACGCATCATTGTGTCAGTTTATTTTTGTTGGTCTGCGGTGACCCACGATGAGGGTGGGTGGGTTTAGGTGGTGGCGATGATGATGGTGGACAGTAAGTGGCTATAATCTCTTACTTCATTTTTTTTTAGTTTGCTCTTTGGACAACGACGCTAACAAGCTTGTTAGTCGCACGGATAACAAATTGTCAGAGATTTCCATTGCACTGCTTGTAGATGGCAGCAGGGTTGGGGGTATATGGCGTGCGATGAGAAAGAATGAATCTATTCTCGCACACGAAAGAGAGAGAGAGAGAGAGGAAGATTTTTTAAACTTTAAGCGATGCGAGGGCGAAGATAAGCAGGTGATGGCGGCACGAGGGGTTTAAAGCGATGTGGCGATGTATCTCGCAATTCCCTATAAAGCTACGGCCGGAAAAATAAAAAAATATTTGAGCACATATGCAAATAATCTAATATTAGCGAGTCTAAAATAAACTCTGTCGAAATTAAGAGGAGGCACAAGAGAAGCGCATCTATTTGATGTTTTGGGTTAAACCGCGTAACAGGAAGACATCTATTTCTGTGAATGTGTTTTATATGCTTCATGTGGGGCATGTAATGTGCGAGATCAGTCATCCAATTCATTGAACTCTGGAAATAGAAATAGAAAGATAATCATAAATATGATTCGCGTTGCATGGAAATGGGAATTAGTCAACATTTTAATTATTCGATTTCTTTAGGGATCTCGGGTTAAAGTGAACTTTAATGCACGCACTTTGGTGGTGATTTATTAAGTTTTTGCATAAACAAGTTTCGGACATATGGTTTATTGCGTTTCTTAGCCACACAGAAGCTGTATTGATTACCCGTCGTCTAGACAGTTTGTTGAATTTACCAGCTATTTTTATATCTTGTGGTTTAAAGTTCTACAGAATAATTCTGATTGGAAACAAAACGGCTTGTTGTTGATCGTCTGATGTGAGAGAAAAAGTCATTAATGCCTGCACATAGTTTTGAACGGCAGACTCGATAAATACAACATTCAGATAGCTTCACAATGCGAAGAACGCGTTCGTGGTCATTATTTTAAAATTATGTGCGCAATGTAGGCGTAAGCTTGAAATGCAGAAGAGAATGAAAAAAGTTTAAGGCACGACAACTTTTTGCCTCGTGCATCAATCGAACCAAATTTGAATTTCCACTTTGACGGTCTAATGGTCGGCTGTAGCGCCGTTTCGATGGCACATCTCATGAGACCTGGAATTAAGAAGACATTACGGTAACTCACCGTAGGACTAAAATTACAGGGAAAACAATGATGCAATTGAACTCAATGTCCGAGATTTCGGAAAGGTCATCAAAGAATGGCTTTCCAAGCGTGCTATGCCCAGATCTAGCTAGTTTTTAAGTTTGCTCAAAAAAACTCACCTCTCTACTGCGTAATTCACTTTGGACACGTTATGTCAGTGTCAACCTCTCAGTCTGATCTATATGGGAACTTAGCAGAGAATGACTTTGGAAAGTTTAGTTTAAGCGTAATGAAGTCAATTGATATTGAACATACGGCACTGGGTATTGAATGAAGAATTTTGACGAGTCCATAAGGTCTTCTACCAGAAATCTTTATGCGCTTAATGTTATTTTGGCTTCAATATGCAGATCCTGAGGTAGAATGTTCAGGATCATATTGTCGCAGCCGATCTCTTGACTCTACTCAAAGCGGGCCAACTTACAAGAGACCCATGTTTATGTACCACAGCCGTGTACGTATAAATAATCAATTTCGGTTTAAGTCTTCATTAAGTCATAGCCACCTTTTTCATGGTTTCAATAAACAAGTCAGAAATATCCCCGATACCAATAAAACAACGCGACTACTTGATTGGTTCTGTCTCTGTCTAGCCTATACAGGATTTTGTTGACGCCCGTCATATTACTTGAATGAAAACAGACTTACCTCTCATATCACGACTTATTAAAGGCTGCTCTAGAAGTCCTTCACAAAAATATTTTTTTTGAGCAGTGACACTTTAACAGCATTTGTCTAGTTCGTCCAAAAGAGCTCGTATCTTTGCTCCTTGCTCTGACCTACTAATTGCACATACCCTTTTTATTTTGGATTTGAAAACACAGTTCTCCATTAGATTACAAATTGGCATTTCAAGTGCATTTTGCTCCGCAGGTGTTTCGGTTTCTTCTTGATTTTTTTTTTGATCGGTTTGGGGACAAAATCCCGAAAACCCAAAATCCCGAAAATAGACAGGCAATCCCTCATGAAATATGGGGAGCATGCTTGCCCCCCTGCAAAACCCCTGAATGGTTTGATTGTTTGGAGTAGGTGCGAGGTTGGGTATATGCAAAGATAACTTATAACAAAGTATTTTACGAAGCCCGAAATTTAGAAGGAAAGCGGCATTCCGATACGCTCCCTAAAGTTTTTGGTTTCACTTTCGGGATTTTAGCCTTTCGGAATTTTGGATTTTCGGGATATTGGATTTTCGGGATTTTGGATTTTCTGGATTTCCGAGATTTTGCGTTTTTGGGATTTCAAATTTTTGTGATTTTACGCTTTCGGGGTTTCGTTTTTCGGGATTCTGTCCGACTCCGTTTTTGATCTCCTATGCTCTTCTAATTTAATCCATTTCTTCACTAACAAACCTCCTCATTTCCTGGTAAACGATTCTCCTGTAGCTAAGAACGCTGCAGATTTCGATTTTCTATACCACTTCTTGTCCCAAAGTACAACACTCCTTCCAATATATTTGGTGCACCATTGCATACTCAAAACGTTAATTTATGTTGGTTGCAATAGATCTCCAAATCGTTTGATTTTCTTTGTCATCATCTCAAAGTCTCATGTCTATCGCTGTTTTGATGGCATCACAAGTGCCTTCCACTTATTTTGTACGTACTAATAAAATAATAAAATATTAAGATTCATTCCTTAGAATGCTCTATCACGCCCTGTTTTTGTATTTATTTTTAAAGTATTATATTTAAAGTAAACGTGCATTTGCATTCATATTTCCCAAGCACTCACTGTATTACTTCATCATACACCCAAAGTGTAATCGTTAGATTTATACCTAAGGCCGCTTTAAACTTAAACTGCTTAAGTAAATCTAAAAGTAAACCTACTCAAACCTCAAGTGGGTGCAGTGGTTTAGTGGTTAAGTGCGTTGGACCATTAAGCGAGAGGTCCCTGGTTCAAATCCCGATCAGTACCACCTGAATGTTTTTATTCGCTGCCCCACCTCTTGCAAACGTCTAACAAACATCGAAGAGTAAGAACTGTCAAGAGAAGCTTCTCAAAAAAAATAATTGCCGTTCGGAATCGGCATTAAACCGTTGGGCCCTTTCATTCGTGTCAAAAAATATATCTTCGCACACACAATAAGCTTTGCGTCCTGTATGGACCGTTTACGCCTAATATTTATTTATTTTTTAAACCTACAGTACAGATTGAGACTTTCAAGAAATATCATTCGGTTGAGAAACCTTGGCATTTAAATGCAATTTAATCTATTTTTTTTATCCCCTCTGCGGTATATAAATTCTCTTATTTCTTAGAAGAGATTCGCTTGGCTAATAACACACAGACAAACCTTAAAGGGATGAGCCTATCACTTTTCTCTGACTGTGAGGATATTCTCAAAATCCTTTTAACTATAATCAATCTGCAGAACGTTCTTAAAGTCTTTAACGTGACCCAAAACTCGTATACAAGTTACGACTTTATTTAACTCGAATAGTAATTCAAATGCGTCTCCTGCTTCAAGAATTTAACTAGCAATACTAAATCACTCATTTATCTCGTAAAATTAAATGCAAATTTTCTGCGCCAAACTACAGTAAAACTGTAATTTATTTGTGCCACATTTCATATTAAAAAAAAAATCATCCCCTCCACCTGGAGTTAACTAACCAACAATGCAATTCTTTTTTACTACCGCCGCCCCTTCAGCCGTGTACAAAATTCTATGACACAGCTTAATAGCTTTTAAAAGCCATTCAAACGTCAAAATGCATTCCACAATTTTTTTAAAAAAAAAAAAATTGCTCTCATAAGTTAAATGTATCTCTGCCTATCACGCCGAAGGTTAATGGCCATAAATCTTAACAAACTTATTAAAACCACCACTCCTTGCTTATTGCACCTATGTATCTATGAAAGCGCACTGCATTCACCTCACCCTCAGTGGCATAGGTTATTAGTTCCACAATCTATTGCAATCGCGAAACACTGAGTTAGTTACTACTACCTCTATAGATACTATACCCAACTGTAGTGGCAATTTAATAAAAAAAAAAAAACAAATAAAGGCAATTCCCACGCTGTCTGGCACTTTTCTCGGCCCTTAAATGCGGAATATGGGAGGTAGGATTATAATTAGACGAAGTGGAGAAATCATCCGAGCTTTTCGTATAAAATTATTTCAATTAAATAATTTAGAGTAAATGGAAAGGTATGTATGTATGGACGTATCGCCGAGAAAAGATCTCTGAGTTTCACTACGTAGTTAGCTCTCGATGGTGGTGGTGGTGGGATACTCGTTTCGTAATGTTATACTAGAATGTGAATGGGTGGGAATAAAATGGGAAGTTTTCCAAGTTTTTGTTTTCGTTTTTCATCACTTTGTCAAATATTATTAGATCGCAAGTGATATGTTTACTTTATTAATATAAATATTGTTTTTTTTTTCTTCTTTTCAGGCGGCTAGTTAAAAATTACCAACCTAAGAAAAAAGAAGAAGAAGATAACGAGTAAGTATAGAGATGAGAAGTTGTTGAAGATTTCAACATTGAAAGTGGTTGTTGTTGTTTTTTTGTTTCTGTCAGAAGCTAATTGTCATTTGGCATGTGATGAAGAGATTTTTGTAATCAAAAGCGATGTGATGAAGTGTGATGCAATTTTTTTCTTTCGTTGTTGTCACCCAGAAGAGAAGTGAAGGAAAAGGGATTTAACAAGTTTTACATATTACAAACAGAATCGAGTGTCATTGGGGAATGTATCATCTTTGTTGCATCTTTAAATTGCCTAAGCTTGAAAGAATGTCGTAGAAAGAATAAATATGGTTGTTTTAGCTTTTTTGCCATTTCTGGACAAAATTTCTCAATTCAACAGTTGGCGGCAGCATTTTAGGTTAGCTTTTTTCATTAATTCGGATTTTTTCACGTCAACCCTTCTGTCAGACAAATTTTAAGCACTGATAGTATTCGTCTCACTGGTAGTCTAACATCGGCCAACTTGTCTAAAATGTTGGCACATTCTAAAGCTGCCTTGTCTTTTCAAACCTTAAAACTTTGACTCCGTACATTCTTTTTACAATGGCATGTCCGCAGAGAGAAGCAATCAACCAACGGCTGCTCTTCCAAATACCTGATAAATACCAATTTCTTCCAAATACCATTTAGGATTCGGCAACGCAAAGTTGGTCGCTTCGACATTTTGATCTCTGCCATGTTTAAAGAAATACATAGATAGGAGACAAAAAAGTCTAAAACTCTCGTTTTTTTTCATTCTATATAATCTGACCCCAGAACTGGCAGATTAAGAGTTTGTATTAATTTGTTCCTTCAAGTCAGTAGCTTTGAAACTTTTCTTTTGTAAAACAGAATTTGCAGCGGTTTCCCAGTGTAGTTCTCAACAACAAAGTTGAAGAAGTTTCAGTATAATGTGATATTGGTTAACGCCAATTTGGCGGGCCTTAACGGACATTGGCACCTGCGGCCTGTGTTTTGCTGATGATATGAGAGGTTGACACATACTGCAATTCTTGTAGATGGGACCTATGAAACTGCCCCAGGCAGAAACCGAATAGATAAGAACATCCCTGCGGCCGGCAATAAATTGAGCTTGTCGTAAAATGGGTCTAATGTCAGATGTCACATCTATGAAATGGGTTGACACGTCTGAAAGGAGTCCGAAAACCATCCAAGAGTGTGAACTCTCATGAGGAACTTCTCAAATTTGTCGCCTGAAATCGCGTTAAACTGTAGGTCTCTTAAAAAATATTTACATCTTTGCACACGCAATGGTTGGAGAAAATAGGTTTTATCGCCTAATCCTAATCCTTATACGCCTAATATTTTTTGTGAGCATTTAACTGGTTTTAGTGTGATTTATTCGAAAATGGGAGGCCTGTCGACCCTGTCGACCCTATGAAAGGCAATTAAAGTGTGAAAGTCATAATCCGTTATTCTGATCGTATAGTCATCGGCAAACAGAAAGAAGAACTGAAAAAAAACTGACAAACTGATAGTTCCAATCTTCGGCCAGTAAAGCTAACAGTCTTCAACCACTCCTTTGTGATACTATATCAATCAACGATGTTCTAAAACATCACGTCAGTATATCTAAAGAGCTCCACTGGTAACCGATCAGAAAGTTTTGGTTCTTAAAGGTTTTTCAAAGAGTAGACCTGTGAAGTTTACCTTCTTCAAGTACCCCTTCAACGCAAATGGGGTCCGATGGCATCACTTTTCATGTTGTTTAAATCAACGGGTTCGGTAGTGTGAATATTTAGTCGAGTGTGGATTTACCAACCCTAAAACCCACTGATCGGACTTAATTCGATCGTCTTCGTTTACTTGTTCGCGATTCTTAGAAGACTTATACCTCTTAAGCTGACACCTTTCTTGTGAATCGGACCAGACGAGGCTAAGATTATTCTCATCGAAAATATTTTTTTCTAATCAAATCTTGGAAATGATTTTTTTTTTTATTTCCACTTCCGGTCCAGCAGTCTTCTTGGAATTCGTTTCATGTTGAATAGATCTTTTTGCTAGAACAGCCAAATTTAAATCGTCTCCGTTTAACAGTCTTCGTGGTCCTACAAGACAGTTTCTTTGTTTATATCTGCAAATCGCCATTCGGGTCCGTTTGACTGAACAAATTTAAATTTTCTTGTAAAATTTCCCAAAAATCTGTGGAGAAAAATTGTATCAGAGATTATCTCTTAACGTTTTTCTGTCCAATGAAATTGATCTGTGACTTATATGTCATACTTATTCATTGTGAAAGTCGAAAGTTCTTCGTTAGGAACTTGCACAATTTTTTTTTTGACTTGTTGGCCATTTCCAATGGAATAATTTATTGTGAAGGTCAAATTTGTCGTCCAAATTTCTTGCCGGATAAGGTAAGAGATACAATAAGACATTATCACATGTTCTTTGTTAGTGTAGCGAAAAATATATTAATTACAAACCGCTGAACAGGAAATATAAAATTCGGCGAATTCAAGTTGCAAGTCCACTGCGTGTTCATTGAAAGTCAACCCCTTTTCTGATTTGCCAACTGATGGCAATGCGAGTTATTTGAACAACCAGTGAGGGTTAAACATCATGACATATGTAGATTCCTGTCCACGGATTAAAAATGACCTTAGATGTAAACCCACATACATATAAAATGCATTGCACTGAAGTGTGCGTGACTAAGCCATATCTCTAAAATAATTTATATAATTATAATCTACAGATTTTGAAATAAATAATTACTTAAGAGTTAAAATTTACATTTTGTGTTCACAGTTAATTTAGATTCTATCGTTTAAAATTGACTTCAAATACATTTTAAATTGATTTCTAGGCATTATTATATCTATATTGTCATCATAAACTAAATTGAAAAATTTTGTGCATCTACAAATGGGGTCACGTAAACCATGGGCAGTATTGTGGAAATGTTCTTGTAAGAAAAGCTTTGATCTTAAAGATTTTTGTGGTACATGAAGATTTATACAAAAAACCAAATTCCCACAGTCCATGGTGGAGCAAACTAAGTGCCTAATAAACATAATACAATACATTTTTCTCCTATTATCAAGAGATTGCATATCTAGCAATAAGCATTTAGTTTGGTACTAACTATGAGTATTAAAAAAAAGTCGGCGAAGTGCAAAACGAAAAAATTTTGTTTGAACTCTTTCAATCCTATCAATATTTTTTAACGTAGTTGGATTCCATACAACACTACAGTATTCGATTGCAGGCCGAACGAGACTACTGAACACTGCCTTAAATGTATAAGGGTCCTTAAAAACAATCGAGTTCCTTTTTAAGAAACCAAGCATCGAATTAGCTTTCAATAATACGCTATTAATATGCAATTCAAAAGTAAGTTTTGCATCGAATGAGACGCCAAGATCCTTAAAATCATTTACTACCATAACAGTCCTATCGTTAAGACTGTAAGAGGGTTCTATATGAGAAAAAGCTCTATTGTAGGACATGCCGGCACACTTATTTATATTCAATTTTAGATCATTTAGATTGCACCATTCAGAAAATAAGTCCAAGTCCATTTGCAAAGAGCGCGTTCATCAGCATTTGAAATTACGGTAAAATTTTTTACATCATCAGCGTATATCAAACACCGACAAAACTGCAAAATACTAGGCAGATCATTAACCAACAGAAGAAAAAGGATCGGTCCCAAATGGCTTCCCTCAGGGACCCCGGAAGAAACGACAATTTCCTATCCTATCCTAGGATATGACTTACCTAAGGTGGTCAGCCGTTTCGGCATTTTACCCAAACGCATACAGGTTCGTAAATCAACCAATACATTTTCGATTAAAGCGATAAGCACTGCAATACTGATGACTAAGTATTACCTTATGCACTCGCACGTTTTATCTTTATAATTATAAATGAAAAACAAAACAAATAATCTCAAATCAATAACAAAACAAAATAACTCAATTCAAACAATTTGCAACAATCAGATTGTTCAAGTTTAGCGCGCAGTTATTACGATAAATAACTTTTTTCTACTTGAAACTTTTCTAAAGTATTTCTTCGTGTTTTGTTAGAACATTTCAAATAACCTCACCCTAGAGACAGACGTCAACAACAAATAGAACGAAAATTTTCAAATAAAATTCGCCTTATCCCCTGAACATCTTCCAGACGCCCAAATTTCCTACATAAATTAATAATAAACCTGAATACATACAAACCATGCAAGGAGATATGATAACATTTTTCTATAGATTTCCGGAAATACACTCCAAAATGAAATAAAATCCGAACAACAAACACTCTTTAACTAGAACCAGAACCAGAACCATTGCAATATGTTTTTATTTGTTTTTTTTTTTTTGCTTTGCATAAGCAAACATTGTTAGTCTTTCTGACGTTTAAAAAGGAAAAAGTTCAATGACCAACAAAAATAAACAAACAAAAAGGGAGTCTACGTTACGTCGAAACTCTTCTTCTAAAAAGTTTAACTTGTCCTTCCGAAAGCAAAAAAAAAAAAAACAAGAAAATATGTGTGCACATTGTCCCGAAATTTTTTTTTACCAGCCCAGCCATTCATCGTTCAGTGACATTGTAACGCGAACAAAGCTGAACCGATGTTGTTGGCCTATATTTGGAGAGGCTCTATGGCTGTTGTTTTTTTTTTTTTTACCTATGCCTTTTAGATAGCGAATGGTAGAAAAGAATAAAAAGCTTGTAAAAATCTAACACAACGAGTAACAATGTTAGAAAATGTGGTTGGCTGTTGGTTTTTTTTTTGTTTGCCACTTTGAAGTAGGTAAATTTTATTTGAAAAACTTTGCAGTTAGGATTAGCCAGCGGCATTAACGCAACCACCGACACAGCTGAATATTGGATTTGTTTTTTTTTTTTTGTGCTGGTTGTGCTGAATAGAAGAAGGATTTGGAGAGGATTAAGTGCGCTTTGAAAATAGTGCTTTACTAAAACGATTCAGGGGGTTGTGAAATTGGTGGATAAACAACCAAGGGAAAATGAAGTAGTTTTTAAAAGAAAATCACGCAAATGGAGCATACGAAGTTGTAAAGTCGAAACGAAACCGCTTTGAATGTGTAAAGTCGTTATAAAGGACGACTGTATTTAAATCGAGTGCTCTTCAATTTTTTAATGACTCAAAAAAACATCAGTACGGAAGAAATTGTTTTTAATGAGAAGCTCAACACATTTGTTTTTGGAGCTAGTTTAGAGCCATGCTACTTTTTAGTCAGTAAACATAATTAAAACGGGGAATTGTAATCATTATAGATTTCTGAGGATATCAGGATGGCTGGACGGCGTCGGGTAAAGTGAATCGTAGCTTAACTATCTCTTACATCGATGGCTAATCCCACATAAAAGTGTATCACAATTTGTCAATAAGGACCTAAGTGTGGCATACTAGGGCAGACCTGCTCTGCCGACTCGTAAATCTAACCTAATAACCTAACCTAAAAAAAATTACGTGGAATAATTAAGATTTTCTGTGTTATTAAATTTTGTCTTGAAAATGTACTAAGCGGTTTTATTAGCTATGCCTAATAGTACTCAAGTAACCCGAATTAGGTTGATGGTAGATCCCATTACTGTAGCACTTTTTTCTTGTCTGATCTTTAGGCATATAACTGGAAATCCCTGACGTACAGATGGGCTTATATTTAGAAATATTACATACTGAAAGACGAGTTGGTATTATTATATTGGCCATCACGTATATGATATGCGCAATAGCTGTATTGACTAGAAAGGATATGCGTAAGGTGATAGTTGGTATTTCCATGTTATCGGCTCATCCCATACATACACGATGGTCGGAATATATTGGCTCATTTGGCTTTTGCAGTTTTCTCCTATCTAACGCCGTTCTTTCTTCTTTATTGATTTTTTATTCGTTACTGCATTTAATCAGGTGCTACCTTCGCTAAACCCATTTGAACGAAACTCCATTGTAATGTTTTCTGTCTTGATTGACAGGGTGACAGTAAATTGAAATGCCAATCAATGTTAGGCGCTCACCTAAACCGCAGGACAAGCTGACTACTGTCGATAATTGAATAAATACTCTTAGCATATCCATGTGTACTTTTTTTGAGGTTTTTGAATCGAGAGCGGATGTATTGTTTGCTTTCGTCTCCTAATTTGTTGTCCAACCAGAATATTTGCGTTTTCTACACCTTAAGGCAGCTTTCGAATGGTGGATACTAACCAGTTCTAATCGAATGTCTTGCCACTACTACCTGCAACAGCGAACTCGTTGTGTGTCATTGTTAGCCTAAGAACTCCATATTATACTATGTTCCATAAGATGGGCCTAAATACGGATCCTTGTGGAACCTCTGCAGTGACGTTTTAGTATTTCAATCATTTTTTTTTTCGATTTTATAAAGGGCCCATGCGGGCAAAATAAGAGAGAACATCACTGTAGCCAAAAGACTGTAGTCGCTGAGGGTGAAAGTGTCCGCCTACCATGTTGCAAGATTTTGTTAAAAATTTGAAAGGCATCTAACCGGACAAAATGTGATTCGTTCCAGAAGAATAGCGCTACAAGCCATAAATCTGCCAACAAGTCATTTACTGAACGAGAACCCAACATTATATTGCACCTAGACCATGCTCTTGCTTTGACTTCAACAGATTACTGCTGGTTCGGCCTCAACCAAAATGTTCTTCCAGGTCGGTTGTGCCCAATTGTGCACGCCACCTAAGTTGGGGATTTCCTCTGCTATGTTGTCCTTCAGAGGTGGTCTCAAAGAAAGTAAAGTTCTTCGTTGAATCTTCTCAACCGCACTCCGTCGATACGAAATAATATAGCACGATGAGTATTTCTCTCAAAAATCCACGGCTGTTTTCATCCGATTTTGACACGAGTCCATGCTCTTGCACCTTACAGCAGGACCGGAATGATTAGAAGCTTATATATTCTCTTCTTCTTTTTAGCTGGAAGAAACAGTGATAGTAGATCTTAGGTAGATAAAGTTATTAAATACTTCGAAGTTGTATCTGGCCATCGTAGTTTATTGTCCGAGTCGTCGTTGACAGCGTATATTTTGCTTTGTCCTCATTTACAGCCAGACCCATCTTCGTTGCCTCCATTTCAAAATATGAAAAATTGTACCTCTGATGTTGGGTTGTGAATTTTGTGTCATTGCTTTTAGAATGATGTTAAAAAGTTACACGACAGCGCGTAGTCCTGTCTCAAACGTTTTTCGACATCAAAGGAAAAATAAAATAAATAAATATTAGGCGTCAACGGCCCATACAGGACCTAAAGCCTAGCTTCTCCAACCATTGTGTGTGCGAAGTTATATTTTTACACGAATGGAGGGACCTACAGTTTAATGCCGATTCCGAACGGCAATTATTTTTGAGAAGCTTTTCATGCCATTTCTTACTCTTGGATGTTTGTGCAAGAGATGGGGCAGCGAATAAAAACTTTCAGGTGGTACAGGTCGGGATTTGAACCAGCGACCCCTCGCTTACTGGTCCAACGCACTTAACCACTAATCCACTGCGACCCACAGACATCAAAGGACAGACACAAATTTGTTAGGCCACTTCATAATTGCATCATCATGTTGGCTTTATTCTCTTCCCATTTTCGCTCGGTCATTGATCAACACAACTGATCTGTCGCTACAAGCCATCAAATCACTTCAAATTGTTAACACCACAACTTAGAATCAATTTTCTCATAAAACATCATAAAACGCAACACACATTTAGCTTGCGGCGCCTGAATATAGATTCTCTGCTGCAGATATGTATTTCTCCACGTCAACAACTTGACAACCACTGTCACTTGACGACGAAGACGCAACACAAAAAAAAACGTTAACAAATCTTTTACCCGCCAAAAGATAGTAATCCTTACCTGTGCCGCGGATCCATGACAACACGTCATTCCGCTTCTCCTTATTCCAGTAACTTTTCGGTGATGTAATCCCTTTTACTTGTACTCTCTGGCGGAAACCCCTTTCGGTGCTGTAATGTAGGAATACCAGTTCACAGGCCCACATAATTATTTACTTCACTTTGTGTCTGGGCTCATATGCGACAACAGCGACAAGTGGGCGGACAATCCACTAGCCAGCCACTATTATTTCTGAACCTGATGTAGTGCAACACCAGCGCGAGCGGTGTTCAACATGCCGAGAATTACTTTGCCTACAGACATCGTTAGAGGGGGGTAAAACATACAACATACAACATCTATGGAGTACCGATGTAAGAAGAACGTGTTCTTCTCCATCATTGCCATAATTTTGATTGATTTAAATTTTAATTGGTGACTGCTAATTGCTCATTCGTTTGGTACACGATCCTATCGCATTCAGGGTCATTGAACACTTAAAATTGACGAGAGAAGAAACAAAGATATTCTAGTTCTATTCTGTTTTGTTTACTTTCAGATTCACATCATGGCAAGCATTTCGAAATGTGCTCAAAGAAATCGGAGACTTGGCTGGGCAAAGAGAAGTTGTCGCCGAATCACTACAATTACAAATTATCCAGGGTATAACGCTGCTGTCAAAGACGCTACGCGAGGAGAGAAAAGTAAGTTTGTCTCAAATAGTTTTGTCTTTGAAGTTTTCAAACTTATCTGCATTATTTTGTATTGCTTCTAGAAATGTCTAACAGATGGCACAAATCTACAGCAACTCCTATCAACACAATTAGCTTCGCTGGATCGGGCTAAGCGAACGTATGAGAAAGCGTATCGAGACTCGGAAAAGGCTATTGACAATTACAAAAAAGCTGATATGGATTTAAACCTCAGCCGGGCTGAAGTTGAACGATACAAGAATATTATGACAACAAAAATTCAACAATCAGATGATACCAAGAACGAGTACGCAAATCAATTGCAGAAAACAAATAATCTACAGCAGCAACATTATAATGTTCTGTTGCCAAATGTAAGTTTGACGTTTGTATATGTGGGTGGTGGAGTAAAAGGAAGTGGACTAGAAATCTATCGTACATACATATGTATATCGGTCAGCTGAATTTCTTTTACTGCTGATGAATGAGTTAATCTGCAGGTTCGAATGCGTAATTAACATGTTTTGTATAAAATTAGTGTCAATTGGCAAGGCGAAGATAAATGGATTTGTTTTAAGCTTCATGGGAGTTGGCAGAAATGCGCAATAACAGCTATAATCGTTAAATAATTCTTTTTTTTTATATAAGTCACTTTTGTTGTGTATCTGTAGCGGTAACAATGGTTTTTATCTTGTCGACCGTCGTCGGTTATAGCTGTGGAATTAAGTTAGAATGTATGTACTTGGTTAAAGATAAAGTTATGGGAGATCGTAATGGCGTTACTTGGCGTCAAGCACTGTTTTGCTCGGCATTTATCGTTCAATGCCAATGAGAATTCTTTAACAACTGCAGAACTAAAGCCGTCCGCATTCTTCAACATCAATTATAAAGCTCCAACAGCTATAAAGCAGGCGAATTTTGTAATTTCCTAGGAAACGTTGGCCGAAAAACCACCTTCTCAGCAACAAAATTGCTCTTATTGGAGCAAACACAACCAAAATTAATTAAACAAAGATTAACTGAATTTTACGGTTTATCGGAACTAATTTCTTTTGAAATGAGCTAAGATACACCGTTCCCGCCAATGGTCTCAGGTATTGAGCAAGATTAGGTTAGGTCAAACAGGTGTGAGGTGAAAACGAAATCCACCACACAATAGCGATCCTTGAGCGAACTTGAGCTGAATGCACAATTCAAAAGGCAGAAAAACCTAAACAATTTCCTGTTAAAGCAACCTTTTTTTCTGCAGAGACCTAAAAGGCCCTTAAAGTCCATGCCATTTATTTCCTCTAAGTTTTCAAATAAGTGTTTTTAACAAAAATGTTCTTCGATGGTGCCTCACATTCACAAAGTATTTGTGTTATGTTCTCAGCAGTAAGCAGATCTCCAGCATGTTTCCGCAGGAGACAGTGCCATGTTAATATTCTGTGCTTAACCCTGCTCAGTTTTATTAGCTCCATAGTTTTATTAGGCCACAGAGCCTTAGATACCCTGTGTCCCCTCAAGACTTTTCCACCTTAGATTGGCAGACCTAATGGATTTTTTTCTCAATCATGTCCTTTATTATGCAGAAGGGAGGTTTGATGTCAGCAACCTCACTATCAACAAGTAGCCCTCCTATTCTTGCAATCAATACCGCAGTGTCCTGGCACCCAGCACAGTCTCAATCTTTCTGTGGCCAGAGTTCAATGGCATCAATATGTTCGATTGTCTTGGTTCCAACAAAACGGTCCTACATGCCATACAAGCGAGAAATTTGGGTCATCCTACGGCGAAAATTCATCATTATACTTGATATATTTTAGATCTCTTTATTGAAAAGTCGGTGCTTTTCCTAGACATAAAGAACAGAGGTTACTGCCCACACGTCTTAATCAGGAATCTACCCACAGTCAATTGCCGATGTTCTACAACTGGCGCCAAATAAGCTAGTCAAATGGACGATCACTTTCGGTCTTCGTTATTCGGATCAAAACTTAACTTGTCCTTTTGACTAGAAAACATACAATTCCATGCTTCGCGCTACCCACTTTAAAACTGCTCACTACTATTCTCTCAAACAGTGGCAGCCTTTTACGACTTTATTCTCTCGAGAAAAACGTTTACTAACGAACGTTTGAAGAAAGCTACGGTTTCTCTATTAAGGGCAGTATGCTTATCATGGGGCCAACAACCACACATGATGCACTGGCTGTACACTAGTAGTAGGTAGTAAGACCGGCTCGCCTGTACTGAGGATGGCATTCAATCCTTTACATCCAGGGCAATAAGATCAAATACAGTAAAATACTACGGCATCGACAGGTAATCGTGGCCAAAACTGCACCAAACTGCCTAAGTCTTCGAAGAGAAACTGGACATTGTGTGATCGGCAGGCATGCTTGGACTTTCCAAAATGTCACATTATGTACAATACCTGTTCCATGATCTAAACGAATTTCACTAAGAAATGCAGTTGGTTCTACAAGCGGACAAAGTGACCCACCTGCCATGTGACCCACCAACGAATGCGTAGTTCCAATTGCAGTCTATTGGACGTTTAGTAAAGTTGTTGAAGTATAGGAATACAGCACGTTTCGCTCCCGGTTGTACCTTCTTTTACAGTCGCCCTCCGCATACATAGCTCAGTTCTATCTCTCTCTCAGAATTAGTTTTTTCCAGTTCTAAGTCAGAAAAGAGTCTTAAACCCCACAAAATTTTTAGTAAAATTATAACTACAAAAATCGCATTCTCTCCCTTCTAGGTATTTAATAGGTTACAAGAACTCGACGAGAAACGAACCCGTGGCATCCGCGAGTTCATTGTTAGCTCTGCCGATGTTGAGTCATCTGTTGCACCCATCATTGCTAGATGTTTAGAAGGTATTGTCAAAGCCGGCGAGTCAATAAACGAAAAGGAAGATTCGTTTAAAGTAATAGAAAGGTTTGTCGTCTATTTCATGTTGTGATTTGAATTCGACTGCAAAATTTCATTTCCCCAATTTTCAGGTATCAATCTGGCTTTACACCACCAACGGACATACCATTTGAAGATCTGTCAAAGGCCGATCCAGATTCATCAGTCGAGCAACACTATAACAACGTACAACCCAATCATTTGACAGTGAAAGGGACAATGAGTGCTAATAAGCTGAAGAAACGTGTGGGGATATTTGGTATTTTCGGTAGCAATAAGGTGAGATATATAGCTAGTGCTTTGAATGAGCTTTACAAACTCTAAATAAAAATTATTACAATTTAAGTAGAAGTAGTTTAAATAATAAACCTAAATAAAATACCTTCTTTTTGTTCCCTATCTGAGTGTAATAAGGTGTATGTATGTATGCATTATGAACAAAAAAAAAATACTATTCCCTATAAGTCATGCATTTAGCAGAAGATACATTTTCAGTAAAGAGCTAGTGAATAAATGTCATCCCCTAAAATGTATATAAAGTAGAAAAGAATATCCTCTAAGTAAGCTTAAATAATATTTATCTTAAAATTGCTTGAAATTTGAAATTTGAAAAATAAAATCAAATGTAACCTAAAATCGAATGGTGGCAAAAATTGGCTGCTAATCTATGCTTTTAAAATCATACTAGAATAAGTGTGAGGTATAAACAAAATAAATAGGTTTAGATTTAAATAAAACATAAGACAGTAAAACACAGCAATTTGCTTTTGCTTTGTAACATCTCATAAGAACAGGCTTGTATAACTAGAACTGCAATTAGAATATAATGTAAATCAGGATACGAACACGCATCACAAACTTGTGCGTACAGTGCACCACACGGATCGCTAAGAATATCATGCTTTCCACAATTAAAGTGCTTAGGATTATTCACAGGAACTTAATCAATTTTATTTTTCCAAGAGTTTATTTATTTAATTAATTTTCATTTATTTATAAATATTAAAATATTTTCTTTTTCTCTTTTTATTTTATTAAACAATCAAAAAAAAAACAAAACAAATCTATATAATCATAAATGTCATTCCTATATCGCAATTAATATTCGCGATTTCTCTTCAAAAACTTAAAACCAATCAAAAATTCTACACACGTAATGAAATAAAAATGGCATCTCTAAAAAAAAAACCCAATTATCGATGAAAATCATGAAATCGTAAGTACTGCCGTCGATGTTTTTGCAAAAAAAAAAAATTATAATTCTCAAAACACCATTTACACAAATGTCACACAAAAAATAAAAAATCGTACACCATTTGAAAGAAACAAAACAAATTGAATTCAAACACTTTGTAATTGTTTAATCCTGGGTTAAGTTTCTTGTTCGTTGTTAATTCCTCGTTTCGTTGCTAATAATGCTCATTATTCGTATGTGTTGTTTAAAAAAAGATTTATGTTGGGCAAACAAAATTATAAATATGTTCGTTGAAAAATTAAGCTAATTTTTTAATGTTCTTGAAATGCTTCCATGATCGGAAAACGATTTTTTTTTAAATTAAGCGCACATTTTTGTTTATTGCTTGCAGATATTTTATAATTTCTTTGCAATTTATTTGTTATTCTTAACAAGTTTGCACTTTCATTTATACATTTCGTCAATGAATTTATATATAGGAAACAGAAATATGAAGTAGTAAGTGCTGTACTGTTCAAGTCGTTTAAAGGGAGTTGGGTAATAAAATTGGAAGCGGAGTAAATTGAGATCTTGTCAAACTAAGGCTTTAATTGTAACATACATAAAGGGTTTGTATAGCCCGCTTTTTTGTCGTGGCTTTGGTTAATGAGCATTTTAGGGTCAGAATTTCAAAGAATAATTGTCGAGAAGCTACATTATGCACAACGTGTTACTGGTTAGTCAATTGGGTGTGACTGCTAGAGTCCGACTGAAGGTAAGGTTTTTTTTGGACGAAGCCGAAGCGGAATGTAGTGCGACTTGAAATACTAAGGAACCTAAAATAAATCATCCGTATAAATTAATTTAATCTGTATACATTTTATTAGATAAAATAACACATAATCAGACTGAAATTTATTTTACAAAGAAACAAAAGCAAAAAATAGCCAGTAAATGAATCCGTTTGATTGCCTGTGAATAACTGCAAATGCAAACTAACATTCATTCAGATGCAACTTCCACTATAGAAACGAAGAAATGATTTGCTCTAAATCGCTCGTGCGAAAAATTCTGCTAAACCTTCGGCTTTTTTCGCCGAAGCCGAATGTTTTGCCGTAGGTGGAAAATTTGGCCGAATGTAGCCGAAGCCGAATGTTCGATCGCACTCTATTGGCTGCTTCTTGAATGGTTTGCATCAAACCATTATTAAAGAATTACAGAAAGATTACAGAAATGCTTTTCCCCCTTTGGCACCGGTGATTGATGACGCATTTAATTTAAGAACTCACTTGCTGGAGATCGCTTCCTTTGCAAGCGTTTTCAAAAATATTTGCTTTATGAGAGAAAGACACTTCAGTATCCACCGCCAATAGGATGTTCCGGAAAAATACATAAAAAAAAACAAGATTTTAGTATTCATATTTGTTCATTTTATGGGCTTAAAATAGATAAAAAGGAAACAACAAAAAAGGGTTCTTCAATTGTCTTTATTAGAAGAAGATGATTGGTAGATGCCATCATAATCAATTATATGTAGTTTTTGATACTAGAATCATATATTTTGGGTTTTCTTTTAATTTTTCTAAGCAGCAATTGATTCATAGCATCCTTACAGCCGTTATCTCTTGAAGATTTTCTTGCGTGAGCAAACCACCGGGCAGTTGAGTTCGAACTCCTTACATGAAAAAGCTCCCTGTTTGAACACATTCTGTAAAAACGGGCAGTTGAGTTCGAACTCCTTACATGAAAAAGCTCCCTGTTTGAACACATTCTGTAAAAAATGTTCGTAAACAAAACTTGTGGCAAGAAAAAGTGCAAGTTGTCGCAGAAAAAATTTCCTTTTCTTTGAAAGATTTGACCGAGTTCTTTATTTTAAAACAAAAAATATTTTCCTATATAGCACCACACAAAATTAACATAGTCAGCACTTACAGTGAAAGATGAAGCTTGGCTTTAATCTCTCTTAAAACCTAAAAACTTGCATGTAAAGAAAAAATATGCAATAAGAATAACTGTATTTTCTCTGCAGAAGGTGAGCATAGCAAAAACAAAAGGAGGATGTACTTTTCAATTTTTTAGCTCAACGGTCTCTCAACCGGCCCAAATCTTACTCTCGTCAACTTTTTAATTATGCTGATTCTCTGACAACAGGAAAGTGGAATTTGTATCAGGCAAACGCCAAATTACTTGCACAATTTTTCAAGTGTTGTCTGAAAGAACGCCAAGAAATCATTGACAAATTTAGAGGAATCTTTTTATTAATAAAATTTGAACATTCAGCCGTATTTATTAGATTTCCTTAAAACACCTCTCAGAGGTTGTTTAGTTAAACAACGCGTAAGTATTTACGCAACCTTTACGCATCTTTGCTGATATTGTGATTTATAAACGATTTTTCTTTGTGTTTTAACTAAACGAGGTTTGTTTCTAAATAAGTAAGAAAACTTAAAAAACTAGTACCGAAAACATAAAATTCTATTACATTTGGCTTTAAGAGTGCAGAAACTCAGCTGCATTTGACAGATTTTTGTTTATTTATATGGAAATATTTTGCGTAGCATGATGAACTCCCAAAATAAAAGAAAAATGTCGGAAAATTGGGAATCCACTGATAAGGTACTACAATTTGTTTATGAAATATGTTACAAAGGCACACATATTATAATCAATTATAGAATTGGCATTGTCTCGGGTTACTTTGTTGGCTGAAGAAGTTAATCAAATCCATATCCTTCACAAAAGCCACGAAATCAAATGGCATTTTGATATCTTTTTATACCTTTTTACAAATTTTTTGTTTTAATGAAAATATAAAAATGACATTTGCAATCAAAAACAAATTTTACACATACATTACGCAGCCTCTAAACGCACATTTCGGTGTTTAGGTTACGCATCGCTTAAGCAACGTTGCTTAAGTTTTATAAATAATGTTGTGCTGCGTAAGGGCAGTTTACGTATTGCGTAAAGTTACGCTGGCCTTAAAATGTATTTATAAATAAGGCTGAAGGCTGTTAGAATTCAACTCAGCGGTTTTTCACAAAATGTTATGTTTCATTTTTTTTCTCTAAGTGGAAAAGGCCCACGGGTGCTTTTGTTTTCCGTGAATATTTTTTACATGTTCCTTTTGTATCACACAAAAACCCGAAAGTGAATCAAAATAAAATTAGTGGCTATGCTCCCTTCATCACAAAAATACACTGAATGCTTCTTCTTCTTTCCTTTTATCATACGAGGCTATGATAGGGATCAACGCTCTTCCATTTAACTGCTTTATTAAAGCCCAAAAAATGGGGCTCTATTTCATTATGAAATACGACCTTATTATCAAAAGCAAACAAAATTAAAATTTGTTTTAGGAGAAAACCGTTCCTGATTATCGATCTACGCGGCATTGTTGTATAAGACAAAAATGTGGGGCCTTATTTCCTAGAACCTTCTTCCACGTCGTAAAGAGCACCAACATATTTTGCTGGTGAAACAAAGAAAGAAAAAATTACTTTACGTCACAGTTAACTCAGGAAAAATGTTCCCGTTGACCCCAATAGTTACTAATAGTAAAGGGTGATTTTTTAAGAGGTTTAGAACTTTTTTTTAAAAAAAAAACACAAAAAATTCGAAAAAATGAATGAAATATTTATTTGAATCGATAGTTTGAACCTTGCAATTTAATGTTTAAAGATAATTTCATGCAAATGTTGACCGCGGCTGCGTCTCAGGTAGCCCATCCGCTGAGTCCAATTTTGGCATACTCTTTCACACATATCGGCCGGTATATCACGAATGAATGCATGGATGTTGGCCTCCAGTGCGTCAATCGAAGCGGGCTTGTCCCTATACACATTAGCCTTGGCATACCCCCACAAAAAATAATCTAATGGTGTCAAATCGCACGATCTAGGCGGCCAATTGACCGGCCCGAAACGTGAAATTAACTGTTCACCAAACTCGCCTCGCAATTGCGCCATTGTTTCGCATGCTGTGTGGCATGTGGCACCGTCTTGTTGAAACCACATATCATGCAAGTCAAGAACTTCCATTTCGGGCAAAAAAAAGTTTGTTATCATCGCTCGGTAGCGTTCACCATTGACAGTAACGCTGCGATTCGCATCATCTTTGAAGAAATATGGGCCAATAATGCCGCCGGCCCATAAACCGCACCAAACAGTGGCTTTTTCGGGATGCATTGGTAGCTGTTGCAATGCTTCTGGCTGATCTTCACTCCAAATGCGGCAATTTTGCTTATTTACGTACCCATTCAACCAAAAATGAGCCTCATCGCTGAACACAATTTTTCGATAAAAAAGCGGATCCTCGGCCAGCTTTCCAAGAGCCCATTCACCAAAAATTCGGCGTTGTGGTAGGTCGGCTGGCTTTAGTTCTTGCACCAGCTGTATCTTAAAAGGCTTTACGCCCAAATCCTTCCGCAAAATTTTCCACGTAGTGCTGTAACAAAGGCCAAACTGCTGGGAACGGCGCCGAATCGACATTTCGCGGTCTTCTGTCACACTAGCTGATACGGCCGCAATATTTTCTTCAATACGCACAGTACGTAAACGTGTTGGTGGTTTAATGTCCAACAAAGTAAATTTGGTGCGAAATTTGGTCACAATCTTCCGAATAGACTGCTCAGAAGGTCGAGAATGCCGATCATAAAATGGAAGCAGCGCGCGATGAACATTTCGAACCGAGCACGAATTTTGATAGTAAAATTTAATAATTTGCAAGCGTTGTTCATTTGTAAGACGATCCATGGTTAAATTGCAAACCAAACTGAAGCTGTTTGACAGTGACACAAGGTACTAAACACACGTCAGCTGTCAAAACCAGTGTTGCCAAAACCAAACCAGCTAAAAAATCACCCTTTACTAATAAACGTTTAACAGTAGAGCACTACTATTTCGACTAAACTAAATTTAATATAAAAACATACCAATTATTCATCTGGTCAATCATTCAAATATCATCATCGTCACAAGAACACAATTTGCTTTGTAAAAAAATATATATAAAATGTATCTAAGCTAATTTTAAAGGAATTTTATTTAACACGCTGTCAGAATTTTCTTAACAAATACTTGATAAACATCAAACATTGGGCAAAAATATAAGATTTTATGCAAGAAGTAATAATATGAAATTAGAATCTGGAAAAACAATATCTCAAATTAATATTTCAGCCAAGCGTTAATGGTTTGCTCACTTTGATGAGAGCATCCAAGCTTTATTTTGAAGCACTTAAGGTGTGATCAGACGGTCATCCAAATTGTCATCCGGATGACAAGTTGACGTAAAAATTAAACAATTTATAATTAGTCTGAAAATAATTTTGAATTTGCTTTTATTAAACATAATATTTTTATTTGAGGCAAAAAATAAATCTGAACGAGATATTATCAAATTATGATGGTTAACCATCAAAACAAAAAATAACGTGTTAAATAAAATGAAAAGACAAAAAACAATATAAAATGTAAACCACTCAACACCTTTATTTGACACTTTTCACCAAAGTTAAGCAAACACTTATTATTACGATTACAACCAACCAAAGAAACCATCAACAAATTATTTTTCTTATTTAATAATTTATTTACGTTTACATATCTTCTCTCTGTTTTCTTGCTTTTTTCATGCTTACCGTTCAAAAAAAAAATATATAAAAAAAACCGTAACGTTATGAAAAACACAAAAAAATAAAATATTTTTCCATACAAAATCGATAAACAAAAAAAATCCACACACAACACTCTTTCATCACGCCAACACATCATCTGAAATAAAAAAAAAAAAATACACAAACCATTAAAAAAAAATGAAAAATCTGTCGAAGAAACAGAAGATTATTGAAGCCTGTATTACAATGAAGGTATGCTTCAAAAGAAACGAAGAAACAATAAAAATAAAAAAAATGTTTTTATGAAATTTCATATTAAATCTAATCTAAGGTGCAAATCTGTTTACAAATTCGCACATTGAATTGAATTTTGTTGTTTTTTATTTATTTATGTTCTCGTATTTGTAAGAAAACGAATTTATTCAAACACTTAAATTAAATTGTCATGTCGTTTAGTAAGGTTTATTTCTTTTTTTAATTATATTTATGTAATATTTACGATTGGGTGGACTACAAGTCAATTAAGGTTTTCTTTTTAGTTTTAAATTGAATAGAATGGGCTAGATATTTCTGATTTCCTTATTGACATCATTACTTCCTTCAAATCTGAGCGGTGCACCTAGATTATTCAACTGCAGGCAGGGTATCCTTTAGGTCGGTGCTTTAGTTAAGACTTTCGATATCAACCTTGTTTCTGGTCCTCCATTCGAAGGAAGGACTCCTTCACGGTGTTGGGTGTTGTTGTTTACCTGAGGACGTGACCGACATCCAACAGGTCGTGAATCGCCGTAATACGGTTGGTTGGATATAATTTAGCTCCAACGAATAGGATATAAGGATGTATCGCAGTCAGCGTATAACGAAAGCATGTACTTTTCTCGTGATATTTGCGTTTAAATTCTAACATCTGCCGAAAAAACCGAATAAGAAAGTATCGTAACATTCGGTTTGACGCGTACACCTCGCAGGTGCATACATTTTTTATTTTTGGCGTAACACTGGTTTAGACCGCCGCTCTTTTCCTAATATAAAAATGCATTAAAATATGTATATTAACTACATAAATTTAGTTGTTTATTATTTTACTTATTGCAGCTCTATTATTGGTGTGAGACTATAGGGCGCGGCTAACGGAAGGTTAAGCGACTTCTTCGCGAAGTCATGTCCGAACTAAAAATCCTCATATTATGCAACATTTGTTTTATGGATAAGAACTTCATCTCGACATTAGCAATTTTCCCACATAACAGTGTTCTTCGAGTCAGAAAAGAATGGTAATAGATTTCCCTTTTATACTGCATCCCTACTGCTCCGCTTGGGTTTTTTTTTCTTGGTTGCGCCAATGGATGTGGTAATCTTCTAAAGATGCGGTAGCCCGTGCCATCAACAGATTCGCAACACCTGAATATTCGATGCCAGGAGTGCGCCTACGTACTAATCCACACCACTACGTCCTTCAACCACTCTCCCCGCGGGACTGCCATTAGGTATTACTTCGCGGGGCTGGTTAGCAATTTATGCTATTCTTCTTGTACTTGCTTCTTCAGCCCGTCTAATTATTTCTATTCTTCTAAGCTCGTTTTGCACAATTATTACAAGTGTGCCGATTTCCATCCAATTTTCCTCGGACTGCAACATTCGGTCTATGATTAGTGTTGGATTGCGCAGATTAATTCTCCACTGCGAAAAACGCCGGCAATGAAATATGGCGTGCTCCGTATCTTCCTCCTCGTTTGAGCATTCTGGGCACAAAGGGGAGCTATCGTGTCCAAATCGGTGCAAGTATTTGCGATAGCCGCCGTGACCAGACAGGAACTGCGTAAGGTGGTAGTTGTTATTCCCATGTGCTCGTTTTGTCCAGGTCCCGTTATTCGGGATCAACTTACAGGTCCACCTGCCTTTTGTACTATTATCCCACCTGGCTTTCCAGAGGGCTGCTGAAGCAGCTCGCTCCTCTTCTTTTATTATCGCAATTTCACCTGCATCCTGTCGCCCCGATCGGAACCATTCCTGCTATCATAAAGGCTGCTTCATCCGAGATTGTTTGAAATCCACAGATCGCTCTTAATGCACTGAGTCTGCATGCGGACGACAGTTTTCTCTTATTTGCTTTTATGGCGAGTGCGCCCGCCCAAACCGGAGCAGCGTATAAGAGGACTGAGCTCTAGTCCGCTAATTCTAGCCCGGCGGATACTAACCACTCTTTGATGCGAATAATTGCTTCATTTGTAGCTGACTCTATCTCCTTTATTTCTTTTGCCACCGTAACGACGGCGATGTCGTCTGCAAATCCGACTACTTGAACTCCTTGCGGCAACATAAGCCTTTACACTCCGTCATACATAATGTTCCATAGGAGTGGGCCGAGTACTGATCCTTGTGGAACCCCAGCTGAAACCCTGTAGTATTTCAACCCTTCATCAGTTTCATACCTCAGTTTTCTGCTGGTAAAGTAGTTTTCTACTAGGTAGCAAGTAATACGGCGTATCCATCCTGGCTAGTGATCTTCTGATGAACGCCCAGTTTGCCGAGTTAAAGGCATTTTTGATGTCCAACGTCAACACTACACAGTATTTTTTTTGTACCATACCGCCATCTTTCTTCTTGTATGGCTTCGGCCGCAAGCTCCGCTTGGGGTGTTCGGCGATATTCGTTTGTTGATATCATTCCTGACAATCCGTGTCACAACTGAGTTCTATTAAAAAATCACTGTGGAGATAGCGGAGATGCTAGCGTTGATAAGAGTGAAAAACTTTCTTATGGCAACTGCTTCACGCCTCGGTATGCGAGCTGCAATAAGAAAACATGTGTTTGTTTTCGCCGATCACCTCGATTCTAGGCTCGTTGCTATCCTCGCAGATCCAGTATGGCCCTACCCTCAAATTTCGTAAATAATAACATGCCGAGTCGTTGTACGAACAAAATCAGTGAATCAATCGGTATTCGGTACCTCGTGCGGTAGGAACAAAATTACGTCTTAGAGGCATATTCTTTACGCCTATCCCTTTCTACCTAATAACTTGGAGCAAGTTAGTCACTTAAAATGTAACGACAAATGAGGAGGCGAAGGTTGCATTTGTATCCTCGCGGATACAATCGAAAAGGGATAGGGAGCAACCTTAGAGGGGAACTCCTTTCTAAAACAAATTGAAAGAGGTCAATGAGTCGCATGACTCAGAATTACAAAAGTAATCTACGATTGGCTACGAGGTTATCGCTGCGACTGAGAGCACTCTCAATCGAAAACAAATAAAATCAAATTGATTTCAATATAAGTTTCAAACAGTTGATACCGGAAAAGTTAAAGTAAACACAGTGCGAAGTCCATTACAACAGTTCGTTGTTGATATTCACGGATGGCTCTAAAATCGAAGAGGGACGCGGTGCTAGTGTTGACATTCCAAACCATTGAATCTTTCGGCTAAAGTCACCGACTTGGCTAAAAATGCACAACAACAGTAGATAAAGCTGGTGCACAAATGTTGTCTCTGCTGAACCCTTTACTTTATAATCCCCAACCTTTTAGATATAAACTCAATCCGAAACCAAGTTAAGCCAATGCGGCATCACTAAATAATTATTTTTAAAGCTGAACCAGAATGAAACTAATAGGCTTCTTCTAGAGAGAAACCCTCTCTAGTCTAACAAACAGTTCAAAGATCAGGCAAATTCGGCAACGACTTCTCCTGCAGAGACGCACAATATTAAACGATTTTACCTTTGATTTATTTAAATTTATTTATTTTAAAAAATATCAGAACACATTAACATGAGTTCGTCGAATCACTCAAATGAGATCATTATTTATCCTTTCCACTTTTCTTTGGTTCTCGGAGTCGTTGCTCCGTATCCTGTCTTCAGATACGGAATTATCTCATTTATTTTATAAAGCTCTGGCATTATTCCTAATTTTCCCATTTTGCTGTGTGCTGTTTTGTCCATGTACTTAGTACAGCTCTATTCGTCTTGTTAGGACTTAAATAAGTCTTTCTTACTATCTAAGTTGCCACTGATGTTGAAGGAAACTTAAATTGACCTTTGTCCACCCACACCATTATACTAACAAAATCTTAGATTTTATTATTATTTAGTTTTGTCATTGTGAGTGTCTTGATTTTGTCGAGTGTGTTTGTATGTTTAAAAAGAAGAAGCATGTTTTCAATTAAAAAAAAAACTATTACACCAATATTTGGAACTTAATTGAAATTTTTCTGTAACAAATGCACGAAATTTGTATGTAAAAACTAATCGCACTCGAAAGTTCGTTTTTATTTGTTTTTTTCTAAACCCACAAGAGGACTATCACTCCAACTTTCAAATACTATGTAATACTTAAACAATTAAAAAAAAAAGAATTATATTCCATTTAGTTTCCATTCCGTTCGTTCCTAATGTGTAATTCTTAATATTTTCTTTCCTCCATAAGAATTCTCTCTCTACGGACGGCATGAAGGAAGATTTTAGTGATTTACCACCAAATCAGCAACGCAAAAAGCTTCAGGCAAAAATCCAAGAACTTCAACAGAAAATCGGTCAAGAAACAGCCGCTCGTGATGGCCTAATGAAAATGAAAGTCGTTTACGAAGCGAATTCTTCATTGGGCAATCCCATGACTGTCGAAGGACAACTCAATGAATCCGAACACAAGCTGGAAAAGCTGAAAATAGATTTGAAAAAATTCCAAGGATATTTGGAAAAAGCTAATACGATGCAAGTGGCTAATAATAGTCCACAAGCGAACAGAAATTACCACAATGGTCACCGAGTATCAAGGTAAGTTGGAATTTGATTGATTTTGGAGGTCCTTTTTCCTGTATATTGAACACGGTTTGTTGTTTTTGTTTTGTTTTAGACATTCCAATGGAAGCGGAGAAGATAATAACGATGATGGTGATGATCAGCACGATGATGCCGGAAGCTTAAGCAGGTCAGATTCAGAGGAAAATGTGGCGCAAATTCAAAATGGGCATAATAATAATAATAACGGGTACACTTCCAAGTCGTTTTTTTTTTTTTCTAAAAAAAAAGCAAAACACAAATCACTGATTAGTATTTTCCTTTTTTTTTTTTCTTGTTTCTTGTTTGTTTCTTTGTTGTATGCAAATAGAATAGTATTTCTTTATATTTTCTCCCAGAATTATTATTATTATTTTCATTTTTTTTTTTTTAATTTTGAAAACTTAATCAAGATTTAGAGTTCTTTGAATTCTGAATTCTTTTACCAATTTCCAATTTTGGGAATAAGAGCAGTTGCAAACTTTAATTTGGGCATTACTTTATTTTTTTGGAATTTACAATGCTGGGCTTAAATGCCCTTTAAATCGTTTGACGTGCACTATAAGCGAAAGTGAAAGAGGAGACTTTAGAGAGATCCCTTCAGGTCGCCCAGCTGAGTGGGCACTGAAAATTTGAATAGAAACATCTCAAAAAACACGCTCGATCGATCATCAAAACTCAAGCAAGTCTTCTTATAAAGTTAATAAGGCAACAGGGAAATGTATAAAAAAAGTTCGTCAACTCTTAGAAAAGGTAAAAGAAGAAATAGAGGCCCAAACTGTTGCAAGTCGTTCCACAGAATTATCTGCCAAAACAATGAAATTTAGGGATGAATGGATTCTCGAGCCGAAGAATGCAAGCATTAAACTAAATTTGTGGCGAATCTAAAAATTCGAAATTTTCTTCAGCAAATGCCTCTAATGTGCATTGCCAAATTTATTTCAAAGTCTTCCGTTCTGTCAAAATGACAAAACTGTTGAATTAAAAAAATTAAACAAATGGTCATTTGCCGTAAGGCATAACTTACCGGCAGCCACCTTTGATTTTTTACCCTTTCGCTTTACGCAAGCGCTCTAAACATATAACATAACATTTTGGGGCTTAAGATGTGCCCCAAATTTAATCTAAATTTAAGAAAATCGTTACATGAAAATTTAAAAAAAAAAATTAGTTTAAAAATCAAAGTACGCATATTTGTTCATCTTAACATGATAAAAAAATAGTAAAATTTTTCGGAACTTCCTTCATTAGTTTTTGAGATATTGAAGATTTTATAAATTACCGTTAATTGAATTTTTTTTCCCAAAAACTGAGTATGCAGTATTTTGGGTCTCATCCCAAGTAGTGATTTTCACCAAAAAAATTGTATGGCAGGTACCGTTATTTTAAACAACGCCGCGAGATGTGACCCCAAAACCTTATATACGAACTTTAAAGCAAATCCGTCGAACCGTTTTGCCATACGACGGCCGGACAGACAGCAAGACCGACGGACGGCATTGGCGGACCCACATTTTTTGACTTCTCTATAGTCGTTATATCAATCCTCATACTCAGTTTTTAGTTCGAAATTTCCGTACGATCGAGAAAGTTCAAAATGTTTCACGAAACTAATTTGGTTCCTCGCACGTAAGACGTATTTTTCATAGCATTTATTATGCAGACATGAATATAGAACTCACACAAGAACTAGTCTTACGCTATTTAGTACCTGGTTTTTGATGATTTTTCGAATATCTGCTTAAGGCACTTAAACGTTTAAAAAACAACACAGGAGGGGAATGAGAAAGCCGACGAGCTGGCCAAAATTGGCTCCTCCCTTCCAAAATCCTACGCGGTTAAAGTTTTCCCCTCCGTGGGTTTCGTGAAGGGAGAAATCTCCTTAAACTTTAAGGCGAGGGCAGAGTATAGGTGGAGGAATCTGACGAACGCTTCGAGCGCTTCAGCGCTAATTGCTTATTTCCTGTAGTCAGGGAAATCAGCCACTTTACCTATCGACAGAAGCACTGCTTTAGGCATGGAGTTGCGGGAATATCAGGAATGAAGAGTCGTGACATTAAATACGACAGCCACTTGTCTACGAGCTCGAGCTATCATAGAAAACTCAGGTTCCGTAGACATGGTATACCACTTGTCTACCTAAGGTATTTTCGTTCCACATTATCCAGTTTTTGCATGATTTCGCCGAGCCCCTGTTGCACGGAGATCGTAGGTGAATCGGCAGTTGATGCAGATTTGAGGTTGAGAAGGCACACACCCTTCTTAGACGTACGAACTGAGCACCAACCCTCGATCGTCTACTGCTAAGCTTGACTCCTTTAAAAGCGCTTTTAATTGACTATGCTTCCAATCACTGCTTAAACGCATGCTTACCGGTTATGCTAAGCTGCTAACTGCTAAGCTCCTTCAATAACACACAATTCAAGGATTGTGTAATTTTTTTCTTATATTTATAATTTGCCTATCCCGATAGTATAATAATTTTGATTATGTTCAGTTAATTTTTTGTCGTACATTTTGCGTAAAAGAAAATTCTTCAACAACAACTTTTCCCTTCGTTTATATCTAGCAGTTCAGCAAGTCCAGAAAGCGGATTGGGTACATCACACACATCGTTACCTGGCTCTGGGCAGGGTAGTGCGAACGAAAATGCAATCGGTGAAGATGCCTACTACGAGGGTGAAGCGGAAGCTCTACAACCTCTTGGAACATGTCGAGCTCTATATCCATTCGAAGGTAAGTTGATTATAATTTTAAAAATTTTTTTTCGGTTAATAAATTTGACTTTATTCATTTTTAGCGTCAAGTGAAGGAAGCATTCCCATGAATGAGGGCGAAGAACTACAAGTAATCGAAACCGATCAGGGCGATGGTTGGACGCGTGTGCGACGGTTAAATGGTTCCAATGGTTGGGATGAAGGTTTCGTACCAACCAGCTACATCGATTGCACACTATATGCTTAGAACGAAGTTTCCTTTTCTTTTCTCCCCTCCAAACTTTCGGATTACATTACGAAAAATTCTGCTAAAATTTCGGTTTTCTTCAACAAAACAAAATAAATGAAAAAGGAATGCGACTAAAAATGTTCCTTGTGGCCTTGTACAACACATTCAAAACATTCATAACGATTGCGAAGAGAGATAGATCCCTTACACGAAATGAGCAAATAAGGGCCAAGTGATGATGAATGAGTTATTATTTAATAATTTTCTTTTATGTTTCTTTATTTTATTTTAAGTAATTTAACGAAAGGCAATGAATGAAAAAAAAAAAATGTGTGTTATAAAATGGTGATTTCTTTTTATTTAATTTAATAATATAGCTGTGAAGTAACATGAAACAAAATACAATTGAAAAGAGAAAGGAAAATTAGGAAAGAAAACACTTAATAATTATTAATTAGTTCATGTCATTTATAGTGGTTAAGGTTCTTTTAAAATAAATTTTTACACGAGGAACGAACGAAATTAAACTGCTGAAAATTTTGTATTAATAAACATCATGTCCATCAATTTTTTTTTTATTTTTAATATATCAATTAAGCGAGAATTGAAGAAAGTAAAATGTCCGCGAAACTCGGGTAATATTTGAAAAGGAAACAAAAACTATATACAGTCAGAATTTTTTATACATTAAATTAAAAAAAAAAAAAAAAAATCAACTGCATTAGATAAACCAGCAGCATAGAATGGGTAAAAAAATAAATAAAATTTAAAATTAGAAACGATATTAACGTATAAGAATATTTATGTTTTTTTTTCTTTAATTTTTTTTTTTTTTATAAAGTGACTTATATTCTATTTCTTTTGTTTATTTTTTGCAAACACATTTATGTAAATGAAATTATTTTAAGATTCATGAAATATATTATTTTAATAATAAGCAAACATGTATAAACAAAACTATAAAAAAAATATATATATTTACATATATAAATGACAAAAAAATATGCAAAAATAAAAATTAAATCTTACATTGTACATTATTTTCCTTTTCTTCCTTCCTTCTTTAACAAAACAAAACAAAAAAAAAAAAATTAAATGAAAGAGTTTATTTTAATTTCCTTAATTTTACATGAATTAATATTTAAGTTAATTTTATTTTATACACGTAGTTTGTATTTTTTATTGAAAATAATTTAATTTTATACAAGAAAAAGAAAAAATTCTTTAGAAGAAAATATATATACATAATGCTTTTCGTATCGATTAAAAATTCAAAAATTTAATTGATATAAGAAACATGATGAAAATGCAGTAAAAATATATATAATTATTATTAATTATAACTATATATATAAATACATGTATATGCGCTTAAATAAAATATATATATACGTGAATTAATTATAACTATAAATAAATAAAATAATAATAATAATACAAAACAACAAAATCAAATTAAAGCGAAAAATTCCAAAATTATAAATTATGCCTTATTGTTTTATTTTGTTTTATGCTTCTTCTTTTTTTTGCATTTGTTTGTTTATAATTTTTACTAGACAAGCTGTCTTGAGCTCTGAAATGAAGGCGAAATTGGCATTCACTCATTAAACCCTTAAATATGAAACACTGGTCCCGCCCCAACAAAACTAGGAGCGTCCAAGAATGTTCTTTTGTAGGATCTGCTGTGCTGTGCATATTGCTATATTTCTACATTCTATATAAAATTTGTTGACTGGCTATTCATTGTTTCGAAAGAAAGGAAGTTGTTTTTTTTTCAATGTACAGTGGGGCAGCCACAAGTTTAGCTCGGTGAGGTTCATTGACAAGTCTATCTATTGCATTATATTCAGGTTTCTTTCTCTTACTCCTATCAAGTTCTAGTCTGCCAAGCTAACGCTTATAATATTGAATTGAATAACGATTTTGATTGCTTCACGTGAAATGGGGGCTTGAAAAGAAGGTGTTTCCGGACCAATAATAGACCAGCATTCGCGCCTGATTTACATTCTTGCATGTGAGCTGAATTCATTGCTGAGAAGTGAGAAGTGAGAGTGATGTGTATGCTTAAAAACAAAATGGAAGATGTTATTAACAATCGTGTTCGCAATAAAACAAGATTTTGTTCATAAAGTATGCAATTTTTAATAAGGATAATTCTATCTCGAAAAAGCACAAATTATTATGGTCCTTGCTGGCAACACACATATATTTGGCTAGTTCTTTCTAGGCTCAATTGACAAAACTTCACTAAGGCCGACCCTTGGCTGTCTTAAGATTTGTATAACTCGTTTTCGGTTTCGTTGAGTCTCGGGTGGATTGAAAGACTTCGGACTGATGATCAACATTGCTTAAGGTTCGATCAGACGGTCATCCGAACTCGTAATTCGGTAGAATTTGTACTGGATGAAAACGTTAGTACAAATTCTACGTCGTAGTGACTTCAGGATGTCATCCGGATGACCATCTGATCGCACCTTCACCCCAAATAACCCAATGATAGAAAAGTTATTGAATGTGAGAATTTGGTAACAAAGAAACTGCATAACGATGTGGCTACACTGAAAAAATTACTAGTTTGATTCAAAAAATAATTTTATTTTCCAAATATTAATCAAAATAATGTCTTTGAAGTGCTGCAGGAGTTGCAAAATGTTTCCCACAATGAACGATAGCGTGACAGGGTCGTTTCCGAATTTACCCTTTTATTACCAAATAGATTGCACTCTTTATTCATTCCGCTCAAAGTTCAATTAAGTATCCTCGATCTCCTTGAATATTCAAGCTCTTTGTGTTAAGCGTTTTAGTTCTTGGACCCAGAATAGTTTCCATTTCAGAAATTCGTTGACTACTGAAACAGGAGATCTTTTGATTTGGATTCTTCTTGGCCCGTTGGAATCTTTTCAATTCATTCTCCCTACGCTGACCTAAGTTCTTCCTATAAATTGATTATCCGACTGAATGTCAATTATTTAATCATGGTCTTGGTAAATGCTACCAGGCTTTCTCTAGCATAGCTATGGATATCAGGCATTTATGCTATTTAGGTATTCAATTAAATCTTTTGATATGGGCTGCAAAACGAATTCGTAATGCATCACGATGTAATGCAATTCCGAACTGTCTGCATTCTAATCGCATTTGGATTTACTATCTTCTCATTCAATTTACAGACAAATGCATCAATTCCTCAACGCAATTAGTTGCACACAAATACTTCGTTTGGTGAATTGAATGTTCACCAATTTTGGAGCAATAACAACACCTAATTGGAGGTAGCTCTTACAATAAGAATCCGATAATATGATACTCAAGAAATTCCGAGGAAAACATATTTGTAACTTAAGTTATATCTCGCAGTTTCATTAGTTCAAAAAAGAAAAGATATTGGCGTCCTAATTAAAGATATTAAATCGTAAATACCTATTTAAAACTATGAGCCTTTAAGCGACATATTAACGTAGAATTCATTCATCGGGACAAATTTAAGGCCTATACTGTTTACCGGCAAGTAATGACAGCTGGATAACAGCGAACCATGTGGAGTGTATTTGACCATACATTCACCACCTGGCTATCGCGTTCTGCAATGCACCTCTCTCTATTTCTATCTCTCTCTCTCTTGCACACAAGCATATATGCCGGGAATGAAACAATGAAAAGGCTATTTTCCTAATATCAGCTTAGCGCATTAATGAATATTTGCGCTTTTGAACGTGCTCGGGCGAAGTGACCTTTGTCATAGCTGTCTGTTTTGTGTTTAGAGTTTCTTCCCTGCCACCTTGTTTCTACCTCCTGTGCTACAAACTATTATGTTCGTAATAAAATACTCTACAAATCCTTATAATCAGCACGTCCGCTGAAGTGTTACCCCAAAGTTAGAAGGAAAAGTCGGCAACTTGACTATTTTTACAAGGAATTAGGGATTATTTGACGAAATAAAAGGGTTTCTACTTCTATTCAGAAATAAAATATATTAAGAACATGATAATGAAGAGTGGTTAGCTCTTTTGTTAGATATACATAACTTATCACCTTAATGATTTCAATCTGCAATTGCAAGAGAAAAAAACAGATGGAGAGGCTTTAGTCTTTGGAGCGAACTTTTTGATGCCCTACTTGTATAAAAATATAATATAAGCCCCTTAAAAATGGGCGTTCTAAAATATTCTTTTGTTAAATTTATCAAGATGAAATAGCATTTTTGGGAAAACGGTCCCGAAATGTGGGCGAAGTCAGTGATCCCGAAGACGAATATTGTCCAAATATTTTTTGTATTTTCTTTTCGTTAGAAAACGAGTTTCGCTCTCTTTTGTGGAAGAAAAATTTATATTACAAACTTGTAGAGGGTATCGGTGTCTACATATTTTGTGAGAACCTAAGCACTCAATTCCGTCAACCTTGGCTGTAGTTTCTAAAATGTGGTCGTGGCAGTACAGGTACACGTGAAAAGTAATATACCTTTGGAAAGGTATACAAGGCCAAGAGTAATCAACTACGTAAAAGCTTCTACTTATAAATTGGGAATTTTTTTTATATAACAATTAAGCACTTATAATGAACAAAACGCTGTGGATACATTTTTACAATTTTTAACATATATGAAAAGGCTAATAAGGAACCTTTTGCTACGTTCTTGGCTCGAGAAAAATTAACAATTTGTTCACACTTATATAAAAATGAAGTTAAGTGTAGAATTCTGCTTCTTCAAAGTTATGTGAACTGCAAGGCTCGTTAGGATACCGAGAAAAACTTCTGGAAGTTAATGAGCGAAGAAAAGTGGATACGAGACCGGCAATCAAAGGTCAACGCAGAAGCCTGCTAATGATAAGGAATAAGAAACTAGACAAATTTGGTGGACCGTATGCAAGCTATTATTTCAATTCCTAAGAACTGTTAAAAATCTTATTTTTTTTCATTACTACTATTGGACTAGAAGTAGTCTGCCCGCCTCTGGTATACAGTATGGTAATACATATTTAATGTATTTATTCATTCGGAATTTGCATCAAGAAAATTATTATTTTACATAACATTATATTTATTTATATTTAAATTTTTAATCAACTGAAAATGCATAAATTCAATTAAATGAAAAGAAAAACCTTTTTACCATAACTAGTAATAAATTAAGCAAATTAAACCGACTGAACTTATAAATTAAAGTAAGAAGAAAAGTTAAAATAGGTTAATCAAAAAAACATAAATATATACGACTAAGTAGATAGTGTACTAAAAAAAAAAAAAGAATAAATAGGAGATAATGTTCTTTTGTATTGTTTTTATTTAGTGCTTAGCCAAACCTTTGTTTTTATTTAAACTAAATTATATTTAAGCTAAAGGAAAGCTGATAATAATGTTTGATTTTGCAGATATAATTAGCTTAATATGTAAATAGTTATTTTAATAAAAAAAATATATAAGTAGCACCTACCTACGTTATATATATATAAAATTAATGAGCAAAATTATTCGAAAGCAACTTTTGTATTATAATATTATGTAGGATTAATCAGAAATCAAAACTATGTATATATCTACAAGAAAACTAAAATTCTACTCAAACCAATACCCCACAGATAAAAAAAAAATATATATAAAATTTACCTATTACACATTATGGAAAAATAAAAACATATTTTTGAACGATCACCTTTAAAATTAATACTTGCAACAATCATTGTCAAATTTTGTCACTTGAATATTCGCTATGCACCAGAGCGTTCATGTTATTCTTTACTTATATACCAGCAACCAACTTATATACAATACCTACGTATAGTCTGGCACGCAAAAATGAAATAGAATGAAAAGTACAGATGAAAATGAATAGACTTTAAGAGAAAAAAAAATTGTACGAATATAACACAAAAAGAAATAAAAACAAAATGCGTCAAAATAAAAACTCAGTTATATAAAATTGTATAGTTTTTTAATATACGCGATCACTACGTCGTTCGTTAGATTAAAGGTAAAGCAGTTAAAAAGCGTTTTTAAAAAATGTTTCAGCAGCTGTCGATGACATCCAGCTGTCAAAATATCCAGTTAGGTTTACCATTTCCAAATGCGTATTTTCAACGTGCGAAAGTTATTAAAAAAATATTTCTTTCCATAAATTATAATTCTTTAAAAATAATTCTAAATTCAACGTGAATTTCGTCGGTCGGTTGCGAAATGAAGAAGGAACTGGCCATCGCCAGTTTTGAGGTTGGGTTTGGGCCTACATTAGTATAATGTCGATTTATTTTCATTCACCGAATTCGCCATATTGGAACAGTACTTGCAAAATAGCTAGGCCAGCACTGACAGCAGTTGGAACAGTAGTTGACAGCAGTTGGAACAGTTCAAACATGGCGAATGGGTGAATGAAAATCGACATAAGATTGTGCTAACTCAAGAATTGAACCTGGGCGACCATAGAAAACGTCGAGAGCTCCTTAATAATGCGTTGGAAATGTTAGCCAAAAAATCTTCTTCGCTTACAGGGGACATTCATAGTTCAGCGGCTATGTCAACAAGCAACATTTTCGTTATTATAGCGAACAAAATCCACAAGTGTCTAACCAATTATCAATGCACATACGGAGATTGACCGTTTGGTGTGGTTTAAGGCGTGGCGACATCATCGAACCTTAATTCTTTCGAGATGAGGAAGGAGACACCGTTGCCGTCAATGGAAATCGATTTTCTGTGGCCAGGGCTCCACTACATCAATATATTCGAGCTGTGGACAACAAGACGTCTCTCTCTCTCTCTGGGGCTACGTCATGTCCGTACTAACAAGCCAACCACTTAGGACGAGTTCAAGACCAACATTTGAGACGCTTTTGCCGGAATAACGCTGCACATACCAGCACTGCCAGAGAAGCCGAGGTGGCCATAGCAGCAATTTATTTGCCTTTCGTTCTTATTTACTTACTTGTTAGTTGTCTCTCGACCCCGATGGTCTGTGCAAAAGATAAATACTACTTTCCTTTTAATTAAAAACAAATAATTTATTTCCACAATTCCACAGTTTTACAAAACATCATTCGATTTGCTTTGCAATTTAAATACCGCCAAACTCACGCAGGACTTGACGATACACATATAGCATTCCTTGCTAAGCTTTCGACTTACTTGTTTTGTTTGTAAAAAAGCAATTGTTCCACTGTAGATTTTGTTCGAACTTTGTTGTGAAATTAGACAACGATTACTGCCAATCAAATTCAATAAACCTCCAATGATTTCCTCCTCGACTTTTAAACTACCAAAACATTGATCCACAACGAAAGTCAGGTCTTCCTCTGTTAACTGGTTCTGATGCAGAAGCATCTTTAGGGCATTTTCAACTTGATTGCGGTCACTTGAAATTAGAAGTGGTAGAATGTTATACGCTGGAATTATTGGACCCACTTTGGAACTAGTCAACTTGGGTTTTTGACTTAGATACAATAAAATCTGCAAAAATTTAAAGTTAGCCAAAATCTTTTTCGAATTTGAGATTGCTGCTCTTTTTTAGTAGAGTCTGCATGCCTTTAGAACTCACAACAAAGTTTACAAAACTTGTATCTGATGAGAACTTCTTCACAAAAATAAGACTGTACTTGTCAATAGTGTGTGGACGTGTTTTTATATCGAATATCGCTGTTGAAGTTAGCCCAATAAGCTTTTCAGCCATCTGCTGGACCCCTGCATATTCTAGTTCACTCAAAGGTGTATGACTGGAGCACAGCTGGAAATTGTCAATACATTCATAGGTGATGAATAAACTGCAAATTAAAAATCCAAAGGGACTTACCGCGAAAACCCTCAACATAGTCCAGATTTCATCTTTATCTAGTTGGCTCCTGTATCTGTTCAGGATAAGCACTACATTTTCTAGAACAGCACGCGCATTCAAGGGATTACATAGCTTATGCTTAATAAAGGAACACCCGTATAGTAAAATTAAAGCTTTGTGGTTCTTTAAGACTTCATGACGTTCTAGCTCAAACAACATATCAAAGAGACGACTCTGTAGAAAAATGTGAAGGACTTTATGTTTGTCATGTGGGGAGTTGGCAGAAAAGCATACAAATGCAGTGAGGAAAATCTTCATTGCGTATGTCGTGTTCTTAAATATTTTCCTAAAAATTATATATTATTTTATTAAAAAAATTCACTCACGGATACCACACATTTTAGGTAAAAACTAAAATTTTAGATTGGGCGAATACTTTTACAGTGAAATGTTTGAAATTGTACAACTTACTTTGACGACTTCGACATGCAGATAACCACGGAGTCGCCATTAAGCTTAACGAATGTTTTAAGGATCCTTGAACAAAATTGTTGACTTAGAGTTTTTGTCCAAAGAACCGCATTAAGAATTGATATGCATAGCTTAAATAGTTCTGGATGGTGGCATGTTAAATCGAGTAGCTAATTGATAAAAAATAGTTATAAATACATTAAGGTGGTAGTGGCAATGTTAACGTTAAGATACATTTAACATCAAAATGTTTAAGTGAAAAGCATACATAACAAGGATGTAATGGCCTTTAAATGGCAAAGTGGTTACTCGATTTTTTTTTCTTCCTTTGTCGGCTAAAAACCAAAAGTATATTAGTAGCTTAGAAGAGTCGTGCATTTTTCAGTCAGAAACGACAACGGTAATCGAGATGATTTTTTCAATCCGAAAGCCCTATTAAGAATTTTTACAGGTTTTCAGCCAAATCCGGATCAACTGGCAAAGTGGTTACTCGTTTTTTTTTTACTTCCTTTGTCGGCTGAAAACCAAAAGTATATTAATAGTTTAGAAGAGTCGTGCATTTTTCAGCCAGAAACGACAACGGTAATCGAGATGATTTTTTCTATCCGAAAACCCTATTAAGAATTTTTACAGGTTTTCAGCCAAATCCGGATCAACTGGCAAAGTGGTTACTCGAATTTTTTTTACTTCCTTTGTCGGCTGAAAACCAAAAGTATATTAGTAGTTTAGAAGAGTCGTGCATTTTTCAGTCAGAAACGACAACGGTAATCGAGATGATTTTTTCTATCCGAAAACCCTATTAAGAATTTTTACAGGTTTTCAGCCAAATCCGGATCAACTGGCAAAGTGATTACTCGAATTTTTTTTCTTCCTTTGTCGGCTGAAAACGAAAAGTATATTAATAGTTTAGAAGAGTCGTGCATTTTTCAGTCAGAAACGACAACGTTAATCGAGATGATTTTTTCTATCCGAAAAACCTATTAAGAATTTTTACAGGTTTTTCAGCCAAATCCAGATGATTGAAAAGAGAATGAGTGAACATCGACAAGAAAAGAAAGACACATTACAGTGGTCAACATTGACTTGAGTATGATAGTCAGCAACACCGCATACCACATCAACTCACATTACCTAAAATGACGAAACGTATTCCTATTGGCCGCAGTGATCCATTCTCATGGCCACCAGCCTAGCGACGACTGAATATAAGATTCTGTGATCTACAGAGTCACAAGACAGCAATGATGGTTTTTCCAATTATTAGGCCTGTTTCCTTACTTTTTTCGCAGGATAAAAAGCTGTGGTGTGGAATCTTAAGAAAAAGTTAGAGAACGCTTTTATAGTAAGAAGTAGTAAAATTTGAAATTTGACAGCCATTTCTTTTAAACATTGAATTTGTGGCTTAGTGAACAAAAGCAATAAACACAAAAAAATGTTTAATTTAATACAAACAGTAGTATTTTACTACAAATTTTCCTAAAGTGGCTTAATAACTTTGTATTTACCGAGAAAATGATAAAATTAAATCTCAAAGGTGACGATATTTGTAAATGCTGCAGTGACGAGGAGATACACGAGAACACTTTCAGAAGAGTCCGGAAGTATTCCGGATTACCATTAGAAAACGACATAAGTATTTCGGCAGCCTAATGACACCCAGCTGTCAAAATATTCAGTAATTTACACATATTTAAAAACTTAAAGTCTTCATTATGACTTAAATGTGTGAGTACACTCTTTTAGACCTTAAGCCACCAAACAGACAGACATCAATATGTATTTTTGAGCACGCTCATCGAGTTCGTCGCCTATCTGAAATACCATTTCCATATTTGTGTCTCCCTGCGATTCTCATTATACGATTAAATCGAGAGAATGATCATGAAAGACTCTTTTTCCTTGGTTGCCGTAAAGTTCAAAAGTACTTTGCCCTAATAGCAAGGTTTTCAGCATGAAAAAAAAAAACTTAAAAAACCTTAAGTAGTGACCACTTGCATCACGAGCTTTACCCTTTTAGCGACGTGTCGAATTTTGAGAGTTTTAAAGGGTCCGCCATCTAACTTTTTTTTCAACTAGTGCTTATTTCGCGAATGGTAACACTTAGCCATGTCTGATTTGACAGATAATTATTTTATCCTTCAGCTGAACGAATATGGTTGTGTATACGCTTGAACAACGCTGGGAAATATTGCGACATTACTTTGAAAAGCATGGTAGTGTTGCAGAATGTGTGCGAAAATTGCGTACGGATTTTGGAAGAAGAGAAGCACCGTCAGCTCCGTATGTTCGTTATCTTGTGAAAAAAGGTGAAAGAAACTGGCATCCTCATTGATAAACCAAAGCGTGAAAAGCCAAAAACAGTGCGTACACCCGAGAAAATTGCTGCTGTGGCAGAAAGTGTGCGTGAAGCGCTATCAACATCAATTCACCGTCGTTCTCAACAATTGAACATTTCGGAGACATCATTGAGACGAATTTTGCATAAAGACCTTGATATGACGCCATACAAAGTCCAATTGGTTCAGAAGTTGAAGCCAACTGACCATCCAATGCATTTTTGCTTCGCTAAGTGGGGGCCTGCGATCGACATAGAGAAGATGCCGATTTTGCCAAAAAAATCATCTTTTCAGATGAAGCTCATTTCATTGATCTTGGCGGGTATGTAAACAAGCAAAATTGTCGCATTTGGGGCACAGAAAAAAGCACGCATACATGAAAAGCCATTGGAAACTGTTTAGTGCGGATATTGGTCCAGAGGCATAATTGGGCCATTTTTCTTCGAAAATGAGCAAGGAGTGGCCGTTACAGTCAATGGCGATAGTTATCGGGCCATGTTGAACGAATTTTTGTTCACAAAAATTGAAGAAGAGGATATTGGCAACATTTGGTTTCAACAGAACGACGCTACGTGCCACACAGCCGAAGCTACACTCGATGTTTTGCGCCCTGTTTTTGAAAATCGCATTATCAGCCGCAGAGCTGATGTCGTTTGGCCACCGCGGAGTTGCGATTTGACACCGTTGGACTATTATACTGACATGCCAGAGATAATTGACGCTTTCAAGGACAATATTCGTGAAGCCATTGGTGAAATACAGCTGCACACAATCGATAATGTGCTTAAAAATTGGACCGATCGTGTAGGCTACTGCTACGGCCAGCCGAGGCAGCCATTTGAATGAAATTATTTTCCGGAAGGATTGTACTTTCAAATAAAAAATAAATTTGAGAAAATATTCTGTAGTTTTTTTTCATAGCATTTAAAAAAAAAAAAGTTATTTGGCGGACCCTTTACAATTTTCGATTTGACCGATAAAATATAATTTTCATTTTAAACTAACCAAAAACTGCTCTAAAACAAAAGCAATATGTGCATTGAAAATGTTTTCAAAAACCCTAACCGTTAAAGAATCGGAACTGCCATCACTTAAAATAAAAGACCTGGAAAATAAAAATTAAATTAACATTAAAATTCAATCCTAATGCATTTGGGTTATTGTTAAATGTTAATTTACTCGAAAATTCGCAATAACACTTCCATAATTTTGTACAGCCACAATTCGTTTTGATCTTTTTCATATTCCATCTTAAATCGCTTCAAAAACTCTTCTCCCACATTGGCAACTTTCATTATTCTCTCAAAAATATTTGAAATGCATTTAAAGATTTCGTTTATTTTCAAGAGATGCAAATAAATTTCCACCATAAGATTTTTCACTGCACCATCAACACCATCACTAGACAGTACCAATTCTAAAAAATTCAAAATGCACACAAATGTCGCCTGCATACCATCATCTGACTTTCTTGTGATATTGTTATTATTTGACAGAAATCTGCATAGAGGGGTAGAGGGTATTTTGATATCGTTTTTTCTATACAACTTCCTCAGTCGGTGAACTTACTTGGTTATTAAAATATCCAAAATGGCGATAATCTCAAAGAACTCCAACTGGAAGTTTCCTATTTCGTCGCTTTGCACGTAGAAAATCAGCGATCGGAGTATATTTTTCAAAATTGGCTGGAACAAATAACTACGAAAATGAAAGTTTTCCATTAGGTAGCGAACTAATTTCATTGACGGCAGAAGAATTGTCAGTTTGGTACAAATAACATCGTTAATGGCGTCGGCAACATTAAAACTGATCAATTCTTCAATAACTTCTTTGCGGCTTGGACTTTGCTTGATGGAGATGAAAATATGTGAAATAGTTCGAATTTGATTGAAATAATTTTGACCCGAGATGGCTTCTTTTAGCGCGTTAATTTGCTTTTCACAAACCGACATTTTAAGGGTACAATTTAAGTTGTTGACAAGTAAATAAATTAACCGGAAGTGAATCATTTTTGCAGTTTTGGTAACCATTGGAAGGAAATTGTACTAGATTATTGTTAGTTATGTGTCGATCGCTGCGACATTTTAATTTTGTTACATTCACATTCGCAACTTAAGTTTATACATTCATCTGCTTTATGCCAAATTTTTTCGTCTTCCTAAGGTTTCTATCGTCTTCCAGGCAGAAGTCCTTGCTTTCAGGGATGCGGGCAAGACCCTTTTGAATTATTTAACATCCAAGAAAAAAGCTATTTTCGTTAATAATTAGGCCGCGATCAAAGCTCTCGATTCAACCGTGACTTCATCCAAGTTTATCGAGACATTGGCCCGGGAAATATGCTGATTTGACATCAGTCTCGTGTGAGTTACGGGCAACAGGAACATAGAGTGCAATGAGAGGGCCCAATTCAGACGTTGTTCTGCTCTCCATGCATTGCTGGTGGAGAAGTTAAGAGGAAAATCTTCTTTCATTTTATGTCAATGGCTGAGGCTAGGTGCTCGAGTATGACATCTTACAACAACACTTACAAAAAATCTGGCTCGTTGCCATAGCTACGGGTCATTTACTGACCAAGCTTAGCAGCCCCGATTTAGTTAGAGTTAAACATCCAACACCGAGCAATTCTTTGATGACCGGACATCTCATGCATAAAATTTAACGATCTTATTTATTTCGTTAATTCCACGGGTTAGTTTTAAGCTATACTCCCAAATTCCCTTCTTTTCTCACATGTCTCGTGAGTGATGGCAGCAAAACGGCGCTTCCTAGCATTACATTTTCAGGAAGCAACCACTTTACCTGCCCTTAAGCGAAAATAAATATGATAACTGTAAGTTAAATACCTATTTATCGCAACAAACGAGACGCAATGTAACCTTACCTCGTCCACTTTAAACCTGATCCAATTTTAAACCTCCGAAATAATAAGAAAAAAAATTGCATTTGCAGAAAGTCAAATCTCATACAACGAGCTTTATTTAAGATGTAAATAGATATAAATTGTAAATTTTATTAAATACTGTCTATAGTAACGAGTTCTCTTTAGTGCGATAGAGACCTGTCCAGCTTTGAAGGTTAGCTATTTAATTTTAATTTTATTTTTTAATTTTAGGAAGTTAACTCAATTTGTATCAATCGAACTCCTATGCATTTATAACACTTTATCAATTTCAATTTCAATATCTCGATGTTACTTTTTAAACAAACTGTTTAATTTCAACTGCAACTCATTTAAAAGTTCCATATTCTGTAGCCTCTTCATGAGGCTATCCCTATGCTACATGCGATGAGTATTGCTCGATCTCTGAATAACGCAACCTTTAAAGGAATTCAATCGAACGTCTATTTCACCTTCTTCTAACTAAAAATACAAAATATTTAACTTCAAAATACAAAACATTGCATCGACCTTCCTTACCTCATCAAATGCATAGATGTCCTGATAACACGACTGAGAAATACATTTACGAGTACATTTCACTTTGTCCACCCCTTCTAAGTCCTCACAAGCCACTGAATGCTCACAGGATGACTCAAATTCTCGGTATGCCAGCTCCTAGGGGTTGCAAATGCATTTCATAAAAACAGAACAAACAAAAAATCAATACAAACTTCTTCGAAACAGGTGGACTTACATTCTTGCTTGTCTCCTTGTATGCGTATTCGGGAAAGTGAAAAGTAACTGATTTAGCATTTTTATTATTATCACTCTTAAAAGATGAACAAAATTTAAATCCGAAAATAATTAAGTAAATTAAAATTAACTTTGTGCTAAATTTTTTATGCGATTTGTTATCCGTTGTTCTGGTGTTCGACATTGTTTGGACTGTTTTTCTCTGCAGGGAAAGGATTTTCAGTTCTGTCAAAAAGGATATGAATGAGATGGGGGTTGTTAAAGCTTTGTGAAACATTCGAAAATGGAGAATGCGAGCTTACGAGCGAGCTTTCTCAGTTACAGATTTAAAATTTAAATTGGGAAAATTAACAACATCTTCTTTCTATAACTTCTTTTTAACTGTCAGTATTGTAATTGTGTCAGTGCCGTCATCGAAAAAGATTTTCCTTTCAGTTTGGTTGCGGTAGTGGAAACACTAAACACTAAAAGTTATTCTTCTTCTTCAAACCGTTCTGTCATATTGACTTATTACCTTTTTCTTACTACTGATTCAATATTGTAAAGCTGAGTTGTGCCTTAAATTTTCGTAAACAAATCTGAATCCAGTTTCTTAAGAGAAAGAGAGATGTTTTATTTATCTCATGAAGAGCATCACAGTTGACAAGCAACTCATCCGAGACGAATTATAAACAAAATTAGCATCTAATCGTCAAAACACAAATACAAACATGTATATAATGGCATCGTCAAAACATCACATCGGTTTGGCGGCTGTTGGCAATTTAATTGTTTATTCGTGAAGGTCAAATGCGGCAGTACACTTAACGAGGTACTTGTGATGTAGTAAAATGGAAAAACATTATTCATTTTCGTATTTTTGTACTTTTTTAGCAAGAGAATTGAAATTTTATATCTACTCAAACTTTAAATGTCAGCACGAGTATGTCGAAAATTATGTAGGTGTGTTATAAATGGAATTTGATTGTCTAGCTTAAATTGGTCATAGTGCGTATATATATATTCGTTTTGTGGGATAAATAAGTTAGTTAGTTTTGTACTTGAGTTTTTTAACATTTTGAGAACGTAGATGTTCTTAAATTACAGTATGGTAACAACTTAAACTTGTGCCCGAAGCTTGTGTTCAATGATTTTAAGTTCCCTGTTAATATCGCTGCCGAGGGGCATAAAGCATAAAATCACTGAGAACAATGTTAGGCTTTAGACGACATGTTTGTTCATTATTACAATACTTGTTGGGCGGCATCTGTAGTAAAGGGTGTTTTTTTTTTAGAGGTATAGAACTTCGAATTGAAATAAAACACAAGAAAATCGTTTTAATGTCCATCAATTTGGCTTTATTGCGAAGATAATTTTATGCCATTAATGTTTAATGCATTTGGGACTGTATGTCGGCAATAACGCCATGAGTGTTGGCTTCCAAGTCCCCTAACGTTTCTGGTTTGTTGGCGTAGGCGAGCGACTTCACATATCCTCAATGAAAATAATCCAATGGTGTCAAATCACACGATCTTGACCAATTGACAGGTCCATTCCGCGAAATTATGCGCTCATCTAATGTTTCCTTCAATAAATCGATTGTGACGTGCGCTGTGTGGCATGTCTTGTTGGAACCACATCTCATCCACATTCATGCCATCCAATTCGGGAACAAAATAGTCGGTTATCATGGCTCTACGCCGGTCTCCATTAGCTGTAACTGACTCTCCAGTATCATTTCGGAAGAAGTATGGCCCAATACTCCACCAGCCCATAGAGCACACCAAACAGTCAGTTTTTGTGGATGTAATGGCGTTTCAAGGGTCTCATGTGGATTCTCTTCACTCCAAATGCGGCAATTTTGCTTGTTGACGTAGCCATTCAACCCAAAATGAGCCTCATCACTGAACAAAATTTTGCGATGAAAATCAGCATCGATATCAATCTCATTTTCGGCCCATCCACCAAAATCACGACGCATTGCATGGTCTGGCGGATTTAATTCTTGCACAAGCTGGATCTTGCAAGGTCGTAAGAAGAGATCTTTGCGCAAAATCTTCCATAAAGTTGATGGACAAAGCTCCAATTGCTGTGCACGGTGGCGTATTGATTCATTCGGGTCCTCTTTAACACTTTGCTTTACAGCGGCAATTGTTTCTTCGGTGCGCACTGTTCGACGTCTTTGCGCATGCGTATTATCACATAGAGTAAACGTAGTGCGAAAACGATCCGTGGTTAACCGAATTAATAGCTCTGATGGACGATTATGTCGACCATAAAATGAACGGAGCTTGCGGTAAACTTCGCGAACTGAACCATTATTTTCGAAATAAATTTGCACGATTTGCAAGCGTTGTAATGGCAAACCAAACTGAACATAAATGACATTAGAGTTGCCAGATTTGACCACAAAATGTCAGTCTTATCTCTATTCGAAAAACCAACCTCTAAAGAAACACCCTTTATAAGCGATATTAACGTCACAGAAATCAGATCTACAAATTTGAAATTGTCTACAAAGTTTAATTTACATAAATACTTACTTAAGAAGCAATAAAGTCAAGATAATCATCTGTTTATCGAATTTAAGCCGCTCTCGGCAAACCTGAGCCGATTGCGTCACGTGACGTTACAGAACGCGCAGTTTGGCAACAGCTAATTTAAACTTCTACAAATAGCACTGAATTTCGGCAAGGTGATTTGCTATCATGTGACCGTATCAATCTTGTTCTTGAGTTGATAGTGCGCAGACTAGTGGTGGCACTATTTCTAACAGATTCTTCCAAAAACCGGGGTATGTGGACTATATTGACAACATCGGTCGCTACCAGTGTGCCATGATAGAGGCTTTCACGGCTATTGAAGAACAGGCGAAACTAGTTGACCTTAAAGCTAATGGGGACGAAAAATATGCTATCAATAAACAAACATTTGTCCTAGGCGGTGGACAGAATATATCTATTGATAGCAGCAAGTACGTGTTAACATCAACTCTACTCTAATGAAAACTCAGTCCAGAGGTGAAAAAGCCTAGGGAACCGCAGTTTCTGTTTGCAGAAACAAAGGGACTTAAAACACCTGACTCGAAGGACAAAGTGCATGCTCAATAGAACCGACTATATCCTATTCTACAACGCCCAATATAGAGAGTTAATACTAAGCCCCTTCAACAGAATTTTTGATCCCATTTGCGTTGACGGTTTGTGGTGGAGCAATCCAAAATTTAACTTTTTACAAGCTGAACAGCGACATCAAGCTGGTCGAAAAACTACGTATTAGGCGTTTGAAATGGCTAGAATTTAAGCCTGGCCATAGATATGGCACGCACTTGTAAAAGCGGACCTCCACCAACTTGGAATGTACAAATGGAGGCAGTAAGCCAAAGATCGTGCTAATTGGAGAGGCTCATTGGTTGGGTAGCAGGTCCACACCAGACTGTAGCGTCGCCCGTGTAAATAAGTAATATTAAGTGTTAGTGATAGGATATCTACGCAGGATTGATAGTAGGCACTTCAAATTTGACTTATATCTTATATTTGATATCATACCGGATTAGAGTGGTTGGATCGCGTGGTCTGTCTTAGACCTAAGCATGGCTGATTTAAAGTCAATGGCATGTGAGGTCCAACAATGGTTGGAGAAGCTAGGCTTTAGGTTTTGTTTACGCGCAGAAGTACGTGAATGAATATATTATAAATTGTCACCTGTCACCAGTCGTACTTGCCAATTTTTATGAAACTGAACCCACCTGGTAGCTTTTAGTTTTGAACAGAAAAGCCGGGGAAAATGCCTTAATATATTTTATAAAGGGTCCGCCATCTAACGTTTCTTTTTCAACTAGTGCTTATTTCTCGAATGGTAACACTTAACTCATGTCTGATTTGACAGACAATTAGCTTTATCCTTCCGCTGAACGAATATGGTTGTGTATACGCTTGAAATATTGCGGCATAATTGGGCGATTTTTTTTCGAAAATAAGCAAGGAGTGGCCGTTACAGTCAATGGCGATCGTTATCGGGCCATGTTGAACAAAGTTTTGTTCACAAAAATAGAAGAGGAGGATATTGGCAACATTTAGTTTCAACTGGACGGCGCTACGTGCCACACAGCCGAAGCTACACTCGATGTTTTGCGCCCTGGGAAAAAAAAAATAAGTTATTTGGCGGACCCTATACAAACTTGGAACTGGGTACTGGGGTTTTTTTTTTGGTTCTACCTATTTTAAATGAATGAAAATTATCCTTCAATGAAGTCAATGCCCAATGCTTGAAAGCGGCTGTCACATTAACGCATGTTATAAGGAGTTAGGAGCACCCATTCAATTATTATAGTTCACCCTTATGTCATCTCTTTTGTTATTCTGTTATTTTTATTTTGAAAACTTTCGATTCGAGCTCAGCGGGAAATGAGTTTAATTGGTCCTTATGAATTGAACTAGCTTGCTTCTTTCAAAACATCATTGCAATATTTTATTAGCTTTTGTTTTCTCTAGTCTAATGGCAAGAAATGTTTAGGATATGATATTCCTATAAATATTGTGCATATAAATTAAGTGCCTTACATAAATTAGGTGTCTCTTTCGTACTTATACTTAATTAGTTATTGGCACGGGTCTATAGGTATTTTTTTTAGTAGCCACAACAACTTTAGGCTGTCCATTGCATCATCGGTTATAAAGTTTAGCTTCAAGTCTTCTCCTTTCTAACCGTGTACCTATTCTCCAGCTCAACCGACAAATAATGCCCCAGCCACCTCAAGAACTGGTATTTGAGAGAGGTTTCCCTAGCTCACTGCTCACTGGAAACCCTCAGCTTAAAGAGAATTCTTTCTTACCCACAAAGAGACAAATACGAGTGTGTTAAAGGTTTATTGTTTAAAAAAAAAAAAACACTACTTGTATCCATATATAAATAAAAAAAAATCCCACCTTCAATACCCACCACAAACCACTACAGATACTACCCAAGAGATAGATACCTACAGCTACAGTTCCATGTTCCATGACCAATTTAGTTTTCTACGAAACGTCCACAGTGGTGGTGGTGTTTTTTTTTTACCAGTTGAAGTGTTACCGTGCGTTTGTTTCTCGTTTTACCTGTCTCCAGAAGAAGAATGTAGGAAACAAAGCAATAATTGAGGAAATTCAGTGTGTATCCATAAACTACAAACAGCTGAAAAAAGTATCGCAATTTGCTTTGAATATCGATGAGGGCTTCCTAGACAAAAATAACCCAAACAAAGTTCTCTTTTATCGGTCGGTCATTGTTTTACTTTGTTTTGTTAGTCTTTCCACACCTTCGACTGTAAGTGCAATAAAAAGTGAAAACTTTTTTTTTCTTTCACCAACATATTTCTGTTTGTTTTTCGTTCGGAAAAAAAAACGTTCGACTGACCATCGCGGCAACAACTTGCGCAAGGCATTGAACTACGAGTACGAATACGTCTACGAGCAACCACTGTTTGAACAATAATTGACAACGATTATATTGAAAATAATGATCATGCACAGCGCACCGAAATAGTTGCGTGCATATTAAATAGCGAGGCGGTTGTGTAATACAATAGACAAGGTGTAGCACAGTGTTGCCAATTTTCCCAAAGTGAGACAACTGTCAAAGTGACATAACCCAGCCTAGAAGTCGCACCCGACAAATTTGGCCAAGAACAAGTTATTAGCTAAGAAAGGAAAACAAAAAAAAAAAAAAAAATAAAGACGTATAACGCCTGACCTTGATTCCGCATGCCCACAGTATTCCTCTCCATCGTTCATTGTGCCCATTTCGAGATTTGTTTGGCGAGTTTCCGCTTCTCATCGCGTCGCGCATCAATTTAGACTAACTTAGCATGCGCATCTAATATACATTTGCATTTCTTTTTTATTGATCATCATAGTCATCGTTAGCGCACAGCTCTATTATAATGCCAAGAAAACTGCTGAAGTTTTTGATTATCTTCGATAATACATCGTTGCTGTACTTTCCGGGACAGTTTTTGTCGGGAAAAGTTCTCCTCGAACTGCAGGATGATACCCCCGCATTGGGATTGCATTTTCATGTCGTCGGCGAGGGAGTAGTTCGGGTTGGATCAGCTCGACAAGAGCGCACCTATGACAAAGAGAATTACATTGATTTTCGAATGCGTTTGTTGGGCGATGCCGATCAGGGACCGTCAGTGTTGTCGCCAGGAATTCATAGTTTCCCATTCAAGTTGGGACTTCCGGTTGGATTGCCATCGACATTTTTGGGCCGCTATGGCTGGATACAGTATTATTGCAAGGCTGCGTTGCGCGAACCAACGGGACTGATACACAAGAATCATCAGGTGTTCATTGTAATGAATCCGATTGATTTGAATTTGGAGAAGCCTATTTTGGCGGTGAGTGATCTAATTCATTTTTGTATCTGTTGAGCTGTTGTTAGGTGAAGTTTTGTTTTTTTTTTTTTTCATTTAGCAACCATTCACATGTGAGGTGGAACATAAATTGGGCGTAGCATGCGTGGGCGGTGGCACAGTTAAGTGCAGAGTGGCGTTGGATCGTGGCGGTTACGTGCCTGGAGAGAGTATATCGGTGACGGCATATATCTCGAATCACAGTAATGTGACTATAAAAAGGACAAAGGCTTCCTTGACTGAGGTGAGTATTAGAAAAAAAATCTTAAAACCGTTTGTCTAGTAAGGGGGCGTTTCAAAATGGATGTGAAGTATCTACAAACAAATTAAAAGAATCTTTTTGTTTTCAAGTTCGTACAACAACTCTTTTGTTTGCAAGTTTTGCACATACAAAATTTAGATATTCTTCTTAGGTCTTTAATTTTTGTTTAGCGTGTTGAGATGAATTATCCACAAGGCTGAAACATTTGGTTTAACATTATTAGTCGAGATATTCGAAGCATTAAAATACGTTTAGAGAGAGAGAGAGATCACGTGTCAAATTTGGTCAAATAAAAACAAACTTGACTTACAAAATGTAGACTGGTGCTCTGGAATTGTTCAAGACTCTTACTAAAAGGTGCGTCAGATCAATCAAGTATTTGCCTTGATACCGATCCGGTTTATCGTCCACACGCGGTGCAATATAACAGAACTAGCAGGATAACAATTCATTAAATTATGAACTTCGAGTTAGGAGTTTTGAACCCGTTTGCTTCGCTTCCTAGGGTAATTCTTCTCCGGATCTCCACTAAGTTGTCATTCGCGGTATTGATATTAATACCGAGGTAGATGAACTTCTTTACATATCTCAAAGTTGCTGCTGTGACGTTTTGTTCAAGTCGGTGGACTAGTTTTATTTTATCTTGTGCTCATTCACTTCGAGACCAATTAACTTCAGATGTTCTCCAATAGCCGTGAAAGCAAGGCACGTTGGGTGCGTTCGATGTTATTAATATGGTTTGCATATCCCAGTAGCTGGACCAATCTATCGAAGATAGTGCCTACCGTGGTGACACCTGCCATGCGCGCTATCTGCTCAAGAACAAGATTGAAAGAGTTTAGATGAGCTGCTACATTGCAATGCGTGTTCTTCAGCGTCATGCGGCACTGTTGGAAAATTCTATAAGGGGACAAAACCGTGTTATCCTCTTTTAAGTAATAATCCTTAGGGCAACACAAGGGATCTATTCAAGTGTGTAGAGGGCGTGGTTTGTAGAAAAGTGGTACAAAAATGTTAGGGGTTACCGGAGGGATTGTCCCATTGTCCAACAAACAAAACATTTTAATTTATTTGTATGACAGGGTGAAATAGCAAGGCCCTTGATCAAATAAGACTTGATTGGGAAACAGTTAACTACAGTCTCTCCTAATCTGCCTAATCTAAAAGTCCTTCCTTCTCAGTAAAGAAGACCGCTGCAAGATGCGCTATTTATTTGCAATTAGAATATAAGTCGAAATCGCATTCCCGACACTATGGTTCGGTAATACAGTCTTGGGAAACTATTCGAGGTAGAATTACTCAACCGTTTTAAATAGGCTAATGGTGTTCCGGCACTGGTCCAAGAAGTCTGATCTGGTATACCGACGCGATGGATCTAAAATGGAATCTGAAGTTTGATCTGGGGTCTTTGGATTCAACACCAAAGTCTCGATGCCTGAGGGAACGTGTCCCAGCGTATTTCAGGCGGAAAACTGTGCGCAAATTTAATTATCCAAAGGGGATTTAAAGGTGCAAAATAAATATCATTTATAGTCAAGCAGCGCTACAAGACACAAAACTGGATCAGAATCCGCGTTCCTTATGGGCTGCTACTTTAAGGCTAATAAACGATAGGGAACAACAACTTTATCTAAACCGCTGGGAAAGTATTCCGGGTTTAAAAGAATCCTTATTCCGGCAATAAAATTCTGCTACTAAATAAGAAAATAGAGCTAAGAAACTTTGCAACTCAGGAGGAGGTAATTTTTACCGAAGAAATCACCCGTCTCTTAGGATAACACCATTTAGTTGATACAACAGACCTTGTAGGTCCCAGTATGGCAGCCAACTGAGTGGGTTTATTAAAAACAAAGTTATTTCACTCCATATCCTAGGAACTACCTCAAAGGCCATGACATCTCCAAACTTCTGTTTAAAGTAAAAACGTAAAGGTTATTGTACCAGCTAGCGCAATATTGTAAAACAAAAACCCACTTATTGTTCAACTTCTTAACCTACAAGTGCCACTTTAAATAGACTTCTTATTACTTTTTACTCGAAATAAAAATTAATTTTTTTTTTCATTCCAGACAATTGAGTACTTGGCTCGTGGGAAAGCTGTCCAAACAGAAAAACGAGCTCTAGCTGTTCTCGTTCGTGGTAAAATTCGTCCAGGCGGTAAAGATGAATGGCAAAATGACAGTTTATATGTTCCACCATTGCCGCCAACGAATCTGCGAGGATGTCACTTGATTAAAATCTCATACGATGTATTTTTTGTGATCGAACCCAAGTCATTGGAAAAGGAAATCAAATTACAACTGCCAATTGTCTTAGCCACATATCCATTCCGCAATACGCAGAATGACGTCTCAAATACCTGGCCAGACTCGGTTTTAAAACCAGACACACATTATCCATCAACATTGCCGATATTTCGGCCATGGTTACATGAAAAGCCAGAATCTAGCTAGAATTTCTAAATTCTAAATTCACCCATGCACGCGATTTTTGTTACTCTGTTTTTTTTTTGTTTGTTTTACACAATTATCTAACGAATTTTTGTCATTATAGTCATTTTGTATGTATATCGATATTCATCACAAAAACAAAAAAAGAAGGCCATACACTATAGTGACTGCTTTTTGCTTATTTTTCTATAGCGTTCTTATAATATTGTATAGTATATACTTAACTATTGATTAATTAATACAAATTATGTATTTTTATTAATTTTTAATTGTTAATATAATAAAAATAAAATTAAAAAATTAAACAAAAATGTTTGTTTACAAAATGTTTGCTTTAAGACACGTTTTAAGTGAACGTTTGTGTAAACTTTAAACGACATTTTAAGGAACTCGTTTTAGAAAATGTTTCTATTTAAACTTGCACCTGGCAAGTGAATGGTCATCTATTGCGAAAACATAAATCGCACTTTGTATAAACTTAGTTAATTAAAACGGGTATTATTTAAAGCGGAAGTTATTTAAAGAACTTTGTTTCCTTTTATTCAGGTTCAGAAATACTTCACTTCTTGTGAGTAATATAACTGGTTTTTATAAATATTTTTGATTTCACATTCCTAATAAACTTACTCTAACATTATGGTCCATTTGAAACGTGTTGCATATACGTTTTACTGATTTAACCCAAAAATTGCCTAACATTAAACGTGGGGACCTTTATTTTCTAAATCAATCAGCACAAATAACAATACTTCAGAATTGAGTTTTACTAATTACTTTTTTACTAAATAAAAGAGACCATGTCTCATAAAGTTGCTTTCTCAGCTCAAAGAAACAGCGTTGCCAATCGCATTATTTTGTTCTGCTTTTGATTTCTGAAGACATTTCATTTTCAGGTGATAGCAGAGCCGAGCTGATAGCAGAGCCGAGGAAAAAAAAAATTAAAGCTGTCGATTGTGATTTTCGGACCGATTCCTTTACGTTATTTTACCATTTACCACTAAACCTTCGTTTTTTTACTCGTACACATTATTTATTAGTCCGACGACTTCGGACTGTGTTCGACTAATATTATCAAAAATTTAACAGACTTCTGAAAGGTCGTATTTCGTGTGTTGGATTTCGAGTTATGCATAATTCTTGGATATTGCGACGACTGGAAGTTGAAAATCAATTTCCAGAAGACGGAAACAATCCTGTTCAGAACCCCATTGGCTAATGCCACTAGGGGTACCAGAAAAAACTGGAAAAAATTGGCCATTATTGGAGAGAATGGGCAGGCATTGGCGGTGAAAAACGTGGTCAGGTGTCTTGGAATCTGGCTCGACCAGTATTTGTATTTTAACAAACATATAGATGCTTGTCTTGCTGGAGCTAAGATGGCCTTTTCTCTGACAAGAAGACTGTTTCATAGCAGTCAACTTGCTGCTAGGGTTAAGGTCATATGCTACGTGGCCCTAATAAGGCCCATCATCGCTTATGGCTGTCCATTGTGGTTCAATATAGCGCCATCGTATATGGAAAGGATTCGGGTTTTCGAGAGACAATGTCTTAGGACATGTCTCGGGTTGTTTCGAACACCTGAATCTGAGTACATAAAATATTATCCCAACACGGTATTATATGATGGGGCTCACTTGAATAGGATTGACAATTTCCTCATTAAGGTGACTCGATGGCACGTTGCGAGGGCGATGACCAACGATAATAGCCTGATCTTCGGGGCATACTACCCCAATGAAGCACACATGGAGAGAACGCTTCGATCTGGCTTTGTTCCGTCAGAGGCTTTTCTCCATATTGATAAAAAAGGGCTGGTACAGACGAGGGATGGTATCCCGGTACTATACCACCGCTACCGCAGAGCGACTGATAAGCGGCTCACCTACGACGGGGACGTCGCTAATGCTCCCGAGCTCCTTCGGTTTAGTACCGCGATAGGGGGGAGGGATCATATTGATACAGATAAGCAATTCACCGACTATTGGTGGCTTGCGGAAAGAATGGAAAAGGTGGGTATGCCTTTCCAGGTCGATGCGTTGCCTTAGGTAACTCCTCTTAATTTTAAGTAGTAGTAAGTTTAAGTTGGTTGGTTGTGCTCTGCATGTCGGTGGCAAGGTGTGGTGTTTCTGAGAGGCGACTGACACATTTCGGTGTCAGTGGACTCTCGGTGACGCATTTGCGCTAGGTTGACGGCTGCTGGGTGCTGCTAATGGTGTTGGGGGATGGGCACTGTTGCCTCTGTAGATGAGGCGGCGAGTGCACATAACCTCCGACTATACGTAGTATTAGTTTGGTAATTTTAAGTAATATTAGTTAGATTTTAAGTTTTTAATGTATAGTCTCAAGTAGTTTTTAGTTCTTAGTTTTAATCAAAAATTAAAAATAAATATAGATGTCAAGTTTTTTAAAAAAAATGTTCTTGTTAAAAAAAATATATATTGGAAAAAAAATAAAATGTATTATTAATTAAGGCCGAAAGGTAATAGTATTAAGTGATATAGTTAAGTTTAGAGCGTCCGCATGAGGACCAGTAACCTAGAATAAGTATCCTGTTAATTTTAAGTTAGATTTAATCATTTTTGTCTAGTCTGTAAGTGTTTATTGAAAAAATAATAAAAATGAATTTAAAATTAATAAAAAAATTGTGCATAATTCTTTCAAATATGATGTTGAAGAAGTCACATGACAGCGCGGTTTTTTTTACGTCGTTACCGACCTTGATGCAGCATCGTCATCCTGCCCAAACGGCCGAGTTTGGCAGGGATGTCAAACTAGACATGGCTATAGCTCGTTTTTTGAGATGCTGTTAGATAAGTGGCTTTGAAGTCGAGTAAAAGGTGGAGAGTATTGATCTGAACTTGTTGGGTTTTCTCCAGGATCTGCCGCGAATATTCTGTCAATTGTAGTCTTGCCTTGCCAAAACCGCATTGAAAGCGTCCAATCAGAATGTTGGCAAATGGAATCAGTGTCTTGCACAATACGGCAGATAAGATCTTATTGCTTGGATGATATTGGCCTTAAGTGCTTGATCCGTTTCCGGATTTTTGGCATAACATCGGTCCTTCATGGTTCCCAAAAAAAAAAAAATCCAAAGGCCAGTTGACATCGCCAAGACGGCTGATAGCACGAAAGATCGATTGTGGCATAAGCTCTGTGGTATGGCGCTCCATACTGCACGTATGAACATCCCAATTGATGTCTTCAAGTTCAGTTTAAAATAGTTCGGTTAACATGGCTCTGTAACGTCCAACGTTGACCGAAACGTTGTTCCCAGCCTAATTTTCGAAGAAAAATGGTCCAATGATGCCACCGCTCCACAATCCGCACACTCACATTCTCGTCTGTGCGCACCGTACGACGACGGGAACCATGAGTGTTGTCCATTCCAGCATACCAGTCTCACGAACTGGAGCAGGCGCGGGGGGACTGGTATGCTCCATTTCGGCCAAAACTTTGCACTGTACTCACTTTGGGAATAAGTTTTCAATATTTCCCAACCCTTCAAGCGAGTCCGTTCCGCGGAGGTATGATATTGACTTTCTGTCAAGATTTCGAGCGGGAAAGAGCTGTCAGTGTCAAAATAACCTATGATTTAAAAAGAAACCACTAGATGGCCTACCCTTTGTGTATAAATAATTGAGCCATAGTGGCCCATACAGAAACTAAAGAACTTTCTTACTTTAGCAATCGGTGGGGTAGACCTGGTTTAAGTTGTTTTTTTTTTTCAATGAAACCACCATAAATTAGGTTCAAGAGAGCGGTCAGAGTAGGGCAGCCATATTCTCAAACAACGCACTATTTCTGTATATTTCCGGCAGAAATCATGACAATCGTTGAAGGTACATACAAATTCGCGCGATTTACAAGCTATAGGGTCCGCCAAATAACTTTTTTTTTTTTGAAACAGGGCGCAAAACATCGAGTGTAGCTTCGGCTGTGTGGCACGTAGCGCCATCCTGTTGAAACCAAATGTTGCCAATATCCTCCTCTTCAATTTTTGTGAGCGTGAATTTAAAAAAAAAAAAAAACAAAAAATGGCCCAATTATTCCGCAATATTTCCCAGCGTTGTCCAAGCGTATACACAACCATATTCGTTCAGCGGTATAGCGGTATATTACCTGTCAAATCAGACATGAGCTAAGTGTTACCATTCGCGAAATAAGCACTAGTTGAAAAAAAAAGTTAGATGCTTTGGAATCTTCACCGCTAAAATCGAAGAAGATCTTACATCATCTATGTACGTCGTCAGGCTTAGCACTTTTACTCGATTTTTCAGAACACAGAGTCCGAGGAGAAGATCAGAGAAGATCGCTTATTTTATTTTAGCAAAGACAGTTAGTGTTAAAAAGTTTACAAAAATGTGCAATATATATATTCTAAAGATACAAAATCTTTCGACTGTGCTCTATTGATTTGATACAATCGTCGTTCAATGCGCACAAACAACGCAATAATCGGAAATGATCATCAGTTCGTACGATAATTGTATCATGCCTAAGAGCACAAGGCTTTTTTTACGGTGAAAGCTCTCCCTTCTCCATGCAATTTCTTGCAGGTAATAGCGACGTATATCAGTTTCAAATTCGAGTTTGAGGTTTGAATGAGTTCGCAAGACTACCAATAAGCAGAATCTTATCTAGGGTCATAAACGCCCAAACAAGATTTGAATTTTGCGCCCAAAAAAATATTACACGTAGAAAATAAATCAAAATAAAATAAAAAAATTAAAATTTGACTTACAGATCGTGAGTTATGGTTAGTCATAGACCCCCTAAGGGTCAGGGGGCCACTTTATTTATATGAAATTGTCTGATTTAGTTTTATACTTCAAGTGCATCTACGTGCTTCCTTACACTTTGTTGGCATAAATTTATTACCTACTCTTTGGGTTTACTTTTTTTTTGTTTCGAATACATTTCGTATTTGCCTTGTATGCTTAACAAGGCGTTTTACTCGAAAATGTACGTCGCTTTGTTGTTATTTCATGACCATTCTCTTTTCTTTTTTGACATAATTAACCAGAGTGGGTGAAATTCTTTTGACCAAATGACGTAGTTTTTTTTTTCTTACAAAGCTAGCTAAACTTTTCCCATTAAAAATTTAATTAAATATTAACCAAACTATACCGTTATAATTAGTAAGACATTTTGTTCTCGATAAAGTACATTACACTCTTGTGTCTTTGTTTTATTGTTTAGTTAAATTCAAGTCGAAGCCAATTATCACCTTTCTTAATTAGCTTAGATTGTAGGGAAACTTTATTTTTTTTACTAATTATTTGCAAATTTACACACGATTTTTCAAATATAAATATGGTATAAAGTTAAAGCATTCTTAAATTTAACATCAGTTATCGATTTCTAGTTTGTACATCCAAATCCAATTAAAAGTAGCTATGAAGGGACTTGTAAGCTTTATTTCAACTACGAAAGTTGATAATTTGTAAATTTGTTATTTTAATCCTTTTCTTCTTTTTAGATTGTATTCGCGTTTTTGATTGCATGCTGCTTGGCTGCACCAACACCAGATTTTACAATTACGACAAACGATAATCCAGGCAAGAGTGCTACTGATCCTATAACATTAGATGTTGCTAAAGAAGAAGAAAAGGAAAAAGATGATGCATCGCCTGATTCTCTTAGAATCTTTCATCAGAGTGTGGTAGCGCAGCCAGCGTTACCTTTGGAAGCAACAACAGTTATTGTCTATTTGAAAACAGATGAAAAAAAAGGATTCTTCAATAAGGGATAGGGAAATTGCATTCTTAATAAGAGCTAAAATGAGCCTTCAAATATTTATTAACAATTTTGTATATTTAGTTCACTGAAATAAAGTTAAATGCTCATAAGGGGTTGTGCAGACCAATTATGTTTGCTCATAATATTTTCGTGTATCATTTGACATTTTAAAGATAGAAGCTAGACACATGTTTTGAAAAGGTACTAATAATCATGTACCTAGACTTTAAAGCCAAAGCACATCGTCAGCTTGATAATAATTATTTAGTCAAGATGAACTTTGAACATACGTTTTGAAGATCGAATCTTTACGGATGCCAACTTTGAAGGCTTGACTTTGGTGGATGAAATCGAAGGCAGTATTGTTTCAGTCAGAGTTTCTCCAGAGAACGCTGAAGCACTTAGACTTAAAAACAGTTCCTCTACTGCATTGTCCCTTCCGGACTTTCGGAATGGCCCAAAACGACGTTTTTGGAAGAAGCTCGTAGAGCTATTTGTTGAATCGTCTCCTCCAGGACTAAATAGGAAGCAAAGCATACAGGACCAAAAATTTTACCAAGAACTTTTCTCTCAAAGATATCATCATCCGACTGGAATTATAAATGACTAAGTTTTTTAGCGGTCAGGGGTTGGCAAGCGTTATTCTTCAGTTGATTTCTGAGAGGATGTCATTTTCAGAGGTGATAGCAGAGCTAAGGTCGACAAAGTCCCTTACTACTCAAACTTATAGCTGCGATTGTGTCTCTTAAGGACTGTTCACATGAGAGCGAACTGCGAATATGCGAATCGCGAACAAATCAATTTGAATGTATTTATGAATAGAAAGTTTCAATTGCTTCTATCACAAAAGCTTGATATTTAATTGATCTAACATCCTATCTAAAAAAAACTGAGTCTAAATTGATTTAAATAGCAATATTTACAATTACAATAATATTCCCGCGAATTGAAAAATTCTTGCCGCGAACTGTCACTCTTTATTCACAATCCACATAATACAGACGCGATCCACAAATCCGCGAATGAAAAATTCGTTCGAACATAATTTTAAAATTGACACATCTTGCTGCTAACATTTACAAATCAGATTCGCGGGTACCTGCGACCAAAAAAAGTTCTCATATAAAAGAAATGTCAGAATTTACGAATATTCGACGATTCGCTCTCATGTGAATGATCCTTCAGTCTGCCCACGCTTTGGATCCATAGAGCGGACAGAAATTATTAAGTTAAATTCTTCATTTGATTTCTGAGAGGATGTCATTTTCAGAGGGAATAGCAGAGCTGAGGTCGACAAAGTCCCATACTACTTAAACTTATAGCTGCCGATTGTGATATTCTGGCGGATACGTCGCTGTTGGGTGTCTCTTATTGTTGGCAGCATACACTTTGTATTGCTCTTGTTTACCACTTCACCTATACTCACAAACACACCATTGACAGCTTGCTGTATTCTACCAAGAATATCAATATCGTTCCTCGTGTGTAGGCTTGTAAGTTTTGCACGATTCTGTTAAGTATGATGTTAAAGAAGTATGAACCACTAACAGTTATTGGCCTATACTGAATTGGGCGTAGTTAGTCTTGTGACTAGTTGATGGACTGGTTGCAGAAACAGGTTTAAGGTCTCTATAAAGATATATCAGTGTTCCAAATTTCCAAAAATGTAGTTAAGTTTCTTTGTCGGCTTTAAAACCGAATCTTAACTTCTTGGGTTTTCCTCAAGATCTGTCGTAGTTTGAATATTTGGTCAGTTGTGTACTTACCGGGCCTAAAACCGTACTTATTTATTTATTTATTTTTATTTATTTCGGAATGCTTAAAAACAGTAAGATACAATATCTTATAAGTTTCTTATGTGGTCAGATCGTTGACAAATGGTTTAAGGCATGATGTTTAGGCTGCTGACAAAAAGGTTATCTTTTCTTGTAAAGCAGGCAAACGATGCTGAGGTTGCATTCTTCTTCTTGGAAATGGAAATGAGCTGATATATGCTCGCTACCAAATTATCTCCTGCTGCCTTTGGTCGGTTCTATTGACCTTTTGGCGAAACTACGTAATTTTGCAATAATAACCCTAGGATTATTGAGGCCAGCCAACCTAACGTTTCACAGAGTTGTACACGTACAAGTCTTCGAAAGTAGTGATGCAAGTAATGACTTTGTGTAAGCTCGTCATATTAGCCAACCATTTGCAAGTAAATTAAATATAAGCAAGACTCATTTAGAATAATAAATAATATTGAATTTTAATTTCAAACAAACGAAACAAACAATAAGTTTAATAATAAATTAGGTCCGGTAGCCTCTGAGGTATGATCTCTAATTTGTTTCTAGTTATTCTGTTAATAAATAATAATAATAATAAATAAATACAGACTATGCTTTCGTTAAAGAAGTTCTATGATGCATTATAGAGCTATGGGGGAAAAGGGCGTCTGGTTGTGGATGATGTTGTCGTCGATGGCGTAGTTGTGGATGTTGTCGTGGTTGATGGCGTAGTTGTGGATGTTGTCGTGGTTGATGGCGTAGTTGTGGATGTCGTTGTTGTTGTTGTTGTCGATGGCGTAGTTGTGGAAGTTGTAGTTGTAGTTGCCGGCGTTGTTGTAGATGATGTGGATGGTTGCGTTGTAGATGTTGTCGTTGATGGCGTTGTCGTAGCCAATGTTGTTGTGGATACCGTTGTTGTTGATGATGTTGTTGATGGTGCTTCTGTTGTAAGTGCTGAACCTATAATTTGGGCCCATGGTAGCCGACCTACTAATGGTCGCAGGTAATATGGAACTTCATCGTCTCTAATGATGTAAATTGTGTTTCGCGGTGATCTGACTGTATCAAGTTCCAATTCAATTTGTTTTTGTATAATTTGCTGCATATCCAGACGGGTGGATATTGGTCCAGCTACGCAGCATATTACGAAAGATAAAAAAAGTATCTAAAATTGAAAACAGCACAAATAAAAGAAAGAAATTTTACCGATATAATCACTGTTAACTTACAAGCTTCATTATCACGATTGACTGGCAAGCGAGACCGTCCATCTATTTATGGAAAAATTATTTCTTCGTAGACCGAAAGTTTTTAGCAAAAGAAACAATTACTATCAATTAGCACTTTTGTCTATCTTAAGAAGAGATTTAGATTCTGATTAAAAAACAATCTGCGATAGTAACTGGAAAGTTTTATGTATGAAATGAAAGTTTAGCAAATCTTTACTATTTATTTTGTATTGTATTCTTTTGATTGACTTTTTCTGCTTTCAGATTTGATAAGACTCTAAATTTAATTTAATTTCTTTAGTTTGAAGACATATTCCGGTATATAAGAGGCTATTAGAGTTTCTGCTTTGAAAATTATTATCTGATGAACACATTGCAAATACTTGGATGAGGATGTCTATGCTTATGTTGCCAGATAAGCATGAAAAACTGTACTTTTAACTTATTGAAGATCACTAGCCATGTTCCCAAAGTCAATTTGCGAGTTTCTTGGACAGTTGGGTATGTCATTGTACCTCGTCTTTGGCACTGGGTTTCACACATGGCACAACCACCAGCAAAAGAGATAAGAGAAACTGCTTCTTCAGAGAGGTATTCCAGCATCAATATTCGGAAGTTTTTTAACATGTAAAATGTTTCCTAGGGTGATTTTAAAAATTCTTTCTATGTTGTAATGATCCCACCATTCGGCTTATTACTGAAGGATATTGTAACGGGCGAGGGGAGAAGCGCCCATAGTTAAATCCCAAATAGTTTAAAGTAGCGACAGGTGACTTGGTAGAGTTCACACGCATCTAATTATCATTGTTTAGTTGAGCGAAAGTATATAATTGATGAATTGAATCTCAGAATGTTTGGGACAAAATCTACGTTAGGTTCAAGCTTCTTGAGCAGAAAAGTAAACGGAAAATGTATGGTTCATATAAAGCCGACTTAAATAATTTATTTTAAAACAAAACAAACCAAATAAAATTCTACATTTTACATAAAGTCGCAAACTATTTTCCGCCATTAGTGTAGCATTTACCAAATCCTTACACTCATGTCTTAGATAAAAGACAACCTTCATCTATGACATCAACCACTTCATCATTCGTTATTAATCAACTATAAACCCCTGCCAACTTCACAGCACTTTCTGTTGTGTCAAAAATTATTCGCTGTGGGCGTTTTGCAAAATATAAACAACAAAAAATTTTTCACTTGAAAATTTATTTAAATGCTTAAAATAAGTCAACCCCGTCGCAGATAAGCAATTATTGTACATTTATACCCTATCCAAACCGAGCAATATGTCTCAGAGTGGTGGCGGTGGTGGTGGTGGCGTCGCTACAGCTCCAGGAGTAGCCGCAGCATCCTTGGGCGCATCCAGACGACATCGCGACAATCCACAAGATGGAAATGTATCGGGCACATCAATTTCAGCTCGTTTCGGTGAAACCGAATGGGAAGCAAGAGAAGTATAATAAATTTATTATTTCCCCCTAAACTCCGTGGATCTAAGAATTAAATTATTTTTTGTTTTCAGTCCCAACGTCAGCGCGAGCTGGAAGAAGCACGAGCTCGTGCCGCCCAAATGGAAAAGACAATGAAGTGGTGGTCGGATTGTACAGCCAATTGGCGTGAAAAATGGAGTAAGGTAAGGTGTTGTTTAAAATGCGATTTCAAACGCCGATAAGAGTATCCAGTTGTGTTTGATCGATAACCGATTCGCATTGCATTGTTACTGGGTCAACGCGAACAACCAAAGCCGAACTAATATCTTGCATTTCAGGTTCGCAACGAGCGCAATAAATCACGCGAAGAAGCTAAACAGTTACGGGCAAATTTAGACATAGCCATGAAGGAAGCAAACTCCTACAAGCGCGAGAAGAACGACCTGGAGATTCAGATAACGCAGCTAAAGAAGGAAATGGAAAAGGTCCACATGCTGATGATGAAACATGCTGGACAGTTCCACAAAGAAGGGTAAGTTTGTGCGTCTGTATCTTCTGTTTCACGAACTAATTTTTGATTGAGTAGAATCGACAATATTGACGAGCCAGAGCGTGATGGACGAGACAACAACTGTTCACCGGACATTTCATCCGACGGACTAAAGAATGTCAATAGCGAGGACGGATTGGTAAAGCGTTCCTGTTAAATTCAAATGCATTTAAAATTTTCACACGATTTTTAGGTCACAAAAGCCATTAGCAATGATATGAAGGACTTGGACATTGAAGAATACGTTCTCCAAGGAGCTGTGCCAAAAAATCTCAACGAGATGCTTGGTAAGTCGTTAAAGAATCGGTCAAAGGTTCGCATATTCGTATTTTGATTTCCCCCAGATGACGAGACAGCTGAGGAGAAACGTCTCATCCAACAGCTATCCAAGGACGATTTCGACGAAGAGTATCTGTTGCAGAAGATTTCCATGCTCCAATTGCGTCTGGATGAGGCCCAGAAGACCATTCAAGTCGAGAGGGAGTAAGTTCATTGTAGATTCGCGGATTGTATAAAACGAAAAACTAATTTACCTTTGCCAGGGAGAAGCACATGCTGCACAAAAATATTGAAAAAGCGTCTCTCGAAATTCAGGAAATTCGCGACAAGCACGAGGAGCTGCGGTCAGCCAAACAGGTAAGTGTGGACCTTTCAAATTCCTGATTTACTTACACCAAATATTTGAATTAATAGGAAGCGGTTCGGGAACTGTTGACTCTTCAAGAGCAACACCGCGCTGAGGTTCGAATTTTAAACAACTCGATTCAGGAGGAGATATCGGCCCGAGAGAATCTCGAGAGGCGACTGTGTGAACTAAGAACTGAGGTAAAAATGAATAAAGTTGAATGAAGTTTTACCCAGTAACTGTTTGTTTTCAGTTGGAACGATTGCAAGCTGAAAATGCGTCAGAGTGGGGAAAGCGCGAACGATTGGAGACAGAGAAACTCGCCATGGAGCGGGACAACAAGAAGCTGCGATCGGAATTACGCGATTTTCAAGAGAGATCCGATCGCAAAGGACGACCGGTTCAAGCGAGCGACGTAGAGTTTCGTTCTCTGCAACAAGAGCTGTCGGAGAAGAACAAAGTAAGGAGTTGGAGTGACATAAAAATGTTCATCACTTATCTGATCGTTTTCAGGAAATTGGAGAGATTAAGCTGTCACATTCCAAGCTGAAAAAATTACTCGCCGAAACCAATACCGAACTGGGTCACGCAGTTCGGCGTGCTGAGCAATACGAGGGAGAGGCAAGTTTAATCGACTAAAGCCATTCGATTTTACATATCATTTTTGCAGGTAAAACGCTTGCGAGCACGAGTAGAGGAGCTAAAACGTGAACTAGCAGGTGCTGAAGATGAACTTGACGCAGCATGCAATCAAGTTCGACGTCTTCAACGCACAAACGACGAACTTATAGGGCAAACCGAAGGTCTCCAAGTACAGATTCAGCACTTGCAAACCAGGTAAGCTTGCATTTTTTTTATAAATCCTTGCACTACAACCATGCTTGCCATTCCCTCATAAACTAATTCAACATAAATAAACTCATCCCTTGGACGCTGCTTGCTTTATTTTAAAAAAAACTAAATTAACCAGACGCTCAGCTAGTCCACAACAACGTCCCACTAACTTTGGTGCATCATCCCTAACGTCATCATCTGGGATACCAATTGTCGCGCACAACAAAGCCGCCAACAATCTCCCCCTCGTCGAATGTAAACCGAATATAAACGACTTGCGTCAACTTTTTGATGATCCGCCACGTCATGGCGGCGCTCCCACCGCCAGTGGGGAATCATCAAAAAGATCCAGTCAAACCGAACGCACTCTCGCACTAAATCAGTCGTTTTTCGATGCCAAACCAACGCACTTGGAAGAGAACATCTTCGAGTCGAAGGCACGCAATTTAGACTTTGAAAGAGCCAAACAAAAATTTGATAATCCACATCACCACCATCACCAGCGCGAGCAACGCGAGCGATCATCCGGAAGATTCGGCAACTACAAGGGCTCCAGTGCGAATACGAGAAACTCTGAATCGTCATCAAGCAATTGCAATGCTGCGGAGTTATTAAATCGCACTGGCACCGGTGGTGGATCTTCTTCGTCTTCTTCGATGCAAGTGTTTCAAGATGATCACTTGCGTTCCTCGGCATTTGGCGGTGGCGGTGGTGTTGGCAGTGTCAGCGCCACTAACATCATTGGAGGCGGCAGTGTTGGCAATAAAAAAGATCCATTCGCTCGGAACAGTATCAATTTGGATGGTTTGAAGGTTTCCGATGACGACGAAGTAAGTAGTGTGGGTGGTGGGTGGTGTTTGCTTTTCATTTTCAATTCGATGTTGTGTGGTAGTTGTTTTTTATTTTCTTTGTTTAACCATTTAACGTAGAATGTAGGATGTGTGTGTGTGTGTGTGTTTGTGTGGATATTTTTTGATGGTTTCTTTGAGAATTTTTTTTTTTTTTTCTTTCAATAAATTTCAGACTCCGTAGTTATGGATCGACGAGTATGCTGCTGGATGAAACAGAAACAGAGGGCAACAGCGATGAGGGTATTTAGAATTTTAAAGTAAACAGTAAATAATAATTATATTAGCGTAATACTTAAGGATATTGTTTTGTTCAGGGCAGAATATTGCTCGCAAGGGGAATGTGTTGAAAAGGCAAAGTGATATGTTTTGAGAGTGGGCAGTGGCAGTGGGAAACTTAAATGTTGGAACCTGAATCTCATTTACATGTACAATCTATAAGAATGTCTCCGTGAGCGAAACTGCTAGGATTTGGCTCACCACCACATAAAGTCATTAGTGATTTGTTTAAGACGAAAAATTGCATCATTCCTGCATTCTCTTCCGCTTGTTGCTTTATGCTGAGATGTTGCTTTAATTTATCCTCAAATGAGTTGGAATGTCTTAAGATGCGATTACACGGCCATTTTTAAATGACACTGTGACGTCAGGAAAAAATGGCGCACTAGAGCGACATTGAAGCTACGATTCGCATTGGTCATTGGAGAAAAAATGGCGATCACACGCAATGACGCTACGAGTCATTTAAAATTTTTTTCGTTGAGGTGCCATTAAATGACGAGCGAAAAAATGGCGATCACATGGTAATGACATGCCTTATCAAAATGACAAATGTCACCTTTAATGACCAATCACGAAAATATAGCTGTTGTCATTTAATAGGACTTTTTTAATGAAAAAAAAAAAGTTAAATATAAAAAATGTCCAAAGGAACTTTGCGGAGACGGACTATTTAGCAGTGTGTGTGCTGGAAAGCAGTGAAAACGATCTTGATTACGAGCTAGAGATGTGATCCGAAAGTAAACTGATAGTTTCTAAACCTATGTTTATAAATATAAGGATATCAGCCTGCCTCAATTGCGGTCTAAAATAAATTAACCATTAAGAAATTATTAATATTTTCTTCTCAACCCACATGATATGGACCTTAAATGAAAGGGTTTGACAAGTAGAACCAAATGCGCTACGTGACTTCATACACTCGGTGGTCCTTGGAACATCGAAAAAGGTCCTTGTATCCTTTAAAAAGGACATTTCTCAAGAATGTCAATATTTGCTTGTTCTACTCTTCAAAACCTTTCATTTAATGCCCATATTATGTGTTTGGGAAAAAAGCATCTCACCATTTGCAATTGTTGATGACGTCACATAACAACACAACCACAACAATAAGAAAGCAGTTTATTAATTATTATGTCCTTTCGCCACAAGACAAAAATCCAAATCATCACAGATATCATATTAAATGCTCCGTCATTTGTCATTTGCGTAGGAAAATGGCATAGCTGAAATTTCGTACCTTGGCATTTTTTAGAGGCTGCCAGAAAGTTTAGTCTTTTGTCCTAGGCGTCATTAAAGAGCGATCACACGGCCATTTGTTTCCGCCATTTAAATAGCACAAAATTCATGTCATTTGTTCCGCCATTTTCCTAGTCATTTAAATGACGCCGAAAATATCAGCCAAAAAATGGCAATCACACGAGCGTCTTCGAAATGACTTGCAAAAATGGCCGTGTAATCGCACCTTTGTTCAAGATTTATATTAAACAATTTTGCTCCTCAGTTAAATCAACCAGTCATGTACACGATGACTGTCGCGTGTTCATTTTGGATTTTATTGTTTCCATTCGCAGTTTTTGCCTTAAGTTTTACTAAGTAGACTGCATGACCAACTCATGAATATCATGTTTAGGTCATTCAATTCTTATAAAGGAGGTTCTCAACTTTGTGAAGTTTCGTTTAAGCATTTCTTAACGTATGTACGCGTAGTGCACGAGGACGTATTGCTCCGTTGCATCAGAGCAACGATTTCAAAACAATGTGTCAAGACTCAAATTAGAAATAAAAAAAAATGCCGGTCGCCCACTACGTGCCCAATTCATTAATTTCACGTTCAACGCATTCAATTGTAATGTACAAAGCTCTCAACCAATGCGTTGCAGATGGTTCACTATCGTTGCTCAACGCGTTGTTCAACAAGTGTACGGATAGTGGTCGAGCTCGTTGGAGAAAGTTGCGCGTCGGGTTGAGCAACGAATTCCAAACAATCTGTTCAACGCGTTGCTCAACTTATTTCGTTTTTCGTTGGCTTGAGTGCGATGAAATTATGCGTCGTCCCAGTCCGGAGTTGAAGAGCTGCCATTTGATCAATGGCCTCCTGCCACTTAAAAGCCAATTTGTTTCTTTTGATTAAACGGCCACGTTTATTTTTTTAACAAAATTATTAACACGGCAGCTGATTTCGTTCGCATTTCTCCGGAGTTCATTATTAAAAACACTAGATTTGTTCAATGAGAAAAAAGGCAAGGCAGAGCAGAACAAACTTGTGAAAAATATCAGTTCAAAGGTACACCCATATGTTTGTTGTCAAAAAATTACAACTACATTTTCGATTGTTGGATAATTATTTGAGTTTACAAGTTTAGTATAAATCGTGAATTAATGAACATTAATCATGTACTAACTGTTTTCCAAATAATGTCGTGTATTGGGCGAGCATTTGACAACAACCGATTGCCTTTTATCAGAAGATATTTCGATTTCTTCGGTTTGATTAATCAACAAAAAAACTTTTCACTTCGACGACAAAACAAATAATTTGCAATAACAGCTGATATTGAAGTTTTGCGCAAATCTGTTCTACCTCAAAAGTAAGTGCAGAAATTCTGCACTGTCGAGCAGGACAGCCTCATTGAACAAGGCTACTTACAACTTCTTCACTAAAGGCTGAATTCCGAAACGTCATTGTGCGCATTGTGAATGCACACTGCTTTTCTGATGCTATGTTATGAATGCTTTTGCGCCGCTTTGCGTTTGTTATGCATCATAATCATTCACGATGCTCGGTTTGCTTTTGTTTGCGCAGTTGATGCGTTCACAATGAGTTTAAGAAAAGTATGCATTGCATCCCAGTAAGCAGTTTGCATTTTGGAACGCTAGATTGAGCAGTAATGAACGAATCAAAATTAATTAAAAATAAATCTGACAACCAGAAATGTGCTCCAGATGTCTGTCTCAGTTGCTGAGTGTGCTGAACAACCTTGCTCAACGTACGATGCAGTGCAATTGCGTTGCTTAAGGCTACGGTTACAGTGGTTGAGTATTCTGACGAACAACTGAACTCGTGAGGCTTCTGTATTTGCACACTTTCCTGTACGTACTGATTCTTTTAATTGTCATAGTTGAGTGAAGTCCCTCCATTTTGAAATGCATATAATGTTATCGATATATTTTTTGCCACGAAAGGAAGAGACCTACAATTTGATGCTGATTTTGAACCACAAATTGGACAAGCGCTTCTCATAAAAAATTTGCTCTTGAAACCGCTTCACCCACAGCCTTAATCTTAAAACCCGCATCTCATTTGCCCTTTTCAACTATATTGAGTGTACGAGTAGGATTACCCAGATTGCAAATTATGAGTATGTGTTGCATGTTGATTCTAAAATTTACGAGCATACCATTTCCATTCACTCATTCTCATTGTAACAAAGAAATTGTGATGTTTTTTTTTTTAATATTATTATTTGATTTATATTTTTGCCATGATGAGTTTTAAAACGGATTTGTTTAGTTTGTAATATTTTTTCATTTTACTTTTTTTGTGCGAAAGATTGCCATTTTAATATAACTTCACATTTGTGTTCTCTGCTTAAGGGGCTGCATTATCGTAACTACATATTTTTCTTAATAGTAAAACAAATATCTCTTAAAATTCAATGCAGTCCCATTCATTTTGTTTGTATAGAGGCAACAATAGCGAAGACTTATTTACAAAACCTAACTATTAGTTTATATCTCACACTAAATACTATTCAAGATATTGACCATTATATTATATCGCAATATATAAAAATAAAAATAAAAATTGTATTTATAAATCTTTTAAAAGTGTTAAACAGAAAAATTTAGTGCATGGCATTTGCAAGTATTATATGACAAATATTTAACTAATTTTCATTTAATTAGAAAGTTAATAAAAAGCGATTTTAAATGTTAATCTTCTTAAGAATAAATAAATTAATAAAATTTAAAAATTAAAAACTTGTGTTTTCTTTAGAATTATAGCAAATTATTTGTCAAATTTCAGTTGCCTTAATATACTTATGTTTTTTTCCGCGACAAAACTACTACGTCAACTTTCCTTAGTAAACGGAATGGCTTTGTCCAGACTCTAAATGAATGCCATCGTATTTTCACAGATGGCTCATGAATCGGACATTGGGTTTTAGAACGTGAGAATATTCGACTTCCCTACTACTTAGAAGAGCAGTTTTACGCAAAACCCAAGCGGAGGTTTTCGCCATCCTAAACGCTATATGTTTTATTCTGGACACCAGGTAGAGGGCTAGATTCGAAAGACTGAACACAGTCAATCTTCTGGCATCCAGGCATCCATTCAGAAGATTTTTTTTAGGACCCGAACCTGCCTGCATCTTGGTTTTGTCGTGAACACAATATTCGGTGGCGCGACTGTGATTGATGCAGACAGACCAAACTACTGCGCTCGGACATTTGCAAAGGGTCTGCGTCCAGCGTTGCCGTTGACTTTTTACAAAAATGTTCCTTTTTCTTTTGAAAAATGTATCAAATGTATCTTTATTTCAGATTGTTAAATGTATCAACTGTATCAAAACAGATATATCAACTTTTTTTTATTTTTTAGTTGACTTTGAAAATTAAAATTGTAGTTTTTTGTATGAAATCTGACGTCTCACGGCACTTAAGATGGATATAAATTTCCACCAATTCAATCCAATTATTTATTTTTAAATAGAATAACGCACTCACGCTTCACAGGGGGTGTGATGTAAGAGTCATCACACAACAAAACTAGACACCGAAGACCTATTCCGATCCCTGGGTAACCGGTTAAATTTTTACTCAACCTGTAGACAAAAAACCTTAAGACTTTCCCTTTTAAGGCCTTTGAAGTTTTTACAGCCTATTTCCTCAAAAGATTGGAAAAAGTGTCTTTCTAAGAATTTCCTACGACTACGTGAAATTGCCTCGCGCTCACACAATATGTGCCGTATATCCATAACAGCCTGCAGATCACCGCAGAATCTGCAGAAGACAGTCCGAGTCTTTTTGCATGTTTTCGCAAGAGGCAATATATGCCCTATCAGGATTCCTACTAATATTTTGAGCTTATACCTGCTAAGTTTTATAAACTTCCTGGAGCTCTTACAGTCGAGAAGTAGCCATAGAGCTTTTGACCCCGTGTGTCCCCAAGACTTGACCACCTTAGGTTGGCAGTACTTACAGTTATTTCCCCTGATTATGCAGAGAGGATGTTGTATGCCAACAACCTCACGACTATTGAGTAGCCCTCCTATTGTTGCAAGCTCATCCGCCCGCTCATTGTCTTTAATACCGGAATGTCCTGGAACCCAGGATAGTCTCACTCGGTTTTGATTGCATTTCTTGACTATATCAGAATTTATGTTTGTTGATACCATTGCCTTAAGTGCGACCTGGATGTCGATGTAGATGCCAAAATCTCTTCCGGAAATCGATTTCATCTGCATTTGCTCAGCCGCCTTGAGAACCTCTGATTGAAAGACGCTGCTTGTGCCCAGTAGTCTTATAGACACTCTTAGTTCTGAATCTTTTCAGAAGATCCCAGCCTCTGTTTCCTCTGTTGTTTTCGAGCCATCTGTAAAAATGGCAATTTCTTTTGATTTGTCATAAGCATCGTAACAATCATCACTTTCGAAACTATAGTTTTCTTGGTGGGTGGAAGATCCGGATATTATCCGGGTCAAGTTATGGACATGACAAATCCACCAAATGACTTTTATTTTATAGTCCATATTATAATTTTAAAAATAAGTTGGTATTTATTCTTAAAATTGTAAAATAATTTTGAAATAGCAAAACACAAACTTAAGTCAGGTCGTATATACGTGAAATATTCTGAATGTTATGAAAACGAACAATTGATTCTACCAGATTTAAAAATTAATTTAAAAAAATTAAAAATATATGACAAAAGATAGAATTTGCAGATTTTTGATGAAAATTTAAAAACGTATCAAATCGAAGAAAAATAGAAAAAAAAGTATCTATGTATCAAATGTTTTCACGGAAGCAAAAATGTATCCAAATTGATACACTTGTATCTTTGTGGCAACGCTGTCTGCGTCTTTCCTTCTATCTCTCAGGAGAATCGACTGCAGGCTGCTTGCAGGAGTCCTTTGGGGCCACCAAGCTTTTGCTAAACACTTAAATATGACTTGAGCTACACCACCACCTGTCCTGCTTGTGGTGAGGAGGATGACACATTAGTACAATTCCTGTATTAGCTCTTCATCACTAAAGATCCTTCTCACCTTTTTTCGAAAGGCGGGAAAACTAAGTACATTAATGTAAGACAACTTTACAATTTCGTTTTAAAAAATAAATATTAGGCGTAAACGGCCCATACAGGACCTAAAGCCTAGCTTCTCCAACCATTGTGTGTGCGAAGTTATATTTTTTTTTGACACGAATGGAGGGACCTACAGTTTAATGCCGATTCCGAACGGCAATTTATTTTTGAGAAGCTTCTCATGACATTTCTTACTCTTGGATGTTTGTCAGACGTTCAAAAGAGGTGGGGCAGCGAATAAAAACTTTCAGGTGGTACAGGTCGGGATTTGAACCAGCGACATCTCGCTTAGTGGTCCAACGCACTTAACCACTAAGCCACTGCACCCACACAATTTCGTTTTACAGTTACTAATTTTGATCAATTAAAACGCGTGGATTTTATTTTTCAATAAATGGATTCCTTTTTTGCCGTTTTTTGCACACATGGAAGCCATTGCGGATCTGATATTCCCCCGGCGCATTTGATGATAGGGGTGATTGATCCTTAGATACAAATGTATACCGCCAAGGAAAAAGTCAAAAATCATTATATGTAAATAGTTTGGCCTGTCTGCAACCCGAATAATGTCCGGTGCCAGAAGCCCCGACACAGGTTCAGGACATATAAGAGCTTTCTCCGAACCTTGGCAAGCAAGTTCGTCGGTGATCTTATTTCCAGTGATTTCAGCATGGAACCAAAACATGACTCAGGAAATTTATTCATCTATATTGTGTAGATGCCTAAAAAGGAAAAAAGCCAGACTTTGTCGAATTCCACGAAAGCACCTGAACCCTAAATAAGCAACGCTGAATTTGCGTAACAGCTTATTCCACCGAAAAAACGATGCCTATGATAGTATTGGTCTTTTAATTGTCAATAAGTCTTTTGGGTGACTCCGTGTTTTGACTAATGCACCTCTGCACTGCCAGAAAGCCTTAGGATGTCTTCTTCTCTTAGAGTGATGCTACCTTATGTGAACTAGTTGATAGAAACCCGACAATTTCCTCCTTCTCAGCGCTTTCCTACAAACAATCGCGGGACCTAAATCTATACGTATTGAGACCAGAAGCGTTGAACGCGGTTAGCAGAGAGTCGACCACCATGCACCATAACAGTGGAGACTTTCATTACATATCGGCTGCAATCCACATCTGAGTGAGCCCCCAAAGTGTCTCGCTTAAAGAAAACACTAAAATAAAAAAAATTTCCCAACCACGAAACTCTAGAAAACATGCGAAAGTAGATCATCTGAACTCTTGCAAATATGCGCCAGATGCGCTGTCGTGTGACAACTTTTATCTTAAGCCAATTCTGCGCAAGATAGGTGTCAACTTGGAAGACACTGTCTTCAACAGATCGGTCCAGCTACTGCGGATTATATTGATTTCATCGGACTCTCTGAACGCGCTGTGATAGAGGCTTCGGAAGCAGATTGACTGCGTGTCTCAGGTCTCACGGGTCGGGAGCCCGTTAAGTAAGTAAGTATAACAATATAACAGCTTAAGCTGTCTTTTGTTAGTAACTAGCGAATCATTAAGTAACGTTAATTCAGTGTGAACGTATTTTACCAAAAGAAACAATTTTTACCACAAAGCCTTCACATTAATGAAAATCGTCTGAAAATCCCATGAAGTAAAAAAAAAAGAATTGAGACACAATTTAAAATTTTCTTAACGAATTTTTCATTTTTATTATTTATTAATTTCTTTGCTAAATTGAGCAAAAATTATTAAATCAAGACATAATAATAATAATTTATTATTAATAATTTGCTTTTGTTTTATCATTTCAATATATATTTTCTTTTGTTTTGTTTTTTTTTTATATATATATATATATATATATATATAATTTTTTTGTTTTGTTTTAATAATGATATCTATTGATATATTGCATTTAGGTTTTGGTATTAACTATAAAATATATATCTACAAATTACAAATTATTCCAAAAATTTGACATGAGACAAAAAACTTTTTTTGTGTGTGTGTGTGTACATGGTTTTGCAATTATTTACTTACTACAATGTCAATTATATATATAAAAAAAAACAAAGTTTTTCTATATAAAATAAGAGAAGAAAAAACTAAATGCGCCTGCACAATAAAATAAAAAAAATAATAAATAAATATAATTTTATTTCAGTGTGATTAACCATTTTGTTTTTCCTTAATTGTACACCTAGTTTTTTTTGTTTTGTTTATTAATTTCATTTTCTAAACTTGTTGGTTTTTGTTTGAAATTTTTTATTAATTGTTTTGTTTTAAATATTTGCCATTTTTGTTGTTGTTGTTGTTGTTGTAATAATTTTTAAGTCTATAAACTTGCTTTTTATATTATATATAATATTTTAATGTATTTACATTTAGAATAACGAACAATATTGAAGCGACTGCGATTGTTGACATGCACTTTTGCATGATTTGATTTGATTTTTTTTTAACGGTAATAGAAAGAGAAATCATTAATTACATCATATATTTTGTTTTGCTTTGTTTTTTTTTTACCTTCGAATTGCAATGGATATGTCTTTTTGTTTTTTAATTTAAGTTTACGTCGTTATCCATTTGTTTTAGAAATACATAAATACATATATAGATATATGTATATTTAATATAAATTTAAATTGAAATAAATATTTGCTAAGGAGTGCATAGCAAAAAACGCAGTCGATTTATATCGTAAAGTCGTGGTTGGCAATGCTTTAACATTTGAACCATTTATCGACAATTTATTAAGTTTTTTTTTTTTTTTTTGGTTTTCTTTTTGTATAAATAATTAATTTATTTAAAATGTATCGATTAATTGTCTGTTATACTAGTATTTTTTTTTTTGTTTTGTTTTTATTTTTTCGTTATTTTAATAATGTTAGTGTTCTAGTATCAAACAAATTTCGTTTATATTTGTTTTTGCTAATTTATTTATTTATTGTTTATACTAATGTAATGATGTCAATTGTCACGTTTTGTTTTTGTTTTTTTTTTATGATTTTGTTAGCATTTTTTGTTCAACTCTAATTTTGTATTATTGTGTTTTCTTTGTTAGCTTTAAGTTTAATTAAGTTTTTTGTTTTCTCTTTTCCAAGTCGAATTGCTTTTAAATTTTCATTGATTTTTTTAAATGTTTTAATTTATCTCTATGACTGACTTGGAGAAGAAAGAGGAGATGAAATAATTTATCGAGATGTACTAAAATGTTCATCATAGTCAACTACTTAATTTAAATTGGGTTAATTATTTATATATATTTTTGAGTTGATTTGTTTTTTGTTTTTCTTTTTTGTTATAAGACTAACTATGTATTTTATTTGTTTAAAAGGAATTTATTTATTTTTATTTTTTTTTTTGTTTCATTTAGTGTGAATGTGTTGTTAGTTGTTAAATTCCTTTTTTTTGCTTATGTTGTTAATTTATTTATTCTTTTCATATAGCTCTAGTAATTTATCGTAAATATATGTTTATATAAAAAAAGTTTTTTTCTCAATACTGGCATTAATTAGTTTAGTAAGTAACGTTTTTCATTGCAGATTTTTATTTTTCTTTGTTAAAATAAAATTTTTAAAAACTCTATTTACAATAATGAAAAATTATAATATTAAGCACTAACTTAGTGCACGGGTTAATTTGTTTATAATAGTTATTTTAATTTTTTTTTTTTGAAATACTGCTTTTGTTTTGTTAATTTAACTATGACTATATTATGCTGCTCGGTATTTGTTTGTGCATTCTAGAAATATTTACATAATGCTTAACTTGTTTTGTTTTTTTTTTTTGGTTTCTTTCTTAAATTTTTATAACAATTTTGCAAGTAAAAAATAAAAATTTACGTTTTTTTTTCTTTGTTATGTAATTTTAATTAGTTAAAAACCGTTTTGGCAGTGCATCAAATATTATATATTATATAATAATAATAATATGTATTTTATTTATACTTGTAATGTTTTTGTTTGATTTTATTTTTAAATGGTTTATTATTAGTTATTAAGGAAAATTGTATTTACATAAGAATATTCTACAAATAGGTACTTTGATTTGATGAAATTATTAACTAACGTTAAGTTCTAATAGAGTTGAACTGAATAAAATTTGGAAAAGAAGAAGGCAAACAGGTTGGAATTTAAAAAAAAAAATAAATAACCAGTCGGAAAAATGGGTAGTTCATTTGTTTAAAATCCTTTTTTCTCTTAAAAAATCTTTTTATATGAAAAAAAGTAGGAATCCACAGTTCTCAGAGCTTTAGATAAATTTTCGAAGAGATCTTTTGACTTTATGTTGAAATATTAAAAATAAATCCACATTTATTGTGAAGTCATCACCGATTTTTGATTGCTCTGCATTTATTGAAGTCTGTTAGATGCATTTAGCTGTTTGGAATAATTTAAGCGCAATGAATGCATTTAAAATGATGAAGTCGTTGAAGTTGCTCAAAGTATGTTATTTTTTTAAAGTCAGTTGAGGACGGTTTTCAAAGTCACAAGATGAATTCATTTTGAAGTGATTTCCAGTACTAATATTACTTCAACAAAAAGAATGCATTTAATGTGGTCAGAGAAGAATGCAAAGTATTGAAAATATTCAATGAATAGAAATGTCTCTAAAATGACGTCACATTTTTTACTCTGATTTCTGAAAATGACATCACAACTAGGGGATGCATTTGAGTCTTAAGGTGCGATCAGACGGTCATCCAAACTTGTCATCCGGATGACACCCTGACGTCAATATGACGTAGAATTTATCCTAAAGTGGTTATCCCGTCTGAAAAACAAGTTTTCTGACGTCAGCATGTCATCCGGATGACAAGTTTGGATGACCGTCAGATTTGTGTGGTGGCTTATGTGGCGTGTTTACATATTCACTGGGCTATATCTTTTAAACTTCAAATATCGCAAAGAAAAAAATATGGAACATAAAATGAATAAAGCAGAATTGCATGGTTCCGTTAACTCAAGTTGCACTTATGCTTTATCGCCACAGATTAATATGTGTAAAGTTGCAGCTCGGGCTCTTTCAACAACTTATTAGAATGCTCACAGCTACTGTTGCATAAAATTATGTGAACCGCACCTTATCGAAAATATATCGCCACATTTTTTTTCGGAGCTAAAATGTCAACGAAGAAAAGGATGGTCGGCATCCTAAGTTGTGCAGTTAGACTGCATCAAAGCGCATTTATTGACAAACGAATTTGTTTGCGGTCCCAGTGGGCATTCTTATCTATGGAATCTTAGCTTCAGTCCTCAAAATGCCTCAAAAATCAGTTAAAAAAAAAAACCCATAAGATGACAGGTAATACTCTCGAATGTTTGTCAGAATTTTGATTTTTTATGAAGCAACCAAAGCTTTACCGGGATCTTTTCAAAGGTCAATCATTGGATTTACACAATGATGGTCAGAACCGTCATAATATGTGCTTCTATAGTTTGGTGGAACTGAAAATGGGAACTGTTATATATGAAGCAATCCTGAACGTTACAAAAGCGATGCAGATGCATTGAAGAATGCGCAAACCCTATTCACAACTTACGATCAGACGTGCAAACATCAACATATTCAGGGACAGTCAATCAACTATGGATGCCCTAAGCTACTGCTTCAACACCTTTGAAAACTCAGTTCTAATAAAAAATATCAAACTATGGTTTGTTCAGGAACATGATGGTAGTGATAACCAACGAACTTGCCACAAAGGGTTTTAAGGATTGTGAGTGGTTATCGTAAAAGAATTTTTTTGGGAAATGCTAAATTTCGTTGCGGTGAAAATTAACTATAACGATGAAGGGTTATGAATACGGTGACCACCTTTACCAAAATGATCGGCGAAGTACCGAAATTAGGTACTGTGTACCGGTGTATGGAAGCTGAGCATCGGAACAAACAAAAATATACTGAAATCATAGCAGGACAAATTCGCATTTTAACATTTTAAGCCTACGCCCAAATGCCCTTCGATATCACATTTCTATTTTGTTTTACTGTGCGAGTGGCGAAAAACGATTTTGCGATTCAGTTGATGTCGAATACGAAAAATCTTTCATGGCTACTAATTAATTGAAAGCGATTCTCGGAAAGCTCAATGTTTTTAGAATCGCTTGAATCGCTTTAGAAAAATAATTTTTTGTCCACAGCTGTTCTGAACGCAATTGAACGAAAGAACGAGTACTAACTGATTATAGGTCGACCATTTTACGTTGTTAGTTGTTTCTGATGTTTTTTTTTTTTCAATTCTCTTATTAGCGGTGTATCGAATATATTTGGACGTGGATTGTTCAATTTGACCATCTCTTGATCTTTGTTTGGGGCACACTCGACAAACCACAAGAATTGAACATGTTGAAGCCTCCCCAAAGTTCATTGCGTCGCAGAAGCGATTTGACATGGAATAGTCCGATACTAAATTTTTCGAACAATTTACCTTTTTGACAAAATACATGTAACTGGTGGAAAAATTTCGTCATGACAAGAAAATGGCGTTGATACTGCAACGATTTAACGAAAATCGCCCTGTACATTCTCTGTTTGCTGGGCAGTTAGGTGAAAGAGAGTTCTCTTTTATTAATGAAATATTGTCCATGGATAAAAGTATTGGAACGTAAAGATATCTTCCGTACATCGGGTGCAACATAAAAATGTCATGACCTGTCTTCGAGTTTTTGCCAGCTTAAAATGCTCGATGAAGTCGGCGCTGACGGAAAGTTCCCATTCAAAAATCGCGTCAGTTAAAATCTAAACACGTAATATTTAGGTACATGAACATTTAAAAATACCAACTAAATGAATAAAACTGCTGAGCATGTGAAGTATTATTTTTGTGTACCGAAATTTGCCTCGCGATAAGTGGTCACGTAAGTTATGAGTTGGTTTAACCTTTTCTGGTTTTTATTTGTTCAAACCATTACCCAATAGTAGCATTGCGCATAATGTAGTGAAGATTCAGGCTTTATGACGAAGTGAAGTTTCGTTTTGATTTGGGGACACCGATGAACAGAGAAAAAAGATAATCTTTATCTGCAATTCTGTCAAAATCGCTTATTACGTCGGCATCTATAGGGACCTATCGCTTATTTAGACTTTGCTCGTGGATTTTGACAGATTTCATTGCAATGGGAACATCTACTAAAAAAAAAGAGTATTTACTAACACCCAAACAATTTTAATTTATTTTATGCTATGCAAGTAATCTGTCATTTCATCTGTCATTTGGAATGAAGTAAGTCGCTATAAGTTCAATAGTAGGACTAATATTATTTAAAATAGGTACTATAAGCCTTTTTTGTTACTGTTACTGCTTTTTGTTGGACAGTCAACGTGTTAACTCGGAATATCGATATCGATAAACATTTGGTATATTTTGTATTTGAAAAAATTGATAAATCCCAACACTTCATGCCAACAAATTAAATTGGCACTTAAGCTGGTATCGACTCTAAGGGGTAATTTAAACCCGACAAATTATGGAACTACCCAAGAACAACACAACAAAAATTTAAATATAATAATGCGTACTGTGTGTGTAACCAAGAAAATTGGAAGACAATAGACAATGTATTTTGTGTGTTTTTTTTTTAAACTCAAGAAACAGATTAGTTTGTTTTAGGTTTTTTTTTTTTTTGTAACAATACATTTAAGTAACAGATCATACTCTTCACTATCGTTTATTAAATATATAATTTACAAGTTTACTCTAATTTCGTTATTTCGACATATTGTTTGTTTTATTTTTGTGCAAAGACAAAGCCACGAAAAATGTAAAATTTTTCACGAAAAAATTTAACTAAAAAAATTTTATTTAATTATTTTATATCTATGTTTATGTTTTGGTTTAAAGAAAACATAAAAATAATATATATGTATTTATTTTTGAAATCATATTATCAATCAGTGCATAACTATCTAACAAAAGAAATTAAATAAAATTTATTTCTTTACTTAGTGGTTATTCATAAATTTTTTGTTTTTGTTTTCTGTTTTCCTATGTAAGTTAAGTTTTTAATTTATTTTAATTTCAATCTAGTATCCTTAACGTTCTGTTGGTTTTTGTTTTTCGTATATAAATTTAGAATTTTCCTCCTCTTTCACTTTTGTTATATCGTAATTCGTTAATGTTTTTTTTTTTATTCAATTTAATTTAATACTGGTAGAAATTGCGATTGATTTCATATACATTTATCTAATTAATAAAAAAAAAAAATATTTAAAATTTATAAAAAAATACAACACAATAATTATTTTTTTTGATTTTTTTTTCTTATTAACAAAATTTAACACTAAAACAATGAAAATGTTTTTTTTTTATTTTGTTTGTATATACAATAAATACGGATTTTTGTTTTACCTTAATTCATAATAACTTTACGCACTATAAAAAAGTTTTTTGTTTTTTCTTGTCATATACTATATAGATTTTTGAGAGAATTTCTATTGGTATTTTTTGTTTTTTTTTTTTTTTGCTATAACGTAATCATCACCATTTTCTTTGAAATCGTTAATTTATTTTTGTTTCGGTTTTTTTCTTGCTTAAAAATACAAAATTACAAAATTAAATAGGACTACGACAATTTATTTAAATTTTTCTACTTTATATCGTTTTTATTCGTGGATACTATTTTTATTTAATACATTTTTGTTTTGTTTTAAAATTTTTCTAAGGATGAAAATTGGAAGAGTATTTATTATTTTTTTTTTTTTTTGGGTGCCATGCGTTGTTGTGTTTGTGTGTGGTTTTTTCTTCTTCAGAATTTTTTTAAAAATTTAATTTTTTGTTGTTCCTAATCGTTGTGTGTGGTGTTTTGAAGGCTTGTGAAATTGTGGTTAAATGCGATTTAGTTTGGTGCCGAATTGCTGTGATATCTTAGTAATGCTTGTGATGAATACTTTGAAATATGATTTAGCGTTATAGTTTGATAGGGTTGCGATGAAGGCATGGGTCGAAAACTGCAGTTGGTGTGATGACTTTTCAATTTTTGCAGAATTTCTATGACAATTTCGAAAACTCTTAAACTCACCTACAAGCATTTTACAGAGAAATTCAACTCTCATTATCTCTCTTTCAAATTGAAAACCCTTCTCATCAACAACAACGTTTAATTGCACCAATGCCCACTCAAAATCCTTCCATGATTTAGCTACCTACATATTTTCCAATTACTTCTTCTTTAAATAATCCGCACATTTGCGCGCGCGTTTTCGAACCCGTTTCAGTGCGTTGCTAAATTTAAAATTTTCAGTCACGTGCTGCCATCTATGTTGCGATGATGAACGAGTAAAGTGATGATGATGATAATGTCGTTGACGCTGTCCACCATTTAGCGCCGATATCGATGATGCTGCCGACTGAGGTGATCCCGGTGAGAACTGGTAGTTCACGTGGCCGTCAGGGAAACTGTCATTGAAGGAGCTTCGATGTGACAATAGATTGTTGTCAGAAGCAGCTGTTTCGAAGCTCTCAAAAGTCACCACCGCGGGTGAGATGGATGACGCTCCACCATCTGCCCCGCTTGAAGGTGCGATTTCATCAATGCCCAGCGGCTTGTCAAACAGAGAGTTTGATGACATGTTCGTGTAATCATATGTGGGATACGTGTACGGAAGGTACCCAGAATGATGGGCCTCTGCCGAGACGACGTTCTCCCGCGATGTATTGATAAACTTGACTTCGTTGGCATTACGCTCGAGGTAGGAATTGAAGACAATATTGATGTTGTTTGACGACGACGACAGATTAATGTTCGTTGGCGATAGCGGTGTAGAATCGCATGACGGCTGCGTACTCTCTTCGGTTGAGTTTTGATTGAGATTCGTCTCCTTGGTGGAACTGCGACGGGACTCCAAAGCGCCGCCGGCTGGATTGTTGTTGAAATTGTTTTTGTATTGAAATTCTAGCGCATTGCAAGGTTGGAAAGGATAGTTCTTGGAATTATTTAAAATTATTCCCTGTTGGTTGCCCTTCGAGAGGTATTCGTGAATATCCTCGCTGGTGATCTGCAGATCGTGATCGAGGTATGAATTGCATTGAATGTAGTTGCTGCAGCAATTGTTGTACGCCTCTCCCTCCTGATGGAACAAAACTGTTGTAGATTCCTCATATTCGTCTGAAGTTCCAGCACCGCCTCGTATGTGTAGCGGACTGTCACGGCACTTGCGACTTCCGCCGGCACTGCCTCGATCATGTTGTTGCTGGTGATCGCTTCGATGCTCACCTCCTCCTGCCTCGTAATCCGTTGGAGATTTTCGAGTAGTGCCGTCCGCTAGGAAACTCCATCGGATAGGTGACGGCGAGCATGCATAATCAGGCAGTTCTTTACTACTACCGCAATCCTTCCCCGACGCTTGGTGTTCAATGGTAACCTTTGACGGCGATACGATCATTTTCCCGCTTTCGATTTCACGTGCACGATCAAAAATCGATGTAAGAGAACCCAGTTGGCTGTTCGGTTGGCTAGCATTAAGGCCTCGAAGGGATATCGATGTGTACGAGGGTTGACGATGGTGGACACGTTTTCTACTACGCATTGTCACCGAACCGGATTTAATGGAATTTTGGCGGCTAAGGGAAGATCGCGAACCATATAGACTTGTGGAATCCGTATGATAGCAGTAGTCTGAGGATGTACAGCAGGATGACGGCCTTCGTGATGTACCGTAGAGATCCTCGGCAAAGTATTGTGCTAGTTCGGTGCGCGATGACGTGCAACAGCTCTTGCGAACGAGGATTTCCTGCACCTCCCGATCAGGACAAGAGGGCTCGTGACACGTGTTGATCGATGTCGTCGATACATCTGTCGCCGAGCGATGACGTTTCGGACAGCCGGATTCGTGATGTTGACGTCTTTGTTCGCCGTGACCATGATGGTGACCATGAATCGAGCTAACAGTTCCACTTGCCCCAGCACCACCACCGGCACCAGCACCAGCACCAGCACCAGCACCATTATGGTGATGATGATGGCGTCTTCGTCGCCGGTGGTGATGATGATGTGAATGATGTCGTAACACCTCACCGCCTTCTCCCGCTGCGGTACGTTCGTGATCGTAGTGCTGATGTGCAGTAGCCTGATGCGGCGACGAATGTAAGCTGTGACTATGATGACTATGCGGTGACTGATGGTGCGGTTGCTTCTTATGGTGACGCATGGTACCGTCATCGTATTCCGGCTGCTGTTGCTGCGGCTGGTGTTGCTGGTAGTAGTGATGATCGCCGCTATGATGCGACACAGGATCATCGCATACAATGTCCTTTTCGTAGCTGCAATGCATGTGATGATGCTGTGATGATGAGGGCTGATGTTGATGGTGCGATGATTGTTGCGATTGTAGCTGTTCAGCGTTCGAATGTAGGCTAGCGGTCTCAGGAGGGGAGGCGTTCCTCAGTCAAGGCCCGCTGTTCTGGCAGGCAGGTACTTGCTGACGAAGGTGATGGGGCACAGAGGCAACGTTCCGGCCCTGCTGTGTATTTCGGCCGCCTTCTAAACAACGCTCGGATGCAGCTATATAAATGAAAGTTAAATAAGTCAAATGATTTTCACAACAAGTGTTGCGATTTTAGTTTTAAGTTTTGTGGTGCAGGTTTGTTTTTTTTTTGTTATAATTTTTTTTTTTAAATTCTCAAAATGAAAAGAAAAATCTAAGCAAGTGCATGCAAGATTAACATGCCAACAATGTTTTTTTATTATTTTTTAATTCCATTCAATCACATTTGTTTTGTAAAAAAAAAACACAAAGTCGGGGTTTCAACTCATGCTTCTAGGGTTACAAAAAAATTATTTTCTTTAAAATTAGAAAACATGCTTTTTAGAAAAATAAAAAAAAAACGTTATCAGAACTGAATTCAAAAGAAAATGATACTAAATTGAAAAAATGTTGCCGGGGAATGTGATATTGGTTATATATATTTTTTTTTATGACAAATGATGTTCCATAATGAAAATGTTTTAATATTATTTTTGGCTTAAAAATGATTTTGTTCGAATTTTTTTTTGAATACTAGTATTTAATTCCATTTTACTTGTTGCTTTGATTGCGCACATTATTGGCATTGTCTCTCTCAAAGTGTATTATTATATTTTTTTTTCAGAGCATTTTGCAAAGAAAACAATGTTTTTGGTGTAGAAAAAAAATAAATTATAAATTATAAAATTTTTTTTTTGTTTGCAGCTGTCGTAGTATCCTGTAAGAAATAATTATAAAAACAAAATAAATAAATAAATTTTTTATAGTAAAAAAAATCGACCATGATATCGTTTGGGCCGTTATAATGCGTGGTAGTTTCAATGTACATTGATTTGATTAATTTTATTGCAGTGTTCCCACATTTTGATGGTTTAAATAAGTTTTTAGTGAATATCAATTGGGTTTTATGGGGTATGGAGTATGGGAGGTTGAAAATGTTTTCGGCATTTTGTTTGCCTTAGGACCGAATAGATCTCGGCAAGATCAGACTTTTGTCAGCACATGTAACCGTATTAATGTGATTGAGTTCTATTTCCCAACAATTTCCTGTAAATTTTCAGTAAGAAAATCATTTATAGGGATTGGGGTAAAGGTTTTGAGAAAAATGGCGTTTAAATGGGAAGCCAAAAAACATCTTCTATTTTTATTCTGTTTAGGGCCATGGAAATTTGTGTTGGGTAAATAAAATCACCTTTTAATTGTTAACACTTTCTGCGCAATTCTGTCTAGAAAATGTTCTAAGTCGGTTTTGTAGCTATATCTAATAATTCTAAGTTATAGCATTTGGCGTAGTTATAAAGGGTGATCCATTTCGAGGTTCCCTACTTTTTTAAAGAAAAAAACACAGAAAATTCAAATTAAATGGAGAATGTTTATTATAATTTGAAAGAACATTTTTTGGCATTTATTTTTTGAAGATTATGTCTACCAAATGTTGGCCGTTGCTACGTCGCAGATAGTCCATCCGTTGAGTCCAATTTTCGATCACTCGTTCGAGCATTTCGACTGGTAACTGGCGAATGATACGCGTGATGTTTTCCCCCAAGGCCTGAATCGAAGCGGGTTTGTCGGCATAAGCTTTTGACTTTACATATCCCCACAGGAAAAAGTTTAACGGTGTGATATCACACGATCTTGGTGGCCAATCGACCGGCACAAAACGTGAAATTATCTGCTCACCGAAATGTTCTCTCAATAAGTCCATTGATTGATGCGATGTGTGGGAAGTGGCGCCGTCTTGCTGAAACCAAATGTCGCCGAGATCACGAGCTTCAATTTCAGGCATCAAATAGTCGGTTTTTAATGCACGATAACGGTCGCCATTGACGGTTACGTTCGCACCGGCATAATTTTTAAAGAAATATGGACCGATGATTCCACCGGCCCACAAACCACACCAAACCGTTGTTTTTTCTGGATGAAGTGGCAGTTCTTCAATCTCTTCAGGTTGCTCTTCGTCCCAAATGCGGCAATTTTGTTTGTTTACATACCCATTGAGCCAGAAATGGGCCTCATCGCTAAACAAAATTTGCCTCGAAAACGTCAGATCTTCTTTGAACTTTTCAAGAGCCCATAGAGCGATGTCGCTTGGGAAGGTCGAGCGGCTTTAGTTGTTGCACAAGCTGTATTTTGTTCGCTTTCAATTTAAGATCTTGACGTTAAATGCGCCAAGTCGTTCCATACGTCAGTCCGAGTTGCTGCGAACGGCGCCGAATCGACTCTCTACGGTCTTCGTGTACACTCTCAGCTACCGCCGCTATATTTTCTTCACAGCGTGCTGGACGTGGTCTATTCGGTCGAATATTATCCAATAATGAATGCTGGGTCTCAAAATGGGTGATGGTGTTGCGAATAGTACGCTCAGTAGGTCGATTATGTTGACCAAAAGTTGAGCGAAGTGCACGAAACACATTCCTCACAGAACGTGAATTTTCATAATAAAGTTGAACAATTTGTAAACGTTGTTCACGCGTAAGTCTTTCCATTATGAAATGCCAAACAATACTAAACAAAAATAACATGACAGCATGACACGACTCACACGTGATCTGTCAAAAAGGCTATTGAAAATAGTATCTCTACTTGGATCACCCGTTACCTCAAAATCGGAAATATTCATTTCAATTTGATATAACTTGAGTTGGAGTGTCGTAGGCCCATTTTTTTACGTCTGAAGGTTTGGTAAGATTAGAGTGACGTGGCTTCCGGGATAAGAACCACACACTTACACCGATACTGCTCCGCTTTGTTAAACCATTTGGAGCTTCTGACGAAACGAAGGAGACTTTAAATGTCAACATTGACAGTGCTAATGTGCCATCTGCTTAAACAGATCAAATCTTTAGAGCGTTTCGAAACCAAGTTTTCGTTCCATCGCTAGACACGTGATTCCACTTGTTCTTAGTTTTGTTCTTTCAGTAGCAGCCGGTCTTAGTGATATTTCAGTAGCGATTTCTCTTCCTTTTCAATTGAGAGAGCTTTGTCTAATCTCAAAGAAAAGCTGTTGGGGACGTTGTATACAAATTTGTATAATAAGTATAATAAGAGTTAATAGTTATAACAATGCTCTCGGTATTTTCCTTTCGGCAAGTTAACTACTGACAGAAACTTTGCGAACATTTGCTACTTCCAACTTCCACATACCCACTCAAATTTACTACAAGTGGGAACACCGCTCGTGCAAGAATTTCGCTTTTCAACAAAACTGAAAGTAAATAACATTTAGCCAACGTCATAGCAGTGAAGTTTCTATTTCATCTCATTTTATGAATTTATTAAATTTTAAATTATTTAATTTTTTTTTTTTTTTGGTAGAAAAAGTCACAACTATTACGTGAACTTTACGTTGAGTGATTTATTATAGAAAAATTAAAAAAAAAAAAGAATTTAATATATGGTGAGTCATTTTAACTGTACTTAAGAAACAAATTTAACATAAATGTCGTGAAATTCTTTTTCGCTTTTTTGGTCTTAACTTCGGTGAAATGTTTTTTTTTTCTTTTTAATTTTTAAAATAAGACATAAAAAAATGTTTGCTGTATTTTTTCGATTTTGTTAATTTTTAATTTTTTTTTTTTTTGTGTTTGCAATAATACCTGAGGAACTTATTCTTCCATGCGCTGAATGCCTTCGGAAACTGTCTCTATTGTAGTAACATTTTCGTATAGGAACTGGTGTGTTTATATTTGTACCATAGTTCGTATAATGACAAGTTGAGCTGCCAGCTAAACTTGTTGGACCCAATAAATTGGTGCTATCGCTTAATGGGTAGGGTCCCATTCCTTCAACCGTTAATGAAAACGAAGTGGTCCCAAAAACTTAATTTTTATAGATTTTTGTTTGTTTTTTTTTTTATATTTGCATGCAGTGTGTTGTTTTTTTTGTTGTTGTTGTTGTCGTTTATGGTTGTTTAAGCCAAATTTTTAGTTATGTTTATTGGAAATTTTGAGTTTGGTTTTTTTTTTTTTTTTTTGTATTCATCCAATATCCAGAGAAAGTGTTTGGTTTTTTTATATATTTTTTTTTGGTTTAAATGAAAATGTAATTAACGCAAGAGGATTCATAAAATGGAAAGATAAAAATTAAAGTTCTTAATTGGTTAATAATTTGTTTTATAAATTTTCAATTTAAATCACACAGAAATTAATGGACAATAACAAACAAAATAATGCAGGACATACAGTCATGAGTTGAATATGGATAGGTTTTTGTTTTTAAATTAGGTGTCATGGAGTTTGGGAATTTTTTATCCTATGAAAGTCAATATTTATGGTTACATCTGACTCAGGAAAGATTAAAGAACTCATGCAGTCCAGGTTTTGCACAGATTTTTGAAGAAAGATTATTTTAACCTCAAGCTGATTACGTAATCTTTTCTTAGTTAAATGATAATAGCTTTAGCAGTTCGCTGGTTCAAGTCCCGACCCGTACCACCTGAAAGTTTTATTTACTGACACTAAAAATGTTTTATACTAGAGACTACACTTTCGGCAATAACTGACTGTGTAGCAAATAGTAGGCTTTCTTTTGGACAATCATCCAGCGATTGCAATTAATTTAATGATTGGGCCGGATCGCCATCCTCTTCTATGCTACTGCCATTCAGTCGAAACCATCTTTAGCCACATTTTTGACAAAATACAGAATGTTAATTCTGGTGACGATGCTGGGAGCGTTACTCACGTAGCAAGGCGCATAGCTTAATAAAAACGCGACCGTAAGCGGTAGGGCGCTTTTGTTCCTTTACCAGCTTAAAAGGGGTATGACGTTTTGATAAAAGGTAATGAACGACGATCTCAAATAAGGAGTTTCAGGAATATACAAAGAACACTGATTTGACGGATGTGTGCGTCAGTGAAGATGACCTATTGGAAACATATCACCGGTTCAGATGTTCATCTAAGGGATAAATTAAATTCTATTGAGGAAAGTAAGAGACCTCATAAAAAGTAGACACATTCTTCTTTCTCTATCTCTTTATTGGCGAGGTAATGAACAGAATTATTGGGATCATGGTGTTTGCCGGATTTGACATCAGAAAATATCTGTAGGCCTCCCGGTTTAGAATCCGTTCGTCAATTAGGTGACGTTGCACCTGTGTGGAATTCTTAGGACTGCCTCTCTAGCATAGGAATGTCGTTGGCATGACAAAACCGACTGACCTGGTCGTGCTCAAATTTTTTCGAGAAGACTTCTTCTGATGTTGGAACTTCTAAATGGTAAAACAAAACTTTCGCTGACTGGAATAGCGCAATAAAATAAAAAAAAGGTTTTTGGCCAAAAAAAAAATACCTCAGCCGTTTACCTATTTCTCTTTTGATAATTATGCCAATAAAATTCCTGTTAAATAACTTTACGAAGAAAAAACTTGGGTAAACATCATTCTTATGATCATCTTTTGTGATATACCGAAAACGATTTAAGCACTATTAGACGTTTTTCTTTGGTTCGACGGGAATGATTCAAACGATCAGTATATAGTCGAAAGCAACATTGGAATGCAAGTGCCAGTGGTGCATTTTGACAAACTGAAGCGGTTGTGTGAGTTCCTTTTAAAGTTGGTAGTGGACGAAATTGTCCATCAGAACGAGTGACGAAGTTTGTTAAATGTTAGTCGAACAAGACCATCCAGATGAAATGGTATAAATACGCTGCTTATCGCCCTGGAGAAGTATCTTATCGATTAAAGTAAAGTAAAAACCCAAAGACAAAAATGTATACAACTTCATGGCCATAATACCTCCGACATACTACATGCCTACATCATATCCATATTCAATTCACTAAAACAATACACAACTTATACTAGCGCAACTAAATGCATTTAAAATAAAGTTTATGTAGCATAAAAAAGCATTACCAAAACTAATTCAACTACAAAAATAATATCATGTTCAGGCCAATTGGGAAACAATTAAAATCGATTCAACTTAAATATTCTTTTAAAGTTAAACTAAAAATTAAATATTAAAAAAAAAATTTTAAATAAAATAAAAATCAAATAATTCAAATTGAAACATTTTCATCTTCAGACAGAGACAAAAAGATAAGACAGTCAATATTTATATGTATATAATATATAATAGAGTATTAGTTAGACAGTAGTACATATATAGAAAACGAAATGAAAACAAATCATTAAAGGATAGCACATGTTTATATATATAAATATAACAAAAGAAATGTTTATATAATATTTTATGGTAGATATTAGACAGAAACTTGTTAGAAATTATTTAATTTGTATGTAGGGTTTTTTTCTTTTTTTATTTAGTTTTAAGTTATATGTGTATGCTTTTGTGTTTGGAAAAACAAAAAAAAACATTTAATATGCGTGGTGTTTGTATATTTCGAATTAATTGGTTACTTTAATTTTAGTTAATAATTTTATTTATTTTGTTAAAACATTGATCTTGATTTATAGAAAAATAGAAGTTTTTGTTTTAAGTTTTTTTATTTTTTTTTTTTAATTAGCAGATGCAATTCTTACGTGAATCATGTTGGGTTTTTTCCTCAGATACCATCAATGCGGCATGTTCGATGCCAGAATTCATACTTTGCGGCTCCAAACTATTTACGCAGTTTAGCATACTCCTGAAATTCGCACACTCTACGATTATGTTTTAAGTGTATTTTTTAAATTCATATAAAAAAAAGATATATTTAGATATATATATTTTTAGTTTGCCCTAATCGTTGTTCGTGTACTTGAGAATATTTGCCTATTGTGTGCACCAAAAAAAAAATCACTTTCATCTTATAAGTAAGGTTAGGTATTTTTAAAAGAAGTCATTTGCGGTATTGGTAGAGTGTATGTAATTTTGGTGAGGACGAAGCCCCATTTAGTCGGCTTAATATAATCTAAGAACAAATTAAACTAATTTAAAGTTAAAACTTAACTAAGATCTAAGAACTAAGAAGGATTGAAATGGAATACGGCTACGTTCAAGTTAACGTTAAAAAGTTGCGGTGGGTCTACAGGTAAAAGAGACGAGGACAAAGCAAATTGCCAATGATAGTGTTGAAGGAAATTGAATCGATGGTTCGATGAATGAATAGGATGGCAGGTGCACCCCTGCATTCTTCAAATATATTCAAGGTAATGGTGACAAATAAATAGTTAACATTAAGGCGGTTAATGAATAAGTGAGCAAGATAAATGTGTCGCTCCAATGTAGAACACGAAGAATTCTAACGTCTGGATACGTGAACACGATGAAAGGGACACCATGCTTAAGAACGTGGGGGAGAAAGTAAGGTTTGAAGAATTCCCAGATAACCTTTGAATAAAACCGAGAGATTAAAGGATTATCTCATCAATATGAGAACGACTGTCTTACAAAGTGCGAATTAGGAGATTAAACGAAGTACATTTATAAGTTGGCCGTAGGGGAGAAAAATTCTAAATATTGGATGCACTTACGCGATAGGGATACTGTTCTTGGCGATATTGAGTTATAAACAAATATTTATACACCAAATATAAAAACTACTAAGATCTTGTTAAAGAAGACTAGAGTTTTCCATTGAGAAAATCCCTTTCAAGATCGTAAATAGTAAGAACGAAGAGAAGGGGGTCCAAATGGCTACCTTCTGGGACACCAGATGTGGCTGAATATATATGAGTCCTTCAATCCCGGTTGGGGCATAGTGCGGCGACAAACATAACCCATCCTTCTCTATCTGCGCCCAGATACTTCAGCTGTGGCCACGTTTTACGCTGTGTTGCTGCTTCGGCCTATAAGGTTGGTTTCCACGTTGTTCTTGGTCAACCAACTCGCCGTGAACTTTGAAGATTCCATTCGTAGGACTGCGTCGCGATGTTGCCTCAGCGCGTGGCCCATCCAGCGCTACTTCCGCCACGATTTGCAAGGCAAGAAGACATCCATTTTAAAAAAATGGGTTGAAAACCGAGGTTAAACGATTTATATATGATCATTTGATGCGATATTTTAACAAAAGCTTTGTCGAAATCAGTAACAATAACATCGATTTCATTGCCATTTCCCAGGGCTGTGAGGACGAAGGACACAAATCCAACAAGATTTGTGGTAATTGATCTGTCTTTAAGGAAGCCATGTTGGCTAGGAGAAATATGAGACTTACATTGAAAACTCAAAGCCTTATGCACAATCGTCTCAAAGGCTTTAGGAATATGAGATAGTTAGCCGAGAAAGATGTGTTAAAAAGTGAAGAAATTTGGAAGAGACTGACTTCAGTTCTTATATCGGTCGGCAAACATGTTCGGGAAAGCTATAGGTACATTTTAAGGAGCTTAAGAAATGTAGATTAATATCAGATTATCGAAAGTAGCACTGTAAAGGTTTTTGAAAGCCGCGGTAATACATTTATTTACCCATACCACCTGAAAGTTTTTATTCGCTGCCTCACCTCGTACGAATGTCTGAAAACCATCCAAAAAATATATTGTCATTCCGAATCGGCATTATGCCTAAAAAACATGTGCAGAAATTCGGTATGCAGTGAGGCGCGCAGTACTGCAAGCAAGACACACGAGCAGCACTTTTTTTGACTTTAATGCATGGGATTCTGTCATACTTTTACCTCTACGTCATTCTTTGGCCTTCAGCCGATGTCGTTGTTGTTTTAAAATCAAAAGAAATTTTAAATTAATTTCAGTGGTGTCAAATTGTAAAAATTTATATGGAGTCACTGAGACACTTAATAGCAAGCATGACGTCAGAGAGCGATATGACGAATATTCTTTTCTTAAGAATTAGACTTACTCCTAAGTATCGACCAAGTTTGATTAGTTTTTCTAAATATACTAAAACAAATGTATTTTAGGACCATTCAGTTCATTTCTAAATATCAAGTATATAAATATTTATTTATTTAACTGACTGACTGATTGTCAAATATATTTAAACCTTTTATAAAAAAATTCTTCCTATGCCTTTGTGCATTTAATTCACCTCCTTAAAAATACCGGATTACTTATAAGATGAAGTTCCAATTTAAATATTTCCAAAATGTTTACTGTGTTCCTAAGTCCCCTAAGCTCCATGGTTTGTTAAAATCAAATCTTTTCCAATTTATTTATCTTCATTTTTTTAAAAATAAAGTTTTATAAAAAATTAAACTCATTTTCATAACAAAATGAAGAATGTTATTTTTATTTTCATATTTAACGATTAACTTAAAACATATGTTGTGCAGTATTTAATTGGAGATTGTGATACTATTTTAAGGGTCAAACACTTATTCGAGACATATACAACTTTAACTGGAATCCTGCCAAGGAGCAAATAGTTTACTAAAAAAACCCTTTTTGGGTTGATTTGATGTTTCCGATCTTTCGTCGTTTGTTCTAAAATAAAAAAATATAAATAAAAAAACAGAAAAAAAATAAACAAAAATATTGTAAAAAAAAAAAAATTAAAATAAAAAAACTTAAAATGAATGTGAGACAATGAGTCTAGTGAGTTGCGGGATTTCAATAACGAGATTCGTGAGGAGGTTTACAATGTATGTATATTTTATTGATGAACACTTTTTTTTAAAAAAAAGTTTTATTGTGATGATTGGGTGGACAGATATATATATATTTTTTTCTGTTTATTTATTGTTAAAAAATATTTAACAAGCATTCAAGCATTCATAAATATAAGATAGATTTTTCTACAGTTTTCGAATCACTCAATCATTGTTTTTTTTTTTTGTTAAATAAATAAAATTGAAAAGCATGAGTTTTTTTTTTTATTCTTGTTTTGATTGATGACTTGGAATAAAAACTATTTACTACAGCAGGCTGCTTTAAAACTTTTTTTTTTTCTTAAAAAAAAACAAGGGCATTTTTTTTTTGTCGTGGTGTGGTTCATCATGCAACTTACCCATACAGTCTACTGTCTCGAAATGTCCTTCTGTGTTATATTTATATATATATAAATTCAATTACATATTGAACATTTGAATATAAAAGAGTGGGGTAAAAATGGTCAAATCATATATGTATTTGATATTTTTTTTGTAATATTTTTTGAATGAATGAAAATAGGTTACTATCTAGTATAACAGTTTTACAAAGTCGGTATAACTTTTGGAAAAGGGCAAGGGAGTACTTTTGTATTTATTTTTTAAGTAGAATAGTTCTGTGTGTCTGTGGGAGAATGTGCTTCGAATATATTTATAAATTATTTATTGTTTGACAAAAGTTTGTGTAGCAATAATTAAAAAAGAAAAAAAAAAAAAAAATTAATATAAATATAATCAAAAGAAATGAAGAGGCAAATTAAAACTGAAAATTCTTTTATTTTGGTTTGGTTGTTTTCATGATTATTGAAAAGAGATTTTTTTACGAAGTTGATTGTACCTACTTTAATAGTTTCGAAAATATTAATTGTGTTAGTAAATAATTTATAGAAAATGTATCCACAATTAGGCGCATTTCCAATTTTTAAATTCACCCGCAGCAAATGATAAAAAGTTCGGTCTATATAAACTTTTAATTCGCTAGTCCTTTGCAGTCAATTGCAGGATATTAGTGCCACTTCTGGAATGCGAAATAAATTTCATTGTGACAACCTTTTGTTCATCTTCAAAGGCCAATTCGGTCTACGAAGCTGTAGACAAGGTGAGAACACAGACTTCTACTCTGTGCCTCCTTGACTTGTTGAGGTCGAACTGCTGACTCGTCTCAACAAATTCTGTTCTACATTCCATAGCTATGAAAAGAGATAACATACAATTAGACGACATTTCTCCTGATGAAAACCTAGTTACCGAAGCCGAGGGATTTGTAGAAGTGTTCAAGCAGTATTGACAGCAGCGGCTGAATGGGAGAGAGTTGTATGGCAAGAAGAGAATCCGCGTTTTCTCAATTTAGAAGAAATTTTACCTCCCAGCTCAGAAGAGGTCGGTATGGCTATTAAAAGCTGATTAACAGCGTGTTCGCTGGTTCTGATGATAGACTACTAACTGAACTCTTGAAATTGAAAGGAAGCATGCATCAAATAATTGACAAAGTATGGGTGTAGAAAACGATGACACTCAGCGATCCTGTGTCTAATTTTTGTTTATTCCTATCCAACAGTGCGAATGATTTGTGATGCACAGTATTCAGTACCTATTGGTGTAAATTTTGGCCGGGAAAACGATAATAGACCAAATGTTCACACTAAAACAAATCCTGGAAAGACCAACGAATTTTGAGTCGATACCCACCTGTCACATCTTCTCATCGACTTCTTTTCATTTATCGTCTGAAGCACTACAGGCCGGCGCTATCATGTGACTTCTTCAATCTCGTTCTAGAGCAGATAAAGCGCAGAGAAGGAAACATCTTCAGCAGATCCGCCCAGCTACTAGGGTATCTGGACGATATCGACATTATCAGGCGTTTCTTATGTGCCACGAAAGAGGATTTTACTGCCAATGAAGAACAAGTGAACAAGTTGGTCTTGAAGTAAAAGAGGACACGACCAAATATATGCTTATATCTGTCCGCCAGCTGGGACAAAATGTATGGGTTGATAGCAGAAAATTTCAAGTGGTTAGGAGTTCTCCTTCCTCGAGGTTAACATCATTTTCAAAAACGAGATCTGTTGGAAACCGCAAAAAGCCTAACTCGTCGTTAGGGTTAAAACTCCTTAGCTCCATAAAACGCTGATAAGCAGAAGAGACAATAATTCTTCGAATAATATATGGCTCTGTGTGCGAAGAGGGCGAATGCATAGGACAATATACAACCGGGAACTCTATATCAGCTGCATAAAAATGTGAATGCAGTTTAGGAAGCCAAAACTCGTCGACTAGGTGCTCCAAACAAAAGGATCTTAATAGCTTGTGGCTGAAGTAAGTTTGCAAATGCCAACCGTTGGGACGAAGTAAATGGAATTATCAGTGAACTTAAGTAACAAAAGAGACCAAGTATCCACAATTAGAAAAAGCAATAGATAAAAATAAATAAAAAGATAACCATTTTTACTACAACAATTAATATTTCCGAAATCTGTATAAATTGCCTACCGATATAAGGATTAAATTAAAGTACTGTCCCTTAAAAATTGTATGTATGATCCTCTTATTTTATTTTATGCTCTTTTAGTAGGTACCATGTGAATAATGTTAATAAATTTTGTAATATATTTTTTTTGTTAATTTTAAAATAAATGAAACATACCTTCCATTTCCGTGCCGGAATAATGCTAAAATTTCTTCGAATGTCTTATTTTTGGTCTCAGGAACCTTTTTATAGGTGAATATCCAAAATATAGCTAGAAATACGCTAAATGGCAAGAATGTATAATTTTCCAACGCAGTCTGTAAAATAAAAATTAATATTAAATTTTTTTTAAAAAATTCCATGAAAAAAAAAACAACAAAAACTCACCTTCATACTTGGGAAACCAATTCCGACGACAAAGTTTGCCATCCAATTGACTAGAACAGCAATGGCCATTGCACTTGGCCGCGGTCCTTGCGAGAAAAGCTCGGCAGTTATCATCCATGGTATGGAGCCTGGTCCAACGGCAAAGAATACCACAAAGCCCAGCGTCGAAACCACAGACAGATATGACATCCAATCGATCATTTCCTGTACATAACCAAAAAACTCCTATACAAAACGTGTAATAACAGTGTCCTACTCGAGTTTGAAGGCTTTTTTTTTCTGTTTGTTTTTATATTATTAAAGGTTTGATTTATTTTTTGGGTGAGTAAAAATGTTAAATAATATTTTTTTTTTTTGTTTTTTTGGGATTAAATGGTAAAAATTAATATTTTAACTCAAATGGAAGGTCGTCAGTTGGATTTACAAAAACATAAAAAATATATTTGTGTATGGATAAAAATATGTAAGTTTCTTGCATTTTCGCTTTTAAAGATTATCTGCACTGCAAGAGGTTGGATCTAGTAAATTTATTAGTCGTGTGATGGTTATGTTAATATGCAGTCGTAGCCAAATGTGGAGCTATTTGTTGCTACTTTTTTTTTTAGTTTAATACGTGCACTCATATTTTGTTCAATAAATAATCGGTCAGTAGAGAATCTCCGCAAGGTGGAGTCCATTTCATTATTTTTCGGAAGTAAGTAAGTATTTTAGGGAATATATAGGAGAGCTTCAGAGTGATCACTTATGCGGACAACGCGACATAGCTATTGCCGTCTCAAGAAAGCATCTTAATACTTTAAAGAAACTGATTCAAAAGAAGCCAAACATCTTTTCACCAAAAAATACTAGGATTCACTTATTGAACCTCTGTCTATAAGAGGTAAAAGCTTGATCTGCTTCGAAGTTGCTTAACGATTGGTATCTCCGATCGTAAGCTTTGGAAGCTGGAAACCTAACATGCGAAAACAAGAGTTCGTAAATATACATTAGGTTTAGGTACCCATCTTCTTTTGCAAGATTGATATTGGTTATAAATTTAGTATGCAGCTTTGCATTTAATTTTGGGTATATATTTTAGTAATGCATGGACTGGCAGAAGTTTGGTGGACTGCTTTGGACACAGCAACATGTCGCGGTAAACGCAATCTTTGACATATTTAGAAAGGGTGTTCCATTATATTGCAAGTTTTCAGCGGACTTAATACATGGAGGCTTCCAAGAATCATTATCTGAATCATAAGTTGGCTTCATTTACCATTCCATCTAGAAGGAAGGTATTTTCTTGCTAGATCCATTTTTACCCAGATTAGGCGGTTCAATCTGTTTAATTCCTCTTTCCGTCTTTCTAATTGTTGCTGTGTATTTCCGGCGAATGGCTAAAGTAATGCCATAAAATAAGTCTTATCTTGGCTTAAGAGAAAGGTGATCCTTTTGTAAAGACAAGCTACGTTAAGTTAAACTTTCACCCTTGATGCGTACTGAAGCAAAAGGACTGTAAGGCTGATGAATTCACTAAACATGGAATCACAGTGTACATTTTACCCGATAAGCATTACGTTTGCCTATCACTACATTCAACTTCTTATTAAAAGTGAATGCTTTTGAGAAGATCAACCGTAGGTGTACCATTTGTTTGTCCACCAAACAGAGTTTATCCAAGCTAGATCTGAAAAGCTCTTAATGTTTGTTCATTTGAAATAGACTGTAGTAATATGTGTCATCGTTGGAAACTGTAGGGCAAACATGCTACTAGGTTTAGTGTTTACTCAAACCTTTTTTTGTAGAATCTGCATGGACGGGGAAGAGAAGGTGACTATATTCCACTTTCAATACACATATCCTGCTATATTTCAAAAACGAAATCTTTGTAGATTCGATGACGCTTTAGAAGTTTTGCGCTACATAAATAGCTGCAACTATTTCAAATAAGTAGGATTTCCTAGATTCATGATTGGTCTTAGTGAGTAGACCCTCCACCATCAACCATACCAAAACAAAATGTAGAGTTATAATATTTAGAGTGCGAAGCCTAGACATTTCACGGTGTTCTTGTCGACATCGAATATTTGGTTGTCATTAACGCACATACCTGAAATTAAAGATACAAGTTTATGGATAACGACAGAAGACACACTATCAATATCGCAATATTGCAATATAATGGTTAATGACAAGGGACTTAAACCAGGAAATGAATATGAGAAACTGAGGGTACTATCATCAGCAAAAAACGGATATAATAAAAAGTAACGGACAGGAGAAAAAGAGTCGGAGACACAACGATGTTTCGGTAAAATTATCACTTATGTTGTTTTATCACTTATCTTATCACTTATCTTATCACTTGAATTGAAGATTGGTATCATCTAACCTAAATGCAAGCACTTTCGGCAAAAGAGCCTGATGCAAAACTCAGTCAAACTCCTTTGAAATATCAAGTGAAACGACGTTATTTTGAAAACCACGGTGAATAGATTTGTTACACTTTTCGGTTAGATTATGTCATCAAATAACCAGTACCTTTGAAAACCATACTGCTGGTCATAGAAGTCACCATGATTCAAGTTATTTCATAAGCTGACGATTTATTAGCGATTCGATTACTTTGGAAAGAAAGGACCGAAGTGCAATTTGTCGGTAGGAGGAGGGCGAGGAGAATTCGCATTTATTTTGGGACGGGCTACAACTTCTCTGAAAGAGCTATTTGTTGAATAGAACAGATAGAAAAGATTACGAAGTGGCTTTGGCAGAGTTAAGGAAACTTCTTCAGAATACGGACCTTGATCTACGTTTGCTCCTGTTCGATTGTGAAAATGTATCGGTTCCGTACGGAATTCAATGCGCTCGATTTCAGTGGACGTCTGGCACAATTCTGGGATTGCTAACAGCTAAATGAGTGTGGAAAAAAATTATTAAAATCTCTAAGTTTCCGGATGATGACAATGTTTTCCAAGTGCAAAAATTGTCAAATCAAATTATACAAAAATTACACTCCCGGCGAAGAACAGCCATACTCATTGATAGCCAGGCTCTATTTAACTCAATATTACCTTTAAATTAGTGTAAGTGGATGCTAGATGTGTTCCAGCTCATAATAACATTTATGAAATCGAAAATGCTGACGAGCTGAAAAGGAAAAATTAAGCTCTAGACCGTTCACTTTTAGAACCAGTTCACATTCGGCTGGAAGCTGTCGAGGCTCAAAATTTCTTCAGAATTCCTGACGAAAGCCAACCTCAGATGTAGAAGGATAATTAATTGTCTCATAACCGAAAAGGGGTGTTTGTGTTTCCACAGGCTTTATAAGCAGAACGCGATTGATATCGCCAGAATAACATGGATAATCACGGGTAAACTATGGGAGACTCCGCGGTCAAACTGGGCATCCCGTATAATGCGCAATGTCACAACTGAAAAAGGAAGAGAGCCGATTGCTTTAATTGCTGCCTGACTCTTCAAACAGATGATTATTTTTGCTGATAAATAGAGCGAGAGGATGGCCTGAAAAATCTCGGCATAAATCTCGGCTTGAAAGACACTGACTTGATCTGTCAGTCGAAAAGACTGGTAAATATTAAGTCCCTCCGAGAACACGCTAGCTCCTGTACCTTTCTCTGCTACCTTTATGGGGGAGTCCCAGTCCTGTCTTCTCGATGTCATACCTGGGTTTCTCGTAATCAGTAAGCGACATGAGTCCTCTCCGCTTAAAGATTTCAGGCATTTCTTAGTCTGAGAGAGTCTTTTTCTACCACGTTTTTCGTGAAGAACTCAATAGGCTGCATTTTCAAACGCGTTTCCAGATTAAGTTGCGATCTGGATTTAATTGAGCCCGTTCTACCCAGACAAGCGGATGTAAGTCCCATTTCTTCCCAAAGTCATTTCCTCATTATTTCTTTGTCATTTCTTTCCGTTTAATTCGAAATACCATAGCCTGTGACTAACAAATACAGAATTACAAATAAATACCGACTTGAAATTATTTAACAAAACCAAATATGAATTCACTTTATAGAAAGGGAATTGAAGTTTTAAAAAAAAAATCACTTTTGACTACGACTGTTAAATAATGCAATTAACTATTTATTATCGTCTACAAACCATTAAAAGTTCATGACTTTCATACGATATTTCACGATGCAGCACACCTACATTTTTCTTTGTTTTTGCTTTCTATTGTTCATTCTTTAGTCTCGTCAAGTGGAGAGTTTTTGCTCGTCGTAGGTTAATTTTTTTTTTTTTTTTGGTTACAAATAAAAATATTCTGAGCGAGTATTTGAGAAATAAATACTTATTTTTTAACTGTTTTGTAAGTTATTTTCTTTTTTTTAATTTATAAACAAATGCACTAATTCAAAAGAAAAAAAATTAAATCAAATAATATTAGAAATAAAAATAGATTGTGATATTTTTTTTCACTCGTGTTAAAAAGTGTTTCAAACTAATTTAGTATTACGTTATTTTTTTTTTAGTTTAATTAGTTTTTGTTGGCAATAGCTCGCAGTGTATTAAATTAGCTAAGATTGTACTTTTAAATATTTTCGATTGTATAGTGGGTGAAAATATGTGAGTTAAGAATTCATTTGTATAGATACAATGTGTTATTTCTTAAAAGTTAATTTAATGTGGTTATACTATTTTTGTTTGCACTTTTGCTTGACAAAAAACTACATAGAAACTTAAGATGAGTATAAAAAAAAAAAAAAAAACGAAAAAAGTAAAATGGTTAAATTTTGTGGCAGTTTTTTTTCCTCGATGTTTTTTGTTTTCATTTTTTCCAACCCAGTGCAGAATGTATACACAGTGCGTTTGTTTTTTTATTTCTGATTTTATATTTTGCAAAGACGCTGTACACAATTTTTTCTGATGTTTTTTTTTTAGATGTAAAATAAATTGGCGATACCAAGTTGTAGAGTGGACAAAACAAAATAAATATAAAATCAAATTAAAAAAGTATATTTTTTTGTTTGTTAAATTTATTAATTGTTTTTGTTTGTTACGGGACAAAAAAGCCTGGCAAATCGAGATAAGTTTTGTTAGAAAAAAGGGACGAGACAGCTAAATAAATGAGTTTTTTTTCTAAATATTTTGTTGAAGATTTTAATTTATTTTTTGGGTTCTTTTTTACAATAATTGCGAAAAACTGAACAGTGTTACTAGACCTTACAGAATGAGAGGTGACGTCTTTTCTAAAGTGGACGTAGAAAAATTAATTTAAAATGAAAAGCTAAAAGAAGTAGTTTTTTAATTTTTACTTAAGTCTAAATTAAACTCTTTTCGAGACGTCTTGAATCGAAGAATATAATTAATATTTCTTGTGTTATTAAATTAGGTCTTCAAATGTGCTAAGCAGTTTTTGAAGCTATGCCTAATAGCTATAAAGTTTTATCATTTAGAGCAGTTACACCCCAAAATCGAAAATTGTCGCTTTTAAGATCTACTACTTGGGTTAGAGTGAGGGTAGACCTGTCCATCATACCATTTGTGTTTTGTTGGACACCCAGGAATTTTGTTCTATTAGACTCTATATTTTTAACTTCGAGGTAGTTCGGGACTTTATCTACCTCGGCTCCGCTATTAACTCTGATAATGATATATCGTCAGAAATCAAGCGAAGAATTACACTTGCCAACCGCTGTTACTTTGGCCTAAGGAGGCAATTGATTAGTAAGGCCTTGTCGAGAAACACCAAGGAGACTCTCTATAAGACCCTCATCATCCCAGTCCTGCTGTATGGCGCAGAAGCATGGACGTTATCAAAAGCGGATGAAGATCTCCTTGGTCGTTTCGAACGCAAAATTCTTCGAGTGATTTTCGGTCCCGTTTGCGTTGACGGGCTTTGGAGGAGGAGATTTAACAGCGAACTCTACGAACTGTACAGCGACATCGACCTGGTCAGAAAAATACGGATTAGTCGTCTAAGATGGCTGGGACATGTAGAGCAAATGGACACCAACGCTCCGGCCCGAAGAGTCTTCGAATCCAACCCGGAGGGACAACGCAGTAGAGGAAGACCTCGCCTAAGGTGGCGCGCGCAAGTGGAAGGGGACCTCAACCAACTTGGAGTGCGCAACTGGAGGCAGTTAGCCAAAGATCGTGCTAACTGGAGAGGCGTATTGGTTGAGGCCCAGGTCCACCCCGGACTGTAGCGCCACCTAAGTAAGTGGTGCGACTCCCTGATATACATATGTACATTTTGCCTTATATAAAGGAACATTACCTACTGGAAACATTTTTATAGTTTACAATTAAGTGACTAACTAGCCGCCGGGACTACGATAACTGCATCATACGTTTGCTTCGTCAGAGAATATGTAGTACGTATGCGAAGGAAGGAGCAGTCGTCGAGAGGTTAGTCACAATAAAACTTGTAGTTTAATATTCACCTACGTGACTGAACCAAATAATAAAAAAAACACAAGAAATTCAAGGCGTAAACGGCCCATAGAGGACCTAAATCCTCAAACTATTGTGCAAAACTACATTTTTTGACACGAATGGAAGACTACTAAAGGATGACTACATAACCTTAAAACCGCTTTTTTATACACAAACGCCCAGGGGCCTATAACACAATATCACAAGTGCTTGTTGAACAAGAGAATTATGTGAAGTTTCTTCGAATATTTTGCTTGTAAAACAACCATACGTTGTATTGTGATATAGACCTCAGGTCTTATGTTGCTTTTATATACATTAAATGAAAATAACCTTTGCTAAAACAACTTCTGACTGATTTATAAATAAGTCACATTTTATTTCAAACATTTTACTATATAGACACTTCTCATTAAAACTTATTCACTATTTCAAAAGGAACCCAAAATCACAAAACAAATTTCTATTCCATATAAACCAATTAAATTAGTTGATTTCAGTTTAACCTTTGGTAATCTCACAACTCATTTATTTAACACCTTAAACCTAATTACAACACCAATAACTACAAATAAAAGCAATGAACAAAAACAATTAGAAACATGTAATAAATATTTGTTGGTTGTTTGCCTTTTTTAATTAAAATAAACAAATTTAAACAAAAACAAAGCACTTAATGTAATACCAAAGCTAATAGCATTTATAAGCAACTTGTTGTATATTAAATTCAAAAAAAAACTACATAAATATATATTATTTAGTGCAGTATTATGTGAGTTATTTTCGTGAACGAAATGTTTGTGTTTTAAGTATGTACAGAAGAAATTCTGTGAATTCATCAATAAAAGCATAATTAAATAAGAGATTATTTGTATTATTATTTGAAAAAAAAAAAAAACGTATTCATTCTAAAATAAATTTAAATTCAATTAAAATGATGAATTATTCACAAAAAAAAAAAACAAAAACTTTTATTATGCAATAAGACTCGTAATTAGTTTGTTTTCTAAGTTTTATTTGAAATAAAATTTTTAAATGAAACATGCATGTGTTTATACATCATAATCAAATATGATTTTTAAAAAATTAACCAAACATTTTGGCAAAAACTTCAAACTTCAAAATACATTAATATGTAGGTATAGGTATAATATATTTTTTTTAACGTTTTCATTATTAACAGAACGCATTTGCATATGCATACAGTGTTGGCCAATAATTTAGCACCACTTGTAGTATTTAATTTCACATAATTACAGTGTGTTCCTTATTGAATTGAATTTTTTGTTCCGGGATGTTTTTTTTTGTAACAGAGAAGATTGCCAGGTTGTGACCTACCTTAGAGAAGGCAACTCACATTTATTCTGTAGAGAGAAACCTAAACAATAAATTGGTGTATTACTTATTAAATAACTCCAGCAGACAAGGAATACTTCAGCACGCACAATGCGAAGAAGGAAATATAGGTTACTTCCGGAGGTTAGCAAAGAAATTTGTTGCTGGCTTTAGGACCGGAACTTCGAAACTGCCGAGGAAACCTAGTCACCGACGTGCAAAAGGAGAGTTTATACTGCGATCCTTCGCAAGAAAAATTCTTCGGTGGATATTTGTTTCGATGTGCGAGGAAGGAAAAGATACAACCGCTAACTCTATGAGCTGTACCAAGATTTGGATGTAGTCCAAGAAGGCAATGCTTTTTTGTCTTCAACGTGTCTTCTACATGGGCTCGGCCACATCGAGCGAATGGACAACAAAGCTCCAGCCAAAGGGACCTTCGAGTCCCAGCTCCTATGTTCGAAACTACAAGAAAGACCATTTCAAAAGCCAAGCCATCGCGGATGCCAGAGCTAATTTTAACCTTCAACTGGAACTGAACTAACTTGGAGTCAAAAACATGCTGCTTATATTAGGGTTGTCAACCCCATCCGACCATTCTAAGTATTGGCAAAAAAAACCTACCAAACGTGACCATATGACGATATCCGACTAAAATATAGCGCTTGATTTTGTCTCATCAAGCTCTATCGATAAGATGGCACAATAACCTAAAATATGATGAGCTGGGTGATCTGACTGTCGCCGAACTATAGTAATTGACTTTGGAAAACTTGGGAAATTTATGATGGAAATACTCAGCGCAGAAAATAGAACCAAAGTTGTTCAATTTTATTTTGAAAGTCGGCATTCGATTGTTTAGGCATAAAGTTCATACAAAAATGTATTTCATATTCGAAATGCGCCAAGCGCACTCCAACAATTAAATACTTCTCGGGTGCAAGCAAGTATTGGGTTACACCTTTTGCCATGTAAGATTTAATTGGTTCACGAGTTAAAACCAAAGATGCACAAATACGCATTCAATATGCTTGGTGTTTTCAAGAATTGATCCGAGGGAACAACGATGTGGCTGAATGTGGATGCAGAATAATTGTTGAACATCAAACACACCCACTTAGATGCAACATTGGACCATATCATTTTAGAAACGACGAACAAGTTGCGGTTAATGTATATGGCAATCAATGGCGGACAATGAGTGAACATTTTTTTAACCCAGAGGTAGATGGAGCCCAAGATGGAGCCACAGCTCGTCCAACTATGACGCTCCTGAGGAAAATTTTTGGCGATCGAATAATATCGCGTCTCTCCGATTTTCACTGGCTGATTTAACGGCTCCACATTTTTTTTGTCTTTTCTTTACTTCTTTACTGGATCATTCTGATGTATGCCTAAATAATTAAGGATAATAAACACTACAACTAACTTCGTGCTTTATTATTAGTCGCCACTGTATGTATACTAAATATTTAAACATTACTTGATAGATAGTAGTAGAGAATATTTTGCAATACAAACCGTTTGGGGTGTCCTTTATGTACTTTCTTACCATTTTTTTTTTGTTGTAACAAAATATATTTACTATAGAGATTTGTACTTGCCTTGATTAAAAATGAAATCGTTATGAATATCGAGAATATGAACATTCCACCTAAACCGTAAAGATGGAGAGTTCTTCGACCGGTACGGTCCATTAGGGGGATGGATACCAAAGTCATTACAACCTGAAAGGAGTGAGTTAATTAGTATTAATTGATTAAAGTAGTAAAGGAGAGAATAATATTTAAGAAAAATATATTTTAAGAATGTTACGTATACAAAGGTACACCTTGGATGGTTTTAGTATTCCTTCAAAGACTAACTAACCAAAGATGTAATCTAGTGAAAAGTACCTGACAGACTTTTGTGGACCTTAAAATAAACTGGCTTTCGGGCGGCAATACCTGAAATGTAGGGCCGAATTACGACATCAGTGAGCGAGTGTATAACTACCATACGTTACGGAACTATCGAATATGCACATTTGGGATTATGTTGTACGAAGCTTGACGTATCGAACGAAACTTTGTATTTGTACCAGGAAAACTCTAGTACATTAAGTCTTAAGCAAGAAAAATGCCATATTGTGTTCTGTCATTCATGTTTTTATGTGAAATTGTGAAATTTAAAAAAATAAAAACGATTTAATAAACTTTATCAATAAATATAGATATTCTGCTATATTTTCCGTTGTCCAAATCTTCTGCAGCAGAGTTTAAGAAAATATTTTCGCCAAATCGGAGTGCACAGCCATAATACTTTCCTGAATCATATTTATTATGTTTAAATTAATTCTGTAAACCAATTAAGTTCGTATTTTTGAAAACCTACATCTGTCGAATCTAAAAACATACGATCATTGACTAGGAAATTTCAAACAACCAAACTCGATACTCGATAGCATGATCGATAACTGAACCAGAAATGCCAAACCGAAATATTTCAATGATATTTTGCTCGTTTACTGATGCGGTAATTCGGCCCCAGATTTTACTAACTTTACAATAGCCACACTTTATCATCAAATATTTTGGGTTCTGGTCGACCTTAAAAAAATCTTAATGGATAATTGGCTCTGGGGTGGGAAGGGTCGTATTTGTACAGTCCAGAGTACTCGTGAACAAATGAATGACAGTCAGGTCGTGATTTAAAATCCAACCAAGGCTTCGTTCCAGCTCGCCAAGAAACATAAATATACAACTTTGTAGCTATATCGTTCTGAAGAAACTCTTCTCTGTGATCCCGGTCAAAGAAACATTGGACGGTATGAGAAAGCCGAGGAACGGCTAATCGCGAATCGTTCGTGCTAGATGCCTTTTCCATCTCAGGCCCACATTTATGAAAGGGGGAATTTTGCTGCAAGAGAGATAAGACTAAACTTGCATGTAATACATCTAAGATACAGGACCTTAATACAGTCCATATGCGAACATTGCCAGTTAGTATATCATCTTGGCAGCCCTGACAATACCCTTTCGAGCCTTCAGCTTAAAAGAGTCAAGCAAGTAAGCCATGTCTTGATCATATATAGTCATATTTAATAAATGTATGTCCTTGGAGGCTTGTTAGGAAAGGACTTCTAAATCTTCAAATCCTCAAATTTTAAAAATATTTTAAGTAATTAATTTGTGGTCAGTAGCTAGACTCCCCATGCGTCTTTCTGTCCATTGTAGCGTGTTGTAGGCGCAAATATGGGCGATTAAAAAACTTCGTATATTGGCTAAAGAAAAACCTGATATCTATATTTTCTCAGGACAGTCAGGCTGCAATTAAGTCCTTGGAATCAGTCTACAAAAACTCCTTCATAACCCTGACTGCCGATCGTATCTTCGTGAGATGATGGAGCAGTAAAACATTCCCCTCTAATGAGTGGTGAAAAAGGATAATGACAATTTCGTAGATCCTGAATCCTAGTGCTATCCCAATGGACCAAATATTAACCTAAGTGTAGCGACCACTTTCACCTAATCCAAGCCTTAAACTTCTTTACTAACTAATTAGAAAAAAAATCTTCAAACTTACCATGATAGCACCAATGCCGATTGTTGCGAATTTGGCGCTCTCCTGCGTTAGTCCCGAGCTCGTAAATAGTGACGTTGAGTAATAAAACACCGCATTGATACCACTAAACTGTTGACTTAACTGCATAACAATTCCGATAACAAGTGGAGGCCTTAGAGTTGGCGAACAAATCAACTCCATAGTTGATATATGACTTTCGGATTGTTGAGCACGCTCTTCGGCACGCATTTCTTCGATATCTTCTTCCACTGAGCTGGAAGCACGCAATCTTCGAAGGGCTATCAAAAGTTCAATTCAATTACTATCCATTTCCATTTGGATATTTAAATAAACAAATAATACCTTTTCGAGCCTCCTCTTCCCATTGTTTTGTTATTAAAAGGTATCGTGGCGATTCCGGACAAACCGGCAACAATATCAATTGTAGTATTGCTGGACATATGGCTAACCCAAGTAGAACGGGCCAGCCTTCATTGGTTCCTAAAATTTGTTCTATTCCCAGCACCTGGGATAATAGTAAACCTACTGTCACAGCCAATTGATTTACAGTACCTAAGCCACCGCGTAGATTAAGTGGCGCTATTTCAGAGATGTACATTGGCACCAAAGATGTGTTTAAACCTGAGAAAAGAGAGTTTCAGTAAGTTTTTTTTTTGTGTTGTTTGTTTTGTTTACTTACCGCAATTTACACCAATAATAAACCGGCCGAGGAATAACATTTCATAGGAATGACTGACTTTGGTAAATCCCATTAGGCAAGCTCCCGATATGCCAAGCACGTTGTTTAGTAATAGTCCCCCTTTTCTGAAAAGAAAATGTCAGTTTTTGTGAGATAATGGAGAAAACATCGTGATTCCTTAAAGGATTTGCATCTGGTGATAGTTGATTTTGAAAAATCATTCGACAGGCAACAACGGGTTCTGATATGGGTGGCCCTAACGCAACGATAAAATTCTGAAACCTACGTACAAATGATAACAGTACGAGGGTAAGATGTCACTCTGGAGTTACCGAAGAGTTCCCAATAAGATTGTGTTGTACTTGCGGAGGAAACGAAAAACTTCGCCACGCTGCACAGTGTTCAGTTTAGCCCATCTAAAGGGTGATTTTTTAGCTGGTTTGGTTTTGGCAACACTGGTTTTGACAGCTGACGTGTGTTTAGTACCTTGTGTCACTGTCAAACAGCTTCAGTTTGGTTTGCAATTTAACCATGGATCGTCTTACAAATGAACAACGCTTGCAAATTATTGAATTTTACTATCAAAATTCGTGCTCGGTTCGAAATGTTCATCGCGCGCTGCTTCCATTTTATGATCGGCATTCTCGACCTTCTGAGCAGTCTATTCGGAAGATTGTGACCAAATTTCGCACCAAATTTACTTTGTTGGACATTAAACCACCAACACGTTTACGTACTGTGCGTATTGAAGAAAATATTGCGGCCGTATCAGCTAGTGTGACAGAAGACCGCGAAATGTCGATTCGGCGCCGTTCCCAGCAGTTAGGCCTTTGTTACAGCACTACGTGGAAAATTTTGCGGAAGGATTTGGGCGTAAAGCCTTTTAAGATACAGCTGCTGCAAGAACTAAAGCCAGCCGACCTACCACAACGCCGAATTTTTGGTGAATGGGCTCTTGGAAAGCTGGCCGAGGATCCGCTTTTTTATCGAAAAATTGTGTTCAGCGATGAGGCTCATTTTTGGTTGAATGGGTACGTAAATAAGCAAAATTGCCGCATTTGGAGTGAAGATCAGCCAGAAGCATTGCAACAGCTACCAATGCATCCCGAAAAAGCCACTGTCTGGTGCGGTTTATGGGCCGGCGGCATTATTGGGCCATATTTCTTCAAAGATGATGCGAATCGCAGCGTTACTGTCAATGGTGAACGCTACCGAGCGATGATAACAAACTTTTTTTTGCCCGAAATGGAAGTTCTTGACTTGCATGATATGTGGTTTCAGCAAGACGGTGCCACATGCCACACAGCACGCGAAACAATGGCGCAATTGCGAGGCGAGTTTGGTGAACAGTTAATTTCACGTTTCGGGCCGGTCAATTGGCCGCCTAGATCGTGCGATTTGACACCATTAGATTATTTTTTGTGGGGGTATGCCAAGGCTAATGTGTATAGGGACAAGCCCGCTTCGATTGACGCACTGGAAGCCAACATCCATGCATTCATTCGTGAGATACCGGCCGATATGTGTGAAAGAGTATGCCAAAATTGGACTCAGCGGATGGGCTACCTGAGACGCAGCCGCGGTCAACATTTGCATGAAATTATCTTTAAACATTAAATTGCAAGGTTCAAACTATCGATTCAAATAAATATTTCATTCATTTTTTCGAATTTTTTGTGTGTTTTTTTTTTAAAAAAGTTCTAAACCTCTTAAAAAATCACCCTTTAGCTGGACAAAATTCAAATTTCGAAATGTGTTCTATGGTCTAAAAAAAAGCTAACATTTTATTAGAGAATACTCCTTCTCTGATATCCCAATGTATAAGGCAAAAAAACATGCACACGCTACCGGAATGCCATCTCAAAGCTGCCGTTGATTGCTTTGGGGAAACTGCACTAGCGAAAAATTATATTCTGGTGCTCCATTTCTCTTGATCAGTGCAAGTTTTCCGTGGTGCCTAGAGAACTCATTTTTTTTATTCTTTTATTGTCAAACAGACTCTGCATAAAGTGATACAATTCTTAAAAATAATTTTTTGTGGACTGCAATTTTTCTTTTTAAATCGGTGAGTGATTTTGAAAAGATCAAATTTGAAGGTACAAAGTTTAAAATATCGCAGAATATCGATGGCAGCTTAATCAGATTGAGTGACTTAACATTCAAGGTTAAAGAAAAACAAAAATTACTCTGCGAAAGCGTGCGAAGCAACAAGTTGTGAACGATATATTGAATGGCTCTTGAAATTTCTTATCAATCAGTTTTTGATGTTTGAACCACAAACTCAAGTAACAATAGATTCGATGCCATCATTGCTCATGTTTTACAAGCCATTAGTAATATAGCTCTACCTGATGAGGCACTTAAAGAAATTAAAGTGAAAATGAGAGGCTTGTGCCAAAAAATAGAAACAAAATGGGCCAAAGTTGGCAGGTCGCGCGTTCTTCTCAAAGTAGACCAAGCAATAAACCATTCATAGGTCCAAGAGGCGAAAAGCTCACGAACTTCTCCAAAACAGAAGTCGAGAAGAATTGGCGTTGGCAACCGAAATGAAACTGAGAAGCGAGGGTAAAAAAGATTCGGCTTCAATTGTGAGAGAATTATCTGCAGCATCTCCTAACAGAGGTACAAAATTAAAAAGAGCTCACGACTCGTTTTGCCAGAAGCCCGCAGTGTTAACTGCAGACCAAGCACTTGCCCTCATAGCTAATACTAATCTCTCAACGCATCAGTATAAAATCATGCGTCAACAAGCCAATAACCACAATTTTAAATTCTACCCTTCTTACAATAAAGTACAGGGTGCTAAACAATTATGCTACCCCCCTGACATAATTATTACAGAACTATCTGCCGAAATAGGGCTTCAATCACTGATAACTTTTTCGAGCTTTAGATTTAAAGCAAAACCATCATTTTCAGATAATTATAAAGTGGGGATGTGATGGAGCTGAACAATTCAGGTATCGACAAAAGTTTTCTGAAGATCAATATACGGACGAAAGCCTATTTAGCATTTGCATAGTTCCTATACAATTGTACTCTGGCACTGCTGACCACAAGAAAATTATTTGGCAAAACCCATCGCCATCTTCTACGAGATATTGTCGGCCAATAAAATTTGTGTTTTCTAAAGAATCAGTCGATGTTATAACTTCAGAAGTAAAGCATGTTGAAAACCAAATTGCCGGACTCTCTCCCACAAAAGTGCTGTGGTTTTCAGATAAATGTCAGTAAGGTCGATGAATTCTCAAAACAAACGTGTGCCCTATATCTTAGAGAATATTCTTGGTATTCGATGCCTGTCAGCGTACACAAAGTTCTTTATCATGGAAAGGATATAATAGCATCATCTATTGTTCCTATTGGCCAATTATCCGAAGAAGCGAAAGAGGCACGAAACAAACACAACAGGAAATATAGAGAACTATTCACCAGAAAAACTTCACGAATTGCCACAAACACGGATTTATTTCATAGGCTTTTATTCACATCGGATCCAGTTATAACAAGCCTACGTGCTCCTCCAAAAACAACAAGAAGCAAGATAACTTCAGAAGTACTGATGTTATTAGAAGATTCCACTCCCCAGCAGCATAACATTTTAGATACAGATAGTCAGGACCCCTTTTCTTCAGATTTGTCGGGTTCAGAGGACTCTGATAGTGAATAAAGTCAATAAATATTTAAAAAAAAATAGCTTTTACTTTATTTGCATTTAGTTACAACCATCCAAGAAGTTAATCTTATCATATAGCACGCGCAATAGTTTTGTCCACCTAGATTGCTTAAATTACACACTGTGCGCTGTGTCGACAAGAAAGCTTTGAATTTGGTTGAAGATAGAAAGACTCATTGATCATAAAAATTCAATCATAACATCGGAAAAAAACGGTTTAAGCCTTCAAATTAATAATCGAACAACAATTCTAGTACAAATTTTTAGCGAGGAATGTTTATTTTCCAAGGTTGGATACGACTTACCAAGCTAAGTAAGCAATTGAGCAGTAAATACCTATTGAGAAGATCCAAGGAGTACAAAACTCTCATCATCCTGGTCCTGCTATGGCATAATAACAGGACCCTTAGGCCACGTTTCCATTTGCACGTAAAAAACGCGCGGAAGTCTTTCTTGCAGTAGCGTTTAAATTATGATATGAATTCTTGCAATTTATTATGCAATAAATATTTTACATATTTTCGCAATTTGTTGCGGAGGTATTTACACAGGATAGCCATTAATGTCGCAGGAAATTTTGTTATTTACCTTGGTGGTAAGCCGCAGACAAATAAACCAATCTTAAGTTATTTAAGAAAATACAGAGACTAGAATGCATAGGGTCAAATGGTGCAATAAGAACGACACCAACCGCTGGTTTGGAAGTGATTCTAAATATGTGGATCTATACTTGCCCGAATCAGCTTTCAAGAGCGCCTTGGGGATCAGCCAAATAGTCAGCTGAAACCCAGGTTGGAGACAACGTTAGCTCCGACTACATGTTACCCTAGAAGGACTTTGACAGACCATGCTCCTGCTCCTTACCGAACAGAGAAGAATGGAAAACGAATGATGGATCGAGAATGGATTTTGGAACAGGAGCCTGTCTGTTCTCAGAGAAATGAAATATGAACCACTCCATTAGACTCTCTGATCAAAGTAGTCTTTTCCAGGCTGAGGTTCTGCCAATCGCTGTAGCGGACCGTCCTGCATCATTGTCGGCAAGACCACGGAGTGACATTACCAAGCATTATTAAGCTGGTTCACCGCTGTCAGCACAAGATATGTCTTTGCTTGGTTCCTGGACACAGGGACGTGACCGGCAATGGGATGGCCGACGAGCTAGCAAGAACAGGACCCGAAATGGATCTTGACCGACCATATTAGCTAACGACAGTATGCATGCAGCAGGTTGACTATTTGATAATTCACGAACTATTGTTTAACTAATTTTTTATTAAAAACAAAGACATTAACCAGCCGCGAGCACAATATATACCAAGTTATTTCGATAAGCAGCAAGAACTGTCGCGAGTCAATGCAGACCTGCTTAAACCTGCAATTAATTGCACTCACAAGTACTCGCAAGAAGAACTGTCGCGATCGAACTTGATTCGCAGTTTCCACTTGTAAGTCACTGTCGGATAGACCTGTCATATATTTCTTGCGGAAGTTTTTTTGCAGGTGGAAACGCGGCCTTACCATTAGCTGGACAGCGCCTTTGCTGCATTCGATAGAGAAGTCCTACGAACTATTTATGATCCTGTTTATGTAATATATAATTTGTATCCAACGGTTAAAATGGCTGTGCAATATAAATCGAATAAAGGATGACCTCATCTTCGATGGACCGACGAGGTAGAGGGCGAGCTCCGACTGCTTGGAGTAGGGAATTGGAGACGGCAGGCTGGAGATCAGGCCAGCTGGAGGGGCACATTAAGTAAGACCAAGCGCTCTCTAAATCTTCATTTTCCATTTTCAGACAAATTCAATTTCTAACAGCATTTCTAAGGACACTCTCAGGCGCGTTTAAGGGATAACAAATTTATCTTGGGAAAAATCATCATCGTCCTATTTAAACAGAAATATATGTCACAGAATTGTTAATGTGACATTTGGACATTTGCTGGACAAAATGGTACATCAACACTGATGAGGGCATCGTCTGTCGGCCTTAACAGAAATGATGAAATGAAGCCATGTACATTGACAAATCGCCCCTTCCCTGTTATGTTATGTCAATCTGGCTTGTCATAGAATTAATGAAGATAAATCGCACTACAAGCTGGTCTGGTCTATTCTCTGTTGACACATTGTTAACCACTTCATTAATAAATTAAAACTATAACCAGAATGAAATATGAGTAGGTAATATTTGTTGCTCCTTTCCACTAAAGCTGCTGCCGCATATTTCCAATACATTCAGTCATTATCACAACCATCTGTTTCGAAGTTGACACGCCATCTTGTTAGAAACTCTGCAAATATTTGTGTCAAATATCACCCTCGCGCAAATATTATATCCCAGGATAATAGACGTTGATACATTGAGCACCGCGCTCCTCTATAAACAGTTTCAATACGATGCTGAGTTTATTTTTTTTTTTTGCTAACTCACCGTCCAAATCGATTTGCCATCCATCCACCACTGAATCCACCCAGCATACCACCGATGGCGAATATCGATACTGCCACCGAATACAATTGCTGTATGAATTCCTCGCTTATATCCTCTCCATATCGATCCTTGTACACATCCTTCATGAAATTCTCAATATTCTTCTCCGGTGCGTTTATCACTCCCGTATTGTAGCCGAACTGGAGCATTCCCAAGACGGCCGAGAAAATCGAGTACGTCAGGAAGAACGTGAGTCCCTGTAAATCAAATGGTAAAAATTAATATCTCTTATTCGGTTTGTGTGTTGGTTAAATTTTTTTTTCTTTTTTTTAAGGTTCAATTAAAAGTTTTTTTCGTTCAAAAAAAAAAAATTTCTACTTTCGAATTTTTTTCTCAATTCAATTCATTCAATCGAAAAATAAGTTTTTTAATAAAAAAAAATAATTTATATATAAATTATTATTGAAATAAAATACAAAATGCTTTTGGATGCACACACGCAAGTAATAAATGAAATTGCAAAAAGGAAAAATAATAAGTCAAACAAAATAATTACTGTTAATTAGGAAAAAATAATTTCGAAATTATTGACTTTTCTGCAGCAGCAGCAGCACATATCCGCAACATACGGATACAAAGGCTGTTGATGGGTATCCAATTTAATTTTAAATTGATTCACTTTGATGACGAAGAGAGGAAATACTTTTCACTTTACTTGTTGGTTGGTTAACTTGAGGTATTTGCTGACGGAGTGAGAAAGGATATCATTGGACGCTCGTAAATCAATAACAACACCGCTAAATGACAGGAGGCAGAAAAATATATTACCAAATTATGGTGTGTCGGGTTTATTGAATTAAATGAAATGAAATAATACTTTAACAGATGACTTGCGGGTGTTCATGTGGGAATTGTTCCGGTTAAGATCGTGCTAAATAACAATTTCGTTGAACAAAGCCGGTACCTGGTCAGTTTCCAGTTCAAGAAGTCTGGAAAGTGATCTTGGAGGAGTTCATCACCGTGTCATCCTGCCAGAAATATTCATGGATGAACAGAATCAATATACGAATGATTCTCTAAATTACTTCTCGGAACTTCCAATTGGACACCACCAACACGGTGTACAGAGGAAACAACGATTGTGATAAGTGAAAAGATAGCCGATGAAGTATCAATCTAGAGACATCTAAATGAGATGAAAGTTAACCTTAATTTGGAATAAAGACGTCGCAAAAGTCTCGCAAGAAAAAGTGCGCCAAACGTGAATGCTGAGCTGGGAGAAATATATCCTTCGTCTGCTGGTATATATCAGACTTTCAACCAGCTCCGAAATCCAAAAAGTAGCAACACGGAGAAGGATAAGTGTTTGGAAAATTCATTCGCCGAAGATCATTGACTCCCAGTCGATGACAAATAGAATCCACATAGGCGGCGTCAGAATTGTGAGGACAGTTTCCTCGGCTTTACTTTCCTGGTGTCACTCCTAAGTATGACAAGGTAACCAGCATAACGACCAAAGCTTACAAATAATCAAAAAAAAAAAAAAACGAATGTATAAAGGTAAATTGACACCAGCTGCGACTTTACATTACAGGAAAAGTATCAACAAGCCTTCACCCCAAAGAATCCATCTCGAAAAAATGGTCAGTTGGTATGGTCATATACAAAAGAAAGGATGATGCGAACCCCGTCTAAAATGCGATTTCAAGCATCGCGAAAGGGAAACAGGCTAAAATTCGGGATCAGAAAATATGCAAAAACACCAGCATTTGTTTGGCCTTAGTGAAGATCCTTATAATCCCGATCATAGTCACGATCGATTACAAAGAAAATAAGAAGAAATACATATATATTTCTGAAATCTTCATTACGTCGAAAAGCAATATGTCATTTTCTTTCCAATTCTCAAACGGGACAATTAAATTAGGTTTTTTTTTCTATTTTAAGTAATAGATTTTTTAAAGAGGCGGGGATCGATATCGGAGGATTTAGGATTTGTAAGTATGTGAGGGTGGGAGGATTTGAGTTCAAGAGATTTGAAAAGCACTTGTGATATGTTCGCTGATTTTTTTAAGTCGGTATACAGTAAGTCGCAAGTGCGGCACATGATTACGTTATGATTCCCGTAGTTTTGTCCATTGGTGTATTGGAATTTTCTGTTGCCGATTTAATTAACGCGTTTGCAAAATTACGTTTGTACAGCAATCCAGGCCTAGATTGGTATAGCATCTCTTTGTGCGAGCTAGATAATGTTTTACTAATTTAGCTTTGTTTATTTATTTATATATATAGTTAAGGTCGGTGGTTTGGCTTCTCGCATTATAGAAGTATTTTCGGGGGGTTCCACAAGGTAGTCATTTAGGACCGATGGTATATAGTAAGGAAACTTACGTCTCCCCTTAATTGAAATTAAAATAAGCGACAGCTTTAGGTGATGTCAGCTGTCAATTATTGTACAAAGGTGCATCTTCACCTTCGACATTCCTTCCCAAGATTATATCCTTTGAACAGAAAATTTTGCTACGAACGAGGGCCTAATCATTAGTCATCACTGGGCCTTTGGTTAGTTTCTTTTTAAATCATATCGTCGTAATTCAACTGACAGCTCTTAAAAAAGTGACAGTAACTCAGTATTGCGTTTCCCCAATATGAAATGGATCGATTAACGCTAGTACGACGTTGGGAAATATTGCAAAGTTATTGTCTTGTCGAAATAGTGCTAATGTTAACATCTCTGTAGCACGTAAGCAAATTAAATTACCGTATTAAGGGCTAATGCATTATGAACGTGTGACTGTTTGAAAAGTTACCTTAAATGGGTAGCTCTACCGAGGCATGATTGAGAATTAAAACTTGGACGAGCTTTGGTTCCAACAAGTTGAGGATACGAGCCACACCAGCCATTCAACAATCGACAATAATCGTGTAATCATTCGTTTTAGCGTTGCTGCTTGGCTACTAGTGGGGTGCCATTGAATGCCGATGATATGAAAACATTCCATAAACAATCAAGCACATCTTTGGTCAAGCTAGTGGAAAAAATTGTTTGAAATAATCCCACAACTAATTGGGAAATGTAATCGTTGTCAAATATTTAACAAAGGCTTTCTTGTTATTAATATTAGCTTCAATCGGCTACGGCAATTATTCGTCTTCAACAAAATTACATAAGAGGCTCAATATTCCGGTCTCTGCGTCTTTTATTATATTAAGAGCTACTAGAAAATTTAATTTGAAAAAGAATGGTTGGCGTTTAGATGGCATCTAACACACTTTATTTTGGTGACGTGAAATATTGCCAAACGAAATAATGCCAACTTTAAAATAAGGCGCCTTTGGCAACAGTACCTTGGAGACCCGCTATGCAGGATTAAGGAATTTCAACCCTCTTTCCGCAGGCGGTTCGATTTTGGAATGGAAATAATGCTAAATTTTTAGAAAAAGCTTAACTAATGTAACTTTTTGTTGGTAGACTTTTTTTTTAGCTATGTCTAAAAGTTCTCAAGTTATAACATTTTAATTGGTTATAATTCAATCTTTAACTTGAGTTGCACCACTTTCTTCTCGTTTAAGCTTTAGGAGATTCTATCCACTTAAGGAATTTATTGTAACTGGAAAGCACATATACCTAATTATTGTTATTATATGCTGATACATGACAGTGTGCTATTGTATCTCGCTGCTTTGAATCTACCCATTAATAACCAACTTGGTATATTCGACGCTTTTACATTATTCATTGCATTTAATATCGTCCAATGAACCCTCAATGGAAAAAACGGTCAAACTGCGACTTTGTTAAATGCGACTAAATACTCGTATCCCCTTTTGTCGACTTTAACAAATTAACCAGAATAAATTATCGAAAAGTATAAAACCATAAACTGTGTTATCGCAAGTGACAACATCAAAAATTCCAACTCCACTCCACACCCAACATATTGCATATATGTGGTTCTTAACCGTAATTATTTACCCACCACAATACAACATTACTCTGGTTTCAGAAAGCACAATAAAAAATCATAATAATAAAATTCACAAACAAACAAAAATGCTGGAATTTAATTAAAATAAATAAATATATTTTTTTTTTGTAACAACAAAACCAAATATGGTTGCTTGCATTTTCCTTTATTAAATTAAAAATGAACAACAACAAAAAACGGGAATTAAAATGATTTTATTTATTTTCTTCATAAACCAATAAAAAACAAGTAAACAATATAAAATTCTTACATATCTAAAAAAAAAACTATAATTATGTATATTAACAAAAGAAAAAAAAATATATATATATTAAAAATTTAAGCAAAATAATTAAATTTTGTTTGTGGTGTTTTATATTTTGATTTAGTCATCGTTATTTGGAAAGTGTGAGAAGAAAAAATGTTAAATATCTTTAATTACACAACATGGCAAATAATTTAAGCTACAAACTTGTTCTAAAAGTCTTAGCTTCCGCCTGTGCGTGTGCTCCTCGAGGCGATCCACATACTCGCGAAGTTCTTCAATTTCCTCTTTAACTTGTTGCACTGTGTCCAATTCATGTTTGATAGCTACCATATCACGTTTCACCTACAAATAAAAAAGCAAATGTTTTATAACAATTACGAGTACCTAAAATAAATAAAAAAAAAAAAACTTACCTCTGAAACCTCACTCTGGCAGCTCTCAACAGATTTCGTTAGCTCCTGCAGTTGTGTTCGTATTTCACACAAGGCGACTGTCGTCTCCAGGTGTCGATCGCCTCTCTGCAGCTCATCCAGCTTGGCTGATAGATTCATGCTCATCACGCTAACTTGCTTTTGCAAACTATTTCAATACGCGCGCACGTAAACAAACAAAACAAAAAACAAAATTCCCAATTACTATCTCAAAATATTCTCAAAACGAACTTTTATTCAACTAAAGGAAGAAAATTCTTGTTTTTTTTCTTTCTTTTTTAAGAAAAAAAAAACATGGATTCAAATTTATAGCAAATAATACGAAATGATATTACATGAATATTATGTATTTTTTTATGTATCCTAGAGTTCTACTTTGTTTCCATAAAAAAAAAAATAAAATGTATAACGAAGCTCAATACAATCTTAAAAAAAAAAACAGAATAAAAGAAATGAATAATAAGCCCTCCAGAACACTACAAGTGAAAATCCGACTACTTACAGAGAGCACAAGCATAAATTTAGCTCACAAATTATATGCAGCTGCATAATGCTATATACTTAAAAAAAAAATAAGGAAAATGCATATAGCAAACTACTACTTAGCTAACAAGTTATAATAATTTTCTGCTAACCATTTCGCGGAGAGTTAAGAAATATTTATTTTTAAATTGGAAAAAAAAATCGGTGAAATGAAATGATTGTACTATGTACGATGCTCGAGAGAGGAAATGGAAAATGATGGAAAATGCCATGCAAATTATTAAAAATGAGAAATAAAATGCATAAATGCAATCAGGGAGGCTCAGCGACCGAAGGCAGTAGCGATGGCGATGGCGATGGCGATGGCGGAAGCTGTGGTGGCAGGCGGTAAGGCTGTGGTAGTTTCGCGGACGGAAGCGGCTACATTATCCTGATGGATATGATGCATCTATGCCTATGAAAATGATTTTATCTATCAACGATGGAGATGCCGGTGGTGGTTTGGTGCTTTGATGGTAATCTATGCTGAACCTGCAGATGTTTTTCCTGTACCACTTTTTTGCATTATAATTTTTTTGTTTTTTGTTTTTTGTCGCAGTAATGCATTGCAGTCATGTAATATTAATATGCTTCCAACATGGTCGCAGCACATAGACCCACTCGCATTGGGTGAGATACGTGTGAACGCAGAAGGAACTCTTTTGTCATTTCACCAAACCATACCGAACCGAACGTTGGGTGACAACGAGAGGAACTGAAGCTATTGTGATATAATTTATTGGTGCCGGAGGAGTTGATTTTTGTGCTCAACTCTCTCATTCTCATTCTCCTGTGAACGTTATTTGTAATGGACGAGATTATTTTGTGAAAATGTGATGATTTATATTTGTCGAGGAAGAGTGGGAATGATGAACACACAATGGAGCCAGCAAAATGGGGCAACAGTCATTCATTGATATATTTTATAGCGTCTCCTTATCACATTAATTATATCTAAAATGTGAAATACTGGGTCAATTGCAGCCATCAATACAATATATGTAGTTGTTTTGGGGGTAAACACTTAAGTACATGTGATGTGATGAGGTAAAGAGTGTGTGTTTGTTTACTTTTGGAACCTAGAGCACTCTTTATATAAGTAATTCCATTGAGATATCCTTCCTTTGGAAAATCTAAGCACTTTTAGATAACGCACATTGTGCGGTTGTTTTGGTGATTTTCGACACATGAAGTAGGGGCTTTATTGACATCTTGGAATTATGACAATTTGAGATGTATCACAGCGGCTGATGATAAGAAGTAGGATTCGCAGAGAAGCAGGATGGAGGATTTTGTCAGAGTTGAAATATTCTGTGACTCGAATTGAAATAAAAGTTAGAACCAAATAAGCCCTGTTTTTTATTTCCCTCCAAATCAAACATCTTTGCGCAACACAAATTTCCGAAAATGTAGTTTCAATGTAGTACAACTTAAGCGTTTGAATAGTTGCCGTGATGGCATTCTATCCACTGTACGCACTATAACTTCACGACTGCGACAGGAAAGTGCAAATTGCCGTAATGCTGAGGCATTCAGATTCAGTAACTGGTCCATTGTGCCTTCAGAAATAAAATATCTTTTACTGTAGTAATTTAATGGATAGTTTTAGAAAGCCAAGATAGGATAGGGAAATTCTCTGCGGTGTATTTGCCTTCTCCACAAGCTTTGTATCACCTAAGCCTATTAATGCCTTACGCCATCAGGCTTTTCTCACTAGTGATAGCAAACGTGCCGCAGGTATCCTACAGACATTCGGTTGAATAAGTTTGGTATACCTATGTAAAAATGCGATTACATCCTTCCCCTGGCCGATCGAAACCATTCTTGAACTTTGATGAAAATCGACGTTAACATTTTTTACGCAACTGAAGTTCCGGCGTGATTGCATCAGGTGGGATAGCTGTAAGAGGCAAACTCCAGTATATGTTATACGAACTAGCACTTCTTTTTATAACAAAAATGGCCTTCAAGGTTGCTTTCATGATAAAAAATATCAAGGATGAAAGATTCATCATAGCGTCTAGACCAGTTACGGGTAACATTAACTTCAATTTAGCAAAGACGTACTCACTTCACAGCTTATTCTACCAAAAATAGATTCATATGCTAAGATTGACCATGTCATTCTCGTGTTGATCCTAAAGTACCCTTATTGGAGATGTTTTCGTCTCCACATGCTTGGTGCAAAGAAGATTGGCATCGCCGGTTATACCAAGATATCTAGCTTTTTTTAATAGATGCAATGTTGAGTATTCAAGAGTAAATACGAGTGAAATAATTTTTTATCGGTGCTGTTTAAATTTGGTCTCCTTCTACGTGGAATGTTGAGAAATGACACCATTCTGCCATATTAGAAATAGGACACTTGGAAGGCACTTATTGTAAGAGTTTTTCGAAGACTTTAAAAGAACTTTATGAGAGGTCTGCAAAACCCCTGGAAAGATTTATAAATGCCTCTAGTTGGTTTCACTATGGAAGTAATGATGCGCTAAGGGCATGGCAAGCGATCTGTATTGGTCCTACCGTTGCAGGCCCGGGTTTCTTTCGTCCCACTAAACCATTAACTGACCTTAATCTAAAGAGTTTAAGAATAAACAAATTCAAAGGAAAGATCTAGTTAAATACTAAAAAGACATTCAGGATTAGAATCAAGCTAAAATTAGGAGGCCAGAGGAATTCTTAGGCATTTATTCAGAAAGATAATGAGATTCAGGCAGATTTTATTCTAGATATCAGTTTAGGACCTCAGTTAAAAGCAAGTTCATCAAATGAAAAGTCTCGATCTGTGGCAAGACAGTCTTCAATCTTCCTAAAGTCTTAAGTTTCAGATCAAAAGTATGCAACTCTTTTCTGATTTAATTTTACTTCATGAATTTAAGTGAAGCCTTCTGCATTCCTTGAAGTCTTTGTCATCTTTTGACGGCTTTTAAAATTAAGTACAGAAAATAAATGACATTATTAAGCATCTCATATCTCTCAAAACACAGAATCACAGGACTTCATCACAAGATTCGATTATGTCGAAAATTATTGAGTGCATGATTTTTATTTGAATAAATTTTGTTTATTAAAAGTTTATAGTATAGCAGTTAGTTTCAGTTAGATAAGGTTGCACTTCACCCAGGCAGAAAAGAGGACTGTCTGTGAGTGCCACTATAGTTAATAGACTAACACACTCATTATTAAAACTCATACCCTTCTAGGCCTGTTTCCAATAATACAGCAAACCATATCAATTTGGTTCCATCACAGTCACAGGCTACTACAGGTAATGACACAAAGTAAAGTATAAGTATGGTAATGATGGAATTACCATCCATAAAATGATGCATGATAATGGGAAAAGCGTGTCAATTCCTCAAAGAAGATTCGAGTTTTAATGAAATTTAGAGTCGCAGTAAACCCACAGACCCTACTTACAAAATCCATCACCACTAGATACAGATTTAAGTATCTATCAGGATGTTTTTTTAGGGGTATATAACTTTGAATTAAACACAAAAAAATCGTTTTAATTTCCATCAATTTGATTTGATTGGAAGGATAATTTTATGCCACTAATGTTTAAATATGATTTCGGCCAGTGGCCGCAGCGGCTGGTTTGAATAAAGACAAGTCTAGAGGTCCAATTTTTAACCACTTTTTCAAGCATTTGGGGCTGTATGTCGGTAATAACGCCACGAATGTTGGCTTCCAAGTCCCCTAACGTTTCTGGTTTGTTGGCGTAGACGAGCGACTTCACATATCCCCAAAGAAAATAATCTAATGGTGTCAAATCACACGATCTTGGTGGCCAATTGACAGGTCCATTCCGCAAAATTATGCGCTCATCGAATGTTTCCTTCAATAAATCGATTGTGACGTGCGCTGTGTGGCATGTAGTACCGTCTTTTTGCATCCATACTCATGCCATCCAATTCGGGAAAAAAATAGTCGGTTATCATGGCTCTATACCGGTCTTCATTAACGGTAATTAACTCTCCAGCATCATTTCGGAAGAAGTATGGCCCAATGAGTCCACCAGCCCATAGAGCACACCAAACAGTCAGTTTTTGTCGATGTAATGGCGTTTCAAGGGTCTCATGTGGATTCTCTTCACTCCAAATGCGGCAATTTCGCTTGTTGACGTAGCCATTCAACCCAAAATGAGCCTTATCACTGAACAAAATTTTGCGGTAAACTTCGCGAACTGAACCATTATTTTGGAAATAAATTTGAACGATTTGCAAGCGTTGCTCATTTGTCAACCTGTTCATGACGAAATGGCAAACCAAACTGAACATAAATGTTTTATCTCTATTCGAAAAACCAACGTCTAAAAAAAACACCCTTTATTTCTTTATTAAAATTTATACAATAAACACGCGCTAAGCATATTTTTTGGTATCCTTATAATGTAAAAGATACAATGCGCGGGCATCAGGAAGACGCCAATGCACGTTGGTTTTTATTTGTTTGCAACTTGTAATATGCAGGAAAAGTAGAGCGGGGAAGAGCATTCTATTCCATTCGTCTTTTACGGCAAAAGAAGAAACCTCTATACGTAATTGTACCACCGAAACGAACAGGCTTGAAGGTGTAATGATGAGCATTCCTGGTGTGCCGGGTATAGCGGTCAATATGTACTTAGGGGGGAAAGCAACTGTGTCTAAAAGAGTCACGTGATGTTTCGTTTGTCAATAAGTTTTATCGCACGTTTTTGAACCCAGTCAAGAGCTCCACATATGTAGCACTTGAATTCAAGTTTTGAACGTAGCCAAATCAGAAGGGGCGAAATATTTCTTGCATCACTTAAGGAAACGCAGACACGTCGATGCGACATCGATTGTGTGGACATTCCAAGGTTGTCTTTGATGCACTTATCAAGAATGGGAAGTCTTTCGGTATCAGCTATGTAAGTGGCAGAGAATTAGGGTTTTGCTTTCATAATAGAAAACAGCATTGTATTTTGGAAGCATTAAATTCCACTCTGTTGGTTCAATCCCCACTCAAGTCAAGACAGCTGGCTAGGTCATAATATATTCAGCTTAACATACGGTCGTACGTTCCACTTCTACGACCGAAGATAAGGGTTCGTAAAGAAGGAAACGAATTTAAGAAGCTGAGAATCATTGATGAAAATGAGAAAGAGAGGCTGAGACAAAACTTTACTTTGAGAGCTTCAAACTTGGAACCGTCCAAACCAATTTGATTTGAACGACCCAAAAAATAAATTCTAATCCAATGTTCTGGCACGTTTGAACTTTTCGGTTTTCCTCAGTTGGGTTGGCTTTAAAAGACCTAAAACTGAACTTATTAAGTGTCACTTTTCATGTATTTTGAAGGATCAATTGTTCCTCCACTCCACGTGAATATTCAGACCTATCTAAATAAAGACAAGTAATGTCGATCAAAAATGCCATTCTCCTGCCAAAAGAGGAAAAATGGATAAAACGAACTGAATAACAAAAGGGAAGCAGCGCACGGGAATATTTCATCAGAGTCATTACTCGGGATAACAGATAAATGAATATGTTCACATCAAGTGACCAGAACTGAAGCCGAGTATACTCCTTCATAGCGAAGGTACTCGAAACAATACCTTCGAAATGCATAAATTTACAAAACTTTTCTAAACTCGAAAACGGCTTCACTCTAATGTTATGCATAGGTCAGTTGCAGTTCTTAAGAGCTTTTAGTATCACTTCGACAAAACTCTACTAAGTTCTACCTTCAAAAGATTATTTACTACTCCTCTTAGTCAAACAAATGGCAATTTTTCAATCTATCTCAAAACTCGATAGCGACATACATACACATAAACAAGTTCATCAATTGACCCCCATTCTCTCTCTCTCTCTATTTATATGTTTCGATGTTATGTGCGAACATTTTGATCATATTTCATTGTCAATCATCACATAAATGTCATCTGATATCAGCAAAAACTTCACCTTCTGTGCATTATGCATGTGTGCACTCAAAACAATAAATTCTAACACCTTCCTTGTCATTTCTCTGGAGGAGAAAAAAACGATACGAAAAATACCCAGCACCAACAACCGTAAGCTACACCTAAACTATACAGATACGTGAGCAGCCAGCAATACGGGTGAAATATTTCTCGATGAACATTCAGGAATCATATCTAAATTGTATCCATACCTCTGGTGTGCGGCACTGCAAAATTTTTCGTACCTTCCTACTGTCACCCGCCTGCATTGAATTTATAGTCACCAAAGCTGCAACATAAAGGAGATGGTAGAGTGGGACTGCGAAGCGGAAAAAAAACCTTATTTCGTCTATTTATCACTGTTACCACAATTGTCCTACAGCATCCTTTACAACCTCTAACACAATTTCCAATTGCAATCTCACCTCCCACATATCCCCTACTGTTGTGTGTTGGGCACAAAAAAAAAACCCGAATAATAAGTACTGCACATGCACAATAGCAGTTTTTGTGTGTATGAAACAAATTGAATGAGAGACTCATATTTTGCGTGGAAAAGTATGCAACTGAGAAGCATATCTTTATGGGCTACGGTATCCACATTCTAAAAACTAAGACATAAAGACGAATAGCAAAATAACAGCAGTAAAACATCCTTAATGCATATGGGAAACACTAAAAAACATATTAAGAGTCCTGTATGCAAAGATGGAATATCCTTGCATTTGTGCGACTTCTTTTTCGCTGTTTATATCCGTAAATCTGTTTCGCCCACAAGCGGGTAGTTTCTTCAAGCAAAATTTGGTTATACAGTGAAAATAAAAAGTTGATATTCACTTATGTTTTTATTATATTTAAAGTATCCGACTCTTCTTTTGGTAGATTAAAATTGAAGTTGAGTTACTACTGAAAAGTAAAAAAAAAACACACATTTGTCGTGAAACAAAAACTTAGCAAGCGCTGATATTTATTTTGCCAAAAAGACAGTTGAGAACCATCGGTCACATATTTGGTCATATTTGACAGAAAATTACTCATATATGCCAGCATACAGTCTAATCAGCATATTTCCCATGACCAAGCATGGGAAAATAAATGCCAGACTGGTTCTGGCAAAAGTCGGACATTCACAGATAAAGCTTGAGGCCGTTTTGCATTTCCAGAAAGTACTCACAAAGACCCGTGTTTCAGATGAGCAGCACCCTTAGAATGGTTGTCGACCAACAAAGGATGATAATGAGCTCTGCCTGCACTGCCATTTGAAAAGCTGAGCTCTTTGGTCGAGTTTGAAGTTGGGTGATAAACGCTGGCGAATAAAGAATGATTTGCGTACGAGCCTTAAAATTCGAAGGTTTGGTAGAGCAACGCTTCGCAAAGAAGAGTCTTAATTTCTTCAAACCAGAGGATGAACACTGTTACTGAAGGCTTTTTAATATGGGTGCAGAAGTTGAAGTAGATCTGGAGGCTATTTAAAAATTATTATTATTAAAACTTACATAAATGTAAAAAGGCTACGAGAGTTAACATTCTTGACTGATTTTCTAAGGCCTCAATTGCACAGAACTTGCGTAGGTATGGTGCTGGAATTATGCTAGAATATTTTCTTCTCATTGTGCAGAGCTTAGATAGAGATTATGAAATTGACAGGCATTCAGATGTTTTTTTTTTTAGGCACATTTTTTTCAAGAAGTTTTGTGTTTTCTCTACAGAACCGTTAAAGCTATGTCTGCTAAGGCGCAGAAAAAGATAGTTAAAACGAAGAAAGAGTCTGCAGTATACCAGCCGAGCTTTTGAATACTTCGAATATCATCCTGCCAGACCTAGAGATAATCCTGAAGATGATCATTCCCGAACGAAGCGTTGGTCTTTATTCGTTATCGTGGAGGAAATTCAATATTGTTTTCAAACCTTAAGCCAGTAAATGCTTACACGCAAGGCCACAAGATCTCAGACCCACAAGTCTATGTTCATTGCTTTTGGAGTCCTCAGAACGACTGATCGATATCCATTTAGGCATAAATATTGATACAAACCACTTGTTTAACCTAGCGATCATTTACTCCATTATAAGGATTACACAACATCTCCTTGGACGTAGAAGGCGTGTAAGTTAATGCCTTTATACAAATAAGGCCTTCCACTTTACATCATTAGACCGATATTGACGTATGGAGTGGTTGTTTGATGGACTGCCTTAGATTAAGCAATTAATGGCAGGCAAGCTCCAAAAATCCATTTGTTAACTTATTATCGAAGCACTTCGCTCGACTGCCTTCTGTGCACTAGTCATTCTGTTTCACGTGAAAGATCCCTCGGTATCTTCAGCAGAAAAATGGCGGCAGAGTCGCCTTCTTCTGAATAGCGATTAAGGAATAAGACCTCTAATGGCTTGACTCAAGAGAAACATGATCGAATAGTTCCTTGGAATCAATCTCCATAAACTTCATCGAAGCCCAAGACTGACAATCGTATCATGGTAAGATGGCGAGGCAATTTAACATTCACCTAAATTGGACCGGAGCATAGAGGCATTCCTAGAAAATGTAAGACTAAGATTGGCTGCCACGAAGAGAACAAACTTTAGACTAAACAGATCTTGCCAAAGCTGGACTTTCTTGATTATTTATAATATCGCATCAAGAACTATGAACATATTCAACAGCACGAGGACTTTTTCAGTATAAAAGAAACTTTAGAAGAGGCTATAAGTTGCCACTTTGACAGAAGTTAAAGAGCAATGAATGTGAGATACAAATTCGACACTTTAACCTTCCTGTGTGTGGCATTTTTTTCTAAATCTGGAAAACTAGCTTTGCTTTCATATAATTTTTTTTTCTTGTTTTGGCAATAGAAGTGAAATTATGGCGATAAGAGTAAAAATGTCCTTCATTATATTGTATATCACAAACTCGAGTATACGACACCCATCCCCATTATTATAAACTATTCAACAATCCTCTTGAGATTCATATAAGACAAGCACTCCTCCCATCCGCCCATTCACCCGCAACACGACCCCCTTTTCTTTAAGCAGTTCAGCTACCTACCCATGAGAGCATGGCTAACAATTACACGCTTCAAGTTTTGGGTGGTGGTGATATACATAAGTATGTAGATGGTGATGGTCGTGGTTGCTTCGCTTCGTGCGAGGAAGGAAGGCAGTGTTAAAGTTAGTCAGGCGTCATCTGAGAGCAATTTATTATGGTCGCTATATGTGTATGGGAAATATATTTAACAGATACCATCTGTTATGTATGATCAAGATACTATCTATAGCACCTCAAACCAACCACAAAAGCCACTACAGAGAGCATCACTATCACTACAACAGTGCCACCCACAACAAAAGAGCACACATCACATAACCAGTACAGCATAGCACCATAACCAGAAAGCAATCGTAGTGTGCCAACAAGCCGCCTGCAGTCATCCATTTTGTGAATGCTTGAGGAGGTCCTTTTTAGCAAATCAACTTCATTCTCTAAGATGGCTTTTCAAGTTTTCATAAAGCAATTTTTTTTTTGTTTTTTTTTCCTTTTTCCACATATGATTATATCTGAAAGAAGAGAAAAAGTATCTGCATGCCGATCCCGATACGCGTGAGTGTGCATTCGCCAAAGATACGAGCGGCATTATATTTATGTATGTATGGATGGTTTTTTTTTCGTATTTTAAATATTTGTCATTGTGATTATTCCTCCTTGGAGAAACGATGAAATATCCTGTTGGTTGAATGCAGCAACAGCTTGCTATAGCAGAATTTTCTTGAATGACTGCGGTGGCCTTCTCATTTCACCTCGAATAATTCTTAGATTTTCTTTGTGTGAATATAGGTTTCTTTCATTTTTGTTTTCCTTGTTTTCTTTTCTGATTGTACTCTTTTCGTCCTTCTTCGAGTGTTAGGATTATAATTTGTTCTTCTTTTTTTTCGTATTTGTTCTTAATGAAAAATCCTTTCGTAATCAATCAGAGGCCGTGTTTAATTATGCGAAAGATGTGACTTGTAAAGGTTTACTTTGAGCTTGTAATGTATGCATGCGAGGGGGGTTAAGCTTAGAAGTCATTAGGAAATAGATATGTGCGTTAACTTTGCACAGAAAACCTTGGGGAAGGTTTGATGAAAAGATTTATCTGTTTTGGTTGTTGTTGGTGAAAACTTTGACAGATTAGAGAGGGAAAGACCTCCACGTTAGAAGTGGTACAATGCTGAGATAAAAAGACTGCAATATTAAATCTTAGCAGGACGAGATGAGATGTTTTGAAGGAAGGCCTTGCCTTATGAGGGGATCACAAGTGGAATGTGACCTCATTAAAAAAACACAGAGGGGCGCGAGGTAGTTGTTGCCCTGAAACGAGCAGACTTAAGCCAAATGTATACATATTTGAGGAATTCTTAGTCACTCAAACCAATAAGCTTTAAACTAAACATCTAAAGTGAGGATAGAATTATTTTAACTAAAGTCTAACAAGGCTAGTGGGCGGGACGGCATACCCGTTGAACAGATGAAGAGCTAGAAAGCATATACTGTCTCGTTTCCAAGATTTGGTAGGATGAATTTCCTTGCTTGATCAATAGAACCTCGTCATCATTTGCCCTGTTTACAAAGAGAAAACTGCTGCCCCGTAAGTCCACAATTGACCAAATATTAATGCAACGGCAGATCGTGGAGACAATTCAAGTCGTTCAGATCGATACGCAACAACTAAGGAAAATCTATGTCCTGATCTGAAGCATGGACTCTTTCTTAACCCGATGAGGATCTAGTGGTCGTTTTGATCGGCAAACACTTAAAAATATTTAACCGTAGTGAAAACAGTGTCAACGTAAAAGGTTTTGTCAGACAAAAATAAAGCTGAGCAACCCAAAATGACGGCTGTTGTCGAACTTATCAGTTAGATTAAGCTGCCATTTAAGCCAAGCCAAACCCTAATTTATTACTACAGAGGAATTCATATCAACATTTAAGGGACAATGTCACACAAAAAACTAAATTCAGTGCCACAAAATAAAGACCATGACGTGGTTAACATTGTATTGGGAAAAATATAGCGGTTCTGCACCATCCTGTAGCCTTTTCTAATACCGATGAAGAACGATGATTTACAGATAGAACAACAGTGCGAAACTGCTCGATAATTTAGAATGCAGCTTTAGATACTGCACAAAATGCTTGAAGACACTGCTTCTGTTTTGGTATCAAGGGTGAATGGTGCAATAAATGTGTCAAATGAAATATCAATCAACGTGGATGGATTTAGAACACTGAAGAAAAAAGGGCTTGTCATTCGGCCCTAGCGAGGTATCCGTCGGAACGGAAAATTCTCCGCAACGCATACTCTGTCGGAGACCCTAATTACATTCGAGGTATCCGATTTCGGAAAAGAATAATTAAAATGCGACGACGCATTGATCTGACATGCGACAAATGTAGAGATGTATAAAATGTACCGATACATGTCGACCCATATTTGTATTTGCAGAACTTTAAATCTGTATATGTTGACAGGGGGGAGGTATTTCATACTTAATACTTTTTTTAATTTTTTTATTTATACTTGCTTACATTTTTTAACTGCTTATCCGAAAATCGGAAAAAATTCCGCGACCACTTGCTGTCGGAGGAGATCGGACAAAAAATGGTGTACAACTGTCACAAATGTCACTGCTAATGCATTTCATCGCACTGCAACGCAGATCATTAGTTGTGCGTTTTTTGCTGTCGGAACAATGTTCCGAACAGATGTTCCGAAGAATACCTCGAAGCAAAAATCCTCCGAATCGTAGGAAATCGGAGAATTTTCCGTTCCGACGGATACCTCGCTAGGGCAGATTTTCTCGGATATCCTGAACTGAAAGTCTCTATGTATGACGCGCAATCAATATTTGTAGCTTGCTACGATTAGCGCTCCTAGTTGTCATCTTGCCAGGCTATTGTCAAGTGAAGATAAACAAGCCAAAATGCCCAGACTTGCAGATTCTGCAGCATCTTACAAGCTGTACAGGGAAGTTGTATCGCAAAATTAATGGGAACGATTTTTTTTTAATATTCAGAAAAAAAGGGAACAAAAACTTTAGCTTTAGGTACTTGGGAAAATTGGGTGTATTTATAAAGGGCCACGTCTGACTCGGACGGAGTCTAATTTGGAGGTCTAACTTTCGATGACTTTTTCCAACATTTGTGGCCGTATATCGCGCCGAATGTTGTCCTCCAAGCGGTCAATAGTTTCTGGCTTATCTAGCGACTTCACATATCCCCACAGATATGCGTTAAATCGCACGATCTCGGAGGTCAATTCACGGGTCCGTAACGTGAAATTATGCCGTTACCAAACGTTTCCCTCAATAAATCAATTGTGGCACCAGCTGCGTGACAGGATAAACCACAGATCCTGCACATCATGGCTCTATAGCGGTCAAAATTGACTGTAACGTTCTGGCCAGCATCGTTTTTTAAGAAGAACGGACCAATTATTCCACCAACCCAGTTTCAGTCAGTTTTTGTGGATAAAACGGTGTCTCAACATACACTTGAGGATTCTCATCACTAAAAATGCAGCAGTTTTGTTTATTGACGTATCCATTCAACCAAAAGAAAGCTTCATCGCTAAACAAAATTCGCGCAATATGTATTTCGAACAGAACCATGATTTTGAAAATAAATTTGAACAATTTGGAAGCGTTGTTCAGGCATCAGTCTATTTATGTTGAAATGCCAAACCATAAGCAAAATCAGAATAAATCTTTTGACAGCTGGCAAAATGGCCGCCAGTTAAAATAGTGCTGCCAACTTAAAGTTCTTTACCTTAAAAAAAACACCCTTTGAATATGGAGATTATTCTTTAAAGACAACGATAGTAGCATTTTATAGCAATAAAGTTTTGGTCTGGAAACCATTTTATTCTTCTTGACAGAAATGGTAAAATCTTGTTGTTGAACATTCAAACAATAACAAAATCAGTGTGTACTTAGACATTTGCAAGAGCGTAGAAGTGCTTTAGTGCACTTTTCCAGAGAAACCCAAATACAAAAATGTTGCTATTCCTTTGAAAAAAAAAAAAAAAACAAAGTCTATCTTGAAGAAGAAAATAATAAAGCTTATCACAAGCCACTTACAACCCCAATTCAATTCAATTTCTAGGTCATTTCTATCTCAGTCATAACATGGACATAAGTGGTGTGGCTGCTCCTTGTGAAAGTCGTCTTTCATGTATTCCATGTTGCTCGCTCTTGAGTCTGAATGAATAATGGCCGCAACATGTATCCGCTACAGCCTCATTTGTATTGTATTACTCGTGTATGTTATACCGAAACAAGTACTTTGGATCGAAATGGAGAGTATATTGTTTAGAACTGGTCTAAGTAGCCACTATTAGTAGTGTTGTAACATTTTTTTTTGTTTTTTGCTTTTCTTTTAACCTTCGTCCTTTTATTTTAACCATAAACTACAACAGTGTGTGTGTTTGAGAGTGTGTGTTCGAGTTTGTGTGCTACTTAAGATAAATTGTAGTTGTGCCTAATTTACTATGCCCACCATAATGATGAACATACATACCATGACCTAGGCAATTGACTCAGGGTGCAAAAATAAGTTCGTTGTTTATGGGAAAATATTTACAATGATTTATGGTTGATGGGAAAGAGTTTTACTAACTTTTTTTCTGCACAAAATTAAAAAAGTAATAATAATAACAATAATAAATATTATTTATCCTTGACATATGACATTCACCAACTCTGCTGAAAATAGAACGAGTAACTATTTAATTCGATTTCATTGACTGTTTTGTTTGTTAATACCTTTTGTATGACAAGATAAAATTACATAGCTTGGTTCGTTGTTCAAAAAAGAAAACAGAAAACTACGACAACTTATATAAGAAAAGGTGTTAACTCAAAAAATAGTGGGAGCGAGAAAGAAAGTACGATAATATCCTATATTTGATTTATGGAGAGACAAAAGCATGATTTGGTGAAGAGGCCATTATGCCAGTTTTTTTTTTTTTTACTATTATTATTGTTAATATCATTTTTTTTTATTTTTTTAATTGTGCCAATTGTATTTGCTTATGTATGACGTTGTTTGAATGTCAAAAGGAGAATGCTTATTTTTGATACATGTATATGTATTAGTTTTATATGAGTATATGGGTAAAAAGCAGTGAAAATGTTGACATACTTATTTATGGACAATAAAAAAAAAACATAAAGACCGGGTTTAAGGTGGGAAATAAAATAGCGTTACTAATTTAGAGTTTATTAAAACTTTTTTGCTAACATTAAAATATACGCCCCGAATACGTTAGACAAATATTAGCCAAAATGTAGGCAAAAACATCAGCTAAGCTTCCAAACACCGTTTTTTGTACACTTCCCGAAAGTACAGATATGTATATTCCTGCTCAGAAATACTGATTACTAGTACGTTTTCTGCGAAAGCATCTACAACATTTGAATCTGTGCTATTCTAGAACAATATAGGACATTTCTCTGCGAAGTAAATACCTTTCCGTGTTTCACTCATTATAAAAATAGAGTATGCGATATAAGTAAATAAATATTGACTATATTCCGCGCGGTCCGGATTTCCCAATCATATATATATTTTTGCCTAAAAAACAGAATAAAGATCGCTTATAACAAGCATCAATCCATCAATGAAACTTGCATCGCTGAAACTGAAAGGCTTGCCATACTCGAAATATGCGTGAATGACAAACTTCTTTAAAATGACCACATATTCAAAGTGCCCAGGTATGGCATGCGATATTAAAATATAAACTATAAAAGGCTCTCCCAAATCAATTTTGCGAGATACTAAGCTCTTATTTAGCGAACAGACTCTTTCGTGTTAATCACGAGAAAGAGTACTCCGAATTCAAAGAAATGGCAGCACGAGTTCCACAAGGTAGCGTTCTTGGACCGATTTTATTCCTGAGACATACCGCAAGAAACGGATACTATCGTAGCGACATTCGCGGATGATACGGCCATATTAGCCGTAGACGATTCGATTCAGTCCGCAACAAATAAGCTTCAACGAGCTATCGACAAAATATGCGTATGGACAAACACTGGCATATTGTTCTCAACGAGACAAAATCCACACACGTTAATTTCACTACAGAGCTGTAAGCAATCTTCACATTTTTATTGACTCGGTACTAATTCCATACGCGAAACGTTCTCAGATAGATTTTCCAAAATAAGCATGCAAAACAAGCTGCTTTCATACAAGCAACTGCTTTAACCTTTATGGACGTATGGTATACAACTTTGGGTGTGTTAAAATTTTAAAAACTTTACAAAAGTTCGAATAAAAATCGCAAATGCGCCGTGCTATATCAGAAAAGATGATGTTCACAGAGGTCTAGGTATAACTACCGTGGAAGATGAAATGACGCTGTATTAGAACTTCCAGAACAGAGAAATCTTGTGCGCTGTCTACAAAGGATAAAACCCTTTGACTTAGTACAATAAGATGTAACCACACGTAAAACAGGTGCTTGATTGAATATTCAAATTAAAACTGCTAGTTGTATTATAAAAAAAATGTCTAGGCTTCCTCAAGCGATGAAAAAAATAGTTCAGCCCCTCTGATCTCTCTATAATTTTTAAGACGTTTTTTAGCTACTTATTGGCGATTGAGAGATTTAGCTTGACGCTCATCCTTATGTCTCCCGCCTATCGTTGTTTTAACGTTACTTGCATACTGCTCGATGGATGGATGGATGGATGGAAACCCCTACAATAAATCAAGCGCAATATTCGGAAATCTCAATACATAATAACGGTACCCAAAGTCCCTTAGAGCGCAAACATTATTCGAAGAATATGAAGCAACTGCTTCTGGATTTAGCGAAGCTAAAAAGGGTGTTCTGTGTTTGACGTTAATAGTTCGGTCAAATCGAACGAATAGATAATAATGAAAATTTACAGGTTCAAGAAGGTTCAGGTTTGAAGGTTCAAACTTCAGTTTGTGCGGATAGCAGAGCATCTAGTTTTGCAACTCCTGACTGTGGTGAGATCCAAATAATTTTGGACTTACATGTTTGCTTAAGTTATAGGAGCAAGAGAAAGAGAGCAAAATTGGTCAATGCCTATAGGATTTCAATTGGACATTGACTAATATTGCTTTCCGCCGACGGATTTTTGGAAAAAAATACACCTTTTCACAATTTAGAAAATATCTGGCAGAGATCCGGCCTTGGACCAAAATTACCTTGGAACCATGTGTTGCAAAAGCTTAGGTTCTAAGCGCATTGGACTACTACTCAAGAAGTTTTCAGTACGAATCTGACTTAGTACCAGCTAAAAGTTTTTATTTGCTGCCCACATCTTGTGTAAAGCTTCTCAAAAATTTGCCGTTCGGAAACGGTCAAATGTGTCAAAAAAATAATATAAAGCTAAGCTTCGCCTAATGCTTTTTTTATTTTTGCAAACTTAAGTATCTCTCTGGACTGCAGAATAAAAGTTGAAAAATATTCTGTCTCCAATGCGATAATTTTGTATTTCCAATATTATATTGAAAATAAAATCGATTCCAAATATTTAACATCCTTCTTCTTCCACTGCATCCTTAAACATTTACTGTGAAACCTTCACTATTCGTTCTTGAAGAAAACTCAACAATTCCAAATGAAAAATGACATTATTTATAGAGATGGATTAAGCACAAAGCCTTCTATTGGCTGTTGTCCCATTTGCGTTGAGTGATTTTCGAGACAGAAAGCTCTACAATATTTGGAATGGTTAAAAAAAAATAACTTAATAAAAAAATGGAATGTTCGTTCAATGTTCAAAATGAAAAGACAATAGGAGGTTTCAGATTTTCGGAACTGCAACCAATATCGAGCATAAGATACTACGCAAAAAGTTTTAACAAAACTATTTGTGTATGAGTATCAGCAGAGCTGAGTCACTAGCTCAAACAAATATATTTTTGTTATCAGCTTAACTTGATCGATGGGAAATGGTAAAGCTGTCATACCAAAATTTGTTGTGATTTGCAAATTCCATGGAGGAAAATTCAAAAAGTGATTCTTAGCAATAATGCCGAGAGTGAAATCGATCTTCGAATTCAAGGCCTTATGTTCGAGACGATCCAGAAAAACGAAAATTTACAACAAACTGACCTTACCAAACGAATGAGAACTCACATTCCCGAAGGACATCTGACATCTATGGTTTAAAGGTGCGATAGGAGTAACTTTCATGCAGTTTGTGCAGTTATTTGTTAAAATTTTGGCAAGGAAAACTCTATACTGCATATGCACCATACTAGTATTGGACATGGCGAGGCACTGTATGCACTGGTCCGTTGACACCAATCTCTCTGGAGCCGGCGCCTATATGTAAGCGAGATTTCTTTGTGATCTTGAATCTTCTCTAAGGAATAATAGCCATAAGTACTCTCAATAGGTAAATTTTTTTATTGTACCCAGATTTGAAGAGGTTGGCTTAGTTATAAAAAGCTTAAGAACAGCAAGACCGCCATCTTTGAGTGTCTATCAACAGAGCTCTTCAAAGACGGAGGTAACGTTTTTTACGAGACATGCACCAAGTCATCAACCATGTTTGGGTAGAGGAAAGAATGCCAGATGACTGGACTATCTACTCCATATACCCCATCTACAAGAAAGGCGATCCTATGTTTTGCAAAAACTAACGAGGCATGCCCCTTTTAAATGTCGCAGATAAGATCCTATCAAACTTACTATGTGAAGGTCTTAAGCCATTCTACAACAGCTTCTGGCCCGGCAGATCAACCGTATAGAAAAAGAACAACGGAATTAAAGTCGAGACACGACACATTTTTAACGACTTCAAGGCTGCATATGACATTTTATCAAAACTGATCCAGCTGCGTAGCGTGACCTTAGGAAACATGCGGTGTAATGTGGATGTGCAATTTGACAGCAGCAGCATGTCGTGTGCATTCTTAAATATTGTTTTTGAGCGGAAGGTGGGCAAGGCAGATCCGTTCAGCTACTGGAATATGTGGAAGATATTGACATCATCGGATGCTCCCAACGTACTGTGATAGGAACTTTCACGGCGATTGAAGAACAGTCGAAGTTAGTTGGTTTTGCAGTGAATAAGGACAAGACCAAATATTAACAAACAACCACCCATATCTGTCCACCGACTGGGACGAAATATGACGATTGATAGCAGCAGCTTCGAGGTAGTTAAGAAGTTCATATACCACGGTGTCAACTCTACAAATGGCAACTTACTCTAGGAACCCGCTGCTACTTCGAGTTGGCGGCAACTAGTAAAAAAACTCCTGACTCGAAGGACAAAGTGACTGCCCTACATGACCCTTAGCCCTCAAATACTGCTATACGTTGCCTGTGAGTGCTGGACAATAACCAGAAAAGGAGCTTATTTGAAAGGAAAACTCTCCGGCAAGTTTTCCTGGTCCTATGTGCGAGGAGACCGAATGGAGGAGAAGATATAATTTTGCCATGTAAAATATGTATCTAGGTCGAAAAATTGTTCGTAGGTTTGTTTTACCAAATTTGATACACCCCGTGATTATTCTAAGCTCTTCTGAGGACACAGCTAACAAACGGCTTTAGACTTAAGACTGAATTAAACAGGCTCTTGAGAGCTCAACATTAGCTCCGACACACAATTCTCCTGCTCCTTCCCGAGCAGCGAAGAATGGCAAACGATTGAACCCACGAAAATGAAATCTATATTCACATAGATGGAACAGATGGATTGAAGATAGATTGTGGAACATGGGCCTGTCTATTCTTAGAGGAATCAAATATACACCACTCCATCAGACTCCCTGATCAAAGTAGTGTTTTCCAGGCTGAGGTAGCGGCCCGCCGGCAGTACCACAAAATGGTATTACCATTTTCATTGACAGTCAAGCGGCTATTAAGGCAGTTAATGCTATTGAAATCAAATTCAAACTGGTGCACCGCTGTCACATAGAGCTTTAGGCTCTCGGCTCACATCACTAGGTATGTCTTTGCTGGGTTCCTGGTCACAGGGCCATAACCGGCAATGAGATGACCAACGAGCTGGCAAGAAAAGGATCAAAAATGGAAGATTCCTTTTTCAAGACATTGAGGAATTGTCAAATGTCTCACTCTCTAATTTTAGCAGGTTTCTGGAGACATCAAGATGGCTTAATAAAATGGAATAACCACGAGGAACCACAAATAAGGCAACAACACCGGCTTTTCCTTCCCTGAAGGGCATCACAATGGGTCCACAAGGACCTGAGTGTGGCAGGAAGGAAACTATTCTTCCATGTCAACCCATATAACCTAACCAAACCTTTTAGAGCTCAAGCAACTAACCGAATCGGTAACTGATGAGCAAAATAACATCAGTTTTTATTGTAAATGAAACTTGTAACTCCCTTGATTAGATATCTGTTGGAATAGTGGGTCAATGTTACTGCCAAAATTTTATGAATTTCTGTTCCCTTGGAAAGAAAAACTAAAGGTATATTAAAAGTATGCGAATTGGTAATAAATTAGTCGTCACGCCTCAAACAATGGAACGGCCTTCAAAACGCTCCAGACTATAATTAAGACTTCTTGTAGAATTTTTCTAATGAAAATATTTATATTTGATTTCTTAATTTAACTTAGATGTTTTGGAAAGTGCATTCGATCGATGGGTGTTCAATCGACCTGGTAGGCATTATTTCTTCCTCTTAAATTTAACTAAAAATATTTTGAAGTGCATAAAACTAGTATTTGCAATACTGTGATTTCGTTTCATAATAATTTATTTACATTGTGCGACGTACTCTATAAACTACATACGTGCTTTGATTTTTTAACTCTGCAACTGATCTATCCATTCTCTAGGGAGATAAAAGTAGCACGACTCTACTTTAACTTATTTCGCTCGGAATCTAAATCTATCTATCTATTTATCTTCTTTTTACATATATTTTTTTTATTCATGTTTTATATGCATGCAAATTGTTTTAAAAAAAAATATTAACATCACTTATTTTCTATAGTTTTTTTTTTTTTTAAATCGAAAATACAATACATAAATGTTCTAGAAAATGGGGAAATGAATAATTATTATTTACAATGAGGACATCAAATAGATACAATTTTCGAAATGCAATGATAATGACTATGAGCGAATTAAAAAAATGTGTAAAAATAAAAACAATAAAAAGAAACAATTGTTAACAAGAGAAAATTAAATCAGCGAAATATGTTTAAGAAAGTTAGTATTTTGTTTAAGTATTTATATATATAGTTTGTTCAGAAAGTTTCATACTCATTCAGTGGTGTGAGAACCATCCGACTAAAAATTTGATTTTTGTAATTGTTTGTTTGAGATTTTAGAATTTTTTTTTTTTTTTTTTGAGATTTAGTTTTTGATATATGATTTAGTTTCGAGTTTGAGTTTTAGTTTTTTGAGAGTAATTGGAGAAGAAGCGAAAACAAATAGAAAAAAGAAACATGAAGACGATGATTGTAGATATTTTATATAATAAAAATATATGTATAAGTAGGTACAGGGTGTTCCAAGAGTCAAAGTGTATTTTTTTTTCAATTATATTTAATTTTTTTTTATTTAGATAAAACATTTACATGCCAAATAATATGATTTAGAAAACATTTTGGCCGAATTTATGAATCTTGGAACACTTGGAACGAAAGAAATTATGCGATGACATATATTCTTAAATGACAGTCAAATTTATTTTTCAATAAACAGCAAGAAATTAATTTCGAAAAATAAAATGTAAAATATTTAATTTTTTTTTTTTTTCAAATGCAAACGATATAACTTTCAACAAATTATTTCCAAATATATTCAATGTGAAAAAATAAAAAATAAAATAAAAAATCTATGTATAATAAAAATGTTTGCATATTTATTAAAATAGAGAGAGAAAAATAATGAATTGATATGTACCTTGGTGGCATAGTGCCCATCATTGTGATGCTTTTTTGTTTGACTTTTTTTTTCTTTTGTTATATGAAAGCGCGACTTTTTCTTTTTATTAAAAGTTACGAATGATTGTTTTTTTTTAATTCTTTTTCTGAACCCGTTTTTCTTTCAAAACTTTGATTTTCAAATATGTACTCTTTTTTAAAAGGTTTTGCTTTTTTTTTTTTTAGTTAATTTTCTTTCTTGTTTTTTAATTTGATTTATTTTTTTTTCTTTTTGCAGGTTGGTGAATGTCGTATGTGCCCAAACAGACTAGGCTATAAAGTGTGGGTAATATACACTCATTAACATAATCTGATCAATTTATGCATATCTATAAACAAAAATAAAAAAAAGACAGTTTCTTTCTATAATAGCAATTTTTTTTTGTTTAGTATATATATAATTTTTATAAAAAAACTGACTGTGCATTGTAATAAATTGTAATTAAAATTATATAATGTGTTGTGCGTATAAAATATTTTTTTTTTAATCAGATTGTGAGTATATATTTTATTGCAATTTTTGTACAAACAAAGTTGGTGCTTTTATTTGTGAAATGTTTTTAGTGTGTAAAGTGTAAATTTAGCCAATAGGGTTAGGTAAAAGTTGTAGAGTAAAAATCCTTTTTTTATCACGACAATTGAAAGTTGTTAATTTATTTGGAAATATCGAATTTTAATAATATGAATTTTTATTTTAGTACTTCTTAATACATTTTGTATTTGTTTTGCTCACTGGGGCGTGGATCTTAAAGTTTGCGGACCCAACCTTTTTAACCCTAATCGTATGTAACCTAAAAGTAAGAAACGAAATCTTAATGACAAGTTATGTTTGTTTTTGCAACCGAATTATAGCCCATTCGGTATAAACTTACAAATTAACATGCGGCATAAACTATTGTTGGGTTACTCGTTTTGATTAATTTACAATTAGTAAGTTTAGGCCACGTCATCATAAAATTCAATGCAGCTGCATTGCTGTCTAACCTTAAAATATAATGTTTGTTTTATCGTGATCCGCCGCGCATTCTTGGACTTATCTAACCTCCCGAATAGGTTTTCAAGCAATCAAAATAATTTTTGTATAAAAATACGCTACGTGAAAGAAGTCGCGGGCGCAGCTAGAAAATGATAAACATTAATTTTTTATTAAACAATTTTTAATTAAATCGTAACCAAGACCTTGAGCAAACGCTTCCACTATTAATGTCTTTGAAGTGAATATTTTGTGAAGGGTCATAGTTTCGAAATACTCCACAGGAAACCGAGAAGAAAAGTGCGCATAGATTAGAAGTGTTTTGTGGCAATCCACTGATGATCCTAAACCATCAAGTTGGATCCCCTTTGAAACTATAGGCCGCTTAGTCATGTCATCTATTAATTTTCTTAATCTACCAAGAGTTGAATACAACAATCGTTCCTTTTTCACTAAAATAGTTAAATACAGGGTGGTCCGGTTTGGATATTTTGATATCTAATTTATGAAAAAAATCGTAAGGGAATGTAGGTGTCCATCCTCAACATCCACTAAATTACAGAGTGATTTAAAAAGTGTCTTTAGTGTACAAGGTACCAGCAATTCTTATTAATAACTTCTGGTGTATGTATTTAGTATTGAGCTAGTACACTGAGTACTATCACCATACGTCCTTTCGAATTCTCGCTAATCCCTCTTTTTGGAAAATTGACTGCTTTTCTCTTCGCCTTTTTTTTCTACAACGTTGCGTGTATGCAAAGTTTCATAACAATACGGAAAAAAACTCCACTAAATTTCGTATTAAATTTATTTTCACTTCTGGTGAGAAATAAGTCAAAGTGGAAAAAGTGAAATTATTTCCCACTGCATGCGGAGTATATTTCCGTGAATCAATTTCCCGTTTATATACATTAATCGCATGATGATTTGATTATCAGAATCACTCGATTACTAATGTTTCGGTTCATTAAACCAATAATCGAATGATTGTCTAGTCATCAATAATTTGTGAAATAACTATTCTATTCTGACTACAAGATACTTATTCCAAATACTAAGAAACGTCTTGTGAGTATATATTCTAAATAACATACTCAACGACGATGAATTTAGAGTTCAATAGCTATCGAATTTAGAGTTCAATAGCTAAAGAACTGATACCCCTTGAGACCGATGCCAAGTTACATTTCGTTGGCTGGGCAGCAGGACTTAAGGACTAAGCCGAAAACTCAAAGGAAAATATTATTCATTCAAAAATATCAGTACAATCAGCTCCACCTTTTGTCGTTTTCTGTTGTTGTTTTGATAGTTTGACAGGAATGCAAAGGCTGAAAAACAAGGTGGCGCAAAAGTCTATAATATTTGCAAATGGCGGCAAATGTCAATTCTACTTTGACATTTGTAAAGTTAACATATACTATATATACGACAACAAGACATGAATAATTCATTGGTGGTGTTGGGGTAGCGTGAATTTCATCGCAGATTTCCTGGTCCACCGTCATCAACTAACACAACGACGTTAAGCCTTTCCACTAGTATGGGACAACACAAGATGCTACCAGGTGTGACCAACGCTGGAACAGCCGTTCTGCTGCGAATATCGCTAAAGACATTGCTGAGGATCCCGAAGTTTCGACCAAACGACAACGACGCACGTGCCACGCAATGAAAGATAATTTTGGTGAAAGTCTTGAGGATCTTCCCTTACAAGGCGCAAACAGTGCATCAGCTGTTGGCACTGAAACTCGACCATGCAGGAGACAACAAGGGCAATTTCCATCTCTGTGGATATGTAAAAAAGCAGAATGATCGCGTCTGGGGCAATGAAAATTTGGGCATAACCAACGAAGAGCCATTATACCTGCTCAAAGTTACTGCACGGTGTGCTGTTTACGCTGGAGTCGACGTCGGGCCTTATTTTTACGGAAAACCCCGCGTGCCAAACGACTACGACTTTCTCCTTGGGATGAATTACAGCGGGAGAACACGTGGTTCCAACAGGATGGAGCAACGGCGTATTCTGCACAATCCACCCCGCCACTTCATCATTTTAAACATTTTAGACATCAAACAATTTTAGGCAAAGACAACTTTAGCGCCACCTTGTATATCTATGCAATATTTAGCTCAGGATGAAAATCACATGAGGAAAAGTGAAATGTTTTAAAAGTTATGGAGAGATAAAATATAACATCACAAGTTTTGAACTGCTAAATTGTATGATAGCTTACAAGGTAGATACATTTTTATCCTCATCATTAAAATAGATCATTAGGTGTAAAAAAAAAAGCTCACAGGATAGTGGCAATTAAAGAACATCATGCAGGCTTCAGTTTTACAAACAAAATGTTAGGAATAAATAGAATAAATTCATTGCTCAAGTAAACATAGTATTACTATTTTTTTTAAAAAAATATTATAAAATCGAAATTAATTGTATTTTCCTTTTACTTTTAGGTAATTTCAAATTTAAACAAACACATTTAAAAAGGATTTTGAAAAGGATTTTCACTCTATTTCATGCTTTTTGTAATCATTGTTTTGAATGTATATTTATTAATTATAATACAAATTCCTGAAATGTTGCTAAAATGTATCGAAAAGAACGTAACACAAACACATAAGCTATAGTGTATGAGGGGGAAAATAAAAACATTTAAAAGAGATACTCTTGTATGGGCATCTTATTTGTTTTTGTTGTTTCATTTTTAATGTTTTTTTTTTGGTTTATTTTACAAACTGATTACTATATATCAAGTGAATGTGGGTGTGTGTGTTGGTGTATTTGTGTGGCGAATGCACCAGATGAAAACTTTTAATGCACATATAAACAGGACATTAGATACATACATAAGTATATAAATATAAATATATGTAAGTATAATAGATATTGATTTCAATGTAAACAAAAAAAAATAGTAGTAAACAATTTTTATTTGTATACATACTCGAGAAGCAATTGTCGCAGTGTTGCTTCGTCCTCCCCATGACATCTCCTCGATGCATTTGATTCTCGTTCACCACCACCTACGTTTCTGGATCGTTTTGGTGCATAACTAAATGAATGTCGGTATAATCTGCCATTATTTACAATACCATCACTTCGATGATGACCGGCTGAGGATTAAAAAGCAAAGGAAAACGAGGTTAAAATAGAGAAGTGTTTTTTTTTTTTTTTGAAACGACAACAACAATAACAATCTCGTGTACGTGCTCATGGGAAATGTATCGAGTGTCATTGCTTTTGTTTACTGTTTCGTGATTGTCCTGCATTTCTTTAGAGAGATCGATAGTTTGAGTAGGAAATTATTAATAAATGTGAAGTAGCTCAGTGATTTGCGGGACAGATTAGATGTTGAATAAGTTTTACGCGAACGAACAATGGAGGTGTTTTTCATTTTTACTAAAAGTACTTTGCAAATGCGAGTAGAGTAGAGATATCTATCATCAAAAACTCATTCAGAAGTTATTATGCAAACGAAAATAAGGAGACGCGATTCCAGTGGACTTACCAGCAATTAGGTCATGTCCTTCTTTATCATTTACAGCAACAAACGCATTTTAATAAAAAATGTGGAGAACTGATTTAGTTTTCTAATATTTTAGGCATTTTCTATATACTTTGTGAAGAACATAAGCTTTATTTTTATTAACTATTTCCTTTAAAAAAATTTGTACAGTCCTCTGTAAAGTTCAATTATTTTTATACTATAACACGGTTGCATGTGGCTGAAACTATATTGTACCATAAGGTAACTTATCTTTGAAGATTTCTTACTTCGCGGACCAAGCCGGACATTCACGGAGAATATATTCGGAAGATTCGTCCTCTTCATAACAGAACCTACATTCTACATTTATTTTGTAATTGGCCTGTTTATTTTGACCCCAATGGCCTGTGAGAAGCTAGCTAACCCCACATATAAGAATTTCCTTGTGGGAGTAAGGCTTGACCCGTAACATTTTTCAAGTAGGGTAGCTGATGGGCTACAATGCTTGAAGAGTCGCTTGACTGTGTGAAAAGATATTTATTCTAGCGTCGTTGATACGAGGCTGAAGACCCTATCAAGAAGTGTGACCTGTCCGGAGTTCGATGGAAAAGATGTTCGAGGTTTTTAATGCAAAAGTAGAGAAGGTAAACATCTTTGATTGGTAAGTCGGTAAGCACAGCCTTCAGGAATTTGAAGCCACTCTGGCCACTTTATTGTAGTGGCTAAATCAGAACTAAAAACGGAACACAGGTTCTTCGAAACAGCGAAGGAAACCTAGTCACCAACGCGATGGGAATAGTAGATGTATTAAGCAGCTGTTAAACGGCCAAGATAGGCAAAGTAGAGAACCCTTGTCCAGTCAACGAAAAACCTGTCTCGCCACCCAGCTGTAAAAAAGCTGATTGATTCAGATATTATTTTCGTAGAGCACATGCGTTGAATTATCCACAAAGTAATTTGAAGTTCGGCACCAGCTCATCGGCAAGGTAATGTGACTTCCTTATTCGTGTTCTTGAGCAAATATCCCACAGGGCAAGTGTTAATACGTAAGGCACTATCTTCAACAGATCGGTCGCTCCCATTCTGCCGCGATAGAGGCTTTTACAATTATTAAAGTATAGGCGAAAACAGTTAACCTTAAAGTAAAAGAGGACAAGACGTAACTGTTGATAACAGCAATGTAGTTAACTCAACGAATGACATCTTCGTGAAGATCCGCCGCAGAAATATCCTATATGAAGCCAAGTGCTGAAGAATAAGTAGGCAAGGAATGTTAATATGGGCATTTATATTGACAGATATTTGCTTAACCGGGCAAATGAAAAAAGTTGCTCCAGCCAAAAGAATCTTCGAATCTCACCACATAGGTTCAAGACGACAAGGGAGACTGAACGGCCGTTTTAAAGACGAAGCCATCGGGGATGCAAAAGCGCTTGGTCTAGATAACTGGAGGCAGTGTGCCAGGGATCACAGAGGATGGAAAGACTCTTCACGAGTCGAGCCCAGTTAAGTAAGTAGTAATTCATCTATGACTTCGTCCGATGTGATACCAACGTCACTAAAATAGCAAAAATATTAGACAAACTTGAGTTTCCAGTTTTGGCTTAAAATCGCTTAACGGCAGCAAATAAATATAAAAAAAACTTGACAGTTCTGATAAAGTTTTGAATCTTGATTGAAGAGCAGCGAAAATATTTTTAATATATTTCCAAGATTAGTGAATGAAAAAACAAGAAAAAAAAAACGACGGCAACTTAAACTTGAAACGTCTTGAATCAACATCTACAACTTTTTTAGGTCAAACCCAACACGGACACCAATACGAATTCTGTTATAGTGCGACCGTCACGAATATTCATTTCAGATCGTAGTCTTGTCATCAAAGGAGAAAAAGACGATTAGCAGTCACTCATTCGATGATGGATTAAGACCATTTTTCAAATAACATGAAATAAAATAAATGCATAAACTATCGATCTCAATAAATATGTTACATCACAAAAAGTTGAATAGGTCTTTTTTTTATATAACAAAAACTTACCTTCAGATCTCAGTCTAATTGGAGGCGAGGTCAGCTTAAGTGTTGATGAAGGTGGGGTCTTACGTGAACCACCAAAAACATAATCGTAGGAGTCTTCACTCAAATTGGACACTAAATTTCATGGTTAATTAATATTTTTATTTATATTTTTTTACGATAAAATAAATAAAAATTTAATTAACAATCATTTTTTAAGCACTCAACTATTTTGTTGAAAAAAAAAATAACACTACTTCATTTCGCAAAAGGAAAAACTAAATTCAACACAAAACTAATAAAATTGAATTTTAATTTTTTTTTTTGTAGAAAAACTTAAACTAAATTTAATTAATTTTTTTTTTGTCCTTAGCAAAAATACTCACTCTACAACAAAATCAACGATAAAGCCACACGATTATATATATTTATATTTTTTTTTATATAAAATTAGAACGAAAAGAAGAAAAAAAAGAAACACACTTGTATATATTTTGTTTCATTTAGACTGTAAGTTTAGTTTAGTATAAAACTAAAGTTTTTTTTTTTTTAAATTTAAACAGAACAAAATAAGAGGATTAATGTGAAACTATTTATTTTTATGGTGTGCAGAGGAATGCAATTTTGTTTGTATGATAAACAAATATGTGCAGAAAATAATACATCACTGGGCTGGTGTATAGATTTTTTTTTTTATTTTATATAGTAAAAGTGATAAAATAAATTTCAAAATGAAAATATCCAAATTGGTTTGCCTTCTTTTTATTGAAAACAAAAAAAAAACAATTTAAATCTTCTATCAAAATAAGTCCAAAGAATACGAAACGCAAAAGGAAACTTAAAAGTTCTTCAAAAAATCACCCAATCGGAGGAAATGACAAAATCGATAAAACTAAGAAAATCGAAATAAAAAGTGAAAATTTCAGCGCTCTATGAACAAATAAAAGGTGAAAAGTAAACAAACTATCGCACCTGGAAAAACCGATAGAGGTTGAATCACTTGTGTTGAACGCAGTGGCGGTGGCAGTGGCGGCAGCTGTCCAAAAGGATCCTGGCCGTTTGAAATGGAAGACGATGGAGGTGAAATCATCGAAATGTCACCGTAAGCCGCCATTTCATACCTACGGCCAGCTGGAAATAAAATTTTCTTTGTTTAACAAAAATAGAAACAGAATAACTAAAGATAGATTTCGGAACTTAAGACCTCTCGTTGGGCGCCAGTTAAAAATAACAATTTGTTTCTTTCCCCATCACACTAATCAGTCGATGGAAGAAAAAAGGGACCCCATGGCATGGAATAAAATCACAGATACGTCTAAAAAATCCCCACGTGCACGTCCTATCCATCCAAACAAATAATCACATCGCCCTTTCTCACACTTTCCTCCCCCCTTTCAAGTCCACTGTTTCGACCGACTATGCTTATAAGATTAACCCAGCGATAATAAAGTTATTTGGAATTCTTTAAGGAAATTTGAACCCAAGAACACATTTGTCAACATTGCGACCAAAGATACAAATAGACCTGTCAAACAAAAAAAAACAGCACTCAGAGACAAAAAAAAAAGGATAAAAGTAAAATCTTGTATTTTCCTATCTTAGATGTCATTCAGTTCGTTCCCTCTCGCATTTCATGCAAACACGAAGAGAAATTTTTAACCTCAAAACAACTTGAGCAAATATTTATATTTCTTTCAAGTCATACAGCGACAACGACGACAGGGGCACACAGCACAGCGAGCAAGGGTTAAGGACCGTCAACATCGTCATGGATATTGGTTGTCGGTCGTCATAGTTGTCATAGTCATAGTCATAGTCATATCGTGACCCGTCTTGTATGCGTTTAGGTGGTTTTTATGTTTTTTTTTTTTTTTTTTAGTGCCTTATTCAGCAAACATCACCCGAGAGTACATAGTGTGTCCATGAAAAGCCAGAAAGTTCCTTATATCCTTATATAAGACACATACTATGAACGCGTGCGAGGATAATAGTCGTGTAGCCAAACTAACAATTTATGTGTGTCGTCCTTTTTTTTTCAAACCGGAAACATGAACACAACACATTATGGGACATGGGTTTTTAGTATTTGTGTGGTTACTTTACAACACACGGGTTAGAAGGATAATGCAGACCTGTATGACTATAGCTTTGGCTTGCACGAACCCGGATTTTAACCCTTGTACGCTAATTTTTTATTCATAGACAAACGCCAGTGGTTCATTATAGTTTTGTCCTCTCTGTTTCGTTTTACTTTTCTTCTTCTTCTTCTTCTGGGATCGTTACGAGTATATGTATATCATTTTGCTGGTGTCGCGGATGGTCTATGGGTGTAGTATACGCCACACTCATTGGTATGCCACGCCACGAGTGCAAGAACCATCGCGGCGAGTTTTGAATTTGAATTAAACTGCGATTCGATAGAACAGAACGATTTTATTGACCCCGTTTTTATGTACACACACACCTGGGAGGGGTTGTGGAATATCCTTTCTAAAGAGATTTCCTCCTAAAGTGAACCTCTGACGAAGAGTGGGATTAGTCGAGCATACACGTTTTTAGTGGTGGTAACCTGAACCGCTCGCTTTAAATGTACTTCCAATTGATGGCGGTAGTTTGAGGTTGCCTATTCATAGCCAAGCCACGACGACATGTAATGCTGATAAGACGGATTTTTATGTGCGTCTGTTCGGAATCGGAAGTAGATTTCAATGAACTCCTCTGTCTGTAATGGTTAAATCTATTGCGCGCCCACAATAGGACCTTCTGTTTCCCGGAAAACATTACTTTTTCTTGCGACGCGCGGTTCATGAATAAAAATCCTAAACGATTTCAGTTTGTGCTCCCATTCCAGGTGGTGTGCCTCAATGGCAAACGGAAATTAAGGCTGAATGGATGACGGCTGCATATAATTTGCCCTCTTTGTTGGCGAAAAAAAAAATCGATATTTGATTTGTTGAAAGATTCATAAAATGACAAACTAGCTGTGTCGTGTTGTGATGCCTTATGAGTTTTAGATGTTGGACAGATTGGTGGGGAAAAATCAAATAAAAAAAGGGATAATATGTGGTTTTGCTGTAGCTGTAGAAGGTAATCATGGAAAGGTAATTTTGTGGCAGCAACAGAAACCTATTATCAGTGTCCGAACTGTGGGTTTGAACGCTACCACTTCAAGTTCTGCGCTAACCAACAATGGGACGAATTCAAGGTGTAATAGGTATGCCGAAGGGGACTTATAGTGTATATTATTTTTGTGCCTCTATGATCGAAGTAGAAGAGTTGACGCGTCAAAAAATATAATATATCATCATGGTAGCCCAGTTTTGATACTTGAAATTGGGGCATAGATACCTCTTGAGAGCTTAAGTCCCAAACAGCTGAACATATCAATGTTCAATTTTGTATGTTATTGGGGAATGAAAAATAATGAGACACTAGTCCTAGGTTATTGTTATTAGGGGTAAGTAGTTAGTTGAAGGGAACTTCGAAAAATGTATGCGAAAAAACTTATTTCTGTTGGTTTCACTTGAAAGGAAGAACACATACCTTCCATTTTGCTAAATTTTACTCGTAAGGAATTACTACTGTAATCACTGCATGCAAATTTTTTAATTGACCTGGCTGGAAATACTAAACGCCTTGTAAATTGTAGTCAGATCAAAAGGGATAACGAATTTCTGGTACCGGTAGAGGAAGCCTAGACAGCGTTCCTGGCGACATCGATCACATGGTCATTTCAACAAAAGTTGTAAAACCAAGAATTGAATACCTTACAGTTTTAGCCATGCAAGTGTCATTTACGGATAAAGGTGTACTATTTTGTTTTCGCCTTAGTGATGGAGTACAACGCCAGTCAACATACGTACACCGTTGGAGAGCAGGAGCACTAGTTTTGAAATGAATTTGAAAATGAGCAAATGATAAGCAGCGTTGCCGTTTGGCCCCACAAGAGATCAGAAGAGTAGGACAGATAGAACGGTTTTGCTAGCGTGGAAACACTCCTCTTCAGAATGATTAGGAAAATACCATCTTGACCAGCGGATTTGTATATGTTTTGATTCTTGAGTGCTCTCGCAACTATTCCATTGTGGAAGTGGAATTGTCCCATTGAATACTAGACGTGCAGCTTGTGTTGTGTCTTCCTTTGCGCTCAACGGATAATATTACAGCCGTTGCTGAGAGTGAAATATTCATGGAGAGTGCTAGCGAGGCATTATAACAGGATATTTATGTCCGAAAATGTATGGATCCAGCAAGATAAAGCTACATGCCAGAAAATGGAAAATATGGCGACATTGAAGCTACAATTCGTCATTGGTCGTTGGCGAAAAAATGGCGATCACACACAATGACTAACATTGTTATTTTTGTCCGAAAATCAAATGACGGACGCTACGAGTCATTTAAAATTTTCCGTTGAGGTGCCATTAAATGACGAGCGAAAAAATGGCGATCACATGGTAATGGCATGCCTTATCAAAATGACAAATGTGCCCTTTAATAACCAATGACGAAAATATAGCTATGTCATTTAGTACGAATTTTTTAATTAAATGAAAAAAAATGTTATATAAAAAATGTCCACGAGAAAATCGTACCGATACGAAAGATACTAAACCTATTTATATATGTTTATATAAGGATATCAGACTGCCGCAATTGTGGTGTAAAAAAAATTAGCACTTAAGAAATTATCAATATTTTCTTCTCAACCCGCATGATATGGGCCTTAATGAAAGAGTTTGACAAGTTATCCGTGTAATCGTACCTTTACAAACGAGCAACGATTGCAAATTATTGAAATTTATTATCAAAATTCGTGCTCTGTGAAAAGATGTAAAAATCCGTTGTTTTATCGAAAAATTGTGTTCAGAGATGAGGCTCATTTCTGGGCTCATTTGAGGCTTATTTCTGGCTGACGGATACGTAAATAAGCAAAACTGTCACATCTGGAGTGATGAACAGCCACATGCCATACAAGAATTGCTGATGCATCCCGACAAAACGATAGTTTGGTGTGGTTTATGGGCTGCTGGCATCATCGCATCGGTCCATTTTTCTTCAAAGACGACTGTAGAAGAAACGTTACCATGACACGCGAGTGACGCAAAATTGGACCTTCCGAATGGACCATTTGAAACGGAGCCGTGGACAACATTTAGATGAAGTTGTCCTTAAAACGTAAATGACAAGGGCCTACTTATCGATTACAATAAAAATTATGAATATTTGATGCAAGTTTGAGTGTTTTATTCGATTTTTAAAAAAACTACGCTTAAAAAATTACCCTTTACATACATAGATAGATTACGTATTCTCATTTTAACAGCGCATGTCTCCACACATAATTCCGATTAACAATGGCGCCTAATTTATTCGTAAAAAAAAATACATTAGCTTAGTTAAATTAGCTACTTGGGGGAGCAAAACGATTGTCACGATCTCTATAAAGCGCACACGTGGCTTCGAAGAAAAGATGTAAGCTAACAAAGCAAAACTTTTAACTGCATTTTACTAGGGTATTATTATAATGTATAGAAATTTTCATATATTATAATCTAAAAAGCGGATTGACAGAAGAGCGTGTTTATATAGTGAATGTGTAGTCTGACGAATCTAATTTAAGTTGAATGAAAATTTGAATAACTTTAAGTTAGCAGAGGCTACTTTTTCAGATAATCAACTATTGTTCGGATTGGTTAATGAAAAGTATGTTCATGACGCCATTTAAACTAAAAACTCAATTCTTGTGAGGTTGACTGACACTGAGACCTTCAAAATCCTATTTTATCCAGCAAATGTGTTATCCTAAGAGCGGGGTGATTTACTTGGTGAAGCCAACACGTTATTAGTTTGCAGAGTTTCTTAACTTCTTTGCAGATGAACGAAACTCTTTTGGGAATATCCATCGTCTTAACCAATAAAGATCAAATATCATCATCATTCAGTCTTTGATCGCAGATTTATTTGTCAAGACATTATCTCAAGTCGCAGGGCTGGTCAGTAAGCCCATAAGTTGCCTATTGTTCTGCATCTCCTTATTTGGTAACAGGATTTTTTTTAGGATCTAACGTTTAATTAAACTTTTCGATTCCCTTAAGCCCCGAACACTTTCCCAGTGATTTAGACAAATTTGTTGGTCCCAATCGGTTAATAGCCTTAAATCAGCAGCACAATTGACTCTGTAATAAGGTTCTTGACGTAAGAACACAGATGCTGGTCCAGCTGTAGCCAGGACGTCTTTGGTAGCAAGGTACCCCTCCAAGTAGCAAGGCTTCGAAGCAGCCCTTTACTGACATACAAGGTGGCGCAAAAGTAATCCTCCTATCAGAAAATGCTATAAATTTTGCGAATGGCCCCTAATGTCAGTTCTGTTTTGACATTTGTATAGTAAACACATACGAAATACACGTTAATAAACAATGTTACGCTACACTGCTCCAGAACGCGGAATATTGGTGACTATTTTTTTGAGCAATAATCGGTCGGTGACTTTCGCACAACGTGAATTTCGTCGCAGATTTCCTAGCCGTCCAACGCCTACTGGTGAAACACTGCTACGTTTAGCCGCTCGCCTCGAAGAGACTGGCACAACACGAGATGCTGCCAGGCGTGGCAGATCCCGGAGTAGCCGTTCTGCAGAGAATATTGCTGCTGTAGCCAAAGATGTCATGAAAGCGCCGTCGACATCGACCAGACGACGTGCCACGCAAATGGGTATCAGTCGACGGTCTTTACAGCGAATTTTGGTACAAGATTTAAAGATGTTTCCGTACAAAGTCCAGATAGTGCATCAGCTGTTAGCTACTGACCGCCAATCGCGTCTAACATACGCTCAAGCCATCCTTAATCACCACCAAGAGGAAGATGATTTTTCATCAAAAATAATCATGAGTGATGAGGCCCATTTCCATCTTAGCAGGTACGTAAATAAGCAAAATTTACGCTTCTGGGGCACTGAAAATCCGCGTGTAACCCAGGAAGAGCGATTACACCCGCTCAAAGTCACTGCATGGTGTGCTGTTTTCGCTGGAGGAGTCATCGGACCGTTTTTCTTCGAAGATGTCGCGGGCCAAACGGTTACTGTGAATGGTGAGCGCTACAGAGCAATGATCAACGAGTTCTTTTTGCCGCAACTTGATGAATTGGAATTGGAAAACAAATGGTTCCAACAGGACGGTGCAACGGCACACACTGCACGTGCCAAAACCGATATGCTGAAGGATGCAAGCGCCTAATCTCCCGTTTTGGCGATTTGCACTGGCCAGCAAGATCGCCTGATTTGACCGCTCCAGACTTCTTTTTGTGGGGCTTTTTAAAGTCGCGGGTTTATGTCAACAAGCCTCAGACTCTTGCAGCTCTTAAAGATATTGTCTTTCCCTTTTGGGAAATTCAATGGCATGGATTAACCCCTAAATTACCGTGGGACTGAGACAAAGATCCAAAGACACCAGCTCCAACTTCGATTCGTCGGTGCACAAGGTCAGACTTCTTGTATCCAATGCCGAAATCCCATTGGGTCATTAAGAACGGTCTAATATTTCTACCTCGAATATTTCCCAAACTGTATTCCCTAATCAATGTGTCAGGGATGAAATAAAACATGTCCGAGTTTGGGATTAAGTTAAGAATTTTTTCAAGTGGCCCACATGATCTTCTGATTCACACATACCATTCGAGTATGTATCTTTTCAGTTGTGTAATTTAAAAGAACAATGACCACTCCATTTGAAAAAGTTTTTTCTGAAACAGGTCGAATCTAGATTTGCATTGTGAATACGCGTCCTAAAGCGCTGCTACCAAAGTTATCAAATCAAGTCAGTGATAGTCCTGTAGCCTGTCGTGTAGAAAACGATGACAATGTTAGTTCGATATTCAATTCGCCGCACAAAATTCAAAACTCCTATTCAGGCTACAATCTCAATTTCAATGAAGGTATTTTGCATTGCTCATGCACGTGCACTGGCTTGATACAGTTTTTCCATCGATAATAATCGTTGAATAAATTTAAACAAATGTGTTTTTGTTTGTGAAAATGTGATCCTTTACCTAATCTCATTGTGTCCTCTCTACCTCGTTCAATTCACTCGTTTCAATGGCTCAGTTGAGCAGCAAAATTCACGATTGGAAAACAAAGTCAAACAGCGCTGTGTTCACTTTGACTTAGGTGTATCTCCTTGCACCAATTACCACAAACAATGGAAAATGGTTTGCAATTTTCAACACAAATATATTTCGTGTGCAATATAATATGTACACAATGTGTACATACACCACACAGGGATATTTTGTTCTTATCTCCTCTGATAATGATGATGAAATGTTAAATTTAAGCAAACTCATTCAGCGTCGTCATCGTCGCTGTCATCGTCATCGTCATCTTCATCGTCAATGAACTTGTGCACTTCCGGCAAATTCAATAGAATATCAAACTGGAACTTCCGCAGTAAAATGTGCACTTCAGTTGTGCATTATAGGCAGGACGAACCCTATCTCTTCTCATCATATGAGTGGTGGGTGTGGGTGCAAAACTATGACTAAAACACAGCTCGCTTTTCTCTATTATAGACATCTATGTATCTATGGAAGTACATATGTGCGAACGGACATACATAAAAGGATTAATGGCATAGGATGGATGCAGTCTTGTATGTGGGATTTCTCTTTTGAAGGAGGATAACTGCTGAATGGATGTTTGACTACTCTAAAAATTGTCCTCTTATCAAAAGTAAATGCAGTCAAAGCTTTTTCAATGGCTGCAGATGCAATTTTCTTCTTTTTCATTTTAATGTGTGTGTAAGTATGTATTTATGTGTGTGTGTACACACAGGCATAGTATAGTACTTGCTTTTTGGAAACTGGCTGCTGCTTCAGTGAAGGATTTTTGTGATTTTTTTTTTTTTTTTTTGTTTTTTAACTGTACGAGTATGTAATGTATGGACAGACACTGAGGTAGGACAAACTGAGCCATTTCCCTGTTTGAAATATGCTTAATGCTGACAATGATTCGGTATGATGTTAACAGTGTAGTACTTCCATTCCAGAGAGCTTAGGTTGTTCAGATTTAATTGTAAACGGTCAGAGGGGGAATTATTGCCAGTAATCCGTAATTCAATTAAAAATATTTTTCCTGTTTTTGTTCTCTTGTCTAAAGGATTTTTGTTTTTATCATGGATTATTGGAAATTGTGATTTTAAAAATCACTTTGATGAAGAAATACCAGGTGTGTAAATAGTTGAAATAATAAAAAAAAAAACAGGAAACCATATATCAGGAATGCGATTAAATAATGCGAGAGATATACCTATGTGGCTAGAGTTATGTATAAAAAATGCGGTGGTATCAAACTGCATTTTTAAAGTTTTTCAATGGATTGGTTGGTTGGATGGGCTTAAGCTTGAAAAAGAGAACAGTTGTTCAGTGGACAGGAAATTATATTGTTATGTTTCGAATAAAAGTTCAAACAAATCAACCAAACAGCAAAATCTTCCCAACAATATTACACCACAAAATGCGCTTGTAAAACCCAACTAAGTCTACGGGATTGTTTAAGTCTTTAACTGCCCTACTCAGCAGAAGACTTTCCCTGTTGACTACAAGACACCACATAAAATTTATTCAGGAATCATGGGCTTCTGAAGGCTTCTGAATAGGTCGCACAAGATCAATACTGTAGCCGACTGGAATCTTTACAGATCGAAACAAAAATACGAGAATATGCTTATTCGGTAAGTCAAGCAATGCCTCTCAGTCTTTTTTTTTTGTGAAAAGATCGACGCCCTCAGTGCTACTGGTAGGTAAAGCGAACTGATTCTTCCAACCAGTAATAGGTAAGTATAGTGGTCGATGTCTGGCATCTAGGCCAAGACACGAAGGTAGCGCTTCAGTGCCGTTTTGGTACTTTGGTACTCCAGAATGGTTTCTTTAAACGAAATTAAATAAATACTAGGCGTAAACAACCCCTGCAGGAGCAGAGCCTACGTTCGCTGGTAACAATGTTTCTCCTTGCTCACACATGGCTCCACAAAACTTATGCTCCACAAACTTAAGCCATAGGTGAACTAAGACAGGTAACTCTACGTGTCAGGTACATTACTTCGATTGTGGTTACTGATGAGGCTTCAGCATCATTTGAGGGCATCAAGGCGCCTAGCATCGACTAAATTTATCCAACAATGTTGCAACACGATATAAACGAGCCACTGCCAGTTTTGAGGAGGTAGTTTGGCACTGGTCTACATCAAAGAATTTTGCGAATTTCTACAATGGTAAAGATGACTCATCTGTCGCTTAGAATTTCAGGCCTGTTAACTTAACATCCATTCTCTTTAAAATCATGGAAATACTCGTAAAACTGCAAGTGCGCAAGGTTTTTTTGAGGGCCAATTTACTTTCTGCATATCAGCGAGGAAAATCCTGCGAGAAAGCGCTGCAGAACTTTGTTGGAAGGCGATCCTTCATTCCAGTCATTAATATTGAGAGTGTCTTTGGCAATGTGGATTTTGACAGCATATGAAACTTCGCTAGATGACATGGTGTAGACGAATCACTTGTCGCGTGATACTGATTTCAGCCGATATGTGATAACAGATCTAAGAAATGCAGGACATGATCGAGACGATTTGGTATATTAGAATTGGGCTCTCGGTAAACCCTTTCAAAACGCAGATTGTTCTGTTTACGAGAAGAAAAAAATGTACGGGGCTTTTTCGGCTTTCTGGCAGTACAGGGGTGCCTTTTGGAAAACAAAGGGTTTTTACCCAAAACAGTTAATGATTGGGCCAATCTTATCATATGCATTGATGCATTGGTTGCTTGGTAGAATAAGCTTTTACGCTAATAAGATATTGCTTATTTCACCAAACTCTTATGAAAGGTACGTTAACGTTGCCTTTCCTAGCATCCGTGTCGCTGCCCTAGATGCTCTGATGAATCTTATACCTCTTGACATTTCTATTACTTGATTACACCCTGGAACGCCATTTTTCGTGCTTAAATAAAACTTGCACTGCACGAGAACCCTTGTCTAAGGAATTGGTCAGCTGATGCAATTATACCGAAACTTCGGCTGGGTAAAAATTGTAAAGTCGACGTTGTCCATTTCAAGAATGTGAGCCAGGGGAAGGATGTAATCTCATTTTCACGGATGGTTTTAAAATCTGTCAGGGTTCAGGTACTGGTGCCTACGTTGAATGTGGCAACGTAAGACTTTTTTCCTCTTATTGCTAATGGCTAGTATGTGTCTCTGAGACGTCTACGGCATTTTTGCTGCTACTAGCGAGAATTACCTGAGTTCGCCTAGTAGGCATTCTGACTGCCCACCACGTTTTTGCCAAACACCTAGACGTACTAGGCTTAAGTGAAACAACTACCTGTGACGGTTGTGGAGAAGGAGAAGGCGAAGATACCGCGAAGCATTTCCTCTGTGAATATCCTACCTCTAATCGAAGCAGGCTTCAGGTTCACCCTAGATAAGTCTTAATTTTAACTCCCCCCAAAAGTTTACTATTAGAACATTAAAAGACAAAGTATAGAGGTGCTATGAAGGACCAAGCTTCTTCTAAAAGCACGTAAGGCCGTTACGGAAGCTAAAATTTATTTCAGTTTATCTTTGGGAACTTCGTCGATTAAGTATTAATTTTTCCTGACGGTTAGTGAGAGGTTTAAACTAGTTAAATTGTTTCAAAGCATTTTAAAAAGTCCCAAATTTAGTCCACTGAATATAGGTTTGGTGGTACTTAGTGAAAAAACTTAGCTTAGTGAAAAACGCATTTTTTTAGGTAGGTACTTACAAATTTTCTAAAAAATTCAAACTGCAATTTCCGCTCCTTAGTTAAAAAAAAAAATAAAAAAAAACATCAATCACAGATACTTTTAATTATTTCGCTAATAAAACTGCATTTCAATCATTTCAATGCCATGCCAAAGGCTTTGTAGTAGACTTTCAAATATGTTACGATACCCACTCAAGGTCCTACATATATATGACTGAACAGAGTTTGAAATCCCTTACAAAGGATACATAGGTACGTTTTTGCTACTTTCTATTCATTCGTGTGCTTCACATTAATTTTATTTCACAAAGCTTCGTTCGGTCGTTCAATACACTTCAATATCTATTACCATTCAAATTCAAAGCAACCCCCCTCCATTTTGCATACTACTTAAAGAGAATAGAAACTGCATACTGCTGCTTTCTACTAAATCATTAAGTATCCTCTTTTGTATGTGTACACCTACATACCCACAACATATGTGAAGGACACACACAATCCTCTTTGACTATTAGCGATATTGCTGTTATACCTACACCAATCGTTTGACCGTATTTCCATCGTCCCACCTCTATAGAAATCCACTCATTTGAAATTCGATTAAGAGTGGCAAACATTAACCTCAAAAATAAAAGAAGCAAATCACCTCTTCTAGCAGTTGCAAAGTAGAAATTCCTCCTTCACATTCATTTGGGAATTTACCTGTAATCACAAATGTAAACATCGAATCCAATGCATACGCAAACAGCCGGCACGAAGACTATTGAAAGGACTCTTCCGTTCTCTCTCGTCCTCGTACTGACTGCGTGTGAATATATCTTCGAGTAGAGCAAAGCGGTTTCATTGTGCTCGAAGAGGTGAACTTCCCTTTGTTTGTGTTTTGCGTCAGTTTTAGAACTGAGGTTTTGGTTTTAGATTCTATGTGTGTTAACTCTTTGGTATATAACTAGTGGTGCTGCTGAGCTGTCAGTGCTAGTGAATAGTGGTAGTTTGCTTAAGTTTTCATAAATTGCATCCTTTTGCAAATTCTATTAGGGAACGGAATGCCTCATACAGTTGTAGGTATGTAGGTAGTATATGTAGATAATTCCCGACAAAATGATTGTTTGCATCGCAAATAAATGTGCATCTTCATCATCGCAACTTCAACAATTTGATTGTTAACAACAACAACAACAACAACATCAAACACAAGGACATTCATCGAGTTTTCAATGGTTTGATATACGACGATTGAGGATATTAGAAATATTTGGTTGGCAAATAGCATTTCTTGACAGACAGATATTGAGAGAAATTCAAATGCATTGTTTTGCAGGGATACAATTTTAAGACAGTTTTAAAGGACTGGGATTAACTTCAAGTGATGAGAAACATTACAACAAGGACTCACCTTAATTCCTAAGCAAGCCATTTCGTTGAACTACTTTTGAACGGAATTCTGTTGGTATTTCCAGTTTTTTGAATTAAAATATCCCAGTCCGTGGTGAATTGATGGATGTTGATCGGAGTTCACTGAATATTTCTATTGTTTTTTTTTTATTGTAATTAATTAATTAGTAACGAAGATAGTGAGTGGAAGAGAGATCGATGTGTTCTCTACTCAATTTGAGTGTACAAAATAAAAGAGGACGACACAATGAGCAAAGTTCTCTACGGCAATGCAATGTGTGTTGTTGTACAGCTTTTATTCTGTTTTGGATAGTGTTTAGCCAACGCTAGGCTTTCATTTTGATGATATTGTTGTTGTGTAGTATATCTGCAAAGAAAAAAAAGTTGTATTTAAGTAATTAAATAAATACAATAATAAATTTATTTTTTAAAAGGGATTTAGGGATTTGCAATTACAGTTAACAAGAGGATGCACAGTGGTACACAGTCATTGGTCAGCATGTGTAACCCTTGCAATATGGCCACCTGACGTACCGCGCTTTTCGGTTGCAACAAAATACAAAATTTAAAAAGTACGTGTAATTTGTTCGCTGATTTATTTATAAGTCGCATGTACAGTAAAAGGAAAATCATTACATTATGACATAGGACATCGGTGTGTTGCAGTTCTCGGATGACGATTTAATAAACGCGTTAGAAAAACTAAATTTAAGGGTTTTATTCGGGGAAAAAAATTATATTTTCAAAAAAAAAAAACTTTTTTTATATAAAAAATAAAATATTTATATACATTTGAAAAAGAATTTATGAAATTCTCAAAGGAAAATATTCAAAACTCCGTCATTGTGACGTCATTTCCGGTGATCCCTCGGAAAAAATGTGCGTCCACGTTGACAGTAGAACTCGTGACAGCATCATCAGAAGTGAAAAAAAAATTCGTGTTTTAGTTAAGAATATAAACTAGAACTTGGACGAAGGAAAAAAAATTTGGATTTTTAGCAGACCTTTTTAAAAAAAATACTAATTTTGGTAAAATTTGCTCAAATTTTTTTTTTTAAATAGTTGTGATCGAAAAAAAAAATCCTTCGTCCAATTGTATCTCGTAGACTTGTCTAAAATTTCATCAAGATCGGTTGAGTGGTTTTCGAGAACTTTTGACAACCGACATTGAAAACACAGTTTCGAGAAAAACGCGTTTAAAGTTTGGATAACCTCAAAGAAACCTCGTGATTCAATTGAGTGCGCAACTTCCCAAGGCTTTGTCTCCGAAACTTTTATTCGGAATGACTTGAAAATTTAGGATAATATTCTCGAGATGTTGTAGAAATTAATAAGACAATAAAAAAATTCGATTTTTTGAAGCTGTGAAACCCATGTAACCCCTTAAATAGCAATATTCCAAAAATGTTTATCCTCCGTTTTTCATCCACTTAAAATGATTTTTAACCAGCCTCTTGTAACTGGGAACTTCCTAAATGAATGGAAATATTTTTTCATAACAACTATTTATAAAAGGCAAAAAGTAGAAAACTAGCCGCCTTTGTCAAAATTTTTGCAATACCAAAATTGTTTGAAAGTAGAAACAAGAAGAAGAAGATTTTTTTTTTTCAAATAGTCAGCATGGTTTTGTTCTTGGTAAATCATGTACTACTAATTTAGCATTGTTAACGAATTATATATTTAATAGTTTTGATGAACGACTACAAGTTGATGTACTTAACAATGACTTTACAAAAGCGTTTGACAGGGTGCATCTCACCCTTCTTTTGGCTAAGCTTAGGTCTTTGGGTTATCATTTCTCGATGCAAATCGTTTAATATTTACCTGACTAATAAAAGGCAAATGGTAAGTGTCAATGGTTAGAAGTTACTTTGGGTGTTCCACAGGGCAGACATTTGGGCCCGTTGCTGTTTATATTATTTAGAAATCAAGTTCATGAAATATTTAAATTTTGTAAAGTTTTGACTTTCGCGGATGATTTGAAATTATTTTCTTGGATAAAAAATGTAACTGATTGCATTCGTTTTCAATCAGATATTTATAGATTGTCGGAGTGGTGCAATCGTAATGCCGTGGAGCTTAACATTTCTAAATGTAAAGTTTTTTCAGCATATTGTATTAGTACTTCAATTTTGCATAATTATTTTATAAATGATCAAAGACTTCAGCGAAGTGAAAGATCTTGGTGTCATATTTGACAATAAGTTAAGTTTCGTTTTGGATTATGATTATGTCATTGCCAAGCCTAACTCATTGTTAGGCTTCCTAAAACATAATAGTAAAGACTTTCAAGACATAAATATACTTAAAATTATTTATGGCTTAGGCACACCTTATTTAGAATATTGTTTTGTAATTTGGGATTCGCCATATGCAGTTCAAGAACTTAGATTCAAAAGAGTCTTAAAAAACTTCACGAGGTACGCGCTTCGTAAATTAAATATGTTTCCTAATTATGGCAGAAGGGGAAATTTATGTAGTCTGCAAATCTTCAGACGCGATGCAACTTCCGTCAGTTGATAACTTCCGTCAGCAGGAAGCCTTCACGTCTCGAATAAAATGGAGCACGACCGACTCAGTTGGTATTGTCATGTTCTACGAACCCCGTCAAAAAGGCAATGGCAATCATCGTTCCCTTACAATCGCGTAAGAGAGGCATGCCTTCAAACTCCTGGATCACACAAATTCAGAAACACCAGCATTTGATAGGACTCACTGATGAAGTGATCCAAAATCGGGATGCCTGCAGATATTTTTTCAGGTCGAACCGACGAACCGCACAGGCGCAATAGTAGGAATGCAGTGCCGTAATTCTGATCATAATCTCGTCGTTAAATGGTGAGATAAAAGGGATAACTCAACAGAATTGATCTTTCTTTTAAATATATATGCTCCCGGGTTAGAAGTTTATTTCATACAGATAGGTATAGAACCAAGTAGGGTAATAATGATCAAAGTACGAGGTGTATAAGCACTTTTAATGAATTTTGCAACGAAATTTGTTTTTTGCTTATCGCGACGTGATCTTAAAAACTTTAAATTTATTAAATTTGTATTGAGTTGTCCACCACCACCCCGACTCAAGTGATATCAAAAGTGAATACTTTCGATATAACTACTCAAAATTTTTATATAACTTCAGAACTATTAGACACAGCTACAAAAGCAGCTTTTAAAAAATCAATTAATTCAGGATTGATTCTTTTATATGAATAGTTTCTTGGACTGAATGTCGCATCTAAGATACTTATTGGTACGTAACGGCAGATCGACTGTAGACCCAAAGTTTTATACAAAGTCAAGTCCTGGAGAAGACCAATGAGTTTATTTGCTTTTAAGGCCGCTTATGATAGCATTCATCGTCAAATTCGGTATCCCGCTAAAAGTTATCTAGATATGTCGCGTAACCCTTACATGCAATGCAAGGTGCAGTTTGACAGCAGCTCATCTGAATCATTTCTAAAATCCAACTGTGCTACTATGTCATACTTTAATCAACTAAGGGCAGCTCTCTACATGGAAGGTACTGTTTTTAAAAGATCCGTCTAACTGCTGGGATATGTGGTGCGGACGATATTGACTTCATCATCTCTACGAATGACATCTTAGTAGAAATCCAGCGAAGAATTGCCCTAGTGAAACCGCTGCTACTTCGGTTTGGCAATGCAAATAGGTTAAAAACTCTTGACTCGAAGGCCAAAATGCATGCTCTTTAGACGATTAGCGGGAAGGAAAAGTTAATACTAAACTCCTTCGATAGAAAAACTCTTCGACGGATATTTGGTCCTGTGTGAGAGGAGAGCGAATAGATAGTCCAAAATGCCGAAATTCGTCGACTTTACTGGCTCGACCACATCGAGCAATGGACAATAGAGCATAGCCAAGAGGATCTGCGAATGCCGGCCCTCAGGTTTGAGACGACAGAGAACGAATTCCAGACGGCTTGATAACCATAACTGGAACTGAAAGCAGCGTGCCCGCGATCGCAAAGGAATCTGTCTTCTCCTATGACTCAGGAGACCTTTAAATTAAATAATTAAGCTTCGTTACGAGCTGTACCAAGATGCGGATATAGTCAAAAATGCTAAAATTCGTCGACTACATTGGCTTGGCCACATCGAGCAATGGACAATAGAGCCCAGCCCTCAGGTTCGAAATGACAAGGAGACCGAACTTATGTTTTAAAGACCAAGCCATAACGAATCCCAGACGGCTTGATATGCACAACTGTAAGCAGCGTGCCCACGATCGCAAAGGAATTTGTCTATAATAAATTAAGTCTAGAATAATTAAGCTTCGTTACATTCATACTTTGTTTACATTGTTCAACATTGCGAATCCGTTAATGAGCGCCGGATAAATAAATGCAGCGTAGACGCTTCCTTTTAACTATTGGTCCTGTCACTTCACGCTTTCCCTACACCACAAATAGATTCGATGATAGATTCTAGATTTTCACACTTTTGCGTTAGATTCTAGCTTGTGCTGGCTCATTCCATGGAATGACGTACTTAAGAATTCATCAGTTTTCCTTCAAGTAGATAATCTAAAACTGCAACAAGCAACAAAGATCATAAAACGCTTTCCAGCTGGACACTGACTTTGAGTGACTCCAGTGGGACACCTAACTCTTGTCTCGCAAAAAATTAAGTCTTTCTGCAGTTCTCTTTTGAGACTGTTAAACCCAACCAATAATAACAAATGAGAAAACCCTCTAACCTATTTTCCAATTTTACTATGAAGATTTTTACCAAAAAAAAAATTATTTTGTCTAGGCATCAACGTTCGAGTTCTTATCTGAAAAAGAACTGCGAAGAAGACCTGACCATTGAGCAATTAAAGCTCGAGGTCTCATCTAATAAAAAAAAGAAAAATACAAGGACTACAAAGTACTCGATACAATACGATCCAAAACCATGCACACATTTGAACTCAGCTATATTATTTGCAATAACTCATGTATTCCTACTTCCCCATCAGCCATTTGCCAAAGTGACAACCACTACATTTTGATTGCCAATTCGAAATCTTACATCGCACACAATCATCTGCTCCTGCACTCAGTTGGCTATTGCTGCGAAATGATTCCATTCATATTGGTGGGACAACTTTCATTACAGCAATCGTACCTACCAGGATTGGTGGTTAAATAAGAAATGGAAACGCGTCATTCCACTAAACCAGCCAATTTGAGATTCTTACACCTTTAGGCAATAGTTTGCTCTAATTTGCTTCTGCACATCTACTACTAGGGTTTTCTCATTTACAGAATCGCAGCACACATCCTCGTCGTCATAAGAGCGCCGCATGCAAACACACACACTCCCACACATTGAATACGGAAGGATAATTTCATATGAATGAGCGAGGCAAAGTTCACATTGTCGTTGTCCTACGAACGATACGAGTACTGATGAGTACACCCCCCCCCCCCCCCCCCCGCCGTCCGTTCAAACTAACCGACAACAAAGAGAAGAAGAGTCAGTACTCATCAGGCTCATGTCATGAATGATTCAAAAATGACCACCTTCTTGATGACTATGATGGGATTGTGGTTAACAGAACCCCGTCGTGTATGCTTGACTGTACATATAGTTGGCTGTAATTTAAACTTAACTCCCGTTGCCATTCTCCCATCAAAATGAAGGGCGGAAACACGCCCGAAATACAGTGTAACACAGAATCGCTGCTGCTGCTGCTGCTGTAATAGCCCATAGTTCAGTACCATTTCGGGACCCAGGGTACTATTCTATGTGGGTGTATGTGTTTCTGTGCGAGGAAGTCCACTATTGCTATTGCCGCTGGTACAATGTAATTTCGTTTTATGATTTTTACTGTTTAGAACTTTCCATTTTGTGAGTGATGCTCATTTCATTTTGAAGTGTTCGAAGCGGAAGGGTGCGCTGGGGTTTTTGTTACAGTTACAGTTTCGTGTTTCGTCAATGACCTCGTCATCATCATCATCATCATCATCATTGGAATGGGAGTAACCAAACGGTCGTCATCAGCATCCGGGGGCATCGTCAACGTATAAGCTAGTACTAGAAGGGTATAGCCTCGGGTTGAACAAATGCATTCGCGATAGAGTCCAATCCATAGATTCGAGAAGGTTGGGAATTTATTTTAAAGGATTACGACAAACATATGCAAGAATGCATACACAGTTCGATTAGCACTTAATGCTAAAGCTTAATCAAAGCAAAATGATTCCGGTTGATAGGGCGTGTGATTGTGCCTTTTGGGCGGGCAGGATAATTAATAGGATTCGTCGCCATAAGACTGTCGAGATCCACTGGATGCGCCAGTTGATAGATGTTTAACGTCACTGGAGGGTTTTTGAATTAAGCACTCGGTGTTGTTAGTTAAGTGTTCAATTTGGAGGTTTTTTTTTTTTTTGTTATAAGTGGAGGGGTTTGAATGGTGTGTTTAGAAAGGTGGACGCAAAACTGTGATGTAGATGTAACTAAAAAAGATAGTTCTGTTGGGCTGACTATTTTGGAAATAGTACCAGTAATATTTGGGTTAACGTGGAATATATCCCAAAAGATAAGTCCATGTGATCAAATATTTATACTTACACCCCGCTCCTGTCGTTGTGATGGTCACAAGCTCTTGTGATCTTAAATTTTTCAGTGGTTTGTTGTGATTCGATAACATTTTTCGTATTCTGCGCAAATCCTCAGGAGAAAGTTCTCAAAAATCAGCAAAATTGACAGCTAGCTCTCTCAACAGTAAAAAAAAAATAATGTGTTCGTCTATCATTTCTCATTTTACTGATTAATGTAAATAAATTTGTTCTCAAAAGTTTCATAAAATACTGCTTTATGTTCCAACATGGAATATAAATACAGTCGAACTTCGATAACACGAATATTTAATAACTCGAATGAAATTGGTTGGCAATAGCGCCAAAACTGAAATTTACATGTAATTTTTATTTGATAACTCGATCTTCTATTACTCGAATGTCTTGATAACTCGAAGAGATTATTTGGCGTAACCTTCGATAAGTCGAATTTTGAAGGTGAATTCCCAAATTCTGCGTGTTTCACAAGTTCGTTTTATCATGCATCGCTTTCGATGCGGCACTATCTTCGTATGTTCCTATGACCTATTAGTAGAAAAGCTAGTAAAGATTTGTGTAACGTGTTTTTACAAGAATAAAAATTTGCTGATTTGTAATTTTTGACCTACTAATCAAGAAAAGAAAATAACGGTCGACTGTTCGACCTGTTGTGATTTGCTCTGAGCAATATCGATTGCTTTTGTGATGGAAGGTGGTATTGCCACGTTTAAAGTATCAGTGAGGATTTGCAGAATCGGGGTGTTACATTGAAATCAATTTTCGTAATCTTGTCCACTTGAAAGACTTAAGAAAGGAGCTTTAATGTAGACCACACCGCAGACTGTAAATGATTCCAATCATTTGGTATTGCATTCTTTGAAATCTCCCTCAATGGATTCAATTGAATGATTAAATTCATTAACTCCACTTTATTTGTTCAGATTGAGAAATGCAACCACCATTCATTTTGAATATAATAAATTAGAAACCATATGGAAGCCATTGCAAAGTACTTTAAAACGGAGTGGGTGGCGACGGCGTAAAGGCAGTGCAGGTTGAATCCGCAACGGGCAACAAGAATGCATGTCAAAAAGAGAAGCAAAACACGCATAGTTTCTTCAAACCCTACACCGAAACGAACGACTAAAGAGAAAAAAGTGTTTGTGCCTCAAATATTGGATTAATGGTGGGTTAGAGGCGAAATGGAGTCGGACAGAATCCCGAAAGCCCACAATCCCGATAATCCAAAATTCCGACAGGCCATAATCCCGAAAGTGAAATTAAGAATTTTAAGGAGCGCATCGGGATCCCGCTTAAGTCCCGCTAAGAAAAAGTTTCAAAACTCCGTCTTCTTCCCGGTTTCTTAAAATACTTTGTTTATACTGTTAAAAATATTTTTTGCATACACCCAACCTCGCACCTACTCCAAATCTAACAATGAAACCATTCAGGGGTTTTGCAGGGAGGCAGCGTGCCCCCCATATTTCATTACCTGTCAATTTTCGAGTTTTGGATTTTCGGGATTTTGAATTTTCGAGATTTCGGTTATCGGGGATTGTGTCCCCAACCCGAGGCGAAAAGCACCAAACGAACTGATAGTTGTCTACGACTAATTTTAAGGTTAGGTTTTTGGATTGATGGAGCAATGCTTAAACGGTCTGAAAAGATCGCTGTAGTCGATATTAAGTATTGTTGGAGTATTTGAGCGTTCTTTCTGCGATTGGGTGGGGATTAACTGATGCCTGTGGAACTTTTGTCAATTTTGTTAAGAAGGTAGTTGCGGCCAGTGCTCGGGCAAGATAATTACTTGTTTTCATTTGCGATATTTTGCTTAACTTGCGATTTAGGCACTTCCTAGACGGAGAACTATATTTGAGTTCCCACATACGTTTAATGACAACTTTAATCTATCCTGATAAACATTATAAATTCTACAACGTCTCAACGATTCCTACAATTCGACAATCTTTTGACAGCATAACCAACTCAAAGGTTCCAGATTGTACTCAGACAGATCCTTCAGGCTCTAATATTCATTTCGAAACTCCCGTCTTATCTTCTCAAAACTTTACTCCCTTCATATGATGTTTTTATTACCTGCGAGTATAACTTCGACAATTTTTCTATAAATTTTGCTAAACTACAAAATAATTATGAAGTAAAGGTTTTGAGAAAAATGATGTTATGTTGTCGGGCATGAGCTATTGTTAATCCTTTCTTCTAGCACAAAGTTCACTTCCATGGATTTGGACTTAGAAGAAGTTATAGTGAGACCTACTTATATTTGCCCTTTAGTCAAGTAACATTTAGAAGTAAAGAATAGATTAGCCTTTTTCCACCCAAGCCTGTGCTTATCCTTTAATTATATGTAGCGTCTTTATCACCTGCCAGTTCCCATGGATGAATAAACAACTATTCTCCCTCGCACAAGAAAAGTCCCTCAAATTTTTACAAAAACTAAAAAGGAAGGTCGTGAATTTTAAGTTATCAACTTTTCCTACTTCCATTTTCCAAACTCATTCTTCAATAGCAAAAAAAAAAACTATCCTTACCACAGAGATTAGGACATTTTCCCAATACGACATTCTTACCTAGTATTTGGCTTTGTTTAAACTCCCTTTTCCCAATGGATATGGCATTCTGCTACTTTCAAAAAAAAAAAATCCTAGCTTCAATATCTTGTCATCGTCATAGATATAGTCACCGCTGTCGGTTGTTGTCAACACACAGTCTTTCGGTTTTCAATTTTATCCTTCCACCAACCAGGGGATAAGGATTTAAAGTCGACAACTTCTGATGTCACCGTTTTCGTTCCCACGTTCGTTTGTTCGTTTGTTAGTTCATTCGTGTTTTCGTCGACGTTGTCATTGCAGTGGGCTTTGGGGGTCATTCGTCCTCGTTTTCACATTCACCGTTAATGCATAACTCACCTAGAGATAGAGAGATGTACATACATAGATGGAAATGTAGATAGAGTGGAGACCCATCAAACGAGTGAAAGAGAAAGAATTCTGCATACATTTTGCATTTTTAATGTACCAGGAAATACACAAGAATCCAATGTCCGACAAGAGATTTCCACCCATTGACTGTTTTTCGTCGTGCATTCTATCCTAGTGACGACTATGACGACGACGACGATAACTACAACGACAACCATGAGCTAAGGTGAAAGCAGTGTATTTGATAATCGTGGCGCAGTGTATAAGTGGGCGCGAAGTTGCTCCTCCATATTAGCATAGAACACTAAGGAGCACAACTTTGACATTAAAATTCAAGGCTTGCCGACGACACGAGTGGATGAAGGAGGCGGAGGAGATGGATATGGAGATGGAGATGGAGATGGAGATGGATGTGGTGTTGGACTCTGAATTGAAAGCTACTTTAAAAATCTGTTAAACTGTAAATACCAGCACACCAGTGAATGAGTGAGCACAGAGAAAGGGTAAGACTGCAGGATAACAAATGAAAAATTAAGTACGTGAAAATGGTTTCTTGTTTAGCCAGCAAGGACAGTGTTGCGGATAGGTACAGCGTCAGTCGAATATATGTATAGTCTACTAAACATTTCCGCAGGGACTTTAGGTATATATAGTTACACTACACCCTGTTTGTATTGATTCAATAAGGATACACAGAGGATACTGACCTCTGACAAATACAATTATCTACTCTACTCTGTGTGTTATGCAATGGGATGGGATGGAATCAACGACAACGACGACTTCATTTGGGTGACGTTGGGAGAATGGAGGCGAATTAAATCCTCATTTACTTGCACTTAATTTTGTCGGACAGCTAAGGATGACGACGACAACGTCTAAGACAACGACTACGACGACGACAACAAATCTATTGCAAACGAGTTTATCTAAACGTTTCTGTGTACTGATTACATACGCCGCTTTTGACTGTAGCGTGCATCTGATACTACGCATGTGGTTTAGCTTTAGATTTAGATGTTTTGGCCCATTGATTGGAGTGTACGATGTACGATGTGCGATTAAGGATGGGTGGAACATTGTTGGCACGTGAGCAGATACGGATATTAAACGGTAGGTATGTGATTAGATTAGGTCTCTGTGTGTCAGTCAGACCAGGCCCCTATAGATAGCTGCAAGAAAATCCTGTTTAATATAATTCCAATGGCAGTGCTTAGACAGTGTAATAAACACAGCGCTACAAGGTTTGTCACACTTTGAGAGTGTGGCGTGAGAGTGCGATTGCTTGCTATTGCGGTGCCCTTACACCTTAATGAGTTTATAATGATTTGTAATTGTCGTGACTGTCTACTATTTGTGTTTGTTATTTTATTATCAAAGCAACATCATATGTGGGCGAGTTTAGGTAATTAGAATCCTTATGAGTTTCGGGTTACTGATATCATCAGCTGATGAGTAATAGATTAGGAAGGAGTTGTCTTGTAGCACATATATTTTGGTAGAGTAAATGAGATTCATATGATCCACAATCAAATCTTAATCCCTTTGTTGCGGCTTGTTGGGCTCGGGCTTATTCTGAAAGTTGTTTATTCATTTCAATCGTTCAATTACTTTCTAGATCGTAGCGCCCCGAACAGATGATTCCTTTTTCTATGCCAGCGACAAGTATTAAAATGTTTATTTTTCCAAAGGATTAAAAGTAACAGAATGAGGATAAAACTATCATTTAGTTGACCAAATAAATAACAATAAATCTTCTAAGCAATTGAAGAATATTAAGATAGAGAAATCACAGCTTTTCCCAAGCTTTAACTCTCTCTTGGAGGTTAGAAAGATTAAAAAAAAAGATTAACCTGACTTAAATTTCTCAATTTTCGTTAATCAAAGCCAAATTTCCTTTGACTGGACCTACACAGCGAACGGCTGAACGGATTTTAAATAAAAAATTATAAAATGTGAACTTACGCTACGCCTAATTCAATGAAATTAATTTCAGTCTTTAGATCTTTGAAATACGCAAATTTCAAGTCCAACTATATATACATGTACATGCTCTAAAAGCTTACGATTTTAGAAACATCTTTGCAAAACTCCTATTAATATGTGCAAAGATTGAGCGAGTTCAAGCGCGAATGTTATGTGTGTGTCAATTCCGATCACTTTCCCATTGTGTCTCGTGTGCACAGATGAGATGAGGTGCAACTTTATGTTACAGAAGTTAGTTCTTCACGGATAAGGATTTAAGAAAGAACATTAATTGTAAGTGTAATATATTTTGCGGGTGCAGTTTCTTAGTGGTTAAGTGCGTTGGACCACTAAGCGAGAGGTCGCTGGTTCAAATCCCGACCTGTACCACCTGAAAATTTTTATTCGCTGCCCCAGCTCATTCGAACGTCTGACAAACATCCAAGATTAAGAAATGTCATGAGAAGCATCTCAAAAATAAATTGCCGTTCGGAATCGGCATTAAACTGTAGGTCCCTCCATTCGTGTCAAAAAAAAATATAACTTCGCACACACAATGGTTGGAGAAGCTAGGCTTTAGGTCCTGTATGGGCCGTTTACGCCTAATATTTATTTATTTTTTTTTAATATATTTTGCGTGTTTCTGCTTCCTTAACTTTGAACAGTTTATCAGTTTTCTATTAAAATTTAAAAGAACCAGAGATAGATAGCTATTATTGCGGATGTGGATTTTGAGAATGTGTGTTCTTCTCACGGTCGGTTGTACGTTGCATTGTCTCGGGTAAGTTCGGCGCATGAGAGTACCACGAAAAATATTGAGTACAAAGAAGCACTACAAAAATAAATAAAAAAGGCTTCTACAAATCTTGCACTGCACAACGAAACTTCGCAAAATCCCCTTTTACACCTTATTATTTTGAAACGCCAAGAAAATTGCTTACTGACAGCAACCTTACCAAAGCTAATATATCGTGGAGTTAGTCTTTTCGGCAACATCAACGTTAAATGTCAATTTTGTAATGACTTTCCAGCTAAATTCAGGTACCTAAACATAGGGCAACAAAGTTTTCTAAAAATGTTCCCTCTTCCGAATGTGAGAAGTATCACCAATATGAGATATGAGAGCTAGAGAGAGGAGTTATCTATGTTCTAGGTCCTAAATCTTCTGAATGGACCTTCACTTTTTTTTCATTTTGGATTTTTGAGAATTTTTTTTAATCTATAGATAAATTGTTCCTCGATAAATAACTACATTGTGCCACCAGTCCATTGTTGATTTAATCAGATCAAACTCTTTGCAAAAACCCATTATCGAGAATTCAAAGGAGTTAACCTTGAATTGGCCTTACAAAGATCTCTAACCCAATTTAATGCTTGAAACCGCCAAGACCCTGGGTAAAATCTCGACTCCATTATATATTGCCATTTTGCCTGCAAATAACTAGCAGTGAATAATTTATTATGAAAATATTTCTCACATCGGCAATTACTGTCCAATTAAAATGTTGATTAGCTATTCATTGCAAGCCTTAGGTGGTTGTGGCGGCATCACTTGGAAAATCCACCTTGTCTATCAGCAACATTCTTTATTTGTTACTTTTATTTTATTCAACAATTTAATTATAAACATTTTTATAGGCATGCTATATTCTTTAATTGAAAAATGTACACTACGATCATCGTTGAATGGCATTAGTCATTCGCAAATTACTTGACATTTTTATGAATATTAGTGAAAAACTATCTAAAATATAAATAAAACTCTACTCGCTCGTTAACTCATGTGTTGTGTTAGATAACACAAACTTTTCTTATTAAAAATGAATGGTTCTCCATACAATAACAAAACTGATGGTTTTTCTGAAAAATTAGCTTGAAAATGGCATCATTGACATAAATTGTACTAAAATCTAATACATTCCGGCTGACATCTGACATATCCAAACAACAAATTTACAAATTTCTTCAATTTAGCACTTCCCAAATTTGTTATAGGATTAATTCTTGTTTTATATGTTTTGACGATAATTTGCACGAAACGCTTTTGTTTTTCGATCGAGCAAAATCGTTTAAAAGTTAACAACAACCTACATCAGTGAGTCAGTTTTTGACAGTTTTTACGTAGCAGATAAATCCTTAAAAATATTAAGAGTGTGATCGAATTTTTCAATCAGTTAAATCGGCATTGTTAATAAGGCTGATATTTAAAAGAAATATGTACATACGAGTATGTCGAAAATATGAAGTTTGTGTATAGTAAACGTTTTTAGAAAAATACAAAATGAAAAGCTGAAAAATACAGGGTTTTTCAACAGGGACGCTACAAAAGCAGAGCGACAGGGACGGCAAACGACGCAATATTTCTTGCCGCTCTTTTGACATTTCTCTTCAGTAAGGTTTGCAATTTCATGATGGAAAGATATACGAGCCAACAAGGAGTCGAAATTATTAAAATTTACTACTGAAATTCGGAGTCAGTGGCCTTAACGTTAGGAGCGCTACGTCCAATTGTGCAATGGTCGTCATAATCGTCGTAGCAGATCAACAATTGAGCGTCTAGTGGAACAATTTGAATCCACAGGCACAGTACAAAATGTTCCCGTGCCAGTGAGACAAAGAAGTGCCCGTAGTGTCGAGAATATTACTGCCGCTGAGGCTTCAGTGCCGTCGTTGTGGCGAATTTTGAGAAAAGATCTTGGCCTACATACTTACAAGATTAAATTGACGCAAGAACTGAAGCCGCTTGACCACCAGAAGCGTCGTATGTTCGTGAATTGGGCTGAGCAACAACTTCATCGAAAAATCATCTTCAGCGATGAGGCTCATTTCTGGCTGAATGGCTTCGTCAATAAACAAAATATGCGGTATTGGTCAGGCAGCAATTCACACGTACTCGGTGAGTCATCATTGCATCCCGAAAAAATTACGGTTTGGTGTGGTTTATGGGCCGGCGGCGTCATCATCCGTGATGATCAAGACCGGCACGTTATTGTGAATGGGAATCGCTACCGTTCAATATTTTTGGCCCCAATTGGATGATATGGACTTGTAGGACATGTGGTTCCAACAGGACGGCGCCACAAGCCACACAGCGAATGTCACAATCAATTTATTGGAAACCAAGTTTGGAGAACGTGTTATCTCACGACGGCGATTTGACGCCGTTAGACTATTTCCTGTGGGGCTACGTCAAGTCTATGGTCTATGCCAACAAGCCAGCGACGATTGATGAACTTCGTACGAATATCGAACATGAAATTGCAGCAATATCGGCCGATTTGTGCTTGAAAACCGTCGAAAATTGGGTTCAGCGTCTGGACTTCTGCAAGCGTGCCCGTGGTGGCCATGCAAAGGAAATCGAGTTCCATACATAATGACATCGAACGTACTTTCACATGAATAAAGAATTTCATTAATATCCAAAACCGTTTTTGTTTTATTTAAAAAAACTTTTCTTATTGAAAAACCCGATATACATATATATATACGTTTTTAACATTTCTTGCGTTGGTAATTGAAGTTATATCATTTACAGGTAGTTATACCTCCAAATCGAAAATATTCACTTTAACTTGATATAACTTGATTTGGGGTGTCGCCACTACTGTAGCAAATTTTGTTCGTCTAAGCTTCAGGAAAATCTATCTACTTTAGTATATTTTAATAACTGGAAAGCCCTGAAGTACAGGTGCATATACAATTGGGTTTATTACCAACTGACAAATGACTGTGTGGTATTTATCTGAAAACAACTGAAAATGCAAATTCGATTTTAGTGTTTTTTTTTGTGTAGATAAATAGTTAGATATGTTGTCGACTTCATGTTTAAAGTGTAAATAATACTCGCCACATTTTATAAATTCTATCTCTGGAACTTCTAGACCATTTTTCAAAATTCTGACAACATTGTTGTAGTGACAGAATCCAGATCTGTAAAGGTTACTTAAGGTTTTTATCAAATGCAAACGAAGCCTCAGGCATAATCCAGTATTTAAAGTAAAATTAAAATTTAGGGCCAATTTTTGAATAGTCGGTCAGTTAACTCATTAAACTATCATAAAAGACAACAATTCATTTGTCATTTGTCGTATATTCGAGAAATAGAACATCCAAACGCTTTGACTCCTAAAATCTATCCAGAGCATTGCATCGAGTGAAATATCTAGGTCCGCGCATATCATGCCAGGAATTTCCTCATAGAATCCGTCGAGTTTGATTAATTTTTATTCTCAGAAAACAAGGTGCTTATGGAGCACTTTGCATCACCCCCTCAACTGAATTGGAAATTCTGTTCCATTTATTTCCCCTAGATATTTTTAGCAGACAGACAGCTGCCGAAAATGAAATCGGCCACTCTGCAATTCTGAACATCCGTAAAGGATATTCGAATCTTTTCGGACAGTCAGGGGGCCATCAAGTGTCTGGACTCTGTCTGAATTAGGTTATCTATTAGATTGCCGATCATCTCTATTGGAGATGGCTGAGCAGATCAACATTCACCTGTGTTGGGTGCCGGGGCACAGAGACATTCTGGGTAACTGCAAACTTGGAACTACCTTCTAAATCTGGCCTGAAAAAGGCTCCTTAGGCATACCAGTTTCTACATGAAAACTCTTGTTAAAACTGGATGAAATAGAAAAAACGAACCACAGATGGCACTACTTGTTTGACAACGAAGCAGATTTGGCCTAGGCTCTAAAAGTTTGATAACTGCTTACTTACTTACTTACTTAACGGGCACCCGACCCGTGAAGAGTCCCTGCCTGAGATACGGCTGCCTTCCACCCTCTGCGATCCCGAGCACGCTGCTTCCATTTGTCCAGACCAAGCGCTCTGGCATCCGCGATGGCTTGGTCTTTAAAACGGAGGTTCGGTCTTCGATTACCCTCAATAGATCGCACATTAGTGCTGTCATCAGTGGATACTGTCTCAAAGGCAGTCATGCAACAAGGCTTGGCGCTTATTCAAACGACTTTTGTAGGAGTTGTGTGGATGAGGATGAGGAAGAGACAACTCTACACCTTTTTTGCGCATGCCCCGCTCTCTCCCGAAAACTAAATCTCCATATAACAGTTAACTTCTAAAAGTTAAGTTCGAAGACTACGAAGAAGACTGATTGCGTGTTCAAGACGCTTTTGGAAGTCGATTCCTGCATGCATAGCACTTATCCAAAGGTAACAAATTGAGAATCGATTCTAACCTCAACACCGTTAGTCTCTAGCATTGAGATTCGTCCCCACCAGAAATCGCTTCCATATTTGAGTATTGGTGGTGTCTTGCCTTGCGATTTGAAAACGAAACAAAAATCTTTCTATCTTCAAGCAGCAAACTTCTGTGTTTGACGTCCATTGTACTTGTCATCCATAAAGTGTGAGTTCGATGTATCCGCATAACTTTCTCTGCTGTGCACTACCCATACAACAGAAGAAAGTAAAATAAATGAATGCCAATTTTATTGTTTATTTTATGAAATTAGCTTTTGCCACAGTGACCAGGATCTATCGCTGGACTATTGTTTTGCGGATTAAATAATAATACTAATTTATTTGTGTTTGTATTTTCGTTGTTACAATAAATAATAATTGACGCGGTTTGGTGGAGTTTGGTTAATCAGTAGCGGTTATTAGCGCGATCGTGCATGCCAACGAATAATATACATAATTTTAATTGTTTTAATTTTCACAAGAGAAGGGCTGCACTGTACACAAATACATTATTGTAAAGCTATGATTTGCATAATTTCGTGATGGGAAATTTAAAATATATAACTTCTGTATTGCTGATTGATGGGTTAGAGATGCTAATTTTGTTAATAAAAGATAACAATTTGCAGAACTACTGTGTATTAATTTTTAAATTGTTTGTGTGGGGAACCCCGCAGAAGTTTATGTTTGTTTTTTTTTTTTTTTTTTTACCAGATAACGTGTTCTAAAGAGTGAAACAAAAATCGGTCAAACAACTTTCTCAGATGAATAGTGAGGGAGTACCTCACCTCAAATGCCCGACTTCAAAATGTAAACAAATTATACCGGCCGAACAGTTTTTCAATTTAATCAACAAGAATTGTAGTCAGAGCATCCATAGAAATGTGCGTACTAAAGGCCATAGTGAATACTGATAGCACACGATGCAAATTAAAAATTCAACAGAAGACGTCTGGTTGTGATAGAGATAAGCCATATCTGTCATTGTTAATCAATTAATTCATTTTGGCGCTTATGTCGTTGTGTCAAATTCGAACGAGAAGTTGTACTTCTACTTAATCATGTATATATGTGTGTACACCCTAAGCTCATTATGAATAAGTGTTATTACAGCAGGTAATTAAATTGATGACAATTAGATGCTGGGGTCGCATGCAAATGACTAGATATTTTGATTCCAATTCAGCCGTAACTGGTTAAGATTTAAACTGAATCACGCATTTCAATAGTAAACCGCGACATCGATATCGCATTCAATACGAAATGCGAATATTTGGTCTCATTTTTTACAGCAATTCACAGAATTTACCCAAGTGGAAACTTATAGCTTTGCCGAACAGAGAAAATTATTCATTGCGATTTGTTTCACAGACAGTTTTTTGCCGATCAAAAGATCAACGAAACAGAAGATGTATAGTGCGTCCTAACGTTTTTAAATATTTAATACCTTATTTATTTCTTGACCGAAGCAGTGCAAATTTCGGTAAAAAAAAACGTCTGTAGGGAAGTTTGTGCCTTATTTTGTGGGCGGATTGATGAGCGAAGTCTTAGGTTCAAATACCCCATTCAGTACTGTCTAAATTTCGCTGCCCTACTTTTAACTTGTCATGAAAAGCTTCTTAAAAATTTGCGTTCGAAATTGAATTAAATTTTAGTTAACTTCGCAATTTCGCACACACAGTTGGGTGGAGAAGTTAGACTTGTAGCTCTGTGCGAGCTGTTTACATCATAATTTTAAGTTTCACGCATATATGGGGTCCGCCATTTAACGTTTTTTTTCAACTAGTGCCTATTTCGCGAATGGTAACACTTAGCTCATGTCTGATTTGATAGATAATTAGTTTTATCCTTCCGCTGAACGAATATGGTTGTGTATACGCTTGAACAACGCTGGGAAATATTGCGACATAGCGACATAGAGAAGATGCCGATTTTGCCAAAAAAATCATCTTTTCAGATGAAGCTCATTTCATTGATCTTGGCGGGTATGTAAACAAGCAAAATTGTCGCATTTGGGGCACAGAAAATCCGCACGCATACATTGCGAAGCCGATATAGCCAAAACAAGTCACTGTTTGGTGCGGATTTTGGTCCAGAGCCATAATTGGGTCATTTTTCTTCAAAAATGAGCAAGGAGTGGCCGTTACAGTCAATGGCGATCGTTATCGGGCCATGTTGAACGAAGTTTTATTCACAAAAATTGAAGAGGAGGATATTGGCAACATTTGGTTTCAACAGGACGGCGCTACGTGCCACACAGCCGAAGCTACACTCGATGTTTTGCGCCCTGTTTTTGAAGATCGCATTTTCAGCCGCAGAGCAGAGCTGCGATTTGACACCGTTAAACTATTATTTGTGGGGTGCCGTAAAAGATAAGTGTTACGCCGACATGCCAGAGACAATTGACGCTTTAAAGGACAATATTCGTGAAGCCGTTGGTGAAATACAGCTGCAAACAATCGATAATGTGCTTAAAAATTGGACCGATCGTGTAGGCTACTGCATGGCCAGCCGAGGCAGCCATTTGAATGAAATTATTTTCCATTATTAACCGGAGGATTTTACTTTCAAATAAAAAAAGAAATTTGAGAAAATATTCAGTAGCTTTTTTATAGCATTTTCAAAAAAAAAAGTTATTTGGCGGACCCTATACATATGTACTTTAGCATGCCGTCCGTCAGTCCGGTAGTATTTTCGTATTTATACTTTTTTAAAAACTCGCGGGACTTTTTTCTTTTTAATTTAACATTTTATATAACGGTACTTGCCAAACAATTTTTTTTTTAAACCACTCATTACGTGATATCTCAAAAAGAACTACTAAATCTTTAGGTCTGTTTATGTATATTGGGTACTTGTAGTAGGGCCACGAACCCTGCATATCCATTTTTTCTAAAAACATTTCCATTTTTTCGAACAAATACGCGTAGTTAAATTTTTTACATAATTTTTTTTTCGGTTTTTTCTCATCAAATGATTTTTTAAAATTTAAATAAAATCCGTTTTCTCAAAAACGGCTCTAAAGATTTTAATCTGTTCTTGTTAAATGTGACCCATATGCAGACTTCATCAAATACGTTAGATAAAATTGATTTTATCAAAGAATTAAAAAAGTAATTTAAAAAAATTTGGTCTGTGATCAAATGTTACCATTTTGTAATCCCACTCAACGGAACTGTTCGATTTTATTTTTGACTCAAAGGGCCACACTAAGCAGTAAGTAATGACAGACTCCGCTCTGCTGTATGCTCCCATTTCCCAATCCGAGTTATTTTTTTTAATTTGCTTAACTTTGTCGTATACATTAGTATACTAAAGAGAAAGTTATTGCGATCGTTCGGAAATTTCGATCACAAACTGAGTATGAGGGATGATATAACGGCTACAGAGAAGTTCCAAAAAGGGTCCGCCAATGCCGTCCGTTGGTCTGTCTGTCTGTCCGGGCGCCGTAGGGCGAAACGGTTCGACGGATTTGCTTCAAAATTCGTATATCCGATTTTTGGGGTTACATCTAGCGTTATCGTTTGAAATAAGGGTACCTGCTATACAATTTTTTTGGTGAAAATCACTTATTAATATTTTTCTAGAAAATGGTTCCAAGGTTTTTGTTCTTTTTTGTACTAAAGATACTTGAGATGGGTCTAAAGATACTGCATACTCAGTTCTTAATAAAAATTTCCAATAAGGGTAATTCATAAAACCCCCAACAAATCAAAAACGAATAAAAAAAATTACGAAAAATTGTATTTGTTTTTGGATGGATACTTTTCAGTTGAACAAATCTGCGTACTTCGATTTTTTAAATATTTTTTTTTCATATACCTAACGATTGTTTTTAATTTAAATTAAATTCGTTTTCCCAATAACGGCTCTTAAAGTTTTAATAATTTTTTTTTATTTTGAATAATTATGTAAAATGTGCCCAATGTGACAAATTACATCAAAATCGTAGATTCCGTTTTGACGAAATCAATTTTTTCAAAACCTAAAAAGTGATTAAAATAAATTTGTTTTGTGATCAAATGTTACTATTCTTTTTGAGGCGATTAAAAAAGGAACATCATGTAGCGAGAAAGTTTCGTGTGTCGCAGTCGTGCACTTTATTTATTCTGAACATACATTCAGATAATTTGGTACCCGTGCCTGCCAAAATATTAACTAATTAGAGGTGGGAAGACTCTACTCGAGTGACCACAACCGACAGCCTCATTCCTCTTCAGAAGGGTTCTTTCGATCCTTTTACAGATCTGCCCTATATGAGGGCCGCAAAACAATTTCTAAGATGTGGTCGGGAGACCCCTCTCTAGTGAAGTTGCTCCTCCTCCACCCACTTCTGGTTATTTTGTAAACATTTTTAGTTGCAATAAATGTTTGGCCTTTTTCCTAGAAATTTTTAAATATTGTTTAATCTTCTTTTTTTCAATATATCTTCACATTTCATGTTTGAAACTATAAATCAACTTTTGCAATTTTTTTAGTTTACATTATCGTGACTCGACTGTTTGTATTTGCTTATCCATTACACACGGCTTACCTACTAACGGGTGATCCAAGTAGAGATACTTTTTTCAATAGCCTTTTTTGACAGATCACGTGTGAGTCGTGTCATGCTGTCATGTTATTTTTGTTTAGTATTGTTTGGCATTTCATAATGGAAAGACTTACGCGTGAACAACGTTTACAAATTGTTCAACTTTATTATGAAAATTCACGTTCTGTGAGGAATGTGTTTCGTGCACTTCGCTCAACTTATGGTCAACATAATCGGCCTACTGAGCGTACTATTCGCAACACCATCACCCATTTTGAGACCCAGCATTCATTATTTCGACATTGGATAATATTCGACCGAATAGACCACGTCCAGCACGCTGTGAAGAAAATATAGCGGCCGTAGCTGAGAGTGTACACGAAGACCGTAGAGAGTCGATTCGGCGCCGTTCGCAGCAACTCGGACTGACGTATGGAACGACTTTTACGTCAAGATCTTAAATTGAAAGCGTACAAAATACAGCTTGTGCAACAACTGAAGTCGCTCGACCTTCCCAAGCGACATCGCTTCGCTCTATGGGCTCTTGAAAAGTTCCAAGAAGATCCGACGTTTTCGAGGCAAATTTTGTTTAGCGATGAGGCCCATTTCTGGCTCAATGGGTATGTAAACAAACAAAATTGCCGCATTTGGGACGAAGAGCAACCTGAAGAGATTGAAGAACTGCCACTTCATCCAGAAAAAACAACGGTTTGGTGTGGTTTGTGGGCCGGTGGAATCATCGGTCCATATTTCTTTAAAAATTATGCCGGTGCGAACGTAACCGTCAATGGCGACCGTTATCGTGCCATGATAACCGACTATTTGATGCCTGAAATTGAAGCTCGAGATCTCGGCGACATTTAATTTCAGCAAGACGGCGCCACATCCCACACATCGCATCAATCAATGGACTTATTGAGAGAACATTTCGGTGAGCACATAATTTCACGTTTTGGGCCGGTCGATTGGCCACCAAGATCGTGTGATATCACACCGTTAGACTTTTTCCTGTGGGGATATGTAAAGTCAAAAGCTTATGCCGACAAACCCGCTTCGGTTCAGGCCTTGGAGGAAAACATCACGCGTGTCATTCGCCAGTTACCAGTCGAAATGCTCGAACGAGTGATCGAAAATTGGACTCAACGGATGGACCATCTGCGACGTAGCAACGGCCAACATTTGATAGACATAATCTTCAAAAAATAAATGCCGAATGTTCTTTCAAATGATAATAAACATTCTCCATTAAATTTGAATTTGCTGTGTTTTTTTCTTTAGAAAAGTAGGGAACTTCGAAATGGATCACCCTTTATATATGTATAACTTGTTGCATATCTGCTTATCTACTCACCCAATAGGTGTAATTCTTAGCAAGTATCTTTCCCATGAATTTTTTAATTACAAAAAAGTGTTCAAAGCATATCCATTGATCGTCAATCAGATTCTACATGTAATTTGTCCTAATCCCATCAGATAAAGAAACATGTTATATACATAAAAAAAAACCAATTGTACTTTGTCCTTACAAAAAAAAAACATATAGACAATGTGAAAGCCGTAAAATTCATTAATGTCTACGAAAATCCAAGAATTTATCAAATTTATCTCTGTACCTTTTTGTTGACTGATACTAATAATTGACGTCAAGTGTCAAGCTGATCGCGAAATCAAACAACGTAGGATCACTCAAAAAAAAATCAAATAACCTTAAACATAAACAACTTTCACACAACGCACTTGAACTACACCAATTTACATAAAAATGGTATAGATATTTATATACGCATTTGTAGCGTTTAATTTCGAATTCTGAATTTCGCATGCACAATTTTATTATTTTTTTTCTTAATTTTTCACTTTAAATAGCCCTAAGCGGCTTTTACTCGTCATGATTTCCCTCAGATTTAAAATGCGATAAACAACAACACAAGCGACCGGATCGTAAATAAGAGACTGCGAAATGTGATAACACGATTGTGGTAGACACAGGTGAATTACGATCAATTTAATTTGTTTTTAATGAACATACATTATGTAGGTATCCGTTTTTATCTCGAAGTTTCTGTTGCGATTTTATTATTCCGTCGTTTTTAAAAAAAAAAACCAAGTGCCGGCCGACCAAAACTTACTCCATCAACTTGCTGCGTTGCAATGAAATCAAAACACTTGCTTTCGTAGATCACAAGAAACACAACAATGCAAAAGGCAAACGCAACGTCACAAGTACAACACAACAACCTCACAGAGCAGCACGAATGATCAACAAGTTTGTCGGGGAACGACCGGGATTGGTATGCGGCGAACGACAAGACAGGTTTATTATTATTATTTTCATGTTTTTTTTTTAAAAAAAAAACTGCTTCGGCTATTTAAATCATCAATGACATATACTTGAGTGTTATACTTTAGTAGAAATTTGTGGGATTGCACTTGAGATAGAAATTGCATTTTTTTTAAATAAAGGCAAGGTGGGATTACGAATTTAATTTAAATTTAAGAAAATCGTTATATTGAAAAAAAAATATTTTAAAAATCGAAAAACGCAGAATTGTTCACCGTAACAGTATCCATACAAAAAATAGTAAAAAAATTTCGCTCTCTCTTTATTAGTTTTCGAGATATTTGCGAGTTATAAATTACCGTTATTCGAAATTTTTGCCAAAAACTGATATTTTCACGACAACCTCAAGTATCCACGGCACAAAAACCGAACAAAATCCCTGTAATCATTTTTGAGCAAAAAAAAAAAAAAAACAGGGAGACAGCCCGACTAACGGCATTGGCGGACTCACTTTTTTGGACTTTTCTATAATCGTTAGTTTGAGTTTCGCAAAAGCAAGACTATAAATGATATGTCAAACTGTAGCATTTGGGCCAGAGATTATGTTTACATAAAGTGTGTTTGTGAAAAGTTGGTGAAATGAAGTCACGAAAATATCTGTATTTGATTTGGGTTACATAATATTTTGGATTTATTTTGTCTCTTTCATTTTCGGATTTTCATTTACAATTGCTTTGTGGTCGAACAAAAAAAATAACTTTCTTTATTTTTGCATGATTATCAAAGCTTAGCCTAAAAAAGTACATACATTTTTTGCAATTTTTGATCAAACTTAGCTTCATATTATAGATAACTTGAGTATTTAAGAGAAAATAAGTGTTCAGTTTTAACATCGGGTTTGAATGTATTGTCGTTTAGATTTTTTGTTACTTAGGAAGTTGCTAATGTTTCGTGAGGATTTCAAAATTGACCATTTAGAGATAACTGTAGCCTCCCATCCAATTTCTGAAAGACGGGAAGAATAAGGTCTAACATGCTTGCATAAGGGGTACTTCGTAAAAGGACACATTCTTTTCAATGTAATTAGAGGCTACTTAAAAGCCTTCCAACCTACCAGCTTTCAAGATGTCAAGACGGAAGTTGGAATAACCACGTTTAACCTATTTTTTCGGAGAAGCACGGTTGCCACTTTGGTTATATTTTATCACATGTGGTACTTTTTTCTGTGGTTGGTGATTTTTCGTAATTTTATCTGGTTTTAGTAACTTTTTGAACGATATCACTTAAATGCTGCCTAATTGTTATTTAGTAAACGCATTGCACACGTACCTTCTACGTTATATTAATTACTGAAAAATTACTACATTTGCTTCTTATGTGCTTTTTAATTGCGCACTCTACATAATTCCAGACATATATAATTTCCAAATAATATATCACAAATTTTCCGACTACAATAAAAATGAAGTATATTTTTCATCTGAAAATGTATTGAAATTTCATTAAATAATGACAAAGGAGGTTACTATCTTTGAAGAAGATCAATTCACTAATAACTGCATTTATTTGCTTGTAAAGAACTATATTTAATAGAATATATATCATCGAAACTGAACAACTGCTCAAAATGTAAACACTAAAGTAACACGATAGAAATGTCAAACGTTTTGGGCATAGTGCGAGTACGTGTGAATCTTGCGTTTGTTTTGAGATTCGCAGAAACTGGTTTGAGTTGAAATAAGACCAACTTTTTCGGGTGAATGAAAAAAAAAACTTGTCTGACTGCAGCAACAATTGGTCTTAATCTTAAAAACAAAAACAAATCGGGTCCAATGGAAAATGATAGCGGTAAGTCATATTCATTGGCTTAAGACAATATGTATGATTTATTTCTCATTCGTGTTTTATCAACTTTATATCAATTTTTTTTTACATTTTTGACCGCTTATAAATTTTACAAGTGCCAACCGTGGTAAGAAATCCAAAGGAAAACATATGGAAAGGCTGTCCGCTTTGGGAGAAAAGTATGATCTCCTATCCATGCGTGATGAAATCTCCTTTTTCAAAATCTCTTTTCCAAAATCTTTTTCCCAATATCCCCATTCCATAATCCCTGTTCCATAATCGCTCGCAATATAATCGTGCGAGTGATTTGCCCCAAGAGATTTTAGAAAATGGGGGAGAAAAAATATGAGGAATTTGGCCCAATAAGGGATTTTGGATAAAATCCTAAAAAACAGCATTTTTGAAAAACCCCCTTTCGTTTAGATTAAATTTTACAGCGAATATTTTCTAAATATTATGTTAAACAATTTTTTTTATTTAAAAAACCCTAAAAGTGGGGTTGGGTATATGTTCCAAATTTCAGTCTCCTATCTTAAATTTAAAGGCCTAAAAAATTGTGACGGACGGACGTACATTGGTAAATCGTCTTACCTTTTGATTCTGATCATAAATATATCCTCTTTCGGGGTCTACGACGAATATGAAGGTGTGATACAAAATATGTGTCAAAATGAATATACCCTTGGGATAGGGAGTAAAAATGGCACACGTTATAGTTAAGGTGGGTGAAAATTATAAACGCTAAACTTTATTTATTATTTAAATATTTTTCTATTGTTAAATTTTCTTTACTAATAAAGGATAGGGTGAAGAAACTTTCTTAAAAACCCTAGCTAAACGATTTCTTGTTTCCCTATCATGTTTTGTAGGAAGAAACACAGCCAGGAACCTTTGAACATATTGTTTTACATAAAATGCAGGCATTCTTACTGACATCGTGTTTTCTTTTTATTCAACGTTTCTACAAAAAGAAACCGGTTTTAAAACACAAAACTGATATGTATACCCAGACTGACGTTTCAAATCACTTAAAATAAACGAATCACATGTGTTATCGTCAATAGACATTTTATTTTTACTTCGTCCATTGAACTTTAGACAAGACGTTTCATTTCAATCCGATTAAAAGAAACTTTTGCTCCATAAATAATACTTATTACGAAACATGAGAAGTAGATATCTGATTTAAGTTTTAGTTGAGATTGAAAATTCAGTGCAACCGTAATAAGTGGTTTTTAGTCATATTATCAATTCTTAAGAGTATATTTTTCAGCACAGCGCCTGCGATGTTTCCAGATTAGTGCCGTTTTTAGTCCCAGTTTGTTGCAAACTGTTTTCTTCTTAGAATATATTACTCGGTTACTGGCAAAAAAACGCTATTTACAGCTCATACGTAACTTTCAACCAACAATATAATAAATTTGAACAAAACATTTTGAAACGCACAATGGATCTGCAAAAATCTCTGCACAATGGATCTGCTTTCTTATGACGTGCATTCCGTCATCGTTTCTCACGTCTAAAATTATATAATTTGCCCCCTCATAAACGAAGGTTAGAACTGTAAAAAATCGGTAAAAAATATTACAGAACGCACGCCACGAATTCTAAAAAATTGGAGACAGTGTTACGTTACTGAAAGCCGTGAAATAAAATTACTTTGATTGGTGGAAACAATGAAATATCACGCTTTTTAGTCCCATAAACATTTAAGGTTTTGGACGTGCTTTTTTCGATGTGTATCCGTACACATGAGAGCGGAATAAATACTCTAAGAGAATGAATGATCGACGGATTCCATTGGGCACTTTCAGTCCGCCACATCCGTGGATGTTAACATTTCATTCAACGCAATGCATGCAGCTGATTCCATATGGGTCGTTTCCACAAATTTTCTAAGAAAACATGTATCTATTTTCATAACGCAGCTCGAATCCCGCATTTAAGATATTTTCACATATTCGGTGTTTTAAGCTAAGAAGACCACAGGAATTTTTTTGAACCCTTACAAATCCACACCCGAGGCTATTGCTGAACGTCTTCGATTTAACAGAATTATGCTAAAAGTCACATTCCATTTTTAATCTTTTAGGGAAGAAGACGACGTCACGAATGTAGACAATTTGAGAGGAATCTCAGTTTCTGACGCTTGGTTCAATCTGTCATGCAATACTTTGGGGCTGGTCAACTTAAACCTATCTTAATGCGAATAAAATAAACTGGTACTGGAAGGGATTAAAATAAGAAAACCCCAACCCTTTGCAGTACAAAACACTTCCAATTTAGCCAAAAACCTGGCTGTTCAACGATCATCCACCCATTTGCTAAAATAGTTGACAGATGAAAATTCCAATTTATGACTTAACTTAGCTTAACACCTTGATTGGATGATAAACAATTTTATCCATTTTTAAAATAGTAAAAGCAATTTGATAATCTAAAAAAAACGTGCGTTTTAAAAGCCAACACCAAAACACTGATATCCTATCTTCTAATAAAAGTTTAAATTTCTGGGTACCAACTAATAAATTAACAAAAAAAAAATTCTAAACTACAATTATCTACTTAGCTGACAAAAATAACTGCCAATAAAACAAGAAATGGTTTATCTGACAATATTTCATGATGTCGGAACGATAAAGATGAAAAAAAAGACGCAATCTAGATAAGCATACTGCAACAACGTAAATAGGTATCTGTAGAGATTTTCTAACTTTGATCTTTTGTCAACATGAAAACGCAATTAGCATCTTGTGAATATTGGAACAGATACCCGCAAACATGATGTTGTTAATATTTTTAAGAGCTATTTGTTGCACCAAATATGAGTAGGTAAGTGAATAGTGTTATCTTTTTGCCAGATTGCGTGTGATTTGCTTAGCAAAAGCGATCTCATAACCTTCGGTCTTTTTCTTTTTTGAGGTTATGATCGGACAGGACGTAGTGTCTCACTTGGGATGGCCTGTTGGGATTCGAACCTATCTAAAACGTTTAATTAGTGCAAAGAAATGTTGGGAGATAATTTAATACTCCTTTAGTATTAAATTGTTGCAAATTGTATGCTTTAGGCAATGCCTCTTAGAGGGGATTTCCAAAGCCTAAAATATTTGATTATCTTCATCATTTAGGTACAACTAACACTCGACACCTGCAATGATCTGATGGAACTTCGGCTGAATCTAAGCAAGTAAAATTATGTATGCGCCTATTAGTCTGGAACAGGCGCTTTCATGGAATGTGAAAGCCTCCGGCGTTTTTTTTATCGTTAGGCTTATATGCGTCGGTCTTCCAAGCGGAGATCTATGGTTTTCGGATGGCTGTGCATTACCCACTTCTAGGTTCGAGTAGCAACTCCATAACTCGTCGAGCTCGGCCGAAAGACTGCTCGGGAAGTGAGATCCCTAATGATTTTGCTCATCCAGGTTCGGAAGAAGTTTTGTCAGGATCTGCATTGGTGCCTGGTCCATAGTATGGGTTTCTATTGATGTTTGGGTCTCCTCTAGATCCCGTTTTCTTTGGGCTGCAGACTGATCAAACTAGTTCGACCGAACTCAATAACTCGTCGAGCTCGGCCGAAAGACTGCTCGGGAAGTGAGATCCCTAATGATTTTGCTCATCCAGGTTCGGAAGAAGTTTTGTCAGGATCTGCATTGGTGCCTGGTCCATAGTATGGGCTTCTATTGATGTTTGGGTCTCCTCTAGATCCCGTTTTCTTTGGGCTGCAGACTGATCAAACTAGTTCGACCGAACTCAATAACTCGTCGAGCTCGGCCGAAAGACTGCTCGGGAAGTGAGATCCCTAATGATTTTGCTCATCCAGGTTCGGAAGAAGTTTTGTCAGGATCTGCACTTGTGCCTGGTTATCCATAGTATGGGCTTCTGTTGATGTTTGGGTCTCCTATAGATCCCGTTTTCTTTGGGCTGCAGACTGATCAAACTAGTTCGACCGAATGTCTGAGGGCAGTTTTCACCAGCGAGAAAAGACTGCAGGCGTCTAGAAGTTATTACAAGGGGCCACTACGCTAAATGTGATAGTTTTAAGTGGTACAACTATCTACGACGCCAGTGGAAAATGCGGGAACATCCCGGAGGACTTCCTCTGTGAATGTTCTGCCTTTGCTCGTTCCAGGCTTCAACTCTTTCTAAGAGCTTAAATTGTCTAAGTTAAGGTTATCCGCTTGAACGCATAAAACCAGACTGGCTCCAGACAGGTAAGGTGAAGTGGTGGCTTCTTGTTTCAAGTTCTTACAGAGAGGCTCAATTGGCGCTTAAGGGCCGGGATCTCTGACAACAGAAATGAATGCAGGTGTATAGCTAAAACCCTGCCCGTGAAATTAAGGTGAAAGTGGCTGCTAATGAGCGAAATCTTGCTCTTGCTAAATGCCGGACAGCAAAACATTAAATGCGGTATAATTCCAAGACACTCTCCAAGCGTCTGTCTCAGTTGGTATTGTGAGTGCGTACCTATAGACTAGTAATACTTCGACGCCTGTTGTTCTGTGTTCTTTATTTCGGTATCTTGTGAGCTGGCCACATCTTCCTCGTTCTGACGCAAATCATCGGAGTCGACCACCTTGACGCAGCATTTGCAAAGTGAAATGCAGTAAGATAAGCCTGAAGAGCATTAAGAGCAAGGCCACGACGGCTTTCCTATTTCCCTCTATGTTTCTATGGACCGGAACCCATAGGAAACGGATGTCCCGACGAACTCGGATGAAGTCACGGTTAATTTAAAGCTCACAACTGTTCTATCAAAGCTTTATTCTGGATGTCCGTGATTACAAAGGCACCAACTCCACATCCTATTTCAGATTTATCATTTTTCCAATATTTAGATAGCCTAATTAATTTAAAATAAAATGAAAACCCTCAAAAAGAAATGACTAAAGAATTATCTTAACCTGGATTTGTTAACATTGTTTCCTCTATAAAAAAAAGTGTTCACTTCACACACATCTCAGCTGTGAAGATTGCAAACGTCACTTCAAATAGAGCTTTCATTTAGTCAGTTTTTAATATGTCAGACCTTATTTGTCTCACAGAGAATGAATTCATTGTTCCCAAAAGGAGAATAACAACTTATCACCACTCTGACAGGCAATAACAATTTAAATTTGCATCTAGCAATGATTATTTTTTTACATTTCCAGCACAAGAGTGAATGCCTTGTCGCTTGTAGTAGAATTTTTTAAACGTAACAAAAGTCTGAGAGATAACTACATCTGTCATAGTCAAGTCAGTGACGTTTTTCGTTTAAAAAAGTACCAGCTTTTGGCGTACTTTTGAAGTCACACTTAGTTTACGTCTAAAGTTCAAACGTGCAATGTAATTCAAGTATAACAAGCACAACTATAAAACCAAAACAAATAGCAATAGAGCAATAGGAAAATGCACGAATAAACCTACTCTTCGAAGAGGTTAGCTCTAGGTTTGCTTATCGCCTCTATGCGTCTATCTATACGACAATTTTATAGCTCTTCGCTCTAAACTATAGCGTTGGTATGACAACTGAAAGAAAATGAGGAGGCAAAAGTATAAGAATAGGGGAAACCCTCCCCACATAGCCCAAGTACAACCACATTTTGTGTCAATGTCAATGTGCGTGCACATTTGCCAGAACGGCATAAGCACGAACACGAGCACATTAAACCGCACGACCGACTGACGGTTCACCATAGCCACATTAAAATTCGAGAGGATGATACTAACAATATGGCCACAAAAATCCATGCCACTTACTAACTGACGCTGCTGATGCGGATGCTCCTGCTGCTCCTACTGCTCCTCCTGCTGCTTCTTCTCACAACGAATGAATAACTCGGCGATACCAAACAATTTGAAGGATCTTCATCGCATCGTGTCCTTCCTTTCATATCTTATTCTACTTAATTTACTCACAAGTGTGTTATCCTTGCAAAATGTTCCTGTCCAAGTACCTTTTGAAAACACACACACACACACACACACGCATGTGTGTATGCGTGCGTATACTTGAAAGGGAGATATAATTTGTTAACGATATTGAAGGCAACATACAAACCAAGTACAAACAAGTAGAGGCTACATTCTGTGATTGGCAGGTTGCACCCCCAACTGCCTACAGCCAAGCTCGCCTTGTCGTCGTCATCGTCATCAACTTTATCTCCTTGAGTTCTGGTTAACTTTGCAGAAATTGTAATAAATTCTTATACGAGTAGCACTCGCACTTGTGTCGACTCTCTGACTCTCTGCGTGCGATGACGGGGTACATGTGTCCATGACCCAAACAACAGCTGGAGGAACGGCGCGCGGCGAGTGCTGGCCGCCAGGCATACTAACCTATAAAAGAATTTTTGCATACACTAGTTACACGATTTATGGTGTTCATTTATTTAGACGTGTCACGGATCTGCCATGGATCCTTTTTTATGTACATACGAGTAGACAACACCTACCAAACCAACCAACCAACCAAACTATCGACATTGATTCTTTGGATTATGTAACAGCAAAAAAGGGATACTCGTATATGAATGTATGTACGTATGTATTTATATGAAAATTGAAAGGGCACACACTAAGGCAGACAAGGAAGGAAATGTAATTCGCCCCACAGTTTATTTTTATATTTTTATTGCTAACGTAATCGCTGTCGTATAGTGATATCTTTCAACCATTTCGAGACGTTCCTGATATTGGCTATGAAACGTGATACAATCAAATGTGGAGCGAGCAGGGGCGGCCGGCGAGGCATTCAGAGTGTATCTTTGCAGAATGGTGGAGAACTTCGTATCATAGATGCGGATAGTATTTGTATTTTGTGGGAGTTGGTTGGGGTTCATATTTTATATATTGGAATCGTCGTGAATAACACGATTTATTTATAGTAAAGTTGTTCTACGAGTAGTCAGTTAACTGTGGCTTGTTGTAGTGGAGCGGAACCATGACTTTTAATTACATTTAGTTATTTATGAACGGTGGGGATGGTTGCAGGTGGTTTAGATGGCTTAGGTTACAAACGACAGGTTTCTAATGAGAATTAAAGAAAAGTACCTTAGCCATTAAGCGAATCAAGAGAGCTGTCATTTCAAAAGCTAGTTAATGTTAACATTATATGTTATCCTATTTTGTTACCGATCTGGTCACCTCAAACACAATTCCAATTAGAATGCCGATTTGTTTTAACAAAAACATCTTGAGCATCTTTAGAACATTTCTGTGCATATTTTTTCTGTAAGTCGTGGTGAATTTCAAACTCCTGATAATATTAATATTGCGAAATAGAAATACTAGTAAATTGCTGAAAAACCTGGATGCTGAAATAATCAACTCGTAAATGTCAACTTAGCTATTTGGTTCTTCAGTGTTGTATTTTTGACAGCTGGCACATAAATCGTGACATGTGTCAAAGGCAAGCATGCTCTGCATTGTCATATCATCATGGAAAGACTTAAGCCCAAACAACGGTAACAAACAATCGAATTTTATTGTCAAAATTCGTGCTCTATGAAGAAGGTTTTTATTTATCCGATGAACAACCTCTGACAATGTCAGAGCTGTCAATTCGGTTTATGGTCCGGCCGAATGATTGTTACGTGACCGTGAGAACAATGGTACCTGCTATCGTTCAATGATTTCGAACTTGTATTTGCCAAAATGCAAGAGATGAACCTGATTGAATATGTGGTTCCAGCAAAACGGCGCTACATGCCACACAGCACGCGAATCGATGGATCAATCAATTGAAATCTATCTCTAGTTTAAGACCGTCCGAATTGGCCGGCTAGATCGTGCGATTTTTAATATTTTTTCATGGGGATACGTCAAGTCAATCGTGTATGCCAATAAGCCATCATCAATTGCATCAATTATTAGCGAGATAACAGACAATATACTCTCAAAAATTACTAAAAATTGGACTCTCTGTATTAACCACTTAAATCGTAGTCGCGGTCAATATTTAAGCGATAACTTACATCACGCGAGCATTCAGAGAATGTTAACCAAGCATTCCATTGATCTGATTGAAATGAAGTGAGAACAGCAATAAATTAACTGAAGTCAAACATGCTGGGCCGGACGGACTACCCGCCGAACTATGTAGGGCAGCAGGAGATGAGTTGATCAAGATCATACACTCATTTGCAAAAATTTTTCGGAACGAATTATGTGATAAATAAAATATTTATTTAAATAAATAATAAATAAATAAAATCTCTGCATCAGGTTTCCAGATCACAAGAAGGAACCACGCAGTAGGAAAACCCTAACTAACTTTGAGTGCACAGCTGAAGCCGGTGAGCTAAAGACCACGCTACTTGGAGAGGCTCATTGGTTGAGAAGCCGCAGGTTCACTTCGGAATGTAGCGCTGCTTAAGTCAGTAACTAAGCAAGAAGTGTCAAGTGACGGACTGTGTGGCAATATTAAACCTGACCATTTAAACTTTAGTCACGAAAGAATGTTAGCATATTTATGGCTGAATTTGATAAAATACATATAAAACAACGATAGATAGAACACATCGGGCATTTTTGAATACTGCCAATTAGCTCTAAACATACAATTTGTACATTGGACCAGCTTTGTACTCAAGTTTGGGGCGAACATATGTTGTATAAATTGATTCCATAAATTGCATCGCCTAGACATATCGCGGGGTTCTTGACGATATGTTGTCATTCCAATGAAGGCTATCTCTAACACAGAGTATTAGTATTTCGCTTGAATAAAAAAAGACAGCTATGTGTCTTGAAATCATGAGATTTCATTCTATTGGTTTTAACCCAGGAAGATATTGAATGAGTCGTTTCCGTTTCAGTACCAATTCGAAGATGAGGAACGTAAAGAATATGAGAAGCTAAGAATACTGTCATCAGTAAAGGAATGGATAAGAATAGATGTAACAGACAGAAGAGATCATTAAAAACATGAACCTTGGTTAATACGGAAATTTATTTGGTAAGTTGCAGACTTGAAGCCCTCCAAAACGACTTGAATTCGATAACAAATGCAAGGCAAATTTTTTGAATGCCCAACTCGTCGCTTGGATATTTCTTCAAATAAGCAGGGTTGCTGCGAAAACAGTATCGCTGGTAGAGGGAATACTGCATACGCAGTTTTTGTTCAGATCTTGAAGCTGTACGATTGCGAAAATGAATTTGTCTGTATGGAGTATTCTACTCAAGTACAGGGGGAGGTAGAGCACAACTTTGGCAGCTAGCCCAACGATTTTGAAGATTGGCTTTATCTAAACAGCTATAAATTGAAGTGTCATTGCCAATGAGTGGTGAATAAAGCCGATTTTTTTTAAGGAAAAGTGTTTTTTGTTGGTGTATTTCATTGCACTAATCATTCTATCATTTAATCTTCTTTTTTTTTTGGTTTTACTCAGCTAGTTTGACTTTAATGAACAAAAGCTAACTTCTGTCTGTTGACAGCTCGAGTCGCACAACTCTGTCGGGACACACGGAAAATTTGCATACCTAAAGAGCAGACTTTAGATTCTCATTTGGTGAATGCAGAAAATTGAAGTAGGTCTCGCTGATCTTTTGAAAAATCAACGTACCAGCTCGGCTTTAATACTTCACTGGGGCTTAGGCTAGGGCAGTGTTGTTGTGTAAGTGAAGTTGCAAGTTGTGTCCAGTAAATATTTTCGCCATCATCAAAACAGATTTTCTGTTTTCTTTTTAAGGAGAATGTCGGTTCTGGTTATGTCCTTCTCAGAACAAAATCTCTTTGGATGATTCATAGTGGCGAATAGGTCCCACCTGTTTTCGGTGATTTCCAGTGTTTTCTGCCCCACCCGTGCTTGAATATTGGTCAGTCTATTCCGCAGTTTCGTTACCCTATGTATATGCTGTCAATAAGAAGGCACACCCAAGACCCATGAATCGGACAGAATATTACAATCGACAGCTATAGCTTTGAGGTAATAAGAGACTGTGTCTATCTCGGCTCTTCTATCGCTTGTCAACGGCCGTTTTTTGAACTGAGAAGTAAACGATTCTACATAGGCCCTCTCCGAAATACCAAAGGAAACTCTATAAAAAAATTTTATAACTTCAGTCTTTCTTAGTTTTGAGAGAAAAGGAAACATGTTTGGACGCGTGGACGAGTTCTGGAGGAGACGACTGAACTACGAAATCGACGAGCTTTATTATGACATCGCTCTAGTCCAAAAACTGGTTATTGGGCTTTTGAGATGGGATGGGACATGTAAAGCACCAACGCTCTAGCCTAGACTCTACGAGAGAAGAGACAACGTAGTAGAACAAGGCCTTGCATTAGGTGGCGTACACAAGTGAAAGGGAACCTCAACTTACTGGAAAGGCTATTTGATTGAAGAGATAAAAGTCATCGATGTTATTTCAAGTTAATCTTTTTCACAACCTTTGGGTCCTCCCAGACAGCTAGTCTACAGTATTCAATCATTTACTAAAATGTTCTGATCAATAAGTTGCCAACCCACGGTGTATAGATTTTCTCTTCCACTTATTTTTCAATGCTTTCACTTTGAATGATTATGTCCACAATTACCAATACCCAAGCAAAACACCCACCATTTGTGGTAACTAAATTGATCAAAATGCTCACAATTTTATGGTGAGAACGCACTCCAAGCAAACAAGCAAGCAGCAGCCATCAAACTGCACACTCCTTATCGGACTACTTGGAGGATATCCAATCCAACATCCCCACTTGACTGTCAGAAATTATAGAACTTTACTCATTCACTTGAATCTGAAACAGATAAAGCACTTCAATCCTGACATCATAATTAAAAAAAAAAAATAAAAAAAATAGAGAATCATTTCAACGATACTTGGCGCCCATTTCCCGAGTTCATCTCTTCCCCACCCCCTGCCCTATACTACTATAGTTGCCCATTCCTAAAGCTAGAACAGAGCACTCTCAATCCCATTCCAAGTCGCCGCAACCATCATCGAGAGCACTATCACTAAAGCTTAAAATAAAGTCAACTTCTTCTTGTCTTTCCTGCTTTTGTTGTCGTTTCCCTTTGCTTTTTTTTTAAAATTCTTTTTCTCCCGAACGGAAGGACTTTTCTTCCTGCACTCTCTGACGATGGAAAAGACGACTATTGAAAGAAGGACGTTTATTCTTTTGCGTTTTATTTCAGTCGCTTCCACATATATATATAAATTTGTTCTTTATTTTTCTTTGTACTTTTGCTGAATGCCAACTTACAAGTTAAATCGCTTAAGTGAATCTACTGCGCGCGATGCATATTGCTAGTTGCTGCTGCAGCCGGTGCATTCGCAGTTGCTGTTGTTGTTGCATCGGAGTATCAGCCCAAGTGTTTATCCATTTTACTAGAAAGCTTTACCTCGCAAAGGGGTCGACTGTGGGTGTGCGGGTGAATTGAGCGGAAACTCAACCCAATCAGGGAAAAATCGAAACAATAATAAATTGTGTGCATGCAGAAGGATTTTTCGGTGTGCAATATGTACGTACGGGCGCTGTGTATACGCGGATGAATATATGTTATAGGTCTATGGATGTGTATGCACTCGATTTTAATTAAAAGTTGACGTAAACAGAGGAAATGAGGCGATAAATCGATAACGTCGTCGTGCAGGGAATACACACTTGTATCGTGGGTAGAGAGAGGTACCATCCAATCTGCCTTTTCTTTTCCATTCCTCGGAACAGTATTTTACTGGGTCCTTTTTCGCATGCACCACTGTTCGCCGCTATGAATATACATGCATAGCTGGAGTGAGAGTGAAGAGAGGGGCCAACCGGGTTGGTAATGGCCCTCATTTGCACAACGAGAACGACTATGAAATGTTAATTATTCCCAAGGAAATTTACAAAGTTTCAAGTTGAAATGCAGCTTTTGTACGGAAACACCTGAGTATAGGTCCTCACTTCCCACACTATTCCGTTCACTCTCTCGTATTGTTTCCAATTTCATCTTAAAGGCCCAAGAAGTAGAAAAAAATAGAAAACAAAATTTCAATTCTTCTTCTTCTTCTCGAGTAAATTAAGTTCCTTCGAGGAAGGACTTTTTGTATGTGTATATGTGTGAATATCTTGATGGAATATCCTTAATCCTGGCATTGCAATAGCAGTATGCTTGCACCTTGCAGACAAAGCGTCAGTGTTGAGGGCGTCGGATAAGATTTTCCTTTTCCATTTCTATTTAGGTAGAGACTCAGTATGTCTTTCGGTTCTTTGTTTTAAAATCATTTCTGCTTGATTAGAGAATGTGAAATGCAAATTAGGTTCATTTCATTTTCATTTTCCGTAATAGTTGAGTGGCAGTTGGAAATAGGTAACGAAGGAATCATTTAAAGCGAGTTTTACTTATTGTTTTCATATCTATGACTCATGTCGACAAACTTTTGCAACATCCTTATGTTCCGTTCTGTTTAAGAGCTGTTCTTAAGGGCGGATTAGCCGCAGTTATCACTTCTTACAGGTAACAGAAGCCCTAAAGTAATTAAGTCTAGTTTTGGGAGCTTAAAAATTTACCCAAATGTATTTGCAGAAAATAAAGCCTGTAACGACTATTCATTTTGGTATTCCAATCCAACATCATCCAAAGTAAAACGAAAGCTTATTGAGCAATGGAGTGAATAGAAAATGCACTCAATGTGATTAAAATCACTTTGTTATCGACGAGAGAGTTTCACATAATAGGGAAATGTCAGAGGGCATAATATTAATCGACAAGTATTGCATCGAACATAGTTAATGGAAAGAGTACATCCCCAGATAGAAGTGCATGTTTTCAGATAAATTGATTGACATCGGTGCACAGTGAAATCTGGGTGTAAAGTAACGACATGATTTCTAATTGAAATTCCATAGCTACCACTCTGGTGGCAGACAAAGTCTGCTCACATAAAAGTAATGCTTCAGTGGGGAAATTTATATAATTTTAAAGGTTTGTACTAAAAAGTCGTGTGTCGTATTATCAGAGTGATTAAGCAAAACGAAAATCGTGGAGGTTCTCTAAGCCATGAACCTGAAGAAGGAATGAAGAAAGGTCTAAATTCCCTTTAAAAAAATGGGTCTTACAACGGAACACTGGGTACTGGTTTTACACGTGGTCGCGATTAATACCAAATACGTCTCAAGAATCTGAAAAAAATGTGTAGAAAATTACTTATCTCGGTAGAATGGAATGCAATTTTATCTACACCGCGACTAGGTCTGGAAACGCATTTGAACCTGCTATCTTTTGAGGTTTCACGAAGAACGTTCCAGCCAAAGGCGTTCGTAGACTTAATTACTTATGCGGCGCCATTCTCAGACTAAGGGAGAACTAAATTCGGAAGCCTGGCTATTTCATTGATCGAAGGAGACTCATGTCACTTAGTGATTATGAGAAATCCAAGTTTGGCCTCGAGAAGATAGGACTGGAAGTTACCCAATCCTATCATCAAAGGTACACCTATCTTCAAAGACAGTGACAGCTACAGGAGCTTGCGTCTTCTCAGATTCACTCGGTATTAACCTCTTATCGACTAACTGATCACTGCAGTGTATTTCAAGCTAACATTTATGCACAGACCATCCTATCGATGGAACTACCCAGCAATGGAAATTGCTATCTGGCAAGCAGCACTTAAAGCAATCAACTCCAACATAGTTAACACCCAAAATGCATCAGAGATTGTCTCTTGGCACTCAGGGCTACTTTGCTGGGTTCCCGGACACGTTGAATGGAATAGTCAGATACAGCTAAGATTGTCATTGATTGTATTACTACACATTTGGGTTAAGAAACAATGAAACAACACCGACACTGTATCATTGGAAGAGAAAGCATAGACGAAGAGAAAATAGAGTCTCTGAAACATCTCGTATACTTCCTACAGAATCGCAGCTTATCATGCATGGGGACACGGTTCTTCAAAGGCAGGAGTACATTTGCTAGTCTCACGTCCTTACATCCATATATAACCAGGATATGGGCATGTGCCTGGTCTTTAACCAAGAAGCCTCTTTTTCCCTTTTTTTTCTCAAGACTTTGGCCCTCGATTATGCCCTCGACTCTTGTATGGAATGGTAAGGAGAAGATCGTTCACCGCATAGGCAGTTAGATGCTGGCGCTTTGCGGCTGCAGAACTTTAATATCACATCAAGAGAAAAATTCAATTGTAATAACTTAAAATAATTCTGAATAACGAAAATATTGTAAGAAACTCACCCGAAAAACTCTTATTTTCTTTAAAACTAACGAGGATTTTCTTATATACTTTAGAAAAAGTCCTTGGTTGAGATCCAAAGAGTAATGTCTAAATTTTCGGGTGGAGGCTTATTACAAATTTTCCGAAACGCCTTTGAAGAAGTTTCCAGATGTGATAACGGAGCCTTTCGTGTTTTGACTTCTCCCAAGTTTCGTAAAATTATTTCAAGTATGAATCACATGAAAGCTCGTCGATTTGCTTAAATGTTTTTTTTTTTTTTGACATGAAAAGTCGTTGCCGACAGCGAATTTTCTCCATCGCTAACCTACACAAACGGTCTAGTATGCGTCTTAAAAATTTAGCAGCAACAATACTGATTGAAATTTTTATAATTTGGTCGTTATGGAGTTTTGAAAGGTTTGTCAAATTGTTTGTTGTACATATGCAACAGAGTATATCTACTTACAGTGAGTACACAACACATTTCACTAATACTATTGCAGCCGGATATAGTGAGTAAGTTATACACTATATCCGTAAGATACACTATATTCCCATAATGTTTTTCTAAACGCGGGCCGGAGTTGTTTTCAGTGTAGTAGTATTTCCCCTCAGCCATTCGAGCGAGTATGACTTGAAATGACCAGGTACCCAGGTTTGCTTTTTTAAAGTTTGTTTTATATGTGTTTTTTTCATTGGCTATTAATTAAATAAGCTTAGTTATGGTTCTTCAATATAAATGTTTCGTTCGAGTATATGAAGTAAAACCTTTTGGCATTTCTATTACTTTCTTTGTATATCATATTGGACGAATTTAAGTTTTATTGCTTACACTTTTTAGGTTGTAAATTGTATAGTAGACGGTCACACTAATTAGTTGGGGATATTGAATTTTTTTACCCGTATTTTAAAAAGCGGGCCGAACTTGAATTGTCAAAATCTTTTCAAGTCCGTCTTTTGTTTTTAAAAAAGGGTGTTGAGAAATCGTGTGTGAAAAATTAAAATTTTTTTTAATGGGGAAACATTATTTTAAGTGCTTGGCGTGTGGGAAAGATGAAAAGGAAAATGTTGATATTTTAAAATACTGGAAAATAGTGACAGGTAAGCAATTTCAAAAAATATAGGTATGTACAGGGTGATCCAAGTAGAGATACTTTTTTCAATAGCCTTTTTTGACAGATCACGTGTGAGTCGTGTCATGCTGTCATGTTATTTTTGTTTAGTATTGTTTGGCATTTCATAATGGAAAGACTTACGCGTGAACAACGTTTACAAATTGTTCAACTTTATTATGAAAATTCACGTTCTGTGAGGAATGTGTTTCGTGCACTTCGCTCAACTTATGGTCAACATAATCGGCCTACTGAGCGTACTATTCGCAACACCATCACCCATTTTGAGACCCAGCATTCATTATTGGATAATATTCGACCGAATAGACCACGTCCAGCACGCTGTGAAGAAAATATAGCGGCCGTAGCTGAGAGTGTACACGAAGACCGTAGAGAGTCGATTCGGCGCCGTTCGCAGCAACTCGGACTGACGTATGGAACGACTTGGCGCATTTTACATCAAAATCTTAAATTGAAAGCGTACAAAATACAGCTTGTGCAACAACTGAAGCCGCTCGACCTTCCCAAGCGACATCGCTATTGGCGTTTCATGTGTCGTGGAAGCATCGATGACGACATCCATACAAAGCCAGTTCCCACAAAATAGCTTTCATAAAACAGGAAAATTTAGGTTCTTCACACGAATACCTTATTGTAGGTAAGAATACATGAATGGTTCTTAGTTGATCATAACTTTGGCGGTTTTATTGTATCCCTACCAGACCGCGAGTGAGGTTCGCCGGTTCGATCTAAAAAAACTTTCGTCAGGCCTACCAGTCTCAGATTAATCACTGAGGCTAAGGAAAAGCTTATGTTGGTAACATTTGCGCAATCCAAGCCGTTTCAGTCCTGCTTACATTCTATATTCCAAATCGTTTGTTGATTTTATTTATTGTGTTGTTGTACTAAGCACTAAAAGTATTTAACGAGCGCGTCCAAGGAAATACCAATTCTTTAACCAACCTCAGATTCCATACAGATCGAAACATCTAATAATGTTACCAGTACCTCACAACACACAGCAATCCACATCCACATCCACATCCACTTTGACTCTCCCACCTTTCGTTAATCAAAGTAATCGAACTCACGTTGCCCCACACATTGACAGCTTAAGGTAAAATTGAAAATTCAGAGCAAAAAAAAATTAATAATAATCAGCGCAGCGCAGCATTCTCCGACAATTAAGACAATTAAATTATTTCACTGTCAATCGCTGCTGTCTGCTTTTTATTTATTCGAATTTAATTGTTTCTCAATGTACGAGACGCAGTCACACACAACGACGGCGACGTCGAACAGAGTCGTTCAAAAGTTTCCACTTCGAAAACGACATAGTAACAACAGTCATCGTCGTAACGATGACGCGGCTTATAGTGGTGGCAATTGCAATTGGCCAGCAAAAAACAGTAGTAGTAGCCTACGTGAGATTTCGTCACCACAAAGGATGCAAAGGCTCTGTCAACCGATACCAGCTGCTGCAACACATCAATCGTCAACGACAAAACCACCAGCTGGAAAAATCTGTAATCGAATTTTCGTTAAAGAGTCTGCGGACAATTTGGCTACATGGGATGAAGTCCTCAACATTGGATGTCGGGTAAGTGGGAAAGGGTGGGAGGAAATTACACACGATTTTAGGGTTGAGTGCGAGTGCACATCGTTTTTTTTTATTTTACTTTTACCGCATTTTCTACTAGACTCACCATTCTTTCACTGATTGGCATTTTGGAAGTTCGAAAATAGTCGAAGACTGTTTGGAGGAAAACTGCAGAAAGAGGAAATTGTTTTCTCATATTTCTCCCAAAAGCACTGAGTAGCCATGCAAACTTTCTCCTGCTTTATCGCTAAAACAAACTTTAATGTTTAGACTTTTTAGCAAGTCATAAATGTCAATTTTGCTGCAAATATAGCTGCACTTTTTCTTTTGGCGATGTTTCGATATCATTTTCATGTCTGCGATGCATTACCCTCGACGGAAGACCGTATATTCCGAATGAAACATTAGAAAATGCCATTAGCTTCTAAACTACAATTTCAACGTTGTCAGGAAGTTGACACACAAACCCCCGTTAGACGATGAAAGTGAAATATTATCCATTTTAAATGGACACTTGAAAGGACGACATAGAGTTGACGGCTTAACACCTCCTCAAGTGTTGTATTTTTATCGCTAGTTTTTATCGTGTATCGTTTCTCATTGAATGAGGCTAATGTCCATTTCATGTTGAGGTATCCTTCGTTGTATCCTCGCGTCTACGTCGGCCGTCGTTGTCGTCCTCTTCAACTTCATGGTGGTCTTTGTCGTTTTGGACGTCTTTACGACTACCAAGACCAACCAAACTAACAACAACGACGGCGGCGACGACGACAACGGAAATTCTTATCTTTATCGACGAATGCTAGCAATGCTACTATTTACCACTATCCAAGCCACCCATCGTCGTCCTTTTCAAATCAAATTGTGAACAAAAAAAAAAACCCCAAACAGACGCAGAATGTAAAAAAAAAACCCCGACGCAAACAAACAGAGCTAGCTATAGTAGGTAGTACAAGAAAATTAAATGAAACGAACGAACAAACATTGAAATGAACTTTAACTGGCACCTTTATGTACGAAAAGGAAGCTATTAAGATAGAAGAAGGAAAATAATGTCGGTCTATGTCCATCAACAGGCAATTAAAATGCCCGTTTAACTGTCTTATTTTTTTGCGCCCGTTTGACCATTTACACTTTTTGTATGTGAATTGGTCGGTTGGCGTTTTTTATTGACTCACAAGGGCGGATTGACGGTATTAAATTTTACATTTCGTCTTCTTCCTCTTCTTATTCTTCGTGCGAGCGCACACAGAATGTTACAACGTTATAAAATGTCGGGTTTGAGAGCCTTCTTGTTCGGTTATCCCGGAATAATTATTGGGAATTAAGACTGTTAGCCAGATTTTATTGACTGGGCTAAGATTGTATCTGTTTTGAATTAATTAGGTGGAAACCAATTTTTGGGTAAATTTCTTTTAGTAGTTTTAAAACTAATTAGGGAAGAGGGGGAAGCTAAATGGGAAGGTTTTGAAAAAAAGGTTCATGCATTTGGATCGCGCAAAATATTTTACTAAGTCTCATTGTCAATTGAAATGTCGAATCAGGGTAAGTGGAGTTAGATACGCTTTTTGAAGAAAGTGAATTTATGGTTTACATGTAGAACCGAAGGCATGTAGCTGTGGTTGTTATTGGTAGAGTGTCTGAAAATGAGTACGCTTCGAGAAGCTCTGTTCAACCTGTACTCAGATCTTTTAATACTACCAGGGGTAGCAAAGAAATATTAGTCCCTCAAGTAAAACAACAACTGTAATGTTCTTGCGATTTTGACAGATTTGTCAAAAGGCGCACTTTCCGACTGCCATGTGACATCCTGTGAACACCCTCTTTTCGCTTTGCCAGATATTTACAACATCGCTTGTTAGATGTTTAGGTCACGGAAGGACTTATTTGATATTACAAGCGACCTAATCGCGTAAAGTAAAAAGATCTTTAGATATCGTTTCCGCCTTTCTATTATAATAAAGAAACATACATACTGGGTGGTCCGGTTTTGTTCAGATATTTTCGAACATAATATAGCGGTATACATTATGGAAAAAAACATGTGGTCGGGAAGGTACATACATCTAGGGAGGTGTATGAGAATGGAAAATAGAAACAGGATCGAAGATTGGCTTTCGACAAAGATATCTGAGCTGCTAAATTGGCACCATGTCGAGAGAATGGTAAGGCAAGAAGAGAACCAACGTCCAGTCAATGTAGAAGAAGTTCCACCTCTCGGTTTAAAAGAGGTCTTTGCGGCTATTAAAAAGCTGAAGACAGCAAGTCCGCTGGCTCTGATGGCCTGGCAGAGGAACTCTTTAAATATGGTGGTGATGTTTTGCTAGAGTGCAGGTACGAAATCATCAACATAGTGTGGGTGGAAGGAACTATGCCCGATTCCCCATCTACAAGAAAGGCGGTCCTATGTCATGCAAGAACTATCGAACTATATCCCTGCCTAATGTCGTACTTAATATTCTATCCGACGTACTGTGTGAACGACTAAAGCCCGACAGTTCCAAACATGTACCGGATTCCGGCAAGGAGACGCGCTATCATGTGACTTCTTTAATCTTATTCTGGAACAGATAATGCGAAGTGTAGGTATAAACCCGGAAGGCACTATCTTCAACAGATCCGTAGAGCTACTTGGGCATGCGGACGATATCAACATCATCGGCCGCTTCCAACATGCAGTGATAGAGGCTTTTACGGCAATTGAAGAACAGCCGAGCTTAGCTGGCCTTGAAGTCAACGAGGACAAACCAAATACATAATTTCAGCAAACAAGCAAACATCTGTCCACTGGCTAGTACTAGGACAAAACGTAACTGTTGAAAGCAGGAACTTCGAGGTGCTTAAGGAGCTTACTTACTTTGGGGAAGACCGAACCTCCGTTACAAAGACCGAGCCATCGCAGTCTGAATTTTTTTATTAAAGAATGAATGCTCCGTACCTCGAAATTCAATCGTATCATCGGCTGTTGATATGCTAGAAGAGGAGAAGGGCGGAGTGACCACCTCTGAAAAGCATCTCAATAGCTTAAAGAAAAACCTCCTTGAATTGCGCTTTACAAAATTACATTTTGGTCAGTCCCCTAGAAAAATGGACTACACCACACCTCAGCTGCAGTTTGACAAGACCTTCTAAGTCACCATTCCATCTAGATTATTCTGAGAGCAAAGTGTTACCCTAGGTTCATAACCTGATGAATGAGTGAGTGTAGCTAGCGTGCTTTCAAAAGCAAATTGGATTTTAGTTTTTTTCCCATTCTGTCTTCCCAATCATGGCGCAACTTATTTAGGAACAGCGCGAAATTAAAATAAGCTATGACTTTTTTAAAAGCTGCATACTATTCTGCGCCTCCTTTCCAAATGTCCCGATCTCTCTCAAAGAAGCGAAACTCCACTTGGAATCCTTCTTCTATATAGATCTTAAAGAATTAGCAATTCTTAAATAAAATGTATCTTTCGCTCCATAAATGGTTTAACAAGTAAAATAGAAGAAACCCATTAATCCACGGGCTTTATTTTGAGCTAAGTGAGTCAGCGGTGTACACCGCCACTTAATGGGTGCTCCGTAAACTTTGAAGAATATAAATGACCAGCGTCTGGAGAGGAATAATAAGACAAAAAATTACCATAATCACCACTCATTAAAAATGTATCCATACAGAAAATTTTCAAGATTATTTATAAACGGTTGCATTTGTTATAGTTTAAGAATCACCTTCTTGCATAGTTCCAAGTTCAAAAACGTACCTGCAAATAAAAATTAAAGGGATAATGTTAAAATAATAATATTTTTATTTTTTTTTTTTATTATACGGAAAAAAGATCTATGCGTTTCAATATGGACAATATACTTTTGTAATATAAATAAAACAATATAATTTAAATTAATTTAAGCAATTAAGTTTAAATATGGAATCATTGAGCACGTCGCGAGCACGTTTGAAGCGAACGATTTAGAGCGATTTTTGCACCACACTTTCACGGCTGTGCGAACGATTGCCGAAGTTAAAATAGCTTCTTAAAAACAAAACTTGGGTAGCAACAAAACTTGGATTACAAGATGTTAACTCTTTTTCTGTAGGCGGCAGGTACCGCTACTTCGTTGCTCCGCTCGAGGTTAGTGCTTTTCGTTAGGCAGGCGCCTGTGGATGCCATGAAATAAAAAGCTGTAGCTTTTAATACCTCTTTCTTGTGGGTTTTACTTCTATTTGTGTTATTTTTTACTATGAACAAAGTTGCGGTACAAACAATCGCCCAAAAGTAAATATTAAGGTTTTTTTTTTTTGGAGATTATTCTTTTTTTGGTTTTGGGTAATCGTAAAGGGTGATCCATTTCGATGTTCCCTACTTTTTTAAAGAAAAAAACAGAAAATTCAAATTTAATGGAGAATTTGAAAGAACATTCTTTGGCATTTATTTTTGGAAGATTATGTCTATCAAGTGTTGGCCGTTGCTACGTCGCAGATGGTCCATCCGTTGAGTCCAATTTTCGATCACTCGTTCGAGCATTTCGACTGGTAACTGGCGAATGACACGCGTGATGTTTTCCTCCAAGGCCTGAATCGAGGCGGGTTTGTCGGCATAAGCTTTTGACTTTACATATCCCCACAGGAAAAAGTCTAACGGTGTGATATCACACGATCTTGGTGGCCAATCGACCGGCCCAAAACGTGAAATTATGTGCTCACCGAAATGTTCTCTCAATAAGTCCATTGATTGATGCGATGTGTGGGAAGAGGCGCCGTCTTGCTGAAACCAAATGTCGCCGAGATCACGAGCTTCAATTTCAGGCATCAAATAGTCGGTTATCATGGCACGATAACGGTCGCCATTGACGGTTACGTTCGCACCGGCATAATTTTTAAAGAAATATGGACCGATATGGACCGGCCCACAAACCACACCAAACCGTTGTTTTTTTCTGGATGAAGTGGCAGTTCTTTAATCTCTTCAGGTTGCTCTTCGTCCCAAATGTGGCAATTTTGTTTGTTTATATACCCATTGAGCCAGAAATTGGCCTCATCGCTAAACAAAATTTGCCTCGAAAACGTCGGATCTTCTTGGAACTTTTCAAGAGCCCATAGAGCGAAGCGATGTCGCTTGTACGCTTTCAATTTAAGACCTTGACGTAAAATGCGTCAAGTCGTTCCATACGTCAGTCCGAGTTGCTGCGAACGGCGTCGAATCGACTCTCTACGGTCTTCGTGTACACTCAGCTACGGCCGCTATATTTTCTTCACAGCGTGCTGGACGTGGTCTATTCGGTCGAATATTATCCAATAATGAATGCTGGGTCTCAAAATGGGTGATGGTGTTGCGAATAGTACGCTCAGTAGGCCGATTATGTTGACCATAAGTTGAGCGAAGTGCACGAAACACATTCCTCACAGAACGTGAATTTTCATAATAAAGTTGAACAATTTGTAAGTCTTTCCATTATGAAATGCCAAACAATACTAAACAAAAATAACATGACAGCATGACACGACTCACACGTGATCTGTCAAAAAAGGCTATTGAAAAAAGTATCTCTACTTCGATCACCCGTTAGCTTGGGCGATTGTTCGTAAAGCCCTTTTTCACACATATCGGCAATAACGTTGGCAAGATCACTATTCGTTATTGTTTTTGAGCTTCTCTAAAGTTGTTGGCTTGTTAAGATAAACCAATGACTTAAATTTACCCCATAAAGAGAAATCCAAAAATAGTTTTCGACCACGGCAATATGTCTATCATTGACTTATTGTACATGCAATTGAGTCTTTTGATGCTATTAAGCCAAAAAAAAATCCTGAATTTTTTTAACCTTTTGCAGAGACAATCGAGCAAGTTTTGGCACTTCAAATGATCAAGGGGATATCAGTTCTTGAGTAAAGGGCTTAGGCCAAGATATTTACAAAAAACTCAATACAACTTTAGGCCTCGTTTCACGTCACAAATCAAACTTTAAAAAATTAAATTTGGGCGTGTCTTTAAAATCCATGTTGTAGCAGCACAAAAACTGTCTCATTCTAAAGTTCCTTCCAAGCTGTTTTACAAACTAGACCCAAAAAGTTTCCTATGTATTTAAAACATTCCATCTAACAATACGACCACACTACCCAAACCAATTATGGGTCACTTCTCAAATGAAAACAACTGGCCAACGATCGATTACAGGACAATGTTTCAGCCTTACATAATCCGCAAAACTGGAATAATTCACTTTAGAAAGTATATCGCAACACCGTAAATGTGTGTGCATATCGGATGCTCAGTATTCCTGTCTGTATATGTACATGGGTTACATAGGGGTTACCGATTAGAATTATGATAACAAGCTTATCCGAAACAATATACATTTTAACATTCCAAAGTAAGGACATCCATTCCAAAAATGGAAAACAATGTCATTTTAGCCGCCCCTTTCCTTCCTGTGTGGCTGTGCCACTGCCGGCCGCCACCATGTAAATATGGCTAAACCCAAATATTTGTACAAATTCTCTTCTTCGGGTCTGTCTCCCTCCCATACATACCTACATACATACATACATATATATGAAGGTACAAACGTTTTTCACATTTCAATTATGCTAAAAGTAGAGATTAACCGAGAACGGATTAACAAGAAGAACTCTTGCAACATCCATAACAACATCAGCTAGCACACCACCACTAACCAACCACACTATACGACGACAAAACAATTACATGATTATGTTTCATAAATTTACATAAATTTGCAGTTTGCCATCTTTCCTCTCTCTTCCAGGAGAGAAGAGAAGAAAAGACAAAAAGCGGCTGTCCTTCTATTGTAGCTCCGCTTTGGCCCGTCTAACCGATTCCTATTCGTTGAATCCATTGTGACCTTCTTTGGCCATTAAGCAGAAGGCTCTTCTCTGCTTGAGCTGAGCTGATGCTGATGTGCTTTCTAACAAAACAACAAAACCAACCAAGCACTATACCGATGAAATGTAATAACAACTAAAACAAATGACGTCATTTAATTGAAAATATCCCCACAGTTCCGCGCCCACTGACTACGGTGAAGCGAGCAAAACCGACAGAGCAGAGAGTCATTCTGCAACTGCACTGGCATGGCAGTATGGTAGTGGTATGGTACTCCGCTACGCTGCCACTACGCCACTGCCACTGCCACTGCCACACAAAGCCAGGCAGACGATATTTTATTAACTTTTCCCTGCTCGTGCATCCATGGAATGATATGTTGACTATGTATGGGGTGGGGGTTTGCTTTCTCTCGCCACAGTAACTAGGTTACTCTGGACATCGTCCTGCAGCTGAAAACTTTTTAACAAATTAAATATTTAACATAATATCTATGTACCGGTGCCGGGGCGATATTTATTGGGGAGAAAAACAACCTCAACAATATACACTCGTACAGTACAAAGCAACATTTAGTTTGTTTTTTTTTGTTGAAAATGATTTTGCATTTTGTTTCTATAGATTTTTTTTTTTTGTTTAAACCAACAGAGCAAACCTATGACATCGCCTGTATCCTCCTCCCCCATGATAGCTTCGACTAGAGCGAATACAGCTGCAGTAATAGTGGCAACAACACAAGAACCAGTGCAGCAGCAAACGTCAGCAGGAATATTAGAAGTGGTGGCATGCAATGCTCCTGCTCCTAACAGCAACAACAACAACAACATTGCCAATGGGAACAAGAAGAACAAGGACGACGATGATGATGACAACAATCGTAGGAGGATAACAGCTATGCCAGCTGCCTCTGCTGCCACAGAATTTATGACCTTTGAACGACTCAGGCTGGGAGATCAAATAAATTTTCTCCTATTCGATCCGTATCGTACGTTAAAGTTCTTGATTACGGAGTTGAAATCAAGATTGAGGACCGTGCTGCCAGGTAAGATAGTTTCAGTATGGTGGGTGGTGATGGTGATGGTGTTGGTGATGCCGCCGCTGCCAGTAGCGCATGGGGATGATATGTTTGCGCTGTGCATTATGGTTTTGTTGAGCTAGTACAGCAGTCGAGTCTACATTTATCCTTGTTTGGTTTATTACTCATATACGTGATTAAGGCAGAGGGGGAGGGGCGAGCAGAGTGAATTAATATTGAAGCATGAGCTGGGTTAATATTTCGTATTTGTAACTAGGACGACTAACCAAAGATTGGTTGTATGTGTATGTGTATGTGCATTGCGTATGTGTGTTTGCGTGTTTGCGGATGACGTACAAATTAATTTCGTAATTACGGCAAATGATGAACGCTAGGCTGGTTTAAGTTTTGATTTTGTTGTGGGGTGTCTGTGTGGCGGTGTGGAAGTTTGACACTGACACACGTACATACGCATCTGATGTGGTGATGAAGGCTTCGTTAGGTTCTGATTAGAGTTAACAATGCAATGCCATGGTACCTACATATGTAGTTAATTTGGTTGAACATTTTGTATTTAACTAAAGGAGCGAGCGCGATGGGATGCTGCTGCTGCTGCAGTTCACTTGACGCAACCCACAAGGAAGCTATGACACGGAAGAATAAGGTGTGCAATGCAAATTACTGCTGACTTGTCAGGAATTACTGATCAGAGGCGGGTTAATAATATGTCAGTTTATTGAACGTTGTTGTCCTGATGGTGTTTACCTTGAATATGTACCTACATATGCATATCAAATGCTTCAAAGTTGTTTGGGTTAGCTCGTGGGTATTAATTATGGTTTACTTGGGGGCGCGGCAAGACAATGGTCTTCGGTTTAATTCAACGAGTGAGAATATTATTTGACCCGTTGTGGGTCAATTTTAAAAGAAAAACATTCGCCGCACAACGCAAACAAAATTCCTACCTCCTTGTGTGTACGAAGTTATACATTTGGCGCAAATGGAAGGCACCTATAATTTAATGCCACTTTAATAGTTTTAAGTAAATTTACTGTTTTATGATGCCATGGTAGCAATATTTGTATTAAATTTTTCGGTTGTCACTACGTACGTTTGTGGATATTACAAACTTTCGGGACAAAATTTAGGGATGTTAGGAGCACAGAAAGACTATTGACATTAAGGACTTTCTTGCTCAACATGGGAGCATATTGTGACATACCTATTATTGGTTTCTTTTATAGCATCGAGTATCGAAAAATGGAGAACCGATAATAAAATTTGAGCATATAGTGGTTTTTCTGTATTTAATCCTCAATAATACGAGCAGTTGTAGAAGGGTTTCTCAGTTAAGAAGAAAATAGACATTTTGGAATTTCAACAAAAAAATTGAAAAGTTATGGGAACTGTTTTCCTGTAGAAGAGGAAATTCACGATTTGGTGGTTTAACTATTTAAAATGCTATAAATTCTGAACTATTAAAAGAAGACAAAAGCTTTTCTATATTTTGATGAATTCATTTAACAGCGCATAGGAGGTACCCAACAAATGTTTAACACAATTTAAGGATCGTAAAATGGCTCTCTGAAACTACGCCATAGAAAATTACGCAAAAAATTAAAAAGCCCAAAAATCTCCATACAAAATTTTGGCAAATTTACCAAGGAAAAAACGCTCAAATATTTTCGCACAATTGCCACAAATTTTGGCCTTTGGAAAACTGAAAAAACAACAAAAAAAATGGGTTTTTTTTCTAAATTGAAAAGGAAAAAACGCCAAAAAGTTTAAGAGAATAGAAAAAGTCTCTAGAAAGTTGCATTTTATTACTTATTTCTGGCTCCCTGAAATTATGCCAAAAATGAATATGGAAAATAGTTCAAAAATCTTCATACAAAATTATGCCATTTTTTCCTAGGAAAAAACCGATAAACATAGACCAGTATTGGTCCAGTGTGGTACCACAGGGATTTAGGACAAAAAGTACCTCCCTACTCGTTGAACCATTTGGAGCTTCTGACAAAGCGAAGAAGACTTTTGATATCAATTTTTTTTAAATTATTTGGATAGAAGAAGGCTCCAAGATGGAGCGTCTTTTGTCTGGAGAGAGCAAGGCAAGTACAGAGTATGTGGGGTATCGTTTCCTCCTCCTCTTTGTCCATACAGCTCCTGCAAAAGTCGTTTGAGAATGCACCGAGTCTTGTTACAAGTGTAATTATAAGACAGCGCCCGGTAATGCTAACATGTCGTCTGCTTAGAGAGATCAAATTAGGCCAAATCTGTTTCATCGCCAGACATGTCCACTTTATGATTCCACTAAGGCTTGTTTCCTCTAAAGCAGCCAGCCTTGGTCACAGTTTACATGTAGTGAACGGTATACCTAACTCTTTTTTTATCAGGTGAGAGAAGTATGTGGGTGTGAGGAACGTCCCTGTTCCCTGGTACCTAGCAAAGGTGAATATTAAACAGAACAGAACAGGTTTACATAGTTTCTTGTACATAGTTTTAACAGAAACCGTCGCCCGTACCATCCTGATGGAATTACCCATCTCTTAATAAGAGATTTTTATAAAAATTTCTTTCATTCTATGCCCTCCCACTTCCCTAATTAAACGCCTTCCTTACGCAAGTGCATTAGGACATTTACCCACATATTGTATAAGTTACTTTAAAATTAAAGACTTACATCAGCCCTTAAGTGAAGCAATTTTTAATGTTAAGGTAGGTATTCGAAATGAAGCATCTGAAGCATAATAAGCCCCACGTATGTACATATCCATGGTCACCAATACCGTCACCGTCACCGTCACCGTCACCGTCACCATCGCCATCGCCTTCGCCATCACCATTAACCCGTCGCAGTGTTACACACATGATGAACCCAGGAATTAGCAAGCAAAGTAGGTAAAACTAAATACGACCGCAGAACAACAACGAAAACAAAAAAGAAAAATCGTCATATTTTGAAGGCAACACTTTTGAATAATTCAAAAGTGGTGTGCGGAACATCTATTTACCAAGTCTCGTGTTATTTCGCATCGTTCCATATGTATGTCATAAATCCGTAAAAGGGACATTTTTGTTGCTGTGTTTTTGTGTTTTGCCCCCATCAGTTATATTATTTAATTTTTTTTCTTTTTTCATTTTTGGACGAGAGCAACCTCGAAAGGCTGCCTTGCCCATCTTCTCATAAAACTTCCAACTGACTCACAGCCCCAGGGTAACATATATCGCCGTACAAATACCTTCTATACAAAAATGTATCTCTATCTCTCCCTGGGTTGTGGAAAATTTAACTTGTATTCTTTTTTTTTCCTGCAGTTCGTAGATACATATATGTCTTTTCGTGCCACAGTAAATCACATCCTTCCTGTACAGGCAAACAAGTGATTTTGAAAACATTTTTTTTATTCTGTCTATATATTTATTTTTTGTTACATTTTTACTGTAACTTGGTGTATATTTTTGGAGTTTTTTTTTCTTCTTCCTGTTCCGCAGACGATATAAATGTTCAGAAGATTCTGGTGGAGATTCAGCAAACCATGAAAAGGATACGAATTCCAAATGGAACCGAACCGGTGTCGCCGCCATTGCAAACGACCACGACAACAGGAGCAGTAGTAGGACCAAAGACGGCAGTCGAATGCATTTTGCCAAAAGAAAGGTGTCATGTAATCAAGGTACATATTTATGTTTCTCCTTTTTTTTTTATACATGTATGAGTAGGTTTTATAGTTGATAAAATATTTAACTTCCTGAGGTGTGACGGGGCTGAGCAAGGGAACGACGAAGCATAAATATTGAATTAGGTTCGGTTGCTTGCTTGTTGCAGGCAATTCTTGTTTCACATCGTTGGACTAACGGAATATTTACGTGGAGTAGTGTTGTACCTACTCCAACGAAAACACATACATGCATATAATTTAACATTAAGGAATGAATGAATAACCTATATGGTCTCTATCTCTATCTAAAAAGTGTCGTGTGTTTTGAACGCCACTATAACTCTGTTGGAAAGGCGATTAATAAGCTGGTCGATTGACATTGGCCTAGTTTACATCGATGATGAGACTCATGACTTAGCCATCGTCGGTGTAACCTTGAGAATAAATTTCTAAAGTGGATTGTGTTGCCATCTCAGTAGAGCTGGCTTAAGAAAAAAATTTTAGATAAACATCCTCTAAGCTTCCACTTAAGCACTTAACCACTGGATTTAGTGACCTAATGTTAAGTGCGTTAGACCACTAAGCGAGGGGTCGCTGGTTCAAATCCCAGCCCATAACCACGTTAAAGTTTTTATTCACTGCTACACCTCTTGCGAGAAGATTCTCAAAAATAAAAATTGCCGTCAGGAATCGGCATTAAAGTGTAGGTCCCTCCATTCGTGTCAAAAATATATCTTCGCACACACAATGGTTGGAGAAGCTAGGCTTTGGGTCCTGCATGGGCCGTTTACGCCTAATATTAAATTTATTTTTATCGTCCAAGCTTAGTAGGTATGACAATTTCAAACTCTATGCGCTTTAAAAGACTTTGATGTTCACATGTTTTTTTTTCGAAAAAGGACCAAGCCATATGATGTGGAATGGGATTTTTTTAAAACATATGTACAAAGCTCCTCCTTACTCCTTAAAACGTTTGCAGCTTCTGACGAACCGAATGAGACTTTTGATGTCAATATTGGTAATATCACTTAGATCTTCATAGAAGAAGGCTTGGAAATGGAGCTATGGAGATGGAGATAGTATTCCCCTCCTTTTCATCCACGCAACTTCTACAAAAGGCATTTGATAGCCAGGCCTTGTTGCATGCGTGCCTATATGACAGTGTTTTGTTTTAAGAGCCTTTCAGATCCAGTTTAGTCCAGATATCTTTCGTCGCTAGACATGTAATTCCACTTGTCCACCTAAGGTTTGTTTTATCAGTGACAGTTAACAAAACAAGTCGCGATTGCTATACGCTAACTCTCCTTATTCAGGTGAGAGAGCGAGTTCATTAGTTTTACAATTCCCATGAATGTTGAACTGCTCGGCCATCTCCTGAAGAGACGATTGGCAGACTAGGGCTACGATAGAGCTTACGCTGACTGATTTCAAGGATAGTAAGCAGCGTTGCCACAAAGATACAAGTGTATCAATTTGGATAAATTTTTGCTTTTGTGCAAACATTTGATACATAGATACCTTTTTTTTCTATTTTTCTTCGATTTGATACGTTGGCCGCATTTTAGGCAATGGAATCAACAAACATAAATTCTGATTTAGTCAGGAAATGCAATCAGATCCAAGTGAGACTATGCCGGGTGCCAGGATGAGCTTGCAACAATTGGAGGGCTACTCAATAGTCGTGAGGTTGTTGACATACAACATCCGCCTCTGCATAATCAGGGGAAATAACTTTAAGGACTGCCAACCTAAGGTGGTCAAGTCTTGGGGGACACACGGGGTCAAAAGCTCTATGTTTATTTCTCGACTCCAGTGATGTTTATAAAACTTAGCAGGTCTAAGCTTAGAATATTAGTAGGAATCCTGACAGGGCATTGCCTCTTTCGAAAACATTCAAAGAGACTTGGACTGTCTTCTGCAGATTCTGTGGTGATCTGCAGGCTGTTATGGATATACCGCACATATTTTGTGAGTGCGAAATTCTTATGGAGACACTTCTTCGAATCTTTGGAGGAAATAGACGGTAAAATCTTCATAGGCCTTAAAAGGCAAAGTGTTAAGATTTTTTGTCTACCGTTTGAGTATTTTTCAAAAAGTCAGCGGCAACGTTGGTAGGAAGACTTCTTTGATCGCCATTATTGCCGCCTGAAACACGCTACAATGGTCAGGAGCACGGAAGGAGAGACTTAGATTTAGTCTGTCAGAGAATCAGAGAAAACAACACACGCGATCATTTTTTTTTTTTGTCGGTCAGTGTAAAAATGGATGGATCGATGTGTTATCCATAAATGCGTATTCTCATCAGAATGACCGAGATGGCATAGTGACATGGAAGGATTTTTCGAATTGATTTTAGGATAGAGGTGTGGCCAATTGCTTTATTGGTCAACTGTTAAGGAGCTTTAAAACGACTAACTGTAATTGCGGCAGTTTGTCAACTAAAGATATGGAGGGATGTTATATATCGCTGGATTTTGTTAGGGACTGTTCAGATGAGAGCGAACTGCGAATAGGCGAATCGCGAACAAATCAATTTTAATGTATTTATGAATACAAAATTTCTATTGCTTCTACCACAAAAGCTTGATATTTAATTGATCTAAGATATTATCTAAAATAACTGAGTCTTAATTGATTTAAATATTAAATATTAAAATTTTTTTACAAAAAATTTCCCGCGAATTGAAAAATTCTTGTCACTCTTTATTCACAATCCACATAATACAGACGCGATCCACAAATCCGCGAATGAAAAATTCGTTCGAACATAACCTTTAAATTGACACATCTTGCTGCTAATACCCTATTCACACCGCATCGAAATCTGAGGTTTCGCAAAAACTCATGAAACCTACATCGAAATCTGGATGTTTCCCATACATTTTCGAGATTTCCAAACCTCGTTATTGTATGAGGTGTCGATGAAACCTCCTCAGAATCTGGTTTCAATGGTGAGGTTGTCGAAGCAAACGCACCTTTTAACACATTCCACAAGTTACACAAAGCAGTTGACAAGCGGTTGACAGATATTCAACTGATTTGAATATATGACTTCATATAATTCGCGTGATTGCCGTTCAAGAAATCGGTAAGCTAACTCTTAGATGACTTGAAGTTGACTTGTTACACAATTGAAAATCTGTCAACCGCTTGTCAACTGCTTTGTGGAACTTGTGGAATGTGTTAAAAGGTGCGTTTGCTTCGACAACCTCACCATTGAAACCAGATTCTGAGGAGGTTTCATCGACACCTCATACAATAATGAGGTTTGGAAATCTCGAAAATGTATGGGAAACGTCCTGATTTCGATATAGGTTTCATGAGTTTTTGCTAAATCTCAGATTTCGATGCGGTGTGAAAAGGGTACAAGATTTACAAATCAGATTCGCGGATACCTGCGACCAAAAAAAGTTCTCATGTGAAAGAAATGTCAGAATTAACGAATATTCGCCGGTTCGCTCTCATGTGAATGATCTAAGGCTTCCAGCTTAACTTTTTATCTACACAATCAGACCCAGACATTTAGCTTCTTTTGCCGTTATTAGAAGTCAATATGTGGAATTTTGTATATTTCCTTTAAGTAGACCTCTTCAGTTCAGGTTTGGAGCTTTCGCTGTTGAATTAAATTATAGAAAAGGATTTATTAAAAAGCGCCTTTTCTAAAATGGGTCCTGTCATCGATGAGGAGAAGACACGAAGAATATGCTGTCTTGTTCTTGTTCTTGACTTATTCAGATCGTGATTATAGTAAGATGCAACTTCGAGGTTGTCCGTGAATTTGTTTGGCACTTGCAATCGACCCTTCATAAGTCCGAACTAAATACTTAGCTTAAAAAAAAATACAAGGCAAAAACCTTTAGAATAAGAAAAGGTTTATCTAGCTGTCGCTGTTGAGTAATAAATACTCAAACTTATTTATTCCAAGGAATAGTAAACTCTATCCTAGCATAACATTTTCATGGTTGGGGGAGACGCTCTCTGATTCAACTGCATAAATTCAGTAAAAGTGGTCAATAACTCAACTCCAAATCGACTAATACCTTAGTGGTTGCTTCAAATAAATCAACGCCATGAAGTTTGAAATTTCTCATCTTTTCCTAGGATATTATGCCCCGATCGAGGAATCATCACCCTCCCCTACTTGGGTTCCCTTCGCAGCGGTTGCACGCAATTCAATACTCAACTAAATAGCCAATTCAAAAGTTAAATTCATTATAAAATTATAAAACCACCTTCGACTGAAACTATTTGAAGTTCTAGATAAAGGCGAATATCTATTGAAAATCGGTCAAGACCCATAGTGTTCAAATACTCCGCCCAAGGTGTGACCTTACGTAATGAAACTTCATCGTTGCAATTGCAATGAACGACGAGTAAAGTACTCACAGATAAGGTATCCGTTTAATCCACGTTACTGCAACCAACACTTAACCGCGCAACTGCTCCCAAAAAAACAGAACCTATCTCCAAAGTTAACCATCGCTGCCAACAAATTTAAGGCCATACAGTTACATTACACTTACACCCACCAGCACCACTGTGAAATAATGGAAAACTTTCGCCCATGGCCATCGTAGCGTCAGAGTGGTAGAACATAGAACCTGGTTCATCCACTAAAAGCACCACAGCTCGGCGATGGATAAAAACTAAAACAACGAAATGCGAAGCTAAAGGTAACAAAACAAACGAAAAAAACAACCCATCCAGCATCCTGAAAGGATAAAAATGGATAAAAACTATTCTGCGGATACTTTTGAAATTGTTTGCACAAACTACTCCACTGGTCGAGAAGTAATACTTTAATGCTCCGCCAAGTGCCGAAAATAATCCAATAAAACAGCAGAAAGCTGACGAACAAAACAACAAAAAAAAAACAAAAACCTCCTCTCAAACTATAAGAACAAAAATTAAATTTTTATGTAAACACCAAGTGCAACATTGGATACATGTGGCATGAAGTGGTCCGACTCTCTGGTAGTTTATCTGTTTCGTCATGGATGGCCAGAATCAGGATCCTGCCCCTTCTGCAAATGAAATGATAACACTTCTCTGTTCTAGCTCAGTGTCCCGTATTGCCATGGCGGCTTCATGCCACACACAAAAAAATAAAGAAAAAAAAAACTCAGCACTTGTCGTTCGTAGTGGGGTAAATAATAGTCGCGACTAGTTAGCGACAACTTTGACAATCATATGTATCTCTCACTAAAGTTTTGTACCACCACCATCACTATACGGATAGTACTGCCCCGCCCGTCGCTGCGTGATGAAGGTTGCACAGTAGAAAAGTTAGAAAACACATTCTAACCACCGACCGACTCGAGGAGAGGGTGGAAACAAAATGTGTAACAAATAAATCCGCAAGTTTTTTTTTTCGCGCTCGAAAGAGTGGAACCATAACGAGATTTGTATACGAAGATAAATGTCGTCGTTCTTAGTTTAGGTTGGCAATGGGAATGGGGTGTAAACATAAGCCACCCTCACTTTGCGTGATATAGTGATACAGCCAGGACTATAAGGCTTGTATTATTTTTATTTTTCTATTGCTCAAACATGTGTCCTGCGTGTTATTGTGTTGTGACTTAGATAAACTTAGTAAAAAAAAATCCAATTTTTTCCCTTAGAATGATAACTAGATGGAAGGTTTGTTTCAGCAATAGACGACCGGGTTTTGGGTTTGTGTTGCTCTGCTTTGCTTTGCATTTAAATTGATTCTAATGGGAAGGATGCGCTATTGAATAATTGTTGAATTCTTCTTCATACGGTTTCCCGCATTGTGGTTGATTTTCCATGTCTAGACGCCAAGAGACATTTAATACTTCAGACTTTAGGTTTATGTAAATTTTTTTTGTGAATTGAAACTGTGTCAGTGACAACAAAGGACATTAATTTGCAACATGAGTGCATTCAAGTGGAGAGTTTTTGGCACGACACCAAACAGGCTTAATCTGACATACAAAGTGTCAACAAACTTTTCACTACAAGTGTTCACTTTAAATTTTACATGGATGTGTGTGTGTGTATGTAAAAACCTTTTCATTTGCATGCCTCAATAGACTTCTCACCATCAATTTTTCATTCAGCAAAAGCAATAACATTCGAGGTCAAAAGACCATCAAAAGATTTATTTGATTGTGTAGTTTAATGAATGACAGGACTGGCCAACTGGCCAACACTGGCCACCAGGCCTTGCCAGAAAAAGCAGAACTTTGCGGGCAATTAGCTGACTGATTTCATCCCTCACTGACCTACCAAATAAAGGCACTTTAACATGGGCCAAAAGAAGGGAGCAGCACAAAAAACCAAACGAGTAGCAAAAAAAATACATTCCAACGAAATTGCTAAAAAAGGCAGTCAGTCAGCAATTTAACCCCCCTAAGCGAAGCTCTCGCTCTTCACACGAACAAGCACAAGCACAAACACATATACACACTCACATATCCTTCCTCATATAAAAAAAAACGGAAAAATAATGAAAATAATAAAAGCTACCAACTGACCAAAACCATGCAGGGAGGATAACAAAAAGCACCCATTCACCACATGAACTATTAATCTACACCGCAGGACAAGTGGCATGCAGGACGAGTGGTGGCTCGGTCAATATTCCCTTATTTCACCCTTCATCGGGTAGATAGATGGAGCAAGCAAGGCAAGAGGACGCAAATCAGCCATGTTTTCGATAAACATTCATATTATTCACATGGCTAAACACATATACATACATTATGCATCCCAAAAATCCTCTCTCTCCGATACATCCGAATCGGCCTTCCGATCGAAAAGGGTTCTCTAAATGTACGCACAAGCATACACCATGAGACGCATGTGAAATCGGAAAGGCGATTGTGTGCAACGGACGACCGAAGGTCCTGCTCGACAAATTCGGCGTGCTCTGTGCGCGGCTCAATGGACCACAGGTATAATCATTCAATCAGTCGTCGAAATGATGTTAGGATCGGGTCAACGGAAAGGTAGGATTCAGCAGAGAAGTATTCCATTCCAATGCCATATCCGCCGGATTACGGCTTACATTGCCAATGGTTTGTAGGTGGGTGTAGAAGTTTCATGCTACAGATGTGAATAGTGAATACGCTTGTGTCATTAGACCTGCAAAGAAGCTTGCAAATGATGTTTCATTACGGGCGTAAAGTGGCGATAACTGCTGCTGCAAATCAGTTTAAATGCAAAGACCGAAGCAGTGTTTCCACCTCAGCTGGTAATGTAGCATTTGAACGTTACCCATTGTGGGGAACCCTATCGTGGTAGTGATGGTGGTGGTTGGGCGTATTAAGGACGTGATGGTATTTCCTGAGAATATTTGTTAAAGGAAGCTGCTGGAACACGATTTTGAACTGTTTAGCCCGGAAGAATGTTAGTTGAAAGAAAAAACATACATGTACCTTGTATTTGACTGATTAGACGAGCCAATCTACCAGGATTGCCGATTCGCTTATACAAGGAGTACTGCATTTGAATTCAAAGTGATTTACTGTGACACAAAATGCAATGTTGCAGAGAGTATGTTGTTTCACAGTATTTGAGGTAAAACGACAGGATCATCTGGCAATTAAAGAACACATTTGAACGCACCAATAAATAACCCAAGACTGGACAAACAAATTTGAATTTTGGTAGACGTCGTTTGCAATTGGAGAATTTTAAAGGTTTATTTTTCGACTCTAGGAAGTAAACACAAGAAAATCGTTTTAAAGTCCATCGATTTGCCTTTATTGGAAGGATCATTTTATGCCATTATTCAACCACTTTTTCAAGCATTTGGGGCTGTGTGTCGGCAATAACGCCACAAATGTTGGCTTCCAAGTCCCCTAACGTTTCTGGTTTGTTGGCGTAGACAAGCCACTTCACATATCCCTAAAGAAAATAATCCAATGGTGTCAAATCACACGATCTTGGTGGCCAATTAACAGGTCCATTCCACGAAATTATGCGCTCATCGAATGTTTCCTTCAATAAATCGATTGTGACGTGCGCTGTGTGGCATGTAGTGCCGTCTTGTTGGAACCACATCTCATCCACATTCATGTCATCCAATTCGGGAACAAAATAGTCGGTTATCATGGGTCTATATCGGTGTCCATTAATGGTAACTGACTCTCCAGCATCATCAAACAGTCAGTTTTTGTGGATGTAATGACGTTTCAAGGGTCTCATGTGGATTCTCTTCAATCCAAATGCGGCAACTATGCTAGTTGACGTAGCCAATTAACCCAAAATGAGCCTCATCACTGAACAAAATTTTGCGATGAACTGAACCATTATTTTCGAAATAAATTTGCACAATTTGCACGCGTTGTTTATTTGTCAACCTGTTCATGATGAAATGGCAAACCAAACTGAACATAAATGACATTAGAGTTGCCAGATTTGACCTCAAAATGTCAGTTTTATCTCTATTCGAAAAACCAACCTCTAAAAAAACAAGCTTTATTTTAAATGTTCAAATTGTAGCCTATGTCTCCAAATTTACTTAAAAATCTTACATAAGTTACAGATGGACGTTTAGATTCATCTGTCAACTGTCCGGCATTGGATTTGCCATGCGAAACTTTTGTCCGCCTTGGACAAAACGTAACTGTTAGCAGCAACTTCGAGGTTAAATATTAATTCTGAAATGTGTTAATCGATGGACAAAATGTTTGGCTTTTATTCAGTCAGGACTGGTGTATCGTGCTCGACAAAACAAATCGGATAGCTTATATTGAGCGTTTCCCAAAAAAAAATCCTTTGACAGATATTTGGTCTTCATCTTCACGAGGATGTTCGATGGAGGAATCTATAAAACTGGGAGCTCTATAAGCCAAACTAAGACGTGGATGTAGTCCAAAATCTAAAAGGATCTTCGAATCCCAGCCCCCAGGTTCGAGAGGACAATAAAGATGGAACCTTTGTTTGGCTGTTGCCAGAGCGCTTGGTCTGGGTCATTGAATTGCATTGCGTTCCCAGGATTGCAAAGAACGGAAGTTTGTAGTTTTATTTGACAGAAACGTTAAGCATTCTGGGTCCTTGGAATATTGGCCCGGCCGCAAAAACTTGCGTGCACTGCAATATCCTTGGTTCACTACCCTGAAGCATAGCATCAATATCGACACATCCAAAGCATTACACCCAAACTCAACTTCCAAAATTCTCTGCAAAATTCCCGTCCAGATCGGAATGGGGGGCAGACATTGCCTCAAAAGAATTCTCTTTAACTATCTTCACTGACGGCTCCAAAATGGACTGTGGAGTGGACGTTTATATCCTTCCAGCTCTCGCACTCAACCAGCGTCTTTCAAGCGGAGGTCCTAGCGATTAGGAAAGCAGGAAATTTACTTTTAAATAATACGTCAACTAAAAAAGTTTCACAGGCTGCGACTAAAGCCCTAATCTCATTTTCAACCAAGACAACGTCTAAGCTCGTCGAGGAGTGTAGGAAGATGGATAATCTACCCCCCATTAGGTTTTTCGAAGGAGATAATCTCCTCACACTTTACGACGAAGGCAGAGTCTAAGTGGTGGAGTCTCATGAATTGCGTCAGTTCAAGAAAGATTTTTTAGAGCTGAGCAGTATTGGAAATATCTTTGCTAGTCTCACAATTTGGCTTAATTTTTTCATTGTCCGTACTCCAAAAACACTGCTCTAATACCCCTACATTCATTGTTCGCTAATATTCATCTCATTCGTATATTTTGTGAGAGATCAGACGACTAGCCGTATGTCCTAGTCATGCAAATGGTAGGAAGGTATGAGTGGCGGTTCTGATGCATCCAAATAACACTGTGTGCCGTTTTTATTGTTTGTGTTAGGACTCAAGATCCGAATTTTCTAATTCATTAGTTCCTTAAGATGTCTCTCTGATACTTCTTCGAGTATAAATGGATTTTTCAGTGAATGCGATTTTTGTTTTCAGTTGAGACATTCCAACTGCCACATTGCACATTATGTGGGATGCCCAGCTTTGTCACATGGTCTTCTATTGGCCAGGAGCCGTGATGTTAGCCGATATCCTTTTAGCGTTCTGCTAGCAGAGTCTATTAATTTTGTTCGAACTGAAGATTGGCAATATTTTTCTGGTTTTATTATAAAATTTAATTGATCTTTTGCCTTAACTGCTCCCAGCAGAATGTGACCAGATCATCAAGATGTTTCTTTTCAAAAATGTTACTATGCTCTGGAACCTAAATCAGAGTAACCTTAAGCTGATCAGATAAGGGTGTCATTTTAATACGCGATTGGGGCAATTTTGATGAAGGCCGAGGCGATAGCCTGTCTGTCAATGAATAGAGCCATCTTTTGCCCAGATTTATGTTTTAGTTTGTTTAGTTTCATTTGTTCCACCAGAAACATACTGTAAATATCCAGATGCTTTTTGACCCCAGACAACTCATCCGCACTTACTTCACAGTTCATTTTCGAACCAACTGTGTCGATTTCCAGTATTCAAAATGATGTGTGAAAAACTTCCTAATAAATATACCAAGTGCTGATACACACGAGAATTATACCATAAGAAACAGAAGTCAGAGATCGCGTTTGCGAAGTCAAAATTTTTGCATAAAAGGTTTCAGAAATTAGGCCTTTTATGTAACTCTCTTTCTTCATCTTGCCTAAATTCCACTCAAATATTGTTGTACACAAATAAATAAGCACACCCGAACTTTCAAAACCTTAAATGCCAAATTCCAAAAAAAAGTTTCAAAAACAAAGATAAACTTTCAAAAACTACCAAACGTCCGCAGTTGGAAACAACAAAATTGATTTCATTTCGCCCAAACAAAATTACACAAACTTTACGTTTACAAAAATATCCTCGCATTGTAGTTTAGTATAAATATTTTATGTTCATTTTCCAGCTGGGAGATTTAGTAGAATTTGAGGGAAGAAAATTAAGAAGATAAACTTTGAAAAGTTTCCAAAAAAAAAACAAAAAAAACACCCATTCTATTGGCACACTACGCTGAGGCAAAACTGTTGACAAAATTAAGAGTCCCGCTCCACGGGAAGATCCTTCCAAATCCATTTAAATTACGAAACTATTCTCTTAATTTCTGGCGACATACAATTTATTAAATGAAAAACGGGAAAAAAGAAAATCATTTTCAAATATCAATCCCTCTGCAGTGAGCGAAGCTGCTGAGTTGAGTTACTATTGTAACTCCGCAGTTACGGTGCAGTTTTATCCCCCTCCCGAATGAACTAAACGATAAACTAAAAGTTTTTAACGCAAATCCTTATTTTGCTCCTTGTCCAGCTGTGAATCACAAATGTTTGTATGGGAGGAGGAGATAGAAACGCACGTCCGTCGCAAGCATGGATTTTAGTTATTTGCCAAGAGTGCGGAGACCCACTCGCCGTTGCATGTCCTTTTCATTTTGCAGTCAAGTGATTATAGGATATGCCCAATTATTTCTGCATTTCTTGGTAGAGTGGCAATGGCGAGCAGAGATGAGAAAAATAAAGGACATTTGTTCATCTCATCACGAAGCGCAATCGTAGTGATAGTATAAGTAATAAGCGAGCTCTGCTTCCTGCTGTGCATACACACAAACACTGACACAAACACAAACACCGACACAGACACACGGCACTGCACAAAATTTTATGTAAAACAATTTTAACTGCTATACATTATCTGGGTTAATGCTATGATGCTGCTCCTGCTGCTAATGGTGAAGATGACGTGCAATGTGCCTAACCTAAGGAATAATTACGGCTTGAGTTGGTAATTGTGAACTGTCTTCCTCTTTTGCTTCTATGGTTGGTTGGAATGGAATGGCATATTTTTGGCAGCAGCTAACATCAGCAGAGTTGTCCTTTTAACGTTCTTCTTCTCTATTTATTTCTTTCTTTGCATTTTTTTTGTAGTAATTTAGCAATTTTGTGATTTATTCGAAAGCATAAACGGTCATTAATTTGTTAGATGGGCTAAATGTATTTAATTGCTTTACTGCAACGAGAAAATGTAACACAGTAGGTAATAGTTAAGGGGAGCAGCACAGCGCGCCGCACAAGGACTACTTTACGGATGGCGGAGAACCTTGAAAGGGTTCTGTTTCTGTTTTAAAAGGAGTTTCTTTTTTTTCCCCTTTTTTTTGCTTTTGGGTAATGAGGGTTGAGGTTAGGCGAGTTCCGTTGGTAAATTTTTAAAGGAATTGAGAGTGGATCAATTTTGGGTTTAAAATAATTTCTATTTGTAAATCGACACCGATTTATAATAAAGTTTAGACATATTTATGACAGCTAAAAGGGGCTCAATTTCTGTTTTAAAATCTATCGATCAATCTATGTATATTTAAAAGCTGATTGAAAAGTACAAGAATAAGCATAACGAAAGTGTATGTGTGTATCGTCAATTAAGGTGTAGAACCGAAGAATGGTGAGGTAAGGCTATTCATCAGTTTTAAAATTTTTTTTAAAGTTCCTGCTTGAAATACAATAAAATATTTAAAACAAGGGTGCATTTATGTGTAGCAAACTGGGAAACCATGACTCAACGGGTGACGGTTTTTCAATGAAGCATTTGCGTCTAAGGATGTTTTGTTTTATTGGCAAACGGAGGAGAAGGTACCGACGCAAACCCTACGGCCTGCCGCAAGATGTGGATGTATTCCAAAAATATAAATCACGTCAACTTTATTGGATCTGCCATCGAGCGAACCAATGATATTGCTCCAACCAAAAGAAACGTTGATTCACGAATGGGAATTAGAGTTTTAAAGACTAAGAATGCGTTCACATGCGACTAAACATGTTGTTTACATGTTGTCTTATGCACTGGTTTCTTGCTCTATTGTGCGCATGTTCATAGGAAAGCATATAAACAGTTTAATCGCCTAAAAGCCCTCTTGCATCGCATCGCTTGTTCGCCTAACTGTGCGCGCAACCTAATGATACTTACTGTGATACTTTAAAAGAAACTGATTTGTATGGTGTCGATTACTCAACTAAAGCCATGCAGCGCCGCTGGAATGACACCTTTAGGAGCTTCGGCCACTTTGCTGAGCACTGGGCTACAGAAAAATCAAAATGGCTCCCCAAAATGTTAGCAAAGAACAAAAGTACCTAATAAGTTCAGTACATTTTTATGCATCACGCTTTAAAATAAGTATTTGGATTCTATTACAACTTGATAACGAATATTCGTTGCATACATAATTTGCACATCTCTACTTCGAGGATAAAATGCACTTCTCTAACCCATTACCAATTTCAAACATTGTTCATGACGTTTAAATTTCGAACGGGCATTGTAGTATTTCCTAAAAATAAATAATAAAAATCAAGTACGTAGCTTAACGATTTTTATTTATTCGTAAATTGTCAAAATCTTCAAAAGGACTCCTCTTTGAAATTGAAAAAAAAACAGCACTGAACCCGAGGTCGTCAAAAAACTCTTAAATAAAGATCCTTACTACGAAGCAAACTTTATTTTCAGACTGCACAAAGGCGATTGACAATTTAAATACACCATAACTGAACTTCAGACATAACTTTAGTCCTCGTGAACCTGTTTTAATAGTCAATGATCTACGACGCAACATCTTTCCTTCTTAGGCAGGACTCATCTGAATTGTTAGTTTGCCCAGTCTAGGCCAGAATTGAATCTCCTTAAATCACAATGCCGTAATCCAATTTCTCGTATACATCTACTTGTGTGTTTAGCATTTGCAAAACGATTACGTTAGATTTATGGACTATTCAAATACACAGCGGTATTTAATTATCCTTCACTAAATCCCATTTACGCCATAATTGCATAACTGTATGCAATCAAATTCAACATAGCCAGGTCTTTGCTGCGCAAAAAGTTTCACGCTTGCGATGGACACTACTTTTGGTTGGGTTGAATGAAAATTGAAAATTGAAAAATTTTATATGTCCTCTCTAACTCGGCTTGGAAAACACAGAAAAAAAAAAACAACCCCGAACCGCACATGCAATTTTAATATCAATTTACGAGATTCACTATCTAATAAAGAGAGCCAAATGTGACCGCTGAATATTTAGTGGTCCAACACTTTTGCCTCCACCATATACTCGAAACTAATTCGAAAAACATGGCGGTGCACCTCGTGCATAACAGCACAATGCCATGGCAGCCGATGCTAGCCCCCACCCGACCGACTGTCAGGGGAAATAGTTTGAGCCACAACTTAAAATTAGGTACCCAATTACAGGAGAGAATTCATTTGGCTGCATGTTCTTTTCACTGCATAAACATGGGTATACTTTAGAACACTGCTCCAGGTAGGATAAAGTTCTATATATGCTTTCCTTAATTAAACAGCCATTTAGAGTTTCAGTTTATGTGTTGGGCTGCGAGTTTTTGGTATTCCTCTTCCTTTTACAATGTGCAGCAGCAGCCGAGCAGCCATTCCACTGTAGTGATGTTCCTTCTCACTCCTTGTCCAGGTCCAATCAATCATTTTTGCACTCTATCTCTCTGTGGTGCAACGATGCTTTCGTTGTGCGGTGGTGGCTTTTGTTATGATGTCATTCCGGATTCGGTTTTTCTTGAGAGCTACCGCCTGCATTGAACATCGGGGGAGCGGCGAATTGGCAGTAGTCTCTGTCCATCACGGGCTTTGGGGGAATACATCAACACGGAGCGTCATTCAACTCATCTACCATGTGGTTTCGGAATAAATTCTGGAATTGACTTGAGGCTCCCGAGGTGAAATCCTCCATACTGCGAGAATGTCATTGTCAGAAAGAAGAGCAGGAGACTCAGTCTTTGTATAAGGGGCGACTGTCGATTTATTAATTTAGATACAAAGGTAGAGAGCGGTGTGCAATCAGGAAAGTAAACACAGTGCAAGGATTTATTATTTTTTTTTTTTCAAAGTCAATATGAAAAATTAAATTTCCTTCACTTCTCAAGTTAACATTGTGAATTGTGAATTGTGAATTTTTAAAAATGTCATTCCGGGAATAATGAATGTAATCAACGATGGAGTGAGTCTCCAGCTGGGTTCCGAAAGTCAATCAAATCAAAATCAGTGGTAATGGCGGACAAAGGATAATAAACGGAAGTGAAATTAATTTTTCGAGTGAAGGGATATTGTAATGACAGCAGGAGGTATTTTATTATAATGAATTACTGTGGAGTTGGCGAGTGGGCGTTGAATATTTAAGAAGTACATACATATGTGTTTCTTGTTTTTAAAATACTGACGTGCTTATTCAACGGTCTGGAGTAACACAAAGCTGTGGCGAAGCTAAGCCGTCCACTGCTCACTTACGAAATCTTTATACGTCCCGTTTGGAACAATAAAGGCAAATATCTCCTCCGAATTTGTTGTGAGGGTCACACATTTGATGAGGAAGGATGACAAATTTCCAAAAAGAAGTGGAGAAACTAAAGCAAGTCAAAAACACAGCCGAAGCTTAAGAACGCGAAAAGAAATGTCCACCTAACAATGACCACCAGTGTTTTAAAAGCTACAGTTTGCTTTAATATGTAAAATATGTATAAATAATATGTAATGCAAAGTTCAAAAAATCCTATCACAAGTTATAACCGTCTAGTCTCGGGCGTCCGTAACATATAATCACGACTTCAAATGTTAACCAAAAATAACATTTAGGTGTAACGTTCTTAGGTGTAATGATCTTTTGCGTTTATTTGCATTAATATATTATTGAAATTTATTGAATGCTTACCGCAGACTAAATCTTGTCAAATGACTGTAAAAAATCAAGCGGAGAAAACCTCTATTTTATTTTATAGGAGCTCTAAAAGACGATGATTACATTTAGAAGTTCGGCAAAACTAATTTAGCTTTGTCGCGTGAAACTATAGAATACGTATATTATATGAACACTACCATTTATAAAAAATAAAATAAGAATACTTACATTAGAGATTGTAGTCAACTGATTGCATTCAATTAAATGGTAGAAAAATGAGTGCACTTATTTGAACGCAAAATGAATGGTGATTGCATTCATTTTTCCTAAATCTCAAATTGAAAGTTAAGAATGCAATCAAAAATTAAAATTCATCAAAGATTGCATTCTTTGAAAACTCTGATACAGTGTCCATACAGTTTCGGCCAATAGTATAGCAAAAAGTCAGTTTTTGTTTATCGTATATGAGAATGTTTAAAGTTTTATCAAGATTTACCAGAGAATATAAAATGTAAACAAATAATTTTGATGTAACGTTACATGGTGAGCTAAGTTATGATACGTTATGTATATGGCAAAAATCTAAGGGAGCTACAGTTTTACGCTGACTTTATACCAGCGCTGCCGGAATGGCTCCTTTGCTGGGCACTGGGCTCCCTAAAAATCAAAATGGCTCGCAAAATTCTTAAAAATGTTCGATTTGTAAAGAATAAATTTAATAAGTAAAGTTCATTTTAATGCATAATGCCAAAAAAATGTTTGCCTACTATTTAAATTTGATAACTAATATTCGATGCATACATAATTTGCACATCTCTAATTCGAGTATAAAATGAACTTCCCTAATCCATTGTCAATGTCAAACATTATTTATGGTTGCTTTACATGGTCACACAAACCTACCAGGATTAGTAGGAGGCGCAATAGTTTACTGGAATGAAGCGACAGCACTACCGAACATGCAAAAATGAGAGCCACGTATTTTGGCCGATAATATAAATCTGCGTGGAAGCAGCCAAATGAAGACTGTTTGATCTGTGATCTCACTTGTTCTAAATTGCTTGTTCAAATGAAACACGAAAATAAGCTACTATCTTTATTCACTGAAGTAATTTGCTATTCTAAATGAGGAAATAGGTTTGACGGCTAGAATTTAGGGTGCCTACAGGTAAGTACGACCAAAAATGCTGTGTTCCAACATCACTCTAACTTTTTCTAATCTCGTGCAAAAATTGCATGCGTGGTCATGCAAACTAACCATTATGCCGTTTAAATTTCGAATGGGCATAGGTAATGCAGTTTGAACAATTTGTTTATGTCTGGCTAAGACGGATAAGTAAGTTGATTAACGATTTTTATTTCTTCATAGAGAGTTAATTATGCTGCAACCAATTGGATTTTTTTATTAAACATTTTTAATAGGAAAACCGAGGGAATACGAGCACCGACCAAAAAAGGTCCGAAAGCAACAACTTCATGGGTTAATCCATTTATTGGATAATTTTTTGTGGCTCCTCTTTCACTTAAATGGTTCCACAAAATCTTCAAATGGGCTCTTGAATACACTGTAGAAGGAAGGTCACGCTGCATGACGAATGCTTGCGTCTACCCAAAAGCGACTTTGCCCCTCCGTGAACAGAGCTTGGTTTATTTAAATATAGGGTCCGCCATCTAACGTTTTTTTTTTCAACTAGTGCTTATTTCGCGAATGGTAACACTTAGCTCATGTCTGATTATTATGTATGTATTATGTATTATTATGTATACGCTTAAACAACGAACAACGAACAACAACAAGGAGTGGCCGTTACAGTCAATGGCGATCGTTAGCGGGCCATGTTGAACGAATTTTTGTTCACAAAAATTGAAGAGGAGGATATTGGCAACATTTGGTTTCAACAGGACGGCGCTACGTGCCACACAGCCGAAGCTACACTCGATGTTTTGCGCCATGTTTAAAAAAACAGTTATTTGGCGGACCCTATACAAGCTGCAAATGACGAAAGCGTGCATAAAATAAAAAAATAAATATAAAAGGCTAAATCGGCCCATGCTTCTTCTCCAACCATTGTGTGTGCGAAGATATATTTTTTCGGCACGAATGGATGGACCTACAGATTAATGCCGATTCCGAACGACAATTTTATTTTTGAGAAGCTTCTCGTGACATTTCATTTCCTTTGGGGCAGCAAATTAAAACTTTAAGGTGGTACGGGGCGGGAATTGAATTCGTGACCTCAACGCACTTAACTCCTAAGATACTGTACCCACACAACATGACCTCACAGCATATATTTGAGTCCCACGAGGAAGTAACGCTGTACCTTAGGGCTATTCAAATGTTTGTCTACATATTCTTCGATTTGTCGCGATAATAAATCCTTCCTGTCATTAAACATGCGATATTCCCGGTGATTTGCCGGTCTTCCCAAAATCATGCGACGCAAGTTGTCTTCGATTAAATAAGAGGACTTGATTTTAAATAAGCTGACGACGGTGTATTTAAACACAATGTCCTTAACACAAAACTGCACCTTCTTAGCCCATTTCCAATGCAGCCGTGTTCATTTGATTCAATTGCAACCAATAGACTACACCATGTAACTCGTTCTTAATCCCAACATTTATTGCCTCACCCTGCTTTTTGACAATTCACCGGACATTCCAATCTATTAAAAGATTATCCAACGATTCAAATGTGCTCTGTTATTCACACTCGGAGTAGAATTTAATTATTCGAAAGTTCGAAATCTCTAACCCCTCTCTATACAGCAGTCATATGCTGCTACTCGTCGTTATCCAGTATCGAATTTTTTCATCTTTGTGTGTGTGTCCCTATATATTCTTCGCTTTTGTCTAGCCCCAGTGTAAGCGTATGATTGTCCAACAAACAGGGGCGTTTCTTCGATTTACTACCGGACCCGATTAACAAATTCTTCTCTTCTTTCGTTTGATTTTTTTCCAATTTCATTTGGCTAAAATTCAATTCTTCGTACTTCGTCTTTCTATTCATGAAATGAAAGTATGTTCCCCAAACACAGAGTGTCCTCCATCCAATCTGGGTATGTGTTAGGTGAAAAGGGTAAATGTAGTTTTACAATCGCACACCTCCGCACAATTTCTTTGTTATAACCTCCTTCTCGTCGTCCTTAAAACGATATTTTTTATCCTATTTTCTATTAAAAATAAAAAAAAAATATAAATGTATATTCTCTGGCAAGCAACCATCGAATATCCTTTCGATAACCGATTTCTTTTCCAACAACCAAGCATCCCAACACCACACCACATCCTAATGTCCTTTTTTGTGTGAATAACCAAAGAGAGAGAGAGAGAAAGGGAATAAAAAAAAAAACTCGAAGGCGTAATCCTATGAGGACGATTTAATTACATTATGCGATGTGAATCATTTTTATTTAGTAGAAAGAAAAATATTGAAAAAGCAAAACGAAAAAGAAAAAAAAATAAAAATCCTTCGAACCTCTGCTCTGTGCTACAACTGGTCTCGACTCGATTGTAAAGATAACGAATATTTTATTGAGTTTTCCTGTTCCAGATCCGGTTCATTATAAAACGAACGAATGAACGATGAGGCATTTCAATTGATGACGTTTTTTTTTTGTTTTTTTTTTCTTATTTATCTTTCATTTTTGCTGTAGCAAGACCCTTTGATAAATCATGCGAAGAAAGTTAATTCATCCTGCCAAACAATAGCATCACAGTTGGAAAATTTTAACGCTTGCCAAATGTGTGAACATCAAGTCAAGCAAAGCACAGTAGTAGGATGTAATCAGAAACGATTGAATGGAAACAGCAATGCAGAGGATGTTGCGTTGATGGTGGATGTAACTGGGGCACACCAACGATCAAAAGATCACAGGAAGGATATGGAAATCGAAATGTATTTCAATTGCAAGTAAGTTTTGCTAGTACAATATTAATTAAATGTGTTTCTATTATCATTTTTGAGGTGGCATATTCCGGAGTTGACTTTTGAAAATAACGACGTGTAATGAGATTTTGTGGTTTTCCCAAAGGCAGAGAGTGTATTAAAAACGTGAATCATTAAGGGGGTTATGCGCCAATCCCCCGTAATCTTTATTAAGCTTTTAAGGTGAAGACAGCTGTCAACAGAATGACAAAGCGACCTACAGTTTGAAAGGCGTTTCACCCAGATGATGTGGTTTAGGATCATCAGTGATTTGCCACAAATCACACATTTAATCCATACGCGACTTTGTTTTAGATATGTAGCATCTAAGGGATGTTGATTTTATTACTTAATATTTGGGTAAGTTTTACACCTACAAAGTGTACTAGGCTAGGCGTTAAGAAAGAATGTCAACGCGGTAAGTGTGTTGGCCTCTATACTACCTGGTGTCCAAGGTTTAAAAGCGTCTTTGTACCAACTAACGTTTTTTCAACTCCCTATCATTTGGAACAGTCTGACAAACATCCAAGAATAAGAAACTGTCATTAGAAGCTTCTCAAATTTTGCATTGGAATTTGGCATAAAACTGTCAAAAATACATCCACACACAATAGGTTAACGAAGCTAGGCTTTAGGCCGTGTATAAGGCACGAAATTGCACTCTAATTTTTCACCATCAAATGCTGGGTGCATAGTACCTAAAATGAAGGTTGGGTAGCCAAACCCATTCGAAAGTCTTCGGTGGCAGCAGATGAGATAGAGTAGCCAAGGCAGTTCCTCCTGTTTCCGGGCTGCAGCGGATAAAATCTAAGGATAGAATCAACGGTGGCATTCACAGTTTCAGTTAGGTCTAACTAGTGTTATCTCCATATAAGCTGCGTCGACTTATTTCCCAGGTCTATATGTGGTGAAAAAGAGTTGGTGGTAAATAAACCGATAATCTGAAAAAGCTGTTCTCACATTCTCAAGGTTCCTGTTCTAGGGTCAAAGCTATAGCTTACCTCTGCAGGTTCGGTCGAAGACATCAAAAGCAGTAAGTTTTAATAGAGCCTCGGATACTTATTTCACTGAAACGCCAAACATGAAGTTCATCAGTTTTAAAACCTGCTGGGCGGAAGCCCACGAAGCACATTGTTATAATTGTGTTCTAGAACTTTCATGCTCAATTTGGAAAGGAAAACATTTGGCGGATTAGTTGGTACACACAGCAAAAACAACAATAACAACAAAAGATATAAAGGCTATGGACTAATTTGTTTTGGAGCAACTTGTAATAGTACCAACTAGATTTCCAAGGCTATAGATCCTTACAGTAACTTGGCGTTCCTCAGATGGTGGCTTTCAGGCGAAGTTCGTTGGTCTGGAAGTAAATGAGGACAAGACTAAATATATCACCAAATATTACCAATGAACTAGCTCTCGTCTACCACACTTCAGTTTTTTTTATTTATTTCACTCGAAGCACAACTTATCCTTTATGAATTTAGTCCGAAAAGGCTCCAATCACGAGGATCTTTAAAACCGAGATTCGGTTTTTCTTGTGAAATAGGGATCGATTCAATGATTTGCATTAATTTAAAAACCACGCTGGTACGTTCCAATGAGTGTATTGCAGATGGTTTTGAGACGTGTATAAACGTACACTGGATAGGATCTTAAATGCGACATTTAGCAGGGATATGCCTCGATAGATTTTGCAAGACTTAGGAAGGGCAAATGGAGCTGATTCTTCCACCCATACCTTTTTGATAGTTATGTTGCATGCGCCCGATACTATTTCCAAAACATTACCATCGTATTTAGAAAGATCTGCTGGTAGACCATAACCATTTTTGTTTTTAAGCTATTTAAAGCTAATTCAACCTCCTCTATACTGGACGCCGTCTTGTTCCTTATTGACTAGGCATCACTTCTTGCCTATCATTCTATCTATAAGATGCTTTATTAGCAGCTAACCGCCCTGCTTAGCGATTACTAGGTTTTCGATGCAGGGGCATAAGTCCCCGGGACATTTACAGATTACAAATTCAATTTTGCAACAGAAATGTATAGCCAAACAAGTTTTTGGTTCCATTTTTAAGTGGAAATAAGACCTAATGAGTTATTAGGTCCTATTTTAATGACTACTGCGGCGACTATAAGGCCCGCCGTGTTTTATTTCTTTTTTAAAATTCTTAATGATTTCGTGATGGTAATGAAATATGCAACCACCCTGCTTGGTTTTACAGTTAGAGGTTGGGTATGTCAAACTTGGTTAATACCCAATAAATCTTTGCATATACCCAACCTCGCGCCTACTCCAAATCTAACAGTGAAACTAACCAAGGGGTTGCAGGAGGGCATGCCCTCCATATTCCATTCTACGATTCTTAATAATTGCAATAACTTTCAATGGTAAAAAGTGGCTTTATGTCTATGTTGATGTGGAAATAATACCATACTTCTGTTTTTATCTATATAGTATATATATATCTACATAGTATATATATTGAAATAAAACACAAGAAAATCGTTTTAATGTCCATCAATTTGCCTTTATTGGAAGGATAATTTTATGCCATTAATTAGACAATGTAGATTTCGGGCATATGGCCGCCGCGACTGGTTCGAATAATGACAAGTCTAGAGGTCCAATTTTCAACCACTTTTTCAAGCATTTGGGGCTGTATGTCGGCAATAATGCCACGAATGTTGGCTTCCAAGTCCTCTAACGTTTTTAGTTTATTGGCGTAGGCGAGCGACTTCACATATCCCCAAAGAAAATAATCCAATGGTGTCAAATCACACGATCTTGGTGGCCAATTGACAGGTCCATTTCGCGAAATTATCCGCTCATCGAATGTTTCCTTCAATAAATCGATTGTGACGTGCGCTGTGTGGCATGTAGCGCCGTCTTGTTGTAACCACATCTCATCCACATTCATGTCATCCAATTCGGGAACAAAATAGTTGGTTATCATGGCTCTATACCGGTCTCCATTAATGCCATGACTATCCAGCATCATTTCGGAAGAAGTATGGCCCAATGACTTCACCAGCCCATAGAACACAAAAAACAGTCAGTTTTTGTAGATGTAATGGCGTTTCAAGGGTCTCATGTGGATTCTCTTCACTCCAAATGCGGCAATATTGCTTGTTGACGTAGCCATTCAACCCAAAATGAGCCTCATCACTGAACAAAATTTTGCGATAAACTTCGCGAACTGAACCATTATTTTCGAAATAAATTTGCACGATTTGCACGCATTGTTCATTTGTCAACCTGTTCATGATGAAATGGCAAACCAAACTAAACATTGATGACATTAGAGTTGCCAGATTTGACCACAAAATGTCAGTTTTACCTCTATTCGAAATACCAACCTCTGAAAAAATGTATTATCTCTCAGAAAATTTGGGACTTATGTCCCATCTTCGAAAAAATATTTTGGAACTTATGTTCCAATGGTGTGGGTCATAAGCCCCAAATCTTATTTGGAAAAAAGTTAGGACTTATGTCCCGGAGACTTACGTCCTTGCGCCAGGTTTTCTTGACTGTTATAAAGAGCCAGCATTCTGGTCCTAAAGCCGGCAGGCGGTTGCTTGGTTTTTTTATAAATCCGCCTGAGCTGGGAGGCTGCGTTATGCCTCATCTTTCTACGCAGGATCTTCTTCTCCTCCCTTTTTCTGTCTCGATACACTTCCCATACTTTCCAGCGTTCTTATGTGAAATATACTACAGTCTTCATCTCTGCGAATACCGCTGTTGTAATCTGTTCTTCTAATCTCCAAAAGGTTCTTTCTTAGATTTAATTTCTATGTTTAAGTCCATTTTCTACAAACAGCTACATTTTTGTTCAATATCAAAAGTTCGCAGCGTGTCACTGCCATCAGAGTGATAGCTCTATGGTTGAAGCCTAGTGACCAACCTACAGAATCTCACCTACAATCAAACTTAGCTCACCACTTATTTTTGGACGATAACTGCCAGCGAAATATATCTACGTCTAATCGACTTCGATTTCTAAATATACATCAACCCTAACCATCTAAGCAAAACACAAATTAGTCGACAGCAATCTGTTGAAGTCGAGAATTTATGTCACTTTTGAGTGTATAGTATAATATAGACACACAAATTCATCGAAATTAATTCGTCTCGTTAATTTTTATTGAGGCCGAACAAGGACCGACGCCGATAGGATACGGATACGGGAAAAACACGACACGAGACGCGACACGGTCCGGTGGCGAAAAAAAAAACAAATGGAAAGAAGTGGCAATAAAATGATAAATATGTCCTTAATTCTCTCTGTGTCTGGGCCGAACTATGATGATGATATCAAATAAAGAGAAATCGTGTCACTTTTGTCGTCAAATGAGTTATTTGCCGCTCAATAAATGATATTGACGACGACAACGAAAACGATGATGGGTTGGTTGATTCCTGATGGGCGAGGTAATAGGTATGTTAAGCAAATTTCTTCTTCCTTTTTGTCCTACCTGATGTCTGAATTATGATTATAGGCAAACTGCTGGTATACGAATTATAATGATGTGCTTTATTGCCAGACGGGTGTGTGCATATGATTTTATACACTACTTGAAAGTTGCTGGGGGGAGGGGAAGGGGGGTTCGGTTGGCGCTGTGATGGGAGTAAAAAACAAATGGCAAATTAATGACGAAATAATTATAAAGAGGTTGAGACGTCAATTAAATTACCTTTTTTGTCGAGCAGTGACGACATTATCCTGTATTCTTTTTGTTCGAATCGGTGGATGGTAGGGGTGGATATTTTGGGAAATTATTAATTATCTCTTTGACTATGATGCGGGATAATCGCCGAGGTGGTAAATAATAAAATCAACTTTTAAGAGTGGAAAGGGGGGGTCAGTAGTTTTTATTTCCAATTGCATTTAATGGTAATGAAATGAAAAATGGAGTATTCTGATAGATAAGCGTGCATGAGGAATATGAAGATGATTTTCTGCGCTGCAGGACAAGAAACAATTTGGAGCGCAACTGGCTCGGTTCGTAAAGCAGGATTTTTACGAACCCGGTCAAGAGGGTAACGCCAAGCAATGTTTCTATACAAGCGAGAATACATTTAAATGCAACAACTACATTAATACGCGTCAAATTGCTTTGTCATTTTTGTTCAGTATCGTTTGGCAAATCTACAACTTACAAAATAAATGCTGGTGTTCCCCAAGGTTCCGTCCTGTCTCCGACTCTCTTTCTCATTTTTATAAATGATCTACTCTCTGTTACTTCTAATCCTATTCATTCCTTCAGCGATGACATTACCCTCAGCTTTCGGGCGTTGAACTGGAATGGCAACTTATGTTAAGTTCATTAAATTTTGATCTTGACATCATACTTAAATGGAATTTAATGCTTCCAGAACGCAATGCTGTCTGCTGTCATTGAAGCTAACCCCTAATTATCTGCCATTATCCATGAATGGCACTTGCATCGCTGAAACCGAACCGAACCGACTTTCCATTCTCGCTATGTGTGTTAATGACAACCTTCGTTGGAATGACCACATATTTGATGTTGCCAAGAATGCTGTGAAATGTCTAGGCTTCCTAAAGCGATGCAAGAAATATTTCACCCCTTCTGATCTGGCTAAAATTTATATGGCGTTCATTCGCCCCAAACTTCAGTACAACGCTCATATCTGGCCTGGTGCTCCAATTACATATTTGGAGCTTCTTGACAGGATTCAAAAACGTGCCATTGCGAGATCACTTGACTCTCTTAGTCATCGTTGCAATGTCTCCTGCCTATCGTTGTTTTATCGCTACTTCTACCGCATTTCACCCCTACAGCAGTTCAACCGCAATACTCGCCATGCTAGGAATGCACATCAGTTTACCCTTAAGCCTGTTTTCGGACGTACTGTAGATTCCTTTCTCAACCGTACAATACGAATGTGGAATGTTCTACCACGCTCTGTTTTTAAATTTACAAACATTTAAAACCAACGTGCATCGGTTTCTCCCTTTCTCTAATCCTTCATTTCCCTAATGCCCGCACTGTTTCACTTCATTATAAGGGTATCCAAAGTCCCTTTAGTGCGCGTACATTATAAAAAATAAAAAATCACCCTGGAAAGACTTACACCAACAAATTGTTCAGCTGTATTACGAAAATCAGCGTTCTGTGAGAAATGTTTTTTAGTGCGATTCGAGGAGGATTCGAAATACTGAAACCACCATTACCAACACCATTCGCAAATTTGAGTAGTGAGACTATAGCAGCTGCAGCTGGAAGTGTACGCGAAGATCGTGACGAATCGATTCGTCGTCGTTCTCAGCAGCTTGGCTTGTCATATTCGATAACTTGGCATATTTTACATCTCGGCTTAAAAACGTACAAAATTCAACTTCTGCAAGAATTGAAGCCAGGCGACTTCAATTTGCATCGTATTTTCAGTAAATGGGCTCTAGAAAAACTGAATGAAAATCCAGTGTTTTATCGTGAAATTTTCAGATGAAGACCGTTTCTGGCTCAATATAATGGATACGTTAATAAACAAATGAGCAACCAGAAGGGTACTAAGAGCTACATCCATTAATAACAACGGTATGGGCTTTGGAATCATTGGTCCATATTTCTTCATGAATGAGGCAAATCAGAATGTTACCATCAATGGTAACGGATTATGTGCTTCCTGAAATTTAAGCCCATGGTCGCGGTGAGCTCTGGTTTCAACAAGACGCCGCTACGATCCATACAGCGCGTGAAACAATGGTCTTGTTTGTTTAAGTTCACTTTAAGTTTACGTGTTTTATTTTACATTATAAATCAAACCTCACGATGAATCACCCTTGTAATCCTAGTTAATCCCATAACTGCTATTTATCTCGCTAGCGAAGCATTCATCTTAATTATTCATTCATACAAGAAAAAGACGCATATTCGAAAAAACCTGGAATTAACTTTCCAATTCAATTCTTTAAAAGGACTTTTCAAACCAAATCCAATACGACTTCCTGAAGAGTCAAACTTTAAAGAAAAGGAATGGTTTGGTGTTACTTCAACTCGATTTATGGTGACATCTATAGCATTGCCCAAGTGAACAGTCGATATTGACAGTCTGTGACGGTCATGTTGTTCTAGCGGCGTCTGTCAAATCAATTGTACGCACAAGAACTCGGCCTTCCGTAAACTTCAACCTTTAATGGCCCTGCACCCGTACACGATCCAACTGACCCACGAGCTTCGGCGTTTAAAAGAGGATCAAGTATGTCTGGAAAATCACCTTTAAAAAGCAGAATTGCCTTTGGACGACGACATCCCACACTAGGTTCACCAGGTTCACCAAAAGTTATTGTTTGGTGCGGAATCTAGGCCTCTCGGATTCGTGCCACCATGCGAAGCCGCGATAAACATTTGGGCTATTCAAATAAATTGATTTATTCAATTTCATCATCCCCGCCATTTCCACGTGTTTGCTACTATCCGATGGTCCAAAGCTGTGTCTTAAGCTACTGACCCATGTTACTGCCATGAAGACACCTAACATTAAAGTAAAGGGTGCTTTTTTAAAGGTTTTGAACTTTAAGTTTGTAACCTTTTAGTTGGCAGTATTTTAACTGGCGGCCCTATTTTCAGCTGTCAAGTGATTTGTTTTTAGTTTGGTTGAGTTTCAACATGAATAGACTGACGCCTGAACAACGCCTCCAAATTGTGCAAATTTATTTTAAAAATTATGCTTCTGTTCGAAGAACATATCAGTGAATTTTGTTTACCGATGAAACTCACTTATGGTTGAATGGATATGTCAATAAACAAAACTGCCGTATTTGGAGCAGCATTGCCCCTTTCTAAGGCTCAGGACCCCTGGCCCCCACTTTTCAAATATAATCAAAATGGGCCCTTTTTCAGCTTAAGTCAGATTTTATTCTTTATTGCACGAAAAATGAAAAAGTACGAAACACTAATAAATATCTACAATAAATAAAATGTACTGAGCGCTGCCCGTTTTCTTTTAGAGTTGATAAACGCACCCGCGTTACATCACTGAGATCGATTTTCAAATCTTGGTCAATTAACTATAACTAAAAAAGTGGAGTTTTGCAAAGATGTAACTAAAATTTCTAAGCATTTAGGGCATGTAGAAGTATAGTGTTAGACTTGGAATATGCATCATTTAAAGCTCTAAGGACTCAACTTATTTTATGGAATTAGGCGAAGGAGAAGTTAAATGTTTTTTTGTTCAAATTCTAATTATTATTTGGTCTTTCAAACTCAAATTCCGTAGGGCCAGTCAAAAGAATTCCAACTTTGTTTTATATTACTTATTAGTGATACGTTTTGGTTTTTGGCTGTTTTTTTGCTTTATTGGTATTTTTTCTGAAAGCCCCTTTTTTTAACCTCGGGCCCCTTTTAAGCCCCTTTAGGCAATTTTTCAGCGGCAACACTGATTTGTAGTGATGAAAATGCTCAAGTGTATGTTGGTGTTTGGTGTTCTTTATGGGTTGGTGGAATAACTGGTCCGTACTTCCTTAAAAACGATGCTGGCCAGAACGTTACAGTCAACGTTGATCGCTATAGAGCCATAATTACTAACTTTTTCGTTCATCAATTGAACAACCATGATCTGCAGAAGCTGTGGTTTCAACAAGACGGCGCAACATGTCACACAGCTGGTGCCACAATTCATTTATTGAAGGAAACGTTTGGTTACCAAGATTGTGCGATTTAACGCCGCTTGACTATTTTCTGTGGGGATATGTGAAGTCGTTAGTCTACGCCGATAAGCCCGAAAAAATTGAGGACAACATTCGCCGCGTTATTACCAATATACGGCCACAAATGTTTGAAAAAGTAATCCAAAATTGGACCTCCGTATTAGACTACGTCCGGGCCAGCCGTGGCGATCATATGCACGAAATCATATTTAAATTATGCCAGAAGACTATGTTTCGAATAAAGTAAATTTCATGTCAATTTAAACAAATCATCTTTGTTTTATTCCATTTAAAAAGTTCTATAGCTCTTAAAAGAACATCCTACACATAGCTATTCCGCCTTTCGAAAAAATATGCTAAGGAGCTTCAGTGATGATGAGCCTAGATGTGCGGTACACACCACATCAGCCCCGAAAATCCACCAAACGGATGTGAGTCCAAGCAGGACAACTACAGAGGAAGTGTTCCGCTGTGTCTTCGTCCTCACCACAAGCACGACATGTGATGGTGTTCCTCAAGCCTAATAGAAGCCTAGCACATTAAGTCCGAAAGGACTCCTACAAGATAGATATGGACTCCTACCATAGAGATAGAAGAAAAGTCGCAGGCTTTATCCATATATCAAGGCAAAGTATTTTGACTGTTAGCATCCATCAAACCATCAGTCGCGCCACCAAACCTAGGGTTCACGGAAAAACCCAACTATCAATGGACCCCACGCAGGTTCGGGTATTGAGAAAACTTCTTGTGGACCTCGCTTAGCAAGCTCATCCGAGATCTACCAGTTAGCCCATCAACATCAAACACCACACTTATTAGCCCATTTAAGGGCAAAATATTAATGCAGCAGTTTCCGCATGGAGGACAATTGATTGATATAAAAAAAGAAAGAAATGGAGCAGCTTTAATGAAGAAAGCTATTGGGAATAATAGTGATATGTTTTCAAATCGTTCTCTTTGCAACATCGACACTAACACGTTCACTATCATTTGCTGTCTATGCAAATGTTTTATTCAAACAAAGCAAAACGTTAGTAACGATTGGTTGTGCATTTATTGAATTATGTATTTGCAAAGTTTAATCCGCATCCAATTTAATTCTGCATACAGATGCAATACAAAAATAAATCATATTCCTAGTAAAGGCGGATAAAAGTTTTCAATTAACTCGGCACGTTGTTTATGTGTTTTTCGACACAGCAGCGCCTCGTCCAATTGTTTTGTCACCAGCATTTCTAACTCAATCGCATCTGTGATGTGTCATGTTTCGGAGGGGTGGGTGGATCATGCAAATCAGCAAGCGTTAGAATTATTATGAATATTCATTTGCCGTTCACTTATTGATAAGCCTGATTCAAAAACTGCAATTATAATGCAACACACTCGGCGCAATCGTTGAATTTACAAAATAAACTGCCAACAAAAATATGGAAATAGATAGACAAAAAAGCATTCTTATCTATTCAAATTTACGTCCTCTGTCGGATGGTGCCCACCTCCACCGCTCTTGCAATTGGCACCTTCTTCCTCTTGCTGCTGCACACTTATAAGTCTCAAAATAGAATTCCACAGATGTCATTAGCTTCTCTCTAACGGATGCAAAGCACAAACTATACACGAATACAAAAGATGAAAATATCGCATTACTAAGGCATTGTAATGCAACTGAACGGGGTGGCAAGGCGAATAAAACTTTTCTTATATTCACAAACACACACACACACACACATGTATGTGACTCGTGTGTGTCATCTTCCCTTTGTATGTCCAACAACATAATTTATGGCTTAAATGTCCTTTTGAAAAGGCAACGCGCGGCAGCGGCAGCAGCAGGAAGGGAAAGGGAAAGGGAAAGGGACTTGCTGCATGTCATTCATTTTGTATTCATTACACAACTGCATATAGTATATCTCATTAAATTTCCTCCCGCAAATTACGTAGTCATATTCATTCATTTATTCAATGAATGGAAAACGCTTTGCTTTCAGATGCATTTAGATAGAAGACACCAACATCAGTACCGACCGACCGACCGACCTACCACCGCCACCACCACCATCATCATCATCATCATCATCATCATCAGTCAGTCAGTGCATTCATGTTGGGAGATGATGAATGATAGCCCCACACTTAGTATCCTGTTTCGCTAATTTGTGCTCGCTTCTAGGATACACGTTGTTTTAGTTTTTTTTTTTTTTTTTTTTCTCAAAAAGAAGAACGGAAAATATGGAAAATTATGTGTGGGAGCGGTTGACATATTCCATTTCGTATTCCGTCGTTACTCTTCATCTAGCGATACGTGTGTGTACGTAACACATTAAGTATAGTTGTCTTACACTAAGCACACACAGTTACGCATATGTGGCCCATTGAAGTAGCATTTGTCCCGCAATCGCATAAGTAATGTAAAACCCGGCCCGTGTATAGGCAAATGAAAGGAAAATGTGAAAGGGTTGGGGTTGTACACCTCATCAGGTAGGTGGAAAAGAAATATTTTCCATATATAAATATGAGGAGAGTTGAGAGTAATTTTACTAACATAACGGATGCAGGAACTTCATTCCATTCAGACTTTTCAATGAAAGACGGAAACTGTTATTTTCTTTTTTTATTATTTAGTAATTGGTTGATGCGTAAAGTTAGAGGTGATTGAATGCAGAAAGGAATTCATTTATTTGCATAAAGTTTATTCAACTTTTGTAAGAGCTTCCCTAAGTGAAGTTGGATGGTGAAAGGTTTTAAACTAGAAACAAAAAAAATATGTTAAAAACATCCTTCCTTAGACTTAGTGCGGAAATTATACCGAAGTGATAGAATTATAAAAGCGATTTACCTTAAATCGCAAGTGGTACTTCTTTTGCACTGTAATAAAATAAATACGGTTGCTAAGTGGGCTTGGAAGATGTCTTAAGGATTCTTGTATGGATTTATATGCAATTCACAAACTCATTATGTGCGAGAATGGCAAGTACAAAATAATAGAATTTCTGATTAATGAGAGCGATAGCCTGCATCTCGAAAGTGCAGGATAAACTGGGAGACGTCTAAGTAATTTAAAAAAAAAATTGGGAAGTCTTAACGTAGGTTGACTGAAGTCTTTTCGAAATGAGAACCTCCTTCAAAGCTGCAAGAGCCTCAAACTCCCATTCAGATTGGGATGCTTATGAAGCTAACCAGCGAAGGTTCAATAGTCATTTCTTAACGTATAGCCCGGTGAACATTCTCTAATGATATTTAAAGCACTACGAATTCAGCAAGGCTCAGGGAAATTCTGCGTGGGGAACCGGTTGTTCCGCATATATGGCGGTAGAGTGTGGGAGTGTTAACGTGTGGGAGCGAAGATTTATTTTTTGACACGAATGGAAGGAAGCTACGGTTAAATTCCGATAACGAACGGCAATTTATTTTTGAGTCATGACAGTTATTACTCAGACGTTCGGCAGCCAAACAAATCTTTCAGATGGTACGCCTCGGACGCATTTACCCAATAAGCCACTGCACACATAGAGTGTGATGAAAAGCCGCAGTCAACTCAATCAATTCTAAGATATTGACTAAAATACAGAGACTAGAATGCTAAGGGACAACCGGCTTAAAATATTCTAAATTGGCTTCCGTATTATCTATGCTTTCATGATTCAGCTGAATATAACGCCTTTCGGGGTCAGTCAAACAGTCAGCCGGAACCCAAGACTTTGAGGGCACACAACGTGATCTCTTGTTTCCAGTATAACAAACGAGTCACAGGCAGTTCAGTTTTTCGAACGAGCTCAAAGAGATTTATTGTGTTGAAGCTAAGGCCCAAAGTGCGACTTGGCTGTCACTACAGATTTATACATACTTCAACACCGAGGGACCCATTTATGGTTCACCAATCCTCGATCTATCTTATTCATTAGCTAGCTTTGATACGAAAACGACATCCTCAGCACAAGCCTGCGCGTAGAGACCAATGCTGCCCGAATGGCTCCTTTACTGAGCACGGGGCTCCCCAAAAATCATAATTACTCCCCAAATTTTTAAAATTCTAGTTTGCAAGGAACAAAAGTATTAGTTAAGTACATTTTAATGCATAATGTTTAAGATATTCTATTACAACTTTTTAACGAATATTCGTTGCATACCTGCATAATTTTTAATAATTGTAGCTATTTTTGTTTTGCTAACGTTTTACTTTTATTTTATTTTTGAGTAAGTTTATGAAGTGATATATTAAATTTTGTAACTTTCTCGTTTACATTAGTATACTAAGGAGAAAGTTATTGCGATCGTGCGGAAATTTAGAACTCAAACTGAGTATGAGGGATGATCCAAAAAAGTGGGTCCGCCAATGCCGTCCGTCGATCTATTTGTCTGTCCGTTTGTCTGTCCGTTTGTCTGTCTGTCCGATTGTCATATGGCGAAACGGTTCGACGGATTTGCTATAAAGTTCGTATATAAGGCTTTTGGTGGGGTAACAATTCGCTATTTTTTAAATGTTGCTGTGTCAGATTTCATACACTACGATTATTTTCGTACGACACTTCTTTATCATTAGAGGCGTTTTTGAGAAAATCTAATTTTTCAAAAGTTAAAAAGTGTTTTAAATAAATCAGTATGTGATCAAATGTTTAGGCGATTCATAAAACCATCTCATGTACCGAGAATGTTTTGTATGACGCAGTCTCGCACTTTATTTTTTAAGTTATATATGTAAAGGGTCCGCCATCTAACGTTTTTTTTTCAACTAGAGCTTATTTCGCGAATGGTAACACTTAGCTCATGTCTGATTTGACAGATAATTAGTTTTATCCTTCCGCTAAACGAATATGGTTGTGTGTACGCTTGAACAACGCTGGGAAATATTGCGACATTGAAAATCATGGTAATGTTGCAGAATGTGTGCGAAAATTGCGTACGGATTTTGGAAGAAGAGAAGCACCGTCAGCTCCGTATGTTCGTTATCTTGTGAAAAAAGTGAAAGAAACTGGCATTCTCATCGATAAACCAAAGCGTGAAAAGCCAAAAACAGTGCGTACACCCGAGAAAATTGCTGCTGTGGCGTCGTTCTCAACAATTGAACATTTCGGAGACATAATTGAGACGAATTTTGCATAAAGACCTTGGTATGACGCCATACAAAGTCCAATTGGTTCAGCCAAGCCAACTGACCATCCAATGCCAATGCCAAAAAAATCAGCTTTTCAGATGAAGCTCATTTCATTGATCTTGGCGGGTATGTTAACAAGCAAAATTGTCGCATTTGGGGCACAGAAAACCCGCACGCATACATTGAAAAGCCGATATACCCAAAACGAGTCACTGTTTGGTCCAGGGGCATAATTGGGCCATTTTTCTTCGAAAATGAGCAAGGAGTGGCCGTTACAGTCAATGGCGATCGTTATCGGGCCATGTTGAACGAATTTTTGTTCACAAAAATTGAAGAGGAGGATATTGGCAACATTTGGTTTCAACAGGACGGCCCTACGTGCCACACAGCCGAAGCTACACTCGATGTTTTGCGCCCTGTGTTTGAAGATCGCATTATCAGCCACAGAGCTGATGTCGTTTGGCCACCGCGGAACTGCGAATTGACACCGCTGGACTATTATTTGTGGGGTGCCGTTAAAGATAAGTGTTACGCCACATGCCAGACACAATTGACGCTTTAAAGGACAATATTCGTGAAGCCATTGGTGAAATACAGCTGCACACAATCGATAATGTGCTTAAAAATTGGACCGATCGTGTGGGCTACTGCATGGCCAGCCGAGGCAGCCATTTGAATGAAATTATTTTCCATTATTAACCGGAAGGATTGTACTTTCAAATAAAAAAAGAAATTTGAGAAAATATTCAGTAGCTTTTTTTATAGCATTTTCAAAAAAATGCATTTTCAATTTGGCGGATCCTTTATTTTCTTTTATTTTTTTATTTCTTTTTGAACGCACTCTCGATCCTTCCACAAAGATTATAGACAGCGTCTAGCTGGATTTTACTCGCCGTTGCATTTCTCTAAGCCACTTGGCACTCGTGCAAGGCCAGTTTTTCTATGCATTTTAACAGATATGATGTTAACAACTTTGAATAGGAATACGACTCTAACCATGTCCATGCCAGCCCCACAAGCAGACAAGTAGGGATCAAATTGAATTGGGAAAGTGACCTATGATCCCCAATTTTTAATCACTACCTTGTCGTAAAAAGGAAAGAAGAAGGCTAACATTTCTTTGTCTTGTTGAAAACTACTAATCCAGGCATTTACATAGACAATGAACAAATTATCTGAGCCTACGTACAGTAATTGTTCTTGAATGACCTTTTTATCAGACCTTACAAATATCTTTTATTCAGCGACAACTTAAAAAGGCGATTTTCCATTTGAATAACTAGGTAAAAAGCCTAATAGTTGGTTAATTTTTCTGATTGAGCAAATGGCGGGAGGATAAAATACACTCAAGCATTAGAGTGCATCCACAATAATTTTCCTTTGATTAAAAATTTCAAAGGGTCCAATCCAAACACAACCGGAATTCATCTTCTTTCATCTACACAATCTGCGTGCATCTTTGTATCTTCAACAAGAAATTTCACACTCCCTCCCGCATCTAATTACGCGTTTCCTACATTATAAAAGGTTCTAATGCTCTTGAGGCGGCATCTTGCGCTTTGCTTTATCCTCATCGCATCCGTCGCGGCTCATCTTTGAGCTTCCACGATAAGTGGATGCATTTGTCAACGTATAAGCAGCAGACACCCCATTGGATTGCTCTCTTCTTTATGTTCCTGCCTTGAAAGCAATGCTGACTTCCAATTAACTCTCTCCTTCGGTTTCCTCTTAGAATATTGATGTGTCTGATTTATTTCAACGTTACTCGGGCGTATACGCAACTTTTTAGCGATTTTTTTTTTCTTACTACAAATTTAATAATTCAATTCCAAACAAGATTAACACGATGCAACGGATCTTCTCCGTAACACTTTTTTACACTTTTACAGGTTCCTGCAAGATGCCATTGAGAGTTTAAAAATGAAAAGCAATCCATTCTCGGATGACACTCAAAAGATTATCACTCAGCTGGAGACTCAACTTTCAAACTTTCAGGTGAAAAAGATGAATCGAGAAACTGCATTAAGTAAAGATATCCTATTCTCTATCCAACAACAACAAAAACGAAAACTTAAATTATCGTTCAAAACAATTTCTCTGTGTTCACTTCTTTACTACTGTGTACCAGCACAACAGAAATATACAGAGAATGGAAGAATAACGATATAACAAACAAAAAAAACACGTAGAAAACGAAAACTTTCTCAAACATTGTTATGCTATAATTGTTTTCATTTCTCTTTCCTTTCTCTTCATTTTCTTTCTTTGTATATATATATGACAGTTTGAATTGCAAAGGACTACCTCCTCAGCATCGTTATTGCACCGGCAGCCGACGTCGCCGCCGCCGCCGCTTGGAATAAAGTCGTCAACAGAAGAAGAACATTTAAAAGTGCAATGCAAACGTCTGCCAGATGAAGAACGACCAAATGCCATACAGCACGAAGAAAACGAAGATGAAGAAAAAGAAACCTTTCCGGATTTTATCGCGTAAGTATTTCGCAAAGAAAATATGAATTTCCGGATTTGGTTTTTCTTATTTCTTCACTTTTACTTAACCCTTCGCATGTAAAATTTACTTAAGCAGTAGTCGAGCCGAGAAGTAAAAAAAAAAAAAAAACAAATTAAATTGTGTTATAGAGGAATGGTCATAGTGTTCCCACCAACACGGCCAGCACTTGGTTGGACAAAAAGAATTTTAGCTTATTGCAAAAGTTATTATTTGAGTTTTTCTTCTGCTATTTTTTTCCCTACTCCGTTTTAGTTTATCCTCTTTACTATTGAACTCAAAAAAAATATATATTTTTCTCTCTCTCTTTTATTCTCTTGTGCACTCTTTTTCTATCTTTCTTGTCCTATTCTATGTGCTGATTATAATTTAAAGTTTAGCAAAAGTTTTACACAAAGTTGTGGAAATAGTTTTGATTGTGTTGGAATCAGTTGAAATATACAGAAATAAGAAGAAGAAAACATTGAAGTTTATTTATATTTAAATGTACTTATCTGGAAGGAATGTGGAAAAAAACCAAGATTGGTGCATGGCTTACCTGAAAGGAGAAAAATAAATCGTTTTATTGTAAATGGAAATCGTTATGAGGAGTTTAATTAAAACGTAGGAATAAAAAATAAAATATTAACTAATTTTTTTAAAATATATAATATTGAATGCAGTGAAGTTACACAACCCCTGTGGTGTAACTTTCCGACCACGTCAAAAGTGAAAGTCATGAGAGAGACAGGGATAGTCCCGGTTAAAAATTTCCATCAAACGAAAACTAGACCCGGAACGTCAACAGATATGAGTGGGTGAACCTGAAATGTGCGTATACTGTACACTCCAGGTGCTACTTTAAAACTTTTAGTCCCTCCTCTCGACATTACCACGATCCAGAATATGCTATGGAAAGGATCGTCGTGACAAATAAGTGATCGCCTGACTGTGATTCGTATTAGAGCTTCATTCAAAAATATTTGCCCAATATGTGCGCTCGCCCTTACCGTCGAGGCTGGCTGAATTTTGGATCCCAGCAAAACTTGGAGAACACGCCGAGCAATGAGCAGTTTGGCAGAAGATTTGGATATAAAGGGTGATCCATTTCGAGGTTTATTATCATTTGAAAGAACATTCTTTGGCATTTATTTTTTGAAGATTATGTCTATCAAATGTTGGCCGTTGCTACGTCGCAGATGGTCCATCCGTTGAGTCGGGTTTGTCGGCATAAGCTTTTGACTTTACATATCCCCACAGGAAAAAGTCTAACGGTGTGATATCACACGATCTTGGTGGCCAATCGACCGGCCCAAAACGTTAAATTATGTGCTCACCGAAATGTTCTCTCAATAAGTTCATTGTTTGATGCGATGTGTGGGAAGTGGCGCCGTCTTGCTGAAACCAAATGTCGCCGAGATCACGAGCTTCAATTTCAGGCATCAAATAGTCGGTTATCATGGCACGATAACGGTCGCCATTGGCGGTTACGTTCGCACCGGCATAATTTTTAAAGAAATATGGACGGATGATTCCACCGGCCCACAAACCACACCAAACCGTTGTTTTTTCTGGATGAAGTGGCAGTTCTTCAATCTCTTCAGGTTGCTCTTCGTCCCAAATGTGGCAATTTTGTTTGTTTACATACCCATTGAGCCAGAAATGGGCCTCATCGCTAAACAAAATTTGCCTCGAAAACGTCGGATCTTCTTGGAACTTTTCAAGAGCCCATAGAGCGAAGCGATGTCGCTTGGGAAGGTCGAGCGGCTTCAGTTGTTGCACAAGCTGTATTTTGTACGCTTTCAATTTAAGATCTTGATGTAAAATGCGCCAAGTCGTTCCATACGTCAGTCCGAGTTGCTGCGAACGGCGTCGAATCGACTCTCTACGGTCTTCGTGTACACTCTCAGCTACGGCCGCTATATTTTCTTCACAGCGTGCTGGACGTGGTCTATTCGGTCGAATATTATCTAATAATGAATGCTGGGTCTCAAAATGGGTGATGGTGTTGCGAATAGTACGCTCAGTAGGCCGATTATGTTGACCATAAGTTGAGCGAAGTGCACGAAACACATTCCTCACAGAACGTGAATTTTCATAATAAAGTTGAACAATTTGTAAACGTTGTTCACGCGTAAGTCTTTCCATTATGAATTGCCAAACAATACTAAACAAAAATAACATGACAGCATGACACGACTCACACGTGATCTGTCAAAAAAGGCTATTGAAAAAAGTATCTCTACTTGGATCACCCGTTAGTAAGAGAGACAAAACACGTCGACTACATTTGACTTCGCCACATCGCGCAAATGGACAATAATGTTGCAGCTAAGAGGATCTTCAAATCCCAGCCCTACGTTCGAGGCGAAAACAGAAACGTAACCTCACTTTTAAAGACAGAGCCACCGCGTATGTCAAAGTGGTTGGTCTAGACAACTGGATCGCAGAGGATGGAATGCTACCGTGTCTCCGAGAAGAAGAACAGTACTATTATAGCTACTGGGTACTAGGTCAAAGATGATGTCCGATAAAATTCTACAAAATACAAGAAGGTATTAGGTTGTTCAATGCTGCTTCCATAAACAATGCAGAACCTAAGAGGATCTAACCCTCCTCTTATACTTAAAACAACCATTTATGCTCTAAAAAGTACAAGAACCAGACTCTGTGCTTCCAAAAATGAGGAATAAAATCATTCAATTCGGCACATCCTTTCAATACGGCACATCCATGGTTCAAATGATTAAAATGATGACTGCATCTCATCAATACTTCATAACAACAACAACCTTCGTGAGTTGCAACATTATTCTGCATTTAAACAGTTCTGTTAAATTTGTCGGACGTTCTTGATATTCAAAAAACAGTTTCATAAATAAAAATTTGTGAGGACGAAAAGCTAAAAGAAAGAACCGTTCTTTGAAATAAAATCAGGTTGTCACTTTATTGCATAAACGAGAAATATGGTTTTTACAATACATCGTCTATAAGATGTATCTCTACTTATACAGAGGTCCCAGAAAAATCGTACCCCTTCAGGTTGAGGGTTGTGCGTGGCCCAACCAAGTGAAAGGAAACAATGTTACTAAAAGACCAATGGCCACGGATAAGGACGGATTTAATGTTGCCTACCCAACAAAACAAAAGAAGGACAAACGATTTCAGATCAGGACACATGCAACGCGCAGATGTTAGGAACCTAAACAGGAAGCAAGCTGCCAAACATTTAGCGGAGGCCCTGGACATTACCTCCATCCAGGAGATGCGGTACAATGGGCCGGCCAAGAGAATGATGGAGAACTGAGCTGATTACTATGGTGATTGCTTAGGGCATCTATTTTGTAAGTGGCTGTCTTAGGCAAAAAGTCTTAAACTTTGATAAACGCTCCCGCTCCAATAGAGAAAGAGGATGACACTACAAAATAAAGATATGCGAGCTTCTCTACAAAACTTATGACCAATTTCTTAAGTACGAGGTTAAAATCGTCCTATGAAGCGAATTTAACGAGATATATTGCCATCAAGATAGCTGTGGAGCGGATAAACACCCACGCTTCGACTCTCGCCGTAGGTGGGGCGCACAAGTCGAAAGGGACCTCAATCACCTTGGAGTGCGCTGGTGAGGGTAGTAAGCCAAAAACCGCTCTTATTGGAAACGTTTATTGATTTATGCCCAGATCCACAACGAAGGGTATCTCGGGCCTAAGTACAACGGACAACACTTTTTGTACGCTTAAGTCCCAACTAATATTTATTTTAGTCATAGATGCCTCCTCATATGAGACAAAAGCATTTGTAAGTCATTATCCATCACAGCTTTCAGTCGACAATGAGAACCCTTGGGTTCCTACAAAATTTTCTCAGACATAGGAAATATACAACTAAATCGAAGAAAGGGCATCACAAGCTTTTAGTACAAACAATCTTTTGAGGCGCTGGGCATTGATTGGTTGACACTTTGGTCCTTTGACATTGCAATGAATGATCAGAAACATTGTGCTCCAAAGACCGTATTTCAAACGCAGAAGTCTGCGTATAAGTATTTGCAATCTGTACTGTTGAGTAGCAATTTTTTTTGACAAAATTTGAAAACTTTGCCAAGGCCAAAGATTTCAACGCGACTTTCATCCTGCGTGAAGTTGGCTTAGCCACTTCAGTAACAGTAACAAATCACCATCTGAGTTATTAGTAGCCAATACATCAGCTTAATTACTGTGAACTAGTATCAAGCAAAGGCAAAGATAGCGGTGCATCAAAAGTATATTGCTGTGACCATGACCAACGTTTTGGCTCTCTGCATTACCTTGACTCTATCAGTTGCATTTATAATCAAAGACATTCAACTCGATAAAATTTATCATTTACTTCAGAATATAGATAAACCCTAAGTGTTTAAAGTTACCGTTTAAAATGAGCGTCGAAGTTAAAAAAAATCTGAACCCTTTAAGCCTTTGTTTGTCATAATTCCCCTTCATAAATGCCTCACCACTTTACCTTTGTAATTATCAGAACAATACTTCTTATTTTATTTCATTTGTCTCAAAATAAAAGTAAAGAACTGAACTAATTTAACCTTTGAGAACTTCATCATCAAACGGTGATACTTTTCAGACAGAAGACAGAGAAGGTTAACTATTAAGGCTGTTCGAAGTTTTTAATTGGAAGGAAATTTCCAGTACAAATTTCACTTCAGACCAATTAAAAACCTTAAACGTAACTCTTTTCCTTTTCATTCCTTAGAAAAATCCCAGCCATACCTTTGATGCACAAAAAGAAACTGGATTCAGCCACCCAAGCAGAAGCAACCGCCACAATCTCAAAGGAATCCCAAACGAACTTACAAACTCCCACTGAAATGTTTTGTCATTTAGAAAAGGAAAAGTTGTTGGTAAGTCTTGGGGTTTTTTTCTCTTCTCATTGCAATGTTGGGGAAAAAAAATAAAGTTTTAGCACTGACACAAACAATTTTGTCAGCTCCTCCAACAATTCCGTACATCAGAAATGCAAACCATCCAGGGAGACCTTAACGAACTGCATACATTCATCAAAGACCAATTGGACGGCATTTACCATAGCATCACACGAGAGAGTATAAACTTCAAGTACCACTCGACCGATAGAGGAGGACTCTACGCCCGCAAGACGAAAATGCATGGACAAAAGATTCGACGTACCTTGAAGGAAGCGGAAAAGAACGAAAAAATGCAGAGAAAAAAAACTCCCACCATAGCATCAACAGCATCATTGACAGTGCTAACATCATCAGTGTTGTCATCGAACGTAGTGGGAGTAACCGCCTCCTCGACAAGATCGTCGTCGTCCATTTCAGGAGGACATTTCAAACCATCATCGTCACCAAACCCTATTGCTGTCGATGAGGACGCCGCCAACGACAACGGAAATGCAAACAACACCAAATCAATAATGAAACAGAAGCAGCAGCAGAAGTCATCATCAAGTTCACTATCGAGAGCGGATGCAAAGGAGAACTCCAACATTAGTGACGTTGACAAGGCAAATAAAGCGTTTGGTGCAAAAAATTCAAAGGACCTCCACCACCACCACAGCCATCATCGGCATAACCTTTGCTGTGCACTTGTAGACACGCCCTTCTGCAGTGGGAAGAAAATTCATTTTCCAGCTGTCGAATGTGAGGGCTCCTTCTGCCCACATGCAGCAATGGAAGGCGACGACAACGACGACAATGACGACGACGACAAAGTTCAGAGAATGATGACAGCGGAAGCTGCCAGGACATCAACTCACTCCGATATTAAATCAACGATGAAGACATTTCCAGCAACGATGACCTGCCATCAACACCGCCAACAATGCCATCAACAGTCGACGGTGGCTCCAGCTGAGGAGCAAACTCAGTTAATATCGTCAGCAGCAGTGCCGTCATATTTTACGATGCAGTCAGCGAATGATGAGACAGCCCTGAACTCTGATATCGCGACGAATGCGACCGTCAAAACCATCATGCGGAATGCTTACGCGACAACTACTCGTGCTGGTACCGCCATTGCCACCGCAACGCCAGTAAACTCCGACGGCATTAGAATGCGCCAGCATCATACGAGGAGTAGTCGTCAGTCGCACCGAGCCCACAATAGTTGGCAACGTGTTAACCTCAAAAATCCCACTGGCTGTCAGCTGAAAAAACAAATTTGCGGTGATGGATACCAGTGCAGAATCAACAACAACAATACTGACAACCACAGCAACTATCCCGAGATTCACGATTGCCAAAAATGCCGGGCCAACAGCATCAATCCGTTTGGTGGATTACGTTCGGCTAAAATGCATGAAGTTGGCGCTGGTAATACTGCTGCTGCTGATGGGAACGACGATGATGGTACAGATGATGATGGTGCCGGTGCCGGTGGTGATGGTCCTATTTATTGGAATAAACGAAACGGGGCGGGAGACTTCAAATGTCACATCGGACAGCGGAAACAGCCAGCGAAGCAACATAGTCGTGGTGCAGAGAAGCCAGCACCATTTCAAACGGATTTGAAGGAGTTTAAGGCACTTCTGGGTAAGCGCGACGTTTATTTTATGCGCCAAGGCAAGGCGATGCTGAACGATGCAGAGCTTTGCTTGTAAGTGCAGAACAAAGAAGCACTATACAAATGTGAATGCAGGCCAAAGGCGAATGACAACTATTTGGGGGAAAAATTATGATTTTCCCTCTTAATTTACGAGAGTTCGTCATATGTCTGGTGTGGTTGATTGCAGTTGTAGTTCATGCAGGCAGACTATGAAATATGTTTATCTAGGCCATTGTTTAGCTGCCACGTATTAGAACGTGTTCGCGAGTTTGTGTAGCGTCTAATTTGTGAATATGACCATATTCAGATTGTTCTGCATGATGAAAAGAGCAGACAAAAGCAAAATCGCGTGATATGAATCGGAATGAAGTCGCCCAATTCGCTCTGCAATTCTTGCCAGACAAGACTCAATAGACTCAAGTTAATAAGGTGGTGGAAACTATCCTGCCACAAGCAAAAGTTTTCCACATTAAGAAGAAGTATTTTCTGCAATAACTCTAAGGTTATATTGACATAGATCCGCTCTCAGAAATTTATCTGACGAAGAAGTCAAGTATTAAAAATTAGACAATTTAGCGCTCATAGAGTACAGCAGTGAGTAATTAAAAAGCGCAAAATTTCACTTCACTGAGGTTCTTCCTAAAAATGTTTCAGCTAAATCAGTGAGGCAAATTAAATGCTGCTGTTGTTAGAACCCATAAACAGATATGCACACTTGTGGGTGCAGGGCTCACTTTGATATACAAATCGACTAGATGTGAATGTGACATCTCCCCTTAAGTTTCAGGGGTACTTTTGTTCATCAAATTGCAATAAAAGCTATAAATAACGAAAGAGTGAATGAGACGCAGAAACCATTTCACTTTTAGACGGCCTAGAGTTAATTCTTCTCTCCATTTAACGACGAGATTATGATCCCACTTCACTGCATTCCTAATGGTCCGCCTGTGGGGTTCGCCAGTTCGACCTCAAAAGATATCTGCAGGCATCCCGATTTTAGATCACTTCATCATTGAGGCCATTCAAAAGCTGGTGTTTCTGCATTTGTGTGATCCAGGAGTTTTTAGGCCTGCCTGTCTTACGCGATTGTAAGGGAACGTTGATTGCCATTTCCTTTTTAGCGGGGTTCGTAGGATCCCTCCTTTGAACATGACAATACCAACTGAATCGGTCATGCTCCAATTTTTTTGAGATGGGTTCTTTGACGTGAAGGCTTTCTCGGATTCTGGAACTTGTAATTCGATCAAGCTTTGTTACTCCTAGAGTTAATTAGAGATTCTATTTCAATCGGGCCATCCGACAATTTCAGAATCGTTAGAAATGCAGAAAACTCCTGGATTCGATTTAATTACAATAGAGATTCCTACGATATTGCCCAGAAAATCACAAATCACTAATCTTGTTCATGATCGTCAGGCCAATCCAATGCCGTTCGTGTTAATTTTATGTAGGTTAAGTTAGGTTAGGAAGGCTGTTTTGCACCATTTCACTCGGGGGCCGTAAAGGCGCATTGTGAGTACCCTGTTTGTACATGCAAGGAAATGCAACTAAGAAAACTACTTAGATCTGTTGAGGAAAAGTTTTAGGTCTGATAGAGGTACCCTAGCCACGTTGTCCAAGCTTACGAAGAACGGTGCTCCCATGCAGGATAAGCGGCGTTCTTGTAGAGCTGGGCAGTGGCATAGGAGATGTTCCACGGACTATATTTCTTCCTCGTCTCTGCAGCTTCTGCAGAAGTAATTTGCAAAGAGCCTTAGCTTTTTAGCCATGTTTCCGATGACGCAGTGTCCGGTTAATACCCCGACGAGCATCCGGATTTGACCTCTTTTAAGAGTGACTAAGGATTTTGATCTTTTGATGTCGACAACAGGCCACAGGCTTCGGGTTGCTCCATTGTCCCTTAGCCAGCTGTAGGACGATTTCGTCGATAAAAGTCTTAGCGGTGTTAAAAGGTGCAAGCACCTCTCCGTCCGCTAGAAGTGGATTCAGATCAGAGCCGTATCTGGCCAGTTCATCCGCTTTTTAATTCCCTTCAACACCAACGTGCCCTGGGACCCAGCAGAGTAGAACCGAGTGATGACGTATAGCCCTTAGTACCAAGAGGCAATCTGTTACGCACTTCGCGTTTACAAGGTTAGAGCCGTTTGCTTTAAGTGCTGCTTGACTGTCCACGCAGATGGTTATTTCCATTGCTGGTAGTCCCATCGATAGGATAGTCTGTGCTGCTTTCTTAACCGCAAAGATCTCAGCTTGAAAGACACTGCAGTGATCGCTCAGTAAAAACGACTCGTTGGTGGTAATTTTATGTAATCTAGGGGCTTTTTAAATTTGCCTTGCTGCATTCGAATTTTTATTAGTTAAACTAGTGTGAGTTTATTCTTTCTTTCATTCTTCTGTCCGGATCAACAAAATACAGGTTTTCAAAAGATGTTTTCAAGGTCCTGTAAACCATTAGGAGTAAAAATATAGCCGAAGATTCCTTATTGCGTATTTAATAACTTCACAGAATTATTGCGCGATTAGGATTTACAAGGCACGGGTGATCAAGCAACCTAAGAGTGAGGAGCACACGCAAATCATTTTGTCTACCGTAAAAATTTTCATGCCGCACGTCACTGAATCAGGGTTTCTCCCCCGGTTTCATTTCGTCACTGAGACTAACTGAAGTAACACAGTGCGAGCATTAGAAAAGTGAAGGATGAGATACCGATGCACATTCGTTTGAAATGTCTCTAAGCTATAATGCGTAGGAAAAACAGAGCGTGGTAGGGCATTCTACATTCGTATTGTTCGGTTAAGATGCGAATCGTTGTATTTCACAGTGCGTCCGAATAAAGGCTTAAGGGTGAACTGATTTGCATTCCTATCATGGCGAGTATTGCGGTTGAACGGCTGGAGGACTGCACTTATGGTGAAAGTAACGATAAAAATAGGATAGGCAGGAGACATTGCGACGATGAATAAGAGAGTCAAGCGATTTCGCAAAGTCACTATCGCCAATAAGTTAAATCGCACGTTTTTGAATCCAAGCTTTCCAGTAGCTCAAAATATGTAGTTCGTGTACTAGGCCAGATATGAGCGTTATATTCAAGTTTGGGACGAATAGACGCCTTACAAAATCTAGCCAGATCAGAAGGGGTGAAATATTTGTAACATCGCTTAAGGGGTTACATGGGTTTCCAAGCTTCAAAAAATCGATTTTTTACTGCCTTATTAATTTTTACAACAACAACGGGAATATTATCCTAAATTTTCAAGTAATTCCGAATAAAAGATTCGGAGATACAGCCTTGGGAAGGTACGCACTCTATTGAATCACGAGGTTTATTTGAGGTTATCCAAACTTTAAACGCGTTTTTTTCGAAACTGTGTTTTCAAATTCGGTTGTCAAAATTTCTTGAAAACCACTAAACCGATCTTGATGAAATTTTACACTGGTCTTCGAGATACAATTCACGAAGACTTGAACGAAGGATTCTTTTTTCAATCACAACTATTTAAAAAAAAAAAAACAAAAAAGTTGAGCAAATTTTACAAAAATTTCCTTCCCCGACTATAGGGAAGTCCAAAAAAATGGGTCCGCCAATGCCGTCCGTCTGTCTGCCTGTCCGTCTGTCTGTCTGTCTGTCCGGGCGCCGTATGGCGAAACGGTTCGACGGATTTTCTTCAAAGTTCGTATATAAGGTTCTTGGGGTTACATCTCGGGGCATCTTTTAATTTTTAGCTTTATCTTTTGAAATAACGGTACCTCCCATACAAATTTTTTTGTGAAAATCACTTAACACTATTGTGCACGAAAGTGGTTCCAAGGATTTTTTTTTGTACTTAGCATGTTTGGGATGGGGTCAAAAATTCTGCATACTCAGTTCTTGGAAAAAAATCGATTAACGGTAATTTATAAAACCGGCAATATCTCGAAAACTAATAAAGGGAACTTCAAAAAGATTTGCAGTTTTTTTATACTATAAAGTCGAACAAATTTGCATACTTCGATTTATGAAATAATTATTTTGTTTTCTAAAAAACGGCTCTAATGATTTTGATAATTTTTATTTCGAACAGTATTTCGAACAATTATGTTAAAAGTATCAAATATGCGAAATTACATCAAAATCGTAGGAGCCGTTTTTGAGAAAATTAATTTTTCGAAACTTAAAAAGTGATTGCGATTCAAAAACGCATCTCATGTACCGAGAAAGTTTCGTATGATGCAGTATTGCACTTTATTTTTTTTCCTTCGTCCAAGTTCTAGTTTATAGTCCTAACTAAAACACGAATTTTTTTTCACTTCTGATGATCCTGTCACAAGTTCTACTGTCAACCCGGACGCATCTTTTTCCGAGGGATCACCGAAAATGTCGTCACAATGACGGAGTTTTGAATATTTTCCTTTGAAAATTTCAGAAATTCTTTTTCAAATGTATATCTTTAAGACAGTAAAAAGTTGAAAAAAAATAGAACTTTTTTTCTCCGAATAAACCCATGTAACCCCTTAAATAAGCGTAAACATTTCGCAAATTCTTATAACTAATAGACTACCATGCCTTTTAGTCGATCAAACTTATGATGACAGCCAATAACAATTAGAAATCGTAACCTACCTGTGAAACATCAAAGGTATTATGAGCAGAGTTAAATAAGAGCCGTACTCTTTGAAAACGACTGTCTTAGTTGGTATTGAGCATCAACTTTCTAAGAAACTAAGAAAATCTCTGCTGTGACGAAGAGACTTTAGGGCTTACAACTCACTATTTGTCTTTTTTGTTTCCACATTTCTGTCACTTGAGGAAGAGAGCACTTGGAAGCTACTTGATTCTTTGCAGGTTCCTGAAGTAGAGTAAAAAGTAGAGTTGAAAGGTATCACAATGGGTCCATAATGGCCTAAGTCTGCCTCGGCAGCCCAAAAGAACAATCACAATCCAATCTCAACAAAACACGAGTGGTTCTTTTTTTTACTGCAAACTTCCACTTCTCCTCAGCTTTGATTTGATTGGCATACATGCACTATCGTGAGTTTCCTTATTAACCACGTGTATGCTAATTTCCTGTTTATTTTCAATTTCTATGGCACTTCCACTAGTTGGTCAAGTTCTGGATCGATTTCCAAAACTGTTTTACTTGACTTTTAATTTCCCATTTTTCAAATTAAATTTTCTATAACATTTTCCAAATTCATATTGCCAAAAATAATTGGCTGAATAAATTGACTGTGACCAAAAGGAGAAACCTCAAATGCAAAACCCTAGAAATATGTAGCCGGTCGTGTCGGTTTGTAATCGATGTTTTGGTCGTTTTTCAATCCACTGACGATTGCATTTTATTAATTGGCCCAAACATTGGGCCACTTCACTTCAATATATTGGAAAACTTAAAAGCCGGTTCCGTGATTGCCTTTTGCCATTTTGTTAGGTATTGAAAATGTCCAAATTCTTTTGCAAGGACTTTCATAATACCGCAATTTACATAGAGATATGCTATAAGCCGTGCTGCAAATGTAACAGCAGGAAAACAATACACCCAGCAGCCAGAAACAATGTGCAGTTTAGTGCATAAGACATTAGCACTCGAACGACGACGTCAGATGGTTGCACTGAGCTAGCTGGATCCGTGCGTTTGTTTATTTTTTTTTTATAGCATTTGTAGTGTATCGATGGTTTCAATTCAATGATTGATATTTACGGCATCAACAAGAATAGTTCCAGCAGCAGCAGTGACGGTGATGGTGGTGGTGGTGGTGGTGGTGGTGGTGGTGGTCCTCTCACAGTCTGTTCTCGATGGCACTTCACTTCACGAGAAGAAGGAGGACCCAGGACTTCTGTTACCATCCAGCCACCACCTATCCCATTCAGTTGAAAATGGAATTCAACTTTTTAATTTGAAAACACCCTACCCCTAGCCCTCGTCCTCGTCCTCGTGTGGTGGTATGGAGGGCAGCAATACTCTATTGAATTGCTTTCTTTCGGTTCAAATGCTGCCACCAGCCTCTTCAGCTACTGTTAGACTTTGGGGAGCAGTACTTATACCTAACTGTGACCCACTCGTACAATGCACAAAATACTATATGACTACGAGTGTGGTATGTTTTTTGTTTTTATATGTCGATCGAATTGTGGTGATTAGGTCGAGGATATAATACTGCTGGCATATTGGATGCCGAAAAATTTATTTAAAAAAAAAGGCACGGTCGCGTCGCGTCGCCTCGCGCTATCCTTGCATTGAAATTGCTTCGAACGAAGCTGGGAAACACTTTTGAAATGGCTTCATCCAACCTTTCGCCATTTGTCCTACTTATGTTGGCGAAAGATGGAAGAGCGAGCGAAGAAAATGACTAAATCCATGCATACAGTATGAGTGTGACTATGATTATATGGGTATGGTATGGGCATATCGTATATTTATATTGAGAAAGAGAGCGATATTTTTCGCCGTTTTCATCGCAATAAAGGCGATAATTTATTAGTTGATTATGGGGTGTGGGTGGTGGGGGAGGGATGACTTGGAATGTTGGGCCAAACGATGAATGTGTGCTACTTGGCTGAAATGGTGCAATGGATAAATTTTTTTCCCGCTCTCTCTCTCTCTCTCTCTTTCTCTGCGGGAAAACTTATGGTGATTGCACAAGCATGGCAATGTAAATTGTTTATGGCCACGGTCTTAGGACTTGATTTGGACAGATTTACGACATTATGGCTTTGTAAGATTCTGTTTACTACGTGATTGGCGTGATTAACTGGGCGTATGTGTGTTTTTTTTTTGTTGCGCTCTATAAAGGAGTGAGGGAACGGAACCATTTGGGAGTTGATTTACAAGCTCGACGATGAATATTTGTTGACTGTTGAATATATTTTGGTTATAATCTTTGATCTTAAAACAAGAGCTAGCATTTGAACATTGTTTTGTGACATGGGTCCGGAGTGTGTGAGGAAAACGTGAGGAAAATGAAAAATTTTAATTCAATGCTTTCGAAGTTTGATAACTGAGTTTTTAGAAAATGCTGATGTGATACCTCAGCCATTGAAATAATTAAAAGAAACAGAGCGAAACCAACAATATAATTGTTTACTGGTATAAAGTAGTAGAGAGATTTGTGAGCGCATCTAAAGGCCTACCTCTACTGCGTCGGCCTTCCGTAATAAAGTTTTTTGACCAGGTCGTTGAATCATCTCCACGGAGACCTCAACCGAAACGGGATCAACAAAATGCGATGAATTTTTCTCTCAAAACAAACAAGAATATCTTCGTCCCTGCTTTGGATCCATAGAGCAGGACTAAGATCTTACATAGAGTTTCTTCCTGCCTTACGGCATAGGTGCCTTCTCAGCCCAAAGAAACAGCGATTGGCAAGCGAATCCTTCGTTAGATTTCTAAGGAGATGTCATGATAGCAAACCCGAGGTAGACAAGGCCCTTAGAACCTCACCTTTCGATGATGGATGTCCCTTGATGTTGACTGAATGTACGTTGTTTTGCTTTCGTTTACCGCTAAACGAATTTTTACCGCAGCTGTTTCTATTCTCGCAAATTCACTAGCTCCCTACTGTCACCGCCCGGCGTATGCAAATAATTGAATATACTTTTCAATGATCGTGCCTTATGGCTTGTGAGTTGTGTAACAATCTTTATCACTAAGGTTTTTATACGACCTAGATACAGCAGTGTCCTTTGTCCATCGTCATCCTACACCAACAGATGAGTTGGGAAGGCGGTTAAGCACAAGACATGGCTCGGTGCAGCCATTGGCTTTTCTCCAGGATCTTCTGTAGTATAAATATTTATGGACTTATCGGATCTAAAACCTTATTTCTATGTTTCATTAAGATTAGTTTAGAATGACTTCAGGCGGTCGCATAACGCAAGCAATTATATAAGATGTTTGAAGACTTATCCCCTATAGTTGACGCGGTTTAGAGGGTCTCCTCTCTTATGAACCGGGCAAACGGCGCTGACGTTACAGTCATCAGCTAAAACTTCTTCCAAAACACGAAAATGAGTTGATGTATTCTTTTAAGCAAGTCATTTCCCGCTGTCGTAAAGGAAGAGTTCGGTGTCTAAGCCACCCATTCCTACGGCATTGTGGACGGAGTTGTCAAAATCATCCTGAGGCCGTTGCCATTTGGCAGTCTTCAGAAAAAGTATTTTCGCATGCTTAGAAACCGACTGTTACTGTAATATATTAAAAGGTTTCGATGTTCATCTAAGACTTGTTCATAAGTTTTGTCGAGTAGTACATAGAAACACTCTCAGTTAACCACGTTCTTTTTCTCTATTGGGTTCTGAGCGCTTACTACGATGAGGAACATTTTTATCTTTGCCAATAGATAAGTCGATCGACTGATATCAGAATCTTAAATCAACGGGATTTATAAGACAATGGCAATAGTGCAAAACCACCTAATGCCTTCTTTCGAAAACACCAAAGCAACTTGTGTTTGCTACCATGAGAAGTGGAGACTGAAGTTACAGCTTGCCATGGGCGACCATCAGATTCCATTTTGGGGCTGGTCTATTTTTGTTTTCCAAGCGCCCACGAGATGAACTTGTCCAATGTCCAATGTATTTACCTCTGAGCGAAACAAAATCAACAAGGGAAAGAAGTTGGTAGTTTCAAGCTGTTTGCAGCAACACAAATAACACTTTGATACCCGTGATCCGTTTGAAATATTGAAATATAACTGAAACATTCTCACACCATTCCATTCCTTATATAGGTTAGGTAAGGTGGCTGCCAACTAGGGAGGCAATGCGTATTTAGAAAATTAGCTGGACCATTGTGATACCGCATACGAAAAGGGCCTACTGGTTGTAGATCGCAGCCCGAACGCAAATTTTTGGCTGGCGGAGGAGAGTGGAATGACCCTAAACCTCTTGTCAGCTGAAATGACTAATGATACAAAGGGGGGAAGTAGAGTATGGGGTGTCTGATGCAAGCAAACGCTAGACCACTGTCGAACCAATTGGACTTAGTGATGAATTTACTGTTGCAGATCTTCGAAGAATGTTCCGCCAAGAAATTGCTTCCTCAATCTAGCGAGAAAGTATGTATGGTTTCCTCTCTACTTCTGCAGAAGTCGTTAAGCAGAGCTTAACATTCCTTTGGCAGTCATACCCAGGCGACAGTTGCTAGAAATTGCTTCCAACATGGATCTAATATTTGTTCTCCTCATGGAAATAAGACTTAGCACTCCACTGATCATTAGCTGATTTAAGCTCAGTCAAGTATCGATTGATCAGTTTTGAACCTAGTTTGGTTGTGAAATATTAGGTGACGTAAATACTGCCAAACGAAAGAAAGCCAAATTCTAAACATTTAGCATTATTTTAATTCGAAAATCGAACCGCCTACGGAATACCGCGTAGCGGCCCACTCAAGTACTGTTGCCATAAGCGATTGCCTGACGTAAAGCACATACCCCGAGGGGTTCCTGCCGCCTTCAGAAAGAGGGTTGAAATCCCTTCCTCCCGAACAGGCGCCTTTTTTAAAATTTGGCATTATTTCGTTTTGCAATATTTCACTTCACCGAAATAGAACTTTATTCTAAGACAGTAAGAAAATATGCTTAAGAAGTATTTAAATATTTTAAAAGGAAAATATAACACGGAACAGTAGTACCACTATCTTTTGCAGTACAACCACCTCTGGATGGCATTTCTCACTGAGGATTTTATATTTTCCCCGGCGGATTTAATGACAGCGGTTGAGCATTTCAATTTAAAAGTGGAAATGCAGATATTTTTTGTTTTTTTTTTTTATAAATCGAAGCAACGCGGTTTTAGCGCTAAAATACCGCCTTTTTAAAATAACTTTCAACATAACAACCTCCAACGCTTGGCGCTAAGAGTCAATCCCGGATAATCTAGAAAACAAATCTTTCCCCCAATATCCAGCGAGAAACGAAATTGAAAACGCATTGAATGCAAATGAAACCCCTCGCCCACTCTGCCTCGTACAAAAATAATTTCAATATACTCAATTCCACACGGAGCTGGAAAATTGGAAATAATATTTCCTTTATTCAAATACCTCAGCAACGATAGCTGCATTCCGAATTTCATACAAACATGGAAATGCAACTTGGTCGTTCCCTTGGTGAATAGGTGAAAATCCAACTAACTTTTACTGTCAAATAAAATAAAATCCACCGCAAAGATATCGCGCTGCGTGTGTAGGAAAACTTTTTTTTTCGAAATGCCACGGACATTCTTACATGCAAACTTTAACTGCAACTTTTCCCTTTAACATTGCGAAAAGTTGAAAATGAATTTCCTAAAGAAAAGCGTGCTCCGTTCAACTGTAACGTGATCCATCCCACTCTAGTGAATCACTTGAGAAACATAGTTTTGACAAAACGCTCACAATTCCCCGCGAAGTAGTTACGTTTTGACAAATGTCGCAACTACCCCGCTTTCCCAAACGCCTTACAATTTGACTAATATGAGTAATGTAATCCGAATGCAGACCACGAAATCCAGATTTTTTTTTAAAGAATGCAGAATATTTGTCACAGTGCCGTGAGTAGGGTGACCCCAACAATCACATGAAAACCCTTAGTTGGGTGTCCTTCATCAAAATGATCTATGGCACCACGAAAGATTGCGTGACACAATCGGCAGCAACATTGCAACGTGTACTCCTCCTCCGAAGCTCAAACTATCGTCCGGACCGGATGTTCAAGTGGCACATGAGTACGTCTTTTCCTAATTATACGTTCCGCTATCGCAGTTGATATATTTCATTCCACTTTGGAGAGTATTTACAGTCGAATTGGCTGTAAAAGTCAGTCCTTTAGCGGTCTTGGACAAAACGAAAACACACATTGGTATAGGTACATAGTTCCAGCGGTCGCCAGCGGTCCTGTCTATCTAAAGAACGGACTCGATTGGATTTACAGCAATTTAATGGATGGAAAATGTAAAACCCTACCCAGCGGTCGTCCAAATACTGTAAAGCACCTGAAATGTGTAAGAAAAGAAATGGCAAAGGAATCGTTTTCTCCATTTTTCCGGTGAAAAAGTTTTCTCCTTTTTTGTTGTTTCATTGTATCGTCAGGTAATAACTTGAAGTAGCTATATGGGGAATGGTAGCTGTCATGCGGTGCTCTTGACAAATCATTAGTGACATTAAAACGAATGTCGTATGTGTGTGTGTGTGTGTTTTGTTGTTGCCATAATGTCAGTGAATTTATACCAATCACACAAGAAAGCAAATTATAGCACTTTATTTTATTGGGTTAAAACGTTTGAACGACGCGCGCTCATTTGAATGCGCGGATAGGTGCCACAAACAGATATATGTACATATAATATAGGTTGGGCGGGGGGGCAACAGGCACTTGGCTTTTATTGCACTTTGTCAGCCACATTCAACCACATACGCAATTATGGGGGACGACGACAACGATGACGACTGTGTGGTTTTCAACGGGGTGAGCTGATGTCAGTACGTTCGGTTTGGTTTGGCATAGTACGACACAAAAACCGTTATGCTTGTTGTTGTACAAACGTAGCTACGTACATATATTCAAAATCGATTATTGGTATCCATTTAATTTAGGAATGCATTTTTTTTTTCGCATAGTTTGTGCTGCGAGTGAGTGTGCTTTTCGTATATATGGCTTGTGTGATACCGCTAAAAGGATAAAATGGTTAAATATTATTGGCCAACATAAAGAGTAGGTGCTGATTGGAGGGCTGGCCTGACGTTATGGTAATAAATGCAAAAAAAAATTCACTAAATGCAGCGCTTTGGGGGAGGTTAACGGGTGCAGAGAAAAAAGTTTTTGATTTTTAATTGAGTTATGAATTTAAAATTTCGGCAAAGTGGTTGCGTCGGTAGGTATGTTGCCTAATTCGAGTGGGTTAAAAAGTTTTAAATGGGTTTTCGTTGGAAAAAAATAATAATAATAACGATGGTTTGTGTGTGTTTTTTTTTTCGTTTTAAGTGGCGCCCAACGTGGGGCTCCTGATGAAGTTGCAGTCACCGTTTATTAGGGTAGTCATTGAGCATTTTCAACCGCTAATCGAAAGTGCTGAGGTTAATTGTAGTGCAATGGTAAAAAAATGCACTTAATGGATTGGTTATAGTTGAATTTAAAAATTTAATTTTTAATTTTTTTTTTTTAATAAATAAAAGACTTAATGTTTTTATTTACAGATGAAATGAATCTGTCCACTCCACGGCTTAAATAAGATGAAGCGACCTTTTATTAAGATTATATTTATAATTGTATATTTGTTATTGGTTTCTTTTTTTTATAAAATAAAAAACAAACATCTGAGGCTTTTAAAAAGTATTTTTCGTTGAAATTCAAATATAAAAACTTCGTTCATGTTCAATATATACCGAACAACTAAGGAAAATGCTGAAGATCTAGCATGTAGGGTGATCAAATATTCCAGGTGTATATTCAGTTTCCAACGGGGTTTGCTATCTACGAGTATTCCCAGGTATTTAGTTGAGTATAAAAATGTTTTAAGCTCCATTTTTGTTGAACGAAGACGGAACTATCACCGGAATTTTAATTTTACTAATGTACTAGTTCCTAGTGGACTAGGCGATGGATGATTGTCCAGCAGAAAATTTTCAGAATATCATTGGGGAACAATTTTTTAGTTAGACTCGGTAATCTTCTAAGCTAAAATACTATTTTTGGTGTAAAAAACAGAGCAAGAATTTCCAGAGTCGCCGGCTTTTTTCCATAACCAAGATAAAAGTTTCTTTAAAAACCAAGGCTTTGAAGAAATCTGCTTACACTGCTTACACTTTATACTCAATTTACAGTTATTTACCTTTGCGTTAAGTTACGAAATAAATTTAATTTTCCAGTTTCTTCTACAAAAGATGGCAGGCATTTGTGTTTAGTAATTCAACATCCGATTTTCTTCCACTTAACTCAAGTCTTCTAAAATTCTCTATTTTGGGTTCGGTATTCTTCTCCATATATGTCTATGACCCTCCTAAATGTAATGTTAATTCCTCGATTGATATGTATGCAGATGACGTGCAGGTAAGAGCTTTCTGTTGGGTCTTATGGAAAATGCCGCCTGTGAATTCAATGAAGGTCTGGAAATGATTTTATGCTGGTGTCGTACTAATTACCACCGTTTAAGCCCGTCTAAGTTAAATTAAAAATTTAAATTATTAAATTAAATTAAATTAAATATTAAATTAAATTAATATTAAATTTTTTGACATTAGACTGGTTCTGGGCAGGGTTTATGGTCTTCGCCTGCGCCGAATTTAATAATATGAATTTCAGTCTTTAGAGCTTTGGATTACGCATATTTCAAGTCAAATTTTATATTCCTACGTTCTCTAAAGCTTAGAAATTTTAGTAAAATCTTTGCAAAACTAATTTTTTATTAAAACTTTAATTGACCAAGAGTTTCAAATCGATCTTTTAAAAGCGCATATAAAAACTATGCATGGATTCAGCGCTGCCGGAATGGTTCCTTTATGAGTTTTTGGCTTCTAAATATCTAAATGGCTCGCAAAATTTGGATTTATACAAAACAAATGTAATAAGTTAAGTTCATTTTAATACCTACTGACTAAAAATTGCCTTCAATCACAACTTGATAACAAATATTCGTTGCGTACATAATTTGCACTATTTCGAGTGTCATGACAGTTCATGATGGTTAAATTTCGATTGGGCAAAGGTTATGCAGTTTTTCTAAGAATAATTTGTTTGCGTCTGGCTAAGTCTGGATAAGTAAGTTGCTTAACGTTTTTTATTTCTTCGTAAAGCGTCATTTAGGCTAATGAGAAAAACGAAGGAAACTGCGCAGACAGAAATGATACCATCGCCGGCACTGTCCTCACAATCCAAGAAAAAAATCAACAAAACGACCTAAGAAGATCCGAAACCAACATCTTCATGGGTTAATCCATAAACCAAATAATTCAAACTTTTTCGGTTGCTCCTCTTTGACTAAAATGGCTCCCCAAAATCTTCAAATAGGCTCCTCTTTGTAATTGAAAAACGACAGCCCTGCATGGATTTTCCTGATTGAGTCGAATCACTCGATTAAGTTTGTGCGGCTACTCGAGCGTTAAGGTTATGTGTGTCCGTCTATCCAATCCACTCTATCCAAAGTTATAGGCCATACAAACTCTGTTGATAGAAAGCCTCCTAAAAAAACGATAAGTTATAATGTGTGATCCAAGTAGAGATACTGTTTTCAATAGCCTTTTTTGACAGATCACATGTGAGTCGTGTCATGCTGTCATGTTATTTTTGTTTAGTATTGTTTGGCATTTCATAATGGAAAGACTTACGCGTGAACAACGTTTACAAATTGTTCAACTTTATTATGAAAATTCACGTTCTGTGAGGAATGTGTTTCGTGCACTTCGCTCAACTTATAGTCAACATAATCGGCCTACTGAGCGTACTATTCGCAACACCATCACCCATTTTGAGACCCAGCATTCATTATTGGATAATATTCGACCGAATAGAGTGTACACGAAGACCGTAGAGAGTCGATTCGGCGCCGTTCGCAGCAACTCGGACTGACGTATGGAACGACTTGGCGCATTTTACGTCAAGATCTTAAATTGAAAGCGTACAAAATACAGCTTGTGCAACAACTGAAGCCGCTCGACCTTCCCAAGCGACATCGCTTCGCTCTATGGGCTCTTAAAAAGTTCCAAGAAGATCCGACGTTTTCGAGGCAAATTTTGTTTAGCGATGAGGCCCATTTCTGGCTCAATGGGTATGTAAACAAACAAAATTGCCGCATTTGGGACGAAGAGCAACCTGAAGAGATTGAAGAACTGCCACTTCATCCAGAAAAAACAACGGTTTGGTGTGGTTTGTGGGCCGGTGGAATCATCGGTCCATATTTCTTTAAAAATTATGCCGGTGCGAACGTAACCGTCAATGGCGACCGTTATCGTGCCATGATAACCGACTATTTTATGCCTGAAATTGAAGCTCCTGATCTCGGCGACATTTGGTTTCAGCAAGACGGCGCCACTTCCCACACATCGCATCAATCAATGGACTTATTGAGAGAACATTTCGGTGAGCACATAATTTCACATTTTGGGCCGGTCGATTGGCCACCAAGATCGTGTGATATCACACCGTTAGACTTTTTCCTGTGGGGATATGTAAAGTCAAAAGCTTATGCCGACAAACCCGCTTCGATTCAGGCCTTGGAGGAAAACATCGCGCGTAGCAACGGCCAACATTTGATAGACATAATCTTCAAATAATAAATGCCAAAGAATGTTCTTTCAAATGATAATAAACATTCTCCATTAAATTTGAATTTTCTGTATTTTTTTCTTTAAAAAAGTAGGGAACCTCGAAATGGATCACCCCTTATTACAAAAGAGTAAGCGAACAGAAGTTCTTTAACTTCAAAATTTTTTTTCGCTATGACAATAAACAAACACTTAATATTGCGAGTGGGTATCTCACGAATGTGTGAAGGCAGGCGAAGCAAGACGAGCACGGGCCAGCTAGTATTTCTATTTGCGGAACTAAAGCTTCTGAAAAACCCACCTTAAAATTTAATAGAACTTCCAACTTACCCAAACAAAATTATTCAACCTTCATGCTTAAACATACCTACTTCGTCGGAATGTGTCGGAATAGCAGCGACATTTAAGAAGTCCAAGTCCTGATAACACTTTGCCAAATTAAATGCGTACTAAACAAAAAAAGTTGATACACATTATTACCCAACAAATCAATTAAAGATAATTGCCAGTACCAAACATTCGCCCAAATATGCGGTAATTGATATTTTTCACTCAACCATGAAATGCTGCTCGCGACCGCTTTCAAGCGTAAAAAAAACACCATTAAACAATTACTGGCATAACTGCCATCAAATTAATATCCCATAAAATCACTTTTGCATGAAAATAAATTCAACCAGTATGCCTACACTATATAGTGTCAGTGTAATTAGAAAATATCAATAAACTACCTAATTATACGTTCTCATTTCCTCCAAACTAACTAACTTAACCCTTAATTACTTGCAGAGGCACCAACAGCAAAAAAAAAAAATTAATAAAATATGCCCTAACTACAGCAAATTGTCAAATAGAGAGAGAAAGAGAGACAAACAGATTTTTGCATGGCCATTAATTTTTAATTAAAAAACTTGAAAATCACTTCAGGCCAGATAGTGTATACATATTCCACACGATCCGCCCTTACAAACCGAGGGATGCGGAAGTTCGGTGTTGAGCTTGTAAAGGTATCAATATTGAGGAAAGACATGTTGTAAAACATCCTGTAGCACTCTGCCTCAAGCTGATAGGTCAGAGATATCAGAGTAACAATTAATTTTATCAAAATTGACCAACCTGCCAGTGGCACTTCGCAGTCGGATTTGCTATAATGTTTCGAAACTTCATTAACAGCTATGCAACTTCATGTTAACTGTTTGTAAAAATTGCGCCCAACTGGACTCCTCCTATCAACCTATCATGTGAATCTTGCTGTATTTTCATCGCGCTAGCCACTTTCACAACATGCATGTCACATACTAGGTATGTAGATATCCTTCGACGAATAATTTACATTCTCGTGAATTCATCAGCATGGAATAGCTATAGCAGTGCTGCCAGCCAACACACCGAGGACAAACATCACCATCACTCAATGTGTTGTTTTAGTCATAAAATTTATAAAAAAAAACACGCAGAAAACACAACGAAAAATAAATGAATGCGCGTCCATATATGGAAAAAATAAGCAAACTAATTTTCCACCCCCTCACCGCACACACACACACACATAAACACGAACTTTCCAATTACATGTCTCATTAGTCATTATCATCATCATCATCTTCCTGGATAAAAAAAAAAAAAAAACAGAAACAGAAACAACAACAGCGACAAAGAAAGGACAAAAATGACGTCGACGACTATGACAAACAGAAAACAAAAAAAAACCCAGAGAAACAACATCCAAGAGTACTTATAGAATCCATGGATTTTCATTTCCCAGTCATGTTGTCGCCTCATCCTTATTGTTGGCGACAACACGCTGATACCACATGGAATGGAACGAAAAAGACGTATACGTAAACGTGAAACGCACACACACACACACACACACACAGACACAAACTGCTGAAGCACATAATAAACGGTCTTATTTCGAGCTTATTCTGAGAAAGGAACAGGGTGTGGAACACCAACGCAACAATATACCATTAACCACGACACAACGATACCAACCCTCAAATCAGTACAAGCATCATTTGGAATCTTGGCTACAGATTTCAAGCGACCAATTCCTTTATGTGTTTAATGTGCTTTCACGACAAAAGAAGGTATCCTAACGATGACAAAAAGGGTTCTACAAGAGGTATGTGGCGGCGGCGGCGGCGGTGGCATGGCACTTGGATTAAACCAAAGCCAGTGACAGTTTACTCTCCTTCGACGCAAAAGAGACGACAAATTTATTACAAGGATATTGTAAACCTCCTACGCGAATACATACAATGAGCGTTTATTCAGTATCTGGACTTTTGAAATTATGGAATTAGGTACCTACACCCTAGGATATCAACGGGAATCTGAAAACTTTGTTTCAAATCGTTTGCAAGCTTTTACATCTCATCAGCGTAAGTACAAATCAAAATGTTTAACTCAAACCGCCGTAACTACCATTTCAGGCAACGAAAAATGAAAAATAACATTTTTGGCTGTTCTGGGACGTGTCATTGTGGGTCTTAATTACGAGCTTGAAGAAGGTTTGACATGAAATGTCATATTAAATCATTCGTAAAGCCACTTTTAAGTTAATTCTAAGTCTCATTCCGTTAAAAATATGTTAACTCCAGGAGGAATACAAACAGGCCTAAGTCCAGCTTACAACCCTTTTGGGTGCGAAGTTATATTTTTTTTAATAAATACGAATTGAATGCAAATTTGTGAAGCATTTTTTAGTCTTGGATATTTGTCTGACTTTCGAATTTAAGCCATTAACCAGTAACCACTTAGCCATTGCCCTAAACACACCACATACCATGGCATGATATAAAAATAGAGCTCTGCTTCCGCGAAAACTTTAGGGCCTTTGGCACGACTCTTTTCTGCCCTGAAAGTATGATATACTTAACCGTTTCCATAGTATGATTAAAGCCAGACTTTGGTACGACTGAACATCACTGTTTAACGGAAAATTTTATCTACCTTAAGACACATATGTTTAAGGATTATAAGTCCATGGCTTCTTTAGAGCTTCGGTAAAGCTTTTAGCAATAGCAAACTCTTTACCTTAATCTTAACTTAGAAAAGACGTTTATCACCTTTAAAACACTTGACAAAGAGTATGGGAGTATAATGGGAACTTTATGAAAGACTTCAAAACCTTGGTTCGGTTTTAAGGATATGAACTCGGCCTTAAGAAGATCCACACAATTATTTGCAAGGCGTTTAGCGATGCAGAATACTAGAAAAATTGCCAAATTTATTGATTTTAACTAAGTAACGGGCCTGATATGAATATAACAGAAGCTTCAGCCTTCAAAGAGCTTCCATATCATGCCTCAAAGAGTCCACATTAGAACACTCTTTGAGTAGTATAGAAGTGGAAGTCTTTTACTTTTACAAATTATATTACTCAAGTCTTTTTTAAGAAAGCTATTAAGAGGCTTTAAAGAACAAGCAGATTTTTTATGGCAACCTTTTGGAAATATAAGACAATCATCTATTACACCTTATCGAAACTGATATGATATTACCTCAAGGATTACGATATATGCAGAGCGAGCCATATCGAGTACACGCTCCACTTAAGTTAACCCTTTTTTCTGATCAGAGGAGATTTGTGAGGGCGAATGGAGTACGAAAGGAGGGTTAAAGAACATTAAGTAATAATGAAGGACGAAAGAAATCTCAAAGACGCTAATCACCCTTTCCAACACATCACAATGTCTTCATGAGGATCAAAGTGTGGCAAAGTACAGATTGCTTCATTTTACCAAATTGCAACCCAACTTCATCTATCTTGTCATAATGTAGGCCAATGTTATGAAAGCGTAATTTTCTGCTGGGCAGCTCTTGTTCGCCGCTTCGTTCCGTTCCACTCTAACGTGTTCAGATACCCAATAACAGCGAAAATATCGACGCAAATGATTTCAGCGTCTTTCGAAGCGCCTTAACCACGAAGATCTAAGCTTGACAAACACTGCACTATTATGCTCTTCGTTGTGTTATGTAGAGCGAATTAATTTGACTAACGCTTAAAAGGCCGCCCGCTTTGGTGGTGGGAAGCTCCTAGGTCTGAGACGACAATAAAGACCAAAGCTCAGTTTAAATTTCCGTGCCATCGCGGATGCCAGAGCATTTGTCAAAAAAAACGGAAGCGGTGTACCCACACACGAACTTCAAGGGTCGAAAGCCGGTTAACCTTCTAAGAAGACACCTGCTTCCATTCCTGGTTCAATTCACATTCTATACCTCCGCCTTTTAGTCATCTGGTATATAGCCTAGCCAAAAAGGGTTATACCCTTCATTAGTACCGGGATTAATCCAATCCTGTCTATAAAATTTACAGCTTGTAAGTTTTCGTTCTATTGCCCAAAAGAGAACAAAGCTTACAAAATTTGTTCTCTCGAAACATACATAAGTCGTAAGCCAGCGTCTTTCATGAGGCTTAGGAAGATTTTAGACCTTTCTTTATTCGTTCCTCTGTTATATGTTTCCAATTTAAATTAATGTAATTGAAATTCGCTCATGACATTTGAGGATTGAAGCCAATCTCCAACCCAATTTAAAACCCTTCCGAACGATTATTAAACCTCAGTCAAAGTGTAATTATGCTTTACAAGATCACTCCAGATTAGAACCGATTGGCAATATAACTACAGGACCCTCACATTATAACCCTTTTGCATAGCAGCAAAATACAATTACTCTTCTGTTCGAACACACCCTCCCCCCTGGCCAGCGTTTATCCAGACGTAGACGAAACGAATCTGGATGTTTTTCTTCATTCTCATCTGCAAACACACACATAATCACATTGAGTAAACAATCGCATCAGAGGAGAATATCTAAATGCCACAGGCATTGAAATATTTCCGATAGATGTTATCGTTTGATTCTCTTTCCTTTTTTGTGTGTGGTGCGCTAGTGGTTGGTTGCCTCTCCATCTCCACATTTTATGTGACATGCAAAAGAAATTTTCATTTTTGCTTTTGCTTGCGAGCTTTATCAAAAGCGGCAACACAAACTACAGTGTCCAGGATATTGCAAGCAAAAAATAACAAACAACAAAAAAAACGATGGACGACGACAAAAACATCCTTTCAAGAGGAAACAAATTATCTACGAGTACATTTCAAAGAACCCGACTGAACGCGCGCTGGTTTCTCTGTCACTGTCACAGCAGGACACCCACTTCGACACAGCTGGCAAATTCCACCACCCAACTCTCTAATTCCAACCAGCTAGCTTTCTAAGGAAATTCGATCAAAATGAGAGCCAAAGAGAAGCAACAACAAAAAAAAGCAGAACTCCTCCACTTTCATGTGTGTAGTGTGTTGCACAAGCAAAATTTATTTTTACATAATTAGCTCAAAGTGACGCCTGACGCACGCGTATCGCTACCACCCTTGACTAAGAGCGACGGGCGAATGAATGAACAAATGAGAGCTAAAATTGACTAAGGGTTGATGGAAAAATGTCTACAAAAAAACAAAAAACAACCGAAAGAGAACTTTTCTCTGCTGTTGCTTCGTGGCCTTTCCTATTCGAACGATTTTCTTCTTCGGTCCCTTTTCTTGGTGCGGTTAATACACAAATATGGGGTGGTGTCAGGGGGTGATGATGGTACGATTCCTTGGATTTGCACACATGTGAAAAAGAGTTGCGCTTTGAAAAGCGAGGGGTCTAGCTGGATGATGGTGAAAATCCATCGACGGTAGGCAATGGAATTGAGATGTCGATTTAACCTCAGAGATTGTCGAAGGAGTGGGCGTATGAGGGCGGTCTTCTTGGAGGACGAAGTGCAACCACTATGCTGAAATCTTTGAAGCAACGTAGAGAGGAGAGGATTTTAATGTCCTTTAAACCGCACACAATTGGGTTGCGGAGGTTTCATGTGGGTAGAATAGTTCACAGAGTTGATCACCATCTTTGACTTGAGTTTAATTTAAATTTAAGACGGGCAATGATAGATGGAGTGCGCTTAAACAGAGGAAGCATTCGTTTGCTTGGCGTTGAAATAAGAGTGTGCCTACGTGTCATCGGTTTTTCACTGCTGCAATTGTTTGAAAGTTTTATAAAGGGAATAAAAGTCGACAGAGAATTTCTTCGTTTCGTGTTAGATAGATTGGGTTAGCTCACAAATCTTTGAATTTATACAAACTTCTGGCTGAAAACGGAAACATTTAAAGCAAAACTCCATTAAAGGCCTACGAGACAACTAACTAATCGTTCGTTTTCAAAAAAATTTGTTAAAATCGTCCTTGACGTATACGGTTTCTTCGCCTCAATATTCACAAAGAAACATGACGGTCACCAGGTGAGCAAACCGTTAATCAGATTGATCGTGTTGCAATCGGCGTAAGGTACTCCTCTGATATTTCAGTCATCTAGAACACTCCGAGCGACAAAGAGAGATGCTGCTCCAGGAATACTGTTTCTACCAAAAGGTGAAATAAAAGTGTCAGTGTAACAAGCCATGAACAGAGTATATGAGTATACTGAAAACAAACATTTCTGCAGACTGCTAAGACAACACAAATTCGGCCAGGCAGAGCGAACCATTCAACATTGGCTATGCAAGTCCACCCGACCAATATGATGTGAAGATAGCAATATCTAAACTGAAGTCCGACAAGGCAGCTGGGCTGGGCGGTCCAACTGCCAAACAATTTATGGCAGCAGGAGATAACAAGCAGGTAGCAAGCATACAATAAGTTCAAGGATTTGCTCAGATGAATGTAACCTCACCATCATTTGCCCGGTTCACAGGAGAAGAGACTTCCTTAGCTGCGTCAACTATCGAGATATTAGTCTCCAAAATATAGCATATACGATTTTGTCTGTCAACGATCTGATTGGACCCTATCACTGCGGTTTTAGGCCCGGTAAGTCCAGAATTTACCAAATATTACGCATTCTAAAGCCGCAAAACTGCATCTAAAGCCATTTCTAGTCTTGGCATCCCTTTAAAAAATCATCCGTTTGTGAAGGATCAGAAGCCGCAAAATGGTCAAGCAGAAAACGGGAGCATAACAAATGGCAACAAAAAAGGGAAACCCAATATCGGCAAATCGGCCAGTATGACACTATCGAGAGCTATTTAAAACTTTGTGGCAGTTAGGGACTTTGTCTACTCTGAAATTCTCATCTAAAAAAATCAAACTCTTCAAAAATCAAACAAGGAATATCGTTTGCCGATTGCTGTTTCTGTGTTTTTCTGAATCCGAAGATTGGACCTTTTCTCAAGGGGTTCAAGATATCCCTGATCGCCCAATTTTGTCCTCGTTCATTTACAGTTTGTTAAAATTGATTTTCGTCCACCGACATTTATGTGCGCTGTAACCCGGTGAATGATGAAACAAATTAGAGCTCATTTCTGCGACTTGAATCGCAGCCGTTTCGTTAAATATTTTAAGTCCGTATTGACACTATGGACACAGGGCTTATGTCATAAGGCTTCCATCCACAAAATTCCCGCTGCAAATGCAAGCAAGTCATGCATATTTACAAGATAATTAGCTATATAAATTCTTAAAATTTGAATTTATTCGAACCACTTGAATCCGGATGACTTGCTAATTGCACTGGAACTCTGAAAAAAAGTTATTCTTCTCATAGTTCAAGAAGATATTGCAAGCTTTGTTAATATTTGAATGGGAATTTTATAAATTTATTAACAAGCCATATTGTTTGATGCAGGACCAGCGAAATGTTCATAAAGTGTCGTTAAAATGCATCGAGTTCAGCTTCTGTCAACTGTCAAATGTTTTTGAATGTGCAAACGACGGAGCGAATTTAGCCAATATGTCCAGAGGATAATGATGCCTATCACTTCTTAGTCTTAGTCTTTTTATCTCTTTCACGCAAACCGAGTGAGACTGCAGACGGATGAGCTTGTAAGAATAGGAGGGCTGCACAATGGTGGTGAGTTTGCTGACATAAGACCTCCCCTCTGCATAACAAAGGCTTCGATTGAGGAAATAACCCTAAGGACTACCAACCTAAGGTGGTCAAGTCTTGGGGGACACACGGTGTCTATGGCCACTTTTGGACTGTAAGAGTTCCAGGAAGTTTATAAAACTTAGCAAGGATAAGATAAGAATTCTGACAGGTCATTGCCTCTTGCGAAAATATGCCAAGAGGCTTGGATTGTCAGATACAGACATCTGCAGATTCGGTGGTGACCTGCAGGCTGTTGCGGATACAACGCACATATTGTGTGAATGCAAGGTAATCTCACGTAGTCGTAGGAAATTCTTAGAGATATACTTCTTCGAAGCTTTGGATAAATAAGGTACAAACTTTAAAGTCCTTATTGGCTTTTGTAGGGCAATTGGTTGCTTCTAAAGGGAATGTGTTTCAGTTCTTTGTCTACCGTTTAAACTAATCATCCCAGTGATCACGATGGGCCCACTTTTGTGTGATGACATTTGCATCACACCACTGTCTTAACCTAAACTAACTATCTCTTTCACGCTAAAATAAAATGATTCTTAAGGGAAGCTTATTATTGTTTTATCATGAAGTTTTATCTTCACGGTGGCTTGTGAAACTTACTATGATGAAGAAATGCGAATTATCAACTCAGATAACTTTGACAGATCTCAACCTTCATCACTTCTATGCGGTCTGAAATTTAATTGTAGCATTTCTGTTGAATTTTAAAATTCAAATTCCTCTCCAGACGTGTTAGTTTATTGTTAAATTAGTTATTTAAGCCAATTAAGCCATTGATGAGCTCGATGACACTTTTGCCTTATCTGAGCAAAACTTTAAGAGTCTGTACGATTGCATTTCTGCTGTTGACAGCACTACTAGTCCTCCTCCACTCACCAACTTTACGGATGTAGTCTTCATTTGACTTTAAGTTTTGGGTACAAATAGAAGGGTTAAATTAATGAAGGCTAATCCGTTTGAAAAAAGATCTTTCTAAGCTTTCGAGCTCGTCTCGCCGTTGATAACTGCTAATATCGATTTCGTAGCAAAAATAGCTATTAATGGTGGCATTAAAAATTCTGTTTTAGCTACAAAAAAGCTTTCCTTGATGTCAAGTCTTGTGTTACAGTTGTATAGAACTCCCAAGTACTTGAACTTAATTCGTGCACCATTCAGTGACCAAACATATTCTCTACCTCCACGATTTTGCGCTCTGAAGAAACGAATTTTTGATTTAGCTCTGTTAATTTTTAGATCCCAAATTGCGCAATATTTCGTTAAGTTATTAATATGCAGCTGTAGGGAATAGGGATTGTCAGAAAGGATAACAAGATCATCCGTATAAAGCAATACTGTCAGATCTGTATCTCCGAACTTTATGCCACCTGGCTTTCTGTCGTACACGTCTTCAATGAAAAGAGATAAGATTAAGGGACTCAGAGCACACCCTTGTGGAACACCAGATTCTGTAGGGAAAGTGAATGATCTTATTTTACGTATTTTCAAGAATTTGCTCGTTAATCCTGATCGTATTTGTTGACAGGCCTAACGCTACGATGTCAAAAGCAGCTCTCAATTTAAAAAAATACATAGGTACACAGCCGTCAAATTGGTTTGGCAACTGCAAAGGACGCAATTTCGTTCGATCCAAGTCAGTAGCCTATGGTAAATAAATTGAGTGATCAGTTTTTTTTTAGCGAGCTTAACATTGAGATTCCTCTATAATTTTGTGGACACCGTTTTTGAATATTGCTCTTAAGTTTTTTAAACAATCTGGGAATGCTTAATCACGAAAAATTATGTTGTAAAGCTCAAAACTGAGCTCTGACCGAATGGCCTTGAGGCCATTATTTTCCACCTTTTTTAGAGCTACCTATATTTCTGAGTGATGGCAAAAGAAATCAGCTTCTGATTCGGTTCTGGTCATTAGAGATCTCGAAAGCGATTTCGAAGCAACTCTACACTTATTGAATACAACATTTTTTTTTACCACTCTCCCAATACACGGAGATTGCGCTAGAAATCTCTAGAGTTTCTGCACAGTGACAAAGTAGACGCTGACTTTTCGAGATAACTGTTTGCTTCTAGAGACAAGGACTTAAGGAATGTGAACGAAACAATCTTTATCATACCACTTCGATGAAAAGAGGACTTAATTGGAGTTTTACATCCCCTTAGCAGCCTTCCGCATCACACAAAAGACTAAGTACGTCGTGATCTCAATGGTAGATGTTTGAGGATTTGGGAGATTGACAGCATCGTCGTTCAGTTTATTTCTATATAGCCCAGCCGTTCACACAGTCCTGCTTACCTAACCTAACCTAACACTCTATATTTTCGGTTTATTTTATGGACATCTATACTTAAACTCTCTGTCCAGCAAGACAGAATAATGAACACAACAAAAAAAATCCCTTTTCAGGACAGGTACAGATGTTAAAATTACGAAATAGTTATCTCGTTGCATAATATTGTTGAACAGTAAAATGTTTCCATAAAAACTTCAAGCAAACAATGAAATAAAGTTTTTGTTCGTTATAAAATTTCAAACAAAGAGGCATTGTGGTAGATATAATAACTTCAATGTTTCATTTATGCAGAGTAGTCATAGTCCTTAGTGGTTTTGTTTAAGCACTCATCAAACTGCCTTTATAGTTAGTTTCCTTTCCCACATGCCCAAGTCAAAATATTCTTCCGGTATAGTTCAGTTTAGTAGCATCTTAAAAAAGTTTTACCGCACATACAAGTGGCCTTAGCAAAAGGCAAGCAAACACAATATCCAGACTACTAACTTCCTCAACTATATAAGTTGTACATGAAAACTGTTTTTTTTTTTACCATAAAAGCGGCTTTAGTATCCTTAAATTTGTTAGCTGAATAGCAATCTTTTGCCTCATTAATTCCTTCATTGATTCGCCCGCCTGAGCGCCTGCATAACCAACCACCCAGCACCCATGTGCACCCGGACAGCATACGTGCAGTTTATTGCTTCGGCCTCCAATATTTTATTTGGCAGAATATAATAAATAATTTATTGCGCCATTCGCCACATACATTGCCTGGCCTATGACGCCGTTGGTTATTCATAGCCAATAGGAACACCCACACCAGGACGACTGACGACGTTCGGAAGCACCCACAAATATCAAGATTCTAATGGCATCCTATTGTAAGCGCATAAATCCTTATCACTCAATTTCTATCTGAATTAAATGACCAATTCCAGCGATAAAGTTACTCCAAGGATGGGTTTGGCTGTAGCGAGTATGCCTACAATATACATATATGGGAATCTATTCGAGTATGTAGCCCATTCAATCACGATGTTGTCGTCATTGACCAGTCCGGACTCCAAGGACTACCCAGAAGATCATAATTATGATAACGAAATTAGAGTAGAGAAATAAGAGAGCTGGACGACGATGCGAACTTGAGTATGAAGGGAAAGAAGGAAAATTGTTATTAACCTGCGGAAATTCTCAAGAGAAATTACTTTAAATTATAGCTATATTTGAAGCACACACATGCAGATGCCGGCGCATTAGTAAAACATATTATAAATATCCTTCCGCATAGACATCAACATCATTGTTCCCGTTTCGTATTCGGCACGGACGGGTGGGGGAAAGCAACAACAAAATCCGAATCAGAACACACTCAAAATTAAGGAAACGACATGGCACACATATGTCAAATCTATAAATTTTATAGAAAGAACATGAGAAGACAAAAAAGAAAAAGACGAAGAAGGAGAAGCCCATATTCCGACATTTGATGTCGACGACGACGACACACAGCCAAAAGCACATCGTTTAAATCCTAAGGACTTTTATCATGCAATTTTGAGCAACAAAGTTGTGTTTGCTTGTACTCGGCGTGTTGTAGTTGTTCAAGCACACACAAGGAGCAACCAACAGCAAAACCTGGCAAAACATGAGAATGCCAACGTTTCCAATATCTGAATATCTGTGTGCGGATTGGAAATCGGAATGGCTGCGGCTGTGGAATTTGAGCGCAACCCAATCCTTGAATCCACCAGCACTACCACTACCATCGCCACACATTCTTGGTTGTCTATTGCGAAATGATTGATCAAATAACAATAATCATGGCAATATATGTATGTACGGCGGCATAGCGTGGCTGGGCTAGGACGATTGTTCGTGTATCGGTTTCATTATTTATTGAATGCCACTAATCGCGGTTGGAGATTACGCATTCAAATGATTTTAGTTTCACGATACAAGGAACAAGCAATAAATTATATTATTTATATGGAATACCGGCCTGCCATATCAATATGGATGGAGTAAGGACTTTACCTGAAAAGGTGAAATGCTGCTTGTTGCCCATTCAACATACTCGTATGTATTTATATTTAATTTGTTTTCACTTGAAAAGGTTATGCCGCAATTGATGTGGCACAATCGAAAGGTGAAGTTATTTTGAGTATACAGTCGAATCCTTGAAAGTCGAATTTTTATCTAACACTATTTTTTTTTAGTCAGAATACATAGATTGTCTGAAGCTCTTCAAACGCCTTGCTTTAGCTAGAAAGTTATAGCTTTAACTTCATATTGAGAGTTTTTTCATGAATTTTACTTTCTCCTTTAACTTATTTTGCACGCATTCAACAGTGTTGATGATTTTAGGGCCTGAACGTCAAAGCCTTGACCTGAACTTTGATCCGAACCACCGATAAGTATGAGTTATTCAATTAGAAACCAAAAAAGTAGAGTGGACGACTTCACGGATTAAGCTATCGGGATCCCTTCAAAACTATTTCAGCTATGTTGCGTGACTCTAGAAAACACGCGTTTGCAGCAGCTCATCTCAACTATTCAAAATAAACACCGAATTTTAGCAGGAAGATGCGTTATTATGTCTTTAATCTTGTTCTGCAACAGATAGTGCCTAGGGCAGGCGTAAACTTAAGGAAAAAACTGGAGAAAATATTTATATCAAATTAAGGTCTTGCCAAATTCTGCACTGAGCGCTCCGAAACTCCAGATCACATACTGCACTCACCCAAAAAACGTGTTAATATTTGGGAAATACCAGAGATAAGTATATACCAACCATGGATGCACTACTCATTCTTTGATTCATAAAAGAAACTGGCCTGGATGATGAGCTCTGAGTGGGATAAAGTCAGAGCTTAGGTGCTCAACTCCGCAAACTCAATGGAATTGGAGGAGATTACACGAAGAATTACTTACTATAGGAAGCCGCTGTTACTTTGGTTTAGCAAAATAAATGGGTCAAAGCTTGTAACTTCAAAGACAAAGTGGGCTAACTTTAATACCCTGAATCTACACCTACATTTGGCTCGATCACATTGAGCAAATGGACAACAATACACCAGCCAAGAGGATTGTCGAATCGCAAGCAATCGCAATCGCGAACGTCAAATGCTTGATAGGTAGCTGTGTCTCAGCCAGATACTTTTTAATAGTCGGGAGCCCATTTAATAAATAAGTATTTGAATTTAAGTCCATCATTGATGTTTGTTTTTGTCTAGGAGGCCTGCAGATATTTTTTGAGGTCGAACCGGCGAACCCCACAGGCGGACCAGTAGGAATGCAGTGAAGCGGGAGAGTTATGATTCCTATAATCCTGATCATAATCTCCGTCGTTAAATGGAGAGAAGAATACCGAGACTCGGTTTGCTGTTTCTTCACTGTCCCACTCCTGCAAATACCGATCAGGACGCATTGAGTTACATGTGTTTCATATACCGATTGAAATGTTACCGCACCAACAAACGTGGGGGCGGCTTGAGGCCTAAGGTATCCATATTCGGTATAAATAGTTCTCTCGTCTTCTAATTTGTCGGTATATTTTGTCTAATATATATCTTCGTACACAGAATGGATGGAAAAACTAGGCTTAAGGTTAACGTCTAATATTTATTTATTTCATGTTGGACAGCGAATGAAAACTTTAAGGTGGTTAAGGTACGGGATTTGAACAAGCGATCCCTCACTTAGTGGTCCAAGCCTTGAAAATCGATTGCTTGATTGGTGACCACTCCATTACTGGGAACAATAATTCGGGCAACTTCATTGAGTAAGCTAAGTGCATGCTGTATAATTGGAAAAATCTTGCCTGTAACATAAGTAAATATGAAACTTCATTATTTGTACTCTTACAACATTACATTATAACATTCCAAGAAAATCTTCCCGATTTAAGCAAAGAGCAATATGAAAAGATAATACGTAGATATACGGACAACGGAAGGGTTTTAACATGTGATATGGTCGATTGCTGCTGGAGTTTACAGAGAGAACGAACCAAAACCGCACATTCCACAAAAAAAGAGTGAACATTTGTATACATAAAACATTTTTTTTCGCTTTCCATGAAAATGTTCGAAGAAAACTGCATTTAAGTAAAAAAAACGCCCACAAAAGTAGGCGTGGCAAAAAACTTTATATGACAAACTTATGAAGGAGAGCAGTGCCTACATATCTTGTGAAGGTTGTCTCTCTAACTTTAGCTTTAAAACGGTTTTTTTCTAAATTGTGGGCGTTGCAGTGGGCGTATTCAAAAAATGTTTACACTTAACCATTTTGGAGCCCTAGGGAATATGTGGTCCAAATTTCAGCTAAAAATTGCTGACGGACGGACGGACGGACATTGCTAGATAGTCTTAGGATTTGGTCCTGATCATAAATATATATACTTTTATAGGTCTACGACGAATATTAAGGTGTGTTACAAACTATGTGTCAAAATTAATATACCCTTAGGATAGGGTATAAAAACCCGAGCTAGAACAAAACTATTACTTTTTTGTAATCAGTGTCAAATCTTTTACCAGTCTTCATATTTCAGGAAGAGCGCTGTCAACAGCTTGCACACGTTTACAACTTTTAATTGTAGTTTGGACATAAATATTTATAGAAAACTTTTGACCACTTTAAATCTTATCAAATCTGAGAAGATACATTTCCAAATTCAGAGTCTCTGCTTTTTTAATATGCGTGTTTGGGTGAGAACTATGTCAAGCAAAGTAAAATATTCTCGCCCTATTTATAGGTTAAATATTCTATGTGGTTCATATCTCTATAAACGTAAAATTCGACACTGCTGCAAGTATTTTGTGGGCGCGGATAGCAAGCATTCGACGAGGATACATGACGAGAGTTATGCGAAAGGAAATCACAGCTACAATCTTATAAAAGGGTAGAGACTGGACAATTGATCAACGTATAAATCAGAAATTTAAACAAACCTTAATTCCAGTTTCCTAGAAGAAACTAGACTAAAACCTCCAAAGTAGGTTAGCTTGATTTGAGCTTAAAGGTAAGTTTCATAGTTTGTTTTTTTTTTTGAGTATTTATTTAGTGGTGAGAGTGTATTTTTTAAGTGTTTTCAGAAAAAGACCTCACACATGTTTTTTGCTTCAGGGCGCCTGGGGATAAGCTGCGCCACTGCTCTCTAACGACTTTAAGGACTTAAATTGCAGAAGCCGCGCCTATTTTAATTTCCACAAATGCATTGTCATTAAGGACTTGTACTTTAGCATGCACATTTGTCTAATAAAAATTCGAAATAAAATTCTTCATGACAACGTAATAAATGTCAACTAGCTAATAGGTATAGAAAACGTCATTCTTCAAAACGTGACTTACGCCACCATGACTTTACCCGCTCCACATCTGCCTAGGGCTCGTACGATTAGTTCAGTGACATAATTTTCATGTCGACAAACGCCCATTGTTCAAAGCAGTCAAGCTATCAAAATCCATTGATGCTTAAAGTTAAATAGAAACCGTCGAAATTGTTGTCGAAGGGCACTGATGTATAAAATCCTCTAACCCAAATAAAACAAACTCTCTCTCTCTCTCAATACACCCATCAATCAACGATAAAAATAAGTCTAACCTGTCAGCCTTTTTTTTTTTGTCTTGTTTGACAGCCAACTTCAAAATTGTTTCGTCGTCGCAAAACTTGTAACACTCCCTCCTCGTGCAAACATGTTAACACGAATCTAACCCAATCAACTATGAGCAGTGAGAGAAAAAAAAAAGAACCCAATTGCCTCTACCTCAATTCAGTTCCCAACATAAACAGACCAATCATTAGGCAAACATAAAACAAAAAAACAATGTCAATATTCCTCCCAACAACAGGAAAAAAAATTGTCACAAATTACCATCTCCATTCAGCATAGGACCGCTAAATCAACGCTGGTGATAGGTACACAAATAGAAAACAGTGTCGATACCATCTCCCCAAAAGTCGCGGTGGTGGTGGTGATGGTGGTGGCTGGTGGGCTGCATAGGAGCCGCCGCATTCACAGCGCCACAAAGTCAATCTGTCAAAAAAAAAAAAAAAAAAAAAATCTGTTTGTCAAGTGACAAGAAGAAAAGTTTGCTCTCCTCTTGATGGCGACACAAAAAAGAAGGATTTCACTTCGTTGAACATGATGTGTTGACGCTCGTCCTGATGACGTTAACATCACGGCCCTGATTCAATACGGAAAATAACCAAAAAGTAAACGCATCGACGAACCAAAATTCTATTTACAACACAAATTTTTGCGCACTGAGATTTGTTACACACAGGAGCAAACCTGGTGGTGAGTCGAGTTTGAATTTGAGTCGTCCCCTCAAAAGTAACACACAAATCAGGACCACTTTGATGCCGTTTTTTAGGGCGTGAAAACCTCCCAAAGTTATATAACAAAAAAACGAAAACGAAAACACACAATAAAATGTACCTATATACATTTTTCCAAAAAAAAAAAAAAACAGAATCAGATTAGGTAGGTAAGTAATTTTTAATTAAAAAAGAAAGGAAAAAAAAAACAATCAACGTACCTTGCTGCTTTTCAACACAAAAAGGATCCCGTGCAAGTGGAAAACTTCACGAACACTTTTCAATTCCTGCTGCGAAAAGCTTAATCCTTTGCATAATCGTTTTCTTGTGTTTTTTTTTTTTATTATTTTTTTTTTATATATTTTTCTCGCGCAAATGTATTTGTTAGCAAAATTCTATTGTGTTCTTGTTATGATTTTCACTTTGAGCAAACATTTGAACTTAGACGAAGAAAATGAAAATGAAAATGAAAAACACTTCCACCGCACACACTCAAACACAGAGAAGAACGCAAAAAAGGCACAAAACAATCAGAGCGTAGTTTTTCCTCAGCAGCAGCAGGATGGATAAACCAAAAAAATTCTACGACGATAACGAGGAACAAGAACACACAAAAACTACACTCTCTTCTCTTTTGTTGTATCCTTTTTATCCTTTATTTCTCATTAGATTATTCGCTCGCTCTCTTCTGCTTCGTCTTATTCTGCTGCTGACACACAGATTCACAGATTCACAGATTCAGATGAGGAGATGGGCATAAATGTCCAACGAGAAGCTGTGCAGGACAACGATTATCATCGGATCGGTATCTCTTATCAAGGAGTTGGCCTCCTTCAACGAAAATAAATTAGCAAAAACGAAAAAAACAAAAAGTAATTCAGCACAACAGTTAACCAATATATGTATGTAAATCGTTTTAAGAAACGTTTTTAACTTTTTTTTTTTTTTCTTTTTCAAAAAACCGAACAGTCGAAGCAGAGAGCAGCAGCACCACACAACACTTTCACACACTTTCACTTTGGTTTTCACTCTGGGATTTCGCACTTTTGCCTATGGTGTCGATGTCGATGTCGAATCTCGAATATGTGTGTTGGATTCGTCGTCGTCGTCTCTAACTGGATCGGGTGAGCGGGGGAGTTACTATGTTAACTTTACGTCTACAAGACGATTACGATTAAATACTAGAGAATGTGTCTATGTACCTGCAAAAAGGACGAAATATAAATGACTTTTTTTAAAAAAAAAAATATGTGTATTTTCGACAAAACAAGGCAAAAGTCGTGATTTTGTATTTTCTGCGAAGACGCACGGATATTATCGTCCTTTTTTTATTTTATGTAACTCAAAGGAAGAAAGAAAATTTTGATTTTGCTCAATATATTTTGAAGAAAGAAGGGGACTTATTTCTATTTTTTTCTGAACTTCAAAAGGAGATGATCTGATGATTGTGGAGGGAGAGGAAGAGGAAAGGATCCCTCACATACACACATATGCAAAAAAAAAAAAAAAAAAAAATTTGTAAAATTTTCTTTTCCAGAGGACAGTAGGTTGCACTTTTTTTTTCCAACACAATTTGCACAAATAAATAATTATCCTTTTTCACAACAGCTAAATTTGTTTTTGTCCTCAAAGAAAGATCTTTCTTCTTTTCTCAGCGGAAAAACACTTTGCCAGCACCCGAATAATGGGAGGAGGTGGAAAAAATATTAGTTTCCTTCCTTGAAATGTCCTGAAAGTTGCAGTTTTTGTATAGTTTTTCGTTTAAGGAATTCTACAGACTAAATAATTTAATTGGAATTTTTCGAGTTTACTATTATTTTCTTTGGAGTTTTTTTTTTTTTTTTTTTTTTGTGTATTATTTTCTTTTTAATCCGTTTTTGCACACGTCTAACTGGTCTGCCTGCCTGCGGAACCGCCCTAAACAGTCAGTGGAAAACTAAACGAAAAGATGGTGAATTTTAACGATACAACGAGAACGACAAGATGAGAACAACGGCGACGAGGACGACTACGACGACGATATATAATGACACAAGAAGAAGATTTTTGGTTTTATTCCTGGTTTTGCACGATTTGCAGTTGCGTTAACAACACGGGCGAGAGAGTGACTGAGAGAGAGAATCGGGCAATCAATATTTCTCCAAAAAGGACTCCCCTTTTTTTATAGTGCTGGTGGTGGTGGTTGTGGTGCAACCAATTTGTGTGACAGTTTTCTCTCTCTCTCTCTCTCATTCGATCTTTGTCATTTTGATGGGGATGTTGAATTTGAATAGCTTATGGTGGATTCCTTCATCCCTTAGTGCGGAGTGGCAGTGGATAAGCGCGGATTTTTGGAGAGTTTTTGTTGTTGTCAGCAATTTGGCTGTGTATGTGTGTTGTAAGGCGACTTTTGGCGGCGCTACTGATGTTTTCTCTGTTCAGCGCTGGAGGTGTTTCAGTTGAGAGAGAGCCCTTCGTTAAACTAAGTGCTGGCAACCGTTGGAATGCGAAAATAAGCTTTTTGCAGAGGATGCTGGTGACAAGAGGTCCAAATTATGTTTTCCTTAGTTCGGAAGTGATTTTCACAAAAAAGCTTGCAGATTATTTTTGTTTTTTAAAAAAAGCAAACTTGTATGGCGCTCAGTGGTGGGCTTGGCTGTTTTTTTGTTGTAGTGTTTTTTTACTTTAAAAAATGTCTTAAAACCTGTCTTTTCGTTGGCGCCACGGAAGAGCGCCAGGCCTTGCGCCTTCCGACTACCATCTGTTGCGATCCCTCTAAAACAATTTGGATGAGAGGCAATTCAATTCTGAAGATACGATGAATCGCATCAAACTGCTACGTTTTGGAGGACTCAAACACCCCTTATTGCTGCCCAAAAATAAAAGTTTTACAAAAACGCTCATTCGACATCTGCTCTTATTTAACGTCCTGTTGAGTTTTTAACGCCAGGAAAATCGCTTGGCAGATTGTTAGGCAATGTGTACCCTGTGTGAGATAGTCTCCAAAGCTGTTGGACCAGGTGTCTATTTTTGTGTTGTGGGGTTAAAAGTTTACAGCCCAATACTTACCCACTATAAAATTACAGAAAAAAAACTTATATCACTGTCTTTGTATGTTTCTCATCCAAAGCGGTTCATTAAGAGGCCGTATCCGACCTTTCTACGGACTTGCTACTCTAAAGCGAATGATAGGTCACAGAGGTCCTCCTAGCGACATATGCCCATATATAGGAAAATGCAACGAATTTCGTGGGAGACAAATCCAAACTTATTGAATTGATCAATTTGTTATTTAAAAAATCATCGATGGACATATGTAGCTAAGAACTTTGTTCAGATGCTAGCATAGCACCCCACTGGAGGAATTTGGGAGGCGGCGGAAAAAGGTGACTTGCACCATAGTCTTGGAGGTGCTAAACTATAATTTCGAAAACCTATCAACAGCGCTTGTGGAAATAGTGGTGGTGATAAACTCCAGGCAAAGTTTTCTATTTTTCGTTGAATAAATTCCAAATTTTCTTCCGAAAGAGGCGATCTCAAGTTTTCGAAGGATTTGCTCTCAAATAACTAATATTACAAACAAAATTGTTTGTCGCTACGCTGCACAACTCACTTCCCGCGGGCCGCATTTTTTTTTAAAGAAACGCCTGCTGTTGATAGTAAAAAGGGACTGCATATTACCAGAACGTTGACAATCAAAACAAATAGTAAGTTTCACAGAGCGAAGAAAAACTATTATGGATCTACACGTCAATAGTTTGGTCAAACCTATCATGTGCTTGGTGGAATAGGCTTACACGCAAATACGTTATTGCCAATTTTACATATCTACGAAGTTTTTCTTTTCTGTCGGATGTTGTTTCTGGTCCATTGCAAGCAGAGACCTTAATTTAATGTACTTAGTTTTCCCGTCATTCGAAAATCCGCCATCTGATGCGAGCAAAGGCATGAAACTATAGAGTCAGTGTTCGACTGTATCATCGTTTTCATCACAAGCAGAACGAGTGGTGATGTAGCTTAAGCCTAAAAGTGCGATCAAACGGTCATCCAAACTTGTCATCCGGATGACACCCTGACGTCATTTTGACGTAGAATTTATCTTAAAGTGGTTATCCCGTCTGAAAAAACAAGTTTTCTGACGTCAGCATATCATTCGGATGACAAGTTTGGATGACCGTCTGATCGTACCTTAACACCTTTAAGTGTTTAGCAAAAGCTTGGTGGCCCGAAAGGACGCCTACGAGCAGCCCGAAGTCGATTAGAGACGCATTAGCGCTACTCTAGGTACTCTGATGAAACCTTCCATGAAAATGTCATCTGATGTAATCTAACCGAAACTTCGGCTGCGTCAAAATTCCAAGGCGATTTTCTGCAAGTTTGAGAATGGTTTCGGCCAGGAACGGAGCCAGAGGAGGGGCGTTACGGATGGTTCCAAAACCTGTCAGGGTTCATGTGCTTGTGCTTTTATGGAATCTGATAACGTTAAGCTTCCTAAGAGGTCGAAGTATCAATAACTCTTTGAATTCGTTCGAATGGCTACTCGTCAAGGTTCGGAGGAAGATTTCTCTGAACCTGTGTTGGGTCTGCATGCAGCTCTAGGTAGGAAGATAAGTAAAGTGACCAATTTACAACTCCAAGTCAGAACACTACTCATGCGACTTAATAAGGGAAATAAATTGAAACATGATAATGATGTTTTTGAAACTAATGCCTGAGATCTCTGAAGGGTCGTCAAAGAATTTCAAAAGCTGAACATGCGCCCAGTTCACCGATACCCCCATAATTTCAGCAGCAGGTATTATGCCAAGCTCAGAGGCTTGTGCTAATAGACGCGTGTTCTTTGAATGAGGTTCTGTATTTCAAATGTATTGTATGAGAGCCACATCTTTCTGGAAATGACGCAGTTCGTTACCCTCGATCACCTAGTCTCCGCCTTCGAGGCAAAGCGTAGGCAGATATTTCTCTTTACAAAACCTAGCTGTGGACGAATTTCCTCCGCGGATGGTCACAAAGAGAAGACCCACGTCTAGCCAGTTCATCTGACCTGATATTCCCTTCTATGTCCCTATGGCTGGAAACACAGAAAAGAGTAATATTTAATTGACGATGTCCTCAACAAACTATGAGCCTTTATCGCAGCCTGGCTGTCTACGAATAAGACAACATTTTGTTTGGAATCAGATCAACAGCCAGATTCCTTCAATCTCGCTATGCTATAAAATCACATTTAGAGCTTCGTTCGGACTTTATCTAAAGGCTCCCGCGGTTCCTATTCAAGGCGTTTCTTTGAATCTGCTTTATTTGATGATATGCTAGGTTTTGCTTAGGGCAGACCACCATAGCAGTGACCTATAAGTGACACTTAACCAAATATGTACTGAAATAACAACAAACAACACATAACTGCTCACCAACTCTTTTAAAATACCCGAGTCATTTATAAATGTTGTTGTTTTTGTTTTAAAAGTTTATGATTTTCCGGGAAATAATTCGCCAAGATTCGAAAAAAATATTTATTCTGACCTCTGGTTTACAAAAATGCAAGAAAATATAAAGTAAAAGTGGTAAGAAGAAGGCTTCAAGTAATACTTAACGTTTTAAATTCAGAGAAAATGTTGACGGTGCCCGGTTTGAAGTTTATGCAATGGAAACCAAAAATTTAATAAAATTAAACTATCCCAAAAAGTTTAAAGCATTGGCAAAGTATAATCGCATATTAGTAGTTACCAACCGGGAAATTGTTAGAAGAATTTTTGGAATCCAAAAAATAAAGGTACCAAAATATTTGCAAGGTTTCAAAAATTTGCCAAAACGAAGAGCTATTTGACGTGCCTGCAGGCTCAAGACCCTTATTTCTTTGCTTAGACATGTCAGAACTGAAAAAGTTTATTATAAATTTACGGAGATTTATAACATTTGAGTTTTATCTTAAAGAAAAATATAATATTTCAATTCATTCTTTTTGTTGTTCTTTAAAGTTTTTAACATTTTGTAATGAATTTTTCTTCAATTTTATGAGTTTTATAGCATTTAACCACTTAACATGGAGGAAGTCCATAGCTTGACTTTTTCTATGTTTTTATTTCAGTTATTTACGTTTGACAATTATTGAGTCATATTTCAGCAGAAGACCGCTGAAACCACCCGGAAATGTATTTTTTTTTTAATTCACAAACTTTACAGCCTTAGAAATTTCCTTCAAGCAGAAAAAAAAAATTATCACGATATCTTTATTCGTTTAATAGCAATACTTTTTGCCTCAATAATGAAGTGATCCAAAATGTGTGCAAATATTTTTTGAAGTCGAACCGGCGAACCCCACAGGCGGACCAGAAGCAATGCAGTGAAGTGGGAGGGTTATGATCCCTGTAATCCTGGTCATAATCTCGTCGTTAAATGGAGAGAAGAATAGCAATAATTTTTGCAACAAAAAAGTCAATATGAGAACAAATAAATAAATAAATTAGATCCCGCTATGTTCGGGGTAGACATGGGGCTTAATAAAGCCTCTCCAATCAGCGCAGGCTTTGGCTAAATGCCTCCACTTGTGCGGGCCACCTAAAGCGAGTCCTTCCACTACTGCGTTGTCCCTCCGGATTGGAATCGAAGATTCTGAGGGTAGGAGCGTTGGTGTTCATTGGCTCTACATGCCCCAGCCATCTTTGACGCCCAATGTGCAGTTTTTTGACCAGATCGATGTCGCTGAACAGCTCGTAGACTTCATCGTTGAATCGTGTCCTTCATAACCTAAATATCTTACGTCGAATTTTTCCCTCGAAAAGACCATGGATATCTTCATACGCTTTAGAAACGGGCTTTAGAGGGGGCTTTACTACATCGTTGCCTTCTCATCCTAAAGAAATAGCTATTGGCAAATGTTATTCTTCGTTTGATTTCTGAGGAGATGCCTTTTTCAGATGTGATAGCAGAGCCGTGTTAAACAGAGTCTTCCACTTCCGATTCGTCGATGTTGGTTGGAACTTCAAAATTAGTTTCGGATTGAAAGCATTCAAATTTGTATGTGTGTACAGTGGATGGTCTACGTTTTCAATGATACCTAGTTTTGAATACTTTCTTACCGACATCCGCACCCTCAATGATTGGGTTGCCTATCAATATCGACTTTACAAGATCGTAACTCTCGTGTGAGCTTGTGAGTTTTGCACAATTCTTTCAAGTATGATGTTAAAGAAGTCAAATTACAGCGCATCGCCTTGCCAGAATCCTAAAGCAGGTTAAAGTATGATAATGTACCATCGCCGCAGATAATCAATTTACACATTACAGAACAGAATCTGGACCATGACAATCACCTTTTAGTTAAGCTAAAATCTTTCTATGTCAATCAACAAACCATGGGAACCTAGTTACATAATGAACCACTCTTACCACTAGGATTTTGAGCTGACTCCATGAGGCGAAACCAAATAAAACACCCAACTATTTTATATATATATATTCAATCAAATATTTTAATTTGCCTATAACTTATAATAATTCATAAATTTTTTTTTTATTTTCTGTTATTTTATATATTTTTTATTTTATTCTATTTCATACTTTGTATTAGTTATACATAAATTATTACAGTACATATTACATAAATGGTTTAGTATTTTCATTTTATTATATAATGTTTATTTATATTTTTGTATTAATGATAAGTGCACTTGCCAATTGTTAATTAATTTTATTATTTTTATTTTTGTTTATTGATATTTTAATAAAAATTCTTTAAATTATGTACTTGTTTTTTTTTTTTAAATTTTTGTTCGTTTTTAAAACATTTTTGTCTTGCTGTAAAAGGTAATTTATTTAATTATTATTATTTTTTATTTAGATATATAATAAAGGCGTATATAATTTATGTATATTTATATGACTTATTATTTTATTAAGCTTAGCTTTATTTTTAACTAAATATTTTTTTAAAATCTAATTTTTAATTTTTCGGTTTAGGTTACACTAAATTTCTATTTAATGTTAATTATATGCTCTTAATGGACAATAAATTTGAACAATTGGTTTTTTTTTTGCAAAAATAAACAAACAAACAAACAAGAAAAAGGGAAAGAGAAAGAGAAAAAAAAAGTGATAGGATTAAAGATTAAATTTTGAAAAAAAAATCTACTTTACACAGCCATAAAAAACATTTGAATGATTTCATTTATTTATTTTTTTTTTGTGAGAAATAGAAAAAGTAATAATGACAGAAAAGTAGAAGCAGGTAAAAGTGCAAACTAAACGTTTAACTAGAGCAAAATATTTTCGAATAATAACAACCATGACATGTGTTCGAAAAACTCATAAACGGAATGATATTTTTAAGTAAAATATATATGTATGTATATGATTTCTATTGTTAGAATAAAATCAACAAAGATAAATAAAAGAAATATTCATATAACGTGGTGGGTTGTAATTTAATTTTTATATAGTTTTTTAAGAATATTTTCCTGTCAAATCAATTATTTGAGTTTAAGCTGGTAAAATTTGAAAGCAAAAAAAGCTCAAAGGAATAAAAGTTGCAAACGAATTAAAGGCAGATTCAGCCCTAGCGAGGTATCCTGCGGATGAACAAATTCCTAAAATTTATCCTCCAAATTATATAAATAATACGAAAATGGACCTCATTAGAACCAAAAATTCTTCGAAAAGTCCATCTTCAATTCAGTTTGTGTTTTGCTGCTGCGCATATGGAAATGCAACTACTTGTTGATGTTTTATTGTTGGTAATTAATACAAAGCACGAGCTTTCTCGTACATTTTTCCCATATTGACTGGAACTATTTGTGACTGAATTGTATGTAGAAGAAAGTACGAGTTTGACATATTGTGCAACCCAGGTCTGTTGTGAAAAAGAGTATTAAAACTTAGTTCGGACTTATGTTTCTGACCAAAATTGAATTTTGAGTTTAGATGGGCTGACAAGTAACACCAAACTTAGGTCCTAATGTAGTTTAAATTGACATCAGTGGTCAAGAGATAAAACAATTTTCCACGCTAAATAGCCGACACTGTGGTCACAAAGCAGATTTTTTCGACAGTTTTGCTTATTTTTCAGGAAAAAAATTAACTGTTTCAATTTCATGTTACAAATTAGCAATTTGTAAACAGCTCCATTTTTGTCTTATTTGAGTTTAGAGGTTTGCCTTGTGACCCCAGAAATATGTCTGCTATCGACATGGTACGACGACAAAAGGTCTGCGCTTGTGCTGAAATTGGCAGTTTTGATTTGTCCTTTTTAAATTAAGAAGAAGACAAAAGAATAGAAAAGAAAACAGGAAAAAGGAATGATAGATGCAAGCGCTTTATTGACCATCACATACGCATTTGTAGTTGAAACGATTAAACTCAATCATGTGCAACTAGATGTCAGAAGGTGAAACAGTAGACCGTATGTTGATAATGATGTCCTTGACCTTCGAATGGGTTCTGTGGACAATGCATTGGTGGAAACTTGTCACGCAAACAGACTGCACCACATTCTCGGCATAGGTGCCGGTGCTGAAGGCTCAATTTATATCAGCATAATTGGATTTAGGCGGTATTCTAAGCCAAAGTGGAAGAAATGATTTTAAGAGCTGCACCACATGTACCTTAAACTATAATTGTAATGTGAAAAATTCACAAGTATTTCGTGCATCACCAAACACTGTTTGTGCCACATTTTCAAAAAAAATTGCCATCTTTCGTATGTTGGCATTGTTCCAATTGCTAGGTTGACCATATAAACCACTCTAATCCAGAAGGATACCGTAGTAGTAGAACAAGATCTTGCATTCAGCAGGGCCAGTAATGCAAAGAAATATGCTTTTACTCAATGGAATTAGCTTTATTTGGCAGATAACTTTATTGCATTCATGATTTAATATATGTTTTCGGGTATGTGGCCGCTGCGACTTTCAGGTATATAACGTAATCTAGAGATCCAATTGCCACTCAGCTCGCGATACAACTACTTCAACTAAAAGAAACATTTGACAAACGATTAACTTCACAGAATGACGCCATTCGATTATTTTAGCTGAAGATTACACATCTAAGTCCCTTGCCCATGCCAATTAACCAGAAACAATTGAGCACTTGGATGACACCATTCGACCTGTTATTGGTGGCGAATTACAGCCTGAGTTACTGCAAAGTGTTTGTGAAAATTGAACCTCCAAATACGCGTCATTTGCAGCCATAAAATTATCTGTCAAATAAAGCCAATTGAATATCCTTTGCTTTATTTCAATTTAAAGTTCTCCGCCTCTTGAAAACCACTTTAGAAGGAGACATACGCCAACCGAAAGTTGGAAAGGGTGATCCATCGCGAACTGTAGAGCGAAATTAATATCCGTTACCAAATAATCATATCCTAGCTATAGAAATGCCAATGAATAATGTAACCATTTTAAGAAAAATTCCATGTAAACTCTTTGGAAAACTCGGCGAAAAATGCCTAAAATTAAAAAGACTATGCCTAATAAATATGAATTCCAATAAAAAAAAAAATATATATATTAATAAAAGTTTTTTTTTTTACATAACCAAAACAACTCCTTCACTTTTAAAAAGAAAACACAAATAAATAAATCCTACACAAACGACATTCCCTTTTAAAATAAACAAAATGAAACCAAATTCCACACATTTAAATATACTCAAGAACGAAACCGAAAAAAAAAAATACAATTGCAATATAATTTAATTTCGCACAACATAAAAGAAAAAAAAAAAAACAAAAAAAAACTGTATTGTTTAGATATTTAGGAACGTTTTTTTTCTACATGTATTTTAATATTCGTTCTTCTCGAAATAATATAATTTAAAGAACATACAAATAAAGGAAAAGAAAAGGAAACAAAATTACATAATTATAGTACATGTATACTTTTGTTTTGTTTTTCTTAATTTCATTGCCATTGTTTGTGTTGTTTATAGTGAACTTTAATTTATTCCCTTCTTTTTGTTTTATTTTATTTTTCTATAAAAGTAAAAAGTTAACATGCAAATTTTATACCAATTTTTATTATTATTATTTATTATTATAATTCAATAGATTTCTATTGTTTATTGGCACATTAATCTGTTCTGTTTTTGTATTGTTTTCTTTTTATTAATAAAATATTCATTTGTTTTCAATGGTAATCTATGCTATAGTGATATATATATATAAAGATATATTATATATATTTTAATTCTCTTAATAAAACTATTTATTTATGTAGTTTAAATATTTTTTTTTATTTTTTTTCAGCTTGTTTTTCACAGCTGATATGAATTCTTTAAAATAGGTTTTTTTTTTTTTTTTATATTTAAATTTATTCCTGCATTAAGCTTATAATTTAATTTATACTTTTCAAGTAAACTTTGATTTATTATTGAAATTTATTCTTTTAATAATACATAATAATGATAAATTTTAAAAATTAGTTAATGTAAAAATATTAACGAGTTTCTCATTACAGTGAAATAGTCGGAAGAAGGTTACATTTTTCGGGATTTTTATTTTTAAATAATTTTTAAGCTGAGGTGTTTTGGATTTTTTTTTTTAAAGTTTCTATAAAATATTTAGGGGATAATGAGTGTTAGTGTTTTTTTTTTAAATTATTTCAATTTGAAAGCTGTACAAAGTACATTGCGTTTTCTGACACTGCTACTCTGTCAAGTGCACCAAACAGTGCAATTGCCAAATTAACTGTGACTAACTTGCGTAGTGTTTGCACATTGCAAAACATGGCTAATGTTTATTTGCGACAGTTAGAATAGTCAAAGTCCTAGTTGCGCAGGTAATTTTGTGTAAAAGAACATTATTTGGAAAGAAATGCCACACACTGTGGGCTGGCAGCAATTGACACTATGTTATAATTTAATTGGGAGTACTTTATGAGAGTATGTAATCATAGTTTTAAGCGGTATTTACTGCTGTCACTAAACTACAGGCAACATTTTGAACGTTATATGTAAAAAAAGAACAGATTCCAAGCTCCAAATACAAGTGACGTTTCATCTTCCTCTTGTTTCATTTCATTCAACAAAGTTATGATCAGAATTATTATAGCTTTACTGCATCATTATGACTACATGGCCACACAAGTATACCACGCAGGATAATACTAAAAAGTCTACTGCAGGGAAGGGCAGCACTAGCTCACATGCAAACATGCGTGGTAGCAGCCGGATGTAGACAGTTTGATCTTTGATCTCACTATTACATCTTTAAAATCATCGACGGCAGAGTCTAATCTCGTGCAAAAATGCATGTAAACCAGTCATTAGTTCCGCCTGTGGTGTTCTCCGGTTTTTCACTAACGAAAATATAACTGGCAAATGCTACGTCCACAGGTAGGCTGGGTTCGCATGGACTTTCACTTGTATTTTGGAATGTTTGACCAGTAAATTTTGTGGGATTTGCTTTTACGAATTTTCCTCTATCATATAAATGTCCACATGCGTCAGAACTTTCCTCAGCAAGTTGTATGTACTTTCCTATCCCATCCACTTTTACATTTTTCCAGATTATTTTTCATCCCTTTTAGGGTTATAGGGTATTTAGTATTATATTATATATATTTATATCAGATCTGGCCCAAGCAGAATTGTAATTTGTGTCATCACTGGACAATGTCTCATCAGCAAATGCAACTAGACTTGGCTTGCATTTTATGGAAAACGCTGTATAGATGAGAAGGAGAATTGAACTGCCACCTCCTACTTTCTAAAACTAAATCTCCAACTGGTTTAAATCGTAGAGGATATTTTTTCTAAATTTATAAGATATCACACAAGTTTAAATTTTGTATATGACACCAGAAATATTATTTTAAATAGGTATACGAAATACGAAAATGCAGCAGTGCTTCAGTGCTCAGTTGACGTTAAATAATACATCCAACCATTTTGCATCGCTCAATAGTCTAATGCGCAAAGGTCAAGAAGATAATTCATAAATGTGCATTTCGTGCAGCTGTCAGAATCTCATTGCGCTCCACTTGCATGTTGCTAATTTATTCCTCATTATCTGTGGCTTAATCGTCTTATGCCCATGAAATTTCTCATCAGGGCTTCATTAAACATCCCTTCATTCTAATGTCAACAAAATATGAAAAAAAAAAAATCTAAACTAACTCACATCATAAGGTGCCTCTCCTCTCCGACTATTTACACACCCATACTCATAGCCACTCGCAGATTTCACTCGTTATCGTTTCTTTGCGATCTACACTTTGATTTTTATTCAATTTAATGTGGATAAAATTATTATATTTTGTGATTAAAAATCTTCTTCTTTTCTGCTTTTATTTGTTCATTCTAAATATAGTTATATATGTTTTTTACATGCTATAAAATATTTTTTTTTTTTTTTTATAATATATTTGCAGTTTTAACTTCTTAAAAAATAATAAAAAGGAAAAAAAAAAATACATACAAACAATTAAAAAAAATATATAAAATCCCAATTATTGTAAAAAAAAAAAAATAATTAATTAATATAAAGCTACTTCTTAAGCTTGTGATAATAAAAGTGTGTTATTTTTTTATAATATTTACGATTAAGTCTACTTCTTCAGAGTAATAGTGATAAATGAATTACTAATCCCTAAAGAAACATAAAAATTTCAATTCAACATTAAATTATGTATAATAATAGTCATAAGATAAAATTCAAATAACTGGGATAACTAAAATAATAATGCAACCCAGTTGCTTTTTTCCATTCCATTCAATACCAATATGTATATTTCATTTTGATTATGATTTTTTAGAGAGTTTTTTTTTTAGCAATTTTCATTTCATATATGCGCGAAGCCGTGTGTGAATGAATTTAATGTCAGTCAGTTATGTTTTTATTTTTATTTTTCTGTTTGCCACTTTTTTATTTTAACTCCGTTAATACTATTTAAAAAATAAAATAAAAACCTTGACACACTTTTTTTTTCTTTTAAATAGTTACTTCTGTTGGCGGTCGTACACACATTTGCTTAGTATTTTTTTTTATTTTTTTTGTTATTTTTTATGAGGTCCTTTATGATTTGATATTCATAAAAAAAAAGCTTATAATTGTTTATTTCTTTTTTTTTTTAATATTTACAACATTAGGTTTTACTATAGATTTTTTACCACTTAGTTGGGTAGTTTTATATTTTCATTGTTATTCCCGGTTTTGTTTTCTTCACTTCTTATGCATTTTTTTTCTTTCTTTGTTAATAATGCGTATGTACATTTGTATTTATAATAACTGATTTAAGTTTTAAAATTTTTATCTAACTAATAAAAAGACATCATTTCTTTTTTAATGGAAAATAAATGAACAAAAAAAAAAAAACTACAACTTAAGTGCGTTAAAAACCTATAATTATCAACGAACAAAAATATATATATATATATATATATTAAATATATTTATATACGCCTAAAAGTTATTCTGTGTTAAAGGCCTAACTAGTGCTAAAAGCATAATTAACTTTCATTTTATACGAATACACATGCGTTTTCTTACATAGTATATAAAATTGTATCGATATTACCAGCTGAAAAAAAAAAAATTGATTCTTAATTTTTTTCTTTTTTCTTTTTTCTTTTTAGTTTAATCCTAACAACGAATATTTTAAAATACAAACTAACACCCATTTATATAAAATCTGTTCCTATGCTAAAATATATCTTTATATGCGTGAAACAAAAGAAAATATTCAATTTTTTTTAAAAAAAAAAGGAAAAGAAAAAAAAACGTACATCAAAGTTATACACAAAAATGGATAATTCTAACCTAAAATTGAACATAACCTTACTACTTATTCGCATTGGCATTGGTCTGAAGTGTGGTGGTTGGAGTTTGTGGTGGATTGGGCATTGTATCACACCGTCTGTAGTAGAGCAGGTAAGGTACGCGTGGAACTCGGGGTCGTAGCACGTTGTGCTCACTTACTGGCTTCACAGTGCTGTCATCGAATCGCAGCCAACTGGAGTAGCCAGTGTGGTAGACGTCGGTGATGTAGTGACCCTTGGAGGCCTCTTTGCCGTCATGGTAGACAACGGCGAAGAGTCGGTACACGCGTTGCTTTTGGGAGTACTTCTTTGATGCAAGGATCTCTGCAAAATAAATGAAATATATCAAGTTTGAATTTTTAGACGGTGGAGAATATGTCTTAGGTGGATATTGAAGGTTTATCAGGGTTATACACTACTATTATTAATTTCGTTGATGTTTTTCAAGTTTTCAGGAAGCTTATTCAGTATACATCAGCATTCTTCTGCTAAACCCGTTGATACATTCTTTTGGCTTGCCTTTCAAATTCACGCTCATGTACAATATCAGCAGGCATTTTCATTTCCTCTTCACTGCAAATGGGCCAAATTACCCCTTTTTAAGGCTCGGGACCGCTGGCCCCCACTTTTTCAAATATAATCAAAATGGGCCCTTTTCCATCTTAAGTCAGATTTTATTCTTTATTGCACGAAAAATGAAAAAGTACGAAACACTAATAAATATCTACAATAAATAAAATGTACTGAGCGCTGCCCGTTTTCTTTTAGAGTTGATAAACGCACCCGCGTTACATCACTGAGATCGATTTGCAAATCTTGGTCAATTAACTATAACTAAAAAAGAGGAGTTTTGCAAAGATGTTACTAAAATTGCTAAGCATTTAGAGCATGTAGAAGTTGTACTTGGAATATGCATAATTTAAAGCTCTAAGGACTCAAACTTTTCTTTATGGAATTAGGCGAAGGAGAAGTTCAATATTTTTTTATTCAAATTCTAATTATGGTCTTTCAAACTCCAAATTAAATATTTTTAAATGCCCGAACCTGCTTCTTGTGAGTATCTAATCATAAAAATACTAAAATCCATTCATTCATTCGTTCCGTAGGTCCAGTCAAAAGAATTACAACTTTGTCTTATATTATTAAATGATTTTTTTTTTTTTGCTGAAAGCCCCTTTTATTAACCTCGGGCCCCTTTTTAAGCCCCTTTATGAAATTTTTCAGCGGCAACACTGCTCTAATACAGTCTACCCCGGGTGCTTTCTGTATGTTTAAGCAATGTACCAAACCTTCTATATCTGCATAAGGCTACGGTTCCAGTGGATGCGTATTCTGACGAACAACAGCTCTATAAGAACCTACAGTTTTCATTGTTCTGAAGTGTAAGTCAGAGCAATTGTTCGTCAGAGTACGCGTCCCCTGTAACCTTATCCGATACGCATTTTTGAAATTTGTTGGCTAGATGTTTCTACATTGCACATTCGTAAAAAGCGTGCATCCATCTGCCCGCGCAGACGTGTTTATGTGGGATGCAATAGTGTAATAGTTGGACGTCGTCCTTACACTTCGTTATCGCACATGATTTTTGTTTTTCTTTTTTGTCACCTCTTGTTTTGTTCAAATCCTTCTTTATAATGTAGGTGTCGGGTTTGATATATTTTCTTGTTTACCTGGTTGGGTAACTATTTGTGCTCAATACAGTAATAGATTTCGCAACCTTTAGCAGGGTAGATCGGGCTCAGTGGTTAGTGCCTTGAAGTACGAATCGTAGGGATCGTTACTGTCCCATCGTTGCGCAAGTCCGGCAAATATCCGATTGACCGGATTTGGCATACATTTCCTTTGGCTATAATACTTCGCACATACATTTTTGTCCGCTTAAAGTTTGTGTTTTTCACAGAATATCAAAACTCCTTCTGATGACTTGTCTCTCAAAAGAACTGAACACCCACATCACCAAAATTTTAAATGCGAAATACTACTTACTTGAATCAATTTTCAGCTCCACTGGGAATTCGACGGTTTTAAGAATTTTTGTGCAGCCATCAGACTTGTAGTCGAACCACTTAAGATGTAAAATCAACACAACCGGTAGTTTTTCTAGTGTCATTTGTTGCCAGGCAACAACTTCTTGTTTGCTCTTGCTACCAGTGACACCCTCGAGCTGATCACGTCCCACAAGGATTTCGAGTGCCTCCTTAACGGATGCGGCTTTCTGTAAAATGCAAATAAAAGTAAATTTAAACTACAAATATATTTAGGAAAAAAAAATCGACTTACCTCGATATTGAGTTGCAATGTGAAGAATGGTTGAATAACATCAGTTGAATGTTCACCTTCACGCTGCAAACGTGAACGCAATTCTCCACGGAAGATGTCGCTTAGCGGAGTTCTACCGAAATCTGTTTGCCTGGTTACACTTCCTTTATTACGATTGTTACGAATCATCTGCGAAAAAAAAAATGCAAACCATCTTCTTTAGAAAGAAAAACTAATTGAGTGTGAACTTCTGAAATTACCTGCCATACAGCTCCTTCCTCGGTCTCTGACGTTTGTTCACTGCCGTTCTGCTCAACAACGGGTTTTGCAATCAATTTAATAACCTAAAGAGAAACGTTTGCTTTAATTTTGTTTGTTCAAATCATAAAATCATAAAAAGGCTTTGAGTTGCAGCATACCTCCAGCATTTCATCGTTCAATTTATTCAGCACATATCCAAGGAATTCTTCGGCATCCTCTTGCCTGCCTTCCACGTGCTCCTCGCGGCTATCGTTCCATAATTTATAAATAGCACTGGGTTCAAATGCAGGATCACAATGTAAATCGCTTCCCATGTCGTCTTTACCCTTTGGCTGTTTTTGTGTACGATTGAGGCGTAATCCTGACGGCAGTGTTGAAAATTCAGCGGTAAATTGTAACCTAATAAAGAAAAACAGTTTGAATGAATTAGAAAAACCTTTTAAAGATGCATTTGTAAATTGTTCAAGTTCTAGTTTGTTCGACAAGGCGCCCAAGTTTGAATCGCAAGGATTTTTAAACTTCTCACACGATGGTAATGCTCAAAATCACAGAATTGACAAACTTTTTTTTTGACACAATTGAGGCGATCAATTGTATGGATGGCAGGTTACGGACGGAGTAAATGCATATGAGAGCGAATTGCGAACAAGGGAATAGTGGTAAAATCAGACATTTCATTTACATGCCAACTTTTTTTTTGGTCGCAGATACCCGCGAATCTGATTTGTAAAAGTTAGCAGCAAGATGTGTCAATTTTAAGGTTATGTTCGAAAGAATTTTTCTTTCGTGGATTTGTGGATCGCGGCTGTATTATGTGGATTGTGAAAAGCGTAACAGCTCGAGGTAAAATTGTTATACTCTTAAATTTAGCTATTTACTTCAATTTAGAGTCAGTTTTTTTTTTAGATGAGATGTTAGATCTGCGAATGCCCTGCAATTATCCAAAAGAGGCTTAAATGCTTCAACAAAGGACTCACAGAACCTCAGGATATTGCCAAATCATCGGCCTCAACAATCGTAAGGTTCATCAAAGACCCTAGGATTATCGTTAGACTAACTTCATAGGGTGCACAAATGATCTATCCTGGTCGCAGTGCTAACCAGCCCTACTCTTTAAAAAAAAAATATATAATGCTTTTGAGAACCAATAGAAATTTTCAATTCATAAATACATTTAAATTGATTTGATCGCAATTTGCTCTCATGTGAATAGTCCTAAATAGTTGGCAATCGTGAAGGTTTTAAATTTTGAATTCCAGCCTCTCGCACTTGTCAAAGAAACAAAATTTATGTATTCAAAATATTTCAGCTAAGTCTATCAAGAATTCAGCTAATTTAACTGTCGGTTTCCGTGTAATTAGAGGACAGAAATGGTGAAAAGTCGGAGGCCGAATAGAGGAGAGGGTACAACCGCGAACTCTATGAACTGTACCAAGAAGCAAAAATTAATTTTTACAAACAAATTTTGGTAAATTTAAATATTTTATTAAATACTTTGTGCTCTTTGGAGCCATTTGGACACACATTTTGTGACGCCAAACTTTTTTTTTAGTTCCAACTAGCGAACGTTTCGGTTTTAGAAAATCGATTTCTTACTTGTGTGTAGTCATGTGTCTACAATTTAGAAGTTTCAAAATCGAAGAAAACATTCACGTCAAAGAACTCGCCTTGAAAAAATTGGAGCACGACCAGCGCAGTTGGTATTGCAATGTTCAAAGGGGGAACTCTACGAAACCGTCAAAAAGGCAATGTCAACCAACGTTCTTATACAAGCCCGAAAAAAAGGTAGGCCTACAGCTTCCACACAGATGCATTTGATTGGATATTCCAAATACTTTATGAAGTCAAACCGGCGACCAGTAGGAATGCATAGAAGAGGGAGGGTTATTGTCCCAATAATTATTATCATAACCTCGCCAATAAAGGAATGAATGTGTCTACCTCTTATGGAATCTATAACTAAACGATAGTCTTGATTTGGTCGGGGACTTCGGTTTAGGTATAAACTTGCGAATAACATGGGCTCATATCACAATCCAACTAGTACTCCTTGAACTAGAGAAAGTCTATCAATTATGAGTTCCATAACTTGTACTATGCAGCAAGTGCGTTGTTGTAGGCATTGTATTACAGCCTCATGACTTGTTTTAGTATTTTTTAGAGCAAATTGGTCTCATTATTTCCTGAATAGATGAAATGTATTGCTTGAAAGAACATCTCCGGTGATATGTTACCAAAAGGTCATCTACAGTGACGCCCACATCTGAGTATAAGTTTTCTTGTTTATTACATTTCCCTCTATTTCTGGAATTCACTTTTTATCGCAACATATAACCCCTTGATAATTTTTGAAGACTAATTGTAGCTATTAGAGTTTGCCTTTCTTTGCAGTGATTCTACAAGTTCTCAAAAAAAGCTTTCTTTGGGACCAAAAAATACCAGCCAGCAAAAGTAGTCAAATATAGGTTTGTAAGAAATCGCGTCAACTGTAATTAAGGAAATATATGTAATTCAAAAAATAAAGCAATTTTGACCCACGAATACAACGTATGCTATTGGAAAAAATCGTATCATAAAAACTAATATATAAAGGTATATTGCAGTTGTATTTATTACCTAAAAAAATAAACGTCAAGAAATTTCAAATAAAAATATTGAAAAACACCCGAATTTAGCACTGTAAAAATTGTGTTTGGGCAATTTTGACCCATGAGTTCAGGGTAAGGGTTAAATTGAGTCGTCACGAAAGTGCCGGGGTGCGAATTCATGACACCAAATTGCATATTTTTAAGGTTGACCAGCTGACCGGACCACCTTTGCTCGTGTGTTCATAAAACTGATAATTATAAGACCCATACCCAAGTTTTCTCTAACTAACTTTTTTCGCGGCCCCTTTAAAAAATAAATTTTGAAAAAATGTATTTACTAAGAAATAGTTAAATTTGAATCTCTTAGGGAAATAGTTATTCTTCAACGATATCAACTGTCCATCTCTATTGGTCGCATTCAATCTGTCTATGCTACAGAACTTGGTGCTAAATAGCGTTGATAACTTCTAAAATGATGCAATCATGGGCAGAGAAATGCAGAAAATATATTGCAGGCCGCAGGTTATTTAAGTTTATAATACTCATTCGCAAGTTTGTATTCAATTTTTCAATGTGCGGCACGACGAAAGCTGCCAAATTATCGAACTGAACGGTTGGCATTCGAACGAAATGGTAATATGATTTCGTGATTTCGGCATCTATTTCGTGATTCCCTCGAGGGCTCAACCATTGTGCTATCGTCGTTTTGGGTCGTTGTCAAGGTCATCGCCGCTTAATCGTCATCTCCACATAAATAGCAGACGATGACAAAAATCGATTTTACCGATGTATAATGCACAACTCAAGATCAACCTCGTGGTAAAATTATATACGGCTGAAGCTATCATTTATAAGCTGCTACTGCTACCAGACGTAACTGATTGATTGAATCAAGAAGGATCGAACACTGCAGCTTGCAGTTAAAAAAATTTCAAAATAATCAATATTTTAACCAATGCTGGATGCAAGGAAAATTATTGAATTTATTTCCACATCAAGCTAACTCGTCACGAATGATATTTATTTTCCACCAATGATTTCCCATGACAATAACAGAAAAACAAGTAGAGCAATCATACGCGGAAGGCACAGCGAAACTGCGAGAAAACGTTGACTAGAACTAAATTCGAAGAGAATATCTATATCACTTTCGCAGATGGATGTATGAATGGGAGTCGAGCCGCTGAAGTTGTTTGGTCTCTCTGTGGAAATAGCTTCAAATAAGTCCATTGACGTTTTATTTATGACATCGCCCATAAATTACCATGTGAATGTCCCAGTTTTTTTTTTCTTCTTTTAATGTGACAAAGTGGCGTGTATTATTCCTGGGAGCGTCAGAAATCCTACTTGCAGCAAAATGTTCACCATTAACAGATTAAATTGAATTTATTTAATTTGTTTAATACTGCTTGAACAATGGTGGCATACCCTAAAGAGATGGTAAGGTAAGTCAGTGAAGGTAGAAATAAAATGTTTACTTTTCAACTAGGAAATGTGAATACCTCCACAATTCAACTCTCTGGAAAAGCTATGAAAACCGATCTTCCACCACGGCAGACTAGAACAGTTTGCCATTGATGTCAAATCAGCTCTCAAAATTGATCTGCCACAAGTGTAACGCCTTTCGTACAACTCAATAAGTACGAACTGCTGACTGGCTTGTGAAAATAAAGCAAACGATCAAACTTAAAAACTATTCCTCAATACTTACATCGCGTTAATTGTTGGTGTCTTAACTTCGCTGCTCAGTGCAACCAATTGCTTGGGAATTGATTTGATTAGGTTATAAAGCGGCGCGCATCCCAGCAAAGCTTGCAAAATTGAATTGATGTAGCAATAGTTTGATGGGTTCGTTAGTCCGCGGGGTCTCAAGCTGACGGGAGAGAAGTCCGTCTTGTACTTGGTGAGGAAGTCGGCAAATTTGTACGACCATTCATCGATGTTGCTGCTACGTGCCGCCGTTGACACCACTACGTCGACGGGTGACTTCTTCAATGTGCCTGTATTGCCTGGTGGTGGTAAGCCCTGAGCTGACGCTGCTGAATATGACATGGCGCCAGGTGTGACAGCAGGTGGCAATGGAACCACTGGCGATAATCCCTCATAAGGAGCAATCTTAGCAATTGGCTTCTTTGCCGAGAATGACGGCGGCAATGCTGGAGCCGGACTGGACGATGTAGAAGCCAGCGATGTGGTGAAGTTTGTTGTGTTAGCACTGACGAAAAGGCTAGCCCACGATTGAGATGATGACGAATTGCCAGCGGTCGATGTAGTTGATGAAATTGGAGGGGCCAAGTTCAGGACCTCGGGCTTTTTTACTTGTTGGAGTTGGACTGGCGGTTTGCTAGAGTCGGTAGAGAATTGTTGTTGGAACTGTTGGGGAACTACGGTACTAGCGATTGAGGTAGTCGATACCAAGGACTTGTGTTCCACAGATGTTGCTGGTCCACTGTACTTTCGCTCTGAAGGAACATTTACTTGTGGTTGCGGTGGCACGGTTGTCATCATATTGTTATACGAGGTTGCAACGGGCGACGATGGAGTCTTCATGACGCCGTAGTTCTTCACCTGCGGCTGCTGCGACGAATGGTGGTGATTGTTGCTGTTGCTCGACATATACGATGAGGATTTGCCCTGATGATTGTTGTAGGGTTTGTGTGTCGATGTAGGTGTGGCAGTGACCGCGACCGAGGCGGTACTCTTCTTCGTATGCGAATTCGTCCAAGACATTGTCTTGTTAACCATTGGCGTTGAAGTCTGTTGTTGTTGTTGTTGTTGATGTTGCTGTTGAACTGAAGATTCATTGTTATGGACAGTTACGTTGTTGTTGATTGTAGGCACAGATGGATTTTGTTGTTGCTGCTGCTGTTGCTGTTGTTGGTGTTGTTGCTGTTGTTGCTGTTGCTGTTGTTGATGGTGCTGCTGATTGCGATGATGTGGTTGATATTGTTGGTGTTGATGGTGGTGCTGTTGTTGATGATGGTGCTGTTGTTGATGCTGTTGATGGTGCTGTTGTTGTTGGTGATGCTGCGGCTGTTGAGCTTGTTGTTGCTGTTGCTGCTGTTCATCAACTTGGGTATTATATTGCATATTGTTGTGTTCCTTCGATTGATTTCGTGTGTTTGCATGATGCTGTGAAGCAATATTTGGCACATTTTGATTATGATCACGGATAGTATCCTTTGTGACAGCATTTGGAATCGGATTCTGCACGTATTGCGGTGCATGTTGTTGTTGTGGTTGCTGCTGCTGTTGTGGTTGCTGCTGCTGTTGTTGTTGTTGTTGTTGTTGTGGTGGGGGATGATGATGAGCTTTTGCATAGTTTATTGGTGGTGGAGGTTGTTGCATTTGTTGTTGCAGAAGTGGTGGTGGTTGCAACTGCTGCTGTTGCTGCTGCTCAACACATTGCTCCGGAATGCCAGCATCAAGAGCAATATCGGTGTTATTGTTGTTTGGCATATGCTGTTCATGAAGTGAATGTTCTGACTCTGCAAAAAAAAACACACAAAATATACATCAATTAAATGCGCCAATTCAAATTTAAGAAATAAACAAATAAATTAAAAAAAAAAAATAACACATCATAGCTGTGTGAGAATCCATGTGTCAAGGTTTATCTAACAAACAACTTAACGAACTTAAGGGGCAAAAAAGTCTCAGACTCTCTTCTTCTTGCTGACCAATTAAGACAAGGTTTGAGGGCGATAGACAATGAAGAAATACATACTACTCCTCAATTGAACGAGATACGCTGGTAATTTCACAAAACAGTTTCTATGGCAACAATTTAATTAATGCGATTGAAAAGCATTTCTCTGTTCTGCTGTCCATGTTTAAAAAATAAAGCATTTAACCAGTTAATTGATATTTTGAAATGGCCGCGCGGGACAGTTGTTTAGGGGCTTACAACTGAGGTCAATTGGTGGGGGTTATGAATGAGTAATTTCAAAGTGGGCTAATTCAAACACGCTTAGATCCAGAGCAGAGTTATTGGGTATTAATTCTCCCAACTGTGGATTGCAATATCTTAAGATTGATGTCACCATCTCTAGAGGAGATGCATTGCATTTACGGATAGTGTGAAACATGTTTTTTTTTTAACTCTGTTGACTGACCCAGTTTAAGTAGTTAGAACGTCACAGAGACTGATGACTAAAGAAAAATATTTTTTCTGGAAAAGGGCGGATCGTGTCAGGCGAGTATACTTACAGCATTCGGACTTACAAAACTTAACAAGTAAGGTGTCAAAAGAAAAATAGAAGAAAGGTAAAGAGTTTCACATGTGAGGGAAAGCGGAGTGGCAGAGCTTATTCCAAGCATCTATCACCGGCACAAAATGTGCTCCCACAGGCTCAGGTGTAGGTGTTAGTATATAAATAAAACTAATATTACATGTATATACATAAGTATATAAGGCTAACACAATAGAACATGACGTGACTAATAGGTTTATTCCTCCTATAATTCGTCAAATGATAAGGACTAATTAATAAATTCACACTTCGTAAGTTGTGAGCACCTCCACGAAGTGAGCAGATAAAAGCTGCTGTAAGAAAAACCATACAACTATTGACTCTGGGTTGAGAGAGGAGTTTGATAAGTTGACCCAAGGAGGGAAGGTTATGAGGATCTTTCCATGGAAGTCCTCTTAGGGCAAATCGAATAAAGTAAGGCTAAATGGCTTCTATTTGATGAGTGAAGGTGGTAGTGCAGATTTTAAACGAACCTCTTTATAAAGCCAGGCATAGAATTTGATTCATATACAATTGATATATACTAGTATGAAGGTGAAATAGAGGTCATTCAAAATATCGACATGGCAAAGTATATGAGTGAGTTAAGGAAGAATGAATGCTGGAAGGAATACACTCTCTTGAAAATTTCATATGTCAACATTTAGATGGGTTCAGGATTACACCGTTTTTAGCACAGCAAGTGGCACAACTATTAACGTCGGTTTGCAGAAGAATAATTTCATCCTGAGTGTTGATAGATTAAAAAGTTATTGCAATCAACCGTCCGAGTCTGGCAAGCAGGTGGTGATTGGGGCTTGGATATGTTGTCAGCAAGAACAGTTTTGATTGGGAGTGTAGGTGTGTCAGTGTGTATCATATGGAACAACAGGAACGGGAACCGAGAGAGAGAGAGAGAGAGAGTTTTTAAAGCAAACGGTTTGGGGATAGGATAGGATCAGTTTTCAATTACATCAACAATCAAAAGCCAAGCCGGGTAGCCAGTCTGTCATTGCGCCAACAGTATCAATTTTATCCAAAACTGCATCAGTTATTGGTGAGAGGTCAGTAATGATGTTCGAAAATGTTATAGAAGCTCGGATATCTTTGGAAATGATGATCAATATTAGAACTAAGAGACATTATTGCTACATCTGTAATCAAGCACTGCGAAGGTGTTTGAAAGTCACTTAACTTGTGGGTGCAGTGCCTTAGTGGTTAAGGGGTTACATGGGTTTATTCGGGGAAAAAAGTTCTCTTTTCAACAATTTTTTTTTTATATAAAAAATAAAATATTTTATTCAAACTTAGTAGAACTCGTGACTGGATCATCAGAAGTGAAAAAAAAAATTGGATTTTTGGCAGACCTTTTTACAAAAAAAAATGCTAATTTTGGTAAAATTTGCTCAACATTTTTTTTTTTAAATACAGTCAAACCTGGGTAAGTGAGAACTGAATAAGTGAAAAAACTCTTATAAGTGAGAGTAATAGCCAGGACCAGTCATTTTAATCCCCCAAAACATCGATTAGCGAGAAAATGAAACCTCTGTAAGAGAGAGTTGTTTTTCCCTCATGGACCTCCGTAAGTGAGACGGCTACTTATCTATACCTCTATAAGCGACAGTCGAGCTTTATTTATTTGTATTATTTAGGAGGAACTATAGCTACAACATCAAAACATACAGTAACAAATGACAAAACAAATTACAAATTTAACATCTGCTATTTTATGACTCATTCTTAACTTTCGTGGAACTTCCTACCATTGTTTTTGTATTGTTTTCTTGTAAATATTGTACCTATTCTATTTAGAGAGAAACTCGGGTTAGTTGTGATTGAAAAAAAAAATCATTCGTCCAAGTCTTCGTAAATTGTATCTCGTCAAGATCGGTTGAGTGGTTTTCCAGAACTTTTGACAACCGACTTTGAAAACACAGTTTCGAGAAAAACGCGTTTAAAATTTGGATAACCTCAAATAAACCTCGTAATTCAATTGAGTGCGCACTTTCCCAAGGCTGTACCTTCGAAACTTTTATTCGGAATGACTTGAAAATTTAGGATAATATTCTCGAGATGTTGTAGAAATTAATAAACAAAAATAGATTTTTTGAGGCTGTGAAACCCATGTAACCCCTTTAGTGGGTTGGGTCACTAAGCGAAAGGTCGCTGGTTCAAATCAGGACCTGTACCACCTGAAAGTTCCACGTCTTGCGAACGTCTGACAAACATCCAAGAGTAAGAACTGTCATGAGAAGACAGTTTTTAATGCCGATTCCGCACTTTAATTCGGCAGTAGGTCCCTTCCATTTGTGTCAAAAAATATATCTTTGCACACACAGTGGTTGGAGAAGCTAGGCTTTCGGTCCTATATGGGCTGTTTACGCCTAATATTTATTTAATCAAGATTTATCATTTAAACAATATTCCCACAAAATTTCCATTAAGGAGTCAATATTTTAAAATTTCGGATCTGTTTTCTACTCCTTATCTGTGAGTTGCTTATTTTGCCGAGCTAAGTCACTGAAACAAGAGAGCCAGAGAGCGATATTGGTTTGCATTCGTCAAAAAAAAAATTTAAAAATGGTCAAGTACCCAAGACGGCTTTTTATGCCAATACACATTAGGATGGAGAGAATTAGCACAAATTCCACTGCAGGTCACCCATTCGGCTTGCGAATCACAAATGTAAATCAAGGTGTAGGTTAAAATAGAGGAAGAAAATAATCATGACTAATTGGGTCATCTTTTTTTAGGCCCAGTAAGTCCACAACTGACCAGATTTTCACACTTCGGCAGATCCTGGAAAAAACCCAAGAAGTCCAGATCGATACTCACCATCTTTTTATCGATTTTAAGGCCGCATATGACAGCATTTATAGAGACGAGCTATACAAAGCCATGTCTAGTTTTGGCATACCTGCCAAACTCGTCAGATTGTGCAGGATGACGATGGAGAACTCTCGCTGCTCCATTAAGGTCGGAAACAATCTCACCGAGACCTTTGATGTCAAAAAAGGATTTAGACAAGGCGATGCGCTGTCATGTAACTTCTTCAACATCATACTTGAGAGAATTGTGCGAAACTCGCAAGCCAACACCAGGGGCACAATTTTCCAAAAGTCTGTGCAACTACTTGCTTACGCCGACGACATCGACATCATTGGCAGAACACAGCGAGCTGTCACTGGTGCGTTTGCAAGTATCAGTACAGAGGCGGCAAAAATGGGTTTAGAAGTGAATGAGGGCAAAACGAAATATATGCTGTCAACAAGAAGGGACGCACAACATCGACGAATCGGACAGAACGTAACGATAGAGAGCTATAACTTCGAGGTAGTTCGGGACTTTATCTACCTCGGCTCCGCTATTAACTCTGACAATGACATATCGTCAGAAATCAAGCGAAGAATTACACTTGCCAACCGCTGTTACTTTGGCCTAAGGAGGCAATTGATTAGTAAGGCCTTGTCGAGAAACACCAAGGAGACTCTATATAAGACCCTCATCATCCCAGTCCTGCTGCATGGCGCAGAAGCATGGACGTTATCAAAGGCGGATGAAGATCTCCTTGGTCGTTTCGAACGCAAAATTCTTCGAGTGATTTTCGGTCCCGTTTGCGTTGACGGGCTTTGGAGGAGGAGATTTAACAGCGAACTCTACGAGCTGTACAGCGACATCGACCTGGTCAGAAAAATACGGATTAGTCGACTAAGATGGCTGGGACATGTAGAGCGAATGGACACCAACGCTCCGGCCCGAAGAGTCTTCGAATCCAACCCGGAGGGACAACGCAGTAGAGGAAGACCTCGCCTAAGGTGGCGCGCGCAAGTGGAAGGGGACCTCAACCAACTTGGAGTGCGCAACTGGAGGCAGTTAGCCAAAGATCGTGCTAACTGGAGAGGCGTATTGGTTGAGGCCCAGGTCCACCCCGGACTGTAGCGCCACCTAAGTAAGCAAGCAAATACACTTTAAAGGATCCCTTTGCTGACTTTAAAATCAACCAATCTTATAAAAATGAGCCAGTCTTAAAAGCCCATTTCGAGATAGAACAGTCCATCAGTTCTACTAAACATCTATTGAGAAAAAAAAAAAAAAACATTCCTAATGTCCCAAGTATTCCCTCGACATACAAACAAACCTCAATCGAGGACAAGGTAACAAGAACGCAGTCCGATTACATTGTTTTATCTTATCCCACTTTATATATCAAGGCATATTTTTTGTTAACAAGTATTTTATTATTACAACGAAATATAGGCCACCTATTGTTACAAAAGCGATAAGCTTTCCCATTTCCCAAGACTCGATGAACGTTCTTGTAAAATTAAAAGACATTATTTAGTACGAGTAGTTTCTTATTTTTTTTTTTCAATTAAATATTTATTTTAACAGCCAGATTAGCCTAATCTATCTCGAACACAAGTCAATCGCTGGTATGTGCTATTTATTTGATTCAAATAATCCGTACACGGATTAAGTAAATGTTCTTCAAGTGTCTTCTTTTGTTGCAAACTACACAGCGATAAGATTACAGAATAGAATATTATCGTAAACACAATTAACGTAATCAATAAAGCTACATGTCTCCTAAAAAAAAAAAAAAAACAAAAGTCCGTGTGAAAATCTTCGAGCGAGGGAGAATTTCTCTCGTTTCTTTGCTTAGCCATCGATAACACGAACGTTGTTTGTGTTTCCTTAGCCACCATCAATTAAATACGAAATCTAATCAGGTTCTTAAGGTTTCATAACTTTTTAGCAATGTTATCTGCCAAACATGTGTATACTTTGATTATCTTGTGATCTAAATACAAGCGAGACTGTACTTATCGTTATTTTATTTAAAAAAAAAAATACATACGATCAATTTTTCTCTCGTCTACATTAAGCAATTGACTTATATGGTACAGAAAATTAAACAAGATACGGGGCGTGAGTGAGTAAAAAAAAAAACATATTTGAGATATACTTAAAGTTTTCTGCAATTTAGCAAAAGGCAAAGTGTTATCTTTGTTTTCAATTGCAAATCTTTTATTTTTATTTCGCCATTCATATAAAAAAAACGCGTTACATTCTTTGCGATATTATGACTGATGTGATCATAATAATTTTTTTTATCTTATTTTTTTGTTGTTGACTTTTCTAGTCCGATAATGATGGATGACTTTAATATTTAGAGCTTATTTTTTTAGGACTGGTTGGCGCTTAGGTGAAAACACTTTAATACAGGCAAATAAATCTTTTTAAATTCAACATTAACTGATGATCAACTCGTGGTTAGAGGTAGCCTCTAGTGTTCTTTCGAGGTTGAATTTACGAAAAATACGAGCTTCACTCAGCATTGCATGAATATTATGGCTAGGAGCATGATTCAAACGAAGACAGTCATTTGTTAGCTTGTGTACAAAGTTCAGCAGTCAGCAGCTATGCTTAATGAAATTCGGCTGCAAATAGTTATAGGGCAATTTATTGATTGATGGTTAAGTTGTATCAACATTTTTAAAAGATTTACGTGATATCTATTTTCCAACGAACAGTCATTGCGTTAATTATTAACGGGGACGTGGTAATGACCGCAGATATTTTGCTGAGTAACAAATAGGAATTTTAAAGTGGGCGTCAGCTCGTCTCGCTTTTTTGTTCAAGGTGTTCAAGAGATTTTTTTTTTCAGAACGAGTGGGCCCGGCCGAACAACTCAATGTTATTTTTTAAGAATATTGCCTGATTTTTTTCAAATAATTGATGTGATAGTAGAATTGTCATTACCCGACCATCAGTTGAGAATTAATATCTCCGGTCAAAATCTGCGAAACATCTACTCGAAGGACCCCACAAGTTGGGCGGTCTACTCTCTGGCCATCAATCATTTAGCGACGATGAATTAACGTGGATACACACCATTCACCAACAACACCCGCGTGCTGGAGGATAACCGGCCATAGCTTTTGGATTGGAGCCTACTCGGGTCTGTTACCCCTGTTAAAGATCAATCAGTTTATGGATCGAGCTGGTCTTTCTGAAGCATAGGCTGCGTTGAAGGTGCGTACTTCCCTAAGAACGGTGGAAAATTGGTTCGCTCGTCGCAACAGACTCTCATCGACTGCTCGTGGGAATACGCCAAATAATGCCTGTCTTCCGTGCCTACTAGTAGAATAGGGACAGTAAAATTGGCAGTGTCAATCTAGTCGCAAAGATCTCTAGCTACGTCAATGTTACCTCCAACGATCCAAATGCCTGTAAAATTTAACTATCAAGAAGGGACTTCTTTCGGTGACCATCGATGCATCGCAAACAAGTTTCAGCTTCATGCATGGAATAATAAATGGCAATGACTATTGGCTGATGAAGAATTCATAGTGCACATACTAGGAGAACGTTATAGGCTAGTATAGTATAACAACAGTGGAGTTATGATCGCGGCTACCTATGTAGAAATTACTTAGAGTTGCGCTGTTGTTCGGCTCTAGTTCGGCGACCATTTTATGAATAAATATTCTTCACATTTTCGTTTATTTGTCCCAAAAGGAAAAGGTCGCACGGTTCTAACATTTTTGGCTATCAATACCACCCTTTGGAGAAATGACTGAGCCAGGGAAACCAGAGCAAAGGTATTCCCGCTTGGCACTTGTGTGGACCAAAGCGCCGTGCAAGGTATTACACACTCCGCTTCCCGCTTGGCACTTGTGTGGACCAAAGCGCCGTGCAAGGCATTACCCACTCAGACCATTAAGTTGTGCTAATAAAAACTTCTCGTGGATCATGGTTCTAAAACACAATCTGTTTACGATAATGCTTTCTTCTGCCCTAGGCGCACAAATCAGCAACACACAAACGTGAAACTGTTTGATTTCCAAACTTTGCGCAGATAGTCATAACAAATTTTGCCTTTGACATAATTAAAATTAGGTTAGCGGGCTGGCGAAGCAGAGGAAACCCTGCTTATATCCTTATAGAGCCATTGCAATACCCATCGGTGAGTTGTCCTAATGTTGTCTAGACAGCCCGTGAACATGTTTGTTCTTGCTGAATGCTTGTTTAAGAAGAACCTTAAAATTTTATCAAGAAAAAAGCAAATATTACAAAATGGTTGAGCGCCCTCTATGTTCTTGAACTAATAAAATATTGAAAATAGTACTGTGGTGATTCAAATGCGAGACTCCTCGGTCACCTTTTACGCCTCTGTGACCAATAAACCTGAGACATATCCAATAGAAATTTATTTACCCCCCCCCCCCCGCCGTTGGCTGAAACTAACCGAATCCAGAAATTTCCTGCCTAACTTTTACCCAACATGAAGTGTCCGTCCAATTGAAGAAGCTTATTATTTGAAGCCTGTAGAGACTGTAACGCCTCTTAACTTAGCTAAGTAATTATGTTACACGTATGCACTCGAAACAGTATTTTGTATTCTTAATGCAATTTTTGACGCGAATCAAGTGCCACTTCTAAGGTATCAATTATCAAGTATCAAGTAGTTCATCAATTTAAGTGACGCAAGATAATATTGATTTCAAATTTTCCGACTAAAAAAAAAGCCATCCTAATTGACTAGATATATTTATTCCCTATTATAGTGTTGGCACCAAAAAAAAAAAACAATCTAGTAATCCATTAGCATTGATAATATTTATAGACTATCTAACCTCACTTGAACGGCAAAAAAATTTAGTTAACATCACAAAGTGATTATTTTCGAATCTATCTAATTTCTATTCTGTTCGAATTCAAATTGATAAATATTATTTCTGGTGATGTTGCCGGTAAACTGTTATCATATGACAAAATAAAACATTAACAATATATTTAATATAGTCCAGTTAGCATTGGCCTAACGAAATTAGTAGTGCTAACCGAATTTGTTAGATTCCACAAATGGGATTCTTAATTGAATGCTAATTACGTGCGAAAAGTATCTTTTCAATAATTGATCATAACAAGTAGAGACCGTTGAGAGAGCGAGAGAGACAACAGACACCATTTACGTTGGCAACCCTTATTCAATCATAACGATTGAATCTCCATCATCATCATACCAATGAAGGGCTTGATGAACAATATATATACTATATACTTATAGTACAGTCGCTATACACTGTTAACTAAATTGCATTGCGTCAAAATTTATTGTATTACCAGCCCACCCACACACAAAAACATAAATCATACATGTATTGCTTTTGTTCTTCTTTATTTTTTTTTTATAACAATTCACATCAGCTGAGCAGAGAAGCGCACTCGCCTCGCCGTCATACACATATCACACTCTCGTTTTTGTCTTAATACACGAGCGCTATATAGGTAGCCCATCCACAGAGGCAATTAGTTGGGGAAAAACTTCTATACAATTGCGTGTATGGATATGCATGTAATAGGGTTTGTATGCAAATTTTTCTTTCCACAGGTATAATAGTTAAGTATAGTTTTCGTTTAGCTTTTAATGAGCTTTTCCTTCCTTTGATGCATATTCAGTGTTGTTTACTCAAGACACCACTCGTGGAGGCAAAAAAAGCAAACAATTTTCTGAGGAATCAGCGAAAAAATTGTGTGAACTTGCTTTGTAAGCAGATATAATAATAATAAGCTGTTAAAAGAAAATGCACCATTGACACTTTGTATTGTCACCAAGCGGACTTGCATGGAGGTGTGGCAGTGGGCGTGTGATGGTTAGGGGTTTTTTTTTTTTTTTTAAATAATTGTTTCACGACTTTAATAGAAATTAATGAACTCACGTTCTCATGACGCGCGCGGTTCAATGGAAATAATGAAACAATAATATTGATAAATATCCCAGGACAACAGGATGTGTTGAAATCTTTGGGTTTTGTAAATCGATACCATTATTAAGCGTTCGACTAACGCAAACAAACTAACGCGTACAATACAAGTTGTGTTGAACAATAAAACAAATACACAAGGCAAGTGAAGGAGCGAACTTGTCCATTGAACGACTAGCATAGTACTTTGTGTGGGCACAAAATACGACCAAATAGACGACCTGGTCTCCACAACACTACCACCCGAATGATATGCAAATTTGGAGAGGGAATTTGAACACTTGTACGTAAGGATTGTTTTGCAAAATTTATAGGGAGAGGATGGTTTCCCTTTGACATTCTATATCTATTTCCTTCTCTATTGGTCCGTTTTCATTGTGGAGATAATAGCGATTAATGAATCCTTGGTTTGGAATAAGTGGAATGTAATTTATGCTTGAGATGTCAATTGTTAGGATTTTCGTTTGATGTATGTATTTCAATATTACTGCATACGTAATCATTTGTCGCATTCCGAATGCAAATTGTGTGATTTTTGCAACAACAATGGAGAGGCACTTCATCTTCAATCAGCATAGCAGCAACTTTTAGTTGACGACAAAAAATTGTCAACAGTATTGAGATAAATTTTTAAGCTAACGTTCTTAGCAGCATAAAACGAATTTACTCAATTGAAATACGATATACTCGTGACCTCGAACGAGCTTGGTCAAAGTATCTCCCCTATAATATATTTAATCAAGCTCGTCTTGAGTTGGAACACAAATGTTACAAAAGCATCTCCAAAATGCATGTAAAATGTCTAGGCTGGAAGACACATATTCTTCGCGTTCCGATATGAACCCGATCACCCCCCAGCTGCCACAAAAGAAATCGAACAAGGGCTTTACCACATTCAAGGTAGCAGCGCAGAGAAGAAGAAATTCGCTGAAGTTCATTAACAATGATAACTTCTTGTAGGTGACAAACAAGGCGAGCGGCTATTCTTTTAAAGCGCCATCCCTTACTATAAAAAAGGTACCGGGCATTAGAGTCACAGAATTAAAAAAAAAATTGGTCGCATATCTCAAAAAAGGAAAAACCCAACAAATTCATCTATCTCCCTGTGTAGTTTGGCAGCAGCTCATCTCAACTCTTCCAAAAATGCACCGGATTTGGCCAAGGTGATGCGCTCTCATGTGCGCTGGGCAGGTATAAACTCGGGCGATATCTGATAAGTCTAGTATGCGAGGAGGGCGAATGAAGGAGAAGAAATTACCGCGAACTCTATGAGTTGTATCAAGATGTGGATGTAGTTTAAAAAGCCGCATCGAGCGTTCCAGCCATGTTAGAGACGAGAAGTAATATCGAATCAGCGTTCCAAAGACCAGGTTTGGCGGTCAATGAGGGCGAGACAAAGTATATGCTGTCATCAAGAAAGGACGACATCGACGGACATCGATGTCTCTGACTGATATACCTTTGAGGTGGTCAAGGACTTTGTCTACCTAGGCTCCATAATGAATTTAGGCAATGATACCAGCCCTGAGATTAAACGAAGAATTACTCTTGCCAATCCTTGTTTTTGGGTTAAGAAAGCAATTGAGTAGCAAAGCCCTCTCTCGAACAACTAAAGTGAACCTTTATAAGACCCTAATAATCCCAGTCCTTCTCTATGGTGCAGAGGCATGGACTCTATCAAAAGCGTATGAGGCCACTCTTGGTTGTTTTGAGTGAAAAATTGTTTGAGTAATTTTTGGTCCCGTCTGCATAGACGGTGAATGGAGGAGGAGATAGAACTACGAACTCTACGGGCTGTACGGCGACATCGACTTAGCCAGATGAGTGAAGGTCCAACGAATGAGGTTGCTGGGTCATGTAGAGCGAATGGACGTGAATGCTCCGGCCCGGAAGATCTTCGAATCCACACGAGAGGGATGGCGCAGTAGAGGAAGACCGCGACTCAGCTAGCGCATGCAAGTGGAAGGGGACCTTAACCAACTTAGCGTGCGAAACTGGATACAGCTGGCAAAAGATCGTGCTGGCTGGAGACGCTTGTTGGTTGACGCCCAGGTCCACCCCGGACTGTAGCGCCACCTTAAGTAAGTAAGTAAGTTCCAAAGACCAGGCGATCACGGATGCCAGAGTGCGTACCCGGTATCGCAGAGGCAAGGAGAACCGCACTAGACTAGTTTAGTCTAGTAAGTATACCTTAAACACCGTAAACGCATGGAAAGGACTTTTTTTATTAGGATTACAGCGTGCTAAAATTGAAGGAAGTTCAAACAGAAAAAACCGTGCTTCGTATTGTTTGATTTAATTCCAGTTGTGAAATGTCCTCTGACAGTTACATACAGGGAAGTTTGAGACCGCATTTAAAAGGAAATATCCTTGTTTTAAAGAAATGTTTAAGAGTACACTTTTGCCTACAACTTAGCCTAGCCCTTAAATAGAATAACATTTTAATATGAATTAGGCAGGGAATCAACCAACAATCTTTACTTGAGCAATAATCATAGAAGGTATATGTCCAGTTGCTTCACAGTCATAGAATGCTAAGAGGTTACGAGACAGTAAAGACATTGTGCACAATGGAAAATCCTCCTTAGCCTTACTTGCAGTAATCGATTGCACTTAGCAACAGAATAATTAATGCAACTTTATAACCTTGAAAACAAAAACACTTGAATCGACTGGGGAAAGGGGAAAACTATTAAAAGCACATATTTACAACTGATTGATCATAGATAATTAAGTGCCTTAATATATGTATGTGTCAGCATTAATACAAATAAGTCTTTTGAAAGATGTTTTGTTATAGAACGCATAAAGGTGCACATAATAACCATCAATTCTGAAGGATTCATAAATTCTTCTCTTTAGCTGAAGGTTAGTGCCCAAATCAATAATGGTTCAAGGCAATTCAATTGACTCTATTTGCCACCATCCATACTAAATTGCAGCAAAAACAATGTAAAAACCCCTTCACATGGCAATATGACAAGCAATTATTTGCTCCAATGCATGCGGCTATATTATAGTTTTGTTATACGAAATTGATTAACGACCAATGTTAACGCAATTACCAAGGTCAAGTGTAAATCACTAGATGCACTGTTGTTGTTTTTACATCTTTTATCGAAAACAATTTCCTAGTAGAAAAACCTGTACCTACTCGTAGAAAGTAAGGGTTCAAGATTGCAATAACCGCACACAAAAGTAATTATTGTACAATTTATCATCGACAAAGTCAAAGGAAGTGAAAAGAAGCTGTTTTTCCTTATTTCTTGTCTTGTTTCTATTTTGGCAACAAAGACGAAGAAAATTAATGAATCATATGATTATTCTGAATCCGCCATTGTTTGTTCTTTCATGTGGGATGAGTCGGTTCGAGAGAAATGAACAAAGTGCAATGCTTTTGTACTGCATTCATCATAGATATAACAAGATCGTTAAAACTGTTTAATTGGTTTCTTATAAGCTGGCGCAAGCGCAGTTCACAGATCACGTCCCCACATACAAATACGGAAAGAGAGTTTCGTGTATCTTGCTTAAAACTTTGTACAAAGTTTATTAATGCTGTGCGGCCGGCCGTTTGAAGATTTGAACTTGTATGGGATAGTCGAACAGCCGATAACAAACATTCGCAATAACAAGCCTGTTGACGGGTGAATGTATTTTCTAAATTATGCATAACTGATGTACAGTGAGTCAAAAAAGTATTGGCACACGGATTATTATTGAATGAAGGTTATTTTGGTTCGCTAAACTCCAAGTTAATAAGCCGGAGACATTTTGGAGTAATGTCGTATTCAGCGACGAGTCAAAATTCAACCTTTTTGGCTCAGATGGCTCACAAAAAATATGGCGAAAGCCCAACAAGGAGCTACAAGAAAATCACTAAAACAATTAAACCCGGCAGTGGTAATGTTATGGTGTGGGGGTGTTTCGCGGCATCTGAAGTGGGCAATTTAGTTTTTAAAGACGACAAAATGAACAGGTTGGCCTACATGAACATTTTAATAGAAAACCTATTCCAAGGTATTGCAATGGTTGTTTCAGCAGGATAATGAACCCGAAACACGCTTCATATCTGGTCCAAGAATGGCTTATTTACCATTGCAAACAACTGTAAAAACCGCCCCGTCACCGGATTTCAATCCCATTGAACATATTTGGCACTTGTTGGAAATACAATATAACCTGCAAAGCATCATTAATGGACGCCTTACGCACAGAATGGGAAAATATTTCCACTCAGGAATCCTCCAACCTAGTGGGAAGTGTGCGTCGACGCTTAGAAGCAGTCATAAAAGCCAAGGGAGGCCCGACCAAATATTAGGGGCTCATAATTAATTTTTGTTTTGAAAAATTAGATACTTCTTTTGATATGAATTCTTGTTTTCTTTTAGTTAATTACAGCCTAACCAAAAATGAAATGATTTTTGTTTCATATAAATATATTATAAAATGTTCCTTAAACAAAATGGTATCATTATTTGTCCGATTACTTGTTCTGATGAAAAGTTATGTTGAAATTAACTTTGAAAATAGAAATGTGCCAATACTTTTTTGACTCACTATACAATTTCTTTTGCATATTGTGAGGTGTAACCATGTGGTTTATGACAAACAAACAACAACAAAAAAGGAGTACATCCAATTTGGCTAATACATTTACATATATAGATTGCTGGTAGCATACACATATCCTAGGGAAAGCTACTAAAACAACCGCCACACTTTTGTGGACTTTTGTGGCTGGCGCCAGCTAGTCTTACGGAATTCAAATGTGTCATTCCAAAATTCTAGGTTAATAGTTCGTTTAACTCGGATCATTGTATCTCATAAAATCACTATACGTCCTTGGATTCTTTAGAGTGTTTGCATTTCTGATTCTCTCCGGTTTCGATTCATCATCGTAAATTTGGGGCTGAGGTGATTTAATTTTACTTCCTTGGTAGACCATAAACTTGGGAGTCTTTGAAAATTGATTGCGTTTAGGAAAATGCATGTAGCTATGTAATCTCAATCTATCGGTGTTTTAAGAAGTATCTTAAGTAGTTTATTTGTCAGCGGATGATTTATTTCGGAATATATATTTTTCATATGCCTTTTGTTAAGAAGTAAAGTTTGATGAATGTTTTGAGTCTCGCTCAAGGGATTAAAGCTCTAAATGCAATAGAACAAAGGTATTTGAAGAAACATATTAATAAATTGGTACAAACATCACGCCATTACCAACCGTCTCGAGAGCGAATAATTTTAGTTTTTGGAACGAGTGTTTGCACTTTTCTTTAATGTTCACGTTTAGATGTTTCTTCTTTTTCGAGCTTTATGCAACCCATCTAACTACTAACAAATCGCCCACTTTATTTAACTACCGACCTAGAGATGCTTGCATCTGATGGTAAAAAGAACCGGATTTCTTGCTCAGAAGCACAACTGAATTTCTTTAGCTAAAAAAGGGTGATCCATTTCGAGGTTCCCTACTTTTTTAAAGAAAAAAACACAGAAAATTCAAATTTAATGGAGAATGTTTATTATCATTTGAAAGAACATTCTTTGGCATTTATTTTTTGAAGATTATGTCTATCAAATGTTGGCCGCTGCTACGTCGCAGATGGTCCATCCGTTGAGTCCAATTTTTGATCACTCGTTCGAGCATTTCGACTGGTAACTGGCGAATGACACGCGCGATGTTTTCCTCCAAGGCCTGAATCGAAGCGGGTTTGTCGGCATAAGCTTTTGACTTTACATATCCCCACAGGAAAAAGTCTAACGGTGTGATATCACACGATCTTGGTAGCCAATCGACCGGCCCAAAACGTGAAATTATGTGCTCACCGAAATGTTCTCTCAATAAGTCCATTGATTGATGCGATGTGTGGGAAGTGGCGCCGTCTAGCTGAAACCAAATGTCGCCGAGATCACGAGCTTCAATTTCAGGCATCAAATAGTCGGTTATCATGGCACGATAACGGTCGCCATTGACGGTTACGTTCGCACCGGCATCATTTGTAAAGAAATATGGCCCACAAACCACACCAAACCGTTGTTTTTTCTGGATGAAGTGGCAGTTCTTTAATCTCTTCAGGTTGCTCTTCGTCCCAAATGCGGCAATTTTGTTTTTTACATACCCATTGAGCCAGAAATGGGCCTCATCGCTAAACAAAATTTGCCTCGAAAACGTGGGATCTTCTTGGAACTTTTAAAGGACCCATAGAGCGAAGCGATGTCGCTTGGGAAGGTCGAGCGGCTTCAGTTGTTGCACAAGCTGTATTTTGTACGCTTTCAATTTGAGATCTTGACGTAAAATGCGCCAAGTCGTTCCATACGTCAGTCCGAGTTGCTGCGAACGGCGCCGAATCGACTCTCTACGGTCTTCGTGTACACTCAGCTACGGCAATACAATACTAAACAAAAATAACATGACAGCATGACACGACTCACACGTGATCTGTCAAAAAAGGCTATTGAAAAAAGTATCTCTACTTGGATCACCCGTTATATTGGTTGAAATACAAAAGAATGAACAAAATCTATTGAGTTTTATGAAGGGTGATCCGATAGCAATGACAGTTTTTCCAAATGGTAAGCTTTAGCAGCTGTCAAAGCTACCAACCACATCACTTGCCGACGGTGCAGAAATTATAAAAATGATTATCGAAATTCCGGCTCAGTAGTAAATGAATTTCGTTGTAATTTTCGTTGGTCATCATGGCATCAGTGCGCAGACAATTCATCAAACAGTGAACAAGTTTGAGTGTGTGTTTTGTACACGCTTTTGGATCTTATGCCTCCAACCAGACAGAGATAAGTACGAAATTCGACCAGTTCGGCCAGTATCGAAAAAGACCGAGAAATGTCGTTTCGGCGCAGAGAGTAAAACCGGGTTATTTTGGGGTTGGGTTTGGGTTTGGGCCCACATCCTTATTAGATTGTGTTGGATAGATTAAGTTCGCCAAATGGGCCCTGGAAATGTTACCCGGAAGGGATAGAATTTTGGCCGAAAAATCATCTCATCATAGACGAGGCCCATGTTTGGCTATGCCAACAACCAAACACAATCTAAAAGCATCAACCAAGATTGAATGCTTGGTGCAATTTTCGGCATGATCAACGGACCTTATTTCTTTCGAAATGAGGAAGGAGGAACCTTTACCGTCAATGGTCTCAGGTATGGTATCTGTGGTCAGAGCCCGACAACCGAGCTGTGGTTTCAACAAGACGACGCAACGCTCGAAGGTGTGAAAGAGAACCATGGTCTATAGACCATGCAACTTGACACCACTCGATTATTTTTCTCTGTGGCTACGCTAACAAGCCAACCCCCTTTGGATGAGCTCGTGGCTAACATTCAAGACTCTTTTGCCGGCATAACTATCTGCTGTAGCCCCATTTGAATGCCATTTGATTCCATAAAAAATCTCGTTCCATCCAGTCGCGTTATCAATACTTATTCATACCTAGTGCGCATTCAACTTGTTATTTCTGGATTCTTTGTGTTAAGTGCAGAAAGTGCTCATTACAAATAGGAAGAACCTGATTTGGTGCACAACCAAAACATGGTCTCCCTCGTCCGTCAATAAAACGATTGAGGAGCAGCCATGTCAATCTCTGACAATCACGTGAAAACTATAATAGCAATTAAAAAATCAAATATGTAATTTCCACTGCCACCGAAAAATAAAAACAAAACACATCACCGCTGCCTGGCCTAGCATTCGAAAGTCATGGCAAACTGGCATGATGCGGCGTGCATTAAAAAAAAACACGAGTGTGTCAAGCTGTAAACACCATGCTAAACTTGCCGCAGGCTCACTGCACTCCCTCCTGTCATGTGTGTATGTTTACCACACACATAGAGACTGTATAGCAAAACAAAACAGCATAAAAAAATTGCTGAATGTCAAAACACTACCTAGAGACAGCCGCCAGTGTTAGTGGGACAAGTTCAGGTATTCAACTTCTGTCACCGTTTTTGTTGTTGTTCTTGGTGTTGCTATTTGAAAAGAATGCACGCATTTGCATTAGCAAACAAAGAGGGAAGCTCACACAAACCCCAGCACACTGACTCACTTAGTACGAGTTAACTGCAATGAATTACATTTGTTCGATAAACATTATCGGTAGCGTGTAGATAGATACTCGTACTATTATTGAAATTTGAGTAGTATTTTTCACGCAGCCAATGAATTGTGCAATATGTAGTAGTACATACCTATCGTTTTACAGTAGGTAGGTTTACACTTGCCAGCTAGCAACATGATTGCGACGATTTGCTCGTGCATATCTATACCAACAATGTTTGTTTCACAGTTTAGACGTGTAGCGGCGATATCATATCTGAGTTTGTTTTCCGAAAATACGAATTAGTCATTTATGCGACCCCGTCTAACCGACGATCTATTGGATTGAGTTTGTACATTATGAGATGTTGTTAACATTATTTACGTTCCTGTTCACATTGAAAATAATCCTCGTGTATGAATTTGAGATTCTCCATTATTCCTGGCAGTTGACGTCAGCAATTATCTCACATAATAGCGACACGACAAAATTTCCATTTCATTTTAATCTGTCAGAGTTTCTTTAAGGCCAGCCAACAGAACTGGGTGTTCTGTTCGTTCGCCTACTACCTATATATCGTTTTTATGCCAAAAAAAAAAAGTAATAAGAAAAAAAAAACTTCTTGAAAATGCACCCTACCGACTACAAACATCATGTAAGCATCTATTTTTAAATTGAAAAGAGCAACAAACCCTCTTTCTTCTCCTCTTGTTTCGCACACTTTAAAGAGATTAGTTAGGAAAAAGAGAACAACAACATCAGAAAACGTCACAAGGTCTGTCTACCTAGCTATCTAGCTGTTGGGAACACTCGTCGTTGGAGAAGTGTATTAAATTTAAATGCATCTAAAAGTTCACGTGCCATTTGTGTTGGGTGAACTTAATCGACAAGTGTTTGCCTAGGATATTCATATACATAAATGTAGGCACACAGATTTTTTTTTTTTAGAGGGAAATAAAATGCAATAGGGTTCTTCTCACAGTCGTGGAGGGGGAGGGAATGGGGCAAGGCGCCAAGCACACCCTCTGATTCTCGCACATTGGCATTCTCATTAAGTCGCAATTTTTTTTTAGTGTTGGGTAACTTTTAACAACAAGTTAAGCCCCGGAGCTATAAACAGAAAAAAACACTATACAAGCTGAGGCAATGCTTGGGTGGTTGTTATAATGAATTGTTGGGCTCAAGGTGAATGCAGGAAAACTTAGTGAATGTAAATAAAGGGGAATTTGGAAGATTACTACAAGTAAACACTAACTATTATATGTAATCTGGAGAGAAAGAAGCCTTTGGCTTGAAATCGTATAGTAATTTGTTTGCCGGCTGTTATCGTTAGCCAGCAGGACTCTTTAAAGGTAATCAATGTAGTAGTAGAGAATTGATCTCTCATACTATGAAGATCGTTGAGAAGGTGGGTGTAAAACGACCGGTTGCCAGAATATAAGGATCCCAGTGGGAAAACGTCGTTGTTTCTTAAAAGATTTGCATGTGATGTTGGTTGATTCGATAGCCAACTAAGAGATGGTACCTACGTATGAATGATCATGTTCAAGAATTAGATCTCACCCTGGAGTCACCGAAAAGTTTAAAATCAAAGTCGCTGTGCTCCAGGAAAGCGTCTTGTCCTTTGCTTTTTATTGTGGTTCTAAATGATATGCTTAAAGGAAAAATTATGGACCCTATAACACTTCCCTGCTACGAGCACTTGATGTTTATGTGTATTGTTTTGGAGGAAAATAGGTATAAGCCAATAGCAGACCCTCTCCGATTTATTCCAGACTTTTTTTTTAATGAAAAATTCAAATGTTTAGTTCCCCAAGCTAAATGGAAGGCTTTGCACCGCAATTTTGCGTCCGTCGCTCGTATACGGTTCGCAGCAGTGTTGAACAATTTACAAATTGATGGCAGCTGAGATAAATGGTGCTCGCATGACACAAGGCATAACGAAGCTTAATAATTCTAATGAACCCCAAACACTAACAGCTCAGTTGGTATTGTCATGTTCAAGGAAGTGACCCTACGAACCCAGTGAAAAAGGACAATGTTAATCAACGTTCTTATACAAGAGACAATCGTAAAAACTTATGGATCACAAAATGCAGCAACACCAGCGTTTGATTGGGCTCAGTGAGGAAGTGAAACAAAACTAAACCGGGAGGTTTGCAAATATAAATTGAGGACTCAACGTCTCAAGCTACGACTTTTATTGCTGTAAACATAAACACATGGTGCATCATTTTGCCAAGTCTAACATGGGAAACTCTTTCTGGTCTCAAGACGCGTTGAACAAATAATTGTACATTGCTCTAAAATCTTTGTCCAACTCGATGCGGCACTATATCCAACGAGCAACACGAGCTACCCGTAGTATATTGGCTAAACAACTCGATTTGAACTTACTGCCATTTGAACATGGCACGTGTAAGTCAAGTAGAACAAAATAAAAATATTTCAATATTAAAAGAAACAAATACGCCATTTGGTTGAACCAGGACAAAAAAAATGGCAAAGCAGAGAACAAAGTTGAGAACATTCGAAACTATCTGCGTATCAACATTGACAGCGATAAGTGCGAAGAAGCTGCATTTTAAAGCTCTATAAAAGTCGTCTTGATGTGCATAACATACGTTGGGAAAGACTCGCAAAGAAAAAGATCATCCAAATTCAAACAAAGCGTATCGAGTTACCTGGAAGAAATAAAGAGTGTTTTTTTAAGAGGTTGGTTTTTCAAATAGAGATAAAACTGACATTTTGTGGTCAAATCTGGCAACTCTAATGTCATTTATGTTCAGTTTGGTTCGCCATTTCATCATGAACAGGTTGACAAATGAACAACGCTTGCAAATCGTGCCAATTTATTTCGAAAATAATGGTTCAGTTCGCGAAGTTTACCGCGAAAATTTTGTTCAGTGATGAGGCTCATTTTGGGTTGAATGGCTACCTCAACAAGCAAAATTGCCGTATTTGGAGTGAAGAGAATTTACATGAGACCCTTGAAACGCCATTACATTCACAAAAACTGATTGTTTGGTGTGCTCTATGGGCTGGTGGAGTCATTGTGGCCATACTTCTTCCGAAATGATGCTGGAGAGTCAGTTACCATTAATGGAGACCGATATAGACCCATGATAACCGACTATTTTGTTCCCGAATTCGATGGCGTGAATGTGGATGAGATGTTGTTCCAACAAGACGGAGCTACATGCTACACAGCGCACGGCACAATCGATTTATTGAAGGAAACATTCGATGAGCGCATAATTTCGCAGAATGGACCTGTCAATTGGCCACCAAGATCGTGTGATTTGACACCATTAGATTATTTTCTTTGGGGATATGTGAAGTCGCTTGCCTGCGCCAACAAACCAGAAACGTTAGGGGACTTGGAAGCCAACATGCGTGGCGTTATTGCCGACATACAGCCCCAAATGCTTGAAAAAGTGGTTAAATTGGACCTCTAGACTTGTCTTTATTCGAACCAGCCGCAGCGGCCACATGCCCAAAATCATATTTAAACATTAATGGCATAAAATTATCCTTCCAATAAAGCAAAATGGACATTAAAACGATTTTCTTGTGTTTTATTTCAATTCGAAGTTCTATACCTCTACAAAAAACACACTGTATCAACGAGCTACAAAGCCTTAAAGCAACAACACTAATACTTATATATTTTTGTGGTCAAACGGCGAATCAGTAGGGACAGATTGCCAGTTTCACACGAACAAAGTCGTGTAGTATGCCCAAACCGATTACTACCAGAATCACTCGTAGCGCTAAATAAAACCAGCTACTAAAAAAAATTTGCATGCAAAAATTGATCTCAATCAGTTTCTAGTAATCAATTATATAATTAACGTTAATTTTTTCTCTTTTTCCTTAATTACACATGTATTTTCTCTTTTACATGAATACCTAATTTGTTCGCAAAAAAAAACTTAACACCCCCAACTATTTATTACTGTGACAAAAATACAGAATGAATTCTCTCGGCAATTTGTCAAATATTCGTTGTTATTCACATCCACATTGCACATCTGGTAATCTGGTAATCTGGCAAACGTGCAAAATGGACCTTAGCCAGTTTTTTCTTCATTGTACTTCTCTCCTGGGTACATGCATGTACATTGTACATTCTTACTCTATACAAATGCATGTTTTTTTTTCTTGTGTCTTCCTTTGTTTGAAGAATAAACTGAATGTTTAGGTCATCCTATCAATTAAACTTTAATGAATTCATTCATATCTAGACTATTTTCCACACAAAATCATTTTGATCGTCTATTTGTTTGGCATGCAAGCATCACCTCCCTTTCCTATATAATACGTATATATATTAAAATACTTGATTATGACTAAAGCAAGGAGCACCGACACGCCAACAGAATAACGAACACTCTCACTCCATGCAGCAGTCGCGCAATATAGTTGTCGTGTATTAGAATTGCGATAAAAACAAAAAAAAAAAACTGGGTTAAACTTGTGTACATGAAAATCGTACATGGATTTAAATGACGTTTAATAACTGGTTTCTAGTTTTCAACCCAGAGGCCAGACCCAGAGGGTATAGAATAGGAATATTTAAGGGAAGTTCAACTGAAAGAAATGGATTTTTTTTTTCTTTTTTGCTGCTTTTCTCCACATAAATGAAATGAATGTATGCATCGAGTCACGGCACAAAGGCGCGCGCGAATCTATTTTTACATATCTGCTTTATTTTTTGAGTAAAAAAAAAATAAAAAAAAAAATTCTACGACTTAACGAAATTTCAATGCTTCTCTTTTCGCGGTGCATATTCCTGTACATATAAAACTTCTTTTGAAAGAAGCGCATTGACCTTCAAGCTTGATGAGCATTTTTGTTTTTTATTTGTTTTACAAATTGCAGTCTACGCATATGGCATCAGCACACGCGTAAGTCTGACGTCCATGCGATCGCTGATAGTAACAGAATGTTGAAATTTTATTTGGCAACCGAGTATTTACCGCCCCCTAACTAAAATTGTTATTAGTCTCCTCTAATCGGTTCTTCAAAAATCGTATTATTTTTTAGTGGCAAATGACGTAGAAGTACACTTTATAGATTAGTGATTGTTCGACAACTTGCAAAATTAATATAATATGGTACTTGAGGTGTTTTTTTTTGTTCCTCTCTAATCCCTGTTACCAATGGCTAATGTTTTTTTTAATGCGTTATCTTTCATTGATTTGGTTGGTTTTTATCAGAACATTTTTGATCAGCGTATGCTTTTGCTTTTCCAGGGCAGAATACATTGCTCATTTGGTTGGTTCAAAATCGTGTCGTCGACATAATAATCAATTAAATACGCCAAAATGTTCTTGTTGTCAAACGGAAACGAAGTACACAATTAACTCAATTGAATTTGTATCAGAAACATTTTAATAATTTTAATTCTGTTTGACAACAACATACATAATTGGAGCATGTTTTGAATGAAAATAAATTAAAATGTTTTCATCAGCATTTTTGCATTTGTGTTCGCTAATTAAAGAAAATATTTAATCAAGTTTATGATATCCACTTTATGTTTAATGAATTAACTTGTCTTATTGCTAGTTACAATGCCTATCAATTGGTGATAGTCTTTTGATTTAAAATATTTTAAAAATTTCAAAGTCGCATTCCCCAATTTCAAAAATGGTTTCGGTCAGGATCTGAGCGTGGGGAGGGTGGTTTCAATCACATTTTCACGGATGGATCCAAAACGTTGCTATTGTAAGAAGTTAACCACTCCTAAGTGACTGCTCCAACTCAAGAACGTTTGGAATTCGGAAAACTAAACTCTCTGGTTTTCAGATCATACTGGAATTACGGGAAATGAGATATCCGACGAGTTAGCTCGTTAAGGCTCGGCAGAAGTTTTCGGACAGCTCCTAAGTCCGAGTACTTAAGCTGATGCATAAAACTTAGTAACGACTATTACCATGAACTACTTTTGATTTGAAATATTTTAAAATATTTAGAATAGCTTCAACTGACTGCTTTCGAAAATAAAAATGTCAATGGCGCACCTTAGTATATTTCAACATTTAAGACAAGTATCAGCTGAGGCCGCTCAAAGTTTTACGATTTTATCAAAACGATTTAGTAAATCGTAAAACAACAACCATGTGATATGATTAACGACAATAAGGAACGTTAGTATTTTATGATAAGCACGCAATTAAGTTCTAAATACATCTAAAAATCAGTATTTCCCTAGAAATACCGCCGCACATGGCAAAGGGAAATCCGCTCAGTTAATGTGATATAGAAATTGTTTTTTCTTTTTTTTACTTGAGCCTCGATTGCTTTACAATTGGCAACGAAAATTTATTAAATAAATACAATGCGAGTGCTCAAATAGATTAACTGCTTAAACATCTATAACTCATTATAAATAAACAATTATTTATAGGCGTGTTGACTTGTTGTGTTGCTATCTGTATACGTTGAATTACCTAACAATTTATGACTGACATAAATCAATATTCTATTTGCTGTTGTTTACCTTTGTTAGGTTTAATATTAATATTATGTGCAACAAGTTAGATTTGTTAATGTGATTTGTAAAATGCTATATAGCATGGGACTTTACTTACAGAGGACGTAACCTGTAATGATTGTAAAGGGTCTAAGGCTGCGAAGGAGTTACTCTCATTGGGTATATAAAGGGTGATCCATTTCGAGGTTCCCTACTTTTTTAAAGAAAAAAACACAGAAAATTCAAATTTAATGGAGAATGTTTATTATCATTTGAAAGAACATTCTTTGGCATTTATTTTTTGAAGATTATGTCTATCAAATGTTGGCCGTTGCTACGTCGCAGATGGTCCACCCGTTGAGTCCAATTTTCGATCACTCGTTCGAGCATTTCGACTGGTAACTGGCGAATGACACGCGTGATGTTTTCCTCCAAGGCCTGAATCGAAGCGGGTTTGTCGGCATAAGCTTTTGACTTTACATATCCCCACAGGAAAAAGTCTAACGGTGTGATATCACACGATCTTGGTGGCCAATCGACCGGCCCAAAACGTGAAATTATGTGCTCACCGAAATGTTCTCTCAATAAGTCCATTGATTGATGCGATGTGTGGGAAGTGGAAACCAAATGTCGCCGAGATCACGAGCTTCAATTTCAGGCATCAAATAGTCGGTTATCATGGCACGATAACGGTTACATTCGCACCGGCATAATTTTTAAAGAAATATGGACCGATGATTCCACCGGCCCACAAACCACACCAAACCGTTGTTTTTTTCTGGATGAAGTGGCAGTTCTTCAATCTCTTCAGGTTGCTCTTCGTCCCAAATGCGGCAATTTTGTTTGTTTACAAACCCATAGAGCCAGAAATGGGCCTCATCGCTAAACAAAATTTGCCTCGAAAACGTCGGATCTTCTTGGAACTTTTCAAGAGCCCATAGAGCGAAGCGATGTCGCTTGGGAAGGTCGAGCGGCTTCAGTTGTTGCACAAGCTGTATTTTGTACGCTTTCAATTTAAGATCTTGATGTAAAATGCGCCAAGTCGTTCCATACGTCAGTCCGAGTTGCTGCGAACGGCGCCGAGTCGACTCTCTACGGTCTTCGTGTACAATCTCAGCTACGGCCGCTACATTTTCTTCACAGCGTGCTGGACGTGGTCTATTCGGTCGAATATTATCCAATAATGAATGCTGGGTCTCAAAATGGGTGATGGTGTTGCGAATAGTACGCTCAGTAGGCCGATTATGTTGACCATAAGTTGAGCGAAGTGCACGAAACACATTCCTCACAGAACGTGAATTTTCATAATAAAGTTGAACAATTTGTAAACGTTGTTCACGCGTAAGTCTTTCCATTATGAAATGCCAAACAATACTAAACAAAAATAACATGACAGCATAACACGACTCACACGTGATCTGTCAAAAAAGGCTATTGAAAAAAGTATCTCTACTTGGATCACCCGTTACTTAAGACTTGAAGAATCAAAAAATAATCTACATGCAAAAAACATGCCGCTGCTCTTCATTTTCCGTGCGTGCATTGATGTTGATCATCGTAGCTTCTACGCATCCAGCCACACAAGCCACTCCGACAAATTTACTTGATATTTCTAAAGAATTTTTGGGCCTCCAGGATATTCGTTAACTATTGCTCGGTGTACTAACTAACATTGCAGACTGAAGACTATTCTGTGCATTTTTATGGTACGCTCCATTTAAAATCTGACGTGATACGTTAACATGGTTCCAAAGCAGTTCAACAATTATTTGTTGAGTTTTTAATCTTCAGCTCATATCTTGTTTTCGTCAAGACAAATGCAATGTAAGCCTTTTTAAGCTTCCATCTTTTCAGAGTTGAAGAACTATTTCAATTCAATTCATACACGATTAGTATGGTCTCCCAAAATTGGTTTAGTGTACTAGAAATTGGCTCTCGGTGAATCTGGTATTAAAAGGTGTCAGATTGCAGCTATCAAAGGAAGCAAGCAAGCAAGCTCCTTTGCCCTAAGCACGTACAGACGACGATATCTAAGGCATAGTCGGCTTTCTGGCGGTGCAAGGGTGCCTTTTGCAAAATATGGGGTTTGTCGTAAGGATCCACACGATAATGATTAGGCAAATCCTATCATATGCATCGGTTTTTTGGTGGAATACCAAAAACACCAAAGAACGGTATGTTTAGGTTGCTACTTTAGATGCTCTGATGAACCTTTCACCTCTTGATATTAAAATCATAGGAGCAACTCTGAAGACCATTTCTCGTTTGGTACAACTCGTACTGGAGTTTCGATGACACTGAGCGAAGGCTATCCTACGACCCCTGTCTAATGGATATGCTATCTGATGCAATGATACCGCAACTTCGATTGCGTAAAAATTTCAAGGTCTGACCCAGGGAGGGAGGCTGTCAGGCTTCAGGCGCTTTTGCTTCGAAGAATGTGACAACGTTAAGCTTTTCTCCTCGTTAGGCATACATACATGCATCGATATTTCAAGCTATTTGTAAACGATTAATAGATCTTTGCTATTCTAAGAAGTTAACCACTCCTAAGTTAGTGCTACAACTCAAGAAGGTTTGGAATTCGGAAAACTAAATTCTCTGAGTTTTGCTTGGTTTCCCGATCATACGCAATTACGGGAAATGAGATATCCGACGAATTAGCTCGTCAAGGTTCGGCAGAAGTTTTCGGTCAGTTCCTGGGTCTGAGTGCTTAAGCTTCCAACTTCAACAATATGAGTAGTTTGGGGTTTAAAGTCTTTTATCCGAGGCACCTACTTTTACCTATCCAAAAGTAAACACATTTTTTTTTCTTTTACGATGAGCAAACAAGACAACAACTATTGTCCTCTCTTTAATTGTTACTAATTTTAAAAATAAAAAAGTTGGTAAAGATCTTAATCATAACCTAACGGAAGAAAGAAAATAATAATAAATCGATGCACGCCCAAATTAAAGAAATACTTATCCGCTTTATCCAACTGTATGTAGCCGCACCCCCATTTCTAAAGCACATTCGCTCGACTTTCTAGTTCCCAAATGCTACTGATTCGCCAATAGATGTTGTGGCTTCACATATAAAAGTATCACCCCAAAAGGGTAGGCAAGATACTATTTATAAATTCGACGACGTCTCAACAGAAATATTGATTTCCCGTTTGTAAAGACCTTCTGTAAACACATTCTTTTTTTTTATTTTTGACAACGTTCATGTCTTGAACGAAACGTCGTCCTTATGGTAATTTTATTTCTCTATTGTTTCGTTGACTTTGTGCAGAAAATGCCTCGAATACAAACAAACAAACAAACAAAATCGTAAATAGCTGTTTTCAAGGGCGCCATTGCTAGAACAGCCAGTTTACAGCAAAAAAAAAAACCTAAGAAAGCAAAATCAAGAATCTTCAACAAATTGCCAAAATCTCATAAATACAATTAAATCACTCTCTTCGCAAATGTAAAAAAGGAACCCATCCTATACGATTTGACATAAAATATTTTTAATCTTCCTTCCTGCTACTACGGGTTGGTCGCATCCATTTTATTCGGCTCTATAGAAAAATTACTTGTTGACCCAACCTCCTGCCGATACTTTATCGTCAAAAGAAAAAAATATCGATTGTCTGATTAAGTGTTTCAGTGCACACAATCAAGACATGCCAATATTAAGTCATGACAATGTAACGAGAACGACGGGGCGCATATCCTTAGAGTTTTACAGAAATCTGTGTTTTCAATCAACAGGCAAATATAATATGTACACAATATAATCTCGTAGATAACACAAAGTCTGTGGAATCATCCACCACCTTGCATCGATTCTTTATAAAACCAAAAGTGTGATGAATGCGGCGATATCAACTTGTACTTGTGTATGCCTCCACTTGGCGCTCTTGCCAATTAGATAAAAAGTAAGGTTAAGTAAGAATCAATTATAATTCCATATACCATCTCTGTCGGTCTTACTTCTAGAGATCCCAGTGTTGGGTTAGTATTAGGTTACCTATTACCTATTCTTCTTAATCCCAGTTATGCACACGTGACAACAAAACAAATGCAACAAAACTTGGCAAGGCAACAACGGGTCAGTTTGACATCACCCCGAAGAAAAGCAGTTTACCTCAATGAGCTTGAGAGTATCTCGGAAAAATCGAGCGATGAGAAATGATGACATTTCATAATTTATTTTTACGCTAGAAAAAAATAATCACAATTTTTCCTTATTAATAAGGTTTAGTGGTTACAATAGTTTCCATGTGGGATGCTATCTACCTTCCTCCCTCGCTCTCAATTAGAACCCCAATTGATATTAAAAATCGAATACAGCGAATTGGGTTAAACTATAAATTCTAGAAAAGCTTTAACATACATAGCCTAGCCAGTAACCCTCAAAACGACAGACAGACAGAGAGAAAAGAGGGCACACACCTTCCTTCACACTCAGGTGGTAGAAAAAAATATTATAATAAACGAGAGCGCATGTGAGGCCAAAGCCAGAGCCGAAGCCGCACCGCAGTACCGGCTGCGGTGGCGGTCCCCTGGAAATTTATACGCTCTCTCAGCGCCGAATCGAAATCCAATACAAAACAATTTCAAAACTTGCCGACACATCAAATTGCGCTGGTATGTGTAAGGAGGGGAATAGTTTGGCGGAATTATTTTCTTGTTTTGTTGTTTGGGAGGGTTCACATGGAAACATGCACGAATAGGTTTTAATGTCAAACAGAAAAATATAAGAGAGATAGAGGCGAGAACCGAGAACCTTCGAGTATTTGCAATAGGTACACGAACACGACAAAGATTAGACCATAAGTGACAGATGAGTCAGTTAAACTTATGTAATAGTCTGTGTCAGTTACATAACATAACGATATACGGATACACGTTGCTAAAGGAAGGAAGTGTAAGCCATGCGAACGAAATGTTATGGATGGAGTCTTGATCGTACCTGGGTAGGCTTACTCTTCCATGGATTACTTGTGTATGCGCGCTACTTTTTCCTTATTCATTTGTCGCTAACGAAAAAAGCTTTTACAAAATGCATACACTGATACACATTTGAAGTGAGGCAATGTTGCCATTGAGAGAGAGATAGAATACAACAGCAGCATATCGACAGAGGTACTATAAATCCATTAAACTTCACCCCAAGAGTCAATGCGAATTTAATAGTTTTCGATGGATTAATAATAAGTGAATTGCGATTTTAAAATTTGTTAAATGAAATTTAAAAATGAATTAGGCACTAACAGCCCATGGAGTGTTTTTTACCCGTGTGTGTGTGCAAAGTTATATTTGTTGGCTCGAATGGAACTGACGAAGTGGGAAGCTTCCTATGACAATTAATATTCTTGGACAAGCACTGCGTTTTATTGACGCCATGGTAGAAGTCCAACTTCACTAACTTTAAAAGACTCGTGCTATGGACAAAACTCGGAAAAAGAAGTCTAGTTGCCTTCAACAAATTTCATGGTTTCATGGACTATAGAATGTTCAAGAGTTTTGGCAAAAAAAAACAAAAAAAATAGAATGCTGCGTAGCCCAGAGATTGTCCTAAATTCTAGAGTTCGCTGACTTGCCTTGACTATATTTTTAAGCAGAAATCCTTGTTTTGTGTGGTGTTCGTTATTAATGAGTTGGCAGCACATTGTCGTTCGCAATTTGGGACTAATGACTAATGTCGTCACACGACAACAACAACACTGTCATCGGCAATTGCCACATGTTCATATTAAAAACTTCTGCCTTCTTTTAAAACAGACTTCTATTGATGATTCAGACAGAGCTGTACAATAATACAAAATGTTTGGGATACAAATACATTAAATATGGCTTAAAGTGTTCAAACTTAATAACACAGTTGAATTCACTTACTGAATGCTTACATTTGTTAAAGTAATTTTAAAGTGAAACAAAATGAAATACAGTCGAAGTCACTTATAACGAGTGTGAGGGTACCGAGCAAAAGCGGTTGTTATAACCGGCACTCATCGTATCCGTCGATTCTTCTTTCAGGTTCTTATAGAAAGGATCTATCTAATCAAATGAAGAAAATACTGGTCATTATAAGCGTGGTCTTTGTAACCAACTAATATATATTTGGGCAGTTGCTTTAATTGAGTTTGTTACAATTGAGTCAAAAAATGTAGGTTCTAAAAATAAGACAACAGCAAAAACAGCACACAATAGTAAAATATACGTGTGACCAAAACTGATAATTCAATATATATTAAAAATCAAAAAAAAAATCAACTTTTAAATGTTTTTAAAAAATTTAGAAATTTTTGATTGTGACTTTTTGGACGCAGAATTCTTTTCCGCAGCTGAATCTCGTTAGTTTTGCAGAAGCATCATTTCCTTCAAGCTTTTGAAGGCATAGAAAAGAATGAAAATATACAAACAGCGAACGATATAAAAGTTCATGAAACAACAGTTGGTTTTATCGAGTCAACAATTACTGAGTTGCACGTATCGAGCATTGATGTATCGATTTTCATTAGCATATTCACAAATGTCAGTGGGTGCAGTGGCTTAGTGGTTAAGTGTAAGTAAGCGAGAGGTCGCTGGTTTAAATCCCGACCTGTACCACCTGAAAGTTTTTATTCACTGCCCCATCTCTTGCGAATGTTTGACAAACATCCAAGAGTAAGAACTGTCATGAGAAGCTTCTCAAAAATTAAATGCCGTTCGGAATCGGCTTTAAATTGTAGGTCCCTTCCATTTGTGTCAAAAAATATATCTTCGCACATACAGTGGTTGGAGAAGCTAGGCTTTGGGTCCTGTAATGACCGTTTAAGCCCAATATTTATTTTTATTCACAAATGTCAGAGCTTATTCCAACTGGTGACGGTGGTGCTCTAACAATTCCAGTCGGAGTAAGCTCTGACAGTTTCAAAATTTAAAAACAGATAACAATCGTTAGGGCCGTATTGGAAAAAACCAATTTAATTTAAAATAAATTATGATAAACAAAATAGTAATTCTATTTTTAAGTTCCCCACATTAGTGTTGTTTTTTCCAACACGATTATATGACAGCAAAATTGTATGATTTGAAGCAAATCCATTTTGCCATACAGCTTTTGTACAGACAGACAGGCAGCTAAACGAGAATGTTAAAAATGAACCTACGTAGTTTTTTTTTGATGATCTACTCTACTTTAAACAAAAACAAGTTAGAAACTGGGAATCTCCTTGCAATCCGCGGATAAAATGATCTGAGAAAGTAGAAAAAAAACCAACCTAACAAAACTTAGCATTTCTGACTTAAAATTTAAATTCAAAACAAGCACATTACGTGTGCGTACTGGCGACTACCCATAAGTAAATATCTAATTAATCTAAATTTCTAATGAAAACTTAGCAATTCTCACAAATTGTTCTACTACTAAATTAGCAGCACCATGTACAAAAGAACAAATTCCAATACCTTTGGCATCTTTTAGGAATAATTCATTGCAAACACGTTTTATGTATACACCCAAACCGAAACTTTACAACGAAAGGCTACACCAATATATCCACTTCAATCGCGACTCTCTCATACAAAATTCTTAAATGTATATCCAACCATTTTGCCTGGTGTTGGTGGTTTGCTATTCTGGTTGGTACAATAAAGAGCTATAACAAACGAAATACAGATAAAAAAAAAGAGAGAAAGCACATTCGCTATAACCAAAAGGAGAACCATCGTATAGTATCGAAGAGACGTACTACCACGTTATAAAAAGTACAATAACAAAAACAGCAAAATAATTAAAAACACACAACCTTCAAATAAAGCATGCGAGAACACACAGAATATTATTTCGTGTTAGTATAACAGTTTTCCATTGATGTTACGTCGAGGTTTTATTTCATTTCATAAAGTCACCACGGGCGAGAGAGTACTTAAAACAAAAATAATACAGAATATTCTTTATAGAAAAGAATAAAACGAAATTCAAAAAAATAACAGAAAAACAACAAGCAAATTATTAAAAAATAGAACGAAACATATATATTAAAGATTTTTTTTTTTTATTTCATTATTTCTTCACTCTGTACTATTTTTGTTTCCTATAATAGTTCTGTTGCTTTTCAAAAGAAATTCGATTTTTCCCTCAAACATACACACTGTCCTTCCGCGATACCTACCTACTACCTAAGTGTGATATATTGAATTAGAAGAAAACGAAAAGAAAAGAAAAGAAAAACAAACGTGGAACTACGACGACAACGATGAACGACGGAAGGAAGCAAGCACATCAAGGCACAACAAAATACCACCTAGAAATTTGAAAATTCATCATAATAAAAACGAAAAATTTAATTACGGAAAAACTGTCCATCTATCTATAAATATTGGGGAAAATTTTCCACTTGACGTGTGTGTGTACTGTGGATGCAGTTCGTTCGTTCGTTCGTTCGTTCGTTGTGTTGCCGCCCTGCCACCCCCTCGCGACGGTTGGGCTTTCGAGACAAATCGTTAACTTTTTAAAAAAAAAAATATCAAATAATTTGTTTAAACAATTCAATGCGAGAAAAAATCAAAACAAAACGCTAAGTAAGTGATAATACAAAAAAATTTTTATCGAATAACTCTTGGGAGAGCAGCGGAAAATAAAAGGAGACAAGACGAATATAGCAGCCATAGGAGGAGAGGAGAGCAGAGAAAAGAGAGAAGAGAGCAAAAGTGAGCTTTCGGAAAATATGTCCATGTCGCACTAGTTTAATTTCTGCGTGACACAAATCAAAACAAAAGCAATTCAAGTACTACTTTAAAGTCACAACTTGACAGGACGACGACGATAGTGTGTGACGGGCAGTACAGATAATAATGACGACAGATACAACCGATGCCAATCAAGGAGTATAAGTAGTTCTGTTCTGCTGTTCGATTCAAGTATTCGAATGTAACTCTTACTCTCTCATTGACATACTATCACTCGGGTATACTTATTAATCTTTATGGTCGGTCGCGGGCGAAACTCTACAACAATTTAAAAAATAATAAAAAATAAAAAAAAATATCGCTAGATAAATTTATTATCAAATAAATAATGTCAGTAATGAACAGCAGCCGAAACAACAACTACAGCGGGCCCACCACTAGCAACAACTGCGACGAGAGCAAAGGAAATAATCCACTACTATTCTACAATTAAACATACAAGCCGCCGACAAAAAAGTCTCTATAAATTAATAACAATCGAAAAGAAGAGAAATACTTGGTATAGTAATAATTTTTATGATGAGTGTGTGAAATGTCGCTGCGCCGCTAAATTCGATTCTTTCATTTAATACATTTTTTTTTATTGTTACTTTGTCAAGTGGTGGACACTCAAGTGGTGGACTTGAACGACCGAAGTTCGTTTTTTTTTTTCATATATATATTTTTTTTTTTTTTTTGAGTTGATATCCACAAAATCGGAACAAATGTACCTACCCCTCCTTCTTCATATCGAATGAACTGTGAATTGTGAGAAACTATATAAATTTTATTTTTTATATAAAACAATATTTAAAACATAAAATTAATAAAAATAAAAAAAATAAAATTATTCAAAAATGGCTGATAATAACGCGCGAGTTGCGGCGCATCTTCGAAAAATCGAAAGGACTGAAAGTGAAATCGCCTGTGAGGAGGCGGCACGCCTTACAGCTGACCTACAGGATGGTGGTAGCCCAGAGGACGACGATGATATGAGTGAATATCAGGAGCTGCCACCACCTCCGGATGGCGGATACGGGTGGGTGATATGTTTTGCATCGTTTATGTGCAACTTGATTGTGGATGGCATTGCGTACACATTTGGAATATTCTTGCTCAAATTTATGACATATTTCGACGAAGGCCAAGGCAAGGTCGCCTGGGTGGGTAGTTTGCTGAGCGGTGTGTACCTTAGTGCGGGCCCTATAGTATCAGCGTTGGCGAATAAATTCGGTTGCCGAGCAGTGTGCATTGCGGGCAGTGTGGTGGGATGCATTGCGTTTGTTTTGAGCGCTTTCAGTACATCCGTGGAAATGTTAATGATTACGTATGGTGTATTGGGCGGATTTGGTTTTGGAATGATTTATCTACCGGCTGTTGTGGCCGTTGGTTATTACTTTGAAACAAAACGTTCACTAGCGACAGGAATTGCAGTCTGCGGATCGGGAGTGGGTACTTTCGTCTTTGCACCGTTTGCAACTTATCTACTGGAAGAGTACGGATGGAAGAGTTCATTGCTTATCTTTGCTGGGTTGATATTGAATTGTGCTATCTTCGGGGCGATGATGAGACCACTTACGTATCCAAAGAAGAAGAAGGTCAAGCCATTGATGCAACGAATGTACGAGGAGAAGCGCATGCAAATGGAACGAGGCTCAATTGGTGGATCTCATTTTATGGTTCAGCTGCCCGATGGTACGATGGAGAAAAAGATGAAGATGCCCTTAAATGCCGATCCAGGAGTTCATTCTAGTCTTAATTTAGATTTATTAGCATCGCAACAGCAGAGTGGTACATTGCACCCTGTGTCGACGCTGCCTACCATTACCGAAGCCAAAGTTGCTGAAAATCAGCAGGAGCAACAGTCTCCAGATGGTCAATTAGAAAATCGTCGCGGACGACGTCCACATCGCAGCTCTGAGACAGAGGCTAGCAGTCCATTTAATTCGAACGATATGATTCGTAATGCTTCGCAACCGGCATTTACGATTGATTATCAAAGTCTTCCGAAGAACGGGTCAGTGCCATCGTTTGACCGGGTTCGTAAAACATCGAGCAGTGAACGTTATAAGCCATCGTTGGCGGCAATACGCGCATCATCGAAGGGCGACATTGGCAGCAATGGCGTAGAGCAGTTTTCTTCGAAAATGTCACTGGCAAATCGCACTGATAGTGGCAAAATGGTGAGACCAATGTCAAGAAAGGACATCTTCTACTCGGGTTCTGTGACCAATTTGCCGCAGTATCAGTCACAAAAGTCGCTTACAAACTACAGAAACTCTGTGCTCTCACTAACCAAATACGAGAAAAGTATGCGGGATGTGCGCTTGGTTGACCCCCTGGCTGAAGCGGAAAAAGGACGTGATCAATACGACTTGTGCCCATGCTGTTCGTTACCAGATTCTGTGAAAGCAATTCTCAACACTATGTTAGATGTAAGCCTATTGAAGGACCCCGTATTTATGCTTATTGGAATTTCAAACGTTTTCGGAATGGCGGGACTCTATGTGCCCTTCGTGTACCTGGTAGATGCAGCTGTAATGGACGGAATTGACCGGACAACCGGCTCATACTTGCTGTCAATCATTGGAATAACAAACACATTTGGCAGGGTTATATTCGGCTACGTTGCAGATTTCCCGCAAGTTGACTCACTATTACTAAACAATATATGCCTGCTGATAGCAACAGTAACCGTATTAGCAACGCCACTATGCTCATCCTTCGCATCCTACGTAATTATGGCGATATTCTTTGGCGTTGCCATCTCTGGATATATCTCTTTAACTTCAATTATTCTAGTGGATCTTCTCGGCTTGGATAAGCTTACAAACGCATTCGGCCTACTCATTCTGTTCAGAGGATTTGCAGCGATTATCGGATCACCTTTAGCCGGAGCGGTCCTCGATGCAACGAAATCATATTCGATTTCTTTCTACATGGCTGGCGTATTCTTTGCTATATCTACGGTGACCAGCTTTTCAGCACCATGTCTGAGGCGATGGACAAACACTGACGAGCTGCCAGTCCACATAGAAGTTCTGACCCCAATCGATGAGGAACAAGCAGAGGATTTGGAAGACGACGATCAACCCATAACGATTGTACCCAAAATTGTTAAAACTCTACCCAGCCCACAACAGGAGCAGATGCCAGGCCTAACAACTCCACTCAAGCAGTCTGAATCGGTTTTATGAATAGATGAGAGATTCTAAGAAAAAAGTGAGATGCCATTTTTTTTCCCCCACCTCTTCCTCCTCTTCCTCCCTAGCAGAAGCAGCAGCAAAACAAAGCAAGTAAAATTCGCATAGCTTAGCAGATAAACCAAATTTTATGAATTAACAATTGAGAGAATGTTATATACATATATATGTAATATGTACGAGAAAAACTATATATATAGAATATATAGAAATATATTTAGATCATTAAGAGGTAAATTTAAAATATTTTTTTATTGAATTGTTTCAAAGAAACTATATTATTCTCACTCTGTATAACACAACTTTTGTTTTGTTTCTTTTTTTTTTTGTTGTTGTTTTTTTAACAATTACTATTGTATTTAAAAATAACTAAACGCAGAGAATGAGTTGGTTTTTTGTTTTTTTTTTTTTAAAAGCAAGAGAGATAGTGTATACAACAACAAATAAAACAAACAAAAATATTTTGTACGTTAAGTAGATATTGTTTAACAAATTGTTTAGTTTTCTTAAAATGATGAATGCTTTTTTTATTATTATTATTATTATTATTTTCTTTTAAGGCTTGATTATTATAGTATTTTAAAAAAACAGAGAAACTTTTTAAAATTAAGATACGAAAAGAAGACAATTAAAAAATGAATGTAACTAAGATAAGCAAGAAAGCAAAGGTATTATTAGAAGAAAAAAAAAACAAACCAAATTCAAATTATTAGAATTAAAATTAAAAAGTATTTAAAAAAAATTTATTCGATACACGCAAACCAAAATAATCTGTTATTTATTATTTAACTACTCGATAGTAGGAGGTGAAATAAAAAATATAATACTAAAACATTAAACGCGCGCCCTGTTATATACATTGTCGAAGATTGTTCATTAAATTATTAATATTGTTTTGTTATTCTTTTTTTAATATAATAATTCGTATCAATCGAAACATAGTATTATTTATAAAACAACAAATTACAGAAAGATATCAGAAAACAAAGTACTAAATAAATTGTTATTGCAAAATAAATAAATCAAGAATGAACAAAATAAAAGAAAGAAAAAAAAAAAACAGAAATACATACAAAGAAAAAACGCCATAAATTAGCAAAAAAATAAGTATCACGCTTAGTTCTTTTCATTTTTGTCCCAACAAAGAGAACACGGGGGCGGAGGAGAATTGTTGCATTTTCACAATGAGGGATGAACGCAGAGGTTTGTTGCTGTTGTTCTTTGAATGTTGTCAAGGTCAAGGGAGTTTGCTCGAGACATTTTCGCTATTGCTTCTTTGCTACTGACGAGATGAGAAAGGAGGAGAAAACAACGCTGATATATGGGGTTTAATTGTGTAGTCGCATGGTTGCTAAGTGGAATATTTTTATCGGGCATTCCGAAAGTGTTGTCGTCATTTTATTACTTTATTGAGTTTTGTTGCTTGACTGTGGGTTGTTTCAACATGCCACTACAAAGGAATGATTCATTTGTTTACAAAGTTCTATTTCTACGTAAAAAAAATAAAGTCATCAGACAGTGCGTGTTGACAGTCTTAATAGAATCGCACGATTAGATTGCCAAATGCAAAACTATTATAACGTATTTCCTTACGTGGTCAGAATAGTATTTTCATACAGAAGCTGTGAAGCTTATACTACGAAATTTGAAGTTTCTTATGGCAGATTATACTCTTGCAAATCTCTCGTATTTACTGCAATTGAATGCAGGTGAAGTGTACAGTTCTGGTTTCTAAGTGACATCTGCATTTCAAAAAATTCCGTTTTGCAGAAAACTGTATTTTTAAATTTCAAACGAAAAAACGTCTTTCGCCCAATAAATTCCATGTACGTTATTTGTTGTTTGCGGAACAAAGAACATCGAAGACAACGAACACATTTTATGTTGTTTTTTTGTCCTAGTCTTCACTAAAGCAACTAGTCTTGATTGCTGGTAGTTGCATGAAAAATTTCAACTAGATTTGAACTTGGCCGTTCTTTGTTCGTTTTCTTTTCATTGTTCGGTTTTATTATTTACACATCAAATATAGACATCAAACTCAAACACAAAACCAAGATGTGCAGCCTACTTTAGATGCATCTAAAAAATTTGAGCTTCTCTGCGTTAATCGTCTTTGAGAGGCATATTTAAGGAGGTACCTACGAACTTCGTCAACAAGGAAATTTTCAAGAGGCAAGCCTAAAAACTGCTGAAAAACATAAATGAATGAAGCATTTGGTTGGCCCGGGAGGTCTGCAGATATTTGTGGAGTTCAAACCGGCGAAGTGAGAGAAGTTACGATCCGTATTGTCCCCTTCATAACCTAGTCGATTTAAAAGGAGAGTGAAAGTTGCATTCTTTGGCAACTTTTCCATTATAAGAATTTAGTTAGTCTTGAAGTGAACAAGGACAGAACGATGTACATGCTTCTAACAAAAAAAGAAAACCCCTGTAAAATGCAAGCTCTACAGAAGACTTTTGCTGCTAGATATCCGAGTGGGGGTAGATAAGCAGGAGGAAATCCAAAAGATATCCGAGTGGGGGTAAATAAGCAGGAAGGAATCCAAAAGAAAAATACTTGACGTAATGGTGCTGCGTAGGAATGATTCGAAAGGGGCCGAAAACATGTCGACCAATAGTCGTTTGAGTCCTAGTCTCTAGGCCAAAGGCCACAAGTTGGAACCTTTGTTTTAACCCTTTAATGAATTATGTCTAAACTCATAAGGATTTCATAATCGGTCGTGTTTAGTTTAATTCGCCATTGCAGAGTTAATTGCTCTGTGATTGGTTTTTAAAACGTCTCCTAGACTAAGCCGGGTGAATGCGGTAGCAACTTTTCAAGCGCATTGTTATTAAGAAAATAATGGGTCACTATTCAGATGCAATACTGTGTAATACCCAACTCTGTTCGACGGTATTGCATGTACTTCTTTAACGACATAAATGTTTATTAAAATAAGTTGTAATCCCATTCACTCTGTCTGGTGTGTTATTAACTACTATCACAAACTTTAGTTGACTTTTTCAATACTTCACAAATCTTTTCCCCCCTATTTTCGTGAAGCATTCCCTACTCAGCAAAAAAAAAGAAAAGAACTACACTTCAACCTGTAAATTTAATTAAAATGCGGTTATAATTGATGCACTCCGTTTATTAAAATCAAAATCAACACAACAACATTTAAAGGGCGTTAAGTTTGTTTTGTTGTTTTTTTTTGTAAAGCAACTAATAGATAACTGACAAAACCAGATATTTTAAACACACACCAATGGCTAAGTGAGAGTTCTTTGAACTAGTACTGGTGGTTCCAATTCAATGAAAACGTACGCCGATAACATTCACCGGGGAGTAATGCCTTCACAACAAACGAACACAATTGGTCAAATTTTTCAATTTATTCGAAACTAAAAACAAAATATACCCCTCTTACCGTTTGGTGTTGTTGTTTATCTTTTTTTGTCACAAAAATATTTTCGTATTTATTTGTTCATTTTTTATCAAAAAAGAAGCAAAAAAAAAAAACAAAAAGGTCTCAAGTCCAATATTGTAAATAGAACGACTAAGCGGAATGCGTAAGCCAGGCAATGGGTGCATGAACTGCAGTTAGATAATTGCTTTTGTTTTAAATAATTAAATGCGATTACGATGTGTGTACACATTTTGAAACTTCCACTTATCACACTTTCTGTCAGTCATCATAATGTGAAAGTGAATCACAGGAAATGTACACATGCGTATGTACTCCAGCAGCAGCAGCAGCATTTATTTAATATATATTGCAGCGATAAATTTATCGTACTTATCCACTGCAAAGCACTACAAAGTAAGTTTATTTAAAATTCGCCATATCTTATCTATTAATCAAGGTGCTAGCTGCTAATCGCAATCACAAGAATTCTATGAAAACAATCTCAATATTATCTATATCGCTCCTCCTTCATCGACACACAAGGGTGGTGGTGGTCTCGGGTTACAATATTACAGAGTATACAGCGTGTATTACTTTCACACACGTTGTAATTTTTCCAAAATGGCTAACAAACATGTCAAGTGGTTCAATAAATCTTGCGCCAAATGGCGTGTAAACAAATAGCGCATATTTAAATGCAACAGCAGCGAATCATACGATAGCAATGACAGTGGCGTCGACGGCGCGTCACTGCACATTTACACCCTTTATCTAAGATGATCGCTTTTTATTAGTTTGCAGCAACTGCTACGCTTTCGTGCTGGCAAATATGTAGGTAAGGAGATACCAATCAAGAGCCACAATTCGAATTCGTAAAATATACATTTAGAGGTCAGTTCTAATGATCAGAATAGAGCCGCGGGGGAGGGAGACTATAGCGAAATAAATAATGATAAAACGTTTACTGCTTGTGCATTCGTACATACATACGTATGTTTGTGAAAAGATCAATTTATTTGTGAACTGATCTCAATATTCAATTCATTTAAGACGTTTGACGATACATTTTTATTGCATGTTTAATTACAAACGTTATTCTTTTATGCAATTGAGGGCACAAGCTTAAGGTGTGCGCATATAGCAATAAATGGAATGGGGGATCGGACAGAAATTATGTAATTAGCATCAATGGATGTTTTGCACAATTGACTTAGAAATTGTGACCTACTTCGGGCCTTCATAAATATCTCCTTTACGCAAGTTAACGAGGGCAAAACAATAGTATTTGCTGACAACACGAAAAGACACCCAACATCGACGAATCTGACAGAAAGTCACAATCGACGAATAATAACGCTTGTTAATCGGTGTTTCTTTGGCTGAGAAGGCAACTATATTGTAAGTCCCTTTCCCGAACAACTAAGGAAACTCTATAAAGTCCTTAATAATCACAACAGTCCTACTCCTTTTTTAGAGAAAACTTATTCGTATGAGAGACTTCATATCAGCCCGCAGAATCATCGACTCGAGACACAATGCATTAGTTCAAGCCTTCGCCTTAGGTGGCGCGCACAAGTGGAAGAAGACCTCAACCAACCTAGAGTGTATACAACTGGAGGCAGTTAGCCAAAGACCGCGCTAATTGGAGAGGTGGAGTGATTGACACACTGTTGACAACCCTGCAAAGCGAACAAAATGACAACGACGCTCAAAACGCCCTCTGATTAGGAAAGGAAACCTTGGACTACTACAAATCATCTATCACCACCATTCAGGAAGTACGGTAGGATGTCTGTGGATGTCTTGCTACAAAAAGCAGAAGCAGCGTCTATTTAGAAAAGTATTTATGTAAATGACAGACAAAGATTAACAAAAAAATGTCATGACTATGCAAGACAAGACGTGACCTCGACAAGATATTATGAGCAATATCTAATGAAGCTTCATGCTTTTCTCGGCAAAATGGAACAGGAGTACATCTATGCGAAAGCATAGGCTAAATCCAAGGTTTGGCGCGGAATAAGGGCTAAGGACAATTGAACATTGCTGATTGACGACGACTTTGCTCCATTCGTGGTTGGAGAAGCTAGGCTTTAGGTCCTAAATGGGCCATTGACGTCTAATATATTTTGTTTTTGTTTTTTTTTACTTTGGTATCACTTCAGGCGAAAAGCAATTAGTGTTTTCGATGCCCGTGGCCTGCTAAAATAACTATGACCAACATTTTTAAGCCCTCCCAGATGTTGTTGTTTTTTCTGTAAAAGGTACTTATTTTTATATATCTTAATATATCTTGCCTTACTCTATAACTGTGAAAAATAGTATAAGAAGTGCTTCGCTATAATGATGACGTGCTGAAAACAAACTGAAACTTGGGTTAGGTTAGGAGGGCAGTTTTGCACCAGATGCAAATTTCATCAGTAAGCCTGAAGGCCCATTGTGAGTATCCTATTTGTACATGCAAGATTGTGTGTTGGAAATAGTTTTATGTCGGATAGAGGTACCCTAGCTAAGTCGTCCAAACTTTGTAGTACCTGTAGATCTGAGCAGTGGCATAGAAGATGTTCCTCTTCGTCTCTACAGGTTCTGCAAAAGTCATTTGCAAAGAGCCCTAGCCATGTTTCCGATGATGCAATGTCCGGTTAATACCTCGACGAGCATCCGAATTTGGCTTCTGTTAAGAGACTAGGGATTTAGATCTTTTGGTGTCAACATTATAACGCAACTGCTGGTCTTGCACTTTTTTTCCTCAGCCAGTTGTGTGGTCACGCCGTCTATAAAAGCAGTGTTAGAAGGCGGTAGCACCTCTCCGTACGCTATTAGTGGGTTCATAACAGAGCCGTATCTAGCTAATTCGTTAGAGCAGTGTTAGAAGGCGGTAGCACCTCTCCGTACGCTATTAGTGGGTTCATAACAGAGCCGTATCTAGCCAATTCGTTAGAGCAGTGTGCGTAAGTCTTATGCCAAGTTAAAATTCATCATAGAGACAACCAGGGCAATAGAAAGACCTTTAGAAATTGTAGAAGCCATTTCTGCCAAACGACAAAGACGACATAAATTTCGTTATCAGAGAGCATTAATATTCATATCAAAAGGGCAACAGTAACCTATTAGACGACTTTCAAAGCAATGAAAAGTATTCATTTTTAAAACACAAAGGTTTTCTCTGTCTTAAGACATGAGTAAAGGGACAGTCACCATCTGACGTCCATTTTACCAAAGGCACATACATGAAGCTTTTTAAAGTGTGCCTGGAGCTAAATAATTTTGGTTTGAATGAAGGCGAGCCTGATGATTTTTTCGAAAAAAATTGTTTTTCACTGCTAGGACCAGAAAAACAATGACTTGTCACCTTTTCAGATGTCGGACAACAGACCGGTGAAAACAATTTATCAAACAAAAGTTATTTCTTGAGAATATTAAACTACGTATTTTTTCCTCACCCCAACATCAATCAGTGACACATATTTGCCCTCATCTCTGATTGATTGTGGTAGTAAGTGGGCCTTGTCCTAGTTAAAGGATAACTTGGCCTTAAGCAAACTTCCTCCACACAAGAATGAAACGAAACAATAGTTTTTCATGTTTCGGCAGCTGATTTATATATACAAAGATATATAGATATTTTTTTCCCCTTTGAATTTCAGGATTTCATGATTAAATATTAACCGATATAAATCCGGAACAACTCGCCATATAAACGTTCAATTCGATGTGCAAACTAAGAGCTTCCATAAAGAGTAATATAAATTCCCATTGATGTTGTAACAATGAATTCAGGATGATCAATAAAAATCAAGAATTTATCCGAATCTTTTCTGTTCTACTACTCATGTTGTCCTCATCCTTTAAGACAAATTGTTATGTGACACAGTTTATAAACGTTTCGAACTGAAAAAGAGAAATAAAAGTATTCATGTCGTTAAGAATGAAAGTGGTTTTGAATATGTGGAAGAATGCTCGAATGATGACTTTGAGAGATTAATTATCGATTTGTTGTTGTTTAAAAAGATAGAACTGTGAATCGAATGTTAAAGACATACGTTTTCTTATTGGTGATACTTAATTCGACTAAAAAGCTGATTAACGGTTTCCATATTCAAGTAAATTTTTGCTTCGAAGTTTTCATTCACTTAATTGACTAAAGTGAGGACGACATTGGCCTTTATTTAATTTATTGCCTTCACGTTTTTGAATTACCTTCATCTTAACAAATAAACATAGATGTTGCAGTTTAGTTAGAGAAAACATTTCTGCCAACTGATTAACGACGAAGAAGACATAAATCTCGCTGTCAGACTAGAGTGAATAATTTAACCTTAGCGATGAAAATCAAGACTCCAAATGTTAAAAATGAGTTGAAGACTGCTGGCGTAACTGTTTAAGCAGGAGATGACTTAATGCTTAACGTGACTGTATGCCTTACACGAAATCGTTGCCAAAATTAGAAGATGACCCTTTAAACTACGCCTACTACAGATGCATTTCGATCTGATTTAATCATATCATTGCGGACTTAGGCCTTCTAGTCCATAATCCATCAAGTGCTTATAATATCTGCAGATACTGAAGTACAAGAACTAACTTAGCCACTGGGTTTTCCACCGGTTGTTCTTAAACTGTAAGACTCAAGGTCTCTTGTTGGACGAGCTCTTTAGGAGTTGATGAATCAACTCAACTTTTGATTTCGGCCAGGAGAAAGTCTCTTCATATATTTTAATCGGAATTTGACGTTCATTTTGCATTAGATTGAAACGTGAAAGCAAATTCTTTTTCTCACGGACATTTTTGTGGAAAATTTGGTTTTCTTAAACACAATTAGTTAGTTAGTTTTTGGGTGCGTTCAACTAAAGTGCGTCGCTTAGTATAGAATTAAGTTAAATTTTAAATTGTTTAATTAATTATTTAAAGTAAAATTGGCTTCTATTTCCGATAACCTAAAATGGTTGTTAGTATTTTGTTAAAGAAATAAGGCTACTCTTGTTTCTTCTTCTAGTTTCCTTATTTGACTTGATCAGGATTATAACCGTTCCACTTTACTGCATCCCTACAGGCCTCTTCTTAAAACTGATCTTGCTATGCGACTGGTAGCCACATATACATGTGTGCAAACATTTCTTTACCCCATTGTTAAACTTAACAAAATAAAGATTATCTTATTTTTTTTTGCTGGGGTATGCAATTTCGACACATTTAAGAAAAAAGAACAATTGGTTGAATCAGGTGGACAACTAGTAAAAGTTGGTAAGGTAAACGGGCAGATAAAACTCTACTACTTCGCTCATTCTAGAACCTATGTGATACACTTCCTCCAGAAGGGATAAGCGATTGTCGTGCCAAAGTACACGAATTATAATTTAGAGGTTCTAATGCTTCTTCACTCTGTGAAAGGATCTAAGCGAGTTGATTGATTTTAACAAATTCTGTTTCATCAATACTTTTTGGACCACAACTGCGAACAATCGCGAGGTTGGAAATTGAAATGTTTGACTTGAAAAAAAATACCTATACACTTCTGGTATTACGAGAGGGTATTGAATTCTATATCGGAAATACTAATGAAGGTCTGTTCAACCTCATAGAATTCTAAAATATTCACTATAGATGAGAGAACAATTCATTTGCGTTTGGGGAAGGCAACAGTCAGTTACTGAAAGCTTTCAATTTAATAAGATTATGTAACTATCTCAAGTTAATATTTCATATGTATATAATTATAGAAACTAGATCTATCACTTACCACCGCTTTGATCGAATGATGAAGGAGGTCCTTCGATGGGGATTCCCTGATTCGACATGATATGATGATGTGATTGTTGCGGATCCAATGGCTGCAACATTGGTTGCATGACTGCGCCTCCTTGCATTTGCAATGAACAATCGGACATATCGTCTTCGATCTGTTGCATGTGCTCTGGATGTGTTTGCAACTGGTCATTGTAAAGATGCATTACGCCCAATTGTTGTTGAATCTCCAAAGTTTGTTGCATTTGTGGGTCGTATATTTGATAGTTGGGACTGAGCATGCTGGGCGTTTCTGATGACGCCAACGATGGGGCATTGTGATTAATATCATCGGGTACCATTATCTCATGACCTACGTACTCCCCAGGATACATGGGTTGCCACATTTGCTGATCCTCGCCATTCTCATCATACTGATACTCTGCCGGATGGATCATTGATGGATAAATTATACCGGGCTGATAGTTATACAGATGTTGGCCGTGATAGACGGGAATATGACCAGCGACGTAGACCGGCCCGGCTGCCTGTTGAGCCTGAGGATGACCCATATGACTTTGTTGAGGTGCTCCGAAATACTGTGGATAGGTGTATTGATAAGCGTACTGAGGATAGCCCGCATTGGCCATTGCCTGAGGATCTACTGCGGAAGAATTAACCATTTCCTGAGGAGCAGGGCTATCCTGCTGCTGTCGTTGTACATAATCGTTGCGACGATTGTTATTATTATTGTTCCTTCCACGGCCGCGACGGCCATTGCGAGTGTTCGAAGACGTTACAGACACCTGTTGCATTGGTTGCATTACCTGGTTGGACTAAACAAACAAAAAGGAAAATCGTTAGGCTTGAGACAAAGAATAAGAACACATCACTCACCTGGTCAGCGACAACGGTTTGATCAGGCATGTAATGCTGCGGTCCACCTTGAATGTATGTAGGAACTGAATGAGCAGGCCATCCATGCAGATTGACATTGGCAGTCACGTTGTTCACGAATACGTTTGGCGGAATGCCGGCGGGGATCATTGTGGGATATATTGGACCAACGGGCTGGACACCATGTGCGGGCACGTACTGCATCTGATTGTACACCGGTTGAGTGGAGACGTTATGGTGTGCATAGGTATTCTGTTGTTGGGACACAACCGCAGAAGATGTGCTAACAATTTGCCCTTGCTGTTGCGCAGGCTGTTGCTGCTGCTGCTGCTGTTGCTGCGATGTTTGTGAGGACTGTTGTTGCTGAGGTTGGGACGGCGGCGGCTGTTGATGCTGCTGTTGTGATTGCTGCGAAGGCGTCAATTGCTGTTGCGGCGTCTGCTGCTGCTGTTGCTGAGATGGAGGTTGATGAGCTACAGGCTGTGTATGCTGTGCCATTGTTTTCAAATTTGATGTTCCGCAAGATTTAACGTTAACTCGTACTTTAGCTGGTTGTTCAACATGAGACTTTACTGAAAGTGTTCAATATTCGAATGGATTATTAATAAGGTACAAAAGTGAATGACTTAAAAAGAAAATAAAATATACGAAATCGAATTAAATCAAATGGGTAATTTAAATTGTTAATAAGCTGTGAATTACCTGCAGCACTCGCCGTTAAAATCGGCGCGCGCAGCGGTACAACGGCTAACTCGGTTAGTTTTGCTGTTGTTGGCTTAACTACAGCGTAAAGGGGTAACGACAATGGTGCGATTAGACGTGGTAACATCAAATTGCGAACCACATGTCCGTATTGTGTTTTATCTAAATTAAATGGAGAATAAACAAATTTAATTTATATCGCTTAGCAAATGTAAATTGATTTTGCCGGTTTGTGTTTTTTTTTTTTTCTATGCAAAAATAAAATTAAAAGTAAATTATAAATGCAAATGAACGAAAATTGAGAATTGTTTCACTGCTAAGTGTTGTTGTTTTTTTTGTTTTTTTTTTTTGCTTCTAGCTTGGCGTGGTTGCAGCAACACATTATTATTCGGTGTAATGTTTTAAATTTGAAGCACGGGTCAAGCGACGCGACGTGTATGTAATGACTAAAAATTCATTAACTTTTGACGGCAGATTGGATTAGTATAATGTAAGCAGCAACATTTCGAAACTAATGCATTGCAATGCGAATCTAAATCACAGATGACAGAATTAGTTACATGTGCGACAAAAATTATGTAATAACTCAAGATACAATTGTGTTATGGGGTCGTTGACTATTAACGTTGACGTTAAAGTTGTATATGTGATTTTCTATACAGTGTCATAGTTTATTATTTACATAAATAAGTGATGGTCTCTATGTTAATTGGTAAATTGAAAGGTTTAAAGTTAAAACCAGACAAACTAGTAAGACTCCATTGAATGAAAATAAATATGTTCCTAATAATCCCCTAGGACATCTGTAAAAATGACAATTGTTGTTATCAGAATAAAAAGGTTTATATTCAATTAAGCTGCAACATGGCTGGAAAGATTTTATTCGACAGTTTTAAAAATCATATATCCAAAACCTGGTAAACCGTACACATTTGGTATGAAAAAAGGTTCAAAGTGAACAAGTGTTATGTGATTTGCGTCTTAAGGTGCGATCAGACGGTCATCCAAACTTGTCATCCTGATGACATCCTGTCTGAAATAAACAAGTTTTCTGACGTCAGCATGTCATCTGGATGACAAGTTTGGATGACCGTCTGACCGCACCTTTACACCGATGATATATACTGTCATGGCCACAAATCAAGGTGGTATCTGAACGTTATATAAATATGATCAATATTTTACTATAGTCATTTTCCAGTGAGCACTTGAACAAATTAATTGTGATAAGGGCATTCAAAGACCGAGACCTTACTATAAAATAAGAAACGGGATACAGTCCCCTCGTTAATTCGAAGTTATCAAAAGTTCCCTAGAAAATCTCTTTTTATTTCGATATTTTTAAGCACTTGGTAATTCGAACAAAAAAATCACCGCGAAGTAACAAAACGACGAATTCGAAGGCATAGACGTCAAACACTCGATAATTCAAAATTATCAGATTTCATAGAGGAACGTTGAGATTTTATTTAAAGAACAATATATGTATGAATCATTTTACTTTAAACCTACTCGTTGATAAAGGGCTTAATACAACTGTGGCTACCTGAATTGAGCACTGATAATAAAAACCGATTAAATTGGAGAAAAGACAAGAAATGTTACGACAATGTAGAAGTGATTATTTCGTTTGCGTTATGCCGGTCGTCCAGCCTTGCCGATTCAATTCACACAACTGTGTCCAATTCTTTGCCAGCTCACTTTGCTGGGTTTTAGAAACGCAATTCGATTAAAAATCCAACAAGTTTGGGTTGAACGCGTTGCGAGTCGGGTACACCTAAAAACATTCCATGCTCAAGTTGGTCAACTACATTTACGGTGAGGTTGCACCTTCATTTACGGTGAGATTCAATGCAATTCTTCAATCCAGCAACGAGGAACATAAAATCGTCCACTTCCAGAAAGCTTGTTTTGAAACTATATCTAACCTTCTCCAACGCATTGGTTGACAGTTGGAGACTCGTAAATTAGAAGTGCCTCGACCGGCGACCGTAAAAAACAGCAGATAGTCAAGTTTTGAATTAGTTTTACCACCGACAAAATGCTTTTGGTACACATGACCACATATATGAGTACATATCGTCCACCTCATGCCAGAGGCATAAATGTGCAAATGTTGAGTTAGCATTTGGTAGTTATGTATATGTTTTACCAAAATCTAGAATGACATTTATACAAGGAAACAATATAGAGCAATTATCATACAAATTTGTACATTCATGTTTCTGGACTAAGGGGGGCGATTTATACTCAAGTTTGAAGACCAAAGATTAGCAAACCCTTTAATTCCCATCAAATTAGAGCTAAATGTTTCATCATTCAATATTCGCTAGTCTAACAAAATGTACACCGTGGAAGATTTGTAAGATATATTTGAGAAAATATCACCTTACTGGAACTGACTGAACACAATTGTATGCTGCACTACGTAGACAAATCGAAGCTAATCGAGTTCAATGAAAATCTATTCTGAAAATCATTTATAATATGGTTTCAAAGGTTGGTTGTCGAAGCAAACGCACCATTTAGCACTTTCTACAAGTTTCATAAAGCAGTTTACAAGCAGTTGACAGATTTTCAACTGTGTAACAAGTCAACTGCAAGTCACCTAAGAGTCAGCTTAGAGACTTCTTGAACGATGATCACGCGAATTATATGGGCATATATGGACTTGCAATGCACTTGCAACATGAACGCAATAATTGTCTATTCGCTTTTATTTTTCGATGGCTGACTGAAACATCAAACTAAACCCTGCTAGTGTTCGGTGTGAATGCTTTAACGAGATTTCGAAATCTTTTTGTGGAAACCTCAGAGTTCAGTGCCGTGCGCATAGGGTATAAGCCACAATAACAATAGTAAAGCAACTGTGCGGGGGAAGTTGTAAATTACGGGGTTATTTGTTTTTGGACCCGGGTTGACGCTATGCCATTGACTTTTGGAAAATATGGTCAATCAACATCCGTTTTAGATGTCACACTTTCACACTGAGCCTTTGAGAGTCGAAATATTAACTTAATGAACAGATTGTGAAGCATAAAGCTTGCATTGATACAAAACCAAAAGTCAAACATTTAATGGAATTATAAATTGCACTTGCAAAAGGATTGTTGGCAGCCTTATAATGTTGATAGCAACACAGCAGGGCATTAGGAAAATATAAAATTAGAAGAAAGCCGATAAAATTGACGATAGTCAAGTAACAGAAGTAATTTTATTTATTCCTTGAAAGGAAAGCAATTGTATCCGCAATCTCCTTTATAAAACTAATGCTGCATTGACTTACAAATTTTGTTCTTTTGTTCTTCTTTGTTTTAGCTACATTTGGTTGAAGGAATTGATAAGTCCGGTAAAAAAAAATGCATAATCTACTGAACATGTTCTAAGACGCAAAACACTCTTTGAGTCGATTAATCGATGATCGTCGTAATCAATCGCAACCGATGTGGCTATACCAATAACAAACTGTCAACAAACAAGAAAGCATTGGTACAAGTTCGGAGTGCTATGTACATATATAAACAATTCATTAATTGTAATCAACAAACTTCTCAACAGGCATAACGCGCTTGATCCTTGTTTTAATATTTAAAAAAATTGCAAACAATAGTAAATGTCAATACTAAATGTCAATTCCAAAATAACAATTTAGCCAAGGTAAAACTTAAAAAAAAACACACACACACCCAGCAGTTCAACAGAAGTTTACCAAGCATAGAGCTAGAAGGTAAGCAATAGAAATTCTACTAACTACATAATCAAAATCATTAGTTGAATGATAACAAATTGTTTACTAATAAAAAGAATCTAATGAAGGAAAAAAAAAATTAAGGAACAACAACAAAACGAAAAGAAATTGAGTTAAAAGAACTGTGTAGTAAAATGTCTTACCGGCTTTTGGTAATTGCTGCACTTTTAGTAAATTGCCGTTACTATCAATTACACTCAGCCTACTCTCAGTTGCTGTTGCCGTTAAATTTGTTACTGATGGCAAAGGAAGTGACATTTGAGCGTTTGCATCGTTGTTAAAACCTTTTCTAGCTGAATTGGCAGATCGCTTATCGATAGAATGAACTGAACTCGAACCACCAGACAGTGTACCACCACTACTCGAAAGTATAGGAGAAAGTCCGTTTATGAAGCTACCGGGAACAATGCAATCATTTTGATTCAATCTGACATCGATTTGTTGTTGGTGCTGAACAATTGAAGCGGCGGCGAATTCTTCGATTGTAGCTAAGCGCAACGATCGAGAGGATGTGCAATGAGTCGGATTGGTATCAGCTACTGGGCTTAGTTGTGATGTCTGTTCGGTTGTTAGAGTGCTTATGATTTCATTGCGTTCACTATCAGTGACATCGGACAAATCTAGAAATTCGTACGGCTCCTTTTCAATGTAGTTATAATTTTAGTTATTAAAAAGATTATACGTATGGCTTTTTTTTTATGTATTATTGGCAACATACTTGGATTTTGTTTATGTTTTTGTTTGCATAACATAGGAATGTGGGATTGTGGACAAAAAAAAATAGAGAGAGAGAGAGAGAGTGTGTGTGACAAACCAATTTGGGAAGTATTGAAATAAATAAAACGAATTGACAACGTATAAAGAGTGGGGTAATATATATGTATTGTTCATAGAGATAGATATAAGCGGTGTCTATGAGATAAATGAATAATGATTACAGTGAAGTATCATGGGTAAAAGGTAGCAACTTGCAATATATGTTATTATATTTTTTTTAATTGGATGCATTGATAAAGTAAAGAATTGTTAACCAATATTCGAGTAGAACCGACTATATAACATTCCTACAGGTTCCCTTGTAGAGTAACAATTTGGGCTCTTCTTCTCCCAACCATATTCGTTGTCGTTTGTTTCCTTGTACGTCTTTCAAAGCAAGAGTTATACATTGACACTTCAATTAGTGAGTTTTTCTAATATTTAATTAAGTCCAGTGGAATAGTTTCGAATGAAATAAATACATTTCTATCTTTTACAGCCCTAACAGGACCTAAGATGCATATTCTGTCTCTAGGCAAATTCATTTTAGTTAACTTTCCTTAAATTTAGCAAACAAGTATTTCTTTGGGGGTGTAAGACTTGATTAGTCTTTTGGATTTTCTAAACTCCGGAAATTGTTCCCAGTAGGCTAGACAAAGTTGATGTTTCCAATCGCCTATCTGGTCATTCGATCATTCGCTGGAGATTCCACAGCATCGTAGCAGAATCAATTGTGTTCGACGACAGGCCGCTTGACTATCTGGGAAGATATATATTTTGTCGCCTTTGATAATTCTTCCAAGATTTAATCTAGCATAGACCTCAATGGCATGGATCTCAGTCTCAGAAAACAATGGGACACCTTGCCATTGGTATGGACCTCCTGGTGTATGAAATATGACGCATCCGTCTGAACACGCGTGCCCCAGTTTGAACAATTCTATATTTCTACTGCTACGAGAATCAATTGTGTTCGACGACAGGCCGCTTGACTATCTGGGTAGATATATATTTTGTCGCCTTTAATAATTATTCCAAGGTTTAATCTAGCATAGACCTCAATGGCATGGACCTCAGTCTCAGAAAACAATGGGACACCTTGCCATTGGTATGGAATGGCAGGAAATATGAGGCATCCGTCTGAACAATACCAGACCTCTGGGGTCTAGTTTGGGAACACGCGTGCCCCAGTTTGAACGATTCTATATTTCTACCTCAAAAAATCTTCCAAAACAGTATTACCTAACCATTGCTGCTGAAGCATTTCGTTCGCTCAAGACAAAGTCTAAGTCCTTAGTTTTTATTTTCGGTAGTCAGACATTATGGATGCAAAATTATCCTCAGGATAGTGCCACACCCTCAGCACAATTTCTTAAACACGGTAATGTGTTCGGTTATCGATCTGAAACACCAAACTCAACCAAGTTTTCTTATTCCTTGTACCTTATATTTCCCAATATTGTTTAAGCGTGTAAATGTAAAACGATCCATTTCGTATTGCGGGAACAATACTGAGTTTCCATCAATATTTTCAGAGCATAAGAGCTGTTCAAACCAACAGATGGCCCAGCCATTTAAGACATATTGAACAATTTTGAGGTTATTAATTAATTGAATGAATTCATTACTGTCTTCAGAATATTTCATTTATGTTCCGGCATACGGCAAATCATCATCTTCACCCTAAGACGAACACTGGATAAGGATCATGGATGTGAAGTTGGGCGAAGATGGAAAAGAGCAACTGCTTTCTTTACTATTTTATAAATGCACCGAATTCCCTCCGCTCCCAGTGCTTGCACGTAGTGGATTGTGAGTTGTGAGTGAGTGAATAATCATAAAGCACAGTTCATGGATGCGACGTCAATAATTTATGTAGATCTGTTAAATGACAAAAAAACTCCTCAATATGTTTTGATACAGAGAGGAGCATAAAAACCAAGAAACTCATACCAGTTCAGTTCAATAATGATATAATTCTAAATTCTTAATGCAAGTATGAGAGGAACCCCTTAATGACTCAGAAGTAAAACCAAGAGCTTTCGATTGGCCTCAATCGATTCCAATTTTAGCATTAGGTTGCATATAGCTATTGGAATGCCTAAGGAACCTTTATCAGGCCCTGCAGTACCCTGGAATATCTCTATGTCCCCGAGTAAGTAGCTATTTGTCTGCTAGCGATATCGAGTGATGCCGAGAGAGTAGTACGAAGTGCACCACTCACAAATAGACAAGCTGATCGCTGAAATTTTCTAAGTTTGATGCGATTTGTCGCAATGTCTATGGCAGTTTCAAGAAAAACAAGATTCTGCTGAATTCCTAGCTCTTTTTTGGTGTATTAGGTTTCCAGCTAATTTTTGTTCTACAAGATTAGACCCATGTATTTTGCTTCGTCAGAGAAGACCAGGCTAGTACGTGATTCAGAGCTTAGATGTTTGGCACTCACCGCGTCAGTCCCGAAAATCAACCAACTGAGGCGAGCAAAGGCCGGACAACTGCAGAGAAAGTGTTCTGATGTGTCTTCGTCCTCACCGCAAGCAGGACAGGTGGTGGTGTTGCTCCAGACCAACACCCAAACGGACGCCTTCAACCAGTCTGCCGTCGATTCTCCTGAGAGATAGAAGGAAAGACGCAGACCTTTTGAAAATGTTCGGCCGCAGTAGTTCGAAGACATGACTACACTACAGATGGAGAAGTTATAGCATTAACTTGAAGAGGTAAGAGGGTTTGACTGCGTTTATAATGCAGATTGGCTGTCACCGGTTTTAGGCCCATATCTAAAAATGAAAATACGATGGCATTCATTCAATGGTTCGGAGTCTGATTGAAGCCATTCCGTTATCTGAGGAAAGTTGCTGAAGTAGCCCATTCCGACGGCTAACAGAAACGTCAAACAAAACCCAGCTGATATTCGGTGTGAATGCTTCAACGACAATTTCTAAATATTTTTGGGAAAACCTGTTTTTGGTGCTGTGGTGAAATCGGTATTAACCTGGAACCTATGAGCCTGGAATAACCCTTGGAAACCGCTGCTAACTCGGATTTGAAAAACACGTGCGTTCTAACACTACAAGCTGTACAAAGATGGGATTTGATACAAAAATCCATTGGAATGACTCCATCGACCGAATAGTGCTCCAAACAAGATAATCTTTCTATCCAAAGCACCCTCAGGTTCGAGACGACAAGGAAGACCGAACCTTCGTTTAAAATACCAAGATATTGCGGTCAAAAAAACGCACGATCTGGGTAACTTCTAGACCGGTCCTAGGCACAAGAACGTTTAGTACGAATAGGGAACTTGCGCGACTGATGCAATATGTTTATTATACAACGAACAGCGTTGTCAAAGAAGATCGTCACAAAATCGTGTTAAGAATTGATGAAAGTTTTTTTTTTTTTGTAACAATCCAAGACAATGTGAATACTTCCAAGAACCGAGCTCGTTGTTGTTTCCTTTTCACATCAACACAACATCGATCGACTTTCTTTGATTTGTTTTTAAACTTTTTTTTCATACTTAAACACCAATCGGCTATAATATGTCCTAAACGATGACTAATCAAACTGACAAGTGCCATCTTTCATGGACAAGAATGGGCAGGATGCAAAACTATAGTTTTTCCAAAAAACAACTTATCTCCAAACTACAATCCTTCTAACCATACTCAGGTACTTACACACAAATCTCACCAATCCAACTCAGATGACTGTGTCTCTTTGCAAAACTTTGGAACGATATATTACAACAAATAATCAAACCACAGTAAACACATTTTCAAACCGCAATGATGAAAATCAAATGAATCCCATTGCCTTATCTCACAGAAAATTGCCAACACGTCAACATGGAAAAAAAATTACAAAGGCAATCAGTGGAGCAAGCACACACATTGTGGGAGTGGGAGCGAGACAGTGGGCCAAAACCGAAGCACACAAATAAAGCACACTCCCTTCGAATAAAATCAAAACACTAATAATCTGGCGAGAATTATTGCAGCACATATTTTTTAGACCTTCAATGGGGGCAGCTCCAGTATCCGTACCAGCATTTGGGGAACAGAACTCCAATTCGAATACACCCGGATATCTTCCATTCACTTAAAACTGGCCTGGGCCGATGAGCAAAAAATATAACCGGCACAACAACAACACCACAACGACAGACTATAAAATTCCATTACACGTTCTGTGTGTCTGTCGTCCACGATTCCATTCCCCCTTTGCAAGAGCCCAGCAGCAGCAGCTACTCATGTACTCACATTATATTTAGAAAAATAATAAAAAAAAAGTGACTTACTAACTTGCGACACTTATTTTTTTTTTTTGTTGAATATCGCCACACCGGGAAAGACACAAGTAAAGAATTTAAGAGAATGAAAGAAACAAGTGCCGATTTAACCATAAGTCGTCGTAGTCGGCGACGTGTTCGGGAAATTTTCCAACAATTTTCTGATTTCTTCGATCCAAAACAAAAATTGCAACATTATACGTGGGATTTCTGGGATGGACCATGATACTCGAGGTGAAAATTAAAAAAAAAAATTTGCGGATAATTTTGCGGGAGCACATTTTTCCGGTGGGGGAGGTTGATATTTTTTTTTAATTTTTAAAGAAATCACTTTTTTCGGGAAAATTGTAGACCCCGTGATTGATAGGTATTTCTATTTTTTTTTTTAATTTTATAAATCTCAGCTCGAGTACTTACCGATTCAATAGAATCCATGACATTAGGCGTTCAACATTTTTTCAAATTCTTTTTATTCTATTTCTTTTTTTTCTTTTTGGTTTTTTCTTCAATTTTCCACAAATTCCATGCTCTGGTTGCGAAACAAGGCGTAGATATTTAGTTTTACGTTTCGACTGGGTATTTTGATTTTTGAAGGACTGTGGTATTTTGATTATCGTTGCGGCACACGAATAATAATTTGTTTGATCAAATAATCAGAAATTAATCTTATTTTTATGTTTCACAATTCACGTTGCGACCAACTTCGCACCCGGACATACTTATTCGGCGATCCAAATGTTGAAAGGAGACGGTTGATGGTACCATGCCACTGACTGGGTGAATAGTTGCTGTGTGAAAAAGTGAGATGGCAAGCTGTCTAAGTAAAAATGGCGTCGTGGTGTGGTAGACATAGAACGTAGAAGTGGTGAAATTAGTGATGCCAAATCAATTTTTAATAGCAATATGTTTTAATATTATAATGCATTTTATTAAATTTTCATTGGACTAGGGTGCACAAGCTATCCATGGTAGCTCTGACAGCAGTGAATGACACAATTTATACACACATAAGATTTATTCTTTTCATCTTGGTAACTATTATGTCAAGCAATATTATATTGTCATTTTTATAAACTTAGGTACTCATATTTCAACAGACCTTTGACTAATACGTTCTACATTTCACTTTACTGAGATTGGAATTATATTAAAGGCAAAATCTAATTAAACTTATGGTAAAAGCTTGGTATACTTATATCTTAATGTTTAAAATAATCAGATGTTGCGATATTTTTGGTTCTATATACTTTCTTTTTCATGTAAGAGACAAAAACGAAGAAACCATATAAATGAATTGTTTTTATATAACGTGATTGTATCCTTTTGCTATGTTTCGACCACAAAAAAAACAAAGATTATAGTTAAAAAAGTATATATTAATTTCAGAAAAAAATTCGATAAATGCAGAAGATTTCTCGTTGTTAAGTTTTTCACCATCCAATCTTAACAGTGTATTTTATTATTAGATTAAAATGTTTAAGGTTATTTGAGGAAGATTTAATGTTGATTAATTTAAATCTCGGTTAAGTGAACTTTTTAACATTTGAAATCAATCGAAGAGAAATTGAGGTAACCTCCCTTACAATCCGCAATTAACAATATAACAATATAGGTTCGTGTTGACACGATAAACTCTCGTTCAGGGGCTTGAACAGTGATGTTCAAAAATTGGAACCAAATTTCGAACAATTTTTTCCATTTCTAAAAAAATTAACACTTGTAGAAACATCACATAGTTTGGCAGTACTGTGGGTGAACTGACATTTTAATTGTACATAGGGTGACATCTCGTTAGTGCGGCAGTAAGAACAACTTTGACATCTATATTGTGGCCAATTGAAAATCCACAAGTTAGTGTCACATTTGATGTACATTTTGAAGTACATAGTGTGAAATCATCCAAAATGATCATCCTTGTTAATATAATTTCATTCAGTTTTGTGGTTTTATCTTTCACACATACTGACACTGTTTATCGATCCAACGTAAGAAAGTTGTATAACATAATTATATAATAAAAATATATGACATAAATACTGTATGACTCATATAAATTCACTCTGACAAGATTTAAATTGGTTAAGCAGACAAAGAGATTATGTTGATGATCGATAGAGAAGCACTATCGAAAGTTGTGAAATCTCATCGCTGGTTAAATACAGTAAATCGCAATAAAAAAAATTTCTTTTAAAATATGTATTTAATATGTTTATTGAAACAACTTCAGCTTCAAATCACATTGAAGGTGTAGTGTCGAGAATTACAGTATTTTTTTAAACCCAATAGTTATATTTTTGGTCTTTGGCAAATATGTTTTTTCTCCACTGATAACAACATTTTCTAAGGCGATTCAACATTGAAGCCAAAATCTTAATACCTAAATCCAAAAGTGATTTTTTTGTTTATCGATGTAATAGGCAGGCCCGCATTTTTCTAAGCGCCCGTAAGTATACCGCACTTTCATTCGTGTGTCTTTCCTTAAGTCTTATCAAACTCTTTGAAAGCTACTGGTATGTTTTTATTAAGTTAATCAACATTCTCACGAGAGAATACAACTGTCAAATTTAAATTTTTAATGGGTCTATGATACATATTTATGAACTTGATCATACTATCTTAGAAGAAATGACAGAAGAAGAAGATCATCAACTTCATAAAATGCCATAATTAAACATCAAAGGTCAAAGGACCCATTAGTGGAAATCGCCTTACGTTGCGGGAGTTTTTTAATACCTACTCTTCAATATAAAGATAAATAAAAACTAATCACATTTTGTTTTTCGTCACATGAACTTTATTAAACAATATAAAAACTTATCATCTACCGGACTCATAAAGTGAACTAATAAAATTAAATTATTAAGCGAGATCTTTACATCTTTAGAAGTTTAAAAGCTGCCAGGACGAAAACAGACATAAACATTGTCACCATGCTAGAGGAGAAAGTTCCGGCAGGATTCCCATTACACAGATTTCCACTACATTTGGTGCAATCCTTCCTTTGCAATGTTGCGAATTCAGACTTTAGGGTCAATTCACATGGCGAAATAGACCGGTAAACGCATCCCTTGTATGTGACATTGGTTTGAACTGAAAAGAATAAATAATTTATTTAAAAAAATTTATTAGATTTCAGTTTTTTCTATAACTATGGAGTTTCCACACGCAAAACTCGTTTTGAGGAAGAGAACCGAAACAGGTCCAGACAGTTACTATGAAAGATCCCGATTCACGGAAATGCAGTTGTGTATATATACATATAACTTAAATCCGTATATGTCCGCCGATTTTCGACCATCCATATTTTTAATTCAGCCATTTTATCGAAGAATTTAAATTTTTTATCTGATTGCAACTGTAATCGTTATGTATAGACTGCCAGCACAGCAACAAGATAAGAAGACTCCCAATTCTATAGTCCTGGTTTAGATAAGTTTTGTTATGCCTATCAAAGTATTTCTTTTTCTACTCCCAACTTAAATCCATTCATAATTTATCTTTATATGCACTTACCTGAGGTATAATTATGACGGAAGCAATCAAAGTTCGTTGAAGTTGAATTTGTCAAATTTTCCGAAAAGTATAAATGCAAATGCGCTGTAGTTGCGTTTGCATATTCAGTGGTGCAGTTGATTTTTGTTGGATTTCTGCACGAATCTGGGGTATTACAACTGTAGCAATCCAATGATGAGCCTTTAATCGCAGAATTAAAAAAATTATTAGAACTTTTCCGAGATATAAATAGAATGAAGAGCTGGCAATATGTCTCATCTCAATTTTTCACTAATTCTAACTGTAGTATTCCTTTTACAACGACACTAAAATTAAAAAAAAATTGCTATCCAAGCTCTTTTAAGATATGACATATTGCCAACTTCACGTCAATATGTTTCTCTACCCAATTGCACGTAGAAGAATCCAAGTAACAATAACGTCGCGACAGATTTAACAAACATTTTTTCCTTATTTTAAATTCACTGTGTCACGCACAACTTGCCGACAGAAGTATCAAGTGCAAAGTACTACCCTCCTAAATGTGGATAGGAAGTTTTATACAAGTGAAAAAAGAAGTGAAAATATGGAGATAAGATAATGCGCGTAAGTATTAATCTCAACGCTGCTACGGCGATAAATAACTACATATGTACATACATTGCAGAAAAAAAAACGAATATCTTTTATATATAAACAAAAAAGTCTGTTTACTTAATGTTCAGAAGTGTGAATAATGCATCTGCACAAATATGTGAATAAAATGATTATATACGTTTTAGCGAGAATTGCTATTTATCCCGTGGCACTAAGGGCGTCCAATTTGTTTTACATTAAATAATATGGGAATTTTATTTAATTTCATTTATTTCGCAAATGGTATCTGTGGTTCCCCGAGAAGTATTTAATACGTTCATATGTATGAGGCTTTTGGTTGATAGATAACAATCGATAACTTTCTGAATTTTAATTATAGGCAAAATTCATAAAGTTCTGATTACTCAGTATTCCTTTCCGACTAAGATAACAAATATGTAGGTACTTATCATAAAAATAATATTTTTATTTATTTTTATCATTTTAACCAGCGCCATTCAAAGTGACAGCATAACATCACCACTTTAGTGTGTCACCTCTCATTTGGATTCAGAATTCATGGTAGTTTAATAACGAATGCTTGACGTGTCTGTGATTGGGTTGTATACTTTTATGTGCTGCTTGAAATTTGTATTCAGAAGATCTCAAAATCTTTAACAGATTCCTCAATTTGTGAACGACCCATGCTTCCACATTCAAAAGGCCAACTTATAAGAAAGCTGAACTGTGGCATTAGATAGAATTAATTCAACGGTAATTAAGATACATTCATCTTAATTACCGTTATCGGCTGTCGGAAACGATCTTGTCGTATATTGACCTTAGCTTTGTTCAATGAGAAAAAAGGCAAGGCAGAGCAAAACAAATCTGTGAAAATTGTCAGTTCCAAGGTAGAACAGAAAACGCAGCCATATGTTAGTTGTCAAAAATAGCAACTTCATTTTCGATTGTTGAATAATTATTTGAATTTACAAGTTTAGTATAAATCGTGAATTAATGAACATAAATCATGAACTTACTGTTCAATACTGTTACAACAACCGATTGCCCTTTATCAGAAGATATTTCGATTTGTTCCATTTAGTTAATCAACAAACAAACAAAGCTCTTGAGTCCTGTCGGATTTTAAGCAACGAATCTCAAATGCAACAACACACTGCATTTGAAGCAGATCTGCGCAAGGACATGACACACAAATGTATGGTGAAATCGTGAAATGCTATTACTGCATGTTGATCAACAAAAAAAGAAATGGCGGGGCCTATTCAAAATTTTTGACGTTAGGAACAGGTTAACCTTAACTGTACGAGTAAAGATTCGTCAAAGAATCACCCCAGGAATCCATTGCTACTTCTACTAAGCCATAGCGGAGCCATTGCGCGGGACCACGACATTGTAACAACTAGTCGGCCACCTGTTGGCACCAAAATCTCAAATGAAACAAAAATGCCGAAAACGTCAGGAGACGACTACTAATCTACTTCAAAGGGACGTTTGCATTTAGAAAGAGTTTGAAAGATTCGTGTATTTTTGAGTCGGAAACGAAAACGTTAATCGAGGTGATATGTAGTTCGATTAATATTCCGACAAACAGCAGTATTTCCTTTCTATCAAATTATACTACGTTCTTTGACTTTTTAACATAATTTTTTGTTCCTTAGTCTAATTAATTATGTTTGGTAATAAAATTGGCCTGTTTATAACAATGTTCAGTTGACTGTGTTTACACGAGAGTCTTCTATTCTCACGATATGAATATGACCCTGAGCAGGACAATATACCAAAATTGAATAAGCTGCTACATAATAGGTTCCTCTGGGAATGAATAGCAAAGAAGGTGGTCGAGGAAACGATTTTTGGGTTTATGGGTTCTTTTACCTTCCATTTTCAAGATGCTAGGCTCACCTGGATGTTAACATTGTCTGGATGTGATTCTTACACTATGCAGTCCAATGCAAATGAAACTAATAGCGAAGACACGCTGACACATCGACATTAAATTTCTTGTTGATAAGGCTCATTGGCTTTCAAAAGGAATTTAATTTTCATTTTACCCAATCTCTTTGGGTACAAACACATTTAATTTTCATAATATCAAAGAATATCGCACAATCGATGTCTGGAATCAAATGTACATTCTTACGGCACCTAAACTATCGAATATTTGTTTATTGCTTCAACACTACTACGCATTATTTATTGTAATTCATATGGCTGTCCCGTATACATTTTAATTTTTCACAAAAAAAATAAATCCATCCATCACCTACAATACTTATTAATATTTTGCTAATATTTATTAAGTCAATTGCGTCCCTAATGTGACATATGTACTTGTAGATGATTAATTTGTGAACATGCTTAACATGACTTGTTATCAATCCATACCTACCCAAAACAATGACTCAATTATATTAAACAAATTATTCCTCCCTGTCTGGTGTAGTCATGTTAAAAACCACTTACTCTTTTTGTTTGTAAGAAAGATACTTACTCATGCGAACCTGTTTTAAAATTAACTCTATTACGTAGTGCAGTAAATTTCAAATCATATAATTCATATGTATATAATATATTGGCCTACATATGCTTACCTTCGAAATCCATTTATCTCCAAGCAATACAAATAAGCTGTGCGGATAGTGCTTCCATTCAAAAAAAAATATAGCTTTATCAATTTTGATAAAATTCGAATGGGAACAAGCAACAACAATCTAACCCCTTCAAAGTACTTACCTACTTAACCAATAGCAATAGGGACGTAACAGTCATATTTGTGTGAAATATGGATCAGCCGATAACAATAGAATACTTTGGATCAATAAATACTGGCAGCAATAAATATTGTCCAGAATAACCTAGAACTAAACGACCATATAATTTATCCCCGGTGAAAATAAATTCCCTGCAATCGGAGAGGTTTTAATCAGTTGGCGGGAGCGCTGCAATTATTGATTAACCAGAATATCACGGCCGTATAGGTTTGTTTCAATAATTTTTTTTTTTTAAACCCATCAATACAATTTTTCATTAAAACCCTGTGGAAGTCGGTAGAAGTAGATAAAGCTTTAACGATTTAATGTTAAACCCATTTTTACAGCCGATTTTCTCTGTTTGAAAACATAGCAATTAGACAGTGGTCCATTGTAGCTTAGCAAGGCTGTCCAACTCAACGCCCGAACTGATAGTTCACATCAGAACTTAAATTGCTTAACATGCCATACGATAGGATAGCCAGTAAGGTTCTCATATAAAGTGTGATGCCGTTTTATCATCTTCCAGACAGCACTCTCAAAGGCCCGAGTTTCTAACTCTAATTTTTTTGAAATCAGCGACAAGGTCATATGAGGATCTTAAGTCACTTCTCTTCTGTCTGCTGAATTTTAGACCGCCGATCAATAGCTACATGTCTACATGATGTAAGATCATGCCAGTATTAAGTATGTTGTAGACATAAAAGCTTTTGTAAACAAGTGAGCAGCACCCTTTGATGGACCAAAAAAGGCCTCCCCACAGGCCGTTCCAAAACAATAGTTGGGATCGCGAACCTCTCTGCTTCAAATGCAGTGATTTGTCTACCTAGGGACACAGATAATATGATCCGATTATCGCTAGAGTCAATTCCGGCTGCAGAAAGACCGTACATGAAGGAACCATCTGTATATACTCATACGATACTATACTATCTATTGCTGTTCCATTCGAGGTGGTCAGGAAGGAGGAATCGAAAGCAGTGCTCAAATATCTGTATTGGGAACATGGAAACTAAAGGTCCGCCATCTAACGTTTTTAACGTTTTTTTTTCAACTAATGCTTATTTTGCGAATGGTAACACTTAGCTCATGTCTGATTTGACAGACAATTAGTTTTATCCTTCTGCTGAACGAATATGGTTGTGTAAACGCTTGAACAACGAACAACAACAACAACTTGAACAACAACAAGGAGTGGCCGTTACAGTCAATGGCGATCGTTATCGGGCCATGTTGAACGATTTTTTGTTCACAAAAATTGAAGAGGAGGATATTGGCAACATTTGGTTTCAACAGGACGGCGCTATGTGCTACACAGCCGAAGCTACAATCGATGTTTTGCGCCCTGTTTCAAAAAAAAAAGTTATTTGGCGGACCCTATAGTACTTCTTCCCTATGGCCAGGCAAGAGCACCCTGAATAAATACATATATGGCAACTCTGATCCCTTCGCCGATATCGATCTGCCGTTTAAATAAAGAGCCCTAAACAGAGATGATAGAAGCAAAGAGATACCAAACTTTCCAGTGGAAAACACTCTGCCTACAAGCTGAATTCCAGAAAAATTCCAGAAAATTGACGAATTTACCCATACTATCATATTTTTAAACAAGTATGGGTAAATTCGTCAATTCACCACCATTTCTTCGTCAATCCACCACTTTTTCCCCCGCCGCCTCACCGACCTCGCCAACAAACCAAAAACGAAGATGCCGGAAATAGAATCTAATCCAACACGGAAATGGCCAAAATGAAACTTACACCACAGATAGAATGCATCTAGCAAATGCACTGGAAAGTAGAAACTCGTTCAGCAGATACTAGGTATAAAATAAAGAACTTAAACTGTAAAACAATATTGAAATATTTTCGATTGCTTTGATTTATTAAATAATAAAACAAAACTTAAGAAAATGAGAACTAAATTTAAGTTACACAAATAAAATAACACAATTTCAAAAATTATTGAGGTACCAGCAATAAAAAAAATGTATAATGGTTGTAGCCAACAAATAACTAGATATAATAATTGCTGTATTAAAAAATAATACATATATTTTTAGGCGATATTCAAACAAATAACTGAGGAAATACTTTTTTTCATCCTAAAATAATATGAAACTTCACCGAAAATGTAAAGAAACCAGTTTCATACAATCACTGATGTGAATTCTATGATTGAAAATGAAATAAGGCAGGTCGCAAAGCATTCTTTTTTTTAGAATATCCGTTTTCTCTTTTCGCCTAAGGAGAAAAAAAAGCCGGAATTTTTATGACAAGGTTTTTTTTTAAATTGATTGAAAAATAAATAATAAAATTTTTAAAAGGAAAATTAAATAATACGAATTATTTCAGAGTTTCTGAACGCCTGGTAAAAGTGAAATCAATAGTTTTTGAGCTCTAATTAAATAAAACAACAACTATAATTTTCTCAAAATGTTTTTTGGTTTCATATTTTTCCCGCAGAATTTTGATATTTGATATTAATTTATTTAGTTTAAAACATTTACAAAGATAACAATGAAGTATCTATAATGACGTAAATGTTATCATGAATGATTTATTTATCTATTACAATTAAATATTAAATTTTAAAATTTGATTTAGGTTAGCATGAACGATAAATTTAAATTGTATTTGGTTACAAATGCGTACATTAAAATGATAAAAGAGAAATAGAAAAGTTAACAATTTAGGCAACAACGTTAACAAAACTATAATAGAAATATTAAAAATATAAAGTTATAAAATAAATATATAAAATATGAAATATAATATTATTATAACAATTCTGAAGTAAAAGCGAAGCAAAAATTATTTTTGTACATCTGTGCAGTGTATTTTCGAAGATTAAGTGCATTTACGATCAATAGAACTTTTACTATTTTCAAACATGAAAATCAGTAAAAGAAAATATTGGTCTGAAGGTCATATTACTAATTTATTTGCAGTATGGGATACGAATTTTCAGAAATTTAGTACCTTTAAATGTATCTATAACCAAATTGAGGAAATGTATTAATACGCGAAATGTATTAAACTAATGATTAATTATGTCGAAATTTAAAAATTCGCTAAGAATATGTACCTGACTTATTTTATGAAATCTTACAACACTGTAATAATTAATCATTAGTTTAATTCATTTCGCGTATTAATACATTTCCTCAATTTGGTTATAGATACATTTAAAGGTACTAAATTTCTGAAAATTCGTATCCCATACTGCAAATAAATTAGTAATATGACCTCCAGATTTTTGTGTTTTAGTAAATTGTCATCTGTATAAATGTCAATTTATAGTTACCATAATAAATGATCTGTAATTCTGTATTTGCGTAACAAATGCAAGCCTATGCGAAAAGGCAATCAGATATGGTTAATTGTTTTATAATGTTTTTTTTAACCGAATAATAATGCTAAACAAAACATGAATGGTGCAAATTGTGTATTAATTTACTGCAATTACTTATACACTGTAATTTAAATTTTTATTACATTTTAATAACAAAATATTACATGTGTTTCCACTGGGAACTTTATTTACAGCAAGTAAAGCTGAATGGATTCACTTTATGTCATTTGACATATAAAATACAATTTTACTGAGCTTTACTGAATACATCCCCTGTCATAAATGAGGTGAATATTCAAACATATGTTTTTAAAGTTGTGTAAAGTGAAGTGAAATTTGTTGTTCTTTAAAAATCTTAAAATGAGTAATATAAACAATAAAAAATTGTCAGAATGTCTACTGGGGTGCTTGAACTATGAGCACACATACCGGCCAAAGGAAGAATCAAGGTAATTTATTTTTTAACGAATATTTCATTTTTGGTTGTGAATGATTGAGCGCGAAACTGAACACTGTTCTTAGCTCCATCTATGCCACTTTTGCGAAGTGACTTTATGTTATTAGATATAAAATGTTACTATCGTGGAATTTTATTTATTGAAAAATTAATTTCGTATGTTTTATGCTATGTATAATTTATGATGCAATAGTTATCAAAAATAATTACTTAGCAATATAACAATACAAAACAAAAAAATTTGGTATTCGTCTGAATCCCAAGTACTAAACGTTATAATTTATACATATGAGATATTTTACATTTTTATATTTTTTTTTTTATTTGTTTTTTTTTTGCGGCTTAGAACGAATGCTGATTTACGGACTTCCTGGTCACCTGGTCATGACTGGAGTATAAGTTTATTGTTTTATTATTTAACCCCACTTAAGTTAAATAGAAGTGGGATTAAATAATTTTAATTTAGTTAAGAATAGGTCAATATAACTTATATATAAGAATGAATTTTAGTGAAGATATTTTAAGAAAAATAAAGAAAAATTCTAAGTTAGTTCGAGTTAAGATAAGCAAGACTTTCGAATAAATTTAAATAAATGAAGTATATATCACATTATAATAAGTTTTAAATATAATTTAGAGTAGTAAACAAAAGTATTTGCACAATAAAAGTTTTTGAAAAAAAAACGTTGCATATGGTTTGTATTCATACCTAATTTTTTTTTTCCTTACAGTATCAAAGTTTTTCAGAAAAGTCTGCTGTGCCAATACTATATATAAAACATAAGTATATTTCAGAAGTTTAATAGTTTAACATGCCTATTAGATCATTACTCCGTTATCAATCTAACTCCTTTTTAAGGAAATAATTCAACATTATCTGTGTCTGATATCTCATAAAATCTCATAAATTCTGCATTCCATTTTACATCTTGGGTGGGCGTGGCAAAAAAAAATTTACATTCTACCATTTCGGGCCCCTAGGGAGTATATGTTCCAAAGACGGACGGACGGACATTGCTAAATAGTCTTAGGTTTTGGTCCTGATCATAAATATATATACTTTTGTGGGTCTATGACGAATATTAAGGGGTGTTACAAACTGTGTCAAAATTAATATACCCTTAGGATAGATAGGGTATAAATATGTTTTAAAACACAATTTTTAAGCACACACCAGAAACAATATTTAAACAACACATAAACACACAAAGCCACAAACACATAAACACACAAAGCCACAAACACATAAACACACAAACACAAAAGCATATATTCCCTATCTCAATTTCAATTAAAAACGTAGTCTAACATAATGTGTACTTCTTCATAAAAGGGAGATGTGGCGAAAAGAATTGGGTCTTGCGGAATTTAAAAAATCAAGCAGACTCTGCGACAACCACTTTTGTGATAGCATGTTCGCAACTCCTAAGCGATGTCGTTTGCTTCCAAATGCGGTGCCTCGTGGGGTTTTGCTTGATGAATTCCCTGCCCAAATGGAAAGTTATTCGGCATGCACTACTGCAGACGTAGTCATGCTTGATGAAGAAGAAGAAGAATTTAAAGATGTGGTTTGTGAGGTCACAGACAAAAGCACGCAAACATGTGAGTATCTTAGAAAAAACACCCCGAAAAAAATCTCGCTTAGGCAACGCTTAAATATAGCCGAGTCTAACTTTTTAAAATTGCAAGACAGATGCCGGGATCTTGAAACCGTTATCAATAATAAAAATGTGCAAATCTTGTTTCTGGAAAACCAATTAAGTTTATTTAGGGAAAAAGAATATAAAGGCCAGGGGAATAGTTCTTCAAGTCTGTCCCCTGATGTTCAAACCATTGTATCAAACATGAAGAGCAATGAGGGTAGGTCTAGTAAGGGAAATAGGTACTCCGATGATATGAAAGTTCTAGCACTTTCAATTCATTTTACCTCCCCAGTCTCTTATAGGTTACTACGGCCATCTCTAAGTCTTCCATCTGTTGAGACGTTGCGTTCCTTCGTATCGGTTTGGCCACAAAAACCGGGTTATGTTGATTTCAACGTAAAAACCCTGGAGTTAAAAATGAGTCAGCAACCCAGTATTTATAAATACTGTTCGATTTCAGCTGACGAAATGTCCTTAAAGGCTCATCTCGATTATTGTAGGAAAACGGACGTTGTGATAGGGATGGAAGATTTAGGTGATGAGGAATTCCGTTCGAAATGGCCTGCTCATAACGTTTTGGTGATAATGGCTCAGGGCATCGCTAAGAGGTGGAAGCATGCCCTCGCCTATTATTTTGTGCGCAGCTCTTGCCCTCCATCTATGCTCAAGAAGATAATTTTCGATGCCGTTCGTGCTCTAAAGAAAAGTGGACTTATTCCAGTTCATTTTGTTAGCGATCAGGGTTCAAATTTCCGTGGCTTATCCCGTGTATTGGAAGTCAACGATTCTAAACCTTATTTTGAGGTAGATGGAAGTAGGATATATTTCTTTTTTGATTCCCCCCATTTATTTAAGAGTGCCAGGAACTGCCTTCTTAAAAATGATTTGACTTTTAATAGCAACTCTAGCGACGTTAAAAAAGCTTCTTGGAAGGACGTCGTACTTTTGTACGACACAGATTCCAAAAACGATTTAAGGCTTGTTCCTAAATTGACGGAAGCACACGTTCGGCCAAACAACTTTCAATGTATGAAAGTAAAATATGCCACCCAAGTCTTTAGTTATACCGTTTCGGCTGCCCTTTTGACCTTTGTCAGCTCTGGTCAAGGATCCGAAACGATGATTGGTACCGCTGAGTTGGTGGAGTTCCTGGACAACCTTTTTAATGTATTCAATTCTTCCTCTCGCAGGAACCCCAATGAACGTAAAAGGGCTTTCTTGGGAAGTAAAGAGCAAATTGAATTCTTGCGGGAGGCTAATGCAATACTTAGGTCCCTTAGAGTGCTCGATCCTGATGGCAAAGATATAACTAATCAGTTTAGTTTTATTAAAGGCTTGATCCTTAATATTTCTTCCCTAAAATCTTTGTGGCAACACCTTCAGTCATGCCAGTTTGAATTCCTTTTAACTAGGCACCTGAACCAGGACTGTTTAGAGCAATTTTTCGGAGAAGTTCGCAGTTCTTGCGGGAACAATAGACGTGTAACTCCAAAGCAATTCATGTCTGCTTTTAGGAAGTTATTTGGACTTCAGTATTTAAAAATAGTTAAGTCGGGCAACTGCGAGCATGTTGAAGCAGAGCAACTAAATGCCATTAGAAATCACCGCCTCGTTAAAAAAACTACATGGCTGCAAACCGAATTAACCGAAGGGTATCGAAATACCATGACGGTAAATCTGGCTGAAAGTGTGAACGTAACTAATTTCTTAAAAGAAAATAGTTTCGTTTACGTTTGTGGTTGGCTTTTCCGGAAGTGTTACGACAGTCATAGGTGCAATTCGGATTTGCCAATTCTTGATAATGCAGAATCTTCGCTAGGCTTAGTTTTCACTTCCTTTAAGCAATTTAATAATTGCAACCTTTTAGCGCCCCCATTAGAATTTGTAGAGTTCATTCGTGAACTAGAAGACGAGTTTTGCAGGTTGTTTTACGACTGCTGCTACGTCAAAGGCGTTTCAAGACATATGTCTAGCCATTTAAAGACAAATTCCAGCTACACTTGCTGTGAAAATCTGCCGGAAAATTACATTTTAGAGTATTTTATTAGGGTTAGAATATATTTTGTTCTTAAGTTTTGGAATAGGAATTTGTCAGACCCAAATTTCAGAAACAAGACTTTGATTGTTTCGCATTTATAATGAAATATCTAGTCTTCCATTTTAATTATTTACATCAATGCATTTTATTTTATTTATTTATTTATTTATGTACTTAAAGTTGCTTTATTTTCAGAACGGGTGCAATAGGCCTATTGGGGAAACCGAACACCCGAGAGAAAAAAAATCGGTTAACGCACCATAAGCATACCTCATAGGTGGTGTGGAAATGCTAAAAAGAATAAATATAGTATATTAAAAATAATTATTTTCACTATCAATAAATAAACTTTCTAAATAAATTTACATAATGTTGTTTTTATTTAAAAATTCTTCTTTGCTGCTTTTTATATATAACTTCTGAAAATATCAATAAGAAGCTGTTCAAAATGTATATTTGCCACAATTTACTGGTCTGGTCCCTTTGTTTACCAACAATCTACCACAACTACAATCATATAAATAGTCGACAAATAAACTTTCATAAAATTAACATCGTTTTTATTGATTCCAAAATTATTGTGTTACAAAATGTGATTTAATAAAACAGATATGTATTTAATACGTTTTTTTAAGTAACTCCATTACTCCGTTCATACAGTCTTACACCACTTCATGGAACATTCCTGGTGTATTGTATTTTTACTGGTCATCCTTTAACACGACCATTCCGTCCTTTTCATAGATTGTCTCCTGCTTTTCTTCTTTTGATATCTAAGATGTATATATTTTTCGGCTCCCTGCTGTTGCCAATTGACAATAGTCGTGTTTTCTTGGTAAGCGTATATAAGACGGCACAAATTCATCAAAACGACTTGGCATCATCAATACATATGTATGATACTCAAACCGTCATTTGTTGGATTTTCAGTCGTAGTAGTTAAACCTAGGAGAAAACTTTCAAAATAATACCCACATGCAAAATCTAAATATGCCATCATGTAGGGCAATCAAATTGCAACTTAATCGTATATATTTGATCCATATCGGATAAGTGGTTAAGTAATGACAAGGGTTAAGTGGTTCAGAAATGACAACGTACTTTTTCTTGCATTTATGGCCAAAGTAAAATCGAAAATGCAAAAAAGCACATTCAAACCCATGTCATTTCTGAACCACTTAACCGATAGGGATTTTTGTTATTAAGCGCAATTATTTTAGAATTTCGTAAAACATATGTTAACACCCGAGCCACTTTGGACCACTTATTCTATATGGAAATATATACAATTATTAATATTCTTACCAGAACAAAATAACAGTAGAAGTAGAGGAAGTTTGGTTTGGCAGGCATGCTAACGAACCAAACATATGGGTAGCATCGTCTTCGACGTTACTCAACGCGTTATTGAGCTCCAAAAATATTAGTTTGGCATTGTGTTCATTGTCTGTTCCATTATGCTAAAAGGAGAGAATCAATCTGAGTGTTTTGAAGAAAAAAAAAAATTTTTACTTACTTTATCTAAATAATTTCTGCGGTATGCTTTTTTAACATATGTCAGCGTTATGAGAGTAGACATTTCACGTTTTTCCACTTTTTATCGTTCTACAGCACCGTATCCAATGAGCACAGTAGAGCACGTATGTTGTTCTTCTTTCCCTCAGTCTAAAAAAAAAAAATATGCGATCAACAATGAGTTAAGTTATGCCCTCTAAACAGTTAGTCATTCGGCTTACCCATTCCATAATGCGTAGGTTATCTGGATCCATGTCCTTAACAAGCTCCTCTATTCGCATTTCATTTATGGAACGCGGTGCTTGATGTGTTTTCTCATACCTGTTGCGGTGACGTTTCCTTACTAGGTCCTTGACTGGAGCTCATACCAGCTGCGAAAGTCGTGGTTGCTGCTGGTGGACGTGGATAGCTCAATGGAAATGATGGAGTTACCGTCGGAGCTGTAGTCGCCGATTCAAACGCATTGAAATCTAAATTAAACTCAGCTGCAGTTGGTGCAGCCGATGAGCTAATCGAACCCAAAATATCATCTAATCCGGCAGTTGTTTTTCTTGTTATCTACAAAACAAAAGAGAATATTTTTAGTATTCACCTAAAATATCAGGAATCGGAACCGAACGCAACTCACCAGAATCCAAAGATCCCAACAAATCAAAGCTAGCCTCCGTTGGATGTACAATGTGAGGCTGACTTTGAGCTGTTAGTTCCGTGAGCATTGACTGGCTTACCAAATTAAGCAAATCAATTGGGGGAACTGGTGAATGGCTTTCATTTCTATATCCATTGTGGTCCGTTACGTCTGGCCTTACTAATGGTGATTGACCATGATTGTTTCCTTCTATGTGCGGTGCTGGTGGTGCAGGTCTCACTGGTGCGATTTTACGATGCTCTGGTCGTGGTGTCGATGCTGGTTTTGTAACTGCAAAACAAAAGACAACATATTTTTTTTATTTAAACTTTGAGACCTATAGCAATTGCCTACTCACCGAAATTGTTGACCATTTTCATCTGGTGGCCGTCCCATTCCTTTTAGAGCATTGAGTGCATGGTAAAGAACCACTATTAGGTCGCCACAAACTGTCAAATTGATTGGAAGGACAAATTTCCCCGGGCCAGCCAAGTATAATCTAAACAAAGAAAACATATCATGGTTATACAATACGTGATCAACAAACAACTCACTTCATTTTCTCATAGTCTTGTACCGTATTCATGAGCAATCTTTTATTGCAGTACACCTCAATGTACATTCGGCAACCATCACGTTGCTTTCGTCATTCGCGGCACCGGCTTTCACACCAACGACAAGTAATGCGGCCTTGGTTTTTATCTGAAATTAAAGAAAAGTAAAACAAGAACAAAAAAATGTTGTTGGATTTGCAAAATAAGATACATTTAATACTGAAAATAAAGATTTCACTTACGAAAACTAGCGAACACAAGAAAACTCAAACAATTGTTTACTTTTATGAAGAGAAATGTCAAAATACTTACCACTGATAAATAGGTGCGTCCAGACCAAAAAATTTCGTGTGCTGAATTGATTCTTTTTGCTTCACATATATTCACCGACACGGTGGTCACTGGAAATCGATTACAACAACAACAATGTAAACAAATGGGTTTCGAGGGGCAAAGGACGTAAGAGTTTGGCATCTCTTTGCTTCTATCATCTCTGGCCCTAAATAGTTTACTGAGTTCACTTACAACAAAGTAATCACAGATGAGTAATTATACAGATAGTCGACTGAGAGGATTTTTGGCTCTCCCGCCTATCGTTTTTTATTTGCTTCAAAAAGGCACAGTACTGTGTTCGTATATGTTTTTACATGCAAATTAAATTGAGCCAGCTCACGCACACAATAGCAGTTCTGTGCCTAAGAATCCATTTTGGAAAAGATCTCATGTTGACATATTAAAAGTCAAAACTGGGCTGTGTCCAATAACATCGTAATAACATGCGACGATTAATAATGAATTTCCAACAGAATAACATTTTGGTGAATGTTTTTAATTATTATGTAAACTAAAATAATAGTTTTACCAAACAAGCATATTTTTTTGGTAAACATTTTGGCAGTTGCGCAAGATAAACATAAAATAAGGGTTATCATAATTTGTTTGCCAGTAGTTAAACTAATTTTAAATTGTCAGTAATAATAAAATAATTTTGGTGGTTGACTTATCGAATGCCGAGTAAAATAATAAAAATCCAATAATTTTTTAACGGAAGGTTTAATAAATATTTCAGCAGTGAATTAATGAAATATTCTGTAAAATTACTAAAATTGTAGGTAAAATAAATAAAAGCTCAATGAATGAAATTAATGAGTAACGCGTGATTAGTTAACTGACCATTTCAATAATTTAACATAGTATTTCATAAATTCACTGCTATTTTATTCACTATTCCAATTCAAAGATAATAACGTTATTACATTTGTTAAACATGATGAAATAAATTTAATAACGTTGTTATCTTGGAATTGAAATAGTCAAGTCTACATTTTGTGTTTAAAAATGCATTTAAAGTTATTTTGTCGCAGTTTGTCAATTCGCTCGCTCGCTCCCATATGAACGTTCCGAATATGTAGGTATGTAAATATATAAAACTTTTATATGTTCAATAAAAACATAATAAACAACCAAAGTATTTAATATACATGAAAAAACTAATCCAAAACTATTAACTATAAATATTTTGCACCCAAACATTACTAATTTAGTAATATTCATGCAATTAAAAAATAATATATACAACCCAAGTATGTTTATTTTAAGGCAGATAAAAAATTGAGAACTATTTTTAATAAACACAAAAAATATTCGCATTTAATTGCAACAACTTAATATTTATTATATAACAATTTCAATTAAAATATCTATTAAACTTGAACTACGTTAACTCAATACTTCGCAGCACTTCCCCAACACAACCGCTATAATCAGCTGTTTTTTGTTGCCATTTGGAATTCTTGCAAAACTGCCCACGCTAATGACATATTTTTGACACATCAACCCCTCCATACTTTATTTGGCTGGCTCACACGTATTCACAGATAGAACATTTGAGAGAGGATTTTTTCTCCATTTTTAAAAAATTTTTTGCGGGTTCAAAGGGACAGAGGTATGCTGAGTCGACTATCTGTATAATTACTCATCTGTGAAAGTAATGCAGGAAAGCTAGTCAGATTTCTCCTGACAGTGTTAGTTCTTGCAACCGCACCATACGTTAGGTAATGATTCAGTCCGTTACTAAGACCCCGGGGTCTGATTAAGAAAAGGTCAAAAGGATTGAGACAAGTCTGGATAAGGTGAGTTAAATGCCCAAGAAAACCAGTCGCCTTCCGTCATCTCCGTCTTCAACGGGTTGAGATCGACGATAACGGCGCACAGAATTTAAAAAAAAAATTGCCCGTAACATTCATTAATAATTTTGGCTTTTTCTTTTATAGATGATTTACATGCCCACGCAAAATGATTAGATATATGATGGTATGCACAATACTGAAAAGTCTACTGTCAGTAAGAGACGGCACTACCAAAAATTAAAAAATGCATGACACATATTTTGTTCGTTAATGTTAAATTTGCGTGATAGCAATTTAATCTGTGAAATCACCATAATATCTTTGAAATCTACGACGGCACAGAAACCGATCTCTATCTTTCTCTAATCGCATGCAAAAATTGTATTCCAGTACAATTTTAATTTTTTTTTCATTTGAAATCAATTTTATTTTTGTAAGTCCTTTGCTTAGAGAATTTCATAGCCCAAACCCGTCCAACGAGATACAATACACACAGCTGCACAGACAATACTCTGGAAATTCTACATTCTTTTCTGGTGCCTAAGCTGATCTAATTATTGAATTTCTCTGTTCTATTGTGTAGGTAATGTAGTGTTCATTCATAATTGTTAGTGGGTGCCATCTATTTGGGAAGTTAGCGTTGCAAATGTATTTTGTACACCGACCAATGCGAGCATTTAGTATTATCACATCCTTAAACCATTTTTTAGTTACTCTAGAAGCCGCTGAAAGTAGTTGATGTACTACACTGCCTCTTTCCTCTGGCGGATGTTAGAATAATCCGAAAAATAGTTCCATATTTTAATCAAATCACCTAAACAAAATTGTATACAAGTGTATGAGCGCGTTAGGCGTTTTATTGAAACATCAACGTGTATTACTATTTGTGAATTCAGAAATAATTTACTTTTTTCATAGCATTTTTGTATTAATGGCGGCACCAATATCAATTATTTTAAGCAAAAATAAATGTTTTCTTAACACTTGTTAATGAAACTTTCATTTTCATAAATTCTTTTTTCCCTATATAAAATGGTTCCAACACTTGCTAATGGAGTAGAACACTCCATTTCTCTTGTTTCGCAAACTGCGGCAAGACTAACCTCTAATTTAACAAAAATTGATGAAAAATCCTCAAGTGGATTTCATTACGTCGCCCAGTCCAATTAGCTAAACGAGAATTCTTAAATTGAAAGCTTATTAGCTCAGGGCTGAAGACTATGAAAAATTTCGATCTACCACGTCAGGCTAGTTTTTTTTTTTTTGCAACAAACAAAAATATCTGTAGACAATCCTTCAAATTAAAATCAAAACGCATTCATTTTTTTGTTCGTGATGTAAATACTTTATTGAAAATAAAAAAACAATTACACTTACCCAAAACAAAAAGCATCACTTCGATTCACATATTACATTTTACATTTAAAAAACAAACAAATTTCCGTTTCTCCTGCCGATGAATAATTCCTCATTAATTTCATTTGTGTTTATTACTTTTTTCGACGAAGTATCCAACAGGAATTACGCTGAATTACTACTTTTAAAAAGTTGTTTTTTCTATCACAATTTGAATGCTTTCTATGCCAACTGAATAGCAAAGAAAGGAGTTTTGTTTGTGAACCTAATATGACTTCTGTTGTACATAGATATACATATGTATGTTTACTTTTCAACTAGGACTGGAGTAAGTGATTAATCTCCATTCAACTCTCTAGAAAAGCGAAGAAAACTATCTATCCACCAGAGTAAGCTAGAACAGCTTACCGATTGATTTCCAGTTAATTTTCAGAATTAATCTACCACAAGTGTAACGCTTTTTATACCACACATAGAGTATAAACCGCTGACTGCCTGTGATTGTTGTCCACGAGATATTTAGACGGGTTTACAGTAATTTTAATTGTTACTTTCTTCGACAAGGCATCCAACAGGGATCACGTTGAATTACTACTTTTAAAAAGTGACTTTCTCTATCACACGTTAAATACTCTTAATACCAATTGAAACAGTATAAAAAGGAGTTTTCATGTGAATCTTTGCTTGACTAATATGATGCAAGTATGGGGCTGTCTTAAGTCAACAGAGGAGCACCAGTCTCCTTTAATCAAACGAAGTCTAAATTCTCGTCGGCTCGTTAAAACTAAAAAAAAAAAAAAGAAACAGAAAACAGACTAACAATTAGACCCGATTTGTATGAATGTTGACCACCTTCAGAATTATAGCTGTTCAATTCAGCACTGCAGGACACATAGTGTCGCAACATGATTATTCTTTTGGTGTTTTTGTCATCAATGAAAAAAAGTTTACTTCAAGAGAAAATGCTAGTGTCTCTTCAACTTACCTCAAGTCAAAAGAAGAGGCCCCCGTCCGAACAATGTTACCATCGTCATCTACAAAGTCTGAACTGCCCTGCCCAGTGCCTCGTGTCTCGCTAAACTAAAAATAGAGATCTAATTAAAACCGAGTTCATAGCATTATTAAACACCATCAGAATACGGCGCTACTCAATTCAGCACTGCAGGACACATAGTGTCGCAACATGGTTATTCTTTTGGTGTTTTTGTCATCAATGAAATTTGCTTCAATCAGAAAATATTTTCTAGTTTTTCTTTCAACTTACCACAAGGCAGAACACGAAATCCATTTCAGACAATGAGGATGGCTCCTTCTAAACCAAACATGGAATGTAGGTCTGCAGAGAAGAGATATCTATAAACTTCTCTTCCCAAAACTCTTTTAAATCATTTACATAAATTTAAAGACAACATTTGTTTCACACTTGATTGACTTTTGATGGACATTTATTTTATATTAGCTCGAATAATACATAATGTTAAAACAACAATCCTTTCAGTACATAGTCCATTGTGAAAAACCTGTAATAAAACGAGAGAAAGATAACGTAATTAATAAGATGTCAATTGCAGTCAAAGAAAACAAAATTGTTTCTCTTTATTTTCAGTTAAAAGTTTGAAATCATTGGACGTCATAAGTCTAACATATTTAAATCATCATTAAATAATAAAAAAACAAGCTAATACAAATTATTATTTTGTTTACCTTATGAATAATAAATAGGGAGTTCTACAGCAAATCTTAAATTCAAGTTTTCTGCAAATAAAAAAATGTTGTATACATTAATATCGAGGAAAATGTTGTAATTGAAAGAATGAAATTGTTAGGTGGTTTCTTTCAGCTCTTTATTGTACACTAATCATAAGATATCATAGGTGTCCCAAGGTACAGATATACTGCTCATCATGTTAAAAATATTATTGAAGAGATAGTCAAAGGCAACCATTTTTGTAATGTTTATTAGTTCATACGGCTACGATATACAGTGGCGGTCAAAATAATGGCAGTGCTCGCTAGGGTTGTGGTCATTTTTTTTTTTTTTTTTTGATACTGTATGCATTTAATGCAAAATAATTTTATGTGTTATTTACACAATTATAGTACAATTCACTTATATAGGCACTCCGGAACAACGGCGACTTATTTGCCACCGGAAATTGAAGCAACACTTGCAATTTATGCGAAAAGTATGGAAAATGCAGTAAAGAGGATTGTAAGGTGCTCAAAGTCCTTACCCAATATGCCTATCCAAAAATATGTATATCCAAAAGAACCCATGGACCCATGGTCCTAGGCCCCCCTTCAAGAGTGGGGAAACATCATTTGGAAGGATAAAAGTAAGATCGTCCTGTATGGCGCCTCTGTTTAAATTGACATACATCAGGGAACGATGCTGCCTTATGCAGGAGAAAATGCCAATCAGACAAAAGTTGACTAGACCCGAAGCACACCAGCAAAAAGGCTAAGGAATGCTATTGGGTCAACAAAATGTCTGTTACGGACTGCCCTCTTCAATTACCTGACGCCAACCCCAAAGAGTATCTTTAGACAGATATTACAAAAGTGGTTACAGCTTTACAGGCCACAGTGAAGACTCCATGTAAAGATATACCATTGGAGCAATGGTAGGCCTTGGTGGATTCCATAAAGCCACATTGTGAAGCCTTACTTCAGAATAAGGGGGTCTACAACAAAATTCTAAAAAATATTGTGCTATTTTTTTAACCGCACCTGTAGATACAAAGTGAAATGGTTGCCGATGCTTTTAGACGTACCAATAACAAGTAAAGTTGAAAGAGATCAATATTCAAATTTGTTATTGGTAAAGGCCCTATGAGGTTTATTTTGTATGATAATTAAATAAATACTTACAAATAACTACTAGAGCAATAGTAAACATCTAGTCTCGCAAAATTTATCGACATCCTGCAAAGAAAAGGAAACAAGAGTTAGAAAAAAAAATTCCAACAAAAACATAATTCAATTGTGAATGTTACAAAATCAGTTCGTTATTGTACACTAATCATAACTAAATCATAGGTGTCCCAAGGTACAGATATACTGGTCATCATGTTGAAATAAAAACAAATGCACATATGTATCTAATAAATTCAAATTCAACCAACCTTTTTTCAGGTTAAGCCAGCGAGAGTAAACATTTCCACAGAAAACATCCTGCGAATAAAAAAAAAAAAATTGTTATCACTTAAAAATTCAAGCAAAAGAAAAATAAAAATCTTGTAAAGTGATACTTTCAGAAATTCCTTTTCGAATCATTGTATGATCATAGTCTAACATATGTAAACAAGAATTGTTTCATCATAAACGAGCCAAACGAGGAAAGTCCGGAAAATATTAAAACCTTCACTCACCTCTAAAACGCATATCGCGTTCGAATATCTTCCAACTTCTTGCAAATTTGATTGGGCGTACGATACATGTCTCCGGCAATGCTTTTCTGTTTCGCAGGGTCAATAGACAAATACTGTTCACACAAGTCTCCATCGAGCACGTTCTTAACAGGGTAATAAGCACTCCTGTAGCTCAAGTGATCGCGGCCACACAGTGGCGGATTTTCGTTTCGCATATGCATCTCCAGATGTTGGAAAAAGTCAAAGTCTTCGCGACTTGTAAACGGCACCAGCACTCCAACGGTTCCACTTAGTGTAGAATAGATAAGAGATTCAGAGCCACCCGGTATCAAAGTGGCCTTCTGCAGCGACATGATTATCTCCCCAATGTGGAATGTACAAATATTTTCGGCCTTCTGCGATGCACCACTGAGCAAGCCACGATCCCAGAGCGATTTTGTTCCAGTGGGATCCTCATCAACATCATCAGTGACCGAATGAGGCAGACGCAAAATGGAAATGTTGCCGAATTTGTCCGCCGTTGCGATTGTATCATAGTCGAGCAACGTGGTAGCTGTTATCCACCGTGGATGGGTGTCGTCGGCAAATATGATCAACTGGTTCTCAGCGCGTTTGTATCGTACAAAGAACACCGACTCCTGGACATCTGACACATAAATGCGATGACCCATAGCTTGAATGTTCACAATCTGATAAGGAATGTGTTTGTTTTCGCACTTCCGTAGGAGCTTCTTTTTTCCCAGGTCGTAGATGCGAAGAATTCGACCAATACCGGCGAGCAGACGCCCCTGAAAGCCGCACAGTGCTCCGGGAATTTCATCACATTCTGTACGATGCATAAACTCGAGCAATGAGCAGGTGGGATCCACGCGATAGACATCAATCGCACCTCCATTCGAGATCCTTGGATTTAGTTGAAGATCTTTGGCAACTCCCACGACAAGATAGTACCGTCCATCGGCTGCTGCAGCGAATTTCATAATTGACATCGACGTGATAGCATCGTTTTGCGTCAGCGGTATTTTAAATGTCGTTTGTCCATGGATGGGATCAATTACACGTATATGGGAGGCCCATAGACCTAAACCAGCTTTGGGTGAGGAAAACACATCCTCCGGCAAAACCTCGTTTATAAATGCGTCTGCCATTTCATTGGCCAACTCTTGTTCGTCTTCTCCCGCGGCTGTGCGCATCTCTTCCGCCATTTGATTCTTGCGAGCATTTTTCATTTCCTCTGTATAGGCGTTGTGATCTGTTTCAGCGATAATCATTCGTCCAGTATCTTGGTGAATGGCAAAGATACGAGGTGTATAATCCAAAGGGTAGGACACTTGATTAAATACTGTTCCTAGTTTCTCTAGTGCCAAGATTCGCAAGGTGTTTGTTGAGATTGCAACAATACCCTCGTTACACTGCTCGCTCGAAAAACCAGAGGCATACTCGAGTGTTTCGTACGACAAGGGAGTCAAGTGAAAACGATTTTGATAGTAATATGAAAGCCAAGTACGACTGGACATGGCCAAAACAGCTTCCGCGCCTTGCATCTTGATACGGAAGAGTTTCACCGGCCGCGAACCCAAGTATCGAGTTCGGGTGTCTGCCAAATCGCCAGATACAGGGTCAAGGACTGTTCGCAACAAGACGCCGTTACTCAATCCAATGTTAAGATAGATTGTTCCTTTTCCTTGCGCCTGGCCTTCTTCATTCAATTCGCCGTGTCCCATTTCCACTAAACATAGCGACTCTGCCGGTGACGGCAGCGCCTGCATGGAGCAGGGTGACAGGCAGTCGTTTGGATCCAACGAAATTATTCGGACGGTGTTGTCCGCCAATCCGACTGCTAAGAACCAAGAGCGCTGTTCTCCCTCAGGAACTGTTCCAAGTGCCATGCACATGATCTCAGCCGGCATTTCCGAACGTTCGGTATATTCGTTCAACTCTCCCGACTGAAAATAGAAGAAATCATCTCTTATTATTTATATTCGCAGATAGATTTTTGAGGACAAAAGTTCAATCCAATTCAGCACTGCAGGACACAGAGTGTCGCAACATGGTTATTCTTTTGTGTGTTTGTCATCAATGAAATTTAGAAAAAAATAAAACATTTTTTAAGTTCTTCAACTCAACACACCTCATCCATTTCAAAATACACAAGCTCTCGTCCAGAAAGTGCAATCACCACTTGACGCTGATTGACAGCACATTTGGAAATTGACTTTTTTCCTGGCGCCTTCCACTCGTTCACACGCTTATCCGCACGGATGTGGCGAATACCATCGGGATAAACTTGGACCAAAGCATCGTCACCCAACGATGAACAACTTAAGGTTGGTGTCGTGCCGAGGAAACCACTATCGGTGACTTCCTCTACAGTTTCGCCGATACTCAACACAAGGGTAGCGTTCACGAACGACACAATAATGTAGGCATCAAAGTCGTCTGCAAATAGAAACCAAAAGTACGGAACAATTCAATTAAAATGGACCCCATGAACCACTCGGATCTGGTAAATCATTAAGCAATGTTTAGCATGTGATCAGTTAACCAAAGTTTAATCAATAAAATTCAACTGAAACACGGTATTAATCATCATATCGCATGCCAACAGTGTTCTTAAAATCTAAAAAATTACAAATTTCATCTCCGACTATTGAATGAGTCTGGAGATCGCATTGTCATTGACGCAACGGCGGCGCTTGCTTCGAGGTAGTATCTGTTCTCAAACATAGCGTTACGCGCGCGTACTTAACAACGATAGATTTCAAGAGTTGCCTTACCTATTCGAGACACTATTACACTACTGTATATTTTTAAGAGATATGCGTGTGCTTATCCAGACAAATATCAAACACAATTGTGTTTCGGCCAGTTTAACCGCCTGAAATAGAAGAGAACTGGTGTTTGATAGATGTTCTTTTGATCAGGGTTCACCAGTTGATGATTAGACTGTTTTTTTTTTTCTTTGTCTACATAAACTTTCTTAAACTACGAATGAGAGAATGTGTTCAAACAACTAACCGTCAATACGTTTCTTCACTGTCCAAACGGCATTGGGATTGCCGGGCAACTCAGATACAGCCATTTCGGAGACCTCCAATCCGTGTCGCAGCACTCTTATTGACGAGCGTGGTCCTCTGCCACAAAGTAAGTACATCTGTGGTGTGTCTTCGTTTGCCAAGTCTGCAACTTGTGACGTGATAATGGGAGCAAACGATGGCAGTTCATCAACCATAACCAGATTCTTTAGCGGACGTGGTGCGAAGAAGAATGTTTCTCCTTCCTCGAGGGGCATGGCCGAACTGAACTCGGGCTCATCATCATCGTCACCCAAGTGAGCAATCTGGTACAGGTAACTGCAATTGAAAACCAAACCATTTAAAATATGAAACGAAATCTCGAATCACTTATTTAACTCACTGGTTGCCAAACTCGGAAGCTACAAACAAGAAGCCAGTCTTTAGAACACACATAGATGTTGCCGGGGGCACAGTGTCAAAGTACTTTAACTTGATCTCGGATACAACATCGTCATCAGTCTCCAGGGTGACCTTAAAGATATCACCCTGTTCAGTTTGCACCAAGAAGAAGTACATGCTCTTTGTTCGGTGAGTTGCCGAACAGATGAAAATCATTCCGCGTTCCGGATCGTCCAAATCATTTCTTCGTCGTGGAATTGGACAACGGATATCGTGCAGATCGCCATAAATTTTATAAGTCAAGTAGTTCTCGGAGCAAATAAGCACTCCCGATGGACCATCACTACCGCCGGGAACAGAGATCAAAAAATTGGCATGTTCTTCCAGTGGTTCCGAACGCTTTCGCACAACGTGATTCAGGCCCAAATCCAGCTCGTAGAATGTGAGTGTCTGTTGGGTCTTTTGGGCAGCTTCACCTGAAAAACAAAAAAAGAAAAAATGTTAAATTGTTGAAATACTGAATTTGAATTGTTTCTTAATAATTGTCAAGTGAAAATAAAGAATGTTGACTCCGCATCAGTGAAGAGTTGACCAATTATTTATAGTCACACCAATGGTTCGGGAGACACCCTCGGAGAGAGTTAATGTAGCACTTTGCCAAACCGATAGGAGGATGGAAATACCTCAAACAGGATTGTCTAAGAAAGTGCAAATTGGTTGTCAATTGTCAGCCACTGCCGAAATATCCCATTACTGTGATATTACAGAGTCTACCTGTACCTAGTTTATCGTTTCAGAAAGTGTAGGATATTCGTAATGTCACTAACATCATCAGTGTACTTATACTATGTTCTGCGGTTGTTAAAAATTTCATCGGGGATTTAACGTTTTGCAGAATTCAAATCTAATAATAAAAAAAAAGTGTTCCCATATAGAAATGGCAAACGTTGTCGCCTCTGCTTCAGTGAAGTGTTGACCGATATTAATTAGCAACACCAATGGTTCGAGAGTCGCTCCGAAGAGTTTATTTAGCACTTTGCCAAACCGATAGGAGGATGGAAATACCTCAAACAGGATTGTCTAAGAAAGTGCACGCACATTTTACAATAAATGGATTACAACCCTGCCAAACAAGACGGTAGACAGTATGAACTTAACCTAAGATCTTCATTGAATGAAATACATAGGATTTATATATACTCAGTTTTTACTCTGATGAGAACATATAGAGCAAGATAGGTACATTCCGATTCTTTCTTTCTTACGAAAGTCGTACTAATCACATCTGTAGTGCCCAAATTCATCAGCTTTACTGATTTCAAAAACACCACATCTTGCATTTGGTTCAAGTTGATACTACATAAGAAAGATTTAATTCTACATAAATTTTACCGGTAATTTTTAGAATTAAGCAAATGTAAATCAGACTATTGTATAATCTTAAAATTTTCCGGGAAACATTTCTAACAGAAGTAAATGAAGACTACTCCCAAAATATCGGGGTACCAGTATCTACTCATGCATGTACTGCACACATCAAACGGTATAGATATCAATTAAAATTAACTTCTTAATATCCATAAAATATTTAAAATACTACTGCAGTATTTATGTGATCCGACATTGTTGGGTAGTTTTGCCAGTAAAATTACTCAAGTTGTGTAAAAAAATTTTTTTATAGAATATAGAAACTTACCAGTTGGATCGTTATCGGCCTCCTCGTAATCAATTTCCAGGCAGGCAAACATCGGGTTCTCAAAGCCGACATCTAAGCCCACCATATGATAAGTTAGGGTGTTCGATTTATGCGCCTCCAATGGCGACGAAATTGTTAAACGCGCCTCAGCCTCTCGATTGAGAATATAAGCCAGTTTCTGTTTCTCGACAGCGCCTATCATAATGGCGCGTCCTTTCGGATCGATTGAAAAGTATTGCCCCGGAACAATACGGCGGCATCCTGACTTTCCAAATGTCTCCTGGTGGACCTTCTCCAGAAAATTCTTCGTTGGATTGTATTCCAAAATGACAATCCGCCCAGAGTCTGAGCCGACGACAATGTAATCTGTAACCAAACAGCCCCCATTAGAACTAAATCATTCATGTTACATAAAATAAATCTATGTCATACACATGTATAATTTTATGCATTGTTTCTCTGAGTTTCAATTCGATGAGAAATGATTAATTAACATCAAATGCGACGCGGAGAAGACTTGTTCTGGCACTCGGACCAAAGGTCGTATCGAATATCTCCAATGCAGAGAGATTTCAATAAAAATGAGTGCTATATACATACATAGAACTACAAATGAAAACTAACCTTTATTGCCGCCAGTCAGACGAAACGACATCAATGCCCGAACACATCCAAAGACTTCAGTGGTCAGGAGCGTGTGAACTTTTCCGGTATTAGAATCCGGACGCAGAAGCTCTAAACTCTTTCCACGTGATACAATAATTTCCTGTGCTTTGGTGCCAGAAAAATTTCCATGCATAGCATGGGTAATGCCTGTGGCGCGTTGCAAAGTTAAGTTATATAAATACATGGTATGTTGCTTTTTTTCACACTTACTTCATTCTGTAAAGAACATAATTTATACCTATTAGACTTTTAATCTACATATTGACATATAATTAAGCAGAAATGTTCTGTCTAGGAATCCATGGCCGCAGTGTTTAAATCAGTGCGGTCAAACGATGCAGTTCAACAGAAAAATTAATATTGCACGCCAATTATTTGCGACCAAAGCACAGACATTTCTGTGACTCTGGAGATACATTGTGCGAAAATCTTTCAAAGAAACTCGAGTGTATGATATGAACTTGAGTTTGTGACTTACCTTTTTAAAATAATGATTTAGGTGAGAAAAGATGAAAATGGATTAAATTTCTAAATTTGCAGCACAAGCCTACATCGCCATTTTGCATTTGAATAAAATGTGAATTTGATAGGAATCAACCATTCACTTGGCCGGCGAAAATTGAAATGAAAGAATTGAATTCTAAAATGGATGAAGCGGAAATTGAAGTGAGTTGAACTATTTACGTGAAGTTGGATGGGATTGAAATTGAATGTATTCAGTAAATAAAAATTGAAAAAGTAGCTCAGTAGGTTTGAGACCTTGATAATTTGCCGAATTTTACACTTCACCAGTTATTTGAGAATTCTATAATATATCTTGTGTCAGTATGTCATGTATTTTTTTGCAACGAACTGTAGCCAGGCACTATCGTTATCGTGGTTTAGAAACAAATTTGTTTTGCATCATCTTTTTTTTTGTATGTGAAATAAATTAATGAGATTTTTTGATTTTTAAATATTTTTAATACTTTGAGAAATATCTATCGGATGTGATTCTACTTGACAATATTTGTACCGGAAAAGAACGAATCCTTTTGGTGAAAATAAATAAACAAAACACAATAACAGTATTCTTTACAATAAAAAAATCACAAAGTATATATTCGACACTGCCTAAGTCAAGAACATGGACAATAAAAACGGCTACGACGAAGAAAAAATTCTAAATAACATACTGGAGTACGCCATTAGTTATGTAATTTCTAATTCTTATCATATTTCTGCTGTTTATCATTGTAAGGTTTGTTGTGATTCTACAGCTTTTTACAATCCTGAGAGCTGCGATGATTTCCCAGTAAGTTTTCAAAAACTCAACACGGTTTGCTGGCTCTCAGCCCTTAAATGTAATTTTTTGCTCTCCTCGCCGAAGAACATTATGTATGTAGCTTCTGTCACACATAACAAAATTATCATAACATAACCCACAACTCTATCACATATTTATGAAAGGTGACATTATAATCTGAGCAATAATTTCATCCTAACTTATTTTTCCAGGTGTATTTTAGTTTTAATACTCAATTGAAAAAAATAGAAACTGAGCTTAAATTTATGTCTGACTTCATTTTGCATTGATTTGGATTATTAAATTGCACGCCTAGTTTATATCAAATTGTGTTTTAATATTAAGCTCAATTTAATTTTACTGGAAAATGGTTGTATTTATTAACACATCCCACTGTATTTTGTGTTCGCTGAACTTACCAACTGTCCAGGACATCTGAAACTTTTTTTTGTTTTGACAAACGACCGAAAATACACAAAATATAAAAACAAAACTATTTTCTGTTTATAAATCATCTACAAATTTAAATGGAAAGCGCTCCTCTGAATTTGGTAAGTATTTTCTTAAAGACATAATTGCCAAAGAATTAAACAAATATTTTTTAGGCACATTTCCACGAGAGGCGTGCTGAGAGACATCTAAAACGAAATCGTTACGATGAGGCCATTAAAGCAATGGAAACTGCATTAGCATACATAGAGGATGCATACAAAACAATATCAATCCCTAAAGCTATTCAAGTGCTGGACGCTGAAAAGTGGGACTGCTCAAGGAAGCTGAAACAGATAAACATCCGACAGTCGCAACATGAGGGCTTGAAGGCATCTTCTGCGTTTCAGTCAATAGAACCATCTCATTCCGAGATTCGTCAAGACGAACTAAACGAAAGCACAAACAAATCTATTCATCAAGCCATTGAAAACTTCGATGCCAAGTTCTCTTCATCAACAAACAATGAAACATCGGAATCAACTCAAAACAACAACACATTTGAGGAGGAATCAATCAATTGGTTAGACGAACTGCAATCTAAAGACTTCCCAACCCTAGCCCCGTTGGAATTACCCGCTTTCGACCTCGGGTTCGACAACCATCACGAATCAGATGACCCTAAGTAAAAGACAGGAATTGCTTGTAAAATTTTTATTATTATTAAATGTATTCTGCAAGTTAATTTCGCAGTTTTATTTTGCAAGAAGTCCCTGCAAGATGTCTTCCATATCAGTTTCGGTTTCAACGTCCTTTAAAACAAGCAAAACCTGCGCCTCCATGTCAGAAACGAGCTGTGGTTTCTTGTAAGTAATTATCAAAGTGTTGAATTGATGGTGAATGGAAATATTCTTCTGAAGCGGCAACAGGTTGCACCTTCTTAGCTCGGGGACACTAATTTCTTTAAAGTATTTCTTGTTCGTGGTACGAACGACAATTGCGTGCTTCTCTCGATCGGCTGTCACTTGATACGTCTCGATAGGGTATGGAAGATTGCGAATTCTCCACTCTATATTGTGCTTTGTAACACGCTTGGAAAGCAGCGGTTCAGTGTTGCTCTGACGCAGTGTAAATCCTTCAGAGTCCTCGTTACTTGGGAAAGTCGGTACTTCGCCTAGTTCCATCTCCCAGTCTGGTTCACCCATCAATGTTTTGGACTTCTTCCATGCTCTTTTCTGAATAACTCCCGTATCCAGGCTGTATTCCTCGGCCATTTGCCGTCCGTCTGTGAACTTGTAAAATACTTTCCGTACTTTGCCGCTTATCATGGAATTTTTCTCCGCGTTGCGGATATCATTCAACCAATCGGCGAAGGACATTTTGAAAGCGAGTATTTAGTCGAAAACGTTGTTTCTATTTATTTTTTATATCTTGTATTGATCAAGCACGTCGTTACCCGTTCGTCGTTGGGAAATTTTGTTTATTTATTTATTTTTTCCAACATTCAAGCCTATTACACATGTCATACATGAGTGAGAATGAAAACCGAATAAAGGCGACACCACAATTTTGTGGAACGAAACTGTTTTTGTTCTTAAAAATTCTTTAGACGTTCTTTTGAGGACCGTTCATCTTTGAGAGCGTGCGAATGAATATACAAACAGCGAACAAAGAATTTTGGAGCAAATATAAATAGAAAAATGTATACTTTATTACAATTACGCAATTCATTTTTTAATATTATGAAATCTGTGTTTTAAAAAGTGAAACGAATTCCAAACATTTAGCCGGGAATCTGAGTAGTAAAATAATTAATAGAGTAAATGATCATTCACATAACAGCGAACTGCGAATAGGCGAATGGCGAACAAATCAATTTTAATGTATTTATGAATAGAAAATGTATATTGCTTCTACCACAATAGCTTGATATTTAATTGATCTAATATATTATTAAAAAAACTGAGTCTAAATTGATTTCAATAGCAATATTTCCAATTACAAAAAATTTCGCGCGAATTGAAAAATTCTTACCGCGAACTATTCCTCTTTATTTAAAATCCACATAATACATACGCGATCCACAAATCCGCGAATGAAAAAATTCGTTCGAACATAACCTTAAAATTGACACATCTTGCAAATCAGATTATCGGGTACCTGTGACCAAAAAAAGGTCTCATCTGAAAGAAATGTCAGAATTTACGAATATTCGCCGGTTCGCAGTTCGCGGTTCCCTGTCATGTGAATGATCCTTAATTTCAATTTACATTTATAAATTTATATTCCAACAAAAAATGATCACAAAAAAGTAGAAGAGGCAAGTGTATAATTTTTGGCTTTTTGAAAGCGCCAAAACGTAGAAAGTTTAAATTAAATCCAATGTTTATTTTTATTAAGCGTCGCGTCACGTTACATTTCCCTTAGTTATTTTACATTCCCAAAGGCTTAATGCGTTTTTGACACTTTAAAACTTTATGAGTTTGCTTAACCTTAAAATCTTAATTTCATGGAATAGACATGAAATATTTGACATTTTTTAATACATTTATTTATAAAACTAATAATTTTTTTTATTATTCAAGAAATACAAATTATATTGCTAATTTGTAAAAGAAATATACGCAGCTCGATCTGCTTCGATGAACAACTACAGCCAGCAGAGATTAACCTATATATCGAAAATTAACATTAAGTTATCGATTTTCTGTTGGCTTAGAGATTCACTTCGTTACATTTTTCCATTTACCTTCTCCTACAGGCAATATTTCCCTCTAATTTTGTTGCCTAATTTCGCATGCATTTCAACAAAGCGATCGAGCTGTAGAAGCAAAATACATACGAAATGTGCCAATTGATTAAAGGAGTGCGTGCCTGTCAATGTCGATATTGCTTTCCTAAAATTATGCTACGTCTCCACCGAACACTAAACCGAGATTAAGCATAAAAGATTAAAAACTAATCTTTTAGCGTCTCCACCGAAAAAAAGGAGATTAACATATGAGTTTTCTCAAAACCCGCTCTCTGGCTCTCAAATTTGCGCACAAAATGTCCAACATCTGGTTGTAAAATTGCTTCCTCGCTCTTAATTCTCAGCAACCAACGTCACTTTTGACATATTCAGGTATGGTAAATTGGTATTTAGTGTGTTCACAAACCAATTCTTACATGCAAACCCAGTTTCTTTCAAGTTTATTTTTTAATATTGTGTTTAGCAGATTTAAATTTGTATGGTAAATCTTAAGATTTAAGGTAGATTATGGGCAGATTAATCTTAATCTCGCTTTAGTGGTCGGTGGAGACGTAGCATTAGACTCTGTCAATGCTCCCACAAACTTCTACCAACTTCGTATTTTGTGGATTATTTCATTCCACTTCCAAGCATCCACATTTAAGGTTTTGTGTTGTCAAAACTTATTGGAATGCATGGAAGAAAATAATAATTTTGTGACTCAGAATTATATTTCTCTCTCTTTTTATCGCTCAAACTAAAGTGGATTCTTGTTGGAGCAGCTACACGACCACGTAAGTCAAAATAGAAATTTCTTCATTTATATCTATAAAAGGCAGCCATCTGCACGAAAACGGTGTAATCGAATTTCCAAAAGTAACCGTGCGAACTTCTTTTTTAATTTTTCCGGCTCCAGATCACATTGCATAAGAAATCACCGTTTAATCTCAACTGGATAAAAATAAAAATTTCGCGTAAAAATGAGTCTTGTCTGGACTTTGATCGCAACTTTCCTCTACGCAGAGATTGCACTTGTTCTCCTTTTGGTTCTGCCCGTCGCCAGTCCTTACAAATGGCAACGATTCTTCAAATCACGTTTCCTAGCCATGCTGGGAAGGCAGGCGCAAACATATTTCTTCCTCATCTTGGGAGTGCTTGTACTATTCTTGCTCGAAGCCATCCGTGAAATGCGCAAATACTCGAGTCACGATCAATCTGGTGAAGTTCATCTGAACGTAGAAATGCAGCACAGCATGCGATTGTTCAGAGCCCAACGCAACTTCTACATTTCTGGATTCTCAATTTTCTTGGTTCTGGTCATCCGTCGTTTGGTAACATTGATCTCTGCACAAGCAAGCCTTTTGGCCCAGAGCGAAGCATCCATGAAGCAGGCACAAAGTGCCACAGCCGCAGCTCGCTCCTTAATGGAGACCAAGCCAGTCGAGAAGGCAAAGGAAGCCAAGGAGGCCGGCGAAGACAAGACTCTCGGAGAGGTGGGTCTCCTCAATCGATGACGTTCTAACTTCTTTTTTTATTAACCTGTTAAACATTATTTTAGATTTCCGACCTAAGGAAGCGTGTTCAAGATCTCACCGCCTCGCTGAACAAGGAACAGAAGGACAAGGAAGCCCTCAAGTCGCAGGCCGAATCTCTGAATAGGGAGTACGACCGTCTGACAGAGGAGTACAGCAAACTGCAAAAGAAAGTCACTATCTCAACTGTTAGCTCTGGCGAGAAGGAAGACTAAATATAATTTATTTTCTCCGATAAACACACTGTGAACCTTTTAATTCCCTTCTAAGACTTTCCTTTTGAACATTTTGCACGCTTCTCTGTCTTGCACACCCGTGTCGGATGTTGTTGCATTAACCCTAAGTTTAGTTACGATATATGTACGTATTTTTCTACAGTTTCAGGTTTTTGTATTGAAGAAAAAAAAAAAAAATTTTTGTGTATTTATTTATGCGTAGATTTGTTTAAGCAGACGAACAACATGAATAAAACAGAACTGTGAGGTCGTCAATGACATTATATTGCGAGTGATATTTTTGTCGAAAATGAATAATATATGCGTCATCTTTTATTGTTTTTGCTTTCATTTGCCTTCGCTGGCTGGAGATAAGTCGCAAACGTTTCACAATCGAAAAACATTTTGCGAACGAATTTTCTCATCAGTTGAGGATCTCTTGTTATAAAAATAGATATTAGCAGCGGTCTTTGTTGTTTACGCAGTGTGGGCACGTTGGCAAAAGATATTTCTTAACTGCACATACTTGCGGTGTATTAAACGATGACTTCTAGGTGGGGCAACATAAATCGGTGATTATTGAAATTCTTTATGTATGTAGGTAGGCGAAACGCGAAACAAAACTCTGAAGTGCCACTTGATTAATTTATTCATGACGAGTGTTTGTGTTGTTGCCCGTAATTGAGTGATTCTAAAAATATGCTAGGTAATTGCACTCATATTCCAGGAGTTGCTTATTTACAGTAAAATGAATGTAAATGTTTACGGTACGAACATTCGGGCAATGAATCATTAAGATAAGATTAGGGTCTTAAAATTGTCGTAGGTACCTATATCGATTTTGGAATGACATTGTGAAATATCGGGGGAAATACTATAAACAATTGTTGTTGTTGTTTCTAATTTAGCCGGTTCTCTTCTCTCACTCTAGCAATCTGAAATGGAATGAAAACTCGTAGAATAATGTAAGCAGTTACATGAACAATTAAATGCTATTTAAATACCGATAGAGATGTTTTTAATGCGCCGGCCTCTAGCCAGTAGTCTGAAATAAAGGCTTTAACATTCATTGTTTTATTTTTATTATAAAATATAAACAAATAATTAAAATTAAATGCTAAATACAGGAGAAGAGCACTCGCTGCGAATGCCTTCGGTTCTATAATTCCTTTAGGAAAGCGTTCCAGTTGTCTGTTTACATCACCGGCCTTTCCGTGCATATCGAAGTGATAGAAATAGAGAGCACTGCAAAACTCAGTGAAGCAATGTGTCGAAATGAAATAACTTTTTTTAAATTTCAATTAAAAAGTTGTTTTATTGCCACCAAAAGCTAACAGAGAAGCTCTTAGTTTCCGACCGTACATAGTGCCACCATTTGGGCGGAATATACAAGCATTCGCCTTCTTGCAATGTTAAATGGAAGAACTTTACTTTTTCAACGAGAGGAAATTTGACGAAATCTACCTGTTCGGCGTTTATCTGGGACGTGTTGTGCAGAAACTTCGTTTCATGTGGATACAGAGACTCTGTATCATCCGGCGAGGCAAGTATAATCCGTTTTCTTCCAAAAACCTGACACAAAAGATTGTGCTTCGGATCTTGATGCATTGGCGAAATGGTTCCCTTGGGCCCTAACCATGCTTTTACATCGATTTGCTCTGGATTCTCACCGAGGCAGCAATAATCGGGTAATCGAATGTCCTCCTTCAAATGAGGAATCTGATCGAACAGCTCGTGCTGTGCTAGATATTCAATTTCCTCTCCAGGAGCCTCACTAAATTGTCGCTTTAAGAAGTCACGTATCTTCATTAGTTGCTGCGACCAATCGTCTGTTGTGTAATTCGAACCAATTTCAATGGGGACAGTCCTATTGCCGGCAACTCGCAAAATGTGTTTCAGATCGCGCCATTTGTTCACAGCTGGCCAGTGGGAAATTGTATTGCGAAGAAGCGCTGGTTGGTGAGTTGTGAAGTGGTCGGTTTTAAAGAGCTCTACTGATGGACAGTCAAGTGTAGGGATATCACATTGACAGTCGGTGATATGCTTCAAGGCAGCTATGTAGGGCAATTCGATCAGTTTGCATGAATCAACTAGAAATAATTCATAAGAACTGATTGGTATAGAAATAAGCAAACTTACCCAAATTTGTGTCTAAAAATTGCATCAGTTCATCTTTGAATAGATTGCTGTTGCTGTACAAATCGTGCGCAGATCCAATTAGGAGTGCTTCATCTAAAATTTCACTACATTTTTCCAACTGCAAATGTTCGAGGCTGGAAAACAAATTGTAAATAATCTTAAGGATAATTGCATTGGATTATTTCATATACCAGCAATTGAATAAGTTACTTTAAAGTAATTCGCTATTGTGTATAGTTTACGTATTTCCAATGGAACAGCGCTGAAGTGTCCAGTGTGTACATGTTCCCAGAGTTTCGAGCTCAAAGCTTCAATAAGGAATGCGATTTCTTCCGTTTGTTGGGATGTTGGCGGTGTTTCGGACGAATTCGCGTATTCGCAGTGAATTGAGTGGACATTTTCCGTGGCCATCAGCAGGATGTAGTCGGCTTCCTTCTCATTGCAGGTGTATATTTTTATTTCATCGTAATTTGGAAGAAATTTTATTAAATTCATCACTTGATCCATTATTCTATGGAAATATGTATGCATGGAATTGTAATTGCAGAAATGTCACTGAATGTCAGTCAAAAAAAGTCACTAGGTGGTGCTAGTGACAAATTGGGTCTGGAATCACTGGCGTTAAAAATGGTCTTGGAATTGGGTAATTTTTCGTTTTTATTTTAAAGTTGGCTACAGTTCCTTGATTAATTCTTTGATTTGTAGATGGCGAGAGCAAACTAAATCTGAGAAAAGAAATCGTTAATATTTATTTGAAAATGAATGAAGACAATTTGTTTTAAATTTAATTTCGCGTAAATAAATGTTGATAGCGTAAGGTTTCTATTTCTATATATGCTAAACTAGGTTCTTAGAACATTTACAAAGAGCTGAAATTGAATATTTCTGACAATTTCAATATTTCAGCATTTTAAAAAGTTAATGTTGAATTTTGAATATAGTAGTATATTTAGTTAAATCAGACAGTTTCATTAACAAAGTAAGCACTTTTCTTTCGAGCGCTTTTAATAATTACTTTTCTGAAACAATTTCTGATTCGAAAATGTCCACCAGATGTAGCGCAAGGCAGTATCTTTTTACTGTCTATGCCAAAATTACAGTGGAAAAAGACAAATTGATTTTCGAAATTGGAGGTCGAAATTATTGTCCTTTAATTACTAGAAATCTAATGAAAAATTAAGTTTGCCTAAAAATCAATCGCAGTTTGTGTCTTAAAGTCAAAAAGTCCGATTCAACTTTATTACGCATTCAAATCTATTCATCTCCTCACGTTTCTTCAATTGCAGAAGCAATTGCTATAGCACATTGTCAGTGCACTCATTCCACATCGCATCAATCATTGAAGATCGTTCCAAGCATGAAATTTCTTTCCGGCCTAGGTCATTCGTTGCCTTAGCCAGCGAGCGATTGCACGCTATTTCCAAGACTCTGCGGGTCAATCAATGGAACATTGTTCGCCTCGGTCGACGTCATTGGCCATCTTAAACGATGGCAACGACAGAACACCAACAACAATTAGCGCTCTCCCCTTATCTGCTCGACGAGTAGAACTCAAAATAAAGAGCACACATTAGCCAATTGCCCCCCAAAACCAGCACTCTTCGCAATTTACTTCGGATACACTACTTTGAGCATTCCGTAAACCGGACGCACGTGTGCAGTTTCTTCTTTCGGCACCGTACGTCAGTGTCCTGTTTTCGGCTTCATCATCATTGCCGTCGCTTTCATTCCCATCATTACTATACTTATATCGTACATTTTTGTTGGTGCGGAATTGAAGCTAACTAGAATGCGATCACATCACGTTGCGGAGTGCCGAGGCGGATCGCAGATCAGTGGTTAAGATCACTCTTGAGAGTTGCTTAGATTAATTTCACAGTACATTCCACTGCGAGTGTTAATGGAGATCGCTGTGGGTGCTGGAGCTCGGAATATTATTCATTCATGAACAAAACACGCTGATAATGTGCAGCTGGGCAAAACTGATTAAAGTTGCGACGCGAGTCGGTGACTTTAAGATCTTATGAATGCAGGAAGCTTATGAAAACAATCCGGAAGTTGCCGTATACAAATAGATTTCTGCTACGTTAGGGTACGATTTATATACATACATATGTATGTTCGGTTCATACGCAGTTTGTTTCTTTAAAAAGAAATTTGCATGGAATGATTCGAGCTGTAACCTTTCAGAAGAGATAGAAACAGAATCAAACTATTAGCAAAATGATTCTAATCTATCTATAGATACATACGTATGTATATTACTCATTGAATTCTGTTTCAGACAATGTTGCACGCATCAACATCTGAAAAATGTTCAGTTGCTCTCCCAGGTATCGCCAAAGAAACTATAGACAGAGAGCAGTTGCAGGAGGTTGTCAAAACACTTGGGTGAACAAGAAACAAAATGTATTTAGGAAAAAATAATGCCACCAAGTAGACGACTGCGGTACGGCAACGTCGAAGAAAACAATTGAATAAATGAACACGTGTGCGACAATTTGAGTTCAGAATCACTGCGCTTCTATTCTCGAAACTCGAAAGTATCTATTGAGCAAACGATGGGATGAGTAGAGTATCTGTCTATCAGCTGTGTGTGCGAAGCGAACGCGGCGCTCTACTCTACTCAGTTGGCAGGGGAGCAGCGTATTGCGAGTCTTAGATATGTGTACATACGGCATTGGGATTGTGGGACGAATGCGCGGTTGGCTTTGACTCTATTAAAAATAGCAAGGTAAATGTCTTCCTAACAATCCATCTCCTGGTTGTAGGCGCATATTCTACTCGACATGCTCTGCGCTGCTGTATAATAGTGCGGCATCTGTTGGGCCATGCTGTGTACGAAATGCATTGCTGCAGACGACACAATTGAGATGCTCGACGATTGAATGATTGATATCTTGTGGCGCGGTGTATTGCGTAGCCTTTAAATTGGTAGGCGAACGGAAGACAGATGAAGGTTGATGATAGGGAGAGTGCAGTTGGTACATTACTTGCGGTTGGATTACCTCGCAAGTACATACATACATACAGCTAGATGATCATCTTACGTCATCCAGTGGCTATGTTCGACAAGTAGATAATAGGTGAGACCAGACCTCTTCCTTCGAGCCTACTGTTCCGCCATAAAAAAGGGGCTCGGGTAGTTTGCGATTACACAGATTAAACGTCACTCACTGCTAATTTCACTAAACTCAAAAGAACGGTTGAATGTTTAGGTTGCTTTGGCACACATGGCGCTGTTCTAGATGCTCTAATGAACCTTTCACCCATTGATATTTACATCATGGGAGCAACGCTGAAGTTCTTCTTTAAAAAGTAGTATTGTTTTGGAACAACTTTCGATGACACTGAGCGAGAACTACATACATATATTCTACGAGCCCTGTCTAATGCAAATGTCATCTGATGTAATCTAAGAGGAAATTCGGTAACGCAAATATTTTAAAGTTGGCGAAGCTCAAGAAAAGTTCGGCCTGGATCTGAGCCAGGGGAGAAATGTAATCACATTTCCACTGACAGTCCCAAAACCTGTCAAGGTTCAGGTGCTGGTGCTAGTGGAAAGCTTTTATCCTCATAAGGCATCTATGCGATGGCTTAAGTGAAGAACAAGTGGGGGGGTCAAAATATATGTGTCTGTAGTGACAACCACACCCCTCAACCACTAAGTACTTCAACACATGAACTCTTTGAATTCGGTAGGAAGACTGAAGACTGTGAGTCTAGTTTGGGTTCCGGATCAATGAGATCTCAGACGAACTTGCTCGTCAAGGTTCGCAGGCATCCCTAGTTAGAAACTCCATTGATGATTGGTTAACCTACAGGCAAAATATTCGATGTCACGATTCATCGGGCTTTAGAAAGACCAAACTAATTTAACCGAATGTCTCTGGGAAGTCTGCCGTTTTTCGGTATTTTTGCTATCAGAAGCGAGAAAAGACTGCCGGGCCCTAGTTGGCGTTCTGACGCCACCACGTTTTTGCCAATCACTTATATGTCTGTGAAGAAGGCGAATCATTTCCTCTGTAAATATCATACCTTTGCTCGAACCAGGCTCCACGCTCTCTGTACTGATGGCGTGAGTCCTGAACATCTAAATTTTTTATTATGAAGGTATTTTTCGGCTTTCTGAAAAAGTCGGGTAAATTGCTAAATTAAAAAGAAGTATCTGCCTGAGAGTACAGTGGAACAGTTTCTGATCCAAGTGCTTCAGCGGATGTGCAAAGCTTGCGAACTTCCAATGCTCGCCAAGCTATATTTATGTCATCGTAATGACCAGCGTACCAACAAGCGAGATTAGAGGGGGTTTGCAGAACATTTTAAGTAAAAGGACATTCTGACGAGCCGCACTATATGCTCTTGCAAAGCACTTAATTGATCTAGGCTTAAGCGATAAAACTGCGGAATTTACGCTAGAAAACCGCTGCTTCTTCGGTGGGCAAAACCAACAGGGTTCTATTTTCGTAAGACTTAAATTATTCTTAAAATTCAGCTTTTCTAAGCCATGTGCTGGACGATAAGCTGAGAGATAGTGGCAAAGATCAACAAGGAACTCTCTGAAAACTGTTTATGGTCGGAACTAACCATTTTAAAAGTTGTTGGTATTTGCCAGCACACTGTAACTAGTCCTTTGTGGTAGCACATGGATCTAGGGAACATTTCGCAGGAGTCTTCGTAGGTCAGTATTAGTTACATCATTAAGTTTATCATCGAATAAGGGTCCACGATGGAGGTGTATCTTTTGAAATAGATCAGGGCAATAATGCATAAGTTGCATGCTTTTCTTTGAGTGGTTGGTATACTTATTGCATTGTCTGCTGTTTTGTAGCTAAGTTTTCACATTGTCAGCATTATCTGCAGAGATTCCTTCCAGATCTGATTGAGAGGCAGACACTGCCACAAATAAGTTGGGTAACTGTGTTCACTGACGTGTTCAAAATGGACTATGAAGTCAGAACGGTCAGAAGTTAAACGCGATAAAGCTCTTATATCAATAAAGACAACGTCCAGGTTCAAAAGCAATCTCATTTGGGTTCCCCTCTGATAGCAACAAATATCGGAATGAAAAAGCCGATGAGCCCGAATCCTTTGCAGGCGTAATTCATGTACCGCTGGGTTTTTTGAAAAGGGAAATCTTCTTGCATTTCACGGTGCCTTCACAATTCTGATGTATTATTTCTTATCTTCAAAAAGCTTAAGTAAAATTCTTAAATATTTTTTTTTATTGTTGCCTCTTCGGAGGTTAGGATTGAACTGCCCATTACGAATTATGTACCTATGCCATTTCCATATTGCATACGCTAATCATGCCATACATTTTTTTAAGAAAAAAGAGGAAAAATCAAACACATTTCTTCATTTCACACGTTTTAATATTCAAAAAACATTATTTACACAGGATAAATATAAATGAGCGAATATTTAACTTCTACCATAGTCTTCGTCAATGGTATCTTTTTGTGATCCTTCTTCCATTCGTTCAATAATTCGATCAATAATTTTTGACATATGCGGACTCTTTGTGCACTTTTGCGGAATTTTCGTTCGCGGAGTAAAGTTTTGAGATGTTACAAAACTCTATCTTTCCATTCTGGCTCCTTGCGTAACTTTGTACGAATAAATCTTCAACTCTATGATCGGACCTGCCCAAAAATAGATGTACTCGCTCGCATCGTCCGAAGAATCAAACCAATTGAAAACAGAATATAAGAAATATAGGATCCGCCAAATAACTTTTTTTTTTTTGAAACAGGGCGCAAAACATCGAGTGTAGCTTCGGCTGTGTGGCACGTAGCGCCGTCCTGTTGAAACTAAATGTTGCCAATATTCTCCTCTTAAATTTTTGTGAACAAAAATTCGTTAACATGGCCCGATAACGATCGCCATTGACTGTAACGGCCACTCCTTGCTCATTTAAAAAAAATATTAAAAATGGCCGAATTATGCCGCAATATTTCCGGCGTTGTTCAAGCGTATACACAACCATATTCGTTCAGCGGTATAGCGGTATATTATCTGTCAAATCAGACATGAGCTAAGTGTTACCATTCGCGAAATAAGCACTAGTTGAAAAAAAAAAACGTTAGATGGCGGACCCTATATAAATTTGAAATTACCAAAGAATGCGTGAATCGTAGTTTTTATAACTTCTTCAGAGTAATCATCATCAATTAATTTTTGTTTTTCTGTCGCAGTCTGATGCGATAAGAAATTATCGGCCTTTTGCATTTTCAATGCGGTGGCAAGCTCATTCAACTATTGAACGACTTCAATGGCTGCAACTTTGTCGCCTTCGATTTTTGACGATCCTGTTTGCCTTTAGTGCGAAAACGTTCACGACGATTGCTTGACCTTTCGTTTGAGAGCAAGAAATATTTTTCATTTTAAAACATGTTCGAAAAATTTGAGTGGCACAATCCGCCAATAGAAAGACTTGATGACATGAAAAACCCATGTAGCTTCAATTGCAGCTTTGTCGCTAACAATTTTTTGGCTGGACGAATCTGCAGCCAAAGCATTGATGTGTTTGGTTGTTTTTGTGTGTCGAACAATATCTGCGTTTCTACCGGTTGCGATCGAAAAACTTGCTTTACAATTTCTACAAAACACATCACTTTAGCGGTTAATGGTTTCCAAAAATGGATATTTTTCGATTAATTTGGCGTTTAGAACACATTTGCCTTTTAACGGAATGGGCATAATTTCACACAATAAAAATTAAAGAAGAAATTAACGCGCAATAGGATGATGGCATTCGAATTTCAAGTGTCGAAACAACAACTTTTGGCCACAACTTGAAAAGCTGCTGATGCGAATTTATTGGTTGAGAGTGTGCAGTGCTCGCCAAACCCATTCATTTTAAATGAGGATACCACTGCTACATAAGTGGAATCCAATCGCTTAGTTCTTAGTTATATGAAAAGTTGCTAATTAATGGGAATAAAACTGCATGATGACCTACAGCTGAATTACAGGGTTTTTCACAAAAACTCACAAGTCAAGTCAAGATTTCGAAAATAATGGTTCAGTTCGCGAAGTTTACCGCAAGCTCATGAGGCTCATTTTGGGTTCAATGGCTACGTCAACAAGCAAAATTGCCGCATTTGGAGTGAAGAGAATCCACATGAGACCCTTGAAACGCCATTACATCTACAAAAACTGCCTGTAGGCTGGTGGAGTCATTGGGGCCATACTTCTTCCGAAATGATGTTGGAGAGTCAGTTACCATTAATGGAGACCGGTATAGAGCCATGATAACCGACTATTTTGTTCCCGAATTGGATGGCATGAATGTGGATCAGATGTGGTTCCAACAAGACGGCGCAACATGCCACACAGCGCACGTCACAATCGATTTATTGAAGGAAACATTCGATGAGCGCATAATTTCGCGGAATGGACCTGTCAATTGGCCACCAAGATCGTGTGATTTGACACCATTGGATTATTTTTTTTGGGAATATGTGAAGTCGCTCGCCTACGCTAACAAACCAGAAACGTTAGGGGACTTGGATGCCAACATTCGTGGCGTTATTGCCGACATACAGCCCGCCATGCTTGAAAAAGTGGTTGAAAATTGCACCTCTAGACTTGACTTTATTCGCATTAGCCGCGGCGGCCACATGCCCGAAATCATATTTAAACAATAATGGCATAAAACTATCCTTCCAATAAAGCCAAATTGATGGACATTAAAACGATTTTCTTGTGTTTTATTTCAATTCGAAGTTCTATACCTCTAAAAAAAAACGTCCTGTATAATAACTATCACATAAGTCTTTTACAATGTATGATATTTTATTGACGATGCTAGTAACAGCACACTTTTTATTTTTTTTTTAATAGGACCAGATCCCCAATATTTAGGGCGGGTAGTGCCTTACCATTTTTATCATAATAGTATTTCTGATTTCGCTTTTTTTTTACAATTTTACTTTGGACGTTTGTTTTTGTTACTCTTCCAAAAAGTTGAAGTTGAATTGTATTCCAAAATTGAAATTGGTCAGTTTCGCCTAATTCCACACATCGTTTTAAAATTTTCTTAGTACTCTTAGCTACCTCTTTCCTGCAGGCCCATTTCTCTAAGCATATCAAGGACTTGAGAATTTTAGGACAACGTAAATTCCTTGGCAAATAATTCAAATTCATAAATACAAAATAGACTGTTGTCACATTTAACAATTTAACAATCACAACCAACAATATTGAATATACGTGAAATTACTTCAATAATATGTTTTGAAGTTTTGTTTTTAATTTTTTCGGCAAAACAAAAATTGGAATATGTATTAATTAAGGATCAACACGGGAGGCACAATCTTCAACAGATATAGATATCATCGGTCGATCCCAGCGTGCCATGATAGAGGCTTTCACTGCTATTGAAGAACAGCGAAACTAGTTGGCCTTGAAGTGAATGAGGACAGGACTAAATATATGCTATCAACAAACAATAATCTGTCCACCGACTAGGACAAAATGTCACTGTTGATAGCAGCAACTTCGAGGTAGTTAAGGAGTTCATCTACTCGGGGTAAACATCAACTCTACAAATGACATCTTGGAAACCGCTGCTACTTCGGTTTGGGGGTTCAAAACTCGTAACTCGAAAGACAAAATGCATGCTCTACAGAACCCTTATCCTGCCAGTTACAATAAGCAGAAAGGAGAGTTAATACTGGGATCCTTTGAAAGAAAAATCCTTCGACGGATATTTGGTCCTGTGTGCGAGGAGGGCGACTGGAGGAGAAGATACAACCGCGAACTCTATGAGCTGTACCAAGATGTGGATAAAGTCCGAAGAGCCAAAACTCGTCGACTACATTGGCTCGGCCACATCGAGCGAATGGACAACAACGCTTTAGCCAAGAGGATCTTCGAATCTCAACCCCCAGGTTCGAGACGACAAGGAAGACCGAACCTAGGTTTTAAAGACCAAGCCATCGCTCTCTTCACGGGTCGGGAGCCCGTTAAGTAAGTAAGTAGGTATCAATTGAATATTGAAACAAATCAATAGCTACTATGTGGAATGGGTATTCAGGTGAAATTTCCTGCAATAATGGTTCACAACAGGTTTCACAAGACGAAAACAACTGCTCTCTTTGATTTCACTCTGGCCGAAGAAAGAGATTTTTCGATACCCAGATGTGGACTGTGAATCCTTTTTGTTTTCTTCTCCTGCAGTTCATGACGGGTAATTAATCGGTAATTTTTGAACAGGAGTCCATTTTCAGAGTGCAGCTCATCTTTACATTAAAATTGAAAGTGAAAAACGATTGAGCTGGTGAAATTTTGGCCAGCCTTCCATTATATGCGTATTTGATTGAACTTTTCATCCCGGCCTAAAACTGATAAATAATAATCGAAGTTTTCTTTTGATAAGCAAGCCGATTTAATAACCATATGAATGACGCCCGACAAATCACTGAATTCCAAATTCACATGACAACTGAGCCCGTCGTGAAAGGCAATCAGCTACCAAAATTACATAAAATTACCTGTAATTTGTCTTCTCAATCGAATACCTTATAGCTTTAAAGGTTCTGTTAGAAATTCCAGAATAAAATCTAATCGGCCTTAAAATTTGAATTAACAAAAAAAAAATGATTCAAGCTTCAACATGTTGATATTTAAAAAGCAGAAGCCTTGTCTTAATTAATAGCCCTCAACCAATCATTAGGAAATTCCACCATAAATTTTTGTAAGAATGTCTTTTAAATTAGCCGTATAAATCTGTTAAATATCCAACCGAAACTAACCAACCTACCAAGCCATTAAAAATTTGATAAAGCTCTTCATCAATCATTGTTTGTTGGTTCCCATGCCCGTGTCGTCATTAACAAAGTTGAGGTCATTTCCAAATCAGCCGAATTAAATGGCTTCTCAGTTCTCACATCATCAAATCTAGAAATCAGAAAACCTGTTGCATTCATCAATGCCACCCGACTAGCTGCCATGCCATGCCTCCCGTCCCGACTAGGCTGGCCATTGACCAAATTTGGAATATTGCTTTTGGGTTTTATTTTTATGGATCTTTCCAAAACCTGTATGGATGGATATACCTTGCCTACTCTTGTCTGTGTGTGCGCCACTTTAATTATGTGACAACGGGGATAACACCTGCACCACGGTGATTAGGAATTCGGTGACCCCGAGCGATGACTCGCCATAGGTACGTATGGACCTATTTACATAAGAAAAGCCGTTTTTGTTTTATTGAGAAGGTATGGACGCTGCGCTCACATCTTGGGATGAGGAATATCCTCTATTCATTCCAAACTGAATCTTCATCAGTGCTGCTGAGTGAGCCCAACCCAAGTCATGCAGCAGCAGCTTCATAAACAACAATTCGTCCAAGTCCATTTAAGGAGTTCCTCTCGCTTTTTATTAGCTCGAGGCTGGATGAAGGCAAACTGCAGTAAAAAAAAAAAAAAAAAAATGAAACAAACAAAACAATCTCTTCACTTACAAGGTGGTCCCCAATCGGCCCCTGCCCCTGCCTCTGCCTCTGCCGCTGCCGGCGCAACGTAATGAAATGCAAACTGATGTACGAATCGCAATGAAATATTTTAATAATAATTGCTTCAGCTGCATTGAGTACTGAACAAGACCATAAACCATGGGAGAGGCCGAGGTATGTAATGTGATCGTTCGCCTTCGCCGCCCTACCATAATGGAGAAGTATCTGGTTGACGAATATGAATTCCGAAAAGGTAAACCTGCACATGCGTGGCGCCATAACCTCGGCGTTCCTTGGAGGATAATGTCCAACCGGTTGCATCAGTACCAGATCGCTTAAGGGGCTCGCATAGCAGCAACAAATACTCTAACAAACGATACGGGAGGATAATAGAATTTTATTGCCGGCGAAAATGTAATTGCGCTCAGCGCAGTAAGTCCGTAAATGGTCGTCGGCCGAGGGCATTGCCAGTCTGGTGGCAGTTATGAGAGGGAATTTTAGATACTCTGCTTGGTTTCCCTGATTAGATGGACATTTTCAGCGAGCTTGAGACACAATTAAAGTGGCGCTTTAATTTGGGCGAGTGATTGTCGCAGATGGGCGACCGCATACCTACAAAACGAAACCTGTAGTCTGTAGTTGTAGCCCGAAGCGGTTTCCCAAGCTTCGAACGCTTTATATCTCCATATAAGTGCGGTACAGCATGCCGAACGTTGTCAGTGCGTAAAAAATGCGCTGTCACTGTCGCCGTCACTGTTGCGCAGTCAAACAGATGTCGAGAGACGCTTACAAAATGCCGGTGTGGAAATGGATGTGGAATTGTGGGCCTTTGGGGCGACTAAGTGTTTTGTCACAAACATGACACATGACTTGCAGACCATTTAAAATAGTTATTTGTCTTTTTGTTGTTGTTTTTTTTTCGCTTTGTAAGCTTTTAGCTGTGTAAAGCCATTGTACTATTACGCATTATGGTGCTGGTAGAATGTCGTCTCTCGGCTTGCCAATTGTGGATGCCAAAGCCAAGCCAAAAACTGACGCATGTGCTGTGCACCTGCAGCTGTCATTATGATTTTGTGCGTTTCATGAATTTCTTTTTTTGTGAGATACTTATGTGCATGCATATTATATCTACAGATGAGGTGAGGTGACTCAGTTCAGACGACTGTAAAATAATTGTGTGTGTGATAGAATGTGTTGGGTGGGCCCAAGAATTTTAATTTGAATTTGCGAATGTCGTTACTAATTGGATGTTTATTGAAGGTAGAGGGGTAGCCAATTCTTTGCTGTTCGACAAAAGGACCTGAAAGATGACAAACAAATAATAACTTAGCAACATGAAGGTGGCACATCCCATAAAAGTAGATTCTCCAAATACGACAATTCGACAGTAAAATAATGGTAAATATGTAGATGATGTTGCGGGTTTCTCCGTCACTTTGACGTCGCGTGATGGCAAAACATTGAAAATATCTGAATAATTGTAAGTGGTAGATCGGTCCCCTAAAGCATCCCGGATTGTCTGCCGCAGGTACTGCGTGTGATCTCATCAGATGTTCACACGTTAGCAAGTCTGGAAGAAAACGTGGAATTTCAAAATTTCTATCTACTCTACGACACAAAGATATTATCTGTATTGCAGGGTGCAATCCTTAATCCTTCTTACGCTTAAGTTTAAAGTTCTATAGCGCCGGGGGTAGATTAGGGCCTTAAACAAAAGAGCCGATTTGATGTCAGCTCTGTTTCTTTTTTAGTCAAATCGATAGTTTCTGAATATTGTGGTGTTGATTAAGGCTACATAAATTTTGGCCCCAATTAACAATGGCCCCAAACCAAAAATTAAAAATGGCCCCAAAAATTTATATGGGAAACAACAACAGGAAATTGTCTGTGATTTGGAGCCACTTTTTTATATTTTTGGGGGCATATTTCATTTTTTAGTTTGGGGGCAAAGTTCATTACACATACATACTTCTAATCTAACAGTGAAACCAAGCAGGGTGCAGGGGACAGCATGCCCCCCCATATTCCATTCGACTATTCTTTATAATTGAAATATCTTTCAATGGGAAAAGTGATAATTTTTTCCAAAGTTTGGGGTCATTTTTCTTAATGAATTTTGGCCCCAAACTAAAAAAATGAAAAGGGCCCCAAACAAAATGAAATTTGGCCCCAAAAATATCAAAAATGGCCCCAAATCACAGAAATTTTCGTTTTGTTGTTTCTTATATAAATTTTTGGGGCAATTTTTCATTTTTGGTTTGGGGCCATTGTTCATTGGGGCCATTGTTCATTGGGGCCATTTTCCATTGGAGCGTGACACATTTTTGTGGCCATTTTTCATTTTGAAAAAGAATTTTAATTTTTGGGGCCATTGTTCATTTTTGGTTTGGGGCCAAAATTCGTGTTGATTAATGGTGCGATCAGACGGTAATGCAAACTTCTCATCCGGCTGACATGGTGACGTCATAAAACTTGTTTATTTCAGACGGGATGACCGCTTTACGATAAATTCTAATTTCCAAAGACCCGATGTCTTATATAAATCTTGAATACTTATACGGTAGTCAGACTGACGGAGGGGCTGCTGTTGAAACTGAGTTCTTAAAATGAGAACTAAGACCGAAAACTTACTGTCGACTATAATAAGGTTGTTACAACTTCTAAATTTCGATTTCGTCAAAAAATAATTCTCAAGCTCGATCAGATGGCGACACTGAATAGGGAGAACTCTTCCATATTTCTTTGTTTTAGCTTAAGAGACAAACAAAATCGTTTTATGTCAAAGCGCCTGACTTGCTCTATTTACTATGCTCCTCTTTTGGTATGATTTTTAAGACTTTTGGTTGATAGTAACATAAATATGTACATAGTATTCAAACATTAAATGTTGATGAGATCGCTGGACCAACATATAGGTAGACCAGCACCGCATAAAACAATCTGATGACAGCTGTAATTCCAGCCTATTCATTGTTTGTGGTGGCAATCACAAATTGTTGTTGTTTCATTCAACCATTGAAAACGGATAACTTGACAGCTTATAAATACCTACATAGGTATAAAACAGCACACATTAGAGCCGAACTGTTGTAGTTTATTGCATTAAGGGAAACTTTGTCATTACTATCCTCCAAAGTAATTAAAAATGTGTATTTTTTTACCGGCTGATCAAGAGCATACTCTCTAGCCTATGAGTTATTCCCCTGTAGTGGGAAAACGGAGGCCCCAGGCTAGACGGGTCTCACTTAGTATGGCAAACGGATGCTCGTAGGAGCAGACATCACGGCTCCCTGAACCACAAAAAAAAAAAAAAAACATAAGTATAAGGACCTAGAGCCTAGCTGCTCCAACCATTGTGCGCATTTATGACAATAATTGTGGGACCTTCAGTTTAATTCTGATTCTGAACAGCTTCTCATTACATTTATTACTCTTGGATGTTTGTCAGACGTTCGCAAAAGGTGGGGCAACAAAAGTGCCCCAAAAAAAGTTAAGGTGGTACTTTCTTAACGTAGAGTTAATAGTGATTTTTTTTTCTAACAGCAGCTTATATCTGTTCATATTGATGCACCTGATTTGCTGTTTTCAATCTACTTTAACTTTCGTGGAGGTGCTCACAACTTACGATGTGTGAATTTATTATTCAGTCCTTATCATAGGACGAATTATGGTGGGAATGAACCTATTATTCGTATGAGTGGAATTTATAATTTAACTGTTCACGTGATTGGTTTGCTGTTAGTAATCTGAAACTTAAAAATATTCTGCGTAATCATGTTCTATTGTCTTAGTTCATTTTGCGTCCGTTGTATTTGTGTTAGCTCTTTATACTTATATTGCTGTTATATTTGTTTAATATACATATGTATGTGATGAACCTGTGTGTGCTCTTTTTGTGCCGGCAAATTTCTGCTCGTGATAGTTGCTTGCATTAAGCACTCCACGACACAGATCTGATAGTGTTCAAAAAATCGAATTAAAGAGATATCTTAGCTGGAGTAATATCGAAAAGGAAACATCATAAGGAACACTGAATATTTTGAGAGCAGATCACACATTAGGACCAGAATCGAACATGCAAATGTCGAAGGAAAAATATGGTCATGAGATGCACACAGGATCGCGGAGTCACAGGAACCCGAGGTAACAAATACTGTTTCAACTATACAACGAGTGGATGTATTAAAAGAATGGATAGCCCAATAAACTACAAGTTCGTAATCGGATGCTTATGATTTATCCGTCTAGGACACACTTTTCCAATGAAATTAACTTTCCTTGCACCTATAATTATCATAATTCATGTAGCCCAAAAAATAACCATCTGGAGAAAGCTGAAGCACTTATGTGTCCAACAAAAGCCTACAACACTGTAAACTATCAACAAATAACCAACTTGCGCACACACAACACTTTCGCCAATTATTCCGTTTAGCCACATCGTGCTCCCAATCATTTCGGATCGGATCTATAACAACAAACGGAATAACCTGTACGCACAACAAATCAAATCATATCGTCGTCGTCGTCGTTGTTGGTCGGATCTCAGATCTCGGATCTCGGATCCTACAAGAGCGCACGTCCAATGTCGGTCAGAATTGCGCCCGCAATTATGCCGATCCACAAAGCCACAATTTACGAGGTCGCTCCGGAACGCCAGCCAGCACCGTTTAATATTAAAACTCTTGTGCTAATAATACGCTCTTACAACTGTACGATTAACTCTCTATCATATCGGTGGACGATTGAGAGGAGTAGAGCAGAGTTAAGCCTCGGAGACAAGCTCTCTAGTTAGACGATTTATTAACTTCATTTCTGGATCATTAGATCGAGTAACATAGACATTCATCACTTGGCATGCGTTCCAGGGTGTACGCTGCACGGTGCGGATCCGCTCGTCGTCGTAGTCTTCGGTTGTGGTACTCCACCAAGTGAAATCGTAGTCGACGATGATGGCGATGACGCCAACAGTGGGGAGAGATTTATCGTCGACAATGGGCGGACGGATTTTATACTCAGCTTATCACAAAGCGATGCACGATAGTGCATCTACACATCTGCACACATCTCGCTGAAAGTATCTCGCCGTAGATCGATGATTTGCGAATCTGGCTGCACTAGTTCCGTCGGCATGCTCAAGTATTGCATGATGCATGCATGCACAAGTGCAGATGCATGCAGATATTCGAATCTGAGTAGTCGACTACTTTCATGTCGAGTGCGAGAGTACACCCGCAGATAGATGCGGGGTGTAAATTACCACCTATGGATGTGTCAGTATACAGTTGGTGGCAGGAAGTGAGCTGTGTGTGTGTGCTAAATTCTATATTTCGTCAGAATATATTGCGATAATGGATTTGTACTTGCACGCGATTTTATGCGTGTTCATACCCAACCGCTGATGTCGTTCATAGGATAGGAGATCGCTTTGTGGAAAGGCCAGAGGAATGGCAGTATGAATCTAGTCAATACATTATGTAGATTATGCAATTAAAAGCAGAGAACATATACGAATAAGAGGTTAGGCATCAGCGTAGCGTGTATGGAAATGTTACTCCACAGGTAGCTCGAAAACGAAAACTATTTCTATTCGAATTCGTGACCTCGAAAGACTATGTCCCTGCAATTATTCAAGGGAAGTTTTGCACGTCTGATTTTGTCTTCGCTTTAAGGACTAATCACAAATATTAGCTCAAAGCATAACGAAACCGACACCACTATCCTGGCTTTGCCTACCCATCACGAAAGCTTATCGAAATTGAAACATAGCTCACGCTAATCAAACAAAAAGTCTTCCACTGTCGTACACAGACAATGCAGCCACCCACCATCCACCCCCTATCGGCTGACCGCGACACTACCAATTAGGCACCGTTGTCAGGCGTTTGTCCACAACGCAAATTCACCGATAAATTATTAAATTAAAATGTTTACAATGAGATATCGCGCGTCGTTGGCACCACCACCGCGCGCCAACTAAGACAAAACAAGCTCTGGTATCGGCGCGTTGCGATAGCCACAAGCAAGGATAACAAGGAGGTCGAGTGCCCAGGCCACACCGGGCCGCACCATTCCGGCCATAAATTACTCACAATTTGCGGCGGCCACCGCTGCAAAAACAAACGCGATTTTAATCGTCTCGCAAGAGTCTGTCTGTCTGTGACGCGCGCTGTGAGGCTGTAAAGAGAAAGACAAACAGTCAGACCGAGATGGACATAGCGACGCTGAGCCGCGCATTGGCCAGCGCACAGACGTATGCGTGTTACTTATTATAATTTTACCAGTTTCCACATCTATCTTAATCGCATTTACTTAAGCCGTGACGCGACACCCACACGCTAAGCAATAGCACACACATCACGCACACGCACAGGCACAGGCACAGCTAGATACCGCTGTCCAGGTCCTCGTCGTCTGTGGTGTCATGACTCTGGCTGCAGATGCAGGAGACGGATGACGCCCATGCGAAGAAGTGTCGCCCGAGTTAAATTGGGAGCATGGAATAGGAATGTAATTCTTTTTAATTAGCCTGGAAGTGGAAATATTTGTACATGTCGCGTTGGCCATGAGCCGCCGCGCGGCCTGAAGCGGGTGGGCGAAGATGTGCATTACCCGCAATGGGTGACATGCACACATTAGCTACTTGCGTTTATTTTAATTATGAGGATTACTAAAGTAGCCCGGGTCCTAAGTCAACAACTAGTGCAAGAATAGTCGCGCGAATATTTATCGCCTGTCGCGAGGTAAGTGGTAAATCATTCAGTCCTCGTGGGCTGTGGTAGCAGCATGAGGAGAGATTTCGGTTCTGGGAATGCGACATAGAATATTGGGCGTGAGTTGCAGCTAAAATATTTATTTAGAAGTTTGAAGGTGGTCCTCGGAGGAGGTTAATATCATTACTTAGTCATTGCAGCGGGTGGGACTCTAATCCGTTGTTGTTAGGTGTACATGGTGGTGTCTGGTATACGATTGATGAATGCGAATGCTTCTAGAAGCCGTATTTTATCCTACTCAAACTGACGCTGCATATTCACTTTGGAAAATGTGCTTTTAACGATTTAAAAATGAGTCACCCTAGCAATGTTTTTAGTTTTTTTTTAATTCCACAGTCAAATGCAATCAATACCTTACACCACGGTAAGATTGAAAGGTCAAGTTTGGGATTTAATTTTTGTTTTGCCCAATGACTCACTTGGGATTTATTTATTGCCGCATCAAAAACTAATTGTGAAACACAAAACAGACAACTTGTTTGATCAAAATTATGTACCGCCTAAGACTTGGAATAAATATATATATAATTGTAAAGGATACGCGGACAAAGTAGATCAAGGGGTTTGACGATTTTAAGCATGCTTCCTTCGATTCGCAAGAAGCTGATGAATTTATTAAAATTTTGAAGTTTTATCAAACAATTTGCTGTTTTTGTCATATTAAAAACGTGGAAGAGAGATACGATCCGTAGATTCGTAGAGTTCCGTAGAGGACCTTACAAGCTGCGATTGGTGTTTTTTTTTGCAAGTTAACCCTGGTTGGTACAAGATCCTCGCATTAAAAGTTTTCACCAAAGGATAAACAGAGATTGCAAGAGATTAAAAATAAATCTTAAAGCGTTTCCACGAACATAAAATTAGATTGACATAGAGGTTTTCGTTCCCGGGAAGAGCTGGCAATACAGAAAATGTTAGTCACAGACTATGAAGTGGATATAAAACCACTCTTGGTTATTAAAAGATGAGTTTACGTGGATGATCTTAGATGGATAGAAAGGAAACTACGCACTGAGCGGCAAACAAAATTAAAAAGGTTTTTAATTGTATCGTTGTGGGCAGGCACTCGCCAAGGAGCTAGCGACGTTTTTAAGTGGCAGAGCTCTCATTTATGTCCTATTATATTGATGTAGTGCTGATCGGCAAGAAATGAATTTCAGCATTATGGCAGGATAGGTTCATTTCAAAAATAAAAACTTTACCGACAATCGTTGGAGAAAAATGTAATTGTTCAGGTGAGTTTATTCATAATTATTTTAATACCAAATGTTATTTTGTTTTAACTTAAGATAATTTTGAATATGTTGAAACTAATTTTTTGTAAAAAAACTATATGGCCAATTCACCGCGTAGCTTTTTGGCGCTCTTTGCCAGCATAAGGGGACTTTGAATCTAATTAGTAGACCTTCTCAAGAATTATAACAGAAGGCATGGGCTCTTAAAAAGAGGAAATAAATTGCCTGAAACTAGAATTTAGATTGTTGACGGCTTTTGTTGTTGGTTTTCAACTTCTCTGTTGTACCTACTTTTTTTTTAAAAAAAATTACTAAAAATTGTTCATACATTTGCTGAGTAGGTCCATAAAAAGAAGTTTATTTTGTCACATTAAAATAAAAAAACAATATAAAATTATAAGGAAAATTTATGGAAACAATATAAAGTTGTATAAACTAATCGTCCCACATCGCAGTAAGTTATTTTTTTTTATTTTTATGAATAATAATTCTGTTTTTGTATATGTTTTTTGTTTAATATATTCGAATAAAATTATTGATTTAAAAATTATTCTAAAAATCATATCAGATTCCTCGCCAATATCTATGTCAACAATTATGGCCATCTATAAAATAATATTTCCTAATTGAACAACGTTTTAAACTTTATTACACTTAATAAGATTTTTGTTTTTACAGTCACTCGTTATGAATTTTGCGACAAGAGTGGTAAGATATATTTAACAAGTGGCAACAACTTTTGGAAAATATGCACACGAAGGAATATTGTGTAAGTAGTTGACTTAAGAAAGTTTAACTATGCAACACTTAAATGTTATGGGCATTCAAATTAAGCAATTTTATGTACATATACCAGCGGACTTAGTTAAGTTCCAGGCAAAATCATTGTGCGCTGCACGTTTTGGTGATCTGTGTAACTCCGAATATACCTTTATAAGTGAGACGCATATAAATTCCACTTAAACGGGTTCGACGGTGAACATAATGTAATACAATTTATTCTTTTCTTTTGAGACTACACAAGTTCTTTCATAACACAGCGTTGTTTCAATTTTTGCTACAAATAAAATAATAATAATTCTACTCTAATCAGGAATTTAGAGTTTTCTTTTAGATCTCAATATTTATAATGGTTGATTTGTTATATATATGAAATTTTGTTATGCCTTTTTTTAAACATTTAAGTTTTTAATGTGATCCTAGTACTTTTTGCAAGGACTTCTTTTTAAGGAGATAATGCAAAACTTTAAAATGGTGGCCCCTTCAATATATGATTCTTTAAAAAATTGTTACTCTTATAAACTGTCTATGCATTTTTCGCAACAACAAAATTTCTTTAGAGTAAATGTGTTGATGAAAGCCGAAAAACATTTTTAACATTAGGTCTACAAAATAGCCAGTTACATTCCACCCCCACTGTATTTCAACCGCAATACCCGCCATGCTAGGAATGCACATCAGTTCACCCTTAAGCCTATATTCAGAAGGACGGTGAATTACAAGGATTCGTTTCTTAACCGTACAATATGAATGTGGAATGCTCTACCACGCTCTGTTTTTCCTGCACTTTATAGTTTACAGTGATTTAAAACCAACGTGTGTCGGTATCTCCCTTTCTTTAATCCTTCACTTCCACTTCATTAAAAGGGTATCCATAAGTCCCTTTAATACGAGTATATTATAAGGGAAAAATATAGGTATATTAAGGGATTTTTGTAACTATATCTCACATTTCTGAAGTTATATCAGTTATACCTCACGTAGAGGTTGATAGTGGACTAGGGTCTACTACCATTTTTTTTATTTTTGTCGAATTTTTATAAGTTTTTGAATTTTTCTCTTCACTTTTTACACCTAGATTTTTCATAGTAGATTTCATAATAAAAGCGACTTGGTACATTTTTATTGTTAGCTCATGTATATGGGAGGTTTCGAAGACTTTTTTTTGTCTTAAAAAGAACCTCCTTCTATAGTTCTATAATTGTATACTGAATTAGATGTAAAGGCGTGTATGGAATATACACAGTTTTTTTATTTATTTCCGAGTCTATTTCTCAAATAAAGCTTTTACGTTGAATTTCGTAGGTATATGTGAGACTCTTGGGGGCTGTTGATATAGATTCGTGACTTCAAAATCCCCACAAAAGAAGTCTAGAATGGTTAAATCAGGCAAACTTGCCGGCCAGTGCAAATAGCCACACCAAAGAGATTAGGCCGCGTCGCTCATGATTATTTTCGGTGAAAAAATTGTCTTCCTCGCGCTCTTTAGGAGTATAGCGATTCATGTCTTGTTGACGTGTTTTCGTATATGTTTACTTCGCAAAAGCCACTGAAATTGATATTTACACATGCAACAAAAGTGCTGCTATGTTTGTAACCTTCGCTTGCTCTACCTCTATGTTGTATTATGTTATTGGACGCTGAACACACGTGGTTCTTTCATAAATCTATTCTCCGAGAAGGGTCTTCTTGCACTTCACATCGAGCGACAAATTCTTCACCAAAAATAAGATCCGAAACAAAAAACATAAGGAAAGGCTAAAATCCGCTTGGGGCGAACAGTATGATACCCTATCCTTATCCCTATATGACGCAAAGAAAAAAGCATTAAAAAGATGATGGATAGCATTTTATTTCATACAATAACATTTTAAAAAAAAATATATTTTTTAAAAAAACGCACCTTAAAAGTGAGCGTGGCCAAAAACTTTGTATAAAAATATTGGCTAAATATCTTATTTAACATTTTTTTTCGGTTTCTATGAAAATTTTCGAAGAAAACAACATTACAAAAAAACAACACACAAAAAGTAGGTGTGGCAAAAAACTTTATATGGCAAACTTATAAAGGAGGGCAGATATGTAGGCAATCTTGTGAATGTTGTAACACTCTATCTCTCTAAATTGCGTACGGACGGACGTACGGACATTGCTAAATAGTCTTAGGATTTGGTCCTGATCATATATGTACATATATACTTTTATAGGTCTACGACGAATATTAAGGGGTGTTACAAACTTGTGTCAAAAATAATATACTAATATAATATATAATTAATTTGGGGTATGCCCCAAAAATACAAATCTGATGATATTTGTCATTTCCTTAAAGTTAGAAAGATCAAACAATTGTCGATTCGATGACCTGACGTTTATTTCAGGCTTCAAAGATTTCCATTGCGAGGTTGAAATTCGAACATATTTAAGAAACGACAAAAAGTTTGGTATTCATATTTTTTCGTTCTTTTAAGTTATTCTGGAAATAGCGTAATGTAAAACTTGTCTTTATGAACGCAATAAAAGTGTCTGCTCTTATGCTAAAGCAAGTGAATTACTTTCAACTCCTAGTGGTGAAGGAACCTAACCTAATCAAATTTTATGTTTCATGAAAAGCCTGTCTGTCGTCACCACACCTTATTCATAAAACATTATAAGTAGGTACCTAAACTTCTTGGTGAATCACAATCAAATCACGTTTGTAACCTTGCTTCACTACACACCCCTCCCCACACCTTAACCACATCTTTTTAAAGATCACTTCCTTATTTTGGGTTTAAAATTATCATTCCATCTGTGGGCCCACAAGAAAGCCATCAACACGAAGTAGCAACTAGCAGCACATGTTCTTCAGCTGTTTGGGAAAATCGCTTCCTTTTCGTCGAGCCGAGCCCAACCCGTCCACTTAACTCCATTAGCAGGCAGCAAACACATGGACCTCAGGTGGTGCTTCCTGCACCGAGTTCGTTTTCCCCCACCCCAAAGCTGTGTTCCGCATTAATTTCGATGATTTACAACATGCACCTTGGTTGACACTCGCTTGCATGCAATTGTACCTCAATGACTGGCTTTCCTACATACATAATAGGGCAGTTAGCAACGTTCCGCAGCAGCAGACGGACGCGACCGTATCGTGAGAAGGTTCAATGCTCAGAGAGTCAGTGAGACTTACAAAAGTCATCCAAATGAATGGCATGATTGTTGCGACTTTTGATTGCACTATCCAGCCATACACGATGACGCGGCGCGGGAGAGGAGTATTATACCAAAACCAAACCACTTTATCGCAACGTTCTGCTGCAGTGATTCCAATCTCATGCATCATGCCAGAAAGAGGCCCCCACCTCAATTTGAGGGAACAATGATTGTAGCCCCTGCCACAGCAGTAGCACGAAAATTGTCGACTTCTGTGAGTTATGTGTATGGAGTGGTAATTGTGTGTGTTCTCAAAGCGGAAGTCGGCACTCCCTAGATACAATGTACAAAATTGTTGTTGTTGTTGCTGTTGGTTTTTTGCCAGCAATTTGCAGTCAATGACTGCGCGATATCTCGCATCAACTGATACGGTAGGCGCGCAGCTGACTAAATTGGATTTCAAAAGAGGATGGCGATCGTCATCGTCCGCTCAATTGAAGATTTCCTGTCAACACATTTGCTAGGCCGTCTTGGGTCGCATGATCGCCATACATCAGGATGGCTTGTGAAATGTGAGCCGAGTGAGATTTATCGCAATTAACTTGATTACTGAATGACTGCAGAACGGGTTTAGTGCGTGGACACTGATTTAAGAGTTGAGCGCCGGCATGTGTAACAACCATCTATACGAACGAGGTCGTAAATATTTCACCCGTCCTCCCGATGCGTGTATCACTTAAAAGATCAAGAGTCCATTAGATAAGCATACGGTGTAAGTTGTTCGACACCAAATTAGTGCTGCCGTGGGATGGATCAGCCATCATCACCTCACCTCACCACACATCCTCGGATTTCGCCCCGTGCGATGACGGCGACGCCGCCGACGACTGCTTGTGCGTTAATCGTTCGAGGCAGTTGAACTACTTCCGATTTTTTTTATATCTATACAAATTTTGAAACTTGGAAAATGTGGTTCAAATCATACGGGATGCAGATGGCTGATCGCAGGAAAGGGTGGAGTGAGTGTAATGAGCGTGTGTGTTCCTCGATTCAGTCATTACCTATGTCTAGAAATAGCAAACGCGTCGCTGCTGCTGCCATCGACGGAAGCACTTTTATGAAGTAAATTTTTCCACAGAATTCCATGTGTTGTATCGCATAAATGTCATCGTAAAGAGCAAAGGAAATTACAACCATTTCGAGAGGAGCGGGTGGACTGAGATTACGCGAGATCCCAGGGCGGATTTGCTGTCAACTGGGAGCATGTTAGCTGTTTTACGATGTGAATACGTTACTATAGGTACTGCAATTGGACGTAGCCACCCCGATTGGGCAACACAACTCAGTACAAAGGAAATAAATGTGTGTATGGATCCCCAGTGGCGGGGCAATAAATAAATAACTTTGATACTTCGGCATGTAAATGTGCATATTTTGGCTGTGTTTTTTTATATTTAATTGGGGAACAGGAAACAGTCTTAAATTTGTGGTCTTATTCTTTGAAAACTATGGAAATTGTAATTTTATCCCGGTGTTTGGCGTGTTCAAATTTGTAAAGGACGATCTATCCAAAACACCGTGCTAAGTTATTATGTTCTTATTCAAAATTTAGTATTACTTTGAGAGAATTGTCATGTAACTCATGACCCTGGAAAAAACCCTAGGAGTTCGATCGATAATCACGATTTTAAAGACGCATATGACAGCAGTGAATCCATTCATCTCTCTACTACAAACACACAGTTTATGCAGGATGACGATGGAGAAAGCTCGCTGCTTCATTTAGGTCGAAAAGGATTTAGCCGAGACCTTGGTTGTCAAAAATGGATTTAGGCAAGGCGGCGCGCTGTTATGTGATTTCTTTAATGAATTGTGCAAAACTCACACGTCAACACACAAGGTACGATCTTTCAAAAGTCTATTGAATTATTGGTAGCTGGTGCGTTTGTGAGTAGCGGAACAGAAGCGGGACAAATGAGTCTAGCGGTAAACAAGGGCGAAACAAAGTACATGCTGTCAACAAGAAGGGACAGATCGGGACTTTGAGGTAATCAGGGAATTTGTCTATCTCGACATCTCCTTAGAAATCAAATAAAGAGTAGTAACCTTTGTCAATTGCTGTTTCTTTGGGAAGGAAGGCAACTCTCCCACTACGACTGAGGAAACTCTAAGTAAGAATCTTATAATCCCAGTTCTGCTCTATTGTTCCGAAGAATGGACCCTTTTAAAAGCGGATGAAGATAGTCGTTTTCGTTTCGGTATGAGTTGACGGGTTTTAGAGGAGACAATTTAGCGATAAAAACTATGAGCATTGGGCGTTTGAGATGGTTGGAACATGCGGAGCAAATTAACACCAGCGCTCAAGCCTGCAGAATCATTAACTCTAATCCGGAGGGACAACGCAGTAGAGGAAGGCCTCTACAAACTAGGAGTGCGCAACTGAAGGCAATTAGCGATAATTGGAAAGGCATGATGGTTGAATCCCAGGTTCACTCCGGACTGCAGCGTCGCCTAAATAAGTGTGTATAAGGAGGCCGCAAGTAAAAATATTTTTTCCTAATTAAAAAAACAAATAATTATTGTTTAAATTAAATCCTGGTGTTAAAAAGAAAAGTGTACAGCAGAATTCGCAAATAATAACATTTTCACGGTTGACTGATGGTAAAATGTTTGCCGTTTTATAGTTTTAAAGAAAACATAGACTAAGAAATCTGGAGCTGCTACTTGGCGTGGTAGTTCTAAAACGGCATTAAGTTAATCAAAACGACACTTAACGCGATGATTGAATTATATTAGGAAGTGAGAGTTTGTTTCACAGGTACCAACTTAAAATATTTCTTGCCAAACAAATTTAATTCTCTTTAGTTCTCTTTCATAGGCAAGTTGATACTTTTTAATTGGTTTTCAGTATTTTGTTTGTAATAAGTGATCTAGTGGGTTATGGGTGCAGTGGCTTAGTGGTTAAGTCCGTTGGACTACTAAGGAAGCGGTCCTGGGTTTGACTCTGACTAGTATCACCTACAGCATTTTTATTCGCTTCCCCACCTCTTGCGAAAGTCTGACCAAAGGACAAGGGTAAAAACAGTTCAGAAAAGCTTCTCAAACATTTGACGGAATTGGTATTAAACTGTAGGTCTCTTCCATGTGTGTCAATAAAAGTATATCTTCTTACACCCAATGCTTTGGAAAAGCTAGGCTTTAGGTGGTATACGGATCCAAAAAACGGAATTTAATGGAACGGAATTTAATGTCTGTTTTCTTAGCTTTTACTCAATTGCGTGCATGCGAGAAATGGCATGAAAAAAGTACATACTATATATAGAGCGCATTTTAATCCAATAAGTCGACAACAATAAATTGAGGATGAGGAAGCGTGTGAGAACTGCGAAATGATAATAAAATTCAACATAACAGACACTCTGCCATAGAGATTAAATCGAAGTCGTAAAACGAACATACACAAAATAGCACCGTTTTCTGTAAATAACTCTTGCCAATCGCTGTTCCTTTGGGCTAAGAAAGCAATTAAGAGAAGACCTCTCTCGAACAACTAAAGTGATAATTTATAAGACCCTTATAATCCCAGTCTTTTTCTATGATGCAGAGGCATGGACTCTATCAAAAGCGGATTAGGCCACTTTTGGTTGTTTTGAGAGGAAAATTTTTCTAGCAATTTTTGGTCCCATCTGCATAGACGGTGAATGGAGGAGGAGATACTATGACGAACTGTACGGGCTGTACAGTGACATCGACTTAGCCAGAAGGGTGAAAGTTCAACGGACGAGGTGGCTGGGTCATGTAGAGCGAATGAACGTGAATGCTCCGGCCCGGAAGATCTTCGAACCCACACCCGAGGGACGGCGCAGTAGAGGAAGAACGCGACTCAGATGGCGCACGCAAGTGTAAGGGGATCTTAGCCAACTTAGAGTGTGAAACTGAAGACAGCTTGCCAAAGATCGTGCTGGCTGAAGACGCGTTTAGGTCCACCCCGGACTGTAGCGCCACCTTAAGTAAGTAAGTAATAAATCTAATCTAATTCCAAAAATAAAAAAGACCCATAATCTGTCGTCAACACGATGACTGTTCTATTTGTATTGCGAATATTATACCAGAACAAACCGCAGAAATCGTTTCAAGTGGATTTATGAGAATTTGCTATTAGACGTGTTCTGAGTTATTTTGTAGAGTCAATATTACAGTCCCAACTGAGTACATCCTCAGACCAGTACATCTCAAGAAACAGAAGATCAGAAATAATACAGTAATGATGGTAAGGAAAGTGACTTTAATTTTTCTGACGAACCTAGAACACTCAAACAGAATGAGTGAATTAGATATCTTGGCTGTCTAAAAATGCTTTAGAACTTCTAGCTTCTCGGTGAAATAAATAAATCCTAGTAACACCAAACACAACAATCTCGGTTTATCGCACAATGGAAAAGAATTCTTTCCCTTTCTTTTCTGTACAGGATGATTTTCTATTTTGTAAAAATATTTCTTGTTTGATGGCGGCAATGTTTGAAGGCTTTTATTTATAGAGAGACTCATCGAAACACAGTCTTAAATGTGCGCTTATAATATTGGCTCCTTTCCATATTAATCAAGGACTCATGAAGCAGCATGTAGAAGCAATTAACTTAGATTGGAAATGGGAATGTTTAGATACATAACAAAAATGTTTCCAAAATTTTGTGTCCGAGATCAGAAAATTCGATACAATGCAATACAAATTTTACCAATTGCATTTCAATTGTTATTTGCATCAATGTAGGCGATGGTACACCAAAGTAGGGCTTTCCTTAAATCCGAGGTAACTGGGTTAAATTGGAGATGGACCCTTACCCCAGAATATGTCTAAAAATCGTATCCGAATGTATTAAGCATTAAGTGGGTAACACCCTGTATATAAGCATAAAAAAGGACAAAGTATATATGCTGAAAAATATTTGCATACAGTTTATCATCATGTGGGTGCAATGGCCTAGTGGTTAAGTGCGCTGGACCACTAAGCGAGAGGTCGCTGGTTCAAATCCCGACCTGTACCACCTCAAACTTTTTATTCGCTGCCACACCTCTTGCGAACGTCTGGCAAACATCAAAGAGTAAGAAATGTCATGAGAAGCTCTCAAATCTTAATTACCGTTCGGAATCGGCATTAAACTGTAGGCCCCTTCCATTCGTGCCAAAAATATATTTTCGCACACACAGAGGTTGGAGAAGCTAGACTTTGGGTCCTATATGGGCCGTTTACGCCTAATATATTTTTTTTTATCATCATGTATTAATAAAATAAAACTTTCAAAATGTATTGCTTCTATCTAATGCAACAGGCTTCGCATGAGCTACAACATTTCTAAGTCTCTCTCCAAAATGCCTAGATGTTCATATTATGAATAAACTTCTCGGACCGACAAGGTTGTGATATTCATTCTCTTGTTACCTACCTAACCTACCTAGTCAAGAAACGCATTTTTCCGACTTCACATAAAGGTGATGTAACCTCACTTTAAATTCCGGATCTCAAAATGTGGATGTGTGCTTAAACCCTCGGCACATATATGTAGGTACCTCAATTTAAGTGCTATTCTTATTCAAATCAACCATTTCTCCGTCCAATTAAGCCAGCCAACTGCTTACGAGTCACTGTAAAGCTTCTAATCCAGGTGCATGTGGAACAAAAACACAAATAAAACAATTGCGTTCTCATTCGTAGTCCACCGGCAGGCATAAACCCACTATCAGTGTCGTGACCATCATCGGCGGTACTTTTTAATTGATTGTTTCGCATTATCGTCGCCTTGTTAAGGCAGTCGAAGAACAAAAGATGGAAAAATGTCTCCAACAAATCACGTCGTCGTCAATATTCCGATTATTATCGATTACGTTCACGTTGCCTAACCGCCGCGCCGCCTCCATCGTTGTTGCCGAATGTGGTCACGCTCTTGCGCACCACCAATAGCGCACCTTTTAAAATAGACCACTGTACAGTGTACGTACACATAATGTACACAAAATTATCGGACGGCGTTGCCCGCGCACCTCTCTGCTTCGCTCTAAGAACGGGAGGCCAGGCAATAGATCCCAAGTGTCGTCCGTGTCCGTGGAAAGACGCGACGTCAGTCTATGTCGACATAAATTCCTATTATCGAACGAATGAAAATTTATCGCCCCCAGACGAGAGCACGTTTTGCTCCAAGAAGACAACAACATTGGCCACGGCGACGACTTGGACTTGGACTCGGCTTTAACTGCTACACAACAGTGACAACAACGACATCTACGCCGTCGTCGTCGTCGACGACTACGACGACGATTGCGACGAAAACAACATTTGTGGTGCGGTGGTGGTGGAATCTTGGAGGAGACGTTTCCTGTGCGCGCACACAAAGTACGTGATGAGGCTTCAAAGTCCAGCTTTGATTGGCGGTGATTAGCGCTGATTATTTACAACGAATGCATCGCCTCTTGCGCTAGCTGCTGCCTAGCCGGGATCTGTTGGACACCTCAACGAAACACGCCGTTGACATGGCTTCAAGCTCTCGACCTGAGCTCCGAGCGAAGCGACCAACACGAGTTGGGACAATGTTCCATAGGGGTCTGGTTAGAGTTTAAAAATAGATACGATTAGATATGGTAAACGCATACTGAACGCTTATGCATAAGGAGCGAGTAAATTTAGATATGTATGTACATGTGTGTGTGTGGTCAATTGGGTGATAATTATATACATATATATATAGTTGTGCTGCAGTGTGTATATATGGACACGAACCTCCACGTTAGGTTCCGCCGATGAAATTGTTTATGGTGGCCTTTGGTTGTATATTAAATGTGTTTTGTGGCTTAATTTGCATTCATTGCAGGAACCGGAAATGTCGAACTCATGTTTTGTTGAGTGTGTGTGGCGCGAGGTATTAGCTATTATAGTGGTGGATATCTAAAATTAGAATTGATTTTAATTAGAAGGCAAACAATATAACGATGGATAACGAACGGATGAATGGGTGACACGAGACAAACGACTGTGGAGGTGGAGAAGAATAGGAAACACGTTGCCTTTTATGCTAATGAAGCAGTTACTATTGAGTGCATATTAAATTTGCTGAGAGATCAATTATTATATCTACCTTTGGCTATAGTTTTAGATTTAAACTTGGCTCCAGAACCATCTAAAAATATCTTTTATAAAACTTAGGAGGAGGACTCGAATTTATTTCAATCAACATAAACATCGCAGTTATATGCGAACATTTGTTTCGTTTTGTTTCTTATTCATGCCGAAATGGTTAAACTGACCCTACTTCTGGTGAAGGATTGCTCATTTTAGAAAATACATGGTTTTATCCCAAAATTCCATATTATTTGTCGTCTCTATAGATTTTTGGCCACTACTACTTTTTGGGGCTTTTTTGCCAAATACATTTCATTCTGTCTTTACTCCCTTTAACTGAACGTGACCTATATAAATCTTAATCAATGTAAAATTCTTAAAAACTGTTTTGAGACAACAGTCGCTCGCGATTTTCAAGCTATTAATCGACTTTCTACTCAATTCAGAAGCCGAACTACAGACGATTTCAACGAGAGAGAAGGCAAGGCAGAGCAGCACAAATTTTTGAAAAATGTCAGTTCCGAGGTAGAACAGAAAAACGCAGCCATATGTTGGTTGTCAAAAATGACAACTTCATTTTCGATTGTTGGATAATTATTTGAGTTTACTAGTTGAGCATAAATCGTGAAATAAAAGCAATAAAATAATGGAACTTAATTTGTTCGAACAAATGGTAAAAGGACCGCCATCTAACGTTTTTTTTTCAACTAGTGCTTACTTCGCGAATGGTAACACTTAGCTCATGTCTGATTTGACAGATAATTAGTTTTATCCTTCCGCTGAACGAATATGGTTGTGTATACGCTTGAACAACGCTGGAAAATATTGCGACATTACTTTGAAAATCATGGTAATGTTGCAGAATGTGTGCGAAAATTGCGTACGGATTTTGGAAGAAGAGAAGCACCGTCATCTTCTGAAAAAAGTGAAAGAAACTGGCATCCTCATCGATTAACCAAAGCGTGAAAAGCCAAAAACAGTGCGTACACCCGAGAAAATTGCTGCTGTGGCAGAAAGTGTGCGTGAAGCGCCATCAACATGAATTCAGCGTCGTTCTCAACAATTGAACATTTCGGAGACCTCATTGAGACGAATTTTGCATGAAGACCTTGGTATGACGCCATACAAAGTCCAATTGGTTTAGGAGTTGAAGCCAACTGACCATCCAATACGTTTTCGCTTCGCTAAGTGGGCCTGCGATCGACTTGGAGAAGATGCCGATTTAGCCAAAAAAAATCATCTTTTCAGATAAAGCTCATTTCATCTTGGCGGGTATGTAAACAAGCAAAATTGTCGCATTTGGGGCACAGAAAATCCGCACGCATACATTAAAAAGCCGATATACCCAAAACGAGTCACTGTTTGGTGCGGATTTTGGTCCAGAGGCATAATTGGGCCATTTTTCTTCGAAAATGAGCAAGGAGTGGCCGTTACAGTCAATGGCGATCGTTATCGGGCCATGTTGAACGAATTTTTGTTCACAAAAATTGAAGAGGAGGATATTGGTAACATTTGGTTTCATTTGAAATACAGCTGCACACAATCGATAATGTGCTTAAAAATTGGACCGATCGTGTAGGCTACTGCATGGCCAGCCGAGGCAGCCATTTGAATGAAATTATTTTCCATTATTAACCTGAAGGATTGTACTTTAAAAAAAAAAAAGTTATTTGGCCGACCCTTTATTAGAGGCGATGGATTCAGAAAGTGACCATAGTTGTACAAGGATAGTTTGGAATTAAACAATTCATTTTCAATCACAACTGATTTTGACGTTTCTCACAGAAATTCTGCTCAGGGCAGAGTCCAGGCAGAGTCATAGAACAAAAAGCCAACATGATCTGGAGAGAAATTTTTCCCATTGAACACGAAAACCTGTAATTTACATGCATTTGACTGAGCTGGAAAGTCTCATTGAACAAAGCTATAATGTAACTGCAAAATTATTTTTATTTGTTCAAGTGTGACTTCAGCAACAAATAGACATTTTTCAAAGAAAAAATTGAATGTGGTTGCCACACGACCGATTGACTTTATATTATTAAAGTTTCGGCTAAGTTTAATCGTGATTTGTGTCGCGGTAGGTGGCGCCACAACATAAAAAAAATATTAGGCGTAAACGGTCCATAGAGGACCCAAATTCTAGCTTCTCCAACCACTGTGTGTGCGAAGATTTATTTTTTGACATTGAAGGAAGGGACATACAGTTTAATGCCGATTCCGAGCGGCAGTTAATTTTTGAGAAGCTTCTCATGACAGTTTTTACTTTTGGATGTTTTCAACCAGCGACCCTCGCTTAGTGGTCGAACGCATTTAACCACTTAGCCACTGCAACCACAACATAACTTCAATATTAATGGGCTGATAAAGTCAAGAGCCAAACACATAATTAAAATACACTGGACTTCCAGTATAAAGAAAGGCCATTTTAATTCCAATTACATCTCTAAATAAGAAATGGCGAAACATTTTACTGCTCGAATGCTATAACGAATGCTTTTCAATTTGAAGGACAAGAAACAAGAGAAGGAGACAAGAGACAAGAGTTTCTGGAGGAGCTTTTGAGAAGTCTTCTCAAGTCAACTTAAAGTGGAACCGCCGGAAGTCGTTCACTTAAAAAGGGAGAGAATTCGAATGCAAAACAAACTTTTTGAATGGTTTCTCAAACACCGCGAACATAACGTCTCTATGAATGCAAAACAAAACACCTAAAGTTTATGACTTACTAAATTTAAAAAGAGATTTGGGGTCCGTTTGCTGAAGACATCTGTAGAAAAGTTGTCTTCACAAGCTCAACTAGTGGACGTGGCGCCCTTCAAAAAGTCACTAGCATGAATAATTGAGCGACATCAACTCAGTTTTAACAGCAGTTTTAATGCAAAATGAAACAACTGTTTAGTGGAAAATATTACGGAATTTCACATATGTGCACGCTGAGCAACAGCTACAGTTCAATTTGAATGCTCTAACGTATCACGTTTCAATATTAAACCATTTAGTATCTGCAAAGCCGATCTCTTATGTGCACCCTACGCCCTATTTCAGCACTTCAAGATCATTTAAAAAACAAGGCAATGAGAAAATACTTGCTGAACTGAAATTTAAAAAATCTATAAACTTGCCGGAGATGATCCTTTAAATTATCGAGGCATTTCTCAACACATCATTTAAGATTTTCATGGAAGTCTTGCGATTCCGTCTTACAGTGGATCGAGAGCTCTTATCTGTTAAGCGAATTCCAAGCCGGTTGCAGAAAGTGAGATCACACCAAAGACATAAATGGTAAAGAATAGCCAATAGCCGCTTTTCCCTCACAAGTCAGCCACAAAAAGTACTGAGATCTAAAAAAGAACGCCAAGTTTGTATTGTAATTATTAAAAATTTCACAAATACTATTAACATTTTTATAATTTTCAAAATATCTGGCGCTTAGCTATATGCTGCTCTCTTCTTAACTGAGTTTTAGGATGCCATGCTTATGAATTAATTTCAACAGTTAAGTAGAGTTATTTTACACTCTAAATTACATAGTGTTCGAATTCAAAAATTTAAGGTCAAACTATATTTTTTGAATAACTTTAAATATTTTTAGAGAATAGCTTCAGTTAAATGTCAAATCCGAACCACAATCTATTTTTGAGAAGCTTCTCACGACAGTTCTTACACTTGGATGTTTGAGACCCCTCGCTTGGTAGTCCAAAGCACTTAACCACTGTACCCTCTTACAGTAAATAAAAAGTGAGTTATATTTTATACTTGGCTTAATATTTAATAGAAGCTTATTCCTAAGAGAATTTTAGCACGCGTCGGCTTTATTGATGCCCAAAATGTCTTTCAAATCTACCTCCTCAGCTGTTGCTTTAATTTCCAAAAAAAAGGAAGTAGCAACATCAGATTGCCTTTAACTCCTTTCGAAAAATTTGTGCAGGCATCTACCTTACTTAATCTCGTGACACCCAAAAACTGTGTAATTTTGGTTTCGTGGTAAGAAAAAAAGCGAAGACAAAAAAAAATGCTTAGCCAACATAGTCGGTTACCTTATTCAGTGTCCAGATAAATTAAGCGAACTACAACACTGCTTGCTGCTACGTAACTCTTCGCATCTGGACGCTGTGATTCATGTCCGCGAACATTTTTGTGTGTTTGGCCCACAATGGAATCAGATAGTTTATCGTCCGATCAGAAAGGTTTTAAATCATTTCGTTCCGTCTTGTCTTGTATAATGCGGAGAGTTGCCAGTTGGCAGTCACAAAAGCGAAACCTTTTCCCTGTTGTACGCCACCGCGCCACTGGCCGTTCACAGTTAGTCGCAACCACAACAAACACTTCGTGGTTCGTGCCCAGCAGGAGGGGGAGCGACTCCGACACAGAGTTCGGGAGAAACTACACTCGGGCAAGGATTACGCTAGCGACTGCTTTCTACAGCGTGCGACACACTTTGAATAATACTGGACGCAGATAAGCGAGTGCGACCGCATGTGCTTTTATTCCCATGCAAGGAGCCACGAAGGCAGCTGGAAGCTGGGTGCTGCAGTTTTTTCAGCGTAACAATATTGTTACTCTGGATTATTTCATATTGTTGATAAAAATCGCAAATCACGAAAAAGTCACCTTGTCCAGCGACGACGACTACGACGACGACGACGGAGCTGCAGCAGTAAACTGAGCAAACAGTGGACAGAGTTTTGTCTCCATGTTGCCATGTCAATTGCATGTGCTGTTGCGGCAGGAGTAGTCGAAGCAGGAGATGCAGTTGTTTCGAGTCGCAATCTTGGATGATTTGCATTTTCTCCCATGTCGCTCAGATGCTCGAAAGTCTCCCGATTTAAATCTCCGCCGCTAGTTGTTGTTGGGAGCTGTGTGTGGAAAGTTTTCGAGCTTCTTATCGATGCACGTGCTGCTGTTCTCCTACAACTACTGCATGCAAAGGCAAACCTATCTAAGATGGTGCTGCATGCAACCCTGCAACCTTTAGTGTCCATTTCAACTGTCGGTTGTAGGATTTATGGGCGCCGGCCGTTGAATTCTTTAGTTGTGTCGTGTGCTGATTTTTATCTGGTACTGTGTAGTTGTGCTTCTGCTGAGCGCAGTTCGTTGCTGAGAAAAACTCAAATTGTTCATCTTTTCGACGGGGAAAAGGAGTGGGATAATCGGGAACATGCGCCCGTCATGGATAACGAATAACTTATTCAGGATTACTTGACATTTTGTGTTTTGTTCCAAATGGGCGTTAGGGTGGGTTGCTGGCAAATAATTGCGTGAATCAGAGATTCATATCGAATTCAGAGGACACGTGCAGAAAGATATTTAATAGGAGGATTACAAAAGGATTTTTGACTTAATGAAACGGAAGCTCGTTTTTTTTTTGTTGAAACAATCACAAGGAGGGTGGAATTCGAGCACTCATCGTGGAAGTTAAAATGTATTTGAGGAAAATGCGATAGACAATTAAAAAGATTTTGGGACTAAATATAGTCGCGTCGAGCTCCAATGATTAGTAGCTGAGTAGAAAGTAGTCTTCGGGTAGGTAGTTATGTGTTATGTTATGTTATGTTAAAAGTCAACTAAGAACGTTTGCAGAATATTCTCTCCATTCCACACTAGTTGGTTGCTATGAATGTACGAGCTATGTAAGTCATTGAAGCTTCTAAAATGATAGATACTTCCCTGCTGCCACGTTATTTTGACCTTGTTGCATTCGATTAGGTCGATACTTCACTTCTTAAGATCTTAAGTGCAGGTGTTCTATTTTTGACAGAGTAAGTGGAATCATTATTGTGAAAATGAGATGACAGGCAATCGGGGAAGCCCCTACCCCCTTCACAATATTTCAGCTATTTATTAAGCTACCGTTTTTATTTCGTTTACCGTTTACAACATCCAATCCTGGTTGCAGTTTATTGGAATCAATGATGGCTGAATGAGTCGCAGAAGTCAATGTAAGCAAATCAGAAGGAGAACGTTTATATCCACTAGATTGGACCAATAGTGTCGTCAAGGATTGATTGGTTTACTGGACTAGTCACAGTTTTGAAAATAGTAACAAGCGGTCCCAATGGGGCGAACAATATGTTACCCTATCCCTATACCTATGTGCCTTTAGGAATAAACGCTAAGACCATAATGAATGGCATTTTATTTAATTAAATGTTATTTATAAAACAAAAATATTTGTTGAAAAAACGCCCCCAAAAATTGGGCGTGGGCAAAAACTTTGTATTGGTGATATACTAGAATTATCTTGTTACCCATTTTTTTTTGTTTCTATAGACATTTTCGATGAAAAAAATACATTGTTAAAAAACGTCCACAAAAAGTAGGCTTTATATGAAAAACTTGTAAAGGCGTTTTGCTTAGGTTCCAAAACACTTTATCTCTGCAACTACAGCTTTAAAAAGGTTTCTTCTATATTGCGGGCCTATTAAATAAAATTTAGCACTTTAACGTTTGGGGGCCCTAGGGAAGTATATGTTCCAAATTTCAGCTTCCTATCTTGAATTTAAATGCCTCAAAAGTTAATACGGACGGACGGGCGGGCGAACATTCTTAATTTGTCTTAGGTTTTGATCCTGGTCATTAATATACATATTTTAGGGGTATCCTTAGGATAGGGTATAAAAATAGTGGCGGTTAAACCGTTTCTGGGCCAACAGTATCTCTCACATTACCGAAGTGGTTTACGAAGTGGGACTACTGTTCTGTTGGTAGAACGCATGCACGAAATCATCAATCAAGTAGTGGTGAAAGGGCATATCCCTCTTAAATGTTCCATTAACATCAACAATGCCTAATCTGAGACAAAGAGGCATCAGTGTCCTGAAAAACGAATATTAGATGTAAACCTTTACTGCAGGCCTGAAAAGCCCGCAATCGACCAAACTACGACGGATCCTGGAGATGGAGAAAACCAAAGGGGCCCAGAGAAATGCCAAGATGCCCATACTCAACAAATCGCATGTCTAACTCCTCCCTCATAAAGTAAAATGCTAGCTTCTTCTGGCGACATAGAAACAAAAACAGAAGTGTTAGCGGTTAAGCAATGAGGGCAAAACAAAGTAGTATATGCTGTCAACGACGAATTGGCATGAGCGTCAGTATTACAGTAGATAGCTATAACTTTGTGGCAGTAGAGAACTTTGTCTACTTTGAACCTGCTCACCAGATTTATTTTAAATTATTTGCATTATTAACATGTTGAAATCTAAGTAATCTTTAAGGCACTGACTCATAGAAATCTCTTATAATTATGAAAGGAGACCCATAAGCAACGAATATGACGACGACCAAAGTAGACCAACTTTCTACTTCTTCTCCATATTTGATTGAAAAATTAAAACCCTTTGACAGCCAGATGATAGTTGTCCATCAGCGTCTTCATATTAGCAGGTTAATCGTTAAGTCAATACCAATAATCAAATTTAGTCTGGTTGCTATCGTAAAGTCTATATACTTCCCTAAATCCCTGCACCAATAAACAAATTTAATTGTCGGATAATCGTTAACTGTAGGGTTAAATTTTAATGGTGAGAAAGCCTTGTTAATAACTTACATTAACTCTATTTTTTTTTTCTGTCATAATTCATTCTGCAAAGATTTGTTGCCGTGCATTATTTAATTTTTGTTTAGTAATACATTTTTTAGTAAATAGTGTTAGTCGGAGCAATTAAGTACGATTAATCAAATAAAAATGTATAAAGAAAATACAAAGCATAAAGATAAAGTCCAATTAGCACAGGAAAAGTATAAAAATTGTGAATTTTCACAACAAATTTAAATATGTAGTTTCCTTTTGAACAAATTAGCGTTTAACCGGACGTATATCGAAGTAACTCGAAGTATGAACACTTACTTTAGAATAGGTACATTTTCCGTTCCGAATGGGTTCAAAAATTGACAAGATATTTCTAATCATACTTAATGCGATTAGAACTTCTGGTAGGCCTACCGCATATGTTGCAACATTTGCTTTCTACATAAAACCAAGCACGGTGTCACATATATTTTGAAAAAAAAATAAAATAAAAGGTATAAACAAAATTAATTCACTTAGAGCACAATGGCAGCACAAGTCACATTGACAGAACTAAAATCTAACACACCTATAGTATATATACTCCTGATCGTCATATTCAACTATCGATTTGTCAACTAGCATCAGATCCATAAAAATTTCTTCGTCCCGACTTGAATTCATTTTTAATTACTTATGAAAACAATATCAGATTTTTTGACGAATAGATTGACAGCAAATGTAATAGATTCAAAAAAAAAAAGTCCTCGTACTAGTAAAGGGTGAGGTCAAATTATTTATTGCTACCATTTCAAATATGCTATATATTTTAATTTAAACTGGCAGTCAACTAATAGTCGACATTAGTGTTTGATTGTTCGTAAGGCCGAAATGTGTTTTGAGGCTATGATCTGGATTGAAGCATCACATCCCTATTCCACCTATACATCATCTATTCATCGCTATTCTTAAATTTACTTTGTCATTAGTAAGTTTGTTCAATTTTAAATAAAAGTAAATTTCACTGTAACGCACTTTTACCAACTACATACTTCTCGCCGCCGTTCCAATGACAGCATATAGAGAAGTATAAACTTAAGCCCGCCATAAAAGTCCATTCTCCTACTACATAACTCAGATCCACAGCTTAGCAATTACAAAATGATAAATTATCGTTCGCGTTGATTTATTGGCTTCAATTAAAGGGATATACGTGTAAAGGAATTATCATCTCCAACAAGCTTCTGCTTGACCAATGCTCAGTAATTATCTCCACAAAACTGATTTATAAACGCAGGTAACAAACAACTACAAAAAAAGGTGTTGAAAAAAAAACTCTCCGACATGCCTAACGAGATTTTGATGAGTAAATGACTTGTTATGCGGCAAGCGGAGAGCACAAAAACTTATCAAACACAAAAGAACAATGACAGGAAGATGCATCTTCTCACATTAAAGGCGTTTTACGATGTTGAAAGTGGCGTACCTTCCATGTGTACAGTAACAGCAATTAAATATTGATTCAGCAAAAGTTCACAAAAATTTCAAACTCATTGAACTAAGTGCTTTGCCCCCCCTCAAACAGCACCCTTAAGAACATACATACATATAAAGAGGTTCGACTGCTAACAAAGGCGTTGTTTGAAAAATCAATAAAAAAAAAACACATCCGTGGAATAGTAAGTGGCATTCATTCGAGTCATCATTTACATAAAAACCCCATCAACGGCATGCAACCTAATGAGACATATTTACATAATATACACAAGTATGTACTTTGAACATACCCCATTCAGAGCTGGTTCCCAAAAACTTAAACAAAGGTTTGTGCTGTACATAATTTCGTATTCAAAAATCGGATGGAATAATTCCAAAATGGCTGCCGCGATACAGGTAACTAACGGATGGGGGCATGTGGGTGGCTTCAAATGGGGGATGACTAACACAGTCTCTAAAGCTTAGCTAACTTGGATCGTTTCCATGACAACTCGTGTGTCTTTGGATACAGAAGGCGTGTCAGTGTTTTGTAATTTCTCCGTTTTTTTTTCTCATCCAACTCCCCATGGCTTGCTGTGTAGTACGCAGTACGCAGCTACAATTGGGGGCTTTGTTAATGGCACCCAAATAGGGATGCTTGGGGTTGCACACACATCCACAGCGAGTGTAAGAGAAAAGAGACTGAGTTGAATGCAAATGGCTGACCATTGTTGATATTGATCGAAAACCTGCGCTCTATCGAAATAATGGCTGTAGCCTAGGTGAGGTTAAGGTTTTCGTCTGTCTGGGCGGGGGTCGTTAGACTGAGGGTTTCGGAGATGTGGAACTGGTATGGGAATACGTATCCATAAATTTAGTTTTACCTTTAATTTTTGTTTTGTTTTTAGCTGGAAATAACTTCTGAATGAGACAACTAAATCTAACTACTTAAATATGAAAAATTGTTTTTATTTTAACGTAGCTACTATTTGGACCAGTAACCGTTACAAATATTACAAATATTGATATAAAGTGGTTTACTAAATGGAAACAATACGTATCTTCGGTAAAAGAGCAACCAACATGCTTTTGGGTATCATTTTGTTGAGTGTGTGCACATCAAGAAGCTAGGGGGAACCGGGGTCAGTTGACTCAAAAAAAAAACTCAAGTTAAAAAAAAGCAGTGATTCCCAACCTGTGCGGCACGCCTCCCATGAGGCGGTAAAGACATATTGTGTAAATTTTCTTAAAAATAATTTCCCTGGCTATTAGATTAGTCACAGTATCGTGGGGTCTAGTACAGGCTAATGCTTCGGTAACAAAGGAAGCAAGAAGAGAGATATCTAGAATACTGTCAATCGACATTTAAGCTGACGTAATGAATGTTGTGGTGACGAGAAATAATGCATGCCAATTTTTAAATAAGGCACCTTTGGCAATAGGACCTGAGTGGACCGCTTCGCGGGATTAAGGGATTTCAAACCTTTTCTGCAGGCGGCAGGTACCGTTAACGCAACTTTGTTGCTCCGCTCGGGGTATGTGCTTTTCATCAGGCAGGCGCCTATGGCAACAGTACCTGAATTTCAACCCTCTTTCCGCAGGCGGTTCGATTTTGGAATGGAAATAATGCTAAATTTTTGGAAATTGGCTTTATTTAGTTTGGCATTATTTCACTGAATCTTCCTTATCGACAACGTGGAGTAATCAGCCAAATCCGAAAAAAGGACTGTTTCAATGAAGAAGTGGGCAAATCGCAAGGATAACAGCAACAATTCTACCAGTGACCCAAATGAAATAGTTAAGAAGACCAGTTCTCGACACGTGTCCTATAATAGAACTTAAGAGCATTGAACGTCTAAAAACAGAACGACGAAAAGCAGAGCAGGGCCTAAGAGGCTTACCAACCCCTCAGTCCCGCGGAAAGAGTGGTTGCAGAACGTAGTGGTGTGGATTAGTACGTGAGCGCACTCCTTGCATCGACTGTTCAAGTTTCGCCAATCGTGCGTGTTGGTATATTTGGAAGATAACCGCATCCAGAAAAAAGAATAATACATAGTATTCTATTTTTGGTGCTCATTTCAACAATTATTTTGTATGGAGGCAACGATCTTTAGCTCTTGCCCTAATAAAGAAATATCAGAGAGACAGCTGATGAAGACTGCACACAAAATCTCTCCTAATTTAACTATAGCTTAGCCTAGACTATGCCCGTAACTCTCTTTCTACTGACCCGGAGGGTGTCAACATTACAATGCTTGAAAAATTTGGCCAATTAGTTCCAGAGATTGCCCCTACCCTCCACCTGAAGTAACTGATCGGGAGGCTGTCCCAATAACAATGTAGAAGAGAGCTTTTGAAATCGGGCGTGTAGTTCGGGAGATAACCCATCAACCTCCTTACTCCTCCACTCTCTCCTTAAAAAGCTCTCATTGTTAACCATAAATTTGTATATCGTCTTCGTTGTGAAACAGTCTCTGTTCGGCTCATGCTTGCATCCTAGGCAACCAAATCTAAATAGATTCCAAAAATCTTTTGTGAAACAATTTCGAAATAGAAACTCGAGAGAACTATGGCAAACATTTAGCCAAACAAAATCTAAGTCAAAGAATGTACTATCTGCGAAGCTTTTAACGTTTTTATGGGATCCCACGAGTCCCACTTATTATCCTTCATTTCATGAATTTGAAGGTTTGATCGATGCTGAGACTCATTTCTATTTATGGGTGGTTCCATAGGAAAATAAGCGAATCCATCTGAGTTTTTTTTCAAGAAAGGCCTAAAACTCTACAAAAGCGCTCTTTATATAAAATGCAGTCGGTCTAATCCGCTCGATAGTCCGTGGTAGTTTTGACTATTTATCTTTTGCGACACATGTGGTGACAGGACCCAGGGATTATTTTTTTGTCATTTTGCTGTTCTTTGCTGGGCAAGACCATAATTTGCCGGCTGCCCAATATGTCGTATCCGGTATCCGGCCAGATAACTATCCGTAACATCACTACTAAGTAGTCAGAGCCTCGTTCCTCACTTTTGAAGGACATCTCCAACAGCTTATCTCCTCGAACTTTTTCGATTTTCTGGAATTCCAACTACGTAAATTGAAACACTGCGTAAAACAAGTACCGAAATGAAAAGTAACGGTGCAGTTTCTGTTATTGTTTTTTTTTTATTGCATCGGCACCCTCCTGTGGTCAATTTATTCTCTCATCGACGAGTTTATGCACTAATTCAAAATGAAATATATATCATAAATGATTCAAAAGTATTCGCTTCAGGCAATAACCGTTTGTTCAAAGTACACACATAACTACAATTTACATGTGACATAACAAAATTGTTGTCTTCCATATTTAAGAGTGCGCTGCAGATAAGTCGTTTTGCAAAATGACACCCGCTATATTGCTTTAAGTCATAACGAGTTGCAAGACATGCATACAGCTGTTATTATTTATGACTTAAAAGGTGTTGGCAGGCAGGCACACAGATACATAGTGATAGTCCCAAAACAGGATAAAAAATTCCAAAGATATTAACCAAATATAATGCGCTTTACTGATTTCGGCATTTTGCTGCTGCCATCGAATTTCATCTTAATTGAATCAAATAATCAGCATTTCGTTGTTCACGGGGCTTCATAGATATATCCAATTAAATATCAGTGGGGGTTGCCACGCCAGCAGAGTTAACACACCCCAAATGGAGTCTATACCATCAAGTTGGCTTTTGGCAATGGCCGCCGTCGTGGAAACTGTCTACAAAGGATATCCTGTTGCGAACGCAACAGTCTCGTGTTAGACACAATCGATTTCTCTCGTTTCTCTCAGTATTACTACATCCGGCTGACATTGCAATTACATACCATTGGAAAAGAAGTTGGAAGTAAAAAAACAAAAAAAAAAAAAACAGCAACGCATTGTCCCTTAATGGATAAAGTTCCGGTCGTCCTTTTACTATTATACATGCACCCTATCGCGCTCAGTCAATTCAAAGTATTTCATTAAAATTTTCTTTACATAACGATACGTCCACGTGACCGGAATTAGATACCCACGCAGGGGGACTCGCTTATTGAACACGTGCAAAAGGACATTTATTGGATTTCTTCTTATTAAGGATTATTATTATATTCTCCGTCATTGGTGTGGCTTCGTCTTTCTCGGTGGATGTTAGTACATTGATGCATAGACACTTGAATATAAAATTGCTTCTTGGACACGTTAACGTAAACATAGGCACAATGTCCTTATTTACATTGTTTCACTCTGGTGGCTGAGAGAACTTCTAGTGCTGCATGCATGAGGCATCTAAGAAGAACGTGTACGACTTTAAGTGCGCGCCAGAATGCACACGTGCGCACCTACGGGGGACGCACACAAAAATGATTTGCGACCTTATGCGCGACATGGTCGTTTTAATATTTTTTAATGGAGTCCCTTGGGGGCGTTTGCGTTGGCTTCGTACCTTGTGTACGATACAAATTGCGTTCTATGCTCTCTCTGGCATTCTTGAATGAGATTTTATTACACTTTAACTAATTGCAGACGCTGTGCTGCACTGCTCGGAAGAACGTCGCGTCGCTACGACTAGATGGGTAGGTAGCCAAGCAAGCAGATCATTTGCAATTGGGAATGGTGGGTCTGTTGCTGCCAATATTTGTAGCCTAGAGTAACGATTGTCCTTCGTTCTTTGATTGTGATTTAGGAACGATTGCTCTAATGACTCAAGGCTGGTTCGATTTGGTAGCTGTATGTATTTCTATGTAAATTGAAATTTATGTTCGCAATGCGAATGGCCATAGAAATTCATGGAGTTCTTTATTAGTGAGAGTGTGGATGCGTGAACGAACGAAATCAAGTGCAAACAGATAATGATTCATTTTTTTTTAAATTTTAATTCCCTATTTTATGTGTTTGAAGTGCCACTTGACTGTGAACCTTCTAGGTTCGCTCCTAGAACGAATTGCCTGTCAAAGTTATTGTATTGATGTCGTACATATATCGTTGAGGCCGTGAAAAATCAGATCATGGAATAGTAATGAATCTAGTGTAGTCCTCCTGATATTGACAAGTGCGGGATAAGTGCACATCTGCACCTTGGGGAATATATTCGAGGTAGGCATGCCTGTTACTTCATGGTGTCTTACTAGAGGCGACTTTAATCCGCCTCCGTATACCGAGCGAAAATCCACCATCTTCGAAAAGCAAACATTCCAAGGTTGGAATTAATGCAGTAAAAGAAGTCCTACGACGCCGAAAGACTTTCCGCGCCTTCCCCGGGTAGGTAAAGGTTGGTAGGAAAATAATGAACGGCGCGCAGTAAGCTTAATAAAATAGAACTGCTCTACTAGTTGTTGAAAACAGAGTTAGCCCAGCTTAAAGACGAGAATAAAACACACAGGGAATCTCAGATTACTCTATGGTCATCTGTGGCAAGAGTACTTCAGGATCTCAACATTCACAAATCCGCTGGCCCAGATGGTATTTCCCCTATATTTCTGAAGAGGTGTTATTCCACGCTGGCAAAAGCACTGCGTAAGCTTTTCTATCTGTCCTATTCTTCAGGGCTCTTTCAGAGAAGATGGAAAACAGCATTTGTCCAGCCCGTCCCCAAAAAAGGCGAATCTTCCTCTCCCTCCTCTTACCGACCAATCGCACTTACGTCCCTTCTTTCCAAGGTCATGGAAACGCTGATAAACCGTCAGCTTTTGAAATATCTCGAATTCCGAAAACTTCTTAATGACCGGCAGTACGGTTTTCGCAGCAACAGGTCCACTGGTGATTTGATGACATATCTAACCGAAAAGTGGAACCAATCTATTCACCATGGTGGTGAAAGCAAGGTCGTTTCGCTTGAAACTCATTTGACAGAGTTTGGCATCAAGCTCTCTTGTCGATAATGCGTGCTTTTGGGATCGATGATACCCTTCTTCAATGGATTAGAAATTTCCTTTCGGAACGTTCAATACAAGTTGTTTTGGACGGTTTCAAGTCTGCAACTCACCAAATAAATGCTGGTGTCCCTCAATGCACTGTTTTGTCTCCGACTCTCGTTTCTCACTTTTATCAATGACCTCCTGTCTGTCACTTCTAATCCAATCCATTCCTTTGCTGATGACAGTACCTTCAGCTTTACATATTCGTTTCCTGGGCAACGCCCCTTATCTTCGGGCGTTGAACTGGAACGGCAACGTATGTTAAGCTCATTGAATTCCGATCTTGACAGCATTCTTAAATGGGGTAAAACCAACAGAGTGGAATTTAATGCTTCCAAAACGCAATGCTGTCTGTTGTCATTGAAGCGAACCCCTAATTCTCTGCCATTATCTATGAATGGCACTTGCATCGCTGAAACCGAACTACTTTCCATTCTCGGTATGTGTGTTAATGACAACCTTCGTTGGAATGACCATATATTTGATGTCGCCAAGAACGCTGCGAAATGTCTAGGCTTCCTTAAGCGATGCAAGAAATATTTCACCCCTTCTGATCTGGCTAGAATCTACAAGGCGCTTATTCGCCCAAAACTTGAGTACAACGCTCATATCTGGTCTGGTGCACCAATAACATATTTATGACAGGACCCAAAAACGTGCGGTAAAACTTATTGGCGATCGAGACATTGCGAAATCACTTGACTCTCTTAGTAATCGTCGGAATGTCTCCTGCCTGTCATTGTTTTATCGGTATTTCCACCACAAGTGCTCAAATGAAATAGCCAGTTGCATTCCACCCCTACAGCAATTCAACCGCAATACTCGCCATGCTAGGAATGCACATCAGTTTACCCTTAAGCCTGTTTTCGGACGTACTGTGAAATATAAAGATTCCTTTCTCAACCGTACAATACGAATGTGGAATGCTCTACCCCGCTCTGTTTTTCCTTTGCATTATAATTTAGAAATATTTAAAACCAACGTGCATCGGTTTCTCCCATTCTCTTATCCTTCATTTCCCTAATGCCCGCACTGTGTCACTTCATTATAAGGGTATCCAAAGTCCCTTTAGTGCGCGTACATTATAAAAAAAACATAAGGAAAGGCTACAGTCCGCTTGGGGCGAACAGTATGATACCCTATCCTTATCCCTATGTGCCCCAAAGAAAAAAATCATAAGGAAGATGATAGATAGCATTTTATTTCATTCTATGAAATTTATAGAAAAAAAAATATTTATTTTGAAAAAACGCCCCCAAAAAGTGGGCGTGGCCAAAAACTTTGTAAACTCCTAGCATAACCTTAAAGGCCTCAAAAGTTGATACGGACGGACGGACGGACATTGCTAAATAGTCTTAGGATTTGGTCCTGATCATAAATACATATACTTTTATGGGTCTACGACGAATATTAAGGGGTGTTGCAAACTATGTGTCAAAATTAATATACCCTTAGGATAGGGTATCATGGTTTTTGTACTCATGGAAATCAGCTACTTTACCTACCTACCTATACTCAATAAAGCCTTTAACCACACAATGGCATATTGTCAAGCGAAACCGCGTTGCGAAAAATGCACCGGCAACCATCTTTTCAAAAATTCAAATATTTTAAGGAAAAAATGGTTATCTGTAGAAACTAAAATTAAGGGCGAACCCAACAAACAGATAGATTGTTTGAACGACGTTAAAAGACTGAGGAAATATTGAAGAATACATTCGCTGAATATCGGACCAGACCGAAGACTTGTTAAAGAAAAGTCGTAGAATTGAAGCGAACCATCAGAACGATATAATACATCTTCCTGTCGCACCAGTATTCTCTGCAATTCTTGATAGACTGGAGGAACATTGTTGAATAAATAAACGTATGTTTGAAACGAGCTCAATCACTCTTCGGAAAGTGCTAAAGGGAGATCCTTTTTGTTTATTCAAAAATGCATTGCATGTTCTTCTTTCCATTTAACCACGAGATTATGATCAGGATTACAGGGATCATAACCCTCCCAATTCACTGAATTCCTACTGGTCCGCCTGTGGGGTTCTTCGGTTCGACTTCAAAAGATATCTGCAGGCCACTCGATTTTGGATCACTTCACCACTGAGGCCAATCAAATGCTGGTGTTTCTGCATTTGGGTGATCCAGGAGTTTTTAGGCCCGCCTTTCTTACGCGATTGTAAAGGAACATTGATTGACATTGCCTTTTTGACAGGGTTCGTAGGATCCCTCCTTTGAACATGACAATATTAACTGAATCGGTCGTGCTCCAATTTTTTCGAGATGGGTTCTTTGACGTGAAGGCTTCCTTCCTGCCTACTGCTGTCATGCGAAGCATCTTCATCTCAGCTGCTGTCAACTTGCCTTAATAATTTTTGTACATTGTCCAGCATTGTGAACCGTATGTGAGCGCCGAACGCACAACTGCGGTGTAGAGCCTTACTTTTAGCTTATGTCAGAGTTTTCCTGCCTACGCTTTTTTTTTTTTTTTTTGCAGTTGATCATTGATCCCAGATATTTGAACTTTTCACACTTGGGAACTACCACCCCATTCAAATCGATGTCCGGAATGGGTTGACTTGGGTCAGAGAATGGGCAGTACAGACACTCTGTCTTTTTTTGGCTAATACGATACCCATTCCCTTATAAAACATCTACCCAAACATCAAGTGCTCGTTGCAGGGAAGTCTGAACATTAAATGCATTGAATAATAATTTTATAATTATCTTATCTTCACTTGGGCAATAATAATAATGTAGCATTTCTCAGAAAAAAAAATTCAAGACTTTAAAGATAATGAAATATCTTCTTATCTTGAACACTGTGGATAAGAGTTACTAGCTCTGGAATGAAAAGCATTGAAAAGTCAAAAACGCAAGTTTCCCGTGGGCACACTGCTTACTTTTCATTTTGCGTTTATTTTTAAAGTAATATCATATTTAGATTGTTGGGACTTGATCTGGGACTTATAGATAGGGCGACTTGGTCATAAACTTCAATTCCTTCCGCTCGCATTCGGTCAAATATTATTATGAGAGACGTCAAGACGTTGCACAAATTAAATCTCACTTCACGAAAGCACGTCTGCCTGGTGGAAGCTTTTATATTTATTTGCTTAAATTGATAATGAAATGATCTTTACATACACAAATACGCTGGTCCAGATGATATTTCCCCTATCGTTCTGAAGTGGTGTTATTCTACTCTGGCAAAAGCACTGCGTAAGCTTTTCTATCCGTCCTATTCTTCAGGGCTCTTTCCGTGAAGATGGAAAACAGCATTTGTCTAGCCCGTTCCAAAAATTAAAAATTACCCTTCATACCGTTCAATACAAGTTGTCTTGGGCGGTTTCAAGTTTGTAACTCAGCAAATAGATGCTCGTGTCCCAAAAAACTCGTTTATTCGCCCCAAACTTAAGTTTATCTGCATCAATCACTTATCAATTACATATTTGGAGCTACTGGACAGGACTCAAAAACGTGCGATAGAACTTATTGACGATACAGACATTGCGAGATCGCTTGACTTCGTCGTAATGTCCCCTGCCTGTCGTTGTTTTATCGTTACTTCCACCTCGAACGAAGTAGCCAGTTGCATTCCAGCCCTACAGCAATTTAACCGCAATACTCGCCATAGTAGGAATGCACATTACTTCACCCTTAAGCCTACAATCGTACAATACGAATGTGGAATGCTCTTCGACGCTCTGTTTTTCCTATACATTATAGTTTACAGACATTTAAAACCAACGTGTATCGGTATCTCTCTTTCTCTCTCTCTAATCCTTCATTTCCTTACTACCCGCACTTTGTCACTTCATTATAAAGGTATTCAAAATCCCTATAGTGCGCGGTCCTCTAATTTTTGAGAGAAGCACTTTAAGTTTTTGTTGCGGTTCAGAAGGTGTGATTAGAAAATAAGAATCTTTTCACTAAATGCGAGCTTTATAGCTACTATTATATTATCTAGACAAAGTTAGATACTAAGTGGTGGAATAGAAAAGGAATTTACGAAGACAATTGATTCCTGTGAGTTTTGCCGAAGCCCTCTAACAAGTCAATAGATTGAACGAAGAAAGTGTATTGGTTTGTCGAAATCCTCTGTAGTTAAATTCTTTGTCCTAAATTCTTTGCTCGGACAAGGGCAAACAAACAATCCTCATTCCAGCGTCGTCGCAAGTCACTACCTTATTAAAAAAGCAAACTCTCACCACAAACAACATACATTTCGTGTCCGTTTCTTTAGCAACATCCAATTAGTTACTAATATCTGCATAATTGAAATGTATCTGCGAATGTCGCACATCTTATCCATTATAATCCTCAATTAACATCGAAAAACTTCATAATCATAAACTCCACGCATCTGGATACACAACTATCTTTATAAATATTATAATATCCAACATCATTAGGTCTTAATTAAGGCCTCATTTTCCCGGGAGCTGGATAATTAATGCAAAAGTCAATTTTCCATATGCAACGCTGATCACCTTCACCCATCTGAGTACTCCATTTAGCTTCAATACGAAACCTGCTTCAGCGGACTGTAACGCGCTGCATCGTCGTCATCGTCGCTTTGTCGAATCCTGATCAGATTTCTCCTTTGCTTCATTCGGATCATAATTTGCACGTTTCATTGGTTACGGGGCGCCCGTATGGCACACTGGCATGGGTATTGGTCATTAATGCGTATGACCAGAGTTACCATGGTCATAAAGAATACTTACACGGTAATAGGCAACAGCTCGACGACTTTCGATTTATGAACCGTTAGACACAAGTTGCATCTAACAGCAGAGTCTATAAAGAGCTCTCTTGGGCGCGATCGTTAATGGCACACCACACCGTGGACTGCTGCTGCTCCTGCTGCTGCCGCTGACCAACCTGGGTCTTAGGTGACTAGTCTAAGTGAAAATTGTAATAATTCAGAGGAAATTGTGGCGTGGCCAAGACGCATATACCGCCACACAAACAACTGGCGGAGTCCGCCCCTTTTAAGACGATCAAATTTATTGTTTTATAGACTCGAAGTACGAGTAAGTGCAAATTGGTGGCAAAATATTTATGTTTTATTATTGAGAGTGGACTTTAGTGGGAACTCCTGAGTACACAAACAGAACGCTGTAGTTGAAGTCCGGTATGTGGTAGTGTTTTATGCAGTGGGATAGTGACCAGATTTATGTTAATCAGTCGGTTTAGTTGCATTTGCATATGGACAATGCCTTCAGGTGTTTGAAGTTCCGGTTTTATGGCGCATGGCAATAGAACTCCATGTCCAGTGGTAGTACCTTTTTTTTTCTCCGCGGCAAAAAAAGTGTAAATAAGCGGGATTCACAGGAACAGTTATGGAACAGGACCCTACATGCTGTCGGTCAGTCGGTAAGAACTATATAAAATGTGTGAACCTTTTTTAGGTGTTGGGTATCTATGGCGACTAAAAGACTTGAATAAGGACAAACAGAACAAAGGACCACGACTTTTGGATCTGCAGGAAAGTTGCGTCTATTTTGGTGCGGATTTTTTGTTACTGCCTGACTTAGGCAAGAAGTGTTAAGCTTCCGAAGTGTGAGTGGAAATGGACAATGATACCAAAGAAAATTTCTTTACTTACTTAACCGGCTCCCGACCCATGAAGAGTCCCTGTCTGAGATACGACAGCCTTCCATCCGCTGCGATCCCGAGCACGCTGCTTCCAGTTGTCCAGACCAAGCGCTCTGGCATCCGCGATGGCTTGGTCTTTAAAACGGGGGTTCGGTCTTCCATATCGTCTCGAACCTGGGGGCTGGGATTCGAAGAGCCTCTTGGCTATAGCGTTCTTGTCCATTCGCTCGATGTGGCCGAGCCAATATAGTCGACGAGTTTTGGCTTTTCGGACTACATCCACATCTTGGTACAGCTCATAGAGTTCGCGGTTATATCTTCTCCTCCATTCGCCCTCCTCGCACACAGGACCAAATATCCGTCGAAGGATTTTTCTTTCAAAGGATCCCAGTATTAACTCTCCTTTCCTGCTTTTCGTCCAGCTCTCGGCGCCGTATAGCACAACTGGCAGGATAAGGGTTCTGTAGAGCATGTCCTTCGAGTTAGGAGTTTTAAACCCCCAAACCGAAGTAGCAGCGTTTCCTAGGGTAATTCTTCGACGGATCTCCAGTAAGATGTCATTTGTAGAGTTGATGTTTACCCCGAGGTAGATGAACTCCTTAACTACCTCGAAGTTTCTGCTATCAACAGTGACATTTTGTCCTAGTCGGTGGACAGATTATTGTTTGTTTGTTGATCGCATATATTTAGTCTTGTCCTCATTCACTTCAAGGACAACTAGTTTCGCCTGTTCTTCAAAAGCCGTGAAAGCCTCTATCACGGGACGCTGGGATCGACCGATGATATCTATATCGTCCGCATACCCCAGCAGTTGGACTGATCTGTTGAAGATAGTGCCTTCCGTGCTGACACCTGCCCTGCGCACTATCTGCTATCTGCTCGAGAACAAGTCCGAAGTATGACATTAAAATCGTCCTATGCGACGGGCACGTCTGGAATCGGTCTTAGGCTAATCCATTTCGCTACGAAACGTAAAGTTACTAAAGCAACCACATGATTTGTTCACGTCGATATTCACTTCATTCCTCAAGTATTTAATATATGTATATACCATTTCCTAACCTAGTTGCAGCCAAGGTGCTTTTACGGAAATCTCAGGCGGCACAACAACGGGGAAATACTATGAGTAAATTTAAACGAAAGCCCGCCGATAGTATATCCCTTAACCTTCTGAGAACTCCTTTGCAGCCTGAATCAGGTGATGAAGGCTTCGATGCCAAGAAGCCATTGGAAATTCAGCAAACTTATGTGCTTGGTTTCACCCGCCCATCACCACGAAACCCCTGGTTTGATGAAGAGCGCCAGCAAGCACATACAGCAAAACAACATGCCTACTGTATTGACTGGTGACTCGCGAAGACGATACAAATTTCGCTTGACAGACAAAGCGAACCAATGAACATTAACGATATAAGTCCAAAATTCTGTCCGCCCGACCGAAATGAAGTTAGGATATCAATATCTAAACTGAAGTCCAACTAGGCTACTGGGCCGGACGTTTCATTTACAAGATAAGATTTGGTGGAAAAAATGTATGCCTGATTCATGGAACCTCAGCATCGTTTTCCCGGTTCACAAGAATGAAGACTTTCTAAACTGGCCAAACAGAAGATTTAGTCTTCTAATATTGGAGTATAAGAGCTAGTCTGCGAGCGCCTGAAGTTATTTAAAGGTCCTTTTGTGCGGGATGACGATGGAAAAAGTTCGCTATTGCATCAAGGTTAGTAACGACCTATCTGAGTCTTTTGTTATCATTAACATCATACTTCAAGGAATAGTGCAAAACTCACATGCCAATACGGTCTTTCAAAAGTGTGTTCAATTACTTGCATACGCCTACGAATAATATTATTGGTAGAAGTTAGCGAGCTGTAACTGTTGTCTTTGCGAGTATAGGAGTATAGTAGCTTAAAAAAATGGGTTTAGCGGTAAACGAAAGGAAAGGAAAGTCTATATAAGACCTAATCCCAGCTCTATGGATCCGTAACATGGAGCCTTTCTAAAGCGGATGAAGACATTTTTGGTCGCTGTGGGAGAAAAATGCCTCCTAAGATATTTGGTCCCTTATATGGGTTGATGGGTTCTTGAGGAGGCTCGACGAGCTTTACAGTGACATCGACTTAGTAAAAAAAAACTATGCATAGGGTGTTTTAGATGGCTGTGACTTCTAGACTTAAAGCGAATGAACACCAGGGTTCTAGATCGCAGAATTCTTAACTCTTTATCCGGAAGGGCAATCCAGCAGAGAAAGACCTCGACTTAGGTGCCACGCATAATAGAGAAGTAGGGAACCTAAACCAACTTGGAGTGTGCAGCCGGAGGAAATTAGCTAAAGACCACGCTAATTGGAGAGGCTTATTGGTTAAGGCCCAGGTCCACCCGGGCTGTAGCGCCGCCTAAGTTAGTATTAATGGAAACTACCAAAGTTCTACTCAACTTCCTTAATATCAGCATCAACTCTATAAAAAAAATTCTTAAGCTATTAACGGCTCTATTTTTTAACTTTCTCTTATACTAAAGTATACTAAAGAGAAAGTTATTGCGATCGTGCGGAAATTTTGAACTCAAACTGAGTATAAGTGCAAAAAAGTGGGTCCGCCAATGCCTTCCGTCGGTCTGTCTGTCTGTCTGTTTGCCCGACCGCCTTATGCCGAAACGGTTCGACGGATTTGCTTCAAAGTTCGTACATAAGGTTCTTAGGGTTACATCTCGGGGCATCTTTTTATTTTTTGCTTTATCTTTTGCAATAACCAATTTTTTTTTCTGAAAATCACTTATCACTAATTTTCTCGAAAATGGTTCCAAGGATTTCGGTTTTTTTTGTACTAAGGATGTTTGGGATGGGATCAAAAATTCTGCATACTCAGTTTTTGGAACAAAAATCTCGAAAACTAATAAAGGGACTTCAAAAATTTTGTTTTTTTTTTAATAATATAAATTCGAACAAATCTTAGATGTTTTAAATAATTTTTTTTTCTTATAACGATTTTCTTTAATTTAAATTAAATTCGTCTCTAACGATTTCGTTAATTTTTTGTATTTCAAACAATTATGTCCAATATACGAAACTACATCAAAATCTTACGTGCCGTTTTTGAGAAAATCAAACTTTTTAAAACCTAAAAAGTGATTTAAATAAATTTCTCACCATTAATTTTCAATTCATTTTGCGACTCAAAAACGCATCTCATGTACCGAGAAAGTTTCGTATGACGCAGTCGTGCACTTTATTACAGTATCAAAAAGAGTAAACAATCCACAAGACTTAGATTACGTTTTGGTCCCTTACCAGAAGCTAATACCTATCCGAATAGGAAGGTTTAAAGTTACATTTATTGACAAAGCGTCTTAAGTCGTTTCCTAGTAAATAAAACATTTAATTGAAAACAAAAACCTCCTCCTCTCCTTGCATCACATTCAAATGTCTCACAACAGATGTCCTTCTAAAATTTCATTTGGTATTTCATCATTTTTAGCATTTATCCAATATTTGCCCATCAACATTCGCATACAACTTCAATCAACACTGAGTCAATAAAGGAGTTCTATTCCATGCTCATTTATATTTAGAATCCTTGTACGGCTGACTATCTAAATCCTGATCCGAGTGAAATTTACATTCAGTCAATGAAATATCAGACGGCGGCGCGGCGCAGGACGGTTAGAAAGGAATTCGGAATTAAAAACGAAGAATTTCATTGTCATTCCGAGCGTTTTTATTTGCCATCGACTTTTTCGAACACGTGTCCAAATTTTCCGCTGAAATTCTATTTTTCAATACTTGAGCACGCAGTATAGTGCCAAGTTCTCTTTGAGTGTGTTGTACGCACATAGCCGCATAGCAAGCATCCTTGTTCATCTATATTTTGACAAAAACGGGGGAGAACTTGAAAATTGAAACCTGGGATACATTCACAATTGCTTTTGCATTTCACAACCCTGCGTAGAGGAGGCCGACCCTATGTTGATTTGTCTGAACACTTGCACGGATTCCAATCGAAAGTTGAAAACTTGAGAATTGTTTTTTTTTTCCTGCCATATGTGTGAGGAGAACATTTTATGGTGACAAAATCACAGGAAATTGGATTCATTCATTAATGGTGCAGCAGAAGCTATTGCGATTGTTTCATGCTTGCTGATGACGCTGGAGCAGGTTTTTAAGTGGCACTTCGACACATATTCATTTTTTTTTTGTTTTATAATTTCAAGAGAAGAAAGAAGACTAGAGTTCCTTCCTGTTCTCACACCGTTCTCGCACTCGCTGGACAATTGAAATAATGTTATTCGATTGTACCTATTTGAATTCCGTTATATTGTTGAGTGAATAATTTGCTATGCTAAGGATCGGTCGTGATTGTAGACCTAAATTCATAGGTTGGTTGCGTCCGTCGCTAAGTACAACAACACGAAAAATAAGTGTCTCCATGGTTTGATGCCACGTGCCGTGTGGAAACATAGTGTCATACCATGCCAACAGCTGGAGCTTAGAAGTATATTAAGTAGATCGTAGAATTGTTTTGAACGAATACAGTACGAAAAGTGGAGGAAAGAACATGACCTCAGCCTCGATAAGGGGGTGGCCCCTGATGCATTATTCACCACACTGTGACACGTGGCTTCCGATCACGAACGACGTTTCGTTAGTCGTTAGTGGCCCGAACGACACAAAATATATGAAATGAACCCATGGCGGCTGCCAGTTTGTTTGACAGTCGCCGCGCAGAGTGTAGGTATAGATATATTGATATTTGGAGAGCTGAGTGTGTGTGGGGTGGTGGTTGGTTAGTTTTGTTTCGGGACTTGAGTGGGAATATTGACTATTGGAAGCACATAGAGGCAGTCACAGGCACATTGTATGAATTGTAATCAAGTTGGAGGACACGTGTCAAAAAGTTTATTCGTACTAATGACTATTGTGCCCTGAGCGACAATTGTACGATTTAATTGGACGATCTTTTGATTCCCTAGGCAGTTGGGTGGGTTGAAAAAATTCCGGTTCAATGACTGAATAATCGTTTATTGCTAAAAAACAGAAAAATGTATGAAATTATTATGTGGGTTGTTTTTTTTTTGCTTCTTGTTAGGTTAGGTTGAAGTGGCAGTCGGATAAAAGGTCCCACACACTTAGCCCTATGCAAAGTATGTTACCACGTGGATCTGGGAATTCTACCTTTCCGTTGAACCTAACCTAAAATAAAATAACACTTAATTGAAATGCTTGTAAAGCGTGACAGACGTTTTAGGTCGGGCATGGTTAGATCGCACTAAGAGTTGGTGGCGGATGAGCCCTTGATGGGTCAACGGCAGCACTCACATTCCCGAAGTGGGTTATTGGCACCGGAATTACCGGCCTACTGTCCTTGGGTCAAGAAAAGGGCCTGGCCCTCCAGGTTGGGGGTTGTGCCGTCGGGGTAACTTCCCGACCACGTCAAAAACATCTAGTTATGGGTGAGACTATAGCAGCCTCGGATATAAATGTAACTCAAAGGAAAACTAGACCCGGAACGTTAACGGACATCCGAGTGTGTACCTGGAATGTGCGGACTCTCTACACTTCAGGTGCTACTCAAAAACTTGAGTCTGTCCTCTCGCGGTACAAGGCCGAGATTACCGCGATCCAGGAGATACGAGGGATAGGATCAGGAACTTTGAAAAGACAAAATTGCGACATTTATTACAGTTGTAACAAAAGATTGCACGTGTTAGGATGCGGATTCGTCGTGGGAAATCGCCTTAGATCCAAAGTAATGGACTTCAAGCCGATAAGTGATAGCCTGGCTGTGATCCGCATCAGAGCTACATTGCAAAACATTTGCCTAATATGTGCACACGCCCCTACCGACGAGGCTGATGACCTCTTGGACGGAGCATACGGAGCCTGTCTGGAGAACGATGTCGAAATTGTACTCGGGGACTACAATGCTAAAGTCGGCAAGGAAAACATCTTCGGCGGATTAGTTGGTAAGCACACCCTCCACGAAACGACAACAGATAACGGCTACCGACTAATTGACTTTGCAGCAGCTTGTAATACGGTGATAAGTAGCATTAGGTTTCCGCGACTAAAGATCGTAAAGAGCAGGGAAAGTGCACTACTACTTAGCGGTGGAGAGTAGCCTATTCACCCATGCAGCTCCTACAAATGTCATTTAAATAAGCGACAAGTATGGTCGTTTGTGATGTGTTTTTTGTGGTCTCTGGTACTCTGGTTATACAAGGTGGCGCAAAAGTAATCCTCCTAACAGAAAATGCTATAAATTTTGCGATTGGCCCCTAATGTCAGTTCTGTTTTGACATTTGTGTAGTAAACACATGCGAAATACACGTTAATAAACAATGTTACGCTACACTGCTCCAGAACGCGGAATATTGGTGACTATTTATTTGAGCAATAATCGGTCGGTGACTTTGGCACAACGTGAATTTCGTCGCAGATTTTCTAGCCGTCCAACGCCTATTGGTGAAACACTGCGACGTTTAGCCGCTCGCCTCGAAGAGACTGGCACAACACGAGATGCTGCCAGGCGTGGCAGACCTCGGAGTAGCCGTTCTGCAAAGAATATTGCTGCTGTAGCCGAAGATGTCATGGAAGCGCCGTCGACATCGACCAGACGACGTGCCACGCAAATGGGTATCAGTCGACGGTCTTTACAGCGAATTTTGGTACAAGATTTGAAGATGTTTCCGTACAAAGTCCAGACGGTGCATCAGCTGTTAGCTGCTGACCGCCAATCGCGTCTAACATACGCTCAAGCGATCCTTAATCACCACCAAGAGGAAGATGATTTTTCATCAAAAATAATCATGAGTGATAAGGCCCATTTCCATCTTAGCGGGTACGTAAATAAGCAAAATTTACGCTTCTGGGGCACCATCCGCGTGTAACCCACAAAGAGCCATTACACCCGCTCAAAGTCACTGTATGGTGTGCTGTTTTCGCTGGAGGAGTCATCGGACCTTTTTTCTTCGAAGACGTCGCGGGCCAAACGGTTACTGTGAATAGTGAGCGCTACAGAGCAATGATCAACGAGTTCTTTTTGCCGCAACTTGATGAATTGGGATTGGAAAACAATTCGTTCCAACAGGACGGTGCAACGGCACACACTGCATGTGCCACAACCGATATGCTGAAGGATGCAAGCGCCTAATCTCCCTTTTTGGCGATTTGCACTGGCCAGCAAGATCGCCTGATTTGACCGCTCCAGACTTCTTTTTGTGGGGCTTTTTGAAGTCGCGGGTTTATGTCAACAAGCCTCAGACTCTTGCAGCTCTTAAAGACAATATCCGTCAAGAATGTGAGGACCTATCGCCGGAAGTTTTGGCCAAAGTGATGGAAAATGCCATAAAAAGGGCTCAAATGACAATCAACTGTGGCGGCGGCCATTTACATGACATCATATTCTCGACTGGATGTAAAAAAAATTAAAAGACCAAATAAAAATAATCCACAAGAAGAATCAAAGTTTTTCTTTTTTTTTTGTTATTTTTGCGCCTCTTTGTATTACGATATAACTTATGCTACACAGTTTTTGGTCTTCACTCTTCCAACGCAAATACCAAATGAAGATTTTTGTCAAAAGTGATATGGCTTGGAACCAAAACGTTTAAGCCCACACAGAGAATTAAACTTGAAAGTTGATTTTCGGTGGATTCTTGGTGCAATCTACCCTTTTCTTTCTGACTTACATAAAATCTACCTGTCTCGTGCGACATGACGATCATTTCCCTGAACGTTTAGCCAGGCACTTAGAGCATTAACGACCTAGCTTAGGCCATATTTGTTTCGTCGCCCGTCAAGTAGTGCCACCTGTCCATCTAAGTTTTGTGTGTTCTATGACATCCAGTCTTAAAATGAGTTTGCGTGAGTTTGAAAATGCATTTGCAGATCAACAACACTTCTACAATCAAATTCATTACAAAAAAAAACCCAAAACAAGGCACTCGAAAAAAAAAACATACATGCATTTCGATGACTAAACAAATGACACTTGTGCTCGTTCGACTACAAAAGCATGTGTCAAATTAGCCAGTTTACATAAATCTTATCATGCCACTGCCGAGTTAAAAAAAAGAATTAATGGCATGCGCTTGGAAATTCCACGGAGATAACGGAAAGCAGCTGTTCGCCACTAGTTACTAGATAATAGTACAATAGTTACATCTGGTAGGAGTATGTATCGCAGCGAATTTATAAGCAACCACCCGTTGGCCCCGCTTTTTTTCTTAAATGGAATCTTTTGATAACATTTGCAGCAAAGCTACGATTATATTGTTTGACTATATGCCATACGTATGTCGATTTTTGACACAAAACTACTTTGTGTTACAAGTCTTTGCACTATGGCAGCAACTGGCATCAATGAAAACCTGACAATTTGCCAAACAGTGTAATCGGAATATGTACATATATTTGCGTCAGTTCAAATCTGTCACTTGTGTCTCGGAAAATAATTGAAGTCGCAGTTTTTCAATTCATTTTATGTGAAAGGAAAATTTGCAGGGAACTGACTAATATCGTATGCGCAAAGCACTGTCTCAAAAGTCTGTGCAGGAATCTGAAAGATAACATGTGACTGGCACAGTATCCTGCCATTTCGTATTTGGAATTTTGTCACAATTTCTGCAACTAGTTTCGAGGTTTGGAAGTAAGCTGATGGTCCACATCGACTGCTGCAATGGACACAATGTTACACCTAATTCCTTTGGTAAACTTCTGGCATCTAAAGAAACCCGCAGGCCGTTCTGATGCTGATGAAGGTCTGATTCTCAAAATTACACTTTAGAGGTATACAATAATAAGTTCAGACGGTCCGGGAGATGGCATTTTATTAAACCGCTCAGAGCTTAATATCGCCTTGATGGTATAAGATGGAAAAGTTATCGTGTTGTTTATCAATAGGCAATTAAAACCATGGAATTGCTTACAATAAGATCTGAGCTGGTAAAGCAATAGAGAAACCACGGGCAACTGAAGACATGATAAACCAGCCATACAATGCACTGATCTGAGAACAGAGAGGCTCCTGTGCAAATGATCAAATTCGAACTACCCACTTAAAGAAGCTTACGATCGATACGAGTACATGTACATTGTCGAAACTGGCCCTAGGAAGACTAATCCACCACATACATACTGTGCATATTTTAAGATTAAGAAATATTTTTTTTTCCAATATCTGAGAAGTGATCTGAGCAAAGTGGTTATTTGTTGCATCAGATAAGTCCATTTGGTGCGTATAGGTTGTCCCTCTTTAGGAACTCGAGAAAACTGTATCGTATCGGTCAGACCCCTTTTTCCATTTTTGTGTACATTTTTCGGCATCGGCTGAGATTGATGGCATAAGTCAAAGTTGGATGTTTGATTTCGTTAGTCACCACGTTCTTCGCCCTCTTCAGAAATGTTGGGACTACTTGACGTTCGACTGTTGCAGTCACCTCCCTCTCATCTCATGCAAACTTCCTAATATTTCCTAAGAATAGTCTAAGTGTGTCTTGGCTCTTTGGCAAGGCAGCATTCTTCTGTCCGAATAAAGGAAAGTAGATACATTTTTCATTTAATTTAATTTGTCATCTCATCAGCTGGAAGAGTGTCAATCTATTGCTTACGAAGCGATTCAACTCGGATAAAAACTGATTCAGTATTCAACCTTCTAAGTTAAGTATGGCATACACCTTAGATATTTTCTGCTTATTGGACCCTTTCAATGTGGGTCATTAACCGCCCAAATATTACCTAACATTATGGAAGATTTAGTGGGTGCAGTGGCTTAGTGGTTAAGTGCGTTGGATCACTAAGCGAGAGGTCGCTGGTTCAAATCCCGACCTGTACAACCTGAAAGTTTCTATTCGCTGCCCCACCTCTTGCGAACATCTGACAAACATCCAAGAGTAAGAACTGTCATGAGAAGCTTCTCAAAAATTAATTGCCGTTCGGAATCGGCATTAAACTGTAGGTCCCTTCCATTCGTGTCAAAAAATATATCTTCGCACACACAGTGGTTGGAGAAGATAGGCTTTGGGTCCTATATGGGCCGTTTACGCCTAATATTTACCTTTTTATGGAAGACCCTCAAATCTTTAATCATCGTATTGTTATCGCTTTTAAATATAGCATTTTTAAAGATGAACTACACAGAGTCATGACAAACTTTTTAATTCATTCCAAACTCGCCCTTTTGTATAGGAATACAGCGTAGAAAGCCGTCTGCTGCTTAAACATCGTTCGACGAGCGGACATTTGCATCACATCGCTACTCTCAAGATACTGAAGATCTTTCTGATATATCAGCCTTCAATTTTTAAAGGTTAGTTAGTAAGGAAGTCGTGTTGGCTTGACAATAACGAGCTACGACGCTTGTTTAAAGGAGGGATCTCAAACACGGCTATACGCCACAATTAGGACCTAAGTTACGTTAAGCCAAGCCCTTGACCTAACCTAACATCGAACACATAGAGAACTATTCCTGGTAAACGTGGTATATCGGAGAGACTGGGTCAAGCGAATAATACTTTGGACTTGCTGTGTGTTGCGTTCTCTCCCAAGAAACTTAGGACACTAGAAAATTATGACAGCCTCAGCCTTTGTTTAGGGAAATGAAGCATAGACTCTTTCAAAGCGGATACGTGGTTTAGAGAGAAAAATTGTTGGTGAAAGTATCTCCACTTAAAAGAAACATTTCGAAAGAATTGTTTTAAGAACGTTTCTGAAATGTTTTTAAAAATTTTCCTCTGTTTCCGTTCTTTCTATCCAAAACCTTTCCCGACATTTTTATTGACAACAGTCTAGGGATTGCGATGGCTGAAACATGTAAAGGGTGTTTTTTTTAGAGGTATAGAACTTCGAATTATGTATGTAATGGCGTTTCAAGGGTCTCATGTGGATTCTCTTCACTCCAAATGCGGCAATTTTGCTTGTTGACGTAGCCATTCAACCCAAAATGAGCCTCATCACAAAATTTTGCGATGAACTGAACCAATATTTTCGAAATAAATTTGCACGATTTGCAAGCGTTGTTCATTTGTCAACCTGTTCATGATGAAATGGCAAACCAAACTGAACAAAAATTCACATCCAGCTCACAGAATCTTATACTATGCTTGCAGCCACGTTAGAAAGGACTAGCTCGGAACCAACAATCTTGAAGTGGATAGTTAGCCAAACATTCCTTTTAGCTCAGATCAACCATCAAATATGAAATTTTTTTAAAGACTTCCTACTACATACATACATATACCGAAATCGCGTACACATTTACCTTTAAAGGCATTTCACTATGACTGCTCATGTTACTCCACTCAATTTATATCCTCAGTTAAAGTCTTAAAGTTACATTTTATGCTCTAAGCCCTCTGTGGGGAGTCATTATATTGCCGACGACAATACATCCACCCAAACATAAAGCATCCAAAAGGCAACATGAAGAAAAACGTACAGCAAGCAAATCCCTTCGTCAGCCATCCATTTATTCTCCCACCCTCGCCCAGAGGGAGGAATTCCAATAAAAGTCAACCCCCCACCATCACAAACATTCTTTTGATGTTTCAAATTGAACACGTGCACTTTAAGCGCAGGGATGTTATATGAAATGGTCGCCCATTTGCCATAGAAAGTGTTCCTACCAGAAACATCCCTGGCCACAAGTACTTGAAACAACCCCACAAATGTTGGGGTGTGTCAAAGTTAACGAGCTGCCATCTATATATTCATGACCTAAAAAGCCAGTCCGTCGTGAGAGGGTGGCACTGGGTGTGGGTGGATGGATTGGTAGTATTCATTTATATTCAACCACCCGTTGTCGGCTAATGCGGCAGCAATATGGGGGAGCGTGGAAGTAGATAGAAATAAAAATGTCCTGGTATTAGGTTTCGGCCTCGGGTTGGTTTGGTTTAGTCGGGTGCGGATTACATAGGAAAATATTTGATTTTATTTCTTTCGGAGGGGATAAAAATGAAATTGGAAAAACACCTGTATAGAAATTAATATACGTACTATGATGAGGTGGAAATATTCATTCAAATTATATTTAAGTTTTATTTCAAACACAAATGCAGAACACATGCAATTCATCTTGTACTTCGTCGAATCCGATTTTATGCTACACATGTGCTGGGTTCTAGTAGAACCCCCCCTAAGCCACCGACCGATGCAACAACTGTGAACAAATTTGTGAGTTGATTGACATCTCTACTTACAACAGCACAGACAAATGCGAACGCATTTTTATTCTCAGATCGTGCATTTTGCACAGACATACATCTGCCTCATCGCTCATTTCATGGAAAATGAATTGCAACTTGCAAATTAACACATGCTATTGTCTCCCCAGTCCATGAGCAATAGCAGCATAAGCGATCCTTTAACTGCGATCAGCTCAGATGTAATGCGCGCGAATAAGCGAGACAGAACGATATGTAGCTGTGTGTTGTTTAGTTGGTCGTTGCATGTGGCACGCGTCTTGTAAATAATTACACGCAATAGACAAGCCATGCGATGCAGCAGTAGTTGGCCCTGATTTAGTGCAACGATCAAAATATCTCGTAGATGTATTTTCTTGTAACTGACAGCACAGCTCGACACCGGTGAAGGATACGAATGCGACGAGCGCGCACATGTGCACCAGCACTAGCAATAGCACCAGGCCACTGCTGCAACTAACAGCTGCTAAAGCCACTTGGCTATATGATCGGTTGCAGTCTTTATCTGTACAACTGAAAATCGTTTTTGGATTGAGGCAATCGCTAAAACGTCTCATTTCGCAAACAAGTGCGCTTTGCGTTTGCCTTGTGGTATGTAGGTAGTTTCGTGCGGATGCTGCAACCGAGAGATGTTGGGTGGAGGCGCAACGCGACGCGACGTAACGCAACGCCTTTTTGACGAATGACTCAAGTGCTGGGGAGTAGAGTTGCATGTTTTGTTCATGTCATGTCTAATGATTTTGATAGATCACGAGTGTTGGTCAAGTTAATGTGGCACGATGATTGGATCTAAACCGCACGCATTCGACGGTGCAAGATTGGGTTTGTATGTTTCCGGATTCCTTTTAGAAACGCTTTGGGTAAAATACTGTACTCCCGTGGTCACCGGCATTAGTAATTGTCAGGAGGTTTTAACCCTCATTTGATTTGAAAATGGCCCCGCAGATGGCTGGTGTTATACCAGTTGCTGTAATTTATTGCCCCGGAAGGCAATCTTGGTAACTGACGATCGTGCGGTTGCACTATACTTATGCTAACGCCAAAAAGGTTTCACATGAAATGTCCAACAATCTGTTAAGACATAATAATCTGACAATGAGAGCAAATTTTGCTTTTTATATCCCTTTAACTTATACAATAGTGTGAATCTCGAAATATGTTGGGTTGTGCCAATTACATTAAGACTCAATTAATAGCTACTGATGGGTTAAGGTCCTGGCTACTTAAAATTCTTTTTTATTACATTACTTAATAGATGGTCTCTCGATCCTTAAAGAGTAACTGTTTAGGACACGGGAGCATTCTATCGTCTACGATCCTATGACTAGTCCTACGATTTCAGTCCTCCGGCATCTCAGATGGCTTGGTCTGTAAAACGGATGTTTTGGTATTTCTTGTCGTCTCAAACCTGTTGCTTGGGATTCGTAGATGCTCTTGGCTGGCGCTCTATTGTACATTCGCTCGATGTGACCGAGCCACTGTATTCGGCGTGTCTTGGCCTTTTGGACTACATGCACATCTTGGTATAGGTCGTGAAGTTTGCGGTAATATCTTCTCCTCCATTCGTCATCCTTGCACAGAACCAACTATCTGTCGAAGTATATTACTTTGGAGGGAGTCCATCAATGACTTTTTTCTAGTTTATTGTCCAGGACTCGTCGCTGACACAGCAGAACTGACAGAATAAGGTTTCTATAGAGCATAGATTTTGTCCAAAAGGAAGCGGTTACCTAGAGTAATTCTTCGTTTTTGTTTGGGACGGTAGACAGATACTTGTTAAGTAAATTCGCCCGTTCTTCAAAGACGCTTAAAACCCACTGTCACGGCACACTGGCAGCGTTCGATGACGCCAATATCGTCCAAATGTGCGCCACCAGCTAAACGAATTTGTCGCAGATAGTGCCTTTCTGTTGAGTTGACACCTGCCTTCGCACTGTTTACTCTAGAACAAGATTGAAAAACTCACTTAATAACGCATCAACTTTGCCGAAATGCGACGGATGTTTGGAAGAGTTCAGATGAGCTGCTGCCTAACTGCACATTGCGCCGGGTGTTCTCCAGCGTCACGCGATACAGTTGGATAGGTTTTGCTGGGATCCCGAATTCGACCATCGTTATGTAGAGCACCTTTAAAGTCGATGAAGAGGTATTGTGTCTCGACTTGAAATTCATTGGCCTTTTCCATGATTTGCTTAAGTTTGAAAATTTGGTCAATTTGCGACACTGGTACGTTCCGTTTAGTGTGTTGCATACGTTTTATGAGACTTTCACGTTTGATAAGGTCGTATATGCGACATTTCGCAGGGATATGCCTCGATAGTTTATGATCGACTTTCTTGTTAATGAGGCGTATGGAGCTTATGGTCCAGTTATCTGTCGCAAACTTGGTTGGGAGAAACCATGCCTGAACAATATGCGTATTTGAACAAATTTGCATGTAGACCATCAAAGCCGACGGCTTTGCTTTTCTCAAGATTTTGTGTAGCTAAGCGAACTTCTGTAGGTACAGTATTGCGGGACTGGATCTTCATTCACTAGTTCAAGTGGGTGCTCATATTGCCCCATCGCTCTCTCTCTATGTTTGTTCAGCAGCTACCGAAATTGCTGCTTTAAATATATCTTCCATTTCGTTCTTATCAAACCTCGAGTTGTTGATTTATTGGCGAGATCTCTTTGAGTTGGCAGATTGCATACTCTTCATTCATCTACTTTTTCCTGGGTCGATATTCTGCCTTTGCTATCCTTGTTTTCCGCTGCAGCATTCCTTACTTCTGTTACCATTTTCCAGAGTAGGCATACTTCATCATTTCACTGGCACCTTAAATGGGGTAGGTGTCTGCTAATCTACTTCCTTAATAATGTCGCTATCGTTAGTTCATTGGAGTGTAGTCCACCCAGGCGCTCTCGTTGGACTTTAATGCTTAGGCGTCCAACGTCGAATTTCTTCTGCAGCATATTCCCGTTAGGCAGTCGGGCTCTAAATCGATTCTCAGAGTAAACTTTTGCTGCTCAGAAAGTGTGCACCTTCAAGATGTTAGAGGTCTTGCCTAAATGAGTACATGGTCGGTTTAGTAAGCGTTTTGATCGTCTTGTGAGCTCCAGGTTGCCGTGCTAATTAGTGCCTTTGAAACCTAGTGCTAATTTTCACCGTTTTGCTGCAAAATAATAACTAGAAACTAGAAAGCTTTAAAACTCTTTTCTTTACATCTTGGTCCATCCTTTACTCACAAACATGCAGATCTTCAAAACAAAAACAGTTCAAGATATTCAAATATTGCAAAATATTCGTTCAAAAACTTCAACTGAGAACTTTAAAAATTTTGCTTCCGGCTCCAGGAAATAACCCCCGAAATGTAAAATGAAATAACTCCCTAAAATTTGCGGACTTATTTGACTATAAGTCCGGATCTACATACAAAGTTTGGGGAGTTATTTCATTTTACATTTGGAGGTTATTTCCTGTAGCCTAAAATTCCCTCACTCATTCCCTCGGACTTATTTGACTAAAAGTCCGGATCTACATACAAAGTTTGGGGAGTTATTTCATTTTACATTTGGAGGTTATTTCCTGCAGCCTAAAATTCCCTCACTCATTTTATATTTGCATTTAAGTATTTGAATTCCCGAGTGATCCTTTTTCTCAATGACACATTATACGCCTACAAGCCACGTTTCCTCCTCTAAATATTTAATTGGCCTGTCGAAAATAAAACTACAATCAACTTTGGCCCAGATGTTTGCAGATGTTTTGTCATTTTCAAAAAAAAAAAAAAAAATCACTCCTCAAACCAATTTTGATGATAGCATAAATCCATATGTCTGCCGCTATTGTAGGTATAAGCTCTCCCAAGACTAAAGGACAAAAGGTGTTTGTAAACGAAACAAATAAATTTAAACAGTCGCCTCCCATAAAAATCTTGAATTTTTTATTTTATTTACGGAAAAAAAAAAAACAAAAAAAAACAAAAACACACAAAAAATGTTAAAGCTCACTAAATTTATTGCGCTCTTCGATGTGTTTCCTTTGATTAAGCAAAATAAACTTCAATGACAGCCCTAAATCTTTTGTGTCAGAGAAACGATTCACATAAATTTTCACCGAAAATTCGAAAAGCTGCTAAATGTCACCACCAGCGCCGCAACTACACCTCGGAGAGCCTCTATATAAAGTAGAACAGCTGGACAGTGCCTAGACTTGTATTGTTTCTTTTGGCAAAGGAATCTATTTAGCCGACGGAAGCACACATTAGTGTTTCTGTTCGACTATTCTAATCATAAATTACACCACCTGTCCCGCCGGTTGGCGGATTCTTCTGATTTATTGTGTCAAATGGTTCGATTCTAGGTGTGTTCGGATGAAGGATTCCAGCCGATAGATTGCATCATCAGTCTTTGTCTAAAACAGCTGCACACACTGTGGACTGCGAGTGTCATCCGAGGCACAAAACTAACCAAATCGACAACAAAATGTCGTATAGAGAAGAAACGATCGCGCTCAAATTGCCTTCTCGCGGGGGTAATTTGTCGTCTTTTTACGGAAACAATGGCGTCATAAATTTCCAATTCGTCGTCAATTTGGATATGGTACGAGTAGCTGAACGGGGGTGAGTACCTTACCGAGATCATCGAAGGTGCAGTAGCTGTAGCATATTGTCCCGACACAGGCCGGGCCACACCATGTGCCAATATACTTCTCCTTCGGGCATGTCCGGGCAATAAACCGAGAGTTATGAGACAATAATCGCTTTGCCCCCAAACCCCCAAGTCGTTGCAACTTTTCCTCTCGATTTGCTGGATGATGGTGATGGTTATGGCGGAGCCTGATTTCGGATCATGGAATGAAAATTTAATTTTCTGTTTAAAAATAGAACAACACATTATTTTTATTAACTTTTGTTGATCTTTCCCTCGCTTTGTTGTGCAGCGCCAATGTGTTTGTCCGCCCGCCGACGTGTGCAGTGCACACATGTGATATTGTTTTTGCAGGCGTGGGAATCTTGTGGTTTCAGACGCCGAGCGGCGTCAACACAATAAAAGCGAATAGGTGTTGCTGGCACAAAAATTGCATTCTTTAGTGGTCGTGCTAAACACAATTTTTGCAGGAATACTGACTTAGGAGAATGCCAAAGGAAAGGTGAACGTAAAATAATTAACACGATCAAGGAGGGAGCGATTTTAATTACGTTTACATACACACATAGTTTCCGCGATTTTCAATTGTTAATACCAACAATATGCGTTGGAATGGTGCCGTGGGTAAGATATAGAAACGTAAGAAATTTATATCGCTTCAGTCTCTACTGCTCAACGCAAGAATTTGACATTGATGAATCAAAAACCAGACTCAATAAGCTGTTTTTTTTTTACTGTAGCGGAAACCAGCTCCGCGAAGTTAGACTTCTGAAAAACAAGATGGTTATTGCTTTTGTAGAAATGGTCAGCCTTTGTCAGAACAATTCGTTTTAGCTGAGGCCTCATGTTCATAAAAATGTCTAAAAGTTATTAAAATGAATTTTTGAGTTAAACAACGCAAACTTGTCAATGTTGAAAAATTAGGGCCTGGTTCCTTAAAGACATATTCACACCAGAACTGCACCCTCGGGGCCACATGTTTAGCTCTATCAGTCGTAAAACAGCTGTGATACATTTTTCGTGGTTGCAAAAACATGTTGCTGTTGTTTTATTCAACCACATTAAAATATTTTGTTTCGACAGAACGGAGCTCTAATGTTGAACTTTATTATAAGCTTTGTGAGTCAAAAAATTTAAATCTTCAAATAACAGAATTTTTTAAACTTATTGACTATTTTAGGTTAGGCACAACAGGTAATAAGATTTAATTTTAGACCTCAAAACTGTCCACAATTGACCTGGAAGAAGCAAAGATAAGAAGTCGTGAAAGTCAGGCAAATAGAAACATTGGTAATCATCTCCTCAATTCAATTTCATTCCATTTTTTTAAATGCTTAACAAATCAATGTCTTCCTTATCACTTAGATTGAAAAGACGCCAGTAATTGCTCATATGTTTCCTTCAGCAATGAATAATTCCGAAACGTCTGTATCATTGTACAAGGGTTTGTTTCTAAAAGTCGCGGTCTTCTAGCCATACAGAATGCCGATTGTCGTCCCAACATACTTTCATTCAAAATTTTTTAACCTTAGTTTTATAGGTCAAATACTTACTGTAAACCGAATAAACAAGAAAGAGTTCGGAAAGCTATGGTAGCCTTGCAAAAAAGCTATTGGTAATACGAGGGACTATATCTCGGTTAAGAACGTCTGTAAGAACGATACTAACATACGGAACAATTGCCTTACAGAAAGCGAAAGAACAGCTTGCTTATGCATATGTGGAGCACTTCGTACCACTCGTAGTCCAGCTGCATTGGACCTTCTGTTTCATTCAATACAACTGGATATTTTTAGCAGACAGACAGCTGGTACCATGGCCATTCGCCTCAAAGCAAACTATCAATGGACCAGAAATGAAATCGGCCACTCTGCAATTCTAAACACACTCAGAAGCCTTCCGAGAAATATAGACTACACCATACCCCAACAGCAGTTTTATAAAAACTTCCAGATAAGCATTCCCCCCAGATCTTTTTGGGAGGATGGTGCCTTGCTGGACAAAGAATCGATCCACTTCTACGCAGATGAGTCATAAACAAATGATGGGGTGTATGGAGACGTCTTCTCAGACAGACTAAATCTTAGTCTCTCTTTCCGTCTTCCTAATCATTGTAGTGTTTTGCAAGTAGAAATTATGGCGGTGATGGAAGTCTTGTCCTTGTCTTAATGCCGATCATCTCTAACGGAGATTGCTGAGCAGTTCAACATTCGCCTGTGCTGGTAACTGCAAGGCTGACGAGCCCGCCAAACTTGGAACTTGCCTGAAAAAGGCTCCTTAGGCATACCAGTTTCCACATTTAAACGTTGTTAAAACTGGATATAGGAAAAACCAACCACAGATGGACAGTTGGCACTACTTGTCTGACAACGAAGCTTATGGTGCTTATTCAAACGACTCTTGCAGGAGCTGTATGGATGAGGAGGAGGAAGAGACAACTCTACACCTTTTTTCGCATGCCATGCTCTCTTCCGGAAACGAAATCTCGATCTAGGAGCTTACTTCTACAATGATCTCAACGACCTAAACTCCACCGACGCAAAATTTCTCTCACGCTTTATAAGCAGCTCAATAAGGGCATAGATTGAGAGGATAGTTACAAGTTTGGCAAGTTCACCAGCCTTTTAGGTACCCCAGCACCCAGTACAGGCGAATGTTGAACTGCTCAGCAATCTCCGATTATGAGCTGGAAGTTTTTATCAAACTTCAGATCCACGTGGTATCAAAATAGACCTTACATTGCAGTGAGTCGGACCTATGACTGTCCTATGAATGCTCTATATGACTGCCACCTCAACCTAACCTAAGTTTTTTTGGTATAAAAAATAGAATAACACAATATTGTTTGTAATGGACATGGATCATCTGATTTGTAATGCTGCTTCTAATGTACGCAACATTCAATTAATTCTATCGTATTTCAGATTTATTCCGATATAATGGCTCTTTCGGGATGGACCCATTTTGCGTTCTACTCGAGGGACCAAAATCTAAAACAAAAAAACCAATGCAAAAACAAATCGTATCAACAAATTCAGAAAAAAACAGTCAATAAAATCGTGGGAGTTTGTCCGAAGATAAGCTGCATGCCTCCAATCAGAAGACATTTCCATATTTTCATATCTACTATATCGATACCCGACTTAGTGCGTGGATCCAGAAAAAGAGCCAGCAACCGCATCCGGAAAAGTGCGTACCAGAGAGCCATCCTCATTCACGAGTATAATCACTAACAACGATTATCCAATAAAGGCAAGTACCAGAAGGTCGTTTAAGAGTACCTACATAAATTTAAAGAACGCCAAATGGAGGCTCTCAAGTAGAAGTCAAGTCGAGAGGAGCCGGCGCCTTTAAAATTTAAAAAAATAAATAAATAAAAACAAAAACAATGTTAAACTGTCAATCATCAGACAAAACAACCCAACCACATCAAGACCGCAATCGACACGAAAGTCGTTGAGGGTATGTATGAGGCGGTCTTAAGGACGGCCTGCAAGTCTCACTGGTTTACCGGCGGAATAATAGAAAGTGACGGTCCAATCCCAATAGACTATAAGAAACGCTCCCCTGCTTGGTTTTACTTTTACTTACGAGGTCATCAGGAGGGTACAGGATCATAATATGCGAAGATGTCTTCCACAAGAAATTTCTTAGCAACAAGAGCAACAAAGACCTTAACGTGTGGCTTGATGTTTAACGTCAATAATGATTTTACAATTTCCAATTCAAAAACATAAGGAAAGGCTACAGTCCGCTTGGGGTGAACAGTATGATACCATATCCATATCCCTATATGCCCCAAAAAATCTTCCGTTCAGCTTCCTAGCTTAATTTTAAAGGCCTAAAAATTGCGTATGGACGGACGGACATTGCTAGATAGTCTTAGGATTTGGTCCTGATCATAAATATATATACTTTTATGGGTCTACGACGAATATTAAGGGGTGTTACAAACTATGTGTCAAATTAATATACCCTTAGGATAGGGTATAAAAAAGAGTTAGGTTCATAAAGTAACTACTGCGTGATCCAAGTAGAGATACTTTTTTCAATAGCCTTTTTTGACAGATCACGTGTGAGTCGTGTCATGCTGTCATGTTATTTTTGTTTAGTATTGTTTGGCATTTTATATTGGAAAGACTTACGCGTGAACAACGTTTACAAACTGTTCAACTTTATTATGAAAATTCACGTTCTGTGAGGAATGTGTTTCGTGCACTTCGCTCAACTTATGGTCAACATAATCGGCCTACTGAGCGTACTATTCGCAACACCATCACCAATTTTGAGACCCAGCATTCATTATTGGATAATATTCGACCGAATAGACCACGTCCAGCACGCTGTGAAGAAAATATAGCGGCCGTAGCTGAGAGTGTACACGAAGACCGTAGAGAGTGGATTCGGCGCAGTTCGCAGCAACTCGGACTGACGTATGGAACGACTTGGCGCATTTTACGTCAAGATCTTAAATTGAAAGCGTACAAAATACAGCTTGTGCAACAACTGAAGCCGCTCGACCTTCCCAAGCGACATCGCTTCGCTCTATGGGCTCTTGAAATGTTCCAAGAAGATCCGACGTTTTCGAGGCAAATTTTGTTTAGCGATGAGGCCCATTTCTGGCTCAATGGGTATGTAAACAAACAAAATTGCCGCATTTGGGACAAAGAGCAACCTGAAGAGATTGAAGAACTGCCACTTCATCCAGAAAAAACAACGGTTTGGTGTGGTTTGTGGGCCGGTGGAATCATCGGTCCATATTTCTTTAAAAATGATGCCGGTGCGAACGTAACCGTCAATGGCGACCGTTATCGTGCCATGATAACCGACTATTTGATGCCTGAAATTGAAGCTCGTGATCTCGGCGACATTTGGTTTCAGCAAGACGGCGCCACTTCCCACACATCGCATCAATCAATGGACTTATTGAGAGAACATTTCTGTGAGCACATAATTTCACGTTTTGGGCCGGTCGATTGGCCACCAAGATCGTGTGATATCACACCGTTAGACTTTTTCCTGTGGGGATATGTAAAGTCAAAAGCTTATGCCGACAAACTCGCTTCGATTCAGGCCTTGGAGGAAAACATCATGCGTGTCATTCGCCAGTTACCAGTCGAAATGCTCGAACGAGTGATCGAAAATTGGACTCAACGGATGGACCATCTGCGACGTAGCAACGGCCAACATTTGATAGACATAATCTTCAAAAAATAAATGCCAAAGAATGTTCTTTCAAATGATAATAAACATTCTCCATTAAATTTGAATTTTCTGTGTTTTTTTCTTTAAAAAAGTAGGGAACCTCGAAATGGATCACCCTTTACTTTCACCATTCACAAACTTGGCTAAAACACACGATCAATACTATTCTTTTATCAATAAACGAAGTTCGAAATCAATTTGACTAACTAATTCCTAATTATTCGTGTTTTCAAAAATTACCAAAAAAAAGCGGACCAAGGCAAAAATGGTGATTTTGAAATATTCCCTCAATGATTGTACCAAAATTGGTTTGGATTGTCAGTCAATTAAAATTCTCCTGTAGACATAAGACATAAGTGAAAATCTCAATTTTTAAGAACCCTGACAATGCAAAACACCGACTTCACCATTCTGATGATACAGAAACTCTTAGCTGATCATCGATTTTCAAATACCAGCTGGCCAAGTATTTCTCTCAACAAAACCCAGCAGGCGATAATCGACTGCTTATCATCAATATTTACCAAAAATAGAATAGGTACGTTTCGTTTGTACACAAGTCAAGCAAACAAAGCCAGACCAACCTCTCGCTAATCAATTCTGTCATTGAACAAATGTGCGAATTGTTACATACTCAAAACAAAAAATCCACTTCGCGCATCTACAAAATGTAAATCGTTTTGTACGGACCATTTGCTCAATATTTGCACTAAATTAGACGCAAGTCTGTTCGCATTTTCATACTCTCACCCCCCATGGAATGGAAATAAAACAAAACCGAAAGGTTTCGTCGACATTTGGCTGATTGAGTACGCTGCCGCTGCCGCTGCCATATGATGACAAATGTTATGAAGTTGTCCCACTTACGAGACCAACCAACCAACCACCACCACACTACCATACGATTTGTGTAGACACCGCTAAAGGGAGCCTCCTTTAATTAACTTAATTAAAAGTGAATAACAAGCGTCATGACCACAGAGTATCTTTATGCATATTTGTTATACAGAATTCGATGTGTGACACCGATACACGACGAAACTTAACTTAGCCAAATGAATGTGTGTAATCCTAGCCTTTTCTATCGGATTAGTGGGCGCTCATAAAATGATAGTCATAGGAAGGTCTGATGCACTGTTATATTAGTTTGTCATGTGTTCCGTTCCGTGTTGTTGTAGTCATACCTTTAAAAGCGTGCAAATCTGTGCACATTTTTCCCATCCGCAAATGGACTATACTCTATTGCCTGACATAAGGTGAAAAACTTTATTGACAATTGAACAACCCAGAGAGTTAGGGGGTTGGCGAGTTCGCTTTTCCCTTGGCCAATCCAATTGAGTAAGTAAACAGGGGTTCTGTTTCAGATTTATTTCCAGCTCGAGAGTAAGTGACAAATGTTCAAACAAAACTAACAAAAGGTATACAAATACCACCACCATTCGGAGTCGAAGTCGGTCTCGGTACTCTCTGGCTTGTGCTGCAAAGGGTAACCCCATATGACATAACTGTGTACAACCCTCCTTTTTTTTATTAGAATAAGCGATACGAAATGCTAGTACGGAGCTGGGATGGTCTTTCCCTTCCTTCCACAGTCAAGAGTTTTAAATAAATTTACAAATGTTATGTTTTCCCGTTTATTAGGTTTTTATGTCATCATTGTGTATGCTAATGCAAGGCTAGATCGCCACACTGTTTGACAGTTGGACAAAATGTTTCACGGGTGTTACGATTACGGGAGATGTTTCATTACATTTTTTTTTTTGTTTTGCTTTGCTAAGAGGTTTTTAATGAAAGAAGGGAGGATTGCGTGAATTATTCAGAGAGTTTCATATTCGAACTTACTTTTCAAGTAGGTAGATCAACCAGAAGATAGGATAATGCAATTGGGATGCCTCGGAATAATAGGTAAGTGCAGAATTGTGTTAGATAATAATTGTGTAGGACATATGGCTGTATTGTTCGGTTATGTTGTTGAGAGGGTCGACATAAGTTTGTGCTTTTGTTAAAAATTTATTTTTTCAAGTCAATGTTTTCGCCTCAATTAGAGAGCTGGTGGAGAATAGAAATTTTTAGAATGGTGACACCTCAGAGGACGGTAGGGAAAAACTTGGCTGGCATAAAGGGGGGAGGGTGTCTTCTCGGCCAATTTTAAAATTGTTTGCACGTTGTAATGCGGGGCACCCACTGAGTCAGTATAAGTTACCTAAGAGGGATGCAGCCGGAACGCGGACTGCAACTGGAGCTTTTCGGCAAATTTTAAAAAGTGTTTCAGTATTGTAATGGATCAGGTTGGAAGATGTTACTTAAGGATGTTACTGTTAGTCATTAGAGGCGCGGGCATGGTAAAGTTAAAAGTATAAACAAGTAGGCAGTAACACTAGATATATTTCTTCGGAAAATTTCCTCACAAAAAAAGACATGATCGATGTACTGAACTATTGAAGGATTATCTTTCTAAATTCTAGCATGTACATTTTTGAATCAATTTTATAAGCCTTGACCATCAAGAGTCAATCCTTTTAACTTGTCAAATGTTGCACCTTGGAGGTACACATTGAATTAAAATCAGAGACATAACTCTATCAGAGTCAGCGGAGGTTATACAATTTATTTATTTCATCAACAGAGCAAATAATAATCTTATAGACTAATAACAGTTGAATAGTAGTCATAAAGTTAAACATTCTAATTTTGTTCTTAAAACTATAAGGATATTGTTTTTAAAATCGAACCTGCTACAATTCATAAATAAATCGATCATAGTTTTAACTGAATTCGCTTCTTTGATGAAACGAGCAAAAGGTTCATTAAGCGAAAATTTGGTTAGGTTGGTTGGTTAATAACTACGAAGACGTTGAGATCGAAAGGGAAAGCATATCAATGCTAAGAATTTAGGGTATTGAATTTTATAATTTCATAAAAATATTTACGTCGACTTAGAAGGGAGCACATCTAGTTTTGTAGGTAGGCATATCAATTCGCCAATTTAATTGAAAAGTCAGATATCTAGTGAAATGTCCTTGAATACGCTCAATTCTTTTGGAATTTTGAAATTTCATAGTGCTGATTAAATGTAATGCTATAGTACTCAACGTGGGGTCTTACTTATTGCGATTTGAGCGTATAAGGATCAGTAAAATACTTTGAATTTAGTTAGGTTAGGCGGGTGTCAAGAATTGCACCTAGATCTTTTTTTGAAGTCTACTCTGTCCAGTAAATTAGATTTTATAGAGTATCGATAGGGTACTGGTACCCTTGATCTGGAAAGAGTAAAACAATGACGACACATTAAGGTCTTCAGCAAAAAGAAGACATTCGGAATGTCTAATTACATATATTAGGTAGATCATTTATAAAAAGGAGAAACAAAAGTGGGCCAAGATGACTACCCTGTGGAACGCCTGATGAGACACTTATTGGCAATGAAATTTATTTATCAATCTTTACTAATTGAATGCGGTGAATAAGGTAGGACTCTAACCAATTAAGCAGATTGGAGTGGATTCCTAAAGCAGATAACTTGTTTATAAGTCTGCTATGAACAATTTTGTCAAAAGATTTTGCAAAATCGGTAAATATCACATCCGTTTGATTGATTATTTGTAGCATGTGATAGCCGACCGTTATTAGAGGTAATAACTTCAGAAATAATGTTCGGAAGGGTTAACGAAAGGCAAAACGAACGTGCCAGGCTTGTTATCCGAACAAAAACCTGAAGAGATAAACAAAGAAACCTTGTAGTCGAGTCACAGTCGGTGCTGAAGATATGAAAAAACAATTTCTCCAAACTCTACTGTAAGGTAGAGCAAACCATTCAACATTGATCATGCAAGTCATGTGTCGATAGCAATACCTAACTGGGGTCCAACAAGGCTGCTGAACCGGATAGGCTATCCGCCGAACTATAAAAGCGACATCTCTTCAATCGCTGCTTCTTTGGGCAAAGAAAGCTCTATGGATCTGAAGCATGGACTCTTCTTAAGCGGATAAAGATGTTCTTGGTCGTTTCTTCGTAAGATATTTGGTCCCACCTGGGCGTTTGAGATGCCTGGGATATGTAGACCTAATGCATGAAATGACCCTGATTACAATCTCCTAATATATAAGCCCAAGACGTTTTATTTTACTTGTGGTTGCGACCAAGTTGATGACATTGCGTTTTAGAATCCTGAATCCTGAATCTGCCCACTACAAACCTGCGCGTTCCTGCCGCTGCAAATGAAGTCTGTTAATATATAATTAATATAAAAACCAAGCTTAAATTTTATTCTGAGTATGGACGGAACATTGGACATTATGTGCAATGTCATTCAGGAAGATAAGACGGTAAGGTTCGGATATGTAGAAGAAGTTAGTCCGCTGTGATACCACAAGGTTTTCGAAAAAATTACATTCCTTCACGCTAAACTACAGGGTGTTGAGTTTCGAATTGAAATAAAATACAAGAAAATTGTTTTAATGTCCATCAATTTGGCTTTATTGGAAGGACAATTTTATGCAAAATATGATTTTGGGCATGTGGCCGCCGCGGCTGGTTCGAATAAAAACAAGTCTATAGGTCCCATTTTCAACCACTTTTTCAATCATTTGGGGCTGTATGTCGGCAATAACGCCACGAATGTTGGCTTCCAAGTCCCCTAACGTTTCTGGTTTGTTGGCGTAGGCGAGCGACTTCACATATCCCCAAAGAAAGTAAGTGTGTCAAATTACACGATCTTGGTGGCCAATTGGCAGGTCCATTCCGCGAAATTATGCGCTCATCGAATGTTTCCTTCAATAAATTGATTGTGACATGCGCTGTGTGGCATGTAGCGCCGTCTTGTTGCAACCACATCTCATCCACATTCCAATTCGGGAGCAAAATAGTCGGTTATCATGGCTCTCTACTGGTCTCCATTAACGGTAACTGACTCTCCAGCATCATTTCGGAAGAAGTATGGCCCAATGGCTCCACCAGCCCATAGAGCACACGAAACAGACATTTTTTGTGGATGTAATGGCGTTTAAAGGGTGTCATGTGGATTCTTTTCACTCCAAATGCGGCAATTTTGCTTGTTGACGTAGCCATTCAACCCAAAATGAGCCTCATCACTAAACAAAATTTTGCGATGAAAATCAGCATCAATAGCAATCTCATTTTCAGCCGACGCATTGCATGGTTTCGCGGCTTTAAGTTCGTAAGAAGAGATCTTTGCGCAAAATCTTCCATAAAGTTGATGGACAAAGCTCCAATTGCTGTGCACGGTGGCGAATCGATTCATTCGGGTCCTCTTCAACACTTTGCTCTACAGCGGCAATTGTTTCTTCGGTGCGCACTGTTCGACGTCTCTGCGGATGCGTATTATCACATAGAGTAAACTTAGTGCGAAAACAATCCACGGTTAACCGAATTAATTGTTCTGATGGACGATTATGTCGGACGATTTATGCGGTAAACTTCGCGAACTGAACCATTATTTTCGAAATAAATTTGCACGATTTGCAAGCATTGTTCATTTTTCAACCTGTTCATGATGAAATGGCAAACCAAACTGAACATAAATGACATTACAGTTGCCAGATTTGACCACAAAATATCAGTTTTATCTCTATTCAAAAAACCAACCTCAAGAGAATGTTGATCATAGTTAGATCATCATAAAAAGGACTACAAGATAAAGCTTTCTTTTGCTGGACGGAGCAGAGCAGGGCATTTATAAAGGAGGTTTATAGATGTTTCTTTGTTTTATCCTCTATACATATTCTGATAAAATGCACCAAGCCCTGTTGCATACTGATTTTGATTTTAAGGTTTCTTCTCTCAGTAGCAGACAACATTAGACCGTGAACAATACAATATAAAATAATAATTAAATTTAAATGATCAGGAATAAGCACAACCTCGTGCTCGTCGGTCCTGTATGTACCGAGAGAAGAAAAAATAAATTGAAAACTGGCAGACGTCCTTATTTCAATTAACGGTCGTCACTTCACTAGAGGTATACACGGATTTTATTTAAATTCCCCAATCAAACTTTACAGATTCTAAAAAATCATCACAACCGCTTCTCCATTAAATGAGAATTAATTGCTTTAGCTATTCCTTGAATGCCAGTCGAAAAAATAATCTAAGCTACAATTTAAGTGAATTTATCGCATCACCTCGGGCGTAGAACTGCCTTCATACCTCCTCATGTAACCCGCTCACACTCGTTTCTAATTGAAATTTATTGACAGGGCCTTGTGAATTGTGATGCCGATGCCGATCCGATGGCGATGCGTCGAACAAAGCTTTGAACTGATTACAACCTACGTTTTCTTTTTAAGAAAAAAAATCTCCTGGCAGCTGAACGCATTTGTTCGTGCTCTTTGGGTGACAACCAATTGGTCTCTTAACTTTGGCTGATCGTGGCAATTGCTTGTCATTTTCTACTTCAAGACGTGGGCATCGTCTCACGTCCTCGCGCACTGCTTCTCATGAAAAACGATCTCTCTGGCAGGGAAAGAAATAAGGCAAAACCACTCTCTCGTCTAAAGATAACCTAGACGGGGTAGAATTCTTCGGATTCCCGTGAATGAAGCGCGCCAAACATTTGTCCCGATAAATCATTTTCACAAAAAAATAGAAAAAAAAACAACAACAACAAAGCAGCAAAAGAAGACGTTCCCTTTTAGTATAGGTATCTGCCATCGGAAGACATCACGGCTATTCGAGTATTCTCAAGTGTAACCTAAGCTAGTACGTCTCGAAATGGACAAATGATTGCTCTGGGGAATGCTCACCTGTCGTTCGCCTAACTAACTTAGAGAGTGAGAGAGAGAGAAGCATGAGATGATGTTGTTCCTCGAACCCGTTGTCGTTGTCGTGGTCGTCGTCTTCGTCGTTGTCAAACTCGTATCCCTTCATGCGCCTTAACAATTGAAGGATGCCGTGTGTTCTGCCCCAGCAGCAGACGAGCTTGTAGCGTCTGATGTGCGGTTAATTTGTTCTGCATTTGCTAAACGCGTCACGCTCACATACTGCAGCTATATGATGCTATGCTAATGCTAATGCCTGAAGCTGATGCTTTTAATCGCTCCTAAAGTAGATGAATGCGACATGATGCCGTGATGGTGGTGATATATTAATAGATGGCCGCGACAGTCACCGCTGTGATGCATAGTTGTCTGCTACAGCGACAGCCAGCTGCATTCAATTATTTATTAACAGACTGCATCCGCAGCAGCAGGAATGCGCGCGGTGCAGATTTGACTTATACGCGAATGCGAACGCGAACGCGAACTCGAGGCTCTAGCGATGGCCTTGTTCAACATGGCTCTGGATGGATTAGTTGCTTCGTGTCTGCAAATAACTCTGTTACCATGGTGGCGGCGGCGGCGGCGCATCGGCGCTCAACGTTTGTCAATGTGGCAATATTTTCATAAATTGATAGCATTCCTGTAATGGGACATTCCATTTAAAATGCAAAATTGTTTCATTAGACACATGCGAGCGCGGCAAAGCAGTAGCAACAAACACCAGCAGGTGGGAGATTTTGTCCGATTGGTACTTGCAACAATGTCGTAGCACTGCTTTCCACATGGAATGTGGAAGCGTTTCTTGTTTCGCTGGTTTAGGGTAATGAAGTGCGCATCGTATATTTACACACGATTGGCATTCTAAATGAAGAAACATCACTAAATAAACAGGAGTGCTGATAGTTCGCTGCGTGGAACATAAATCTTCATAATAACATGAGCGCGAGCAACAGGACTTTTACTTAGCTTCCATATCATGATGCTATTATGCAAGCAAAGGCGTGATGGTGGGAGCGGAAATGAGATTGGCCGATTTGGTCATCCACTACAAATCACCTTTACAATTATTGACCCAATTACAGTTCACTTGCTTTAGTTTCGTTTTTTCCTTAATCACGTATTGCATGAAGCAATTACCCCCAGAGCGATAGATCAATTTATAAACTTCCGCCTCACGCCAGGAGTTCCATTGAAAATTATTAGCCTATAACTTTCACTTGCGAACGAAAGATCGAAATCTCGCGCACTACACCCCCTCTTGGCGTATGATAAATGCCAGATTCACTGTAGCAATCGATATCCAGCCAGCCAGCCAGCCAGCCATGATCCAAACAATCATCGGGGGCTACATCACGATCAACATCATCATCATGATTATCTGAATCTGACATTGCGCTGATCGGGGCAAATCAAGAGGAAATAAAGTACAAACACGAAGATTCCCCACCCAGTGATAATCGGATATGATTATTGCAATGTATTATTAAATATACATCATCAATGAGTATTAAGCTACTGCGCTGAGAATTGCTTGCGTAATCCTTTGGCGAAGGTATCAAAATGATGCGTTGGTTCATTTGGAAGCAGTTTGATCTGGGAAGTAGACAGGGGTGGATTTCGTACAGATACATATTTGGGCAATTTTACTGTAAAACACAAATACATTATAATACATTATAATACAAAAGGAATCAGGCTCATCCTTTAAATACGTACGCGATCAATTTGTTGATCGCTAAAAAAGGCTTTTAACAATACATTCACTTTTACTCACTTTAGGTCCTCGGTGATGACAGATGACAGATGTCAGACGACAAATGACAGATGACACGAGTCGGGCAGCGCATTCCTTCTAAGAGTTTATCATAATCGATCTTTTGGTTAGTGTTATTACAGTTATCAAAATTTGACCTATCGGTTGACGTATTTGAGGTGGTGGTCGAATTCTAGAATAATAAATGCAGGTAACGCATTGGTTGCCTTATAGAAAGAATTTTGCAAGAAAATGATGTCCCAGCCACCTTTTTGAGGGTCATTTGCTAAAATTGGCATTTTTTGTCTGAAATTTGAAAATTTCGTAAATAAAAAAATGTCGCCACCATTTCTTTATGTAAACTTAACCGGAAAATAGAAATTGGTTGCTGTGCTCGTTGATATATGACTAGCGTAACAAACCGGCGTTACTTGCTTACTTAGGCGGTGCTTTGATCCGGAGTAGACCTGGGCCTTTACCAATGGCCTCTCCAATTTGCGCTGTCTTTGGCTAATATCTTCCACTTGTGCACTACAAGTTCGTCGATGTCCCTTCCACTTGTGCGCTCCACCTAAGGCGAGGTTTTTCTTTACTATGTTGTCCCTCAGGATTAGAGTCCATCATGCGGGCTGGAGCGTTGGTGTTCATGCGCTTTAGGTGTCCCAGCTAATTCAAACGCTCAAGGCGCAGTCTTTTGACCAGGTCAATGTGGCTGTACAATTGTGAACTTACCAGGCCAAAAACCGCATCGATAATACAATACGGCGGAACGCATCTTATATGCAATGTTAAGGAGACTGATAACTCTAAAGTTGGGGCAGTTTAGAAGGTCTCCTTCCTTTTAAAGGATTAATAGGAAGAATACAAAAAATCAAGATCTGAGGACGATTTACAGTTGGCCCACGGCATAGGGCCATAACGCAAGACAGATGGCCAAATGGAAATCTTCAAAGATTTTGTCAAGTTAATTTTTTTTTTGTTTGGCTAGAAATTGTCACTGTTGAGCTGTTTTTCCTAAAAGAAATTCGAGTTATTCTTTTCAGTTTCTGGAAAACCAATTTGAAAGACATTTTTTTCATCGATAATTGGTTGAATTTTCAATTAAAAACACAATTTTCGGGATATTTCCATCTAAAGTGTAGTTGGGATCCAGCCTTTCGGACGTGTTCAAAGGTTAAAGAACACTTGAATTGAAATTGAGCAAACTATCATTATTACCTTTTCTCGTAAGCGTAAGCAGTCGCCTCCCCGAATATATGTACCATTGTGGCCTTCGGAGGTCCAAACCATGAATTGATGGGTAAAAGTACCAGCATCTTTCAAGCAAAATATGTGTCATAGAAAGATGCGTTCGAATCAATCTCGGGAAGAATTACAGAAACTGTCAGATAGTCAAAGCTATCGAAGTGCTGGACTCCTTTGTCATTAAATCGAAACTTTTACGGGAGTGCCCACAAAGTCTCAACAAATTGGGCAAGAATAATAGATTATCTGTCTGCTGGATACCAGGCCATGTGGGCAGGGGCAGCAGCACCATTCTTAGGACCTGAACCATTCTGCGGCATAGGGGAACACACCTCAGGCAAACGGAAGAGTGGGAAAGGGCTACATCCTTTCGAGATCTTCTAGGTCTGAGACAAGCCAAAAATTTCTTAGGAGATTATAATCACAAAAGATTTAAAGCATATATCAGTTTTAGAAAATATAACCTACGTATCCTACCTGGTTTCCTAACGGGGCATTGTATACTCAGGGAACACCTAAGGAAGATCTCTGCAGGTTCCGAAATGAGTCTACAGAAACTCCAGAACACATACTGGAATCCTTTTAAAAAGGTGAAAACATTTGGCAAAACACAAATTTCAAGATTAGGATCTACCAACCATGGATCCTCTACTCACTCTTAGATTCATTAAAGAAATTGGATTGGATGAGGTGCTCTGAGTGGGAGTTCCTTGCCAGGACTAAAGACAGAGCATAGGCACTCAAACCTAATATCTGGTGAATTACGCCATGAGGGGGCTCTGGAAGAGGGAGCAGAAAATCTCCAGGCAGGGGGCACGTTAGACCACAAGGTCGCAGTGTACTACACCCTACTCGCCTCCTACTGAAATACGACATTCAAGTGTGCTCGTGCTTTCGGCGAGTTCATGTATCCAGAATCTAGAGAATTACAGGTAATTCTCTGCAAGGTTTACTCTGGAACGACCCTATTATTATGCCTCCTTATGAAGACTGCCTAAAAGTTATGAACTTGAATATCCTCTCAGTCTCTACAGATCTCACGTATATTTAAAAATATATTTTCTTTAACACTAATTTACGATATCCTCCTCTTTTCCTTCTACCGACCCACCGCAACTCTTATGGCTTCAACGAACCAATCTCCCATATGCTGCGGAAGGTTAGCACACAGCTTACCATTTTTGATTTCAACCGCAAACTGACAACTTTAAACATTCGATCTGCTCCTACATGTTTCCAATACAAAGTCTTGAGGCGATCGCTCGCATCAAAATTATGGCAATCCGACAAATGACAATTATGGTTGAGCCTTAAGCCTTTACGAAAATTTAACTCGGAAAGTATGAAGAAATCTATGGAACCAGAACTAAAGATTATTTATTGTTAGATAGAGTATAGATTGAATTCAAAAAGAGCTAACTATGGCACACATATAAAAGTGCCCCCCCCCCCCCCCCTTTCATCTGCCTTAATTCGAAATAGCCCCCAAATGCGCCCCTGATCATAACATCAAAAATGAATAATATGCTGGAATTATTTTTAAATGCTAAGTACCAGCTGCAAATTTTATAGCTAATCGTAACGTCTGCTACAATCCTCAAAACTCCAGGAATGGTTCTAATCAAAGAAACAAATGCGCAAATAACTATACAAGATTATTAATGCTTTTTAAGATACGTTTACAAGCAGCATGATCTGATCATGTGTGGTAATCTTTTTGCGCCTGCTGCGCAGAGGTAACCGAAAGCGGGTGGTCCAGCCACTGGCTGTCTGTCTATAAATGCAAATTACCCATGAGATATGTACAAGTACACTTGTTTAATGGTGCGACTGTTGCTGTTTTTCTCTTTTTATGTTCACAAGAAATGGACATGATCTGGATTAAATTATCCAGAGTTCGACTCGCTCAAAATTGAACAGATGTTTAACGAAATACTCCCCCGCAATATTGCGAATCAGAACTCTTCATTAAGACATAAAATTTGGGACCGCACACACTTTAGCAATTCATTGCCGTCACGGAGTATAAAACGCCACAAATCTCAGAGTCATAATGTCTGTCTGAAAGTTCTGCAAGTTCCCCATTATTGTCAAATAAATCCTATTGTTCCACGAGAGTGCGTTCGGCCTCATAAAATCACATCTAATCAAGATTGATTGCGCGAAACGTATAATACTCAACCACCCCATCTGACCCATCGAGGGTGTTCCTTCTGGCTGACAATGTAGTCTCAACCAGATCATTCGATTGTCATGTAGTTCAAGAGAGTGTTTCTCACTCCGCATGCATTTGGTCGACCCCCCATCAAAACAAATTAGAAATATCCCCGTCCACTACCGCAACTTTGCTGGCGGCTCTCCTCCTCAGCCCTCGTTTGTCGCAGTGTTCGAGCTACAACATATTTATAAGGGTAGAAGCGCAAAACAAATGAATTCATAAAAATGCTGTTTGCCAACAAGAGGGGTGGACACGGCATAACATCTCTTTGTGAAGATGAGTCGAATATTATACACCACCGAGAAGAGATATGTACAGTAGTACATCCAGGATTCAGGGTACGATGTTTTCCTTCTTCGCGGTTGGGTGTTGATTACAGTTTCATCCAGGAAAGATAACACACGGTGATCAGTTTTGCTGACTTTTTAGCGGGTACATAAGTCCGCTATTATTGAAGTTGTTCGTTTTTTTTGTTGTTGTTTGTATCTTTAGTACTCACATTGCCATTGTTTGTGGGTGGTTAAGCAGCGAGATGGGGTGACTTTTCAAGAGGGTGTTGTGTTTTTTTTTTTTTTAATTCCCATGCCTATATCTCCTTTTTGTGTAAAGGGAGTGGAATGATTACGCTGGGTGATGGCTTTTAGGAAAATTAAACGACACATGGATGCATTTGTAAGGATTGAGAGATTGCCGGCTGTCTGGCTGGAGTGGTGGTGTTTAGTCCGTATGGCAGTATTTAGTAAGAACATTAATGTGAAATAGGATAACATACGGTTTCGGGATTGAAAGTGCACGCGGAAGACGAATTGGATTAATGTGTGGACGAATTGCATGCCTTATGGTGAGTCCGGTGGGAAATTCAAATGTCGGTGGGTACATGCAATTCAGATGGCGTGTTAAAGTTATGGTTAATTTTGCAGTAAGAAAGTGGTATTTTGGTTGAAATCCGGGGGCAGTTATGCGTCTGGTGAAATTGAAAATTCATTAGAACATTAACTAAAACTCAGATAGTTTTCAGGGTATCCAAAAAGTGGGGAAGTATTTTTTTCTTAATAGAAAAAAGAGGACGCGTTTGAAATTAAGATGTAAGTCGAAGGAATTCCCCAAATATTCGAAACGAAATCGACAAATAAAGGATATAAAAATTAGGTAATTAATTATTAATTATTTAAAGAACTTAAAGTGGGTCTACATTTATAAAATCTAACAAAGGGAGCTAAAAGGTACAGCACCCTACATGTCTGCGTATTTTTGAAGCTTTTGAAAATTGTCGGATAGCTGCTACCGAAGCAATAGTAGGGGGAATAACGCTGCTCAGAAAGCTGGCTCAAGTTAAAGGTTTAAAAGTCTTTGCGATATTCCGCGCCTAAGGATCCTGCTGTCTGAAATGATGGGCAATAATTGCAGACTGCGCTCAAAAAAATGCCTTCATTAAGATCCCGAGGAGAGAGGTATGGGTAAGCAAAAACCCACCTAACAGCAAAAAAATTGTTGGCGGAACGCACCAGGAATCCACGCCAACCCAGAATGCGATAGCCAATCTTACAACTCTGATATCAGAAATGCATGCATACATATATGTATATGTGGGAACAGTTAAGCAAGTCAAAACAGTCCCTTAGCTCGCATACTATTGACTCCAAAATAGTAATGCACTGCTTCAAAATTTTGAAAACAAAAACTCAGCTTTAAGAATAAAACCAACCAAACTAAAGAGGGTTCCTGGACATGAGGTAATGGACGGTAATGGAAAAATGGACCAACTGGCAAAAAAGAAAAGGTCGAACCACTAAACCCTTGGTGAACCAGTAGAGATGCAATTAAAGTGGGAATGTTATGATCCCTCATTTCTGATCATAACCTCGTCGGCAAATGATAATTCCGAGTGCCGCATTTTTTCTTGAAAACGAAACTGCTAAATACATTTTATGTGGATGTGCAGTCTTATTTTGGTATCAGATAGATGAAATTTTGTCCATGGAATAAAAGTGTACCGGGAAATTTGATACTAGCCCAGCAACATTTCTGACAAAGCGAGTCGAGTCAGACGTTTAAAAATGGAACTTATGCATATTATTAAGAAGTTCCAGAATCCTTCACGTCAAAGAACCCATCTCGAAAAAATTGAAACACGACCGACTCAGTTGGTATTGTCATGTTCAAAGGAGGGATCCTACGAACCCCCCTCAAAAAGGCAATGGCAATCAACATTTCCTTACAATCGCGTAAGAGAGCCAGCCCTAAAAACTTCTGGATAACACAAATGCAGAAATACCAGCATTTTGTATGGAATATAATATCAGGTGAATGTCCGCCTTTGTTAGTCTCACAAAAGCGAGGGCCCTTTTGAGCACATTTTTCATTACATTTCACGCGGTATTTCATTAATTTCATTACGAATATTTTGTTTGAGTTGCTTAAGCGTTTCTGGTTTGTTTGCATAAAACTTGCTTTTCAGATATCGCCCACAAAAAGAAGTCCGGAGCAGTCAAATCAGGCGACCGTGGAGTTCAATCCACATCACCATTTCTTGAAATAACTTGTTGTGGAAAGAGGTCTCGCAGTAATTCCATTGTAATCCTGGCTGTATGCGATGTGGCACCGTCTTGTTGATACCACATGTTAATCCAGCCCAAAACATGAAGTTGTGTCGTTAAAAAGTTTTCAATCATATTACGATATCGCTCCCCACTCACAGTTACCGTTACACCTTTTTCATTTTCAAAGAAGTAAGGTCCAATGATTCCTCCTGACCAAATTCCACACCAGACTGATGAATAATTTGAGGGATTTCCATTGCCCAGAACCGACTATTCTGTTTATTCTCATATCCATTCATTTCTCCCAAAAATTACACGTAACTTTCTCATCGTCACAGTAATCGATGATTGATTTTGATAAAATGTTTTAACGATTAAAACACGTTGGTTTATCGAATATATTTCCATAATAAATTTGCCACGTGTCTACTTCATGACTGCCAAATATGAACTGTCAAGACTAATGTTTACCAAAATGGCGGCAAAACAAAGTAGTATACCTTACAGGCGGACACCCTGTAAATTAAACTTCCCTCCTGCGTATGTTTTGCCAATCTTCGGTGTTGGCCGAAGTGATTCCGTCAAGTTTGGTCAAAATCGGTTTGGCAGTTTGCGCAGAACTGCATTTTTAAGTTCATATACTAGCAAAATTGGAAAATTACAAAATCTCGATCCTGAATGTAGCGCTTACGTCGGGTAAGCTATGGACAGAATATATCCATTAATTGTAATACTAAGATGCACATTTCGATAACTCTGGCTATGGACTCCTAAAGCCACCAAGCCGATTGTGCCCAATTTTTATGTAAATTTTCAAAATTGACCCAAGAGTGTTGTGTGAAGTTTTAGTCAAAATTGGTCACTCAGTTGCCCCCTGCCCCGTTAAAAACAATATTTTCTCTAGTACGAGCATGCACTAAAAATCAGTTTTACGTGTTAAAGACCAACTAACTATTTCAAATCCTGTAATTTGTGTAATTACTGCTCTCCTTGCAAGACGATTGTATCGTGATCGCGACGTTGTCAATAAAGAAATTTAAACTAGAAACATAGAAATAGATTTTTAACGACACTCGAACGACCATTTATATTTAGGTAATTTGCCAGAATTCCAGCAGATAAAGTGACTGCAGTACATTAATACTGTCAATTAAGTAGTTCGTACTTATTCCAGATGATTTTTTTCTGTTTTTTCCATAGGAATTGTTCCACTACGTGTGCAGTGGCTTAATGGTTAAGTCCGATAGACCGATAAGCGAGGGTTCTCTGGTTCAAATGCCGTACCATCTAAAGTTTTTATTCTCTGCCCCACACTTCTTGCGCACGTCTAACAAACATCCAAAGTAAAAAATGTCATAAGAATCTTCTCAAAACTAAATTCGCATTCGGAATCGGCATTAAACTGTAGGTCAATCCAAAAAATATAGTATCGCACACACAATGGTTGGAGAAGCTAAGCTGTAGGTCCTGTATTGACCGTTCACGACTAATATTTAATTTATTTTTTATTGTTCCATTGGATTCAATTCAATTTTTATAATAGAAACCGTTAGGACTCGTTTAATATTATTTCATCTGCGGTAAATTCAATTTTCGAAGATCAAGAGTAGTGCTACACGTTAAGAGGAGTATACGAAGAAGTTTTGAATATAACAAACAGGATCCACCTCGGTTAAGACACCTTTACAGAAAAAAAAGTTTGACATTGATGTGTCACGCCATAAGGCGTATTGCTGTGCTGATCTGTAACAATCCATAATTTTCTCATACAATTCAAGTGCAAACTGTGTACTGTTGCAAAGCAAACGCTGTTCTTCTGAGTTGGTACACATTTGGCTCATGAAGCTAAAGCCAAGTACCTTCTATTACAGACATTTCCCATCGATATCAGACATTCTACTGCGGTCCGTAATATAACATTATTCTTTTTATAAAATTTTTGTTTAAATGGTTCCAATATTTTATTTAGAAGAGTAGGTGGCATCAAAAAAAAGAAGACATTTCTGTGTTGCATTTGAAGCCCATTTTCCTGACTGAAGGAAAATAAAAATATGTAACCTAAGCAGGAAAACAAAGTTGTTAAAAAGGTGCGTACAATCAAACAAAATACATTTCGTTTCAATTATCCTGTACAAAAAAAGTATCTTCATTTTGTTCATCGGAATTGGTAACCATAATATATTCACAGAACAATCTACAGTAGCATGGGTTGGTTTTAGCTTTTTCACTATTTGGCTCACAGAGCCGTCTGTAGTTTGCTTTAATATATTAAAAATTCTGTAAGCGCTAAGTAGATCTACACCGGCAATGGGGTTCTGTGCTGGTATAGGTTATGGCCAGGAAAGAGGCGACAAATTCAAAGCTAAAATGCAAGAAAACATGTTATCTTGTCTGCCTGAGTCGACAGTTGACAGTGAAATTTCAATACTTCAATAGTGTGTTGAGCCTAGCCTAGCTTCGCCCTAAAGTAACTACGACAATTATACATCAGACGATACATTTTGGTCAACCGTCAGGAAAGCTGTGTATCCAAAGACTTTCGTATTCACCCAGCAAAAGCAAGTAAAGCAGTTAAAACAGAACAATTGTTTGGTCCCAACTATCAGTTAACACTGTTAAATTGAGTTATTTTATTCGACAGCCAACATTGCTGGAGCCTTAGAACAAATTACAGCGAAGCGTGTGTGCCGCCGTGGTATAATAAAGCAAAAAGGATTAAAGTCTACCGGAAAGGTACATTAAGAAGGATAGAAAATTTAAATATTTCATAGACTTGAAAGCTGTGTTTGACACTGTCAATAGAACAGCCCAGGCTTTCATCACTTGTTGTCTTCAACGTTCCTTAAGGGAGTCACCCGGACCACTCTTGTTTCTTCTTCTTATTATAAAATGTCAATCATTGAACGTTCTAAGTTTTTCATATCTTTATATTTTCTCTATGCGTTCTCCTTGCCAAAATAATGTTTGTCTAATGCGCCGACTTTTACCTCTTCTGAATCCTTATACATATTTCAAAACCAGCTTTTTGCGGTTACCTATACGATTTCAACCATTTCAAAAGCGCCTGCATTAAAGTCCTCTCGAAATCTCAGCAAATGATTAATACAGTGTCCTCAGAATTTACCTAAAAATACACACTTTACCTTATCAAGACTGCAAGAATTAAACGAAAAACGATTAGGCATACACCCACTTGAAAGTACCCGATATTCGTCTTGAATTGCAAATTCCAACCGCTTCTCGGTACATTCGAGATAATGATTTCAAAAAGATATCACCATTGCGACATAAATTTCGCCATTGTCGTGCTTGCGATAGCAATATTGACTCAGAGATACCCTGGGTGCAAACACCTGATACCTTCACAATCAAAGCTCGTACCTACGTTGCTTGTCTCCCACGTTGCTTTGCCTAGAGAGGGCAAAGTAACACACAGCGCGTATATGTAGTGCTTTTTTTTATTTTGAGTACAATTCAACATGACAATTTCCCCAGATAAGGCGTTCCAGCTCCATCGTGCCGAGTACATTCTCATATAAGTACAAGCATAACACATATACGCCTATCATAGATAGGTACTTCCCAGGTGCGCACCGGTCCTCGTATCTATTGTCGCTTATCACAGTTGATATTTGAATTTATTGCCTTCGTAGCTCGATTCATACTCGATAAGATTACGCTGTGGTAGTGAAGAAGTAAGGTGCAACCCACCTGTTCTGTTCGAAGTTATCTTAAGAATTCTCCTTGAACAGCCTTCTGAGATGAGTACACTTGCACCGAAAATGTACCCGGCCAACTACATTTAGTCGCTGAGATCCAGATAAGACGGGCCACTCATTTGCACCTAGAATCGCTGTCTTTTGTTATTCACCTGGCGTGTAGTACTCTATCAGTAATTATTTGCCATTATAACGGGAAGTAATCAAATTTATTGGGGCATACCTACATGCACACATGTAGTAGATATTATATAGACGAGGGCTACGACGATGTCGACGGGTTTGTACTCTTGATGACGGCCACAGGTGGTGGTGGTGATTTGTTTGCTTTGTTTATTTGTTTGTTTTTGATCGCAATGGATGGATGGTTTGGTTATTTTTAGCTCATTACAATGACGAAAATAATACAATCGGCCAATTTAGATAGTGCGGGTGCGATTGATTGCGACAAGGGCGGCATGAGGAGCGACGAAAGTTTTGAAATTTTGCCGATTTTACGTATTCGAGTACATTTAGGCCGTTTAGAATACATACATATCTTTTGATGGGAATCGGTGTGTTGTTTTTATGATTTTTTTTTTCTGTTTGTTTCTTTGCCAGGTGATGATGATATTTCTTTGTAGATAAATAAATATTGCGTTATCATGTATCAAAACATCATCGAAAACAAATGAAGTTTTGTTTTTATATGATTATCAAATTTCCGCATCACATGTGCCAGAACTTAAGGTTTTAAGCACACTAAAGTCGATTTAAGAAGCACTATCAAAATCCCTAATTTCCAATAGATTAGACTTTAACCCCATAAAGTCGTTTTTGGTTACGTATACTGAAAGAAAATTAACCCGAATTCAAAGTTTTGTCTTTAAAAACAATCCAAACCTTTTCTTTTTGTTAGAGAAAAGATTCATGCGTACACAAGTTTGAAGTAACTTTAAAGATATAAACATTAACTTAATAGTACATAACCGTCTTCTTTATTTATTCGCTTTATAATGTTTGTGTATGAAAAGAAATGATCATCACTATACTCTGTCCAACATAAATTGGCAGTACACGTCGCAAAGGCTTAACTACATTCGGCAAAAAGTGAAGTACACACCCTTTGCAATTTGTATTTTTCTCTCAACTTTTCACTTCACAGAGGTTAGATGTACCTCTAACTTCCAAGTGGCACACTTTGGGAAAGTTCGAAAAAAACTAATACATTTACACAAAAAAGCTGTCACTAGTTACTGATCTTACGCTTAGATGACGCTGATGCAAATATTTATCTCTTTCGTTGGCAAATTCTTCCTGTTTTTTTTATTCTTTCTTAGAGCTTTTAAAAGTCAAAATAGATTCTTAGTCCAGTTTCTGAATACGGGACAGCAGCGTGTGTATGTGAGTTTTGAAAAAGTCACTTTTTGCCGAATGTAGTTAAGCCTTTACGGGGGAAGCTTCTCAAAAATCAGTAGCGTGCCATATTTTTCCACCATACCAAATTGAAAGAAACCCCTCATAAAGTGTTTACCCTCCAGTGAATTTCGAATTGCATGTGACTTAGATACACCACGTCTTATTCAGCGCAGTTAGTGTGCACTGGCCGGTGGCTGCTGCTATTCAACGCCCATTTAATTGATGTGCATTCAGAGTTACCAATGTCAGTTTGGTAAGTCGTTCAGATTTTTTTTCTTGGGTTTCTATTGAAGAGCTCTAGGTTTTAGAGCTTTGAAAAAAAGTTCGGTCTTGTTTTGATCTTTGACATTTCTTTTAATGTGTGGAGAATATGTTAAAATGCAGTTACAAAATTATAGCCTGTTTTCTTTAAGGAAAAATATTATATGCGTTTGTTTTGTTTATTAGAAATGGCTTTAAATTCAACCAAAGACTTAAGTGCCGAAAAAAAAGAAATTGTTGACGTGACAAAAAAGATTCATCAAATTTGAAAAATAAAACAGTAGCTGTGAAGCTAGTAGGTGATATGTTTTCTATGGGTAAACGAACAGTTTACAGACTTCTCAAAGAAAATAGTACCAAAGGCAACAACTTGCCACCAAAGAAGAAAAACCAAACTGGTCTCAAAAGTAAAGTAGATGATTTCGATCAGATAAATTGTGCACCAGTTTTTTCCAAATAACGAACTTACGACGCTGGATAAAATACTGCATGAGGAAGGACACAAAGCAAACATCACTAAAATTAGCAGGTCTGCTCTGCATACGGTTTTAAAAATTAAACTGAGTTTTTAATTTGCCCATCGTCAGCGAAAGAGTGTTTTTTTGGAAAGAACTGACATCATAACATAAAGATAAATTTGTTTTATATTTTATAAATAAAAAAAAAAAAATTCAAATTTCAATTTAAAAAAAAGCATGGTAACCCGACATAATGTGCTTTCAGGTTTTTGCAAATTTATAATCCTTAGTACGTAAAGAGGCAAACATCTCTATCTTTCCCGTACTGCCAATTTATGTTGGACAGAGTAAAATAATATACATAAAACAAAGTTGAAATTCTTTTGACTGGACCTACACAGCGAACGACTGAACGGATTTTTTATAAGGAGCAGCTTCGTGCATTTAAAAATATGGATTTAGTTTTGTGTTAAACCAAAAAAATCTTGAACCGAATCTCGATCTCGAATGAGTTTGTGCGCCTGCTCAAGCGGCAAGGTTATGTGTGGCTGTCTATCCACTCTACCAAAAGTTATAGGCCATACAAACTCGGTTGACCTCATAAGAAAACAATTAATAATATTTAAATGAAAAACGTTTTAAACGGTGCAGCTGAAGAAGTGCACGAACATGTGTGTGTGTGAGGTGAGGTGTAATGAGATAGTCAAACTCGGATGACTCTGAATCTGATGAAACAGAATTTAAAATTTTTTTATCTTAATGGATAAGGATTTAAGAGAGAAAATGACGTGTGAAATATTTTGTGCGTTTGAAGGGTCAGTTTGGTGATATAGTCAATTTTTAGCTAACATGAGTAAGCGATCAGAGAAGCGACATAGTTCTTTAACATTTTTCCAGAATGTATCTTCGATTGAATAAGTCAATCTCTGGCTTTTCACCAATTATTGATTAGTGATTGAAGCTTCGGTCACCATCTTCACAGAGCGGTCAACAGCTTGAGTATGACAAGGGTAATTTGGAAATTTTTTTTCCTAAATAAAATGATTCTTCTTAAGCCTCGGATACGCGGTCTTTCATCGTTTAGCATTGCCATCAATATGTTTTCTCTGTGTGTAAAATATGAATTGCGTTGAATAACGGGGTATATTATTTCCCTTACACTAGAACTAAAAGATCTTAAAAATTTATAAATTCGAATACATGATTTGGACCATTTTTAAATTAACTGTTTTTTTTTTTATATCTACTAAACAAAATTGGACTATAAACTTTTCAAGTATATTCAGCAAGTTTTATTAACTTATCTTACTTACTTACTTAGTTAATGGGCTCCAATGATGAACTATTACCTACTTTATTTTTGGAAGGATAAAAATTACATTTTTCCTTGACTACTCTTCACGAAGCCCCAAGTGGTTTAAGTTTGTTACAAGAAGACGTTTTACTATGGTTAGAAATTTACGTTTTCAAATTAAATTTGTTTTTGAATTTGAGCTTTTTTGGTCAAATATGTTGTTTTATGTAAATGAAACCATTGACATATATTTAAAGTTTCGCTGGCATTCCTCAGCATCTTCGGGGCATTTATTTCTTTAGTATTATGGTTTTTCATTTCATTTTATTTTAAAATTGTTTGTACTTTCCACTTCTTTGTACCTGTCATGCTCTTAACAATTAAATTGACTAATTAATAATTAATTTGAAATGAAGCTGTTGTTTGAAATTGTTTTAACTAGTTGCAAGCTTTCTTAAAACAAGGCATGCAAAATTTTAATATTAACGAAGTAATTTAACGCTTTCAATATTTTAACCGTGTAATCAATTTAAGTTTAAAAATGGGAAAAAAAAGTTTAATAATATTTTCTTAGTGCAAAAATAAATATTACTACTTAATTAACGGGCTGGCGACCTGTAAAGAGTCCCTGCCTGAGACATGGGAGCCTTCCATATTGTGCGATCCCGAGCACGCCATCATCAGACCAATTATTTAGACCAAGCGTTCTGGCATCCGCGATGGCTTGGTCTTTAAAACGGAGGTTTGGTCTTCCTCTAGCGTGGGCTTGGGATTCAAAGTTTCTCTTGGATTGAGCAGAATTGCCAATTCATATATTTAGTTTACTTCAAGATTAACTAGCTTCGGTTGTTCTTCAATAGCCGTGAAAGCCTCCACCATGAGACGATGGGTTCGTCCGAAGAATGTAAATATTAACTGGGCGGGTCTGTTGAAGATAGTGCCTTTCGTGTTGACAACTTCGCTGCGAAATATCTCCTTCGGAATATGATTGAAGAAGTCACATGACAGCGCATCACGTTGCCGAAAGTCGATGCACGTTTGATACAGTTCGGATGAGGTGCTACCGATTACCGATTACACTCAGTGTTCTCTAGAGTCACGAGACACTTATCAAAATACTTAAAGAACAGAGATCCCCATTCTGACAAAACCGATGAATGTTATCATATGCGGATTAGCATAACTTGGTCTTTTCCAATATTTGCCTCAGTTTCACGAAAATGCAATGTCCAAATCCGGAAGCCACACCAGTACGTGGTGATTAGTATGTTGCAGAACAAACCCTTCTGGTCACACAGTACTTTTTGGTAGGTGGGGCATATGGAGCTTATGGTCCAGTCTTCGGGCATACTTTCCTCCAATCGAACTTGGTAGATGATTTGGTACATGCGCCCTACCAAAACATAACCTGCGTATTTGAAGAGCTCAGTTGCTAGATCTTCAGATCTGGGGGCCTCGTTGTTCGTAAGCCAACTCTTTCTATACTGGGTGGCGGGATAGTTACTTCCTTGACTAGACGTAAATTCTCTTCTTTTCCTATCACTTTCTCAACATGATGCTGTATATCCTGCTTCACATCTATTATATCCTGCGCCTCGGTGATTAAATTTTTTGAATTGCGTCTACAGAGTTTTTGGAAAATACTCCCACATTATTCCATCAATTTGGGGCAATCCAAAAACAATTGAAAAACATCGTGATTCCTTGAAGGTTACATCTGATGTTGGTTGAGATCTGAAATGGCTGCGGATGACTTCCTGAAACCTTCCTACAGATGATCATGGACATGTTCGAGGGTGCAAAGACAAGAAGAGTAAGATTCTCCTCTGGAGCCACCGAATATTTTCCTATTAAATTGGGTGTCCACCAAGGAACCTTCTTTAGTCTGTTGCTTTTTATTGCTATACACAATTATCTGATTGAAGGAAAGGTAAGGGATCCTAAAGACAATAAGTTATTCTTTGCCGCCGATTGAGCCATCATCAGATAGGCGAGGATCTATCTTCGCTGCAATGAGCAGTTGATGTTGATAGTATCTTCAACGTCTTGGTATAACTCCATGAAAACTTTGTACTTTCTCAAATATTTAAAATAAAAGAAAGCTCCGCTCTTTCCCAATTTTGCTGTGATAGATTTCCTGGCAGACATACCTTCTTCTTCCTATAGGTATGCATTCCAAGAATGTATCTTCAATGTCATTTCTCTTCAGTTCTATTAAATTATTTCAATATTTAACCTTACCTTGTCCTTGACGTCCGGTGCTTTTCGTAGCATTATTATTCCTACAACACCACCCACAGGCATGCACTTAAAAACCCATCAAACTTATTATGCAACCATTCGTCTGGCCGTCTACGGAGATCACTTAAACAACTTAAACTATTTCGAAATTAATAGAATTAACAAATAATTTTCAACAAACAAATTCTTTCGTTTAAGCGCAACATTTAGTAGAGATTTAAGATCCATTTGTAATCGTTAAATAACATCCTGTCCCTCCTGCTATTTGGTATCCATAAATCTCGTTCGTCGAGAGTTCATCACTCGAATGGTTAAACGAAAATAAAAAAAGAAATATATAAAAGTCTCTGCGCGAGGAATGTGGGTTAATGGTTGCTTCGTATATAGACCAACAGAAGAAACCAACAAATTTTCCACATACAGACCTTGCAGATTCATATCATAAGCTCTCTCACATGATCCAAATGCACACACCAGTTGTTAAGATATTTCATATATTTTTTTTTGCTTTTTGCTTTTTCTAGCTCTGACTACCACAGATACATTGGCAGACCACCTGTGTGGCCAATATCAGCGCAACTGCCAAAAAGCAATTTTTCGCTTTCGCTCGCATTTCATCGTAACAATCTGGCATGGCACTTAGCATCGGCGGTGGGTACTAACTCTTGCGAGCCGGCCGCCCAGGAGCAACCGGCCATATAGTGCCAGTTTTAGTGGTGTGTTTTTTTTTTTTGGTATTCCTGTAGTACGAGACGCGGTGCGCGATGGTTTCAACAGCCGACCATTGGCGTATATCAATCTTGACCAAATATTTTTGGCTTAAATCATTGACACATAATTTTTAACACAGAGCAGGTGTGAACTATTTCAAGCGATGGTGGGGGCGAGGGGCGTACGCTCGCAGGGCCCCTTCGAGCTCCTCCGACAAATGTTTGTTTCAGATGAGTTACTGTATACAGTGAATCGAAATCTTTTTCGAGTTTTTTTTTTCGTTTGCTTTTTTAACGAAAATGAAATGGTATTTTTTTTTGTAGGATATCTGGTGGAAAAAATAGCTTTGCGATGCTCAATTGAGAAGCTGCAGAGTGAAAATGGAGACCCTGAGACAGAATGATTAAGTTGAGGCCGGCCGTTTAGGTGTCACCCAACGATGTTGGCAGGTGTTCGAAATTATTTCTGGGCGCAGATTTATTGAATGGCGATGTGTCCCTATGTACGTATGTACATATATATTATATAAAAGCGTGAACTTATTTTTCTAGAAAACGATGAAGATTTTGTGTAAATTTCGAAAAGATGGAATGTGAATGGCGACGACCTAATGTGTGCTTAATGACTCATTTTGGTTATGTTTATTTCACAATCTGTGCTAAAGTTCACTTTCTTTACCTTATGAAGTTGACATACATATCTCATCGGGAGAAACATAGTCAGATAGGTATTTACTCTTAGCAGTTACAATCTTCGGAGCATGCAAATGGTTAAGGTACATAGTTTCACGGAAACGACTTTCTGTCAAGTAGTTCTTTCGTTTTTCGCTCTAAACCTTTTGAGACTGTTTATCTATAAATAAAGAGGAACCCGATAAGAACGAAGATAGGAAAGGAAATTTAAATAAAACAGCAATGGTGCGAGATATAAAATTGATTCTAGCTTTATTTTGAAGCTGCATTTAAGGCAAGCGGTATTATTCCTGCAAAAGCGTCTCAAATGTTACCCTTGAGCTCGTCCAAAGTAGTTCCCTTGTTAGCGTAGGCTAAGGACTTGTCGTAGGAGCAGAAAAAAATAATCGAATTGATTAAGCTCGCCGTGAGATGACCTAGTAGCCAAAATTTCCTATTCACAACATCGTGCGTTGCGTAACTTGTATGGCATGTAGCTCAGTTCTGTTGCAATCACAGCTGGCCGCAGAAAGTTGGTTAACATCGCTCTATCCAGAGGCCATGGACGGCCACGATATCTAAATCCTCCTCCGATGATGACGCCATGCCATAAACAGCACCAATCATTAACGCTTGGTCGCACACTTGTGGATTTGTAATTTTTTATTTTTGTGCGTTTTGATGATGTCAAAGAACCTGCTGATATAGTCGCCCAAATTTTGATTGGCGGCGAATTGACATTTCTGGCTTTTCTTCGGTATAGGCTGGCAAGCCAGCTATGTTTTCTTCCTCTCCGACCTTTTTCTTTCTCCGAATTTGAAGTGTATAATTGAAACTTTTTATAAAATACTAAGTGGTAAGAACACATAACTTGTCGGTCTGTGGAGTTTGAGGGTTTGACTTAAAAAAAAATCTGCAGCCCTCCCTGTTTTGTATGACTTCGTCACTGAGCCCAACAAGTTGTTGTATTTGTGTGGTCCAGGAGTTCGTAGGGATGTCTCTCTTTCACATTTCTAAATAAGCATTTGTTGGCAGTGATCTTTTGACAGGGTCCACAGTAGGGGTACGGTCCGTCCCATGAACATGACAAAGTGTGAGCATGAGGTACGTATGTGATCGCTTGACGTTCATCTTTGATTTGGTTGGTGGAATGAATATTATCATCAGATATAGATGATATTTATTTTAGCTCACGATACAGCCTTTTTATTCCAGAATTAAGGCGCATTTCTTCTTCGCAATTCTTTTATAACGTTCGTATTCCAACGTTATGTGACTTTGCCATGCTTATAGCAGTCTTTCTAAGCTTTGAAAAGTCAATAAGCTCTGTCTAAGCAAGGTCGGTTTATGGAATTCCACAGATTTTGCGCATACTGCACTCGTCATACTTAAATGTATTGATCGTCTATATTGCCACGTTGGTAACATAGATATGCTTCGCATTTTATCAAGCCCAAGATGTATCAATCGATACAGCAGACACTTACTTAGCTGGATTCCCTTTACCTAAAGTTCCTACCTAAAGCTTGCAACAAAAATATATTTTTCCTTCAAACAAAGAAGAACAAGAAATCGAATAGAATAGCAATTATGACTTCAGCTGTTTCCATTTCAGATTGCCGTCAAGGTCCACAAAAAAAAAACATTCTCAAAATATGTTAAGTAAGGAAATTTCCGCGACAATATCTACTGCGGCAAAGTTGTTTAACCAACAGAGCGCAGCAGCCTCTAGAATGTCTGCACACATTAAAGAAATAAATCATTTCTACAACAAGACCAAGCGGTACCCAAGTATCCAAGTATCCAAGTTCAACTTGCGCCAATGTACTCAAGCAATTTGAATAATGTAATAAGCCCCAATCAATTGCATCACGTCACCCATAACCGAAGTATGTATGATATTTTTCTGATTAAAACAATTCCATTCAACTTCACATATGCCAGCCAACATCAAAGCTTAGAGCTCAGACACATGTGTCACACTCACAGCCTACTATGCCCCATTCGAATCATACATATTTATCACACATGAGCCACACGTGCTCATAGCTCACGACTGTGATGCACAAACGAGTGGAAAAAATAGATAAAAAAAAACCAATCCCAAACCATCCGGAAACTATATACATAACATCAAAAGCGATTGCATGCTTCTCACAAAAACGATCCTCAAACTCATTCCCAATCACTGTGTTGCTGCCGCCGAAGTAGCAGGATGCTCAGAATGACGTTTCCACAAGTCACGTGTGCTGTGCGCTCCTCAGTCGAGAATCTACCATCCAAAAATAAAAATAATTAAAACCGCCTCCAACAGGATGAATGATAGCTGGCCACGTGTTAGATAGAAGTGGCAATGTCGTCTCCTCTTTGAGGCGTCATATCTTCACCATCCCAATATAATAAGACGGAAGGCGGCAAATTCAAATCCACTTTGATCATTTGCATTTCTCAATTTAGCAGCAAGTGAAATCGTCATCGCGCATGGAGCAACACACTCTTCACGCCATGTAAAGTGCTCAAATCAAAGCCCATAAGTCGTCTAATATAAATCGCAATCGATCGTATCAAATAATAAACACCACAATCAGTAATCGGCCAAGTTTAATTAATTAGACAACATGCCATTATCCAAAGAGTGCCCTCGTCTCGCACACCGCTACTTCAGCACGACCGCCAAAAAAAAAAAAAAAAACACAGCAGTGTACCACTGCAATTGCAATTGCAATTGAAAATCCCCTCGCGTTCTGTTAAACAAAAGAGTACAAATCAAGATAACTATCTAGCGATACATTACCCGCGTTCGCGTTGTGTGAGTAGTTGTTGTGCGGCCGACACTGTCACTCCGGCCGATATTGGCCGGTTTAATGCGTTCAGGTGCAAAACTACACACCTGCTGCTGGTGCAGCTACTAAGTACACCGCTTGCTCATTGATCGATCATAAAATCGATTTCCCATGCCCACATTTGGATTTATATCCATTCCGAGGTACGAAAGTAAATATAAAATGCCAGCGAGCTCCCCTAGCACTAATTAAAGTTCCCAGCAACGTTTGAACTTTTACGCGCTGTAGCTTGGCCTACGTAGACGTAGGACGTAGACAGCGACGAACGTCGCCGCGACACCGACTCTGCCGCTGAAATCAGGTGCATAACACCTGTGTCAACTAAGAACCTCTATAGTACGTCTTATCAGACGACGCAAGTGCGATAGATAGGCGAACTCGTTGGATTTTCTTTTCACATGAGGACGCAACGCGACGACGTGCGGGGTTGATTCCGACCAAAGACACGACAACACTCTTGACTCTACTATTGCCACTTCTTATGTGGAGCGAACTGCGTGTCGGAATTTGGAGCAATCTAACTATGTACACTGCTGGGTGGCGGTGCGACTATAATGTGTTTGTCTGTTTGTGTTCGAATGCAGACGCCATTATCAGTGTGGAATGCAAATATTTGCAAAAGAGCGGCGCGCAGCAAAATTCACGATGCCATCGATAAAATATACAGATACGTATACCCAGTTAGATACTTCATGGGCTGGAGTTGGTCTCGAGGCGATTATTTTAAATAGTTTGCAGCAACGTTAATTGCGGTTGTCTGGCGGAAAGACAGGTGTTTTTAAACCACGCAGGTGGCAGATAAGTCAAATTTGTTAAATCCTTTAGTTGAGTGAGTCTATAAACGAAGGCGCTGAAATTAGCGCCGCAGCAACATACATATGTGACCAGAAGCTGCGCTAATTTGTTAAATAAATACTCATAAAATATTTCTTTTCCTAGTATTAAATTGCTCTACAGGCAAGGTTTTAGATTACAATCAATGCTAATTTTGATTGCAAGTTGTTATCTAATGAATACTTTTTATTGCTGCTGCTTTGTTTAAACTTTATCTTTAACTCAACAATTTTCCACAGAGATCTACACAACGAATCTCGTAGCCCTCTGTTTCTTTTAGGTTAAAGTTTTGTTCGCTTAGGGCTTAACCCTTATGACAAAATCAATCATCAAAGGGGAAAATGTCCGATTAGCTAAAAGGATGGATTTACATCGCTATTGATCGTTTGATGGTCACATACATAGCTCCGGTGTTCATATTAGCAAGGTTCGACAAAAATGACAGCCGCTAAGATAAGGTGCTTCACCTGACAGCAGGAGTAAAAAAGCTTGATCAGTCATGGAGAGTTTACTGCCAGTCCATTCAAACTTAGTAAAATGTTATCTATGGAGCACTTCAAGTCCTCTCGTTTTAAAAGTCCAGGTTAGGTTTATTGGGTCGGCGAAGAAGATCAGTTTCCTCCTCGCCACATTGGGAGATAAGTTGGTGTTGTGGCCTCAGTGCGCTCCCTTTCTAACTCAATATTGTCGGAGGACATCCTATACCTGCCAAGATCTGAAAGTGAGATATCTGATAATTCTTCAATGCCTTGGTTCTTCCAAGTAGCTTCCCAGTGTACTGTTCCTCACGTGGCTGCACTGAAAAGGTACTTAAATATAAAGAAAAAATTCTTTATATGAAAGAATTCTTCATTAAAATTTAGTCGATGAACATGTTCCTTCAATCAAAGAATGGTCGTTCATCAATCAATGAACCCGTTCATTAAAGGAATGAATTATTCCTTGTATTAATGAAAATCAGGTCATTGATTTATGTATTTCATTCATTAAGCAACGCACTCCAAACATTAAATCAACGAACTTTGCACTTTGTGTCAATGAATATTGTTAATTGAAATAAAGAATTTTGTTTACTGAGCCAAAGTATTGTGTTCGTTGACTCAATGTATTGCGTTCATTACTTCAATGTAAACGGTTCATTAAAAAAACGTACTTTTTTATTTTAATTGCAAAGTTTGTTCATTCTTTTATTCAAGAAAGTTAAAAAAATCACGCATCTGAAATGTTAATTAAGATTTTACCAATTAAAAATACAAGAAAATAACTTCAAAATAGTTTTATAATATTTATTTATTCTGGTATTGGGTTGACAATAATCTATATAACATTTAATCAATATAATAATAATAAAGGGTGATTCATTTCGATGTTCCCTACTTTTTTAAAGAAAAAAAACACAGAAAATTCAAATTTAATGGAGAATGTTTATTATCATTTGAAAGAACATTCTTTGGCATTTATTTTTTGAAGATTATGTCTATTAAATGTTGGCCGTTGCTACGTCGCAGATGGTCCATCCGTTGAGTCCAATTTTCGATCACTCGTTCGAGCATTTCGACTGGTAACTGGCGAATGACACGCGTGATGTTTTCCTCCAAGGCCTGAATCGAAGCGGGTTTGTCGGCATACGCTTTTGACTTTACATATCCCCACAGGAAAAAGTCTAACGGTGTGATATCACACGATCTTGGTGGCCAATCGACCGGCCCAAAACGTGAAATTATCACCGAAATGTTCTCTCAATAAGTCCATTGTGGGAAGTGGCACCGTCTTGCTGAAACCAAATGTCGCCGAGATCACGAGCTTCAATTTCAGGCATCAAATAGTCGGTTATCATGGCACGACAACGGTCGTCATTGACGGTTACGTTCGCACCGGCATAATTTTTGAAGTAATATGGACCGATGATTCCACCGGCCCACAAACCACACCAAACCGTTGTTTTTTCTGGATGAAGTGGCAGTTCTTCAATCTCTTCAGGTTGCTCTTCGTCCCAAATGCGGCAATTTTGTTTATTTACATACCCATTGAGCCAGAAATGGGCCTCATCGCTAAACAAAATTTGCCTCGAAAACGTCGGATCTTTTTGGAACTTTTCAAGAGCCCATAGAGCGAAGCGATGTCGCTTGGGAAGGTCGAGCGGCTTCAGTTGTTGCACAAGCTGTATTTTGTACGCTTTCAATTTAAGATCTTGACGTAAAATGCGCCAAGTCGTTCCATACGTCAGTCCGAATTGCTGCGAACGGCGACGAATCGACTCTCTACGGTCTTCGTGTACACTCTCAGCTACGGCCGCTACATTTTCTTCACAGCGTGCTGGACGTGGTCTATTCGGTCGAATATTACCCAATAATGAATGCTGGGTCTCAAAATGGGTGATGGTGTTGCGAATAGTACGCTCAGTAGGCCGATTATGTTGACCATAAGTTGAGCGAAGTGCACGAAACACATTCCTCACAGAACGTGAATTTTCATAATAAAGTTGAATAATTTGTAAACGTTGTTCACGCGCAAGTCTTTCCATTATGAAATGCCAAACAATACTAAACAAAAATAACATGACGGCATGACACGACTCACACGTGGTCTGTCAAAAAAGGCTACTGAAAAAAGTATCTCTACTTGGATCACCCGTTACAATAATAAATGAAATAAAACTGAGAATATAATAACATAATATATAATAAGAAGAGAAAAAAGAAAAGAAATTATTATATAAAAGTGTTTTTTTTTTATAAATTGGCAGCAGGAAAAACGTGCACATAATTACACTAAAATGCTAATCCTTTTTATACTCACTATAGTTATTAAGGGGCGAATATGAGCTACCAGGCGTATATTAGGTGAATAAATCCTTTCGTCACTGATGTTGACGTTTCAATGTTTGAGCTAGTAAGATGAACACATAGATATTAAAGTATGTATTGTATATGTACAAAAATAGACTTACCTTTATGCTTTCTATTGTTTGTCGGTTTTCTTTTTTTTAAACAACTTTTTTTATTTTCCACGTTTTTAAAAATATCACTTTATTATTAAATTTACTTAAATTTCCCGACTAACCTCATCAATAGTTGAAATTTACCTGAAGACTGACCAATCTTTTCGGTTGTCAGCCTAAAATATAAATAAAATTTTCCCGCCAACCTTGTTGACTCGACAAAAATACGAGTAATTAAAGTACTTTGCTTCAATGTATCGTACGTTAAGTTACGAACATAAATAATGCAAAAAGCGCCCCCAAAATAATACTTTGTCTACATAGCTTATGATGAAAAAAAAATCATAAGTTCAAGTGTCCGAAAAGAAGCTCATATAAATTCCTAAGAAGGAAAAGAATAATAGAAATAGCGGGTGATTTTTTAAGAGGTTTATAACTTTTTTTTAAAAAAAAAACACAAAAAATTCGAAAAAATGAATGAAATATTTATTTGAATCGATAGTTTGAACCTTGCAATTTAATGTTTAAAGATAATTTCATGCAAATGTTGACCGCGGCTGCGTCTCAGGTAGCCCATCCGCTGAGTCCAATTTTGGCATACTCTTTCACACATATCGGCCGGTATCTCACGAATGAATGCATGGATGTTGGCTTCCAGTGCGTCAATCGAAGCGGGCTTGTCCCTATACACATTAGCCTTGGCATACCCCCACAAAAAATAATCTAATGGTGTCAAATCGCACGATCTAGGCGGCCAATTGACCGGCCCGAAACGTGAAATTAACTGTTCACCAAACTCGCCTCGCAATTGCGCCATTGTTTCGCGTGCTGTGTGGCATGTGGCACCGTCTTGTTGAAACCACATATCATGCAAGTCAAGAACTTCCATTTCGGGCAAAAAAAAGTTTGTTATCATCGCTCGGTAGCGTTCACCATTGACAGTAACGCTGCGATTCGCATCATCTTTGAAGAAATATGGCCCAATAATGCCGCCGGCCCATAAACCGCACCAAACAGTGGCTTTTTCGGGATGCATTGGTAGCTGTTGCAATGCTTCTGGCTGATCTTCACTCCAAATGCGGCAATTTTGCTTATTTACGTACTCATTCAACCAAAAATGAGCCTCATCGCTGAACACAATTTTTCGATAAAAAAGCGGATCCTCGGCCAGCTTTCCAAGAGCCCATTCACCAAAAATTCGGCGTTGTGGTAGGTCGGCTGGCCTTAGTTCTTGCACCAGCTGTATCTTAAAAGGCTTTACGCCCAAATCCTTCCGCAAAATTTTCCACGTAGTGCTGTAACAAAGGCCTAACTGCTGGGAACGGCGCCGAATCGACATTTCGCGGTCTTCTGTCACACTAGCTGATACGGCCGCAATATTTTCTTCAATACGCACAGTACGTAAACGTGTTGGTGGTTTAATGTCCAACAAAGTAAATTTGGTGCGAAATTTGGTCACAATCTTCCGAATAGACTGCTTAGAAGGTCGAGAATGCCGATCATAAAATGGAAGCAGCGCGCGATGAACATTTCGAACCGAGCACGAATTTTGATAGTAAAATTCAATAATTTGCAAGCGTTGTTCATTTGTAAGACGATCCATGGTTAAATTGCAAACCAAACTGAAACTGTTTGACAGTGACACAAGGTACTAAACACACGTCAGCTGTCAAAACCAGTGTTGCCAAAACCAAACCAGCTAAAAAATCACCCTTTATTAATATATTTGATGGCGGAGGTTAATGTACAGTTCTTTAAAGAAAGAAACTGTTCATTAAAAATAAGTAAGTAACGTTTGAGCTATGCTAAAATATTTAAGAACACACATTCTTTAATTTAACGAACTGTTTATAAAAAAAAAAAATGTAATGAGTTCATTGAGCCAAAGAATTTTACTTAATGAACAAAATTCATAAGATTATGAATAATATTATTTTCAGTGTGCGATCTGGGCAGTGACAAAGATAATGAGCTGTTTTCTCGTGAGACACCTCGTCGCCACAACCCCTACAAGGTAGAAAGGTAGATGAAGTATGGACTGATCACCAGAACTTTTACTCATTTTCAGCTGTGCAGCATACAAGAATAATATTACAACCCCAACGCTCTGATTCTGGCGGCTGAGAAAACATAGCATCCATTATTGCTGATTACAAAATTTCGGGGCGATAAACATTTTCGCTCAAAGTAAATAGCGGGGCCTGAACGGTAGTTTAGACGGAGAAAGAATTAAAGTGATCAAATATGTAGACGATATAGTGATACTGGTGGTATCAGGCAAGTTTCCGTCTGTAATTACAGAAGTTTTGGAATATGCTCTTACTAATTTAAACATCTGGGCCGGGAAGCGTAGTCCTGATATACATACCCTTCCTCATCCGAATGGCTAACCACTGCTTGGTATTTGGGAATAGTTCAAGATCCGAAATTGCATGCATAGCTCTTTTATGTCTGTATTAAAACTCTCGGCATATGATGGGGACTAAACCTAAAACAGCCTCGACACGACCAATCCTCATAGTTTGGTGGTCGGGTCATAGTTAACCCAATATAAACAAATAACACAGCACAAAGCGAAATCAGACTCCGAGATCTGCGAGGCCACAGTTATATTCTTCTTTCTCTACCAAGATAACTTTTACAACCCTCAAATGACTTAATTGCAGCCAAAATTATTTTCACACGGAATTTTTAAGTTTATTTCGCTACTAGAAAAGAATGGCATGATGGACTGGCAACTGGAAACGCAGATCTAACAATCTACACAGGCGGCTTAACAAATGATAGATGCAGGTGTTTCCTCTAAGTCTCTAAACGTCTCAAAAGACATATACAGAACATGAGAATTCTATCCTCGAACCTTGACTAGAAAATTCGTCGAAGAACTCATTTCCGGTGATTGAAGTACCAAAGTCAAACTCAGTCTTCTGACCGAGCTTAAAGAGCTGTCGAAGCACTAATTTAGAAGTGGTTAAATGTCTAATGCCTTTGATGCAGCATAGCTGTCGCTAAAGTTATATAAACTTCGACGCCTCAGCACCTGTCACATTCCACAAAAGCCCTAGCACCAGATACTGCCAGTGTGTTTCAGGTGGAACTATTAGCTAACTGCCACGCCTGCCTTTAAATCGAACTCCAGACAAACATAGCCACGGAAGCCATACTTATTGACGTTCAGGCGTTTTGAGTTTTGAGAATGCTAAGCTGAGCTAGCCTCGCTTGACCACAGGATACCCTAATTTGGCCAAAGTGCTGGCCAGGCGGGGCTTAGATCTACACTGCTAACTTGCGAACCAACTCACATTCCGCTCGCACCAGTAATGGCTAAAATAGAATCGCCAGAATACCTAAACAAAGCAAAAGACTGTCAAATTGGTGTTCTGCCCAGAAAGATGTAGCAAAACTACAGTTATATACCCACAATCGACTTTCGAAACAGAAACTAAATGGCCTTAAGGAGACTATGCGGCCAGATGGTTCTTCCCTACATAATACACTCTGCCGCAGTTGCAATGTCGCAACCAAACAAGAATCTCTAACTCACGAGCTAGGCCCAGGAAAACCCTTTTTCGGATGCCTCGAGGTCTTAAAGGACGATAAAAATAATTTTCCTTAAGTGAACATCCGCATCATATAAGTTGTGGTATCAAAACGGTACACATTGCTGCTTGGTGTTTTAAGAGCAGCATACATATGTACAAACCTAACTGATGATTAAGACAAGGGGCAGGGAACATTATGTCTTTTTTGATAAAAAAAAAACCTTTCAAGAAGGCCTTAAGAAGTTTCCGTGGCAAAGATTTCTGTTTACAATTTTGCTAAGAAGACTTAGATAGATAGATAGATAGTTGATTTTATTCATTTCATACTTAAACTAGTAACAATATTTATGAAAGAATGAAATAGAATAATAGTAATCATTCTTTAACTACAAGGTTAGTGGTGAATGATACATCAATGAATTAAAAATGCAAATGATAACTGATGTGGGGTGACAATCAGTGCATTAGTTAAATATAAATAATTATGTAAAACTCAAAGGCAAGAAATCTTTGCACATTTATAGAATAAAGCAAAAATATATAAAAACGTAACAATTCAGAGATAATATACACTTAAGAATTTACAAAATTTATAATTTATGTGCTGATGAGGTAAAAAAAAAAAAAACAAAAATTAAATAATGATAATCTAAAAAAGTGTTTCAATGCAATCATAGTTTAAAGTGAACAACCAGTCTTTTACTTTTCTGATATAAGCGGAAAAACAAGGTATTTCTCTAATAGAAAGGGGTAATTTATTAAAAAACTTTGCAGCTGTATACGTATAAAATCGAGAAAAAAGTGTTCTGTGTGCAAATGGTGGAATGACTAAGCCCAAATTATTTATACGTAGGTTATACATTTGGGAATTTCTGCTCGGTATATTACCACTTTGTTTAAAGAACTCTCTTAAGACTTTAAAAACATATAAATGTCTGATTGGTAGAATTTGCAACGTTTTAAATAAAGGCCAACTCTCATCAAATCGATTTTTGTTAAGTATAATTCTAACTATATGTTTCTGGGCTATTAATAAAGGCTTAAAGGTATTAGCATACGAACCACCCCAGCTAGTGATGCCGTATTGTAACTTTGAGTGCGCAAGACCATAGTAAATAGTGGTTAATACTTTCTTGGAGCAAAACTGCTTTAATAGAAACATTTTACGTGTGATCAAAATCATATACGATTTAATCGCTTGGATATGAGCTTTCCAATTTAGATTCATATCAATTGTAACGCCTAAGTACTTAAAATGTTGTACTGACTCAATCTTGAAACAATTTTTGGAGCATTGCATATTAGTTGAAAAGTTACTTCTACCACACTTATGAACAGGAAAAGAAAACAGTTTACAGTCACATGCGTGGAACCAGAGGTTATAATCATATGGATTATTACCAGTTGTCATGAAAGACATCAACTTTGTTTTCTCACTGTAAACCACAACCTTAATATTTCGAGATCTTCCTCGATCTTTGTGACACATTCAAATTCAGTATTGAACTCATAGGTAAAGGCTATATCATCCGCAAATGCAGTTGAGATACCATTTAATTGAAAAGGGAGTGAATGTATAGTTTATGTATATTAGGAAAGGGAATATTAGGAAATACAAAGGCCCAAGTACAGAACCCTGAGGAACACCATTTTTCAAAAATCGAGACTCACTCAAGACGCCATATACATTAACTCTCTGTTTTCTATACTTTAAAAACGATTGCAGCCATTTAAAAAAGTTTCCTCGAAAACCAGTATTATAAAATTTATTTAGTAAGAAATCATGGTCGACCATATCAAATGCTTTTGTCATGTCTATAAATAGACACATGGTAGATTTATTGCAGTTAAGACCACCATACAGTTGACTACAAACTCTCAATATAGCATCCTCTGTTGACATTTCTGCTCTAAACCCGAACTGGTTGCTACAAAAGAAATTAGACTTGTCGAGGAACGACAAAATACGAACTTTAAGCAGTTTTTCAAATATCTTAGAAAAGGTGGAAAGAAGTGAAATAGGCCTATAATCCGAAACATTTTTTCTGTTACCCTTTTTAAAAAGAGGTACAACTTCAGCACATTTCAAATGTTCTGGAAAACAACCTCTTTCAACACTACGATTAAATAAGACACTCAGTACATCAACAACATACAAGGCAATATGTTTCAGAAGCACACTTGAAACACCATCACTTGTGCAAGAGTTTTTATTTTTTAAAGTTAGGATAACTGTGTACATTTCTCTCGAAGTTATCGGCTCAAAAACTAAACTGTTAGGTAGTATATCTTCGACCGGTAAACTTGAAGAAATGGAGCAATCACATTTTACATATGTTTCAACAACTGGTTTTAATTTTTCAGAAACTTCAGTGAAATAGTCGTTAAATTTATTGCAGATGCTGTTTATATCAGAATCAGTAATTCCATCAACTTCAACACTATCAATTACGACACGATTTCTATTCTTTCCCAAAATATTATCAACCAGTCTCCATTCTTCGCGAATATTACCGTCGGCTCTTGCAAATAGATCAGTGTAGTAGTTGTTACGAGTGTCTTCTATATTTGTATGAATTTTTTTGCACATAGTGTCATACTGTTTTTTTAGTTTTAAATTATTGGGATGTTTTTTACATTTTAAAGTTATCTTTTTTTTCTTTCTAATCTGATTTAGAAGATTATTACTCATCCAAGGCTTTAAACGGTTTTTGTTATTAGATTTTAGTTTTGACAAAAAAGTACAAGACTTAATATGGCTTTGTAAAATGTTAATAAATATATCGAAAGCAACAGAAGGATTACTTTCGGAATATGCCGACTCCCAGAAATCATATGTTAAGCATTCTTTCAATCGTTTAAAATCCACACACTTTTTTATTGTTGTGGATACGGGAGTGAGGCATTCAGTACGGTTGTAATCAGTGAAATAATTAAGGGCAGTCATACTATGATCTGTAACCTTCATATCATAAACTTTACCAATAAACATTTTTTTGTTATTTTTATGAGATCTAAAAAATATGTGATCAATGCAACTCTTGGTGGAATCGGTCACACGGGTTGGTTCGTTAATAAGACTCTCAAGACCATTAGAAGCCACAGTAAGTAAGTAATTCTCAGTGTCTTTATCCAATTCATTAAGTATGTCTATATTAATGTCACCAAGAATAATTAAATTCTTTGCCTTAACTGTGTTTAAAACGTTGCTAAATTCATCAATGAAAATGGAAGTCTATATATACACAGAATAGTGTAATTTTCATTCTCATATTCAAAAGATAATTTTAATAAATCGGCACTTTTCAATTTCAAACTAAGGCAATTTAAATCTAACACACAACCATTTCTAATAAAGACAGCTACACCACCAGCAGAATATAAATTATTACAATTGCCAAAAGGAGTATAACCCGGTAAATTATAGAGACTAAGTTCATTTTCGTATATCCATATCTCACTTAAAACTATAACGACAGGTAGATTAGGCATCGAATCAATATGAGCTGCAAAAACAGAAAATTTTTTTCTCATGCTACGTATGTTTTGATGTAAACAAAAACAATATTCTACTAGACAAGTTGGATCGACTGGGTATTCACATATATTTGTAACTAAGAATGGGACAGAACTAACAGAATTCATATTTTAGCTAAATCAGCAACAGAATTTATTTTTACACAATTGTCACCCTCTTTCTTCCGCAAGTAAACAGTCCCATTTCTCGGCCATACGTATTTATACCCCTTCGTGGCCTTCATTGACGTTGCAGTTTTCAATAATTGTCTTGTTTGATGAGTTAAGCATTCGTTGATAAACATTTTCTCCGATCTTGCTTGTGTGTTGATTAAGTTGGTGGTCAGCTGCTCTCTTTTTTCTCGCTTAGCTTTCATGATTTCCTCCTTACATAGATGAGAAACAAATTTTACATGGAGAATATTTGTTGTGCTCGCTGAGTTGCTGTTGGAAGGTGGCTTAGCCAACTTAATTTTTTTCAAGTAGCACTTGTCGATGTCCCTTTCATTAATATTCACGTTCAAACCATCGCGAAACACTTTGAGAGCGACATCAGTGTTTGATAACGCTGTGCTGTTGTTGGGAACGTTGAATATTTCTATACTGTTTATGTTTAGCTGGTGCTCCAGATTGTTGACCTTTTCCTCTAGACAATGAATTCCACTTCTAAAAGTCGTTATCGTTACCAATCCATGAACTAAGTTTACATATTTTTTTGCAACATGTTTCTGTAGATAACCTTCCTTGCCTCTAACTTTAGACTTTACCAGAGAATTGAAGTTTTTAATTATAAGTAAAACCAAACCCAACATCCTCCTTCCTGAAGGAATTGACAGCAAGATTAAAAACGAAATATTTGCGCAAATGTTTATACAACCTCAATTGCTGCTCCTTCGCAACATATCTTTGCAACATCTATTTTATTTATTCGATTACTAGTAACAAAATCAATGTAGCTTCCTATCACAGCTATGAGTACCTACTGCTGCATCCATCCAATACCATACCTACTAGAGTAATCTAATTAATACTACAACAGGCACCCATAAGCGCCACCTGTTCAACGCAGCTGGTCACTGTTAACACATTCAATCCACACTTGCGATAATACAAAACACGCAAACTCAAATGAAAAATAGAAAAAATCGAAAAAAAAAAACAATTTCAAACTACCAATAGCTACTTTTAATTAAAGGTTAGAAGAACATAGCGAACAAGCAACACACGATTGTAATCTTGGCAATAACCGCATCAGTTGTTTTCCTGTGTTGTCAATGGGCTCCACCGGCAGCCAGCTCATATCATATACACCCGTTAGGGGGAAAAAGGAAAACTAAAAGCACACCTAACACCACCAATCGACCGCCGACCGACCGACCGATCGATGGCTCGTTTCCACATCCACATACAGTCAATGGTGATCAGCTGCTGGACAATCTGAAGCTTGACGGTGGTCAACTCTCTAACGGATTTGATTTCGTTCCAACACAGCCGCACACCCCACCCCGTCCAGCAACAGCAGCTGCTGCACCTGTTTCTTGCATTTTTTGCGTAAGCCTCTCTCTAGCCTAGAGGAGTGCGAAACCTCCTCCTCTCCCATGATATGATGATGTGGTAGATGGTGGACGGTGGTACGCTGGTGGAAGTGACTCAAGCAAGTACTCGGTTCGGTACCCCCAGCCCCATGTGGCGACTAGCGAGTATCTACAGCATTTGATCGACATTTTCGCTTTGCCACATCAAACACGATCAGTGCGGCGCGGTGCACGCAGCACGCACGGATTGTAGAACACAACCATGTCTGTGGTACTCGTGAGGTCTGCAACAACAACAACAACAGTAACCGACGAACAACGGTTGAAAATTAGGTCGTCAGTTAACACCTGATTGCGGTCCGATGATTTGTACGGTTGCACAAACCTCTCTAGCGCTAGCCTGGCGCAGTTAGCTTTTCTGCTTCTTCTTCTTCTTCGTCATCGTCGCGTCGCGTCGTGTCTTTTTGCCGGTTATAGACAACGCAATCCATTCGTCATGGCGAATTTTCTGCGGCGAGTACGGCTGCTGTTGCTTCTTGCTGCCCGAGCACAGATATGGTGCGGCTGTGCGATCTCAGATTGATGTGGAATCAGATTCGCACAATCGGCCGGAGAAGGTTTTGTAGGTAGGTTGGTTGGTTGGCTTGTTGTCTGGTTGGCTGGTTGACTGGTTGGCTTGTTGGCTTGTTGGCAACGCTGAATGACTGGTCTGGTTGACTTGGTCTGGGCCGGATGGGTTGTAATTTTTAATGGAGCTTCTGTTGAAAGATTAATCAAGTTGGACACTCATTCGTGCTCATTTGAGTTTCTATTTAGTTTGCTGGGTAATGAATCATCCTGAGAAACAGTGCGCCGACGCGCTGCGCCATGGCAATGGAAAGTGGACGCGCTGCTGATCAGATCATCGTTGTGGTTTAAAATGAAAGTAGCAAGCAGGCAAGCTACCAGAAGAGGCGGAGAACAGAGTGTATCCATATTTTAAGTTTATAATTTCACCCTTCAGGTGGACGTTACGAAGACCCATTAAGGTATGTAACTGCCTTTGTACTTATGATGGTGATGCTGCTGATGATGATGATGTGCTGGCCTCTGCCTACATTGCGCCAGCCGTAGCGTTGCGTTGCGTTGTGCTGTGCCACATGGGAAACGGTAATTTTATAACTTTCTACACAGATGCGGCAGCGAGGCGAGATTATGCCACAGAGGCTTAAAGTTCATTTGTATTTTGTAACGTGAAGACATTGTGTTGAGGCGATAATTTAACATTTTACAGCGGAGATTTGGCTTTGGCGGCAAATAAGATTTTGCTTATACAGGTAAGATTGCGAGGTAATCAATTTGATGGGACCAAGTGTAAGCTAATATTTGAGGAAATGGAAAAGTATCTGATTGCTTGAAAAGGTCATTAGTATAAAACTCTTGGTCAGTTCATGATAGGCATGGTTGCGGTGAAGACATTAGACCCGCGGCAAAACGATTCAAAAAAAAATGCTCACAATATTGGAAAGATCTTGAATTACCTATTCATATTGTTATTTTGATTTGATATTTTGTATATCTAAGTATAGAAAGAAGTGACAATTGTCGTAACTGCTAAAAGAAGGTTTTGAGATAATTGCATTTTAACAATTTTTTGCAATTATAAAGAAGCCTGTCTTTTTTATTAAATTTAGTTAAAGGAAGGAAGCCAATAATATGATCTCTGCACAATGTGAAGCTAGTAGTTGGCTTGTTAGCGTAGAGTGAGGAGTTGACCTTACTTACTTACTTAGGTGGCGCTACAGTCCTGGGCCTCAACCAATACGCCTCTCCAGTAAGCACAATCTTTGGCTAACTGCCTCCAGTTGCGCACTCCAAGTTGGTTGAGGGCCCCTTCCACTTGCGCACGCCACCTTAGGCGAGGTCTTCCTCTACTGCGTTGTCCCTCCGGGTTGGATTCGAAGACTCTTCGGGCCGGAGCGTTGGTGTCCATTCGCTCTACATGTCCCAGCCATCTTAGACGACTAATCCGTATTTTTCTGACCAGGTCGATGTCGCTGTACAGCTCGTAGAGTTCGCTGTTAAATCTCCTCCTCCAAAGCCCGTCAACGCAAACGGGACCGAAAATCACTCGAAGAATTTTGCGTTTGAAACGACCAAGGATATCTTCATCCGCATTTGATAACGTCCATGCTTCTGCGCCATACAGCAGGACTGGGATGATGACGGTCTTATATAGAGTCTCCTTGGTGTTTCTCGACAAGGCCTTACTAATCAATTGCCTCCTTAGGCCAAAGTAACAGCGGTTGGCAAGTGTAATTCTTCGCTTGATTTCTGACGATATATCGTTGTCAGAGTTAATAGCGGAGCCGAGGTAGATAAAGTCCCGAACTACCTCAAAGTTATAGCTGTCTATCGTGACGTTCTATCCGATTCGTCGATGTTGTGTGTCCCTTCTTGTTGACAGCATATATTTCGTTTTGCCCTCATACACTTCTAAACCCATTTTTGCCGCCTCTGTACTGATACTTGCAAACGCACCAGTGACAGCTCGCTATGTTCTGCCAATGATGTCGATGTCGTCGGCGTAAGCAAGTAGTTGCACAGACTTTTTGAAAATTGTGCCCCGTCCTTTTTTGACATCAAAGGTCTCGGTGAGATTGTTTCCGACCTCAATGGAGCAGCGAGAGTTCTCCATCGTCATCCTGCACAATCTGACGAGTTTGGCAGGGATGCCAAAACTAGACATCGCTCTGAATAGCTCGTCTCTATAAATGCTGTCATATGCGGCCTTCAAATCGATAAAAAGATGGTGAGTATCGATCTGGACTTCTTGGGTTTTTTCCAGGATCTGCCGAAATGAAAATATGGTCAGTTGTGGACTTAATGGGCCTAAAACCGCACTGATAGGGTCCAATCAGTTCGTTGACGAATGGTTTCAGTCGTTCACATAGCACGGCAGACAGATCTTATATGCGATGTTGAGGAGACTTATACCTCTATAGTTGGGGCAGTTAAGAGGGTCTCCTTTCTTGTGGATCGGGCAAACAATGCTGAGGTTCCATTTATCAGGCATACTTTCCTCTGACCAAATCTTGGAGACGAGTTGGTGTATGCTCTCTACCAAATCATCTTCCGTTGCCTTGAAAAGTTCGGCAGTTAAGCCGTCCGGTCCAGCAGCCTTGTTGGATTTCAGTTTGGATATTGCTATCCTCACTTCATTTTGGTCAGGTGGGCGGGAGTCTTGGCTTTCATCACCCATGTTGAATGGTTCATTCTGCCTGACAGCGGAATTTGTGTCGTCATCGCCGTTCATTAGTCTGCAGAAATGGTTTTTCAATGTCCTCAGCACCGACTGTGTTTCCACTTTCCTTGTTCGTCTCTACAGGTATCTGCTCGGGTATTGTTGCGTTGACACGTTCTTTTTACCTTTTGGTAAGACTTCCGAACATTGTTCCTGGAGTAACACCTCTCTATTTCCTCGATCGCGCGCTACTCATGCTCTTTCTTTTTCTTCCGGAGGAGTTGACCTAGCCTCTGATGTCTCAGTTATCAAATTTCTGGTTCACAACTTCGAGCATTGCGTAGCTGGTACGGCATATAGCATCGTCTTGTTGGAACCAAAGCTCGGATAAATTGATGTTGTCGAACTCTGGAAACAAAGTCGGTTAACATCGGTCGATACCTGACGCCATTGACGGTAAAGGTGTCAATCTTTTTGGATGCATTAATGCTTGACACTTGTGGATTGTATTCAGTCTAATAACGACAATTTTGCTTGTTGACATAGCCGCTGAGCTAAAAATGAGGCTCGTTTTCTCATTTTTATGAATGATATCCTGTCTGATCCTATCTATTTCTTCACCGATGACAGTAACTTATCGTTTATGGTACGCTTGTGGAGTTGCCCGGTTCGATCCGTAAGTTTCGAAATAAATCACCGATCTCCATTAAATGTTGGCTTGGTATAATAAAAATCAAATGAAATATCCCTCTGCATTCCTCTCTTAGAACATTTCAACCGCAATACCCGCATTACCAGATACTCAAAACATTTCACCCCTAAGCCTATATTCGGACGTTCAATTATTAAGGCTCATTCTGTAGAGCATTCTTATAACACGAATGTTGAATGCACGGTTTGACACTTGCAAAAATCTGGAAAATTGAAAAAAAAAAACAAGAAAGAGAACCAAAAAAATCATACATATCGTCTTGAGCCAATATGAATTTCGCCGGCTTAAATAAGAATTTTACAAGTGAAGGAAAAAACTACACCAAAAAACTTTTTCAAAATATGATTTGTGTGTTTTCAGATATATTTTTTTCTACAAAATAAAGGAAATTAAATTGTTTACATAAAGTTTTTGTGTATGCTCTCCCTAGTTTTGATGGGGTAAGTAGTTTAGTTTAAAAGACTTACTCATCATACGTCTTGGACCACTTATACTTCGAATTGAATTTTGATCAGACGATCAGACGATTCGTCTTCATTTGACCTTTCTAATAGTGCAATAATCTTAGATATGATCAAAATGGAGTTAGCGCTATACATTCTAAGCCGACAATATGACTTATCAATAGCCTAAGACGTATAGGACTTTTCATTGGACCCGAAAATCTTAGTGAATTGATCTTCTTAACCCTAGAAAGATAACCATATTTTAACAGTAATGTAAATCAAATGGGCAGTACACGTATAATAGACGCAGATTATCTTTCTAGGGTTAAAGGTATGACCCTCCTTTGTCAGAAGAAAAATACCTAATTTCAGTCTAAGAAAGTCTGGAAAAATATAGCCGACGGAGTGAGTGCGCAATTGAAAACCACAATCGAAGCAAATGAGTGAAGTAATTCAGTAATTTTTTGAATAAAACAGATGTACAGGGGTAGTGCATTTGCAACGCGTTCACTCAGAAAAAGTAAGGAAGAATTAATTTATAAAGGGTGATTTTTTAGCTGGTTTGGTTTTGGCAACACTGGTTTTGACAGCTGACGTGTGTTTAGTACCTTGTGTCACTGTCAAACAGCTTCAGTTTGGTTTGCAATTTAACCATGGATCGTCTTACAAATGAACAACGCTTGCAAATTATTGAATTTTACTATCAAAATTCGTGCTCGGTTCGAAATGTTCATCGCGCGCTGCTTCCATTTTATGATCGGCATTCTCGACCTTCTGAGCAGTCTATTCGGAAGATTGTGACCAAATTTCGCACCAAATTTACTTTGTTGGACATTAAACCACCAACACGTTTACGTACTGTGCGTATTGAAGAAAATATTGCGGCCGTATCAGCTAGTGTGACAGAAGACCGCGAAATGTCGATTCGGCGCCGTTCCCAGCAGTTAGGCCTTTGTTACAGCACTACGTGGAAAATTTTGCGGAAGGATTTGGGCGTAAAGCCTTTTAAGATACAGCTGGTGCAAGAACTAAAGCCAGCCGACCTACCACAACGCCGAATTTTTGGTGAATGGGCTCTTGGAAAGCTGGCCGAGGATCCGCTTTTTTATCGAAAAATTGTGTTCAGCGATGAGGCTCATTTTTGGTTGAATGGGTACGTAAATAAGCAAAATTGCCGCATTTGGAGTGAAGATCAGCCAGAAGCATTGCAACAGCTACCAATGCATCCCGAAAAAGCCACTGTTTGGTGCGGTTTATGGGCCGGCGGCATTATTGGGCCATATTTCTTCAAAGATGATGCGAATCGCAGCGTTACTGTCAATGGTGAACGCTACCGAGCGATGATAACAAACTTTTTTTTGCCCGAAATGGAAGTTCTTGACTTGCATGATATGTGGTTTCAACAAGACGGTGCCACATGCCACACAGCACGCGAAACAATGGCGCAATTGCGAGGCGAGTTTGGTGAACAGTTAATTTCACGTTTCGGGCCGGTCAATTGGCTGCCTAGATCGTGCGATTTGTCACCATTAGATTATTTTTTGTGGGGGTATGCCAAGGCTAATGTGTATAGGGACAAGCCCGCTTCGATTGACGCACTGGAAGCCAACATCCATGCATTCATTCGTGAGATACCGGCCGATATGTGTGAAAGAGTATGCCAAAATTGGACTCAGCGGATGGGCTACCTGAGACGCAGCCGCGGTCAACATTTGCATGAAATTATCTTTAAACATTAAATTGCAAGGTTCAAACTATCGATTCAAATAAATATTTCATTCATTTTTTCGAATTTTTTGTGTTTTTTTTTTAAAAAAAGTTCTAAACCTCTTAAAAAATCGCCCTTTATTTATGAGGTGATATCGATTTCGTATTTTTGGTGCGCAGACGTGTATATGCGTGGCTTATAATCCCGGCCCGTACCCCCTTAAAGATTTTATTCGCTGCCCCACCTCTTGCGAAAGTTTAACAAACATCCAAGATTATTTAAGAAATAAGAAGCTTCTCAGAAATAAATTGCGGTTCGGAATCGGCATTAAACTTCCATTCCATTGCGTCAAAAATATAACTTCCCAAGGTCCTGTATGGTCCTATATGCCTAATATTTACTTCATCATATTTTTTATTTTTGGTGCTCTGTTGTAACCAAAACCGGATATAAATTACAACATTACCAAAAATCACCAACCAACCCAAAAAAAAAAAGTGCCAAACCAAACCTCAAGAGATGTCTATCTCTTCGTTATATTCGTTCTAGACTTACAGTGGTGTTCAGAGAATTAGCAAAGAGTTCTTTAATTTTAATAAATGTCACAAAAAACGGTCGTATGGGTACTATATTTGAAAATGTTCCCTTATTTTCTAAACTGTGGTGTATTACGCTATTATCGAAGAAATACCTTTACAAATGCATGTGGTTAACGAGACTCCGAATATATACACATTTCGATTGCTAGTTGATCTAAAATTAGTTAAATTCCAGAGTAAGTTTATTCAAACATTTTATGCACAACATATAATATAGGGTCCGCCAAATAACTTTTTTTTTGAAACAGGGCGCAAAACATCGAGTGTAGCTTCGGCTGTGTGGCACGTAGCGCCGTCCTGTTGATGATGATGATATGTTGCCAATATCCTCCTCTTCAATTTTTGTGAACATTGACTGTCGCCATTGACTGCAACGGCCACTCCTTGTTGTTATTCAAGTTGTTGTTCGTTCTTGTTGTTCGTTGTTCAAGTGTATACACAACCATATTCGTTCAGCGGAAGGATAAAACTAATTATCTGTCAAATCAGACATGAGCTAAGTGTTACCATTCGCGAGATAAGCACTAGTTGAAAAAAAAAACGTTAGATGGCGGACCCTTTACATTTTTACTACATGTTCCGACAGCAACGCTGCACATCTGAATTGAGAAAAATTGTTATTAATATGATCACGTGGGACCTCCTCGAAAGACAAGTGCTGCTGAAGACCGACTTATCACTGCTTGTGCCAAAAAAAATAATTATTTTATCACTTCAGCAGAGATAAAACAGGAAGTGAATACAGCACATGGAATAGCTGTTAGCAGCAGAACAATCCGAAGAAGGCTTAGTGTGGCCACTATTAGAGTAGACTACAATAATACCATTACAATAAAACCTGAAAATCTGAAGAACAGTTTTCTTGAAGGAATAAAGTCGTGATGTAAAGTTATCGCGCAATTGTTTTTTCAAAAGAAATAAATATTTTAAGTCATAGGTACACACTTTTGTTGTACTGATTTCTTCGCTGATTACACGAAAAACAGGTTTCCGTCGCGCTGTATGTGCTCGAAAGTACTCGCAAATCTTCTGTTTTAAGGTCAACGTCACTTTACGTTTCGTTTGCTCTTTACTAAAACAAAGTATATAAACTAAACAAACATAGGGCCGCCATTTAACGTTTTTTTTTCAACTAGTGCTTATTTCGCGAATGGTAACACTTAGCTCATGCCTGATTTGACAGATAATTAGTTTTATCCTTCCGCTGAACGAATATGGTTGTGTATACGCTTGAACAACGCTGGGAAATATTGCGACATAGAGAAGATGCTGATTTTGCCAAAAAAATCATCTTTTCAGATGAAGCTCATTTTGATCTTGGCGGGTAGGTAAACAAGCAAAATTGTCGCATTTGGGCACAGAAAACCCGCACGCATACATTGCAAAGCCGATATAGCCAAAACGAGTCACTGTTTGGTGCGGATTTTGGTCCAGAGGCATAATTGGGCTATTTTTCTTCGAAAATGAGCAAGGAGTGGCGGTTACAGTCAATGGCGATCATTATCGGGCCATGTTGAACGAATTTTTGTTCACAAAAATTGAAGAGAACGATATTGGCAACATTTGGTTTCAACAGGACGGCGCTACGTGCCGCACAGCCGAAGCTACACTCGATGTTTTGCGCCCTGTTTTTGAAGATCGCATTATCAGCCGCAGAGCTAATGTCATTTGGCCACCGCGGAGCTGCGATTTGACACCGTTGGACTATTATTTGTGGGGTGCCGTAAAAGATAAGTGTTACGCCGACATGCCAGAGACAATTGACGCTTTAAAGGACAATATTCGTGAAGCCATTGGTGAAATACAGCTGTACACAATCGATAATGTGCTTAAAAATTCGACCGATCGTGTAGACTACTGCATGGCCAGCCGAGGCAGCCATTTGAATGAAATTATTTTCCATTATTAACCGGAAGGATTGCAGTAGTATTCAGTAGTTTTTTTTTTATAGCATTTTCAAAAAAAAAGTTATTTGGCGGACCCTATATAATTGAATTTTGCATTAGTATTTTGCTTGGCTGAGAAAGAGAGTAGCCAACAAATTTTACATCAAATAAAAAATTCTTCCGATTTTGGTAAGCAGTGGTAAATCAGTATATTTTGTGAGTATATTTTCCATTGGAGGTGTAAAATAAATTCACGTGAAGTTATTTTCCACCCATAAAATTAAAGAATAAGATATGCTCTTTTATACGCCAAAAACCATCTTTCGCTTAAAGAGAGGTGGTTTTTGCTACCATGCGCACTGGAATTTTGAAGAACTTGCTCAAAAATTATCCTTTGACCCCTGTCTTATGGATATGCCGTCTGATGCAATGACCTTTCTGCGAAAAAACTACCACGTCAACTTTCCACAGGTAACGGAATGTCTTCGGTCAGACTCTGAACCATGGATTGAATGCCATCGTATTTTCACGGATGGCTCGAAGACCGGAGAGGGTTCTAGTGCTGGAGTCTTTGTGGAACGCGATGATATACGACTTTACTACCCCTTGGGTAAACATGCATCCGTTTTCCAAGTGGAGATTTTTTGCCGTCCTTATGGCTATGCGCTATATTGTGAACAACAGGTGGAGAGCTAGAGGCATTTGCATCTGCAGTGATAGCCAAGCTGCATTAAAAGCGCTTCTAAACCCTCTTACCTCGTCCAAGTTAATGCTAGAACTCAAGCTTTCTTGGTCGGAAGACTGAACACAGTGAATCTTGTCTGAGTACCAGGTAACACTGGCATCCAGGGAAATGAGATCTCGGATGAGCTTGCTAGGCAAGGTTCAGAAGAAGTTTTCTCAGGACCCGAACCTCTGTTGGGTCTTTAGTTATGTCTTCTTTAGATTCTTGGGTCTCCGCGATTGTGGTGGATGTAGACAAACCAAACTACTGCGCCCGGACATTTGCAAAAGGTCAGCATCTTTTCTTCTATCTCTGAGGAGAATCGACTGTAGGTTGCTTGTAGGCGTTCTTTCGGGCCACCAAGCTTTTGCTGAACACTTAAATGTGTTGGGCTTAAGCGACACCATTACCTGTCCTGCTTGCGGTGAGAAGGATGACACAGCAGAACACATACTCTGTAGTTGTCCGGCCTATACTCGCATCAGGTGGCGGGTTTTCGGGGCTGACGCGGTGAGTGCCGAACATCTAAGCTCTTTATCACTGAAGGTCCTTCTCGTTTTTCTTCGAAAGACCGGAAAACTAAGTACATTAATGTAATGTGTCTGAATGGTAGTTGTGTCTGTTGTATTCAGTTAACGTAACATATATGTAATCAGCTTCCTTCAAACATTATAATTTTTGTTAAGCCTTCACAAACTATAAGATTTTATCTTACTGTGAAATTATTCTTTGATAATAAACAATATGTAATGTAGCAAACTCCGACAAAAAAAAATGCTCTTTTATCATGGAGATATCATCATCGTATAACAACATCCGCGCTAGCTTGACAAAAGCACATATGCACTCCAAGCGGAGCAACAGAGTAGTACCTGTCACATTAGGAAAGACAGTTGAAATGTTTAAACGATAAAGAGAAGCTTTTCAAATATTAAGTAAATAATTTATGAGTTGCCGTTATATTGTATTTTAATGTCAAAAATAAAGAGTTTTGCATCTCAGAGATTGTTAACAAAAGCCTTTTATAGCGTAGTTAAAATTGATTGCATTGTCGAGACTTACATATGTGTCCATTGAACCAAAGAATGACTTTTTCAAAAAACCAAGTAAAAAATATTGCCAATTACAGTAACTGTCAAATGTCAAATGTCGCTCGTATATTTTTCTCTAACAACATTACGAACAACTCTAACCCAAGTCGGTTTTAATTATCAGTTATCACTGACTACAGACTCACTACATAGTAATAAAACAACGTGTTTATTACTTTGAACTAGCCCCCTATCCATGCAATTCCAAATAATAAAGCGTAAAGCTTATAGTTACTTAGATCATAATTTAATCAAACGCAACTAAAAAGAAAAAAAACGGGGATGCGGCCTTGTCAGAAACTCCATTATGTCTCTGCACCTCTATTAGTGCGCCAACCGACAGAATAACATCATTAAAACTGACAGTTCTCTGACTGAGCAACTTGATAGACAAATGTCCCACCAAATGTCATACGTAACGTATTCATTACCGTGTGACACATCCCCCTGTAGAACGGCGCAACCCACTTGCATAATGACTTGGTTTGTCAATTATTATTATTGTTTACAATTTTTTTAACGTCGTTGCACAGAGCAGTTGCTAATGCTAATGCAGCTGATCTGTACTGTGCAGTCGCAGTGCATCATTAGATAATAGTAGTAGTAGCTACATTTACGAATACCCGTGGTACCCGACTTCCTGACTTTTCACAGTGACATCGATCGACAGCCGAGGTACATTGACATGTCATATGAGCCAATGCCAGTAATTTATTCACATTATAGTTACCGTTGACGTCGCGTCGTCGCAGTCGGGCCAATTTATTTCATTATCACAAGCAACAACAACACACAAACATACATACATAATGTATGTTCATACAGATAGATGGCAGTAATTTTAAATTGTACCTACTCCGACGACAAGTGTTCAGAGGTGTATTTGCCTGTCTTGTTTAGATTTTGCTGCCTGCCACTATCACCGCAAATGGAAGTCAAAATCCAGCATCCGTCTTGGTCGTCGTCGTCGTCGTCGTTGGTGGAATAGCTGTTGTTGTCACTGAAGCTGTAAATCAGGTGACTTGTCATCGACAGCGGCAGATCTTAGCACAAAAATAAAAAAAAAACAAAATTGTATATATTCGCAGACAGTCGCCAATTCAACCTACGGATCTCAACGGCCGTCGCGGCGGCGGTCCATTGAAAATTGGTGCAAGCTCAACTTACCGTGGGCTGTGTGTAATAATGATTCAAGATTAACAACTGTGAACGAAGCTCAATTGACATGAGTCGATGAAAATTTTGTGAAAGTGAACATGTGTTCGCATGATTTAGGAGAGCAACTCCACTCCATCAACCCACATCTGTGTGAATGGGGAGGCTCGTGCAGGTGGTACCTAATTGCGAGAGATAGTGTCAAAAGTATTTTTGGAATAAATTTTAACTTACGAGATACATACATACGTACATAGGTAGTTGGTTAAAATATGCCAACAATTATACAGTTTCATTGCTATTTCGAGTCAAGTAAGGTAAATAAGGTGGCTTAATTGAATTTCATTTAATAGACTGCGTGGGGCCTGAGGGGAGAAAGTTTTTACAATAAGTACCTATTCGCCGTAATGGCTAATCAAATAACATCTGTGCACTATGAAGGATAGTATCGAGAAGATGCGTCTTTGTTTTGAAAATTTCCCATACTAAACCGCAGGAAGTCCACAAACTTTAAAATATCACTTAAAATTTTGTGGAACAGCTTTTCGCAACTTTTAAAGTAAATATGTAGCGGACGATTTCAAAACCTTCACGAGTATTTTGGATAACCAGAAATGGTAGATCCGATGGCTACATTGGCTTACTTCATAGATTTAATGTTTAGTACAAAGCAGAAGAAACTTACAAGGGCGTGTAGAGGATCTGAGCTACGAAGGTATATACGGCAACTGATTTGGGTACAATTTCTTAAAAAAGAATTATTCACAAAATTTGTGCGTACTATTTGTGTTTCGCGAAGTTAACGTTAGAGATACTGTGAACTTCTCAAAATGTAAAGGGTGTTTATTTAGCGGTTGGTTTTTTCGAATAGAAATAAAACTGACATTTTGTGGTCATTTATGTTCAGTTTGGTTTGCCATTTCATCATGAACAGGTTGACAAATGAACAGCACTTGCAAATCGTGCAAATTTATATCGAAAATAATGGTTCAGTTCGCGAAGTTTACCGCAAGCAGTTCTATACCACTAAAAATCACCCTGAATAAACAAACAAATATTTACAGAACACACATGACATACATACATTGTTCAGAGATAACCAAATCTTAATGTCAATGTAATTTCTATTTTGAGATTAAAATTCGAACTACGCGTTAACTTGAATTCGACCGTTTGGGCATTGCGACTTTTTGTGAATGATGATGGTGAATGTTGGCAATTCACAATAATTCACTGACGTTTCAAAGTTTGCTTTTATATGTGTTTGGAAAAATTTGTTCCAACACGTATAGAAAATTAATATTGCGTTGAAATCAAAAGGAAAATTGTGCCAATTACGAATCGGCAAACCCAACATGGGCTTGTAGTTTAGTGACTCGTTACCCAATCCAGATTATTACACTTCCTAATTTGAGTAGGAAGTCTTGGACCCATTCTTGAAGGAAATTTGCAGAGTTGAGGTAAATAAACTCCTTAACCACCTCGAGGTTTATGCTATCAACATTAACGTTTTGTCCCAGTTTTGCTTTGTGGAACGATTTTTATTTGTTAAAACCAACTACTAAACTAAAACTAACGCCTCTTTTTCAATCGCTATAAAACTCCGTATTGCGGCACGTTGGGAAGTTCCTTTGATGATGATATCGTTCACGCCAAAAACTAATCCTTTGGTTCCCATTTTAAAACAAACAAAGTATCAATATCCCCGAATGTTACATGATCTGAGCGGAAGAGCTCGAACAGCAAAACCACTATGCTTCAACTATGTACGGTTTCTTTAGGTATTGAAATCACAAACAGAGATGCATGGGTTGGCTACAACCCACCTAATTGCCAAAACGGCCTAATGTGGTATACGGATGGTTGAAAAATGGATGAGCTGGTATATACGGTACAAACAAAAATGTCTCAATACCCATGGGAAAAAGTCCCAGTGCCCAGTTCAGGCAGAGCTCCATGCCATTAAAAAATGCGAAAACCTAATTCACACCTCAGGTATTAAAGGCGCCAACATTCATATATTCACGGACAATCGAGCAGATATAAAAGCCCCTTGCTCGCCAATTATTGACTCACAATCAGTACCACGATGCTTTCAAACCTTCAAAGATCTTTTAGGTCGAAGTGCAGTCTCTATCGAAGTTTTATAAGAAATCCAAGGCTGCTGGCTTTAAGACCGGAGCGCAGGCTCTTCGTAACAGTGATGGAAACCTAGTCACCGATGCGCAGGGAATAGTAGATGTATTTAAGCAGCACTTCCAGCAGCTGCTAAACGGACAAAATGTGGAGAGAGTGATGGGGCAAGAAAAGAACCCACGTCCATTTAATGAAGAACCAGTCCCTCCGCCCAGTATAGAAAAGGTTGGCTTAGCCATAAAATCTCTCTGATGGTCTACCTGCAGAGCTTTTTAAATTCGGAGGTGATGTTATGGTAGGGCGCATGCACCAAATCATCAACCAAGTTTGGGTGGAGGAAAGCATGCCCGATGACTGGACCATCAGCTCCATATGTCCCATCTACATACTAATCGGCACGTACCAGTGCGGCAGCAGATCAACTGCCGACCAAATCTTCACACTAGACAAATCCTAGAAAAGACCAACGAGTTTCAAGTCGAGACACACCATCTCTTCATCGACTTTAAAGCCGCATATGACAGCATTCATCGTCAGCAGCTTTTTGTGGTGATCGTCGAATTCGGGATCCCGTCAAAACTGATCCAGATGTATCGCATGACACTAGATGTGCAGTTTGGCAGCAGCTCATCTGAACTCTTTCAAACACGCACCGGATTTCGGCAAGGAGATGAGCTGTCGTGTGATTTCTTCAATCTTGTTCTTGAGCAGATAGTGCGCAGGGCAGGTGTCAACACGGAAGGCACTATCTTCAACAGATCAGTCCAACTGCTGGGGTATGCGGACGATATAGATATCATCGGTCGATCCCAGTGTGCCGTGATAGAGGCTTTCACGGCTATTGAAGAACAGCCGAAACTAGTTGGCCAAACAAACAAAATCTGTCCACCGACTTGGACAAAATGTCACTGTTGATAGCAGCAACTTCGAGGTAGTTAAGGAGTTCATCTACCTCGGGGTAAACATCAACTCCACAAATGAGTGGAGATCCGTCGAAGAATTACCCTAGGAAACCGCTGCTACTTCGGTTTGGGGGTTCAAAACTCCTAACTAGAAGGACAAAGTGCATGCTCTACAGAACACTTATTCTGCCAGTTCTACTATACGGCGCCGAGTGCTGGACGATAAGCAGGAAAGGAGAGTTAATACTAGGATCCTTTGAAAGAAAAATCCTTCGACGGATATCTGGTCCTGTGTGCGAGGAGGGCGAATGGAGAAGAAGATACAACTGCGAACTCTATGAGCTGTACCACGATGTGGATGTAGTCCAAAAAGCCACAACTCGTCGACTACATTGGCTCGGCCACATCGAGCGAATGGACAACAACGCTCCAGCCAAGAGGATCTTCGAATCCCAGCCCCCAAGTTCGAGACGACAAGGAAGACCGAACCTCCGTTTTAAAGACGAAGCCATCGCGGATGCCAGAGCGCTTGGTCTGGACAACTGGAAGCAGCGTGCTCGGGATCGCAGAGGATGGAAGCCTGCCGTATCTCAGGCAGGGACTCTTCACGGGTCGAGAGCCCGTTAAGTATAGTAAATTAAACAGCCCCTATCTCATCGGCGGCTCTTAAAGCAAGAAGTTTAAAAAAAAGTACTTCAATACTTATTATATTAAAAGCTCAACGATTTTAAGATAAAAGTGATCAATGTGTGCAACTCAACTTTTTGAAATTCTACATCACTGAGACTTCGGGTGTAACCAAAGCCAAATGCAAATCCACATCTTTGGAAAAACTAAACACCGTAATATATGTACATAATTACTCCGAACGTACTAGAATCTCGGAGCTCTAAAGTAGAAATTTAATTCTCTATGTAACTGTGACTGTGAATTCAATTGAATTTTAAACAACTTGTTAATGCCTTACAATTCTTACAATAGCAGGCCTTCAAAATAGCAATCACACTTCACTTTGTCTTATATTTAGTACTTTTCATAAAAAACATTGTAACGCGCACGTAAAAATGAACACTTTCAATACACAAAAGCCATCAAAGTGTTACAATATAAAATATCCAACGGACTCTTCTTTGCTTTAAAGTACATTTTTGTTTAGTAAACACTTAAATACAATTTACCACTCCTCATTCAAAATATATTCACAGTGTGTAGCAGGCACAACTCATATTCACTTAAAAAACAATTCTTAACTCAATAAAACTCAATCAAAGCATAATAACCGTGTTTAGCGGACAAGTGTTACGAACACACCCTCGAATTTACGATTCACCACCAACCAAACACCCACCCAGCAATGCACGGATACGTACATACATAAATCGCCCGTTCCACAATTCATAATTCATATTCTTTAATCGAATGAGATGAAGAAAACACTCGATGTGGAGAAGTTGAATATTCTGCCATGTGCCCGAAATCCAATCGGAAAGCCATTGAAACCAGCGCATTACATTTACATTGGGTAAATCCACTCTCCCTGGTTACGCCATCTGTCATTCGTAGTCTTCGTCGTCGTGTTTCGACTCGATTAAGCTAGCAAAACCTTAAAAATGCCAGACACGCATTACATGACAACCAACTGTATACGATGAGCCTTACAATTCCCCATAGAAAATTGCTCAACTCTATTAGTACACGTCGAGGTACAGTACAACGATGTTGATCAGAGTTGAGACATGCCGCGACGCGACGGTGGATCGGGGTTCAGAATAACCCCATAGAAGTGCTCTGCTCTTCATTGAAACATGGAATTGGATTATACGCTGTGTATGTGTGTACCCATGTCCGGATGAGAGGTATAGAGTTATGAATAAAATATGACACCTCATTCGGCAATCGGAACTTGCTAGGGTTTATTTCTTCCAGTAATTGGTTGGGTTTTGGGCAAGTTACGACCAAATTCCCAGTGGAATGGTGGAAATGTTGCAATTTTAGATGGAAAGTGAATTCCCCGATGAAATCTTACTTTGGGTTTCATTAGAGATTTCATAGAATTTATTGGGGGCTTATGTGTCAGAGGAGTGAGACTTAAATAAATTGAGTTGTTTAATAAGTAATATAAAGTTTTCGAAATATATATTTATACATATAGACATACATATGTGTTGGCTAAAATTTCCCTTAAGGGGATATCTGCATTTAAATCAAATCAAATTAAATGAGATGGTTGATTGTCATCTCTTCTTTATCACTTGGTCCTCATTTGAATATGACTGAAGTAGTATATCAAAAGTGAGGAAAGCACATTATATAGAGCGTCACTACTTAGGCTAGGTTCGGTTAGATGGATTGACATGAAAGAATAGTTTCCTTCCTGCCACACCCAGGTCCTTGTGAATACCCTTCAGTGGGGGATACGCCTTCTTTGTGGTTCCTTCCCTCCCCCCATGGCAATTCTATGAAGCCGTCTTGATCTCTCCAGAAACCTGCAAAGATTAGAGGGTGAGCGTCAGACAATCAAGCAATGTCTTGGAAGAAGAATCTTCCAAGTGTTCTGTTCCTCGTAGTGACAGAGTCACTTATTTTCATCATGTGGTTTCTTAGAAAATTATGACCAGTTAAGGGAACAACCAGCTTGGACAGCTAAAGGGTGATCCATTTCGAGGTTCCCTACTTTTTTAAAGAAAAAAACACAGAAAATTCAAATTTAATGGAGAATGTTTATTATCATTTGAAAGAACATTCTTTGGCATTTATTTTTTGAAGATTATGTCTATCAAATGTTGGCCGTTGCTACGTCGCAGATGGTCCATCCGTTAAGTCCAATTTTCGATCACTCGTTCGAGCATTTTGACTGGTAACTGGCGAATGACACGCGTGATGTTTTCCTCCAAGGCCTGAGTCGAAGCGGGTTTGTCGGCATAAGCTTTTGACTTTACATATCCCCACAGGAGAAAGTCTAACGGTGTGATATCACACGATCTCGGTGGCCAATCGACCGGCCCAAAACGTGAAATTATGTGCTCACCGAAATGTTCTCTCAATAAGTCCATTGATTGATGCGATGTGTGGGAAGTGGCGCCGTCTTGCTGAAACCAAATGTCGCCGAGATCACGAGCTTCAATTTCAGGCATCAAATAGTCGGTTATCATGGCACGATAACGGTCGCCATTGACGGTTACGTTCGCACCGGCATAATTTTTAAAGAAATATGGACCGATCATTCCACCGGCCCACAAACCACACCAAACCGTTGTTTTTTCTGGATGAAGTGGCAGTTCTTCAATCTCTTCAGGTTGCTCTTTGTCCCAAATGCGGCAATTTTGTTTGCTTACATATCCATTGAGCCAGAAATGGGCCTCATCGCTAAACAAAATTTGCCTCGAAAACGTCGGATCTTCTTGGAACTTTTCAAGAGCCCATAGAGCGAAGCGATGTCGCTTGGGAAGGTCGAGCGGCTTCAGTTGTTGCACAAGCTGTATTTTGTACGCTTTCAATTTAAGATCTTGACGTAAAATGCGCCAAGTCGTTCCATACGTCAGTCCGAGTTGCTGCGAACGGCGCCGAATCCACTCTCTACGGTCTTCGTGTACACTCTCAGCTACGGCCGCTATATTTTCTTCACAGCGTGCTGGACGTGGTCTATTCGGTCGAATATTATCCAATAATGAATGCTGGGTCTCAAAATGGGTGATGGTGTTGCGAATAGTACGCTCAGTAGGCCGATTATGTTGACCATAAGTTGAGCGAAGTGCACGAAACACATTCCTCACAGAACGTGAATTTTCATAATAAAGTTGAACAATTTGTAAACGTTGTTCACGCGTAAGTCTTTCCATTATGAAATGTCAAACAATACTAAACAAAAATAACATGACAGCATGACACGACTCACACGTGATCTGTCAAAAAAGGCTATTGAAAAAAGTATCTCTACTTGGATCACCCGTTACTACGTACGTATCTCACAGGTGGTTAAAGATTTCCATCTTTTGTTGGCTTTCAATCTGATCTTGTATTCCACTCTTTCTCTAAGAGAGCAGAGTTGCAGAGTGGACCCATTTCGGGTCCTTTTCTTGCCAATTCGTCCCTGTGTCCATAGGAACCCAGCAAAGACATACCTTGCGCTGCGAGCCAAGAGCCTTAAGCTCTATGCGACAGCGGTGAACCAGCTTGGATTTGATCTTAATAGAATTAACTGCCTTAATGACCGCTTGGCTGTAAAGGAAAATGGTGGTATTTCCGACATTGATACAGTACGGGTTACTTAGATTATTGTTCTGGCATTCGTTCTGGATTGTTCAGCCTGGAAAACACTACTTTGATCGAGGAGTCTGATGGAGTAGTTCATATTTAATTCCTTTGCGAATAGACCGATACCTCTTCCACAATCCATCTTCGATCCATCTGTGTATATGAATATAGAGTTCATTTTTGTGGTTTCATTCGCATTCTGTTCTTCCCTGCTCGGAAAGAAGCAGGATAATGGTTTGTCAAAGCCCATGTAGGGTAACATGTAGTCGGAGCTAACGTTTGGTCCTACATACATTTTCAGAATATGTGCGTGCTCTATGAGACTATTCGGCTGTTAAAGAAATACAGTGACTACATCGCATAATCGGACACGTACTTTTATAAGATAAAAGTTAAGATAAAATGTGTTAAATCTATCGTTTTTCAGCTTTTATTTAGTTTTTTTCACTATCACCTTTCTAAACGAAAAAATTCCCAACAAATGCAAAATGTATGTCGATTTGTATGTCGAATAATCGGACAAAACCGATATGAACGCAAAGTACTGTTTCTGTTCTTGGAACTTGCTGCAATCTTTGAGTTTCTGGCATTGCGCCTTGTTTATAGTTGAGATCAAGTGCGGAAACCGTCATTCTATTAACAAAAAGTGGCAAAATGGCTTCAAACGGAAAGCACTCCTCTGTGGAACTTCGACAGTTGATTGTTAAACTCAATTTTGAAGAAAAAAAAAGAAAGCGAAATTGCAGAATTGGTCGGAAGAAGCGGAAGTCTACTGTCCACGACATTATTAAGAGGTTCCGGGATGAGTTTAGATTTGCCGATAAAAGCAGGGAAGGCAAAAAAAAATTTTAAATGACAGAGAAGAGTGATCGGTTTTAAAAGAAATAAAAGAAGATACCTTTAAAACAGCCAAGGAACTCAACATTTCTTTGCAAACCCGAACTGGGAAAGATTTGTGCCTCAACACTGTGCGTAATACTTTGCACAAGTTTGACTACCACGGAAGAGTTGCGCGGAAAAAAAACTTTATAAGCCCCAAGAACAAAAAGAGGAAACAAATAGTGAATTTGATCCCAAAACTACAAAGGCCACAGTAAAGCATGGAGGTGGGTCTGTGATGGTTTGGTGCTGCATGCCCAGTGCTGGAGTGGGCCAATTACATTTTATTGATGGCATTATGGACAAGTTTGGCTACCTAAACGTTTTGAAGCAAAATGTCAAGTAAAGTGCTGAGAAATTGGGGATCGCGAGCAACTTTACCTTTTACCAGGACAACGATCCGAAGCACACTTCGGGTGGTGCAAAGCTTTGGCTGGCCTATAACTGTTTAAAAACGGTTCAAACCCCAGCCTAGAGCCCGGACCATAAAGTGATTGAACATCTCTGGGAAGAATTGGCCAGGAGAGTTTACCAGAAGAAGTAAGGAAGCGTGGAACTCTATTGAGCCGGAAGTGTGCGCAAACTTGGTGAAATGGATTCCTAAGCGTCTGCAAGCTATCATAGACAACAAAGGATTCACAACCAAGTATTAAATTTTACATTTTCATATTTTTTTTCTTAATTCTTTCCGCTGTCCAATTATTCGTTGAACACCAAATATAGGATTTGTTTTTGTTTTTGTTGTGAAACTAAGAGTTTTCTTTGGAAAAATTCAATTTTTTTTTATGTTTTTGAAAAATGTTTTTTAAAAATATTAAAAAACGATTAATTTAGGTAATTTTCTTAAGTTTTAGAGCACATTTATCACAACAATGTACTTGTCCGATTATGCTCTTGGCAGCTGATTCGTGCAAGTATCAAATTTAGAATCACTTCGAAACCAGCGGTTGGTGTCGTTCTTATTGCACCCATTGTCTGTATTTTCGTCAATAACTTAAGATTGGTTGATTTGCATTTGCTAGCTTCATCATTTACAAAATGACCTTTTTCAAGCGAGTAAGAGCTTTGCTTAAGTGTAGGTTGGTTAGGTTAGGCTAGGTTAAAGAGGCTGTCGGTATTTTCTAGCAAGCGTTTAACAGCCTTTCGGCAACCAAGACTGGTATGATTTTTTTGGGACATGCTGGGCAAGATCTTTACGCCATCCGGCGAGTTCAAGAAATGTAACCGTACGTTTCAGAAATATTGGATCTATCTGAAAGGGTAATCTAGTGGCATTCGAATATGATTAAACTTATAATAAAAAAATTTTGTAGGACCTTAGATTAGGATGGGTTGAAGTGGCTGTCGGCATAAGAGCCGACACACTTAGACCAGTATTGGTCCTTTGTGATACCACAGGGATCCACGATAAAGCTTCCCCCTACTCGTTGAACCAATTGGAGCTTCTGACGAAGACAAGTAGACATGTGATGTGAGATCATATGTGTCTGCATAGAAGAAGGCTCCGAGATGGGGCTTCCTTTTACAGAGCTGGTGAAGCAGGTGAGGTAAAGCAGGTGAGGGATTGTTTCCTTCTCCTCTTCGTCCATACAACTTTTGCAAAAAGTCGTTTAAGAATGTACCAAGTCTTGTTGCATGTTTACCTATCAGACAGTGTCAAGTGCGGAGTGATGATACCTATAGTAGTGCTAACGTTCCGTCTGCTTATAGAGATCAATTTTTTAGAGCGTTTCTGATCCAGCTAGGCCAGATCCGTTTTGTCACTAGGCATGTGATACCACTTGCCCATCTAAAGTTTGTTTCCTAAATAGCAGCCACCCCTAGCGATGAGTTTTCATGACTTATTAAAGAGTAATTAGTAAGTTATGAGAAGCTATGTATCTTCATCCGGCTTTATAATTAGAAAGTCACTTATAAAAGCTTCAATATATCGCTAACAAACAACAACTTGAGATACTTTTCGCTGACAGTGCAAAAGCAAAATTAAACAAAAACTCAAGCCAAGTGTCGGTACCTAATGGATCAAACGCACTTAAGAATTTAATAAGTCGCACAAGTTTGTTAGTAAATAAAAATCAAAATCCAATAAACAATTCCCAATAAAGATCCAATACAAAGAAACTGACTTAACTGAAAAGAAACAGTGACACAGCTGTCAATCGAACGTCACATCTCCTCTTAATCATCAACGGAAATTCAAATAAAAACAACAAAAAAAAAAAAAGAAAAAAAAAATACCCGAACAACTCAAAGCAAATATTCTAATGATCTTTCAATTCTCAATCGCCACCCAGCAATCAGCGCGCACCTCCATCGCTGTTTACACATTGTTGCCGCCAGCATCTCACCCAGATACACACACATACACTAATAACATCCAACAGATGCGAAGCGAGTCCATTGATTTTTCCAATTTCATATCCGCACCTCACCCGTTCACGTTCTATTGAGTGTGTGCTCAATCAGTAACAGAATTGAAAACGCGCTTAAACAAATATTTAAAGCTAATAACAACAACATGCACACAATTATATGTATGAATGTGTACAACATGCAAGCGAAGCGTTAGACAACATAACTAGAATCAGGGCAGACGAGGCCGGTCGTCGCGTCGCGCCACCATCATCAACAACATGATGTTGGTGCTGCATCCACATAAGAAGACCACCACCAACACTTTTTCGTGGAGTATTGAGTTCTCACATGTCGACGAAGAAGGAAAACCCCCATCAAGAGGCACAGGAGTTTTCACAGGCTCCTGGGAGAGGCATCATCATCAATGCTTTCCGCACATGACCTGTAATCACTCTGCACACTCCACCAGCATTTATCTCATCGATCGACGGGCGGACGGGCGTTAAATGTGGGCCACTTGAAGTCTGGGCAGAGTCACCTTCTCTCCAATATGATCGAACTGTCTGAGCGTCATTAGCACCCTGAAGTTTGTTTTTCGCGTTCGTCGATGATGGTTTTTGTTTAGAGATTCGGGTGCCAGACGCTAGTCGATCGAAATTCAGGCCAACCGACAACGCCTGCCTGTGTATCTGCTCAATGGCCCCATATACACAGATTAAAGCTGCATCCTCCTTCGATGACTAAATTGTTATGTGAATGCGTCTCGGCGGCCGTTCGGTCCAATGTTTGCTCAGATGTTCGACTGTTATGCTTGGGACTAAATTAAGGCTGCCAGATACTTTGTAGTATATATTGCTGGCCGCCAGTCGTTAAGCTAGTCGATGGGGCATGGTGTGGATTAAGATTTTGTTTACATTTTTATGTACATAGGTGCTTTGATAAGAGTCAAGCAATTCGACAGAGTGTGAGAGTTGATTCAAAAACAAAAATAGTCCTCCTCGTCAACGAATGGAAGTAGTCCTTTGGATTGAGCAATTTTACGTATCATTTGAATATGAATTTGTTTGATGGGAAAAAAGATTTTGTTTACAAAAATTAAAAATTTTGAAAATTCATCTGCCTAAATTTCAAGTTCTTTTAGGCATGTTTTCCTGAGAAATTGTTTCTTAGTGCAGTAAGATCTTACGAAAAACCCACGGTCAATTACATTACTGTTTTTCTGCAGGCAAATAACTATGAGTTGGAATTATTCTATGTCATTCGCGCTCTAAAAAATAAGTAAGCTATCAGGAATTAAAAATTAGGTTTTTGTTTAGAAAAAAGGAGTAAAATTTATTTATTTAAACGAAACTGGAAGCTAAATTTTGGTATAAAACACATTGTTAAATGTGGCGTGAACATACCTAATTAGAAAAGTATTCAGTGATTCCAAACATGTAATTGTTGCATAGGACCATATATGAACGGTCAGCCCGGTCACAAAGTGGTTTTGGCGACATCGAATATGTGGTCATTCAAACGAAAGGTTGTCATTAACACAAAACCAAAAATGGATAGTCGTTCGGTTTAAGCCACGCAAGTGCCATTCAAGGATAATGGCAGAGTATTGCGATGATATTCCCACTCTAGCGTGCTGTCAGTTTCCTAGCATAAATTTAAAGGCCTCAAAAGTTGAAGAAGCGAAGACTGTCAGAAATGGTTATTATGTTACCACTTAAAAAATGTGGTACCACTTCACAATAACTATACAGAACCTAAAGCCTAGCTTCTCCAACCATTGTGTGTGCAAAGATATATTTTTTTGGCACGTATGAAAGGGACGTACAGTTTAATGCCGATTCGGAACAGAAATTTATTTTGGTGAACCTTCTTATGCTTTCGGATTTGAACCGGAGACCCGTCGCTTAGTAGTCCAATGCAATCAACCACCCATCCCATTTATTAGCACTTACAATGAAAAAAATGTACTTTTGCTATATTGATAAAATATTGGAATGACTGAAAATCATATAAAAGAAAGAATAATCATTTCTCTAAAACAAGAGGCGACGAAGAAAACTTCTGGATCACAAAAATTCAAAAACACCACCATACACTTTTCCTACTGTATACGTTACGCGATCATTTCAAGTAAGCGTTTGATTAAAAACATTTTTATTTACCCCGACTTTTGGAAAATATAATGTGTCAATAGCTGCAGGGGAAATTACTATAACTTGACTTTTTTTAGAATTTAAGCTGATTTTGTTCGCGCCATAAGGAAACGAGCCACAAATCGTCATTAATACTGTTGCATCATCCAGCATTCCCAAAGGATAGCTGAGATGGATTTGCACATCATCTGCATACATTTGAAGCTTACAGTACTTAAAAACTTGAGGTAAATCGTTATTAAACATTGTAAAGAAAAGAGGTCCAAGGATAGAACCCCGTGGGACACCCACATTTGTTTCCAAAAGGAGAAGGTCACTACAGAACTCTTGTTTTGGACGGACTTTAAATTTCACAGCTTTGATATGTTCCCCAGACGTATAATTATATCAAGTACGGAATATGGGTTGGCATGATACCAGTGTCTATTCTAAAGTTTGGCTGCCATACCTGCGATTGTCACAACGGGCATTTTTTTATTTTTGTTTTTTAGTTATTGATACTATTATAAAATTCTTTATATCATCGGTGCTTTTTATTTCCGTAAGAAATGACTTTCTTTTGATACCGTACAGGCCCGGGCATTCACATATAATGTGCTCACCAGTGCAACGGCAATCTGGTGATTCTACTTGGTTGAATGGAGGTGCTGACCTGTTAGGTATCCAATTAGATATTTATTTAATATCGTGCCTTGGTAGATTACGTTTTTTTTTGGCATCGTTCTTTAAAGGTTGAGTAACCTTTTTGGTCTGCCTAACACCTGAGATCTTTTCCCAATGTGAAATACACTAATTTTTTAAAACCGATTTAACCGCTGATTTGTTTATTGCACAGACAAATTCTGGTTCTCTTAAAGGAGTCTACTAGCCGTTTCTGGCAATACATCAGGAGGGTGAACTTAGCTTTTGGCTGGTGTCAAAACAGTGCAGTACTAATTTGGAGTCAATGATGTGTGAACTGAGGGCTTTTACAGCAGCTTCCATGAATATATGGATGTTAGCGTCTTTGATACCTGAGTTGTAAATGAGGTACTGTATGGCGTGAAGCTCTGACTCGAATACACTGTGACTTTTTCTCATAGGTATTGAGACATTTTTGTTTGGTCCATTAATACCAGTTCCCACACCCGTACCTACCCATTTTGCGAGCCATCTGTATACCACTTTAGGACGTTTAAGCAGTTTCGTGTGTTAAACTTTTACTTAAGCTTCTACGCTGGTGATCTCCGTGGAAAATCTTTTGTTAAAGCACAGTGTCTTTGTTTGGCGACCCGTGACCGCGCAGATCATGTTTCGGAATCAGTTCTATTAGCAGAGGGCGGTCTTTTGGGTTGTTTTCTTCCAAAATATTATAGAGGCGTATGTTATGATCGACCTGTTCATTGCTATAAAGATCCAATGAGTCATCTTTAGAGCGATTCCCCAGGTTCTGTCACACATGCGGAGACAGGCCCAAAAAGCTCCAAGACATTTGACTTCGTCGGAATACTCAATGCATCATTACTAGGGTTGACAGAGCGAACCTTTTTAATACCCTAGCCAAAGACTGTCTTAAGAGCGTATTGCGTTGTGATATCGTTTGCTTCTTTACTCACTTTATGATGACCAGATCATCGGCATACCCAACTACATGGAAACTTAAATCACTTTGGTCTTGGAGTAGGTTGTCGATAACCAAAGACCATAGACCAAAGTGAGAGGCAGCCCCTTACGGCTGTTACTGATACTCAGGTCAGTGTTGATGAAGCAGATTCCTTGCGAAGCATCTCCATCGCTTTGATCCATGTGATCGTAGGTTGATCTATATTTTGAATTATATCCAGTATTATCAAAAGCCCCCTATATGTCTAGGAAGGCGCACAGTGCGACCTTATTGCAGCTGAATGCACTTCTGATTTGGGCTGTTAAGTTCCAAATTGCTCCTTCGGTAGATTTGCCTTTCTGATAGCTGCTTAAGGTGTTTTATTTAAGCGTTATCTATTAGTCTTTCCATCGTTTTTAGGAAAAATGTCGTCAAACTTATTGGAACTTGGATTTGCCTGGTTTGGTAACAAATAACCACCCTCCATGTTTGTGGAATGTATCCCCATTTGAAACTCTACATAAATAACGCAATTATTGGTAGAAAGAAGTCTAGGCCAGCGGAAATGGTGACTCAATAAAAACTCTTAAAATATAATTTACCAATTCACAATTTCTTTACAATGTGCTTAGTGCTTAGGCACCATCATTAAACTTGTACCTACTCTTTGCCGTATAATTAACACAATTACTCGGGAACACTTGCAGCACCGGTTCTTTGAAAACACTTGCAAATAACTCCTCATACGTACCTATGCACATAATTAGCGGAAATAGAAAATCCAACCATCGTTATAGGTATCTCTATTAGAAAGAACTGGTAGGTTAGGTACTGCTTGAAGAGATTACGTAATGTCCCCTATAACAACGCAACTCTTTTTCTCCCGGTTTTCCCTTTCCGTGCTACGTTTTTCCATTCTTTCGATGATTTAAAAATAAAAATTAATCCAATTCAACTTTATGCAAATGGGGAGATGTAGAACAAAAACTAACCGAGAAAGGGGGGGGGGGGGGGCAGCAAAAAAATAATAATAATAAATCTGCGCAAGCAAATACAATTTTCGAGTTCATTCCAAAGATCATAGATCGTCTCACGTTATTGATTGCAACGGCTGCATTGCTGCCATGCCACCGTTGCGTTGCGTTGTTCGGTAGCTTTGTAGCGCGCTATTTCTGTTCCACTCTGCCACTGCCAGCCAGCCAGCCAGCCAGCCCCGACATAGACTTGGGTGCGATGCAATAAATCTCATCGCGCATCTGTGAGTGATGATGTAAGAATGACACGGAATAATGGGGAGGGAAATCAAAACAAAAGGCCAGGCCACCTGCATCCTCATCCCACGCACTCGAATCTGAAATGTGAAATCTATGCACAGCGAACGAACAAACGAACACCCATAACGGCTGTGCGTGTGTGTGTGTGGTCGAATGGAATTCGCACAATGCAACTCCAACATGTTTCTTCCATTTAGGTGAGAGAGTCGAGTAGTGAGTGGCTGGTGGCCTAGCATGGCAAAGCTCTTAAGTCGTTTTTGTGCGTCAAATTAGGTTCCAAATGCGTTTAGTCAGCCGCTATGTGTGAATAAGTCATGGTAACCCCCAAGCATAGAGGTCAAAGTCGGATCGCATTAATTACCTGAACGTGGACTCTGGTGCACTCATAGTTGTAAATGAGTTTTGGGTCCAACTTGGACAGACACATTCAGAGTCACAGTCTCACAGGTGGCTTCGCCCCGCTTCGGTGAATGCATTTTGCCCACGTTCCACAATTCATAAGTCGCTGTGTTGCTCGCGCTGACTGGTTTATGGCTGAACAATTTGTTAACTGCACCTAGGCTAGCGCATAAATCTGCCAAATTGACGTACAAGTTGGCATATGGCTGACATGTGAGAGGTTTCTCTATTTTGAAGTGCTGCGTTGTGAGAATTTTGACAGGAGTGTTTACAACAAAAAGGAGGATAGAAAGATGTCACTTTGACAGAACACCCTTGTAGAGTTTAGTGACAGTTCATCGATGACTACGGTCGATTTATTAACCCGCAGACGTGACTGATATAACTTTGCACACTTGGCTATTATGTCAATATGCGTGAGTCCTGACAACTTCAATCCGCTTGTCGCTTTGAAGAAATACTCATTGGACTCTAAGTAAAGACGATTAAACCATCGAATTCCTGCATGATCTGCAAAGTTTACCGAAGATGTCAATGTCCATGCTAATTTAAGTTCTTTAGAGGCTCGCGATAAATAGGAAATGTAAATAGGATCCGTGGTATAGTCTATGGTTTTTATATCAGTTTGATATGGCAGCAAACCAACCTCTTAAGAAGCCTTTCTCCCTCCTGTGACACTTGGTCACCATTAAAGGCGACTTACTGAAAGCCTTCTGAAGTTGGCCGCACATAATCCCAAAATTGATTACCACTCAGCACGACTTATTCCCTTTGGATAAGTTCCTCAATCAATAAACACATAAACTAAAAATGTCCTGACAACTTTTTGATATTCCCCAAGAGGGCAACAATCGAACAAATGAGTTCAGCTTCCAAAAGCGAATGCTGCATTTATTTTCAATCAGAAGCAGTGTCACTTTCGCAAAGCAGGCCGACTGAACATGAAACAAAAATAAAAAAAAAACCATCAACCCGCCTCACGTCAGGTGACTTAATTCAGCCAATTTCGTCTAAGTCAAGCGGCTACCGCACAGCGCAACACTACGACAGCATCAGTCAACGTCGAGGCTTAACAAAAAAAAAACCAGCAACAACAACAAACAAAAAAGAGAAACGCCATCGTCCCGCAAATCTTTGAGCTCTGACAACCTTTCGATTTGACTTTTGTCAATTTGTGCGGTTTTGTTTCGTTTATTTGGAGCGGAGCAGCGGCAACACCGCGCCCGCCAGCCCACAACCACTGACGTGCAGGTGTTTGAACTCAATCGCTCGCTGCATGACAAATCGTAAAATGTATTCTCGAGACAATGCAGCATTGGGCAAACAATCACAACAACTAGCGAACAACAAACAAACAAAAGTGTGTCACCACAACCAGGCAGGCAGTGGGAGCTAGAGCTAGGGTCAACGGCTGTTGTTGGGTGTTGTAGGGCGCGGTGACAGTCCGCCAGTCACCAGTCACCAGTCAGTCATTAGTTAGTCAGCTGCCCGTATCGACTGAGCCGGCTGGAAGCTGAAACAGAGGTTCACTGGGGCGAATACGCGACTTGGCATTCTTTGTCCGCTCTGCAGAGATTTATGTCACACGTGGGCGGCCGGGGCCACCAAAAAAGGGTTGGACACTCCACGCCGACTGGCACAAAGGGTGCGACCAAACGCGCAATCAATCGAGCGGAATTGCGCACGAATTTAGCGCTTGTCAGATCGAGTGCAAAACACATGGCGTTCGCCGATTGGCGATCGGCGATCGCGATCGCTCTGATCTGGGTACATTGACTTTGACTGAACGACGACGGGACGGCCGATTGATTGCCTGTCACCGCGCACCGAACATACATACATACGTTTGATTCTAATTTGCGTTGGGGAACATTGAACACATCATTTTGCCTTGAATTCATTTTAAATGGCCATGCATGGGGTATTGTTCGGCGACACGACACGGTGTCAATTGAATTGTTTTGCTGTGATTTTTATATTTGTTAAGTATGTGTGTGTGTATGTGTGTTTTGTTTTATTCGGGACAGTGATTTGCAAAACGTGGACAGCTTGACGCGATTACTCCACTAGCACTGACAGATTTCGAGGGGACAAACGGCGCGCGGCGTCGAATGTAAAGGTTGAGATCCTCGTTTGCTGGTATGCTGCGTGCCGAGAATTGGTAACATGTAGTACAGGCCCCTGTTCCCTGTCCCCGAGCAGCGGCTGGATGGAGCGGAGAATGGAACATGACTAAGAATTAGGAGTGATTTGTCAAACTGATTGGTTCGGGGATGTGGATTATGTCATGGGCTCGTTACTCAGTCAGCCCGATGTGGAATGCAGGTATATTGTACGCATTCGCTTGAGGTAGCATTCGAGAGGCGGCTCGGGGAATACAAATGCGAGGATTAAGATTCATTAGCGCTGTTAACTCTGATGTCAGACATATTTATGTGGGTTTTGCTTTATTAGGTTTAGTGCGAGAGGCTGATTTTTTTTTTTGCAAACAAGCGAATTAAAATCAGTGGATTTGACATTACATGATTAACCAGGTCAATTTATAATTTAATTGATATATCATGGGTGACTGTTAAGCTGGCTTTTTATATCTATCTGTGATCCATGAGATGTGATCGGGCATTCAAAAATTAATTTTGAGTTCTATTAAAAAAAATCGATCCTTGACCTAAGCGTGCTGACTCTTTCGTCACCTTTTCCGCGGAGTGTAAAATAATTTTTCCTTCTTTTCCCTTTTGAGAAACTTACATTTGAAACAATTTCTCTTTTTGAATGAAAGGGCAAATAATATCTGTATAAATATCGGGTTGGGTACGAAATCCCGCTGCCGAATTCGGAGGGCAGGTAATGAAATATGGGACTTGGAATAGGTGTGAGATTGGGTATATGCAAAGATTATTTTTAACAGTATAAAGTATTTTAAGAAACCGTCGGGATTTGTAAAAACCGGGATTTTAAAAAGTGGGAGTCTCTAATTTTGTATTTGGCATTAAGATGTCCATTTGTTTTATTTAAAGAATGTTTGAACTTATTTTTTCTAGCTCATAGTCTGATGGTCTAGGACTTCGGTGGAAACTTTAAGATGTTCAATTGCTTATCTATTCTAAATGTGATAATGTTGAACCAAGCTCGCTCGATTTTGCTCGATGTTTTTTTATAATCGCTTAGTATCAATGACAGTTTCTTCTATCGATTATTTCGACAATTTGTCGCTTTCTGGGCTGTGTACAACGCGACGTGAATCTACGCTACTCTCATCGTAGCATTCTATCGTTACAGCTGTTCCACAGCATAATGGTGAACTTACTTCAGGAAATAAAACAAAATTATGGTTAATATTATAAAGAAGATGTCTCTGTAAACCCAAAAAAGACGACTATTGTCCCTTTCACCAAGAGGAGAAAACTGAACCTTCTCATTCGTCCCATTATGTATGGCGAAGCAATCGATTTCTCACGGGAAGCCAAGTACCTAGGGAATGTCCTGGACAGTAAATTGTCCTGGAATCTTCAAATAGAACGTACCGTAAACATAGCCACTAGATCCTTATGGAACTGCCGACGAGTCTGCGGTAATAACTGGGGTCTTTGACCCAAGATGATTTACTGGCTCTATTCGCTCTTGGTTCGACCCGCGATGCCCTTTGCTGCTATGGTCTAGTGGATGAAGACTAACGAGGTTACCACAGTTAAAAAGCTAGAACGAGTTCAACGCATAGCTGGAAACTGTACTTAATGTCATATTGGGTCTAACACCCATACAAACACACATTCAAATTGAGGCTAGGCTGAGTATTCAACGACTGTTCCATTCGAATAACATTAACCCCTTCTCCTACCGAGGAGGTCATATGTCTTTGCTAGACTCTATGGAGCCGGAAAGCTCCTGGACGACTTGTTACCGAAATACGGCTTCCATAAAAACTTCTCTATCGTCGTCCCGCCAAGGGAGGACTGGGAAAAATATAAAACCAAACCATCAAAACATGATATCGTCTGGTATACGGACGGATCTAAGATGGAGTCAGGGACTGGATCTGGAATCCATGGAGAGTCGCCTCAAGCGAACTTTTCAGTCAGCCTTGGCAAGACCATAGTCCAAGAAGAAGTCTTTGCCATTAACCAGTGCGGTAGAATTAAATACAGTTCTAACACACGAGGTAAAACTATATTTATCTTTTTTTAAGATAGCCAAGCAGCCAACAAAGCTCTTGACTCATCTGTCATAAAATCAAAGCTTGTTCTGGAAACCTTCATGGCCATCTATGAACTTGCTACGAAAAACTTAGTCATTCTTAGTCATTCTTCACTGGATCCCACAGGGGTTTTGCTGGCAACGAAGCGGCTGACTCACTGGCTAAAGCCGGCGCAACAGCACCACTTGTCGGCCCAGAACCATTCTGTGGTGTCAGCAAAAATCAACTCAGGAACTTTGTTAAAAGCTTATCTCTGACCGAATCCAATGAAGTCTGGCGAATCCATGACCATTCACATGGTCAGAACTGTACCAAACATTTCTTCCCCAAATTCCACCCCAGGAAATCCAAATTCCTAACTAACCTGGACAGGAATAGTCTAAGAATCCTGACAGGAATATTCAGTGGTCAATGTCTCCGGAAAAAACACCTTCACCGCATTTGGCCTCTCACCGGACCCTACATGTAGACTTTGTTTAGAGAGTGACGAATCCTCTCTTCACATACTCATGGAGTGCCCGGCTCTTTTTCGTCTCAGGAAGGACATCCTTGGTGAGGAAATCATATCACCAACATACCTTGCTGCCCTGCATCCAGAGAAGATTCTCGTCTTCCTGACCACCTCCGGAGTCAAACATTTGCTCTAGGACACCTCCAGGGAAGGCAGAATAGGCTCTATAAGGAACCACAGTGCCAGAGCCCCATGTAGGCTCTTCCGACTTGGCATCTATCTATCTATGGTTTCAGTTCTAGCAAGCAAAGCTAGACACGATTTCTTGTTTGCAGTTGATAAAGTAGATAACAAAATCCTTTACTGGAACCTTAAGAACAATTTTCTTCCGGTAGGGGTTATTTCATGGAAACGCTGTTCGTCTTTAAGGAAACTTGACAATGAGTTTTGTGGCACAAGGCTACTAAATTTTGGGAGCGATACTTTTTTTGCAATGTTTCAAGTTCACTTGGCAAAACTGTTGCTGTTCTTCTAAACGGGAGTTAAAACGGACTCACAGTTGGTCATTTACTAATGCATTACTCCCAAACCCGACAAAATCCTTTGTAATTCCCATTTCCAATAGGATTTTCATGAATCTCTTGCCGGATATATTTAATAAAATTAAAGCTAAATAGTAAGTCACCAGTCTTGGCTATACAATCAATCGAAATTTGCCATACTAACATGGTTATCGGACGTATTTACGAATGTCTTCTCAAATATGGCTTGGTGCAACAACAGGAGCCTTTCTTCTTATAACTTAGGTTGTTCACTACAAGGATATATAGTCTTAACTCGTTATCGCAACTTAATAACTCGATATCTGTTCCACCCGACTCATCGAACGTGCTATTTCTGGTGCTCCATTTCGTTTCTATTGCTAATATGCATAATCCAAGATGCTCTTTTCAGATTATTTCGTATAATGAAGAATTGGAATTAAAGAATTCAATTTCGGGACCATCGTCTATGCTCTTCACCAAGTCGCAAACTAAAGTCATCGCTCCATCAGACCGTGCTTCGTATTCGTCGAGGGGCTATCACTCGCAACATTGGCCAGAGTGATACCTATGGATGTGTCGAAAGACATCTGGCATGTCTAAGGTTCATAATGAACCTGTATCTAACAATAAGATTTATGTAGGCACAGAGCATTTCGTATAGGGTAAGATCGTTTTACGATAGAATTAAGTTAGAATAGGTATAGCTAGGGGTTAGCCATACTATATAGATTAGTTCAAAATAAGCTTAGGCTAGTTAGGTTAGCTTCGTGAACATTTTCATTTTTAACGCTTTTACTTGCTTTTCTCTCTCTTTCCATTTCATATCTTTTTAGTCCGTCCGAGTTTCACATAAAGTTACTTCCTCCACAATTACTTTATTTTTGTTTTCACCATTTGGCATGGATAAAACTTTGTTGAGCAGTTTTTATTTTTAATTTTTCCCAGCTCTTACGCACACACATCAACACTCAACCTACATAATCGTGCGCTATTTACCTTCTTACCACCCCTGCATCACCGGCCTCCATAATGGAGTGTTGTAAGAATGCGTACTCAGAACACGAAACAGGAACTCCGCACATCTTCGTGTAATTGGCTAACAAGCGGAAATCCAGCGAGTCGACAAAGGTGTAGTTGGAGAGTACTAACGCGTAGCAAAATTGCGCTCTTGACACAGCGTTGAAAAGTTTGAATTTCGCTAAGATCTTTACCTCCTTTTTGTCGATTATTCAAGCAAATTCAAAATCCTCAGAAGATAAACGCACTATTTATGAATTTAAATGACTTTGTTGTCCGAAGGTGGAATTAAGACAATTTGAGAGAAAAACATTTGCTTAATTTGCAGCTTTGTACCTTATGGGTAGATACTATTGATTAGTATGAGAACAGGCATTGTTCCTCTTTCTAAGCTGCGCCACTTACGAAAGACTCGGCGTAATGATCATTTCTAAATATTTATATTCCTTTACTATTTCGATCTCAATTGTATAAAAATCGAGTAATTTGGGTGCAAAGTATACATCTAGATTTTTGAGGTTATAAAATAAGCTCACTCTGCAAAGTATAATGTTGAGTTAACGAATGATGACAAGTGGAAAGAAAGAAAGAACGTTCCATTCATTGATCCCATGGTGGAATTGGACCTTAGAACCGACTGTCTGGAAAAAACCGCTTATTCTGAGAAATGTTTTGGTTTTTTACTGAATTTTTTTGTAACAAATAATTTGTGGGGCTTAAACTCTTGAAGAATTGTTAAGGAGTCGCGCCATGTTAAGCCTTTTTCAGCCGCGCGGTCACGCAATTACGTCTATTTTGTGTGGTCTGCTTTTATTGTGTGAATCACAGCACGGTCTTACCTTTGAGGTTATATCTCTTTGAATACTTTGCTTGTCTTATAGCAAGCTCCAACTTTACTTATGTATTCGGGTGTGTGATGAAATAATATACATGTCTTAATAATGTTTCTAATTTAAAGTTTAAATTATCCTAATTTCTGTATTTAATTTCTGCCATTTAAATCTCAAAATTTTCATTATAATCAAAATACATTTTTACAAAGATTTTTTTATTATTTTTTTTTACTGAAATGCATGAATCCAACAATAGTAAGGTGCACGCATTATACGAACATTTTTCGCTGATTGAAATGCATCTTTGAATCCCCTCAACCAAAATGGAAACAAAAAAAAATTATTTAAATCAGTTTTTTAGTCTTGATTTTCTCAAAATGGAATTTCTATGTAATTTTGCACATTGGATTAAAAAAAACATTTATAAAAATTATTTAAAAAATCAACGTACGCAGATTTGTTCAACTTAGCAGTATTAAAAAAAATTTTCAAATTTTTCTGAATTCCCTTTACTATTTTTGGAGATATTGTCGGTTTTATAAATTCCCGTTATTCGAAATAGTTTCAAAAGGAAAAAAAAACCTACACTACAGTTGACGCTCGATATAGTGAACCAATATAACCTAGGCCTGTTCACTATATAAAAATGGTTCACTATTTCGAGCGAGAGTTTTTAAAAGTTTATTAATTTAATAGAAATCATTTTTTTATTAATTCAACAGTTTTAGCTAAAATAACAACAAAAAACATATAAGTATTTATTCCAAAATAAAAAGCAAAGACGCTCCATAAACTTGTCTTTCAGTTGAGCAGCTACATATGTATATATTTACTTTCATAGTCAAAAACAAAAACACACAAATAAATCGTAAATTGGTTTGAAAAATAGTCGACATGCAGGCGAAGTGTATGGCAGGTACCCTTATATAGAAAGATAAAGCTAAATAAAAATCATAAGGAAAGGCTACAGTCCGCTGGGGGCGAACAGTACGATACCCTATCCATATCCATCCCTATATGGCCCAAAGAAAAAAGCATTACGAAGATGATGGATAGCATTTTATTTCATTTTATTAATTTATAAAAAAAAATATTTTTTGAAAAAACGCCCCAAAAAGTGGGCGTGGCCAAAAACTTTGTTTAGACGATATGTTGGAAAAAACATTGGCTAAATATTTTGTTAAACATTTTTTTCCGCTTTCTATGAAAAATTTCGAAGAAAAAAGCATTTTAGTCAAAAACGCCCACAAAAAGTGGGCGTGGCAAAAAACTTTATATGACAAACTTATAAAGGAGGGCAGTGGCTACATATCTTGTGAAGGTTGTAAGACTCTATCTCTCTAAGTTTAGCTTTAAAACGGTTTTTTCTAAATTGTGGGCGTGGCAGTGGGCGTATTCAGAAAAAAATTACACTTAACCATTTCGGAGCCCTAGGGAATATGTGGTCCAAATTGCAGCTTCCTAGCTTAATTTTAAAGGCCTAAAAATTGCGTACGGACGGACGGACGGACGGACATTGCTAGATAGTCTTAGGATTTGGTCCTGATCATAAATATATATACTTTTATGGGTCTACGCCGAATATTAAGGGGTGTTACAAACTATGTGTCAAAATTAATATACCCTTAGGATAGGGTATAAAAACCCTAGATATTACTCCAAAAACTTTGTTTAGGACCTCTGAAGCAAATCCGTCCAACCGTTAGAAAGAACGACGGAAGGCATTGGCGGGCGCCCGTTTTGGACTTCTCTATAGTCGTTATACCATCCCTCTTACTCAGTTTGAGTTCGAAATTTCCTCACGATTGTAATAGCTTTCGCTTAAGCATACGAGAAAGTACAAAAAGGGAGTAGGTACACTAAGGACAAGTCTTTATAATAAAAATATTTTGTGGCAAGCGTTTTTTTTTATACCAAATTTACTAAGCATGAGAAAGAATACCTATACTCTGTCCAACATAAATTGGCAGTACACGTCTTATGGGGAAGCTTCTTAATTAATAATCAGTAGCGTGCCATTTTTTTCCACCATACAAAGTTTAAAGAAACCCTTCATAAAGTGTTTACCCTCCAGTGAAATTCCAATTGCATCTGACGTAGATAGACCACGTCTTATTCAGCGCACATGTGAGTGTGCATTGGCCTGTGGCTGCTGCTATTCAACTCCCATTTAATTGATGTGCATTCAGAGTTACCAATGTCAGTTTGGTAACACGTTCAGCTTTTTATACCCTATCCTAAGGGAATATTAATTTTGACCCATAGTTTGTAACACCCCTTAATATTCGTCATAGACCCCTAAAAGTATATATATTTATGATCAGGACCAAAACCTTAGACTATCTAGCAATGTCCGTCCGTCCGTCACCAATTTATAGGCCTTTTAATTAAAGCTAAAAAGCTGAAATTTGGAACATATACTCCATAGTGTCCCGAAATGGTAGAGTGTAAAATTTTTTTGGATACACCCACAATTTAGAAAAAAACAGTTTTAAAGCTAAAGTTAGAGAGATAGAGTGTTGTAATCTTTACAAGATATGTAGGTACTGCCCACCTTTACAAGTTTGTCATATAAAGTTTTTTCCACGCCTACATTTTGTGGGTGTTTTTCACTAACATGCTGTTTTATTCGAAAATTTTTATAGAAACCGAAAAAAAATGTTAAACAATATATTTAGCCAATATTTTTTCCAATCTATAGCCTAAACCAAGTTGTTGGCCACGCCCACTTTTTGGGGATGTTTTTCAAAGAATATTTTTTTTTTTTATAAAATTTATGGAATGAAATAAAATTGTACCCATCATCTTCTTAACGCTTTGAAAAAAAGTTCTTAACAATAAGTGTTATCGTGGAGGTCTTGTTTTGATCTTTGACATTTCTTTTAATATGTGGAGAATATGCAGTTACAAAATTGTAATCTGTTTTCTTCAAGGAAAAATATTATTTGAGTTTGTTTTGTTTGTTAGAAATGGCTTTAAATTCATCCAAAGACTTAAGTGCCGAAAAAAAAGAAATTTTTGACGCGACAAAAAGAATTAATCAAAATGTGAAAAATAGAACAGTAACTGCAAGTAGGTGATATTTTTTCTGGGTAAAAGAACAGTTTATAAACTTCTTAACGAAAATAAGCCACAACTCGCCACCAAAGAAGAAAAACAAAACTGGTCTCAAAAGTAAAGTAGATGATTTCAATAAGTGTGCCATTAGGCAAATTGTGCATAAGTTTTTCCAAATAACGAACTTACGACGCTGGATAAAATACTGCATGAGGAAGGACACAATGCAAACATCACTAAAATTAGCAGGTCTGCTCTGCAGACGGTTTTAAAAATTAAACTGAGTTTTTAATTTGGCCATTGTCAGCGAAAGAGTGTTCTTTTGGAAACATAAAGATAAATTTTTTAAATTTGTTTTATTTTTTATTAATAAAATAATTTAAATGAAAATGTCCATGGTAACCCAACATAATATTCTTTCAGGTTTTTGCTGGTTTGAAATCCTTAGTACGTAAACCCTGTTAGAGCTTTTGCTAGAATAGCACCTTACGGAAAACAAAAGAGTGCGAATCAAAGGCGAACATCCCTATTTTCCCTGCACTGCCAATTTATGTTGGACAGACTATAGAACTTTTTTTTCTATCAATGATTGATTTACCAGAAATTTCATTAAGTATGTATGTATGTACTGAAAATTTATACACGCATTTGAGCGTATTTTTCGAAATGGAAATATTTAAATCATATCATCTTTTTGTTTCTTTTTTTACGAGTAAATAAAAGAACCTGAACTACCTACATATGTAGGTATCTACTTCAATTGTGTGTTCGAAAACAATGCCAAGGTTCTGCGCTGCCACCTACCAACATACCTACTACAAAAGCCAAAAGCAAATAAATTCAAAATTAATTAACAACTTCGTGCAAATGGTCTTCATTCTACCAAAAAAAACCGGTTAAACTCCAAATCACAATCACAAGTACATATTTCACAGCAATTAAATTGAAAGTTCACTGGCCATTCGATTAATTACCCTCTTGACAGTCAGCACTGAGTAATGTGAAATTCGACTGACAGCCCTCAACGGTTTCCGTAGTGTAGTGGTTATCACGTGTGCTTCACACGCACAAGGTCCCCGGTTCGAACCCGGGCGGAAACAAATCGAGACAAGTTCTTTTTTCATTTTTTTTTTATTTTTAATTTCTTGGACAACTCTCGCACATAAATTCCCCATTGGAATCTATCTTTTGCTGGACATAGCCACATGCCCGTTTATAACGCCTTCTGTCAATCAGTGGTAGCTGCTTTGCTTGTGCGAGCGCGCAGCTGTTAGCGCAAGTAAACCTGTCAACTTTAAATGAAAACTAAAACACCCGGCTGGTTGTCATTAAGCCCACGCTGCTGCACTGGACACTACACCCTTCCCCCCTCTACACACATCCAATAATAACAAAAATAACGAGAAGTAATTACGACAAAAAAGAAGTAATTGCTAAGACAATGACAAGCACAATCAGTTAACAATCGCATTCAATCACAGTGCATATCCATTACACCGTATACGACGGCGCAACAAACCATTAATCGTCACTACAACTACAATACAATGCACTCTGTGTGTGAGTTGCGGAGCTGCGCAACTGCAATACAAGCTCCGACTGCAAGTAGTGTTAGTGGCGCTTACAAGTCATCGACTTCGACTTTGACTTCGTGGCGGAGTGGAGTGGAGTGAAGTGGAGTGGCGTTGCATGGCGCAGTCACCCAGCCAGCAAGCGGCGCAGATAGCCCGGCGAAATGACAATCGTTGTACAGTCGTTGCCGCTTAGCATTGTAATTCCGAAACATTTTAGTCAAAGACAATTCGATTTCGAGCCGCGTCGCGCCGCGCCGCGCGCTGCTTGTGGGTGCACGGATAGTTCCTAGCCCCATGCACTGCGCTCCTCGTCTGTATTATAATAATGCTCAAGACCGGCGCATAAATCTCAAAGTCGCGCACATAATAGGAGACAAGTCGCGAATGCGATTATTTATTGGCGGAACTGGGTAAAAGGGGCGAACAACGCGTCGTCGGTCATTGTAGTTGCAGTCGTCATGCGACTTCGATTTGGATTTGGATGTGGATTTGGATACTCTGCGCAGAGCACATGTTCCGTGCAGCATGCAATCTTGGCTCGCACAGTGCAGAGTGCATTTTTGAATGTCACCGCGCGCTGGCCACCGGCTGCGGCAACCGCACGAATGATGGTCACTTCACTGCGGCACTGGTGCAGTGCATTGCATAGCCACCACCACCAGAATGGGCTTTGTTTCAGAGTTAGAAGCAGCAGATCTTAACAGTTTCCACATTCGATCCAGCAGCGGAATGCTGTCCACCAGTGTTGCAGGCAGTAGTCTGTGCGCGCCGCCGTCATTGTAGTCGTCGTCGTCGTCGTTCCGCAAAGCGAATTCTATTTCGGCAAGCCGCCTCTTTTCGAAAGCCTGTCTTTGCGCACTGATCAGATCCCCCCGATCAATGAATCAATTAAGCTAACGCGAGTGCGATTTTCCGAGGTGCACTCAGCGAACGGAATGAATATACATACGTACAAGTATATGCACGCGCGCAGAGAGGAGTCATTAATGAAAAGGTGTGGGATGATATTTATCAATGTCTGTCCGCAAATGGCAGTTAATCAAGGCGGCAAAGCTATTGTGTTTGGATATTAGGAATTCGAAAGGAGCTGCGGATACATTTATGCATATTCATCAGTGGCATGCGCACAACACACAGAACATGGTGGCGTGGTACGGTAGAATGGACAGCATGCAATGGATTGTTTAAGGATCTGGCTGGTGGTAGGTATGTGAAGTGAACGGTATCTGACAGTAGCAATCGGAAAATTGAAAGCCAACTACTGTCATGTTTGCATGTCGATTGAAAGCGCCTTGATCATCTGTCAAGATAAGTTCAGCGTAAAATGAAATTGAATTCAACTTCGTGTAGGATTTTTCGGTGTCAAAGGGAAGGTTGTCATGCCATAAATAAACATATTTAAGAGAATTCGCGCGGCCTCCTTAGATGTTTACAAGGTGATTTAGCACGACTGCTAGAAGCACTTTTTTTAATGGGAGTTTTTTTTTTACAACACGTATAATCATATTTTTATGTTGCAAAGTGTTATTAGTTTTATTTATGAGATCTTTGTAATGGTGACCGGCCAGCAACGGAAAAAACTTCAGCTACTGAAACATAGTTTGGCTGCACTTTGCGAATCTAATGCTGAAGCAAATAGTGACAAATTCAAATTTAAACAAATTTGAATCTTCTAAGTTGAGAAAACAACATAAACGATATTATCTATATAAATTGATGTTTAACCATTAAACTTAACAGGCTTCCGACACAGGAGTCTTCTATCCTCTATCTGCCAGATCAAGTAGTCTTGCGACTCGAGGATCTCCTTGTCTGGAGCAAAATTGCCCATTTGCTCAATTTGGCTCAATTCTCCTCCATTTCCTCTTCTTCGCACACAGGACCGAATATCCGTCGAAGAATTTTTCTATCGAAATAGCAAAGTATTAACCTTCCTGACAGAATAAGGATTCTCTAGAGCATGCCCTTTGTTCTTCGAGTTAGAAGTTTTAAACCCATTTGCTTCGCGAAACCGAAGTAGCAGCGGTTTACTAGATATAAAATTTCATGGATATAAAGAGAAACACCTCGGAGTGGCTGCTATCAACAGCTACGTTTAATCTTAGGCAATGGACAGATGGACATATATTTCATCTTGTCCTCATTTACTTCAAGGCCAACTAGTTCTACCTGATATTTAATAGCCGTTTTTCTATCTATGGAGCCTCCGATGATGTCAATATCGTCCGCATAACCCAGTACCTGGACGGATCTGTTGATGATATTGTCCTTCCTCTTGACATCCACATTGCGCACTATCTGCTCAAGAACAAGAATAAAGAACTCACCTTGCCAAAATCCGGTGCATATTTGAAAAGCTCAGATGAGCTGCTGAATATTTACGGATCAAGCAGTTTTTGAAATTTATAACAAAGGTTCAATAGTGCAAAGGGCCTTGTTTAAATGTAGATAACAACTCCAATGGCGTGAAAAATAATCGCAACAAGGAATGATCCAGGGATGTGCAAGCTCACGGCCAACATTCTGCGCAATTACTGGAGAAGATTTTACTTGACTTTCTTCAATCTCCTGCCACTCAATACACACATTTTTGTCTAGATTTGATGACGCAAATTTCATCAAGCTCAAAACTATATTAAAATAGGTATTCCTTGCCACTCCATTCGCATTGTGCTGCTCATATATTCAATTTAGCAGTTAATCACACCTGTTAAAAGAGGTTACTCATTTTATCATTTTTCAAAAAGAAAGCTTGTTATTTTCTTTTCTTTTTCAAAAGACCGAAAACAGACAAAAATAAAGTGCACGACTGCGTCATACGAAACTTTCTCGGTAAATAAGATGCGTTTTTGAGTTGCAAAATTAATCAAAAATTAATGGTGAGAAATTTGTTAAATCACTTTTTAGTTTTTGAATAATTTGATTTGCTCAAAAACGGCACATACTATTTTGATGTAATTTCGCACATTGGACAATTTTAACATAATTGTTCAAAATACAAAAAATTATCAAAATCGTTGGAGCCGTTTTTGAGAAAAAGAATTTAATTTAAATTTAAGAAAATCGTTGTAAGAAAAAAAAAATTTTAAAAAATTATTTAAAAAATAATTTGGAACCTTGGAACCACTTTCGAGAAAAATAGTGATAAATTTGCATAGCAGGTACCGTTATTTCAAAAGATAAAGCAAAAAATAAAAAGATGCCCCGAGATGTAATCCCAAGAACCTTATATACGAACTTTGAAGCAAATTCGTCGAACCGTTTTGCCATACGGCGCCCGGACAGACAGACCGACGGACGGCATTGGCGGAAAAAGTGAAGATGTTTTGTGCCACAAGATATGTTTAGCAGCTATGTTCAAAAACGACTTTAGAGAGACGCATCGCCAAGACGAATATCAAGAATTGCTGGAGGCTCTTGAAATATTGAAATATGCCAACCATCTTTGAAAATACTGAGAATAAAGGCTTCTACAACGGCAAATGAAAATTACGTTTTATGCTTAGTGCCGGCTTTAAGTGTACCATTATACGATAAATGACGATCATTTAATTTGGTTTGCTTCCCTAAACATACTTCGCCATGTAAATGTGAAAGTTATTTCCCAAACTCCGGCATTAAAGTAATGTTTGGATAAAAAATTTGGTTAAACCCCCCTTCCTAAAGCAAATCTTTTCTACAAAGTTCTACAGTTTGTCCAGGTAATAAAGCTAGACTCTGGAAGTTTGGACGAAAATAAATGGTCAACTTTTACCACAATGCAAGTTATGTTCCCTAAATCTCCTAAAAAGTTTGAACTTCATTGAATACAATTTGAAGGTGGACATAAATGGAGACGCCTACCAAAAGGTTTTTTTTTCAAACTTCAGGATTCTCGGTCTCGGCCTACTGTTGTTTACTTCTTAAATTTAACACTCCTTTTCAACTAATATCACTTTCTTCTTCTTTTTCCTTCTTCTATTCGACAAGCTCGTTAATGAGGCTGTATTTCGGCAATGATACGTCAAATGTATGTCTTAAAAAATTATTGTTGTCGGAACTTTACAGTCAACGGTAAAATTTACAGAGACAAGATTACTAACTTGTTCGTGCTTCAATTGGGAAGGCATTATTGTTGCTGACATATCGTCCCCTCATGCCAGAAGCATGAATGTGCAAATTTGCCAATTTTAAGTTAATTGACTGGTTTGGTTAACATTTGGTAATTCTATGTTATACCAAAATCTAGAATGCCATGGGTGCAAAGAAACTATAATATTTCACAATGTTTCAAATACCAAATCATCTAATTCTGTGAGAACAATTAACATTTAAATGTGATTTTCTAACGTCATTCGATTATTTCAATTTATTAACATATTTTTTAAGTTAATTATTTAATGTAATTAAAGTTCTGTGACAAATATCGAAAGTTCAGGATCATTAATTTCGTGGTTTCAAGTTGTTAGCGCTCGCATTTGACACCTGTCAAACTTAACTGTAATTTGAAGTCTCATAACATTAGTCGAATGAACTTATCAATCGAACAACGCGTTAAAAATATTTAAACGTCGTGATTTAGGCGTTGCCACTTTTCGAGCATTACGCGATGATTATGGTCGCAATCAATCAAATTGTGAAGAAACTTGAAGAGAGTGGAAACGTTACTGATGCCGTAATGCCAGTAATGGTCGAAAATATTGTTGCTGATGATCCGAATTTATCGACTTCGTGGCGTTCACAGCAATTGAACGTGTCCTACACCTTACTATTGCGTGTTTTGCTTGAATTTATGGGCAAAAAGCCCATGAGCCTTTAACGATCCTAAAAAAATATTCGAAAACATGTAGATATATTTTTGTTACACCAGTTTTCTCATATGAAAACTTTTGTAGTTTATACTTTTCTGAAAGTTCCCAATATATAAAGCCAATAATATGTACAAATTTTCAAATGTTGCCCCATACCTATAAGGGGGAGATATAAGAAGTGCCCAACACACGCATAATAATTATACTAATCCCCATCGGTGTCAGACACGGTTGGAAGTCCTGTTCCAATTTATTTAACTATATTTCTTCTTTAGTTCTCTTGACAGAAAATATTAAAAGAGTTTCCGCACTCCTTGCGAAGCTTAAGGTGGTTAACCTTCTGACGTCACTATGACGCAGAATTTGCACTGGATGACCACTTGAATACAAATTCTACGTCAAAGTGACGTCAGAATGTCATCCGGATGACCGTCTGATCGCACCTTTAGTATCCTCATGATTTGTAACTTGAAACACTTCCATTAGTGTCGAAAAAAACCACGCAGATAATGGAACGTTGTTTTAATTCTAAAAATGTCAAGTTAAATTATTCAGGCCATCTAACTCTTTTTCCAACTTTGCAGCGGGCTAATAAATTCATTTTATCACATACATATGGTCAAACAATTTTTTTATTCTTAAAACTTTGGCATTTTAAGTTTAAAAGAAAAAAATGTTTGCATGATTGTTTTTGCACTTGCACTTCCAGTTATTATTTATTTATTGAAAAATATCGATTTGCACCAGTACCCGGCCACCGCACATTTTCTTATGAAAGCTAGATTTAAAAAAAATTAAACTAAACAAGTTTTCAACTAAACTCCTTAAAAAATATAATATTATGTTTAAAAATGTTATAATACATTATAAAAATGATATCATCGTTCTAAGCAAATTTAAAAACAACATACAAATTTTACTAAATAAACCGATTGAAACTTTCATATATTCCTTAGTATTTCTTCTACAAAATGGTTGACACGACGGTTTTATTCCGAAAATATGGAACATGTAATAAGAAAATAAGGGTTTACGAAAAACTTCCGCTTTCTGGTGAATATTCTCAAAACGAAAGCTCCAGTATTCTACTTAAACGTTTATGTCCAATCGATTGGAAGGATCCTTATGCAAACTCCATAGTTAAGCTGCAAGATTGAGAGGTGCAACTCATAAGTCTCACCGGTATCAGGATAATGGAATTTCGAAGTATCGGAATAACCGCTCTTAAGACTCAGCGTCTTAAGTCTTTTGATACCATAATCAGGATCTCTTAGGAGCGTGTCTTCTTAAGAAAGATCGATTCTATTAGTTAGCTATAATAACTGTAAGCTATTTGGTTTAGTTGTTTCATTGATTTCAATAATGAATATATGAATTTAGACCAAATAGGTATCTCTTGTGGCCGGGTACTGAAAATTCAGTTTTAAACATATATCTAGTATCCAGACACTTGTACACCGCACAAAAAATGGGTTCTAATAACCGGCCAAAGAAAATTTAACGATTTCTTCACATTTTATGATTAATAAGAGCATTCTAAAGGGTGATTTTTTAAGAGGTTTAGAACTTTTTTTAAAAAAAAAACACAAAAAATTCGAAAAAATGAATGAAATATTTATTTGAATCGATAGTCTGAACCTTGCAATTTAATGTTTAAAGATAATTTCATGCAAATGTTGACCGCGGCTGCGTCTCAGGTAGCCCATCCGCTGAGTCCAATTTTGGCATACTCTTTCACACATATCGGCCGGTATCTCACGAATGAATGCATGGATGTTGGCTTCCAGTGCCTCAATCGAAGCGGGTTTGTCCCTATACACATTAGCCTTGGCATACCCCTACAAAAAATAATCTAATGGTGTCAAATCGCACGATCTAGGCGGCCAATTGACCGGCCCGAAACGTGAAATTAACTGTTCACCAAACTCGCCTCGCAATTGCGCCATTGTTTCGCGTGCTGTGTGGCATGTGGCACCGTCTTGTTGAAACCACATATCATGCCCATAAACCGCACCAAACAGTGGCTTTTTCGGGATGCATTGGTAGCTGTTGCAATGCTTCTGGCTGATTTTCACTCCAAATGCGGCAATTTTGCTTATTTACGTACCCATTCAACCAAAAATGAGCCTCATCGCTGAACACAATTTTTCGATAAAAAAGCGGATCCTCGGCCAGCTTTCCAAGAGCCCATTCACCAAAAATTCGGCGTTGTGGTAGGTCGGCTGGCTTTAGTTCTTGCACCAGCTGTATCTTAAAAGGCTTTACGCCCAAATCCTTCCGCAAAATTTTCCACGTAGTGCTGTAACAAAGGCCTAACTGCTGGGAACGGCGCCGAATCGACATTTCGCGGTCTTCTGTCACACTAGCTGATACGGCCGCAATATTTTCTTCAATACGCACAGTACGTAAACGTGTTGGTGGTTTAATGTCCAACAAAGTAAATTTGGTGCGAAATTTGGTCACAATCTTCCGAATAGACTGCTCAGAAGGTCGAGAATGCAGATCATAAAATGGAAGCAGCGCGCGATGAACATTTCGAACCGAGCACGAATTTTGATAGTAAAATTCAATAATTTGCAAGCGTTGTTCATTTGTAAGACGATCCATGGTTAAATTGCAAACCAAACTGAAGCTGTTTGACAGTGACACAAGGTACTAAACACACGTCAGCTGTCAAAACCAGTGTTGCCAAAACCAAACCAGTTAAAAAATCACCCTTTATTAATAATAAACATAAAAAAAAGGATGCATTTCCCAACAAATAACGCTAAACATAAAATTTAAGTTAAGTCTATCCACTCATTTCTGCAGTCTTAAAAACGAACTTTTTGGTATTTTACCGAGGTTCGTAGATTGTGCATTTCTTATGACGGTTGGTAAAATGTTTAAAGCAGCCAAATTACCACCGCTTTCTATAGGCCTGAAATAATAGCCACGAATTTTTTCCTCTGAATAAAATATTTTTGGTTGTTATTAAGCATTTAATGTTTAATGTGCCTGGCCGGGTACTGGTACACTTACCCTACACCTTTAATAAATCAACGAATGACTAAAAAAATTCCAATGAAGGGGGAAATATATTAGTATCCTTAAGGTATCTTCTTTAGGCAACAATTTTTAATAACACGAAAAACAAACATAGATACAGACATCATCTTACGCAACTTGTCATACCTATGTATTTCCCCGTAAGTAAACTTCCATTTCCCGAACCTTACATTTTAAATTACGACACAAAACCTAAATAAATTCATTAACAAAAACTCTCATCCATGTCCCACCGCGAACCGTGTGTGTGTCACTTTGTTGTTCTCATGTATGAATGTAATAAAATCTCTTCACCACAAAACTTTACGATCACGTCGTTGTGCTTGAAATCCCATTAAGTTCAAAAACTTTAGTGAAAAACCCTGTCAAAAGTCATCCAATGAGAAATTCCCAAGAGATCATTAAAAAAACGAAAAAAAAAGAGAAGAAAACAAAAACATTTATAAATAATACTGCACACCTGACATTTAGCAGCGATGACGTCAGTCTTCAAGTCAATCAGCGGTGGTTTAATGACTAGCCCCTCTGACTCTTTACCCGTCGTCCCAGCCCACAGGCTTGCTCCATCGAGCGGCGGCGGCGCCATTCGGTTTTGAAATGCCTTCCACCAATCCATCCAACACACAGTTTACACAATTGATCTTCACCACAGATATTATTCAGCGGCGGGTATTATTCAACATCAGCGCCGCGCAGGGACAGGGTGATGCACAGCACTAACACATATAATAGATGCGAACATGTGTGTTGGTGCGGTGTACCGCGTGGTAATTATGATAATGTTAGCGATTTCGCTCGCATATTACCAAGAGATAAGTAAACATGCCAAGCGTAAACAGTTTGATCAGGTGTTCGCGAAATCACAGCTCAACGCAAAGTAATTCAATATTAACATCACCACAAGACAAGACAAAACAACACAACACAAAGGAAGGCAAGGCAAGCTCCAAACTGAGAAAGCTGCTGTAAACATCTAGTTCGGAGAAATGGATGGATCCGATGATGACGCGACGGACGCGACGCACGGTTGGATCATAGGCTCGGATGGGATGCGTAATGCGATCGATTGAATTATGAAAAATCGCATGCAATAAATAATAATTAAAACAATTAATGACCGGAAAATCAATGAATGAAAATGGAAAGAGGAGCAAGTAGCGAGGGTCGCATATAAAAAGCAACCATTTGCAATTTGCAGATCATTGAGTCTTCAGTTGGCATGATCAGTGAGCGGCGCGCTGTGCGCTGTGGTGGGTTGAGTAGAACTTGTTGTAGTGGTAGGCAACTATCAAGAGGTGAGGGACATCTCGGATTACTACCTACTATTTATAGGTGGCAATTAAATGCATCGGGTGGAACGTTTTAATGTCATAATTGATGCTAGAATTCCATGTAACGGAATCAAAGTTATAAGTTATGATGACAAGATCGCTTTTCCGATGGCCTGTTTAGCGAGTTACTTACGTAGATAGGTATACCCAATCCGCAGTTATAAAAAGATGCAAAACGCAAATATGTTCTGAATATTTGTGAATTAAATACGGAAGAGGCATCTAGATACCTTCAACTTTCAACTGAAATAAACGGCATGATTATAAAGTTAATAGATATGATGAATCCTAGGTTCACGGAAATCCTAGGTTCGAGCCCTTGGGGAGAGTACGATAACTTTGGCGCCAAAAATTTGAAACTGTTTTTGGTAGAGGGGTTAAATACAAGCACTTTTTTGTATCGGATGGGGGTCCAACTTGCCCCGTTTAGGCAATGTAAAAAATGACTTAAAATGGAAAACAGTGTATGATAAAACACAATGGCAACACTTACAAAAAAGTGCAATAGCGGTTTTGAAAATTACCATCAAACACTAAATTTTCTTCTTGTATTTACTGCTTCTATCAATCCCTAATCGAACACAGAAATCCATATTGTTCTATGGCTTCTAGTTTTTGAGAAACTTGAAATTTAGGAAACTACCTTTTTTTAAATTTTGGTGTTATTTCACTTTGCGGAAGTAAATAAGGCCAACCTTCAAAAATTGGACTTATTTCAGTTTTTAAATATGAAATAAGGCCAAAGTTCGAAAATTTCCTTGATCCTACGAAGCGTGTCACACATAATACTGTTGTCAATTAAAATGTTGATAAAGAAAGTGCTTAAAAAAGTAGTATTCCAAAATTTTAATTTTCTCAAAAACTAGAAGACCTGCAACTATATCGTTTTCTGTGTTCGATTAGGAATAAATAGGGGCAGTAACTACAAGCAGCGAACTTAGTGCTTGGTTTTCCAATTCTGGAAAAACCAGCCTTCAATATTTATTTTTATTTTTTGTATTTTTTCAAAATTTTGAGTTTGATGGTAATTTTTTCAAAAGAAGTGGCTGCTAGCCCTAGACTTACACAATATTTGCTTTGTTGTGATACAACAGGGATCTACTTTAAATCAGTTGGAGGTGGAGTGTCTGACGAAGCTTGCAGTCTATTCTCCTACGAGATAGAAGGAAAGACGCCTACTTTTTCCAAATATCCGGGCGCAAGATGCGATTACTAAATCGCCTAAATCGAGTTAATAGTGGTTCCAAATTTGGCGAGTTAATTAGCCTTGCAATTTCTAGGAAAGTCGTGCCCCAGAATTTAACATAAAATGTTGAACTATTCGTGATTTCAACTATGGATGGAGAAATACGGTTGGACTTTTGGGTATCAACCTTTGCTTGACCTGACCATTAGTTTTTGTTCAGTCGATGTAGAAATGAATTGATGTATCCTCCATGAAAGCGACGTCATCCCAGAATGACCGGGAGGAAACTTTGATATGAAAGGATGCTTTATTGGTCAACTGTGATGTAGCTTTTAGACGAAAAGCCGCGTTAGCCTTGGATGATATCGAGGGGAGCCAGATCAAACAGAATTTCGAGTGCAGCAGAGGTAGTCGAACAAAGTGTTCCGCTTATGGATAAACAGACAACTTAGGAATTTGTCTTAAAGCCCAGATGTGTAGCCAGTAATGTAAGTTTGAAGAGCCTAATTTCTTCCAATTGCCTTTTATACAAGATAAAGGTGCTACTGTTTCTTTTTTTTTACAACTTTATTGGGTATGAGGATTCCACCATGAGGATTCATTCCAGAACAAAGTGAAGCTGCCGTAAATAGAGGGAGGTTGTATTTTACATATCCTTGAAGAGAGACCACACCGAGCTAGTCAATTCGTAAACTTGTTGCTTTTGCTTTTTTTGTCAACTTTTTTTTTCAATTTTCTAAGTAAATTTTAGTTTAGTGTGGCAACCGTTTTTTTCGATTTCTCTCCCCTTGGGAGAGCGGGAAAAAAGATATAAGCTTAGGAAGTAGTATAATAGTTCCGGAGATCACTGTGTCCAGAGAATATCTAGTTGATAAAATTGGTGGGGGAGTTTGACAGATAAATAGAAATAGGTACATAAAACTTGCAAAACGTTTAGCTGACAACATCATCACTGTGTCCAGAGAATATCTAGTTGATAAAATTGGTGGGGGAGTTTGACAGATAAATAGAAATAGGTACATAAAACTTGCAAAACGTTTAGCTAGATGTCAATGTTTGTTTAAAAAAATATATTGGCTATGCATACTCCAAATGTAAGAGTTAAGGAGTTTAGAGCCTTTAAGTATTAAATTATACTGAGTCTTTTAATATAAACCCGCTTAAAGGGTTACATGGGTTTCACGGATTCCAAAAGTCTAATTTCTTCTTATTGTCTTATTAATTTCTACAACATCTCGAGAATATTATCCTAAATTGTCAAGTCATTCCGAATAAAAGTTCCGGAGATATAGCCTTGGAAATCACGAGGTTTATTTGAGGTTATCCAAACTTCAAACGCGTTTTTCTCGAAACTGTGTTTTCAAAGTTGCTTGTCAAAAGTTCTCGAAAACCGCTCAACCGATCTTGATGAAATTTGACACAGGTCTTCGAGATACAATTCTTGGACTTGGACGAAGGATTTTTTTTTCAATCACAACTAGTGCAAATTTTACCAAAATTTGTATTTTTTTTTGTAAAAAGATCTGCCAAAAATCCAATTTTCACCATTTTTGTTTTTTCTTCGTCCAAATTCTAGTTTATGGTCTTAACTAAAACACGAATTTTTTTTTTCACTTCGTTTGATCCTGTCACAAGTTCTACTGTCAACGCGGACGCACCTTTTTTAAGAGGGGTCACCGGAAATGGCGTCACAATAGGGAAGTTTTAAATATTTTCCTTTGAAAATTTCAGAAATTCTTTTTAAAATGTTTATCTTTAAGACAATAAAATTTAAATAAAATATTTTATTTTTTTATATAAAATTTTTTATTTTTTGAAAATAGACCTTTTCTTCCCGAATAAACCCATAAAACCGCTTAAAACGATAAGGGTACCCGTGAATAATTTTAACAAAGGTTGGCTGGAGAGAAAAACGAAAAGTAAAGTAGTTTACGCTAAGTAAGCAGTCAGTAAGAAGAAACTTTTTTATTGGTATAGCCAGGTCCGGCCGAAGCACTCAACGTAATCCTGAATATTTCTCTTTTAACATCTGCATATTAAAACCATAGTATGCATAGTATGTATCAATGGCGGAGCAAGTCAACTCTTAAATCGGCTTTATATATTGTTTATAGGACAACGGAGTGCGTATCGACTAACAAAGCCCACGTAACAGAATCATTGAATCCATATCCAAGCCATTTAACACAAAAATCAGTCGATCGGCTTGCCTTGGCTATGAAATATTTTTGCCTAAACCGTATTTACAGACTCCGTTTTTTCAACAATCGGTACTCTTACCAGATCGTGTAAAGAGGCAAAGGCCAAACCCATAGCTAATCTGTATATTTAAAAGAAAAAAACTCTAACAAAGATTTTGAAATAGAGGAATATCACCATTAATTTTGGGTAAGCCAGCTAAAAGGCCAATGTCAGAACAAGCTCTAGAAGTTAACATACATTTAGAATAGTCCGTCCTAAGACTGTTTACACGGAAACGTTTATACGGAAATAGCTAAGGAGTGACCCTCTGACAATCACGAGCCCGCTTCTTGACCTTACCAAACTCATGAATCGAATATATCTACGTAAAATGTTGCTTCTATTTTCTAGGTTAACCGTAAATTTAATATAAAGCAAAATAACATTAAATAATCTCTCTAGATTCCTGTTTGGCATTTCGTATATTTTCAAAAATTTAAATTCTCTTTCATGTGCCCATTACTTCAGCTTCTGCTACACCTTAATTGTCTCATTCATAATTTCTTGTAAGAATTACTTAAATGCACACTGCACACTTTCTGCACCGCAAATGCCAAATCCCCAGAGCGCATTAAATCAAAACTCAAATACAATAAACACCTTCTTCTGACACACGGCAATAAAATTCATAGCAACATCAATTACTCTCGAACCCACTAAAACTTGAACTATTTTCAAAAACAGAAAAGGCGAACTATTTCTGTGTGAATCTTCCTTGTAGCTGGCGCGCTAAAAATTACTAACTCAACCAAATGTGAACATTGGCGCGCCAAAATCTAAGCGATTTGCAAACATAAGACAGTCGCCCAAGCCGGACCAATGTACCGCTACGACGCGACGAAGGCATGGCTATGAAAATATAATTAGGTGGATAATAAAAGTTCACAATAATAATAATTTCTAAAAGCCGACTGTTTTATATCGTCATAAATTTGCTTTTTGAATTTTTACTGCTCCAAACTTTGGGGTCGATCGAGCTACATTGCATTTAGAAACAGAAACTCTTAGATAGTGATTGAGAGAGAGAGAGAGTGAGGGCGGCAATTTAAACGATGCACCTGAGTACTGTATCCAAGGCGGGTCTGCTCTGTTAGGGTGCAGTACTTTCAACAGTTGCCGTTAGATTCTGCGATACTCGTACATGTATGTGGTTATTTAAAAGCGTAATAAATTTTATTAGTACACCCAATTTGTAACTACACCTGTTAGATGTTTTTGAGTGCGAATAGGCGATGATCAATCGATAGACGTCAATGATAGTGTCGGTGGGCAAGAGAGATCGCTTTCGACGCTGGACTAGGCAATAAGATAATGAATGCACTTTGAAGCTGAGTTGAGTTGTTGCCAAATTATTTTTACTTCATGATGCTGCAAAAATTAAATGATGAACGATCATTTGGAATATAAAATTTAATAGCCGTAGAAGGAAATTTATGCTTAGATTATGTTATCATGGAATTTTATGGTGACTTTGACGCGAAACTCACATAACATTGTGAGTTTCTGACCTTTATTGTATTAAATGTTTTATTTCAAATTGCTTTTGGAATAGAGATTTTCTCTGGTAAATAAAAGAAATATTTTACTATTTTTTCAACTGGCATTATCTTTTGAAAAATGTTCGGTTAGGTAGAATTTGGAGGCTTCTAAATTCATTCAGAAAAATGTTCCCCGCTCTCTGAAAAATCCTCTAACTATTAGCCCAGTAGTTATAGGTAGTTAGATTGAATGACATTTGTTTTGTTTTGTGGTGATTGAATGAAACTTGTTACTTTGAAAAAAATTTGTAAATGAAATGTTAACTTTTAAGATTCTCTTGTAATATTTTTTTTTCCTCAAAAAGCTTCCTCTCTTATTCACTGCCTGTACTCAAGGCAACTACTTTTGGTATACATATAAAGAACATTCCATTCACGGTAACCATTCAGATACTTTTCTTCTTGGTGTAGGGATACCAACGTGCAAGTATGGGAGATGATAGATTACAGAGACCACAGATTATAGCGAGCTCATGTTTGTAAGGCACGTTACTTAAGCCCATCATTTCGCCTCTTACATCAGTCTACACTCTAGTTGATGAGTCTTTCACCAGCCCTACTAACCTATCGGTAGCAATTTATACCAGTAACGCGAAAAAGTCTTCAGGTCCCGACAAAATTTCCAACTTTGTCATGAAAAGACTACCCCCATCAGCAATAATTTTTCTCACAATTATTCTCAATAATTGTATTAACAACTGCTATTTTCCAACCAAATGAAAAATTGCAAAAGTTTTTCCAATCCCAAAAAAATTGTCTGCAAATTGCATTTCAAAATTTAGACCCATCTCTCCGCTCTCAAACATAAGCAAACTTCTAGAAATGTTGATTTTAAACAAAATTAACTCGGTCTGCACCGAACTAGAAATAGCACAAAACAACCAATTCGGGTTGAAATCCAATCACTCGACATTTCACCCACTGCTGAAGCTGCACGCCGATGTTAGTATTGGGTTAAATAAGATAGAGACCACCGTTGCTTGTCTACTTGACATTGAAAAGGCATTTGATTCCGTTTGGATTGAAGGCTTAGTCTTCAAACTCAAATCCCTTCATTTCCCAACACATACCATAAGAATCATTCACAGCTTTCTGACCAACCGTAAGTTCTAAGTGCGAATAGGGAACTCCAAATCCAGTATCAGGGATATCAAAGCAGGGGTAGCCCAGGGCTCACGCCTCGGCCCAACCTTGTTTAATCTCTATACTTGTGATCAACCACAAAATGATTTTCGCACAGAGACTCTGCTTTACGCAGATGACTCTATCACCTACTCTTCTTCCCCTCGTCCTTACATTGCATTTTGCAGAGTCAAGACACACATCCTCAAAATAATACTACCAAAAATGGGGAATCAAAATAAACTCCGCTAAAACGGAGCTTATAACATTTCGAAATCCCTACGGCACTGCTCGCAACAACACTATAGCGAAATGTAAAAAGCTAACTCTTACCCTGCCCGACAACTCCATAATACTGCCAAAACAACAGGTCAGATATTTAGGGGTGAACTTTTCAGAAAAAAATACAAATCTTCGAGCGAAAAGTGCTTCGGCACTGTACTTCGCTCTACCGAAACCCTCACAACAACCACTGTTATAGAACAGAAGTCCTATATGAAGCCGCCAATCTTATCCCCATTGACCAATATCTGTGCTCGCTTTCAACGAAAATGACGCGCAATATCCTATCCCATCCCAACCCTTTGATTCATATCATTTCAGAGACTCCATCAATACAGGATTACTATCCCCACGTGATGGCTTTAATTGAACCAGATCTTGGAATAGTCCTAGAAGATTCATTCGAAGACTTCTACGTGGTTGCTGGAACGCGATACAACCGTGGTTGACAATCTGCCGGAAAGCAATGGAAACACAGACACGCCATCTAACACCAAGAAGAATACAAGCCAACGAACTAAATTTCCAACCCACCCCAACAAACCACACCAATGACCGTCGGCGCCACTCACGCTGTACGACAAATAATCAATAAAGAATGCAAATAAATTTCATAAATAATTTTGTAAATAAAAACGTAATAATAAAACATCATTTGCACAACGCAGAGCTCCATCAGTGCTCGCAGAATATTAGATTTATCCTAGACTTAAGAAAAACAATTGTATAAATATTGTAAACACACATTTTTTAAAAAAAGAGTAATAAATTGTAGATAGATAGATTTCGCCTCTTATCATGAAGACGATTCTTATCATTTCTGACTTATTTCTATCCAAAAAAAACGCGGCGATTGTTGTCCTCCAAGTGGTCAATCGTTTGGGTCTAGCGACTTCACATATTCACACAGAAAATACACAGGCGGCTTTAAAAACGTAACGTGAAACTATGCGGTTACCAAACGTTTCCTTCAATAAATCAATTGTGGCACGAGCTGTGTGACATTTTGCGTCGGCTTGTTGAAACAACAGCTCCTGCACATCATGGTTGTTCAATTGATGAACGAAAAAGTAACTAATCATGGCTCTGCAGCGGTCACCATTGACTGTAACGTTCTGGCCAGCGTCGTTTGAAAGAAGTTTCATCGACCCATAAAGCACACCAAACAGTCAGTTTTTGTGGATGTAACATACACTTCAGGATTATCATCACTTCAAATACGGCAGTTTTGTTTATTGACGTATCCATTCAACCATAAGTAAGCTTCATCGCTAAAATTGGGATCAACGGCAATCTTGTTTTGGGCCCATTCACCGAATCTACGCCTTGCTAGGTGATCCTGTGCCTTCAATTCTTACAAGAGTTGGATTTAGTAAGCTCGCAAACCAAGATCTTTCCGCAAAATCTTCCATAAAGTGGATGGACACATATTCAATTTCTGTGCCCGAAGGCGGATAGACTGATTCGGGTCTTCCTCTACGCTGTGGAGCACTATAGCAGCAATGACGTCTTCTGTACGCACTGTACGACGTATCTCTGGATGCGTATTATCATTTAGAGTAAACGTGGTGCGAAAACGTTCCATAGTTACTGGAATTAATTAGTCTGATGGACGATTATGTTGACCGTAAAATGGACGCAGTACGCGGTAAGTATTTCGAACAGAACCATGATTTTCAAAATAAATTTGAACAATTTGGAAGCATTGTTCAGGCGTCAGTCTATTCATGTTGAAATGCCAAACAAAACTAAAAATAAATCGCTTGACAGCTGACAAAATGGCCACCAGTTAAAATAGTGTTGCCAACTTAAATATCTATACCTTTACAAAAACAACCCTTTATGTATTGAAAATCAAAATACACACCACGAGATAGGTGGTCAATTAATCAACGGAGTGAGGATTGAAATGAAGTTCGTTCTCGGGTGGAACGCGCTGCGATGTTATGGTCGTATGGACGCAGTATTAACAACTCACCAAAACTAGTTATTGTCTCATTCGATAGTTCTGATAGTACAAGGTGGCGCAAAAATAACCTTCCGATGTTTTTTGGCTGTAATTTAAAAAAAAATTAAAAACTTTGATTCTTCTTGTGGATTATTTTTATTTGGTCTTTTAATTTTTTTTACATCAAGTCGAGAATATGATGTCATGTAAATGGCCGCCGCCACAGTTGATTGTCATTTGAGCCCTTTTTATGGCATTTTCCATCACTTTGGCCAAAACTTCGGGCGATAGGTCCACAGATTCTTGACGGATATTGTCTCTAAGAGCTGCAAGAGTCTGAGGCTTGTTGACATAAACCCGCAACTTCAAAAAGCCCCACAAAAAGAAGTCTGGAGCGGTCAAATTAGGCGATCTTGCTGGCCAGTGCAAATCGCCAAAACGGGAGATTAGGCGCTTGCATCCTTCAGCATATCGGTTGTGGCACATGCAGTGTGTGCCGTTGCACCGTCCTGTTGGAACCAATTGTTTTCCAATCCCAATTCATCAAGTTGCGGCAAAAAGAACTCGTTGATCATTGCTCTGTAGCGCTCACCATTCACAGTAACCGTTTGGCCCGCGACGTCTTCGAAGAAAAAAGGTCCGATGACTCCTCCAGCGAAAACAGCACACCATACAGTGACTTTGAGCGGGTTTAATGGCTCTTCGTGGGTTACACGCGGATTTTCAGTGCCCCAGAAGCGTAAATTTTGCTTATTTACGTACCCGCTAAGATGGAAATGGGCCTCATCTCTCATGATTATTTTTGATGAAAAATCATCTTCCTCTTGGTGGTACCCGCTAAGATGGAAATGGGCCTTATCACTCATGATTATTTTTGATGAAAAATCATCTTCCTCTTGGTGGCGATTAAGGATGGCTTGAGCGTATGTTAGACGCGATTGGCGGTCAGCAGCTAACAGCTGATGCACCGTCTGGACTTTGTACGGAAACATCTTCAAATCTTGTACCAAAATTCGCTGTAAAAACCGTCGACTGATACCCATTTGCGTGGCACGTCGTCTGGTCGATGTCGACGGCGCTTCCATGACATCTTCGGCTACAGCAGCAATATATACTGCAGAACGGCTACTCTGGGGTCTGCTCTTTATAGCATTTTCTGATAGGAAGATTACTTTTGCGCCACCTTGTAGATATCTATTGGCATTTGGTCCGTGAAATATGGCAGCGTAAATTTAGATCGCGATCGAAAAATGAAACAAGACCACACGGGCTCATTTAATCAGATGATGTGGATTTAGACAAAATCATTCGCGTCCTAATTTCACGCGGTCATAATTCCATTCTCCCTCTGACATTTTAGGTAAAAATAAAACGATACGATCTCTTTAGGTCTGATAGACAATATAGGTAGGTACCGTAGAAATAAAGTCAATCGGATGTTATTATTTCAAGCGATTAAGTGCTGGTACAGAATTGAGCGACCCTTTAAATAATTCACTTATTTCTAAGAAGTTGCAAATATGTAGTTTGAAGACTTTATTTTGTTTTGTGGATACATAATTGCCGATCAGATGTCGATCTGCCTATGATCCTCCCACAATTTTGAAATTTATTTAGAAGGCATACAGAGAGTTACTTTACTTACTTTGCCTAGTTACTTTACTTTCAAAATGTAAAGCCCATCATAGATAACCACATCTCACTTGCCTTCACAATTAAAACATCTGCAACTGGAAAACACACACAAAAAAAAAAGAGCAATTGGACACACCGGCTTATCGTCAGGCCGATCTTAATCCTTGCCTATTATATAGTCATATGCTGCCAAAAGAGATGTCAGTCCAAAAGATGATCTACCTACCTTGCACTTGAAGCAGGTCCACTCAGTGACAATGATCAGCAGCAGCAGCACCAGCAACAGCAGACATTAACGACAGACAAGAATGGCGACAACCATGCCAACAACAATGAACAATCTCCGACATAACCACCGTGCAAATTTGACTTACAGACCGCATCTAATTGCGTTCCAGAGAAAATCCATGCAAAACGATCAAAGCACTGACTGGCCTGGCTGGCTGGCAAGTGCCAGTTCGAAACACACCTAAATTGACACTTGAATACATTGACTGTCCGTCGCATCGTGTCGCGTCGCTTAATCATCTCTCGACTGACTTGCTATGCAATTCCCGTTGAATATCAATTTATTTGCTGTTTGTTTGACACTGCGTTGCGTATGCGCAGTGCGCAGTGCGCATCGGAACTGTGTATCTTTCCATAGATCGGTAGATCTGGCTCTGGCATCGTTTTATTATAGTCGGAGCACAGGTGCGTCTAATTACCATTTCCTTAATCGCCATAAGCTACCCAACCAGCAAGTATGTAGGTACTGTACCAAAGTGGTTGGTGGTTGGCGGCAATATAACGAATATAACAGCAATAGCGCAGCTCACACACGTGCAAATAATCTGGAAAACCTGAATTCATCACACAAGTGTTTGGCGCGATCTCCATAGAGTCCGGTCTGGCTGGCGGCTACCTGTGTGAGCTGTGACCGTGGACCCGATGCAAGGCCTCTCTCTATCTATCTAAATATTATAATAAGTAGGCGCTCGTATCTGTGAACTGTCGTGCCCGTGAATGGGAAATTTTCCAAAAGACAATCGCGCGTTTTAGGTGTGTTTTTGGGAAAATATTTTCCTTGCGACGAAGCAAATTGATTCATTATCATGGCGACTGGCGAGTTCATTGTTCTGCTACCTGTTGTTAGTTGTAATGTACATACATAATTGTAGTTGTCGTCCTAAACTAATTTACGACCGACCGACGAGACTTTGTTGCGAGCGAAGCTCAGCCGCCTGTCAGTGAGTGCCAGTGCCAGTGCCAGACCAGCCAAGGGAATGTGAATGCATTTTCAATCGCTTTCCATGGAAATTAGACGACTACGACGACGACGACGACACGACTGCAGCGATGTGCAAACGGTTTCAATTGTCTGGTTCACTCAAGCGGTCGGTTGCCGTTGATGGTGGTGCCTGTGTTGTACCGGTGTGCATTACAGGTGCGTCGCAGGTGTTTCCCACACAATTCGTGTGAAAATCGCAATTAAATGAGTTTTTCACGGGGTTTTCTCAACTCGATTTTCATTTCATCATTTGTAGGTACAAACAACACAAATCCATACATACATACATATAAGTTTAGCTTGCTGTAACTTCAGGCCGCCACCGCCGCCGCTGCCGCTGCGATATGGTGAACTGTTTGCTGCCTTTTGTGGCCAGCAACAGCAAGCAGCTGGGTATGTTTGACATTTGTACGACGACGGATGGACGTGACGTTATGTTATATGTTTGTGCGAGCTAGCGGCCAGTTGTTAGATACCGCAGCAGTTTCGTTCGTATTCATGTGAGCAGCAGTTGATTATGAGGTTTTCATTGGCGAGCTACGATTTAAATTTGAATAGCGGCGACTCGAAGGTGAATATGCGATGATGCGGTTTAAATTTGATTACACTACTTAAGGGGGGCGCTCTATTTTGACAGATAGTAGTTAGAGGATACATTTTGATGTTTTCAAGGGGAACTGTCAAAATTTTGTGAAATGTTGTAAATGAGGCTAGGCATGTCTTGAGTATCTATACCTATCTTGTTGCCAAGATCGGATTGAGATGGATGACAAGGTAATTTAGAGCGCAGTCACGAGTTAACATTTATTTAGGTATTGCATTGAGCTTTAGCGAGAAAGAAAAAAGCCACTTATACCTAAAGCAATCGGTTTAGTATTCCGATTGAGTTAATTGACAGCTAGCAGGCCATGCATTTGTAATTAAATATGTATAGGTACATACCTACTTGTAGTGTTGTAACTTGCTATTTTCTGTAAACAGTTTAGGGCTGAATTAATTAAGTGCGTACCTACTTACATATGTATATTTGAAAACGTTTCCTATACACTGTACCTATATATCCATGCACCTAGTTACTTTCATAGGAAGCTATTGAGAATGAGGTTAAGCGTGGATAGGGTAAAAAGGTTAGGTTAGGTTAATGCAGTGGCAACACATTTCTAGCATGAGGGCAACATTTCCTCAAAGACAAAACAAACCAAGCCACGGAAAATCCAGATTTTGTCATATGGCATGGCTAGGGTTACCAACTCCAGTAAGGGTTAGGCCCGGAGATTTTAGAAATGTAACTTGTCATTCGGATGACATGCTGACGTCAGAAAACTTGTTTTTTTTTCAGACGGGATAACCACTTTAGGATAAATTCTACGTCATAGTGAGCGTCAGGATGTCATCCGGATGACAAGTTTGGATGACCGTCTGATCGCACCTTTAGTAATGCGTGACAAACTTTTTAAGGAGGTTGATCGTAATCGGTTTCTGATTTCCACCTTAAGAATTAAATTGGTAGATTGCCTCTGCCCGGAGCTCGTAGACAGAACTAAATTTCCGGAGTCTCCGGGCCAAAATATCCCTGTTTGTAACCCTAGGCGTGGCAGAGATTCCTTTAAGAGATATATATAGATAAATACAAGTGCTAACGACGTGCTAATTTATACCACGTTGATATTTTATATGAAAATAATAATGAAAAAATACCCTTGCAAGGCTATGCTCGATATCAGCCTTTATCGGTCTACAATCATACATATTCTATTGATCGTCTATTCTCTGAACTTGGTCGTAAGGCTAAACGCAGTTAATCTTGGTTAGTTCCCAAGTCACACGTGCATCCAGGAAAATGAGTCCTCCGATCTGTAGTCATGTCTTCCATTGATGCTTGGGTTTCCCGTGAACACAAGATTCGGTAACGCGACTGCGATGGATGTAGACAGACCAAACTACTGCTCCCGGACATTTGCGAAAAGTCTGCGTCTTTCCTTTTATCACTCAGAATAATCGACTGCAAGCTGCCTACAGGCGTCCTTTTGGGCCACCAAGCTTTTGCTAAGCACTTGAATGTGTTGGGCTTGGTGGTGTTGCTCCTGTCTCTGTCCTGCTTGTGGTGAGGAGGATGAGACAGCGGAACACTTCCTCTGTAGTTGTCCTGCCTCTAATCGCATCAGGTGGCGGATATTCGGTGCTCCTTCTTTCTTCGAAAAACGGGACAACTTAGGTGTCGGTACAATGGATCAGTAATTATATCTGAGTATCATATGTACATACTGTCAGGACCAAACTGGCCTAGGGAAGCTCTTCCTTTGCTATAAATGCTATTTAACCTATAAATAAGTACGAGCAGTGATTCATGAGACCTAAATGTTGTAGGCTAAATGTTATAAGCCCTATAAACTTGAGTCAAGAAGAAGAAAACTCCAAGATCTTTACAACTATCAATACGAAAATTCATATGTTGTGATAAAGTATGTATTGAAAGCTAGAGGGAATACGCCTTCTTGAGAATTTAGTCTGTTGGCATTTAGATGGGTTCAAAATTAGCTCGTTCTTAGCACACAAAATGGTGAAACTATTTATATCTGCCTAGAGAAGATTTCTGTTAAATTATTATATTCTAAGTTTGATTGATGGCCTTATTATTTTTAAGGAAGACATTGGATATACAAGAGATTGGGATATGGGTGATAGTGGATGCAACGAGTTCACATAAAGTGATTAACCAACACGCACAGGACTTGACGAAGTTGCAGCTTTATGAGTCAACATTTATGCAAATCAAATATATAGCCCGCGGGCCATAACTGCTCGCTGAGATGATTATTTGCGGTCCGCATTGCTGAAACGATTTTTCAAATTGCGATAACATTTTGTTACGTTTGGACGTTCGACAAATCTCTTATTTATTATTCAGTCACTGATGCCAAATCACCATTGCAAGTTGGACGATTAAGCAGCACGTTCCACATTTTGTGGTTAAATTCGAGAGGACCAGTTTGGTTAGATATAAGCCGACAAAGGAACGCCTCATCGGGCGAGAACATTGCCGCTGTGCGAGAAAGTTTGCAGGAGGACCCGAGGCAGTCGATACCTTTTTGAGCTTAAATAAGGCGGTCTTTTTTATTCAATGAGTGATTTTTGGAGAGATGTCTCATGTACTGATACTCCTAACAAAACATCGGTTACTTTAATTATTTTATTGTTTAAGTGAGAGTTCCAGTTTTATGCAGGTTTTTTCCTGGATATTTTACTCCATTCGAGCACTAAAGGATGATTTTCCCTGGCGAAATGACTTGTATGCCTCTTTTCCCATATAATAATAATGACTCGGTCATCGGCATATAACTTTTTATTGTAGTAGGAATTTCTTAGGAAAAGCTTAGCTAGACCATATAAACTGGGTGGGGATAGTACTCCTCCCTGTGGACAGCCCTTTGTGTCTGATACTGATACATATGTTGGTCAGACATGGTGAAAAACTGATCATCTGACTTTCAAGCATCGCTTTAGCCCATTTTTTAATAGGTTGGCCTATATTTCAATGGAACTAAGAATTTGATATGGAGTGATATTTGATTTGGAGTGATTAATTGAAAGCACCATCTATATGTCAAGAAAGGCTCTGAATGCAACTACTTCCACAGCTAATAAGCATATGCCAAGATAAATTTTTTTAGCAGAGCAATAATTAGGCTGCAATTTTGAAAGTTTTCGGCTTAAAATGTTTATTCCTTTTATCGAAGTTTTTAAAGAAAAGCGTTTACAGAGGAGCTAAAGGAACTTAAGAGTTGACCTAACCGATGCTGCACAATATCGACTGTAAGACCTGTAATGAAACTTTCTAGCCAGATCCGACATTTGGTTAGCAGTTTGTTTAATATTTTCTCGAAGTGACTTAGATATGATTGAGGGTTAGAGATAGTGTATTGTATCCCAGATCACTGCAGCCACAAAAGGGCCAATTGCGATATCTTCCATTTTGAGCTCATCCATGATGCCGCAGTTAGTTATAAAAGTGACTAGCTCTTTGGGTGAGCTGGTAGCAATATCCACTGTTTCAAGGTAGAAATTTCCTAAATAACTTTGAGGAGCTTGTATTGTATATTGTCAAATAGTATATGTTCTGCTGTTTCTTCGTCCAAGTATTGGCTTGTGCTATTCCGATAGTCATCAGGTGTTTTTTGACGAGGCAGTGCCCCGTGCGGAAGCTTGTGACTAGTCAATCTGACTTTTACTAAGTTGCAGTAGTTGTTTCGTTTTTTTGTGGGAACTGTTTGGCATGAAGTTTTTTGCTTGTCTGTTTGATACAACTTTTTGTAGTGTTCATAGATAGATCGCAGAATAGTCTTGGCATCATGAGTTGGGATGCGGATCGCGTTCTGGTTAGTTCGTCTGCTTTTCATTGTCCACTGTGACCTGGCACCCAGATCAAATGTACTTTTTTGGTGGTGGTGGCCAGTATTGGGAGATATTGAAGACTATCCCAGACTAGTTTTAGTATTATCTCATATGCGTTCATTGCAAGTAAAGCTGCCCTGTTGTTAGAGAAAATGTAAATTATTTTGTTGGTTATGAATCTGTTTAAATTCTCTCAGATGCAGAGTTCTATTGCATGGATTTCTGCCTGAAATACGGAACTGCTTATGTCCATGCCAGCGTATAGGTTGATATTTGTGGAAGGACCGTATACTCCCGTCCATATACCATACATAGGAATCCTTGGCAAATGTTGGTTTGTTCTGTTTCCAGTTTAAGCTTTCTGAGAATGTAACCTTGAAGTTTTGTTGGAAGTTATAACGCAGTTCGCAGGAAGTAGTTCGTGTTTCTTGAGTTCCTGTAAGATTGGACTAGATTTGAATTTGGATCATCCTCTGCGATGAGCAGGTAGGCATTTTCTATAGTTTCTTTCATGAGTTCTAGATGAAGGGGTGGGATGTTTAGAATAATCTCAAGTGCAGCAGTTGGTGTATCCTAATGGAAAGAATGAATGAAATAAATCAAGAATATTTATGTGCTTACAGCTCAGACAGAACAACGGAAGTTAGTTCAACGGAAAAACTACTGAGCCCACAGGGGCCTTTCGGAGTGTGTTTTAGAATTGTAAAGCCATTTAGGTGTATCTGAACTAAAGCTAAGGAATGCTTTGTTTGCGGATTTTTTAGAAGCAGTAACTACTTAATGTTCCCTTCCCCAAGTGATAAGGACTTAATAAATGAATGGAACATCAGCTTAGGTTAAAGGGCTTCTTGCAGAGTACATGAAATATCATCCAGAAGTATAAAATGCTCATTGTGAATAGCATTGCAGTGCATGGTAAGACGTATGACTAGCGAAACCATTTGGATCATCTGGGTGTGGTTTCAAAGACAGGTTCACTCCATATAAGCGACATTCCTCTTCATCCCCATCCCTACAATTACAGCAGAGGTCATTCGTAAGATCTTCTAGCATTTTAACCGTGTTTCCAATGATGATGTCCATTAACACAACTTAAAAATGACCTGACCTGACCCTGTTATCCGAGAGCCTGATCGAGCTGTGAATGTTTTCCAAACATTCGAAAGAGTATGGCCTGCGAAATATTAAAGGTGCTACTAGGGGAAGGAGTTGAATTTGGGACCCCTCGCTTAGTAATCAAACTAAGACGTATGATTAACCGCACCAAATAAAATTTCACACTAAACTTACCTCAAATCCACACCTTTTTGATTTCATCGTTACAGTTTCACAAACTCAGGCTAATCTCTGTATTCTAGTCAGGTATAGTTATTGCCGTATACTGACCCCATAGTGTAATTTTGAGGTTGAGTCCCTAGTTTTTACCAAGTAGACTTTTGCTGGTTCACTGTGAGATCCTGGTCTTGTCGATAGTCTGGGTAAGGTGGGAGTTCCATATAAGTTTCCAGTGCGATTGCTAAATATTTAACTTCGGACGAGAACTGTTTTGAGTCACCATAGAGTATTGCGTTCTTGAGTCTTTCTCGCATTCTTCTCTTGGTGAATGCAACTATGGTGCTTTTCTCAGGATTGACCCTGAGGCCAATCTTTGTACACCACTCAGCGACTAGGTTTAGAGTCATCTGGAGGCGGTTCGAGATTGTGTCTTCGAATTTGCCTCTGATTAAGATAACTATGTCATCTTCCTATCCTTGGACATAAAAACTGTCATTACTGAGAATAATACGTATAGGGTCCGCCAAATAATTTTTTTTTTTTTGAAACAGAGCTCAAAACATCGAGTGTAGCTTCGGCTGTGTGGCACGTAGCGCCGTCCTGTTGAAACCAAATGTTGCCAATATCCTCCTCTTCAATTTTTGTGAACAAAAATTCGTTCAACGTGGCCCGATAACGATCGCCATTGACTGTAACGGCCACTCCTTGCTCATTTAAAAAAAAAAGGAAAAATGGCCCAATTTTGCCGCAATATTTCCCAAATATTTCCCAGCGTTGTTCAAGCGTATACACAACCATATTAGTTCAGCGGTATAGCGGTATATTATCTGTCAAATCAGACATGAGCTAAGTGTTACCATTGGCGAAATAAGCACTAGTTAAAAAAAAGCTAATTGACCATAGTAGGGGAGAGAAGAGTCCCTCCTGTGGCCAACCTTTCGTAGCTAGAACACTGAGTTTGTTGCCGCCTAGTGAGGTAATTATTGTTTTATCCTCTAGCATGCGTTTAATTCACCTGCAGGTAGTGCTATCAACTCCCATGCTTTGAAGGCCTCTGTATATCTGAGAGAATTCTGTGTTATCGAATGCTTCTTCGATGTCGAGGAAACAACCAACCGTTAACTCTTTGTCGCTGAGAGCTTTAGTGGTTGATTTAGCGGGTTGATAGGCATATTGATATTTATGAAGTACCTCGTCTCTTAAAAGTCTATCAAGGATTTTTTTCCATGGTTTTAGGGAAAAAGGAAGTAAGGCTGATCGGTCGATGATTTCGGTAGTTCAGACGGTCTGCGTATATATTAAAACTAGACAAAAATTAAAAAATCCTAAAAATCCAGATATTTGGAAAAATACCTACCGCAACGCAATCTTACCTAACCCAAATCTGAATTGTAAAAAAAACCTAAATCTTAATCTGCACATCATCGAACAGCATGTGCAAAAAAAAACGTAAAAGTTCCGCGACACGAAAAGAAGAAACAGAAACTCTCATCAACATAATAACATGACGCGGGCAGAGATCGCCCACAGCCAAAACGAAAAATAAAAACCCTTAATCGGCAGATAACATCGCAATCAATTCCCTCCAATCGATTAACAATCCGAATGCATTGATCACTAAATTGCAATTCAATGGAATCACATATAGAGTAAAAAAAAACCGTCATACAGGATACACAATCAGAGCGAAAAAAAAACCTTTTACTCAGGTGTGGCCCAACAGCACCTAATGGACACAGACATTCCCACATAAATGCCCAAAACATCCTGTCTCCCCGACTAGCAGGTACAGGTACTCTTCTTTCCACCCGTCTCTTGAGCTGCCTTTGAATATTGAATTCCTTTGGGGTACCCGTTCACCGTACCAGTCAAGTGTCGCACCGAATGGATTCGCTTATTGAATCGGACCGAGCCGAGTTGTAGACAATCTTCGACTTCTTCCCAGGGCCCACTCACTAAGCCCAAGCGGATGGACAAATAAAACAAAAAAAATGTTACTTCGTCTTATTCTTCTGCTGCTGCTGCTGCTGCTTCATCAACAACTACAACAACACAACGGAAAAATAAAGAAAACAAAATAATGTTGGAGGAGAGAGCGAGAAATTGGTGGATGAACACCGCTTGGACGTGCACGTGCATCTCATGAAAAGATCCCAACACTTGGATTTGGATCAAACGATTCTTGGAATTCTTAACCCGGTCTTTTGTTATATACCTCTCGTCTCGTTGTTTGTGTTGTTGTTGCTGTTAATGGTTTGTTCTTTTACATCACCAAAGTATAGAAAAGACTATGAAGAAGAAGATGAATAAGAAGATCCAAAGCCGAACCACACTGTGGGACGAAGTTGACTACAACGAAGAAGAAGACTATGCGATGGCATCGTCGCAACATACATACATACATATATAGTGACTGTGTGGCAATGCAATTGGTGATGGGCATTAAATTCCTCTTCGGAACAACACCTGAGGCTTTTGTGTTCCCAGTGTGTGAGATGGTTGCATTGCTTTACTGCATCCGATCCGTCCGTGAATCTTCTTTGATGTTGCCAAAGGCATCGGTTACAATGTGAGTACACGAAGTGCTATGCGGTGATTTTTTGTTTTTTGTTTTCTGTTTTTTTTTTATTTTTATTTTGTTATTAATTTTTGGGATTGAACCGCCAGAGGCAGAGGAATTCCAGTCAGATGACTGATCCGCTTTTTGGATTTTCGGATGCTTTTCTGGTCTCTTTGAATGACAATCGATCGTTGTGGATGATGATGGTGGTAGTGAGGTGCGCACCTGAGAATTTTTACTGCCGACAAGATATGGGGGATCGTTACGTAGACGCAATTGTTATGTGTATTTCGATGGTGTGGAGGCAGCAGGAAGTTTTAAATGGTGAATCACATCGGGTAATATTTATATGTGAACAAGTTTTCCCCCAAAAAGTTGGGCCGGGTGGTGATTTTTGTTTTGTAATTGCATTTTGAGAACAAATGGGAAGTGATTAGTAATTTTTCTTTTTTATGTTCTAATTAGGTAGTTTCGAGTGAAGTTGCTGCAAGAAGAAATTTAATTCTTTGATTAGAAGAAGGCAGCATGCTATTTAAATCGAAACTGTTAGTACCTATATACTCTCGAGAATTCGCTAATTCCGGCTCTGCTATCACATTCTGCAAAGGACTTCTCGCCTGCCAGTAGGAGTGACGTACCTAGCCCGTCTATGGGCTGATTTACCCAGTGAAAGGCTTGCTTATGAACTTTTTTTGCAAGCAGAAAATCATACGAGCTTTTTGTTAGTTGAGGTTAAAATCGAAGTGGCAGTCGGTATAGCCGACGCACTAAGACCAGGGGAAGGTCCATTCTGATACCAAGTGGATAAATATACTTTCAAGATCAGCATGGAATAAGACTTCTAGGTAGGCCTTTTGTGTTGTTTGATCAATCAGGACATGTCCAGAGAGAGAGTGCCTCTTTTTTCGTCAATTGTAGCTTCTACAGAAAGAGAGAGCTTTTAGGGAGATCAAATACTGAGAGCGTTTAAGATCCAACTTAGGTCAAATCTGTTTTGTGGCTAGACAAGTTTTTTCTTAATAGCTTCCAATTAAAGCATTACTTTGCATGTATCGATTGGATAATGCCTAAGGAAAATTTATCAGGTGAATTATCAAGCATTGTGATTGCACTGCTTCGACATCTCCTTAATAGACGCTCAGCGGTCTAGTGTCACTATAGGGTTTAATGAAACTGAGTCAAGGGACTTACACGCGACCTAGAAACTTTTATCTTTGGCGAATATTACGTTTCTCTTCTGATTACTTTCTTAACGGGCTCATGACCAGTAAAGAGTCTCTGGTCTGGCTTGGTCTTTCAAACGGAGGTTCGGTCTGCCTTGTCGTCTAGCTGTAGCTCTATTGTCCATTTGCTCGATGTGGCCGAGCCGATATAGTCGACGTTTATATAATTTTACACATCTACTACATCTACATGATGTCCAACTGGAACACACTACAATGATTGGGTAGATATATAAACTGTGAGAAAAGACGTTTCCACCAAGCCCTTCATCAGTTTCAAACTTCATTACTTCACCTGTCATCTCTAAATTACATTATATACATTTGACTTGCTCCATAGAATTTTTCTCTCACTCTTTCCTTCTAATTCAAAGTTAGATGAATTTACATATTTGAACGACACAACTTGTATCATCAAAGAAAAGTACGCTAATCGTTATAATTTTACCATCGAAAAGTTACCCAATTTGTAAACGTCAATCATATACCCAACGACAAATAGAGCAAAATACTCTCAAAATAGTATGCTAGATTTTATAAATCAGTCCAAAGAATTTTTTTCGAAGCGTTGGGAAACGTTTTATTCTTTAACAGATATCTTCGAAATTGTTTATTGAAATTCACTGGTTTAAGCTAAAAATCCTAATATAATCCATATATAAAAATAAAAGTGGCAAGAAACAGAATGATTATCTGAAAGATTTCTAAAATCTGTTCATCTCGCGACAGCTGTATTTCTAGACGTAGCTCAGTGGAAAAAGCTTTATATGGCAAACTTGTTAAGGGTGGTCACTGTTCCCTTTTATTATTTTTGACTCAACTCACACTCAATTCCATCAACTTAAGCTTTTAAACAATATTCTCTAAAATGTGGGAGTGGCAGTGCATACTTTACATACCCTTGGGATGTAAACATATTAAAAATTCCCAGGTACATTAAAGCTTGTAAGGGGATTTCCAGGTGCGAATTAACAACTTTAAACTTTCACCGTGAAACCACACTTAACCACACTTAAACCAATGACCAAATTTTCATCACGAACGACGAACTTTTACAAATCATTACAATTTCATTACAAATTTCGAAAGAAGATGACCAGTTTTAGCGCATATCATATTCAGTGTAAAGCGCATTTTTGGCTAAACGGGTTCGTCAACAAACAGAATATGAGTTATTGTTCAGGTAGAAAAAAGCACGGCTTCGTTAGAGGAGCTCTGAGCCAATATTGAAAGAGTGTTAGCAGCCGCTTTCGTCCATCCATTGTGTGGCATCCAAAATTGGGTTTAACAAATTGACCGCTACAAACGTGCCCGTGGTGGACATATAAACGATGTCGAATTCCATACATAAAAGTTTTAATGTACACTTATACATCCACACTACCAAAAACAAAATTTTCGAGATTATCTCTTAAACTTTTCGACTATACGAAACCCGATACTAATAAAGTCTACTCCATCAAATTTGGATACAGAGGAAAACTTCTAGAAGGGATCCCTGAAATTACGCCATAGGAAATAACGTCCAAAAATTAAAGCCCAAAATTAGAGCCCAAAAATCTATAGACAAAATTGTGTCATTTTTTCCTAGTAAAAAACCCGCAAATATTTTAGCATAATTGTCAAGAATTTTTTTTTTTTTTTCAATTTAAGAAAACTGAAAAAGCGCCCAAAAAACTTTTTGAGTTTTTTTTTTTAATTTAAAAGGAAAAACGCCAGAAACTTGCTACCATCCTTAGGTTCCTTGCTGAAGGTAACTATCAGCATGATGCAAGAAAAGACTACCAAGTGGCAGTTGTACAGTCGAATATTCAAGACAAGTCTGGATATTCTAGAAGAAAGCTTATGCCTGGAATTGATATCTTTAAAAATGTCAGATGTCGAAATTCAGCAAACAAAAACACATTTCCTGGAGTAATAGGTTGTATTAATGGCAAATGTCAGCCATATCCACATAATTGCTCCTTTTGTTAATAAACATCTTTTTTTGAACCGTAAGAGCCTCAACGTTATGATAGTAAGTATCGGAAACTATCTTAAACGATTAGTTAGATTTTATTTTTATTTAGATTTGCGACTTCAAGATGCCGATTAGAGTTGTAAGCTCAAATTACCAAGGGCCAATCACGAATGGAATCACATATGGAATTTGAGTCCGCAGCATCGGCACTTTGAGCAAAATTATCTGAATGGTGAAACGGGTAGTTGGCTGCTTGGTAACTTTAAACATTTTGTTCTTACCACTTCACATTCTAATCGGCCCTGGTGAGGTATCCGTCGGAAAGGAAAATTCTCCGATTTCCTGCGATTCGGAGGATTTTTGCTTTAAGTATTCTTCGGAACATTGTTCCGAAAGAAAATAACGCACACCTACGATCTACGTTGCAGTGCGATGAAGTGCATTTTCAGCGAGGGGGAAGTAATCAGTGTATTCAAGGAACTTTTCTGTACGTATTCATGTGTATTCAAACGTATTCGCATGTATTCTCACGTATTCATTATGTAATCACACATTGAATACAGTATTCCGTGTATTTTTGTGTATTCTGTAGTCTAGGACCACGCAAAAATATTGAAGTAATCATCCCTCGATTTTCATTGACATTTGTGACAGTTTCACACCACTTTTTGTCCGATATCCTCCGACAACAAGTGGTTTCAACAGAGACAATAAACAAAACACAGTAACTCGGAATAACCAACTTCAGCGCCCTAGTTTAAGAACTTTGAAACCCACATGCGGTGCTATTGCTATGGCTTTTGAATGATTTTTTATGGTTCCTATTAGGAAAAGTTTAGCAGAAACCTTCTTACATAAAAAAAGTCTGCGCATCCAAATCAATCCTGAAATTTCCAATATAAAAGAAACGACCAAGTTTAATATTTTACCACTTAAAATTTTATTTTACTTTTTTCTTATTTCTTCTTAAATGTTTTTGTTTGTTTTTTTTTTTTTTTTTAATATTTAATACATTTAGAATTAAAAAATAAAATCATAATAATTCTATACACTTTGTACAAAGTATTCTACAGATCACAGAACATATTTTTTTTACACATCAAGATGTAGTTACAGTTGATTAAAATTTTCTTTTATATTTAAAATTAAGAAATAATAGAAATTATATAAAACAAAAAAAAAAAAAACTAAAACACAACAAAGTTTATTTTCTCTTTTAAAAATAAAGAAAAATATTGTAGGATGATACACAAACAAAAAAGGATATTATACAATTAATATTATTTCTTCTGTTTTTTTTTTCATATGTATATAAATACCTTAAGAAAGTATTTTTTTTTTTTATTTACTGTGTGTTTGTTGTTATTATAGATTATAGGTAAAAAATAAATTACCAAAAATGATTTATTTAAAATGTAATAGGATGAATAATTCAGTATTTGTTTACATTTAGTAGGAAAAAAAACTAGGTTTTTATTAATTTGAGTTTTTTTTTTAATTAAGATGGAATTAAAAAAAAAAAAGAGTAATGATCTGCATGTAAACTTTTTTTTTTTTCTTTTAAATAATTACTAGGGTAAAGCTATGCCAAGTTGTGAGGTTGTTTTGACTTAAAAAAGAAAAAAACTTAATTAAAACTAAAAGTTATAATTAAAATATAAAAAATAAAATTGAATTTTGTATTTACTTTTTGTTTTTCAATTTTAACCATAACCAGTTAGAGTTTGATGTTTTTCCTTCTTTTTGTAGTATTTTTTTTTTTTAAACAAAAGGATGGAATATACAAAGATCCTTTTGCTACGTGTATTTGTGTGTGAAATGCTTATGCAAATAGTTTTTTTTTAGTTCTTCTAGAGGGACGATTGCATCTGTGCCTGAAGATTATTATTTTATAGACTTAAAACCTACATTTGCATTTAATTATTATACAGGGTTTAATGATAGTATAGGTTGATTCATCATAATCTGCATTGTTTAATATTATAAACTAGAATATATTTTACTTAGTTTTTTTTTTTCTTTCTTTTATGAAACAGAGATCTGTTTTTTTTAACAAAAAAAAAAAATGGTGCTCCTCAAGGCGAGTTGGCGCGAGTATCTAACAATGCTGCCGACTGTTTTTGTTATCTGCGGATTGTTTCTCTGTTGACGCTGGTGTTAGTGATGTCGTCTGTAATGAAAAAGAAGAAGAAGCAAGTAAGTAAAAGCTTGAAATATCTGTATATTTTTTCAGGGACCCAAAAGGTAGGTACTACTGCCACAGGGTCAAGAGAAACTTTTTGTTTCTTTAAGTCAAAAAATTCAAGTGAAAATGTCATAATCATCATGAAGTGGTCGTGTTTAATGCACTCTCATAATGAAATTCATTATAATGTAGGTACGTACTTTGACCTTAAACTGTCGAAATTCAGACGTTGTTTGTGGTTTAGTTTGGAGGTTAAAAATGTATGTAGAAAGTTTCAGCTGGTGTGCATGTGCCGTGCGCCGGCTGGCGGGTGGTGTCATCATTTTTACGTTTAAGGTGATCATACCTACCTACCTATTGTGATTATCTGTTATTGTTGTTGTTCAGTTGAATATACGAAAGTCTAAAGTTCGTGTGCGCCAGATAGATAGATCGGTAGCCAGAGATATTCCTACACAGATACACCACCACTCTGGGAGGAGGGTACATAAATATAAATAACAATTAATCGCGGTTTAATTAGCATCGCTGATAAGCTGTTTTCAGTTTTGTTTGTCATTGGATTTTTGAAGTCATTTCTCTTGCGACTATACGACGACTACGTCGAGACCGAGAGGAGATACAATGACACATTTTTTTTTTTTTTTTTTTACATACATATGGGACGACGCGCTGGTTGTGTAGATGGGATATGGCAATTAAGCGCCAATTCAAAACAACAAACAAACAGATACGTTGTCGTGATTTCGAAACGTATCTGTACCTTTATGTGAGTCGCGGATGAATCCGTCCGTATAGGTAGCAGTAGTAGAGTAGCCCCCACAAAGCGACGAAACGAGAGAAAGAAGAAAAACAAGGGGGAGCATTAAGAGGGAGAGAAGTAACAAAAAAAAAAAAAAAAACACAACTTAAGTATCTGCAGGTGTTCACAAAATCCGCACACACGAAATTAAATTAAAATTACTAATGGTTGGATATTTTTTTTTTTTGTATTTTTTTGTCTCGTGTTTATTTCTGAACCCCGTCACTGTATCTGTGTGGCGCTGAGTTGTGCGCGACATGAAAATGTCACATTGTACTACATTTTTGTACATTAGTATCTAGCAGCTGAGTGACTTTTTGCTTTATTGATTTGACGTGCTCGCTGACACGAATAAGAATAACGAATAGAGTGGGGATACGTGCTCGATACGTTCCATCGTTGTCGGCAATGGTGGTCCCCCAAAGTTACAGAAATACGATTCTAAAGAATTTACCAGCAACCGACAAGCAACACCAGTGATGAAGATTTAAGGCGGAAGCAGATGAATGACAAGTTACATGTACGAGTTCTTTGTAGATTCATTCAGATTCAATTAGCTAGTTTTTTTTTTTACTCGAATCATGTCAACAAAATTTAGGCATCTTCTTTAATTCATTTCAAAGGCGCTAATCAAATCGTAAACTTGATTGTAGAAAACCCCCGAATTATTACAATTTAATGAGCGTCTGGTCACGTCAGAAGCAACCAAACAAAAAAAAAAAAGCCAAAAATAACAAAACTTTAAGTGGATTTATGTAAATTTTCTTATGTACATAATCTACGAATATTTTTTCGTCAGATCAAGATTTATCATGATATATAGATGGAGGTACTATGGCGATGGTATTTTTAGTCTTTTTCCACAACTGTTATTTTTGCATAAATAAATACTCACACCTGAGGATACAAAAGACAAAGAAACAATAAAAAAAAAAAAAAACTCGTCTAGCAGAGACAGATTTATAAATAAGAAAGAGTTAATTGGAATAGAATTTTGTGGTGAACATTTTTGGCGATAAAACACAATAAAGATGAGGTCAAAAATGCGAGATTTTCGTTTTGATATTTAAAGATATCCGGGAGGCTATTTTTGGCACAAAGTTGATGACATAGTTTTTTTTTTTTTTTTTTGAAGTGGGGTTTTCTGACATTAACTCTGGTTAATTGATGATAGCTACCTACTTGTTTGGTAAGTAAATTTATTTGATTGTGAATTTAAGCTTTGCTTTTGGGGCTTGAAACCACAATAATTTGTTTTGTTTTGCGGTTAGACGACGGCCAAATGGCCTTCGTGGAGTCATTGCCACTGAAGGAAGTCTAATTATGAAAATTTATGTTAAAACAAATTATAGTGAAATATGAGGAATGACGAAAGTCATAAAAAGATTGCATTTGAGGAGCTGAAGTTGCTTTAAATTGATTTGAAAATCGCTTTCTTCTCATAACTTGAAATAAAATTCACGCTTCAGGCGAACTACCTACCTATATCGAGAAAGGAACTAGACTTATCCTGAGATATCCTCGTTGGCAAAGAACTTTAATAAAGTCGGTCACACCGTTTTCAATAGTCACTAACATCGCCATCAGCCAGCAGTATCATATTTTTTGGAAATCTAGGTATTAAAGCTTTGTCTTTTTATACTTTAACTTAAGCCACAAACTCTGCTATTATAAGGAAGGCAGGTTGCAAACCCCTTTTAGGCTGTTAAAAGCAAATATATATTTATTTTACACAAATTTATATGCCACGTCAAATTAACTTAAGTGAGTTCAAGACTTATTCTATAGCTCAATATATTAAGTGCCGGGTTTGTGTAATTGAAGACAAATAGGTGGATCGATTTTTTATAGATTTTCTCTCGAAGAATTTTGTGATTCGAAATTACATCGAGATAAAATATTATACACACCAGAAGACCTTTTTTTTACATGAACGAAAGGTGACAGTTCTACAAACGGCAAATTTTATAACCCTCTCAGGACAGTTTATATGGTAGGACCAAGTGGACCTTTTTACAATTGACTTTAGTTGTTGATTTGAACTTAAGATCTCACAAAATGTCGAATGAAGTTCAATATTTTTCATTTTAATTTTTTAACTGACTCGACTCAAAGAACTAAATAACATTAAATTCTTTTTACTTAGGAAATCAGATTTTTCAAGTAAATTCCTGGTTTCGTCTGCCGAATGCAAATTTTGAGAGTGCCAAGTAAAGATTTTAAACTAAAATTTAGAGACAGCCGTTTTTGCCTTAAAACAAATTGTCACAAATTTTTACCTACAAAGGTTTGAAGCAAATGCCCACTAAGGTGACCAATTCTGGTCAAAAGTCTCTGCTACTTGCAGTGGATTCATTTAAAGATTTACTACAAAAAAAACCTCTCTTAAAAAGCCGGTTTTTGGTGGAAATTTAAACTCAGCTTCTTAGTTTTATCAAAAACTTTTGTTTTTTTTTATTCCACAAAACGGTTCTTCAAAGTCGTTAAAACTTTGACATGACAATTTCTAGAACATTTTCACCGAAAAAATTAAAAAAATTCTTCCGTTTTTTTTTTCTTCAACTTACCACATGAGAATGTTGCTGCTGCTGGTGGTGCACTGTTTGATTGCCACTGCCACTGTTGAGGATAACAGGACTAATTGACAAATTGCTATGTGCACTGGTGAGAATCGTATTTGGACTTTGTCGCGTAGCCAAAGGCTGTCGCACTTGTGCCGCAACAGTGTTTTGTAGATGTGCCGCCAAACGTTCCTCCATTGTAACATCATCGAGATGATGCGCCGAAATATGATGAGATCCATTTGTGAGACTCAAAGCGGTAGCCGCATCGAAATTATTTATTTCCGGATGTGTTTCGAGTTCACTTTGTAAATCGCAGATATAATCGATGACATGCTGGATGATTTCCAATTTTGAGAGTTTACGATTCTTTGGCATAAATGGCACAAGATCTTTTAGCTTCGACAGATACATTTTCATTTCGGCATTCTCACCATCGCGATGCTGATGCTGGTGGTGATTATTTTGACGCGAAATGCGACCCGTCGAATTGATGGCGGGCATTGCGGATGCACCCGATTGACAGACAGCGGTAAGAGATTTCATTTTTTGAATAATTTTTTTCCTGTCTTTGGGCAGAATTTTGACGGATAATTTTCTTTTTTCCTTTTTCTTTAAGATAAATATTCACAAAAACACACAATTCCTGTAATGCACTGTAATCCTTTTTATTTTTCAATATTTTTTTTTCTATTGGTTTTCTTTTCACACTGTTGGTATTATCTCACACACGTAATAAAATAATAACTGCGAGGGATTGACGTTCTAGATGAGAATTTGTGAAAAATTCTTTTTTGTTTTTTTTTTTAAATTTATCAAGCGATTTGAGTAGTGAGTTAGTACAAAATAGCGTAAATACTTTGGTTGAAAACCGTCCGTAGCTATCGACTGCTTGACACGAAATGACATACCTCATCCCCGTTCGCTGGCATTTATATACTCAGCAGCCGACTCCGCCTGTTGGCCAATGAAATGACATCTGTTTGGCATTTGTCTTCGGCTCGGGATTTCCCCTGCGAGCCGAAGTCATCCCTACTCCTGGGTAAAAATGAGAGAATTACCCTCTTTGGAGAGTTTCTCACATGAAAATTTTGTAAACATTGTAGAGTTTGAGAGCGATAGACGAACGGACGGATGAATGAAAATTCCTCATTGAATGTTTGTGTCTCTTTTCGGTGCAAAGTATTTGTATCTGGTTATCTCAAAACGTGGCGCCTTATCTATTTCACTTGCTGTGGTCTCGTCGTCGTCGTCGTTGACGATGTGGATGTCGACGAATGACGAAGAAAATGTGATTATGCCTCTGGCTATTAGGGAAAATACTTTATGGAATTTGTGACCTTTGTTTTGTTATCTAATGTGTTATTTTTCTTTCTGGGTGTTGTGTGTATCTTTTATACAATGTTGCATCCAGTGGTCCAAAAATGGAATTGCTTGGATGCATCTTCTTCTCATTGGAAAAATATGGGGAGACAGACAGATAGTTGTTTCTTTCTCATGTGGATACCTAGCTATAATGTTTTTTTTTTTGTTTTTGTCTTACAAATGCCGTGGCGAAGGTGTGAGATACTTTTAATTCTCCTATTCATTTGACGAAATCTCAGTTCGTTAAGTTAAATATGATATTTATGGAAGTGGTAGATGAAAAAGGCTCACAAGAGGCGGACGTTCGGGTAATGCTTGATTAATTGCGGCTTTAAATCAGCGGGGGAGAAAGATGGAACGAAAATATGTACCTATGTTTCTACTCTTTTCTTGGATGTGTTTTCGGATATTTCAGGTTTCTTGTTTCTGTTCTTCGTGTCGTTTTTTTTTTTTTGTAAAAATTCGTCCGATCAGCAACCTGTTGATTAATTTGTTGTTCAGGTTTCGTTTCCTTTGGAATTCTTTGAGGAATAAAAAAAAAATTACACATTTGCTTTATTTGTATCTATATCTACATATTAGGTCGTTACATACCTTTAAACATTTTATGTGGTTTTGCCCTCTGTAGGTAGTTACTATGTATGTACCGAGGTACCTAGAACATCGGATTTCAGTTTCAGATTTCTGATTGTTGACTTGCTTGTGTGGCAAGTGTAGTGACTGACCATTGGGTAATAAATTCTTTGTTTTTTTTTTCATCCACTTAAAGCAAAACAATATACGGTTTTTTGTAGGTAGGAAGATATACTACATATGTACATATGTAGGTATGTCTGACAAATGAAAGCAGACGGAATAAGGTTTTATGGGTTTTTCATCATGACATTGACCGTGAGAATAGTGTTGGGGTTATTAGTTTTTATTCAGAATCTACTTGAGCGTTGTCATAAAATAACGGTAAATAAATGTTTTTTGTAAGACGAGTTGGTTAGTTTATAAATGCAATTAAGAAACACGTGCGCACAACTAGGAACTAAAGTTCATAGGTAGATACCTATAGTAGGTGTACCTACTTTAGCTAGCGTTACTAATATATCTAGGTAGTAGGAACTAGATTTAGGTGTAGGTAGGTACGTACAAATGTATCCACACATTGTGCTATCCAAACCATTCGCATTTCAACAGAATCTCGGAAAGATAAACTGTTGTAAACATTTAACTAAACAATTAGCCTACCCAGAAGGATGAACGGAATTTTGTCACTATTGCACAGCTATATTCTTAAAGATTGGAATTTTTGGATACCTAGTTAGCTACCTACATATGTACTTAAAAGATGAACTCTAACCATTATTATTGTCCTTTCTTTGTTTAGTTTTTTCGTTTTAAATTTACATACGTAGGTATATTCTTTCGAAAAAGGAAATTTCCCGTTCTATTTTAGGTTAAATTGAATTTATTTTGGGAAGAGACGCCACCACAACTAAGGCCCCAGAAGCTTGTTGTAGCAGAGTCATCGAAAAGTTTGATGAGGAATAGGTATGTTTTGCGATCCGAAGAAGTTAGAGAAGCTTCAGTTAGAGCGTTGGCTATGCTTGATAGACTGTAATAAAGATGTTGTCTTCGTACCTTGAATGTATGTTGAAGAAGACCTCGAATTTTCACAAAGAATTGCAAAAGAAAAGAATGTCTTCAAACTACCACTGACACTTTAGTCTTTAATAATTGCCTTATATATTCTATGCAATGACCGGACGACGTTTTCACAACTTTACGCTTGAGAAGCCTAAGATTGAAGGCTATGTACCTAGTTGATTAATTAACTTGCAAATATTCGCTTTATAGAATCGCTACTTTATTTGCCTTAAATAAACCACCTTTAAAGCAGTCCCAATTTTTAAAGCGCCTTTTGAAACGAGTTGCCGAGTTTCGGCAAATATGAAACACTTTTCAGAAGCGATCCACGGATCTACATTTTCATGCCGAAAACACCCCAACTTGAATAACAAGAACAAATAAAAATTGGAGTAAGATAGAGATGGACCTGCTGGAATCGAAGTAGACTGGAGTGAGGATTACAACTTTGCTATTTGCGGATGATTATGTCATTTATCACCGAGTTCATTAAAGCTAGTACGAGCTTGAAAAAAACTATTGCAAGTTAAATGACCTGCAATAGATACAGTAAAGTCAATAGTTATAATCTTCAGGAAAGGCACAGAGTGAAAAATGGAAATATTCCTGGAATACGAGGAAAAATTAAAATCTTTGAAACTCTTATGCAAACGGTAATGTGGTTATGATGGAGTGCAAAAGTCACTACGTTTATTTCTAAAAAAAACGGTGTCGGCTTCCATCGAGCACGCCAAACCATTTGCTACAAATCGAGAGCAGTATAGCGTTACTTCTTACATTAAGCATCCTTAGGTTGAATAAGAGCTTTTTTTATAAATTCTTTATATTTAGAAGACGAAACACGACTTACAAAAAAAACTAGTGCGGGAAGCAATACAAGATGCAACTTCTGGTGGGTGCAGTGGCTTAGAGTTTAAGTAAGTGTTGGACTACTTAACGAGGATTTATCATTTTTCGATATGATTTAGAAGGAAGTAATATTTTAGACTGACAGAGGATTGCGCAAGCTCACGCCAATTATATAAACAACTCCAGCATCGACACATGACCTATCTGAACCCATACAATAATACTGTCCAAAAATCATTGGTAATTCGACCACTAGAAGAATTACTTAAGCTGAATTAATTGCCACATCGGGATGACCTTCCGCATCCCTGCAGTTTGTGTAACACTGGGCCAAGAACGAAACTGTACGAATTGATGGGCAAAAACACCAGCATCAATCTTAAGAAGATCTACAGAAACTGTAACATAGCAATATTGGCCATTAAGATACTGGGCTCCTTTGTCTTTACATCCAAACTCGTATGGGGATGCAGAAAGCCATAAAAACGTAGGTAAGAAAAATAGAGTATCCATCTGCTGGATAGCAGGCCATGAGGGCATACGTGGAAATGAGATGGCTGACTCTCTGGCGAGACAAGGGACAGCAGAACCTTTCATAGGGTGAATTCAGTAAATCAGAGAAAGATAAAAGGGCCAGAACCTTTCAGCATCTCCAAGGTCTGCGACAAGTCAAGAAACTCTTAGGAGACTACAATTTTAAGTTCTTTAAGGTATGCATTAGTCTTAGCATAAATAACCTGCGAATTCTTAGGTTCATTGTAAACTCAGGGAACACCTAAGAAAAATATATATTTAAGATGAAGGTATCTGCAGATTCTGCAATGAAACCTCCAAAACTCCATATTGCATACTGAATCTTGCAGGCACTGACCCAAAAAAAGTTTTAAACATTTGGAAAAACACCAACTTCAAGATTAGGATCTACCAACCATGCATCTACTACTTATTCTCAGATTCATTTAAGAAACTGGACAGGATGAGGTGCTCTTGAGAGGGATTTCCTTGCCATGGCTAAAGTCCGAGCAAAGACCCTCAAACATAATTCCAGTCGAATTACGCCATAAGGGGCCTCTGGAAGAGGGAACAAACCTCTCAAAGGTATAAGCAGGGGCCATAATAGACCACAAGGTCGCAGTATACTACACCCTACATTATTATTATAATTATTAAGTACCAATAACTTAAAAACAAAAGAACCATAAGATTCTTGTTTCATTGAAACTTTATTATCGCATCGAACAGATCCTTCTTAACACAATCATTGCTGATAAGTTGAAGTCCAGGAAAAGATGATGAATAAAACATGACAAGCTTTTTCTTTTTGTTGTAGCAAGTGACTGAAATTTCTCAGAACTCAGAAGGCAATTGAAACAAAAAAAATCACACTACACGTGACGTCACGGTATGGAAGTACCTAAATGCGTAATAATAAAATATATTAAGTATTTATCATGCGCCCACTATCATGAATGCGAACTAGAGAACAAGTTCGAGCCTTTGGTATATTTGGCATTTTCGGTTTTTTATATGATTATTTTTACGAATCGATAGATTTAAGAATCGATAGATTTAAAATTAAAACCGCGTTGTTTTGCTCTGATCACTGCACGGGAGATATCACAGAATAAAGGAAAAGCTTGCAACTGCTTGTAAGTCCAGGTCAACTAAAGCTGCCTGTGTCAGCTGCGAATTTACTGCTATTGCGGTTTTGCATTTTTAGGTTATATACACCTTTGCCACAGTTATAGAAGTTAATATGGCACTAGATATGGCCTTACCAAAGCTTAGAGATCTTCAAGTATTTTTAAATGAACTTTTTGCGACTCAAAAGTGTGAAATACTGGGTATTGATATGGAAAGGCGCTTAAGACGAAATCCAAAAAAAAACACTTCCAGCAGTACTTTCAATAAAAATTATCGCAAGGACATTCCAAGCCGTTCAGTCGATGCGTTGAATAGAAGCTTCTGACAAGGACATAGAACCAGGCATTACAAATCTCAACAAATTTATGACGAATTTGATGATAAACAAGTGATGCAATAAATAAGGAGATTTCGACGCCACTTACGGGCAATAAACAGAGACAGCACAGGCATTTTTAAAGTTCATAATCAAATGAATTAGTGAACCTCTTCCTAACATATCTGTGATCTTATAGTACTTTTTACTATTTTATCTATCTGTTGCTTCTTGCGAGAGAAGTTTAGCATAGCTTAAATTAATCAAAAATTATTAAGGATCCACCATGACAGAGGACAGACTGGTTAATCTATCAGTTTCTATCGATCGAGAGAATCGAGCAGAGACATTAGACTTTGACAATGTATAATACGACTTCAGTAATATTAAGTCAAGAGGAACATTTTTTTCTTGCCGTTCAATGTGATTATATTAGTCTTTAATTTGAGTTTCAGATTTCGGCCACAATTTGTTTGAAGCGCAAACGATGATTAAGAAACCTTCATTTAAAATATACTACTAATCGATTTCGTTAATTAAACCTTTCCTACTGACCCGCGTTTCGTGTTTTTTTTTTATTCACATTTTACACAAAAAATTCCAGTTTCTAGATTAAAGCTAATGCTTAATTTATTATTCTTATTAAGTAAAATTTCGCACTTAAAAATCGTAGATCTACTAATTCCGACCAGAGCTTAATTTTATTAGCTTACTCGGAGGCGCAAAACTCTCTTAGAAAATCGAATGGAATTTTTAGTTTATGTCTTTGGGATTTGTTTACTTTAGGCGCCGTTTTTTTTTTTGAAGCTTATTTGCATTTTGATTTAATTCCTTAGCAACATTTTAGCAAAAATTATAATAATTTATTCTGTGGCCAATAATTACGTTGAAACACTTTTATAGATATCTACACCTTGGATTTACGACTTCAACATTTAAAGCGTACCTATGGAAATATTATGTTTTTTGATACTTAGTTGCAAAATAGGTAGGTATGTAAATTAAATTTAGTTGCGTTGGTTAGTTTTGAGAGCCTACATTTTTGACAGCTTTGCAATATCTATACGCAGGTAACATATACGGGTAAATGACATCTTATTTTATACCTAAATCAAATGCTGTTTACTAGTAAGCGTATCACTTAAGAACGGCTTCGCAAACCTGTGACTCTCATTATTTTTAGTTTAAAATTCATTTTTATTGTTTCCAAAAGATCTTACCTACTAGACAAAAATGATTAAATCCAACTTAAAATTAACAGGATACTTATTCTAGTTTACTGGTCCTTATGCGGACGTTCTAAACTTAACTAAATCACTTAATACTATTACCTTTCGGCCTTAATTAATAATACTTTTTATTTTTTCAATATATATTTTTTTACAAGAATTTTTTTAAAAACTTGACATCTTTATTTATTTAATTTTTGATTAAAACTAAAAACTAAAAACTACTTAAGACTATACATTAAAAACTTAAAATCTAACTAATGCTACTTAAAATTACCAAACTAATACTAAGTATAATCGGAGGTTATGTGCACTCGCCGCCTCATCTACAGAGGCAACGGTGCCCACCGAGAGTCCACTGACACCGAAATGTGTCAGTCGAATCTCAGAAACACCACACCTTGCCGCCGACATGCAGAGCACAGCCAACCAACTTAAACCACTTACTACTACTTAAAATTAAGAGGAGTTACCTAAGGCAACGTACCGACCTGGAAAGGCATTCCTACCTCTTCCAATATTTCCTCCGCAAGCCACCAATATTCGGTGAATTGCGTGTCCGTATCAATATGATCCCTCCCCCTATCGCGGTGCTAAACCGAAGGAGCTCGGGAGCATTAGCGACGTCCCCGTCGTAGTTGAGCCGCTTATCAGTCGCTCTGCGGTAGCGGTGGTATAGTACCGGGATACCATCCCTCGTCTGTACCAGCCCTTTTTTATCAATATGGAGAAAAGCCTCTGGCGGAACAAAGCCAGATCGGAGCGTTCTCTCCATGTGTGCTTCATTGGGGTAGTATGCCCCGAAGATCAGGCTATTATCGTTGGTCATCGACCTCGCAACGTGCCTTCGAGTCACCTTAATGAGGAAATTGTCAATCCTATTCAAGTGAGCCCCATCATATAATGCTATGACTCTCATTATTAACTGATGTATGTACATAGACAATTTCACAATTTCCAAAAATCATAAATTTTTTCCGCAAACTTATGAAAATACTTTTGTTTCTTTATTATTAGATTCATTAAATGGAGCAAACAAAATGATATGTTCACTTCGCAGTTTTTTAAGGAATTAGGACCTGCAAATCGAAATTTTACATGGGTAAAAAAAATTTAAACGAAGCTACAAGAACATTATTTTCTGCTGCAACGGAGTTATTTACATTGACGTATATTAGGGTACACCGAAGTAGGGCTTTTCTTAAAACCCATGGTAACTGGGCTAAAAATTGGAGTTAAATCGTTACTTTTTAATAATTAGGAAATTACGGAACAGGCGAGTTGCCACCAATGGATGGGGCCTACAGTTTTATATACATATAGAGCGATTTTTCCATAGAATATGTCCACGAATCATAGGGTTACCAACTCCAAGAAGGGTTAGGCCCGGAGATTTTGATAGTTGAATTTGTCCTTACCTCTAAGGTTGCGCGCACAGTAAAGCGAGAAAGCGATGCGAGAATTGATAAAACTGTTTACATGTTTTATTATGGATTGAACATAGCCGCGAGCCAAAGTTATCATGACTATCTATCGATCGTGAACTCATTTTTCTATGATACGGCTTTATGGCGTCTTCGATGTTTTAAAAAAAAATTCTTTTATGCTATTAAGATATGAGGCTAAAAATATCGGGTAGTATTTTGCCAACATTTACAATCCAGTTTTAGCTATCTGAAACAAGTTCTGCTCCCTAATGTTAACCGTGCTCAAACTTTTCTCCGGATGTTGACTAGTGTTTCTGTGTTGCAGCATAGTTTTTTTGCATATACTTCGAAGATATCTTGCATTTCCTGCAGTTTACTTTTAAAGTATGAATTATTTTTATTACATACTTTAATTAAGAATAAAAATGTTAAGCTGCGGCCCGGACAAATTTCGGCAAGCCCTGAAGCCCGGAGATAGAAGCAAGTTCCTGGAGTCGCCGGGCCATATTACCCCTGTTGGTAACCCAAACGAATTATATTCCAAAGTATTAACTATTAAGTCGGTAACACCCTGTACCTATGCAGATAAAAAACAAGCTTTCTTCTTGCCAAGTATATAGGTTTGATAGTGCGACATCAGCGCATCCTGTTTTTAGTTGACTAAAATAACTCTCTTTACGAACTTTTACTACCGTAGTAATATGCATATATTACACTTCTTCAGGGACAGTCCTGCTTTTAGATCCATGTCTCACGAAATTTTCGGCAGTACCTGTGCATGCTCGCCTAGTTCGTTCTGGGACAGTTTATGGGCTGAAGCTTCATTGGGCCTTACTTCTTCGAAAATGAAATCGCCAAGCAGTTACCGTGAATGGTGTTCGCTATCGCGAGATATAGACGGTCTTCTTGTTGCCAGAAATTGAGGATATGGACCTGGACGACATGTGCTTCCAAGAGGATGGTGCCACTTGCCACACAGCCAACGAAACACTGGCACTTTTGCGCGATAAATTCGATGGCCGTGTTATCTCACGTCGTGGCGATGTTTATTGGCCGCCCCGATCATGTGATTTGACACCGTTGGACTTCGTTCTTTGGGGATATTTAAGAGAAAAAGTAAACGTTAATAAGCCCAGAACAATTCAAGAGCTAAAGAATGAGATAATTCGGCACATTAACGACATTGAACCTCCATTATGTATCAGAGTCATTGAAAATATGGACCATCGGATAGAGGTATGCCAACGAAATCGTGAATAGTATTTGGCCGATATTTTGTTTCACACATAATTCTCATAGATCCTTCTATCATATTAAAAAATATTAATATTAGGCATTCGAAAGGTTTCTAAAGCGTACACGAAAAAGCCCTCAAATATGCATTCGTGGCAAGCTCGAATCAGACATGTGGTCTAACGATTTGCAACTTTTACAAACAAATTTTGCAGCCTATTTGTGAGTCGTTCACACGTTTTGCAACACATTTGCGTATTACGAATCATTTGCAGATTTGGTCTTTACGAAGCATCTGTTGCTATTCTGGCCCTGGATAGACTGCGAAATGCCGACGAAGAGGAAAGCCGTGGTGATGCGAGGGTGAAATTAAGAAGCATGATTCGAAGGTGGAAAGGATTTTTTCATGATTAATTATTGCTTTAAAACGATGACCTTTTGGCTCTCGCGGACAATACTTACGCATCCGAACTAAATAAAATAGAATGCTCAAAGCGGACACCTATTGCGAAAGTTTGACAAATATCCAATAGTAAGAGCTGTCAGAAAAAGCTTCTCAAATATTCGAAATTGGCATTAAACTGTAGGTCCCATCCATTGGTGTCAACTCGCCTGTTGCGTAATTTCCTAATTATTAAGTAACCACGAATAAGCCGAAGTTAGCTCCGTATACATCGTTTGACTAGAACGATGACAATGTGAGCAAGGACCGCAATTTCTGACAAAAAAATGACGTGAGACTCGCAAATGTTTTACCTTTACTTTTACTCATTAGGAATGCCTGCTGTTTAAAAAGCTTCCTCAAATTGAAGCATATATAAAAGAAATTGAGCACTGAGCACACTTGGATTGACAAGAGGGTTGAGCAAGGAGGAACTTAGGAAAAAGCTTAGGCAGCCTCCTATTTCCGAATTAATTTTTAACTGTCGTTGTAACTTTTAAATAATGAAAGAGGGTTGGTTGGAGAGTCCAATGAGGGTTGGACATGTAATTTTGGACAAATTTGTATTTTATAAGTTAGGTTGACGGGTCGGCGAAGCAGGACAGTCTCTTACTTACCACAATTAGGTCCTTGTGGTCCGATTGTGATACTTTTCTGTGGAAGATCATTCGGTGTTGTGGCCTCCCAGCGGTATTTGGTGTAGTTCTTCAATAACTATGTACATAGGTATCAAATTAATTTTTTATATTTCTTTTAAAGCGCTTCTTTTGTACAGACATATACTCACGGTACGTCATACCAACTCCAAAAACTAACATCGTTTTCCAACAACAACAAAAAGTCCCCCCCAATAAAATTCCCCGATTGAGTCTATTCATAGCCAAATAAAATCACCACGCCAGCATCCAGCACCTGCCCCAATTAATGTTACTCATCATGCCCCTATTAGATCAACGAAGAAAAAAACAAAAACACTCGGTATTTTCCCATTCGCCATAACTAATTGCATCTATTATCGACGAAATGCAGCAATTATGTCAAAATGCTCACCCGCCTGTTATAGTTGTCGAATGTGCTGAATTTCTAATTTGCATTTTACGAAAATTGGCATACACTTTTGTGGCCAAAATTTATAGCAGCAATAGTATGGGTGGCGACTAACGCTGCGCCATGATATTATACATAACAGCACTCCCGGATGAGTAACTGGTTAAAATCTCGTGCCGCAATAGACGCCAAATGTTGTTGATCACCACAATCAACGATCGAAGGAATGCCAATTTCTCGCGAAGAAATTCTGCAGCTGCAGAGCTAGCTGTTTGTATCTAGAGCACGGCGTTATTATATAGCTGCCAATATATGTAATTGTTGTCATCTTCGAGTTGCCAACAGCAGATAATGTGTGTGTGTGTGGCTTGCCTGTGCAGTGCATCCGCCAAATGTGGCAAACACATTCCACTTAACTGTTAATTCATTTGAATCGATTTAAAACGATGGCACAACAGCCGCGCTGTCGCTGTCGCTGTAGCGTCTCTGCGACTGTCACTGTGACCGTGTGACAGTGACAGTCTTTTTTTCTCTTCCTAGGTGTTTTTCCCTCGGTTCGTGTTGTGATCTCCCGGGAAGGACGCAACGAAGCACCACGTGTGCAGCAGGACCGCACAAGGACCTCAACGTCGTCATCACCCAGTCAGCAGCAACAAAAGCACACATGCTTGTTTTTATTCCAACGACACATATGCCGATGCGGCAATTGATCGCATGTGTGAAGTGAATGTCCTTGCGATGCACACAACATCATAATATGTACAAATGGATGAGGAAGCGACGAACAGCTAGCGAACAGATTGGGCGCCCGTTTACAGCCCCTGTTGTAAATATGTCGAGCAAATGTTCAAATTCAAATGCACACACATATTATTCTTGTTTGGCGGTTTTGCTGCGCGTTGAGCTGATATTTATTATAAGTTTGAGTGTCTGGAGGACATGTGAGAACTAATTTTGTAGAGGTCGAACGGCATTCAGTCGCATCAGGGCGCGCAACGCAGATGCTTAGCAGGGAGGGTTGGTTTAACCAAGGGGTGAAGCAGCAGCAGCGCAGCGGCGGCAAATTTGAGTGCAATGTGTGTGCGACCAAAAAAGGACACACCGCTGAGCGTGTGAGAGGATATTTTAATCCCTAATCAATGGTGATCACCTGGATTTTGTACACCTTTTCTTGTTTTAGTGGGAATGGTAGCACATTTACCTAGGTACCTACATACATATGTATCTACTACAAAGGGCGATATTATCAGCAATTGTAACGGCAGATTGTTCTCTATTAAGTCAGTTTTGTTTGGCATCGGGTATTGCTTGTTTGCAGGATAATGATAATAACGTAATGCGATTGAAGTGGAATAACCCACATTTTGACTTCTGTCCGGAACGCCAGATTATTGACTATAATTACTAGAAAGATGTTGTCGTAAGGGCATGTTTGTTGTCATGATGTGTGTATTTGTACCTAAGTATTCTTTATTATGATGGATGTGACTATTCAGTCCTAAGGAGAGAATTTATCGACGACAATGATCACGTGGCTGTGTTAACCTTATTTTATCCTTCTATATGTATTTATTTTAATCGTCATAGCAATCTTCGTCCTTGGATGTCATTGTAGAAGAGAACAAAAAACAACCTACCCTTTCCAAAGTGCTTCCTCAGAACTGCAAGTGGGTGCACACATAATTCCTTCTGTCAATCTTTGTTTACTCAAAACATCACAACCATACCCAATTTGTTGAAAATTAGTTAGAAAAATAAGTTATTACCTTCCATTACTACCGCTTTCGAATAGGACCCAATACTTGTGATGGCATCTTTCGTCTAGACAAGCTAATGCAAATTAAATGACTCGCAGACAAAACTCAACCCACGATCGTAAATTTTCCACTTTCACACTTTGTATGCGAATCTACCTACGATCCGCCTTTTAAAGAAACGTAATTAGGTACATAGGTACCTACTAAAAGTATGTTCAAAATGTAAATGCACCTGATGGATGAAAACGTTTTTGAAGATGCGATAATTGCAGGTTACCTATGTAGTGAACAAACAACAAGACACCCTTACGGTTGACCCTTGCAGGTGGTCGAGCGTAGTTACCGCAAGCAATTTTTTAATACTTTATTATTTTCTGTTTGGCTTATCTTGACAATTTATCTGCAAAGTCACAATACAATATATATGTAGGTAGGTACCTGTTGTTTGACTATTAATTTAAAAGAAAACATATTTCCATTAGCATAGGAATAAAATGTTATCGATACGAAAGGAAACGGAAACAAAATTTACTTTTTAAAATTGTTTATGGGAAGGTTTTCGAAGAAGAGCTACGGAAGAATGGTTTTTTGAGTTTTTAAGGCCCACGCGTGATTGCAATGTCTGGGAAATGTACATATATCGGCGACTATCTCGCAAGGAAGTAGCAAATGTGATAGAAGGATGTAAGTAGGTTTTTAGAGTACGGCATTTAAAGTAATGAAATTCTGAAAATTATAATTATACCCGTGAAGAGTCCCTGCCTGAGATACGGCAGCCTTCCACCCTTTGCGATCCCGAGCACGCTGCTTCCAGTTGTCCAGACCAAGCGCTCTGGCATCCGCGATGGCTTCGTCTTTAAAACGGAGGTTCGGTCTTCTTTGTCGTCTCGAACCTGGAGGCTGGGATTCGAAGTTCCTCTTGGCTGGAGCGTTGTTGTCCATTCGCTCGATGTGGCCGAGCCAATGTAGTCGACGAGTTTTGGCTTTTCGGACTACATTCACATCTTGGTACAGCTCATAGAGTTCGCAGTTGTATCTTCTTTTCCATTCGCCCTCCTCGCACACAGGACCAAATATCCGTCGAAGGATTTTTCTTTCAAAGGATCCCAGTATTAACTCTCCTTTTCTGCTTATCGTCCAGCACTCGGCGCCTTATAGCAGAACTGGCAGGATAAGGGTTCTGCAGAGCATGCACTTTGTCCTTCGAGTTAGGAGTTTTGAACCCCCAAACCGAAGTAGCAGCGGTTTCCTAGGGTAATTGTTCGACGGATCTCCACTAAGATGTCATTTGTGGAGTTGATGTTTACCCCGAGGTAGATGAACTCCTTAACTACCTCGAAGTTGCTGCTATCAACAGTGACATTTTTTCCTAGTCGGTGGACAGATGATTGTTTGTTTGTTGATAGCATATATTTAGTCTTGTCTTTAGTCACTTCAAGGCCAACTAGTTTCGCCTGTTCTTCAATAGCCGTGAAAGCCTCTATAACGGCACGCTGGATCGACCGATGATATCTATATCGTCCGCATGCCCCAGCATTTGGACTGATCTGTGGAAGATAGTGCCTTCAGTATTGACACCTGCCCTGTGCACTATCTGCTCAAGAACAAGATTGAAGAAATCACACGACAGCGCATCTCCTTGCCGAAATCCGGTGCATGTTTGAAAGAGTTCAGATGAGCTGCTGCCAAACTGCACATTGCATCGCGTGTTATCTAGTGTCATGCGACACATCTGGATCAGTTTTGACGGGATCCCGAATTCGGCCATAAAACAAGCCACAAAAAGCTCCTGACGATGAATGATGTCATATGCGGCTTTAAAGTCGATGAAGAGATGGTGTGGCTCGACCTGAAATTCGTAGGTCCAGGATTTGGCTTAGCGTGAAGATTTGGTCTACAGTTGATCTGCCGGGCCAGAAGCCACACTGGTACATGCCGATTAGTGTGTTGCAGAAAGGTTTGAGACGTTCACACTGTACGTTGGATAGGATCTTATATGCGACATTAAGCAGGGATATGCCTCGATAGTTCTTGCAATACATAGGATCGCCTTTCTTGCAGATGGGACATATGGAGCTGATGGTCCAGTCATCGGGCATGCTTTCCTCCACCCAAACTTGGTTGATGATTTGGTGCATGCGACCTATCATAACATCACCTCCGTAAATAATAATTATATAAAACTTAATCTTAATATCTTCGAAGTGAATATTTTGTGTAGGGTCAATTTTGAAACACTCGGCAGGAAACCGAGAAGAAAAGTAGGCATGATTAGATGTGATTTGTTTTTTATTTCCCGAGGGTAGGTGAAAATCTTCCAAAGACACTATGAGGTTAGCGAGCGCGTGCTCATGGTAGTGTCAGATTTTTACTGACTAAAAACACCACCCTTCTATAGAATGTTAGATACCGCAACTAATTGTAAGATATAACTTATCAAGCAATTTTTCCATCACGAAATAAAAAAAAAAATTTAAAGGTTACTTTCTACTGAAAGATCCTGCATGTTCTGCAATGAGGACGCGGTTAATCATTATCTTGCCAAGTCGAAAGGTTTCGTTCCTTGCAATCGGCGCAATAAATTATTCTGATCCAAAATTTGTCGGACTGTACTGTTGATATGTCCGATTAGTTGGCTTCTATGCTTTCGCGCGAAGCTTCTAGGTTCAGCTTCGATTGTAGGAATTCCGAGATCCCTGTGGATATCGTCGTTTCTAGTATACCACGGAGCTTGGACAATTTCTCTAATCACTTTATTTTGAAAAGTTGTAGGTCCACACCGGCTTTAGCACTTGCTTGTATAAAAGCAGTTTGTTCTCGGTACTGAGCTGGAAATGTTTTCCGAGTAACCAGTACATTTCTCTATATTTGATATCGAGTTCTTTACGTTTCATGCGAATTCCATTTCAGCTTTGCGTCGAGTGTCATTCCCAGGTATTTGGCCTCGTTTGCAAAGGGTATTCGGGCCAAGTTTAGAAAAATTGGCAAGTCATTAGTTTTCTTATATGTGAAATTCACGTGAACAGATTTAGTTTCCTTGTGGGCGATCCGCCAGTCCCTCGTCCATTCATTTACTTTATTCAGTGCGGTTTGCAGTTTTGCAGTAGTTTCTTCGATCGTATTACCTACCCACCTGTTGCAAGTGTCGTCGGCGAACGTAGCGAGGGTAGTGCCATCTTCTCTTGGTATATCGCGAGTATATAACAGATAGAGAAGCGGCCCAAGGCAGCTTCCTTGCGGTACGCCAGCCGAAATTTCTTTAAGCTCCGAGTATTCGTTTCCATGCCTAACACGGAAGAGCCTATTCCCGAGATATGATTCTAAAATATCATATAGACTTACGGGGAGTACTTGTCGTAATTTAAATTTTAAGCCGTCAAGTCAAGGAATACGCTTGAGCATATCTTTTTTTCCTTCAAATGCTTTCTCGATTACGTCAGTAATTCTATGCACTTGGTCAATCGTCGAATGCTTGGTTCTGAACCCAAACTGGTGGTCAGGGATAAGATTATTATCTTCTATAACCGGTTGTAGTCGTTTTAGTAATATCCTCTCGAAAACTTTGGATGTGACTGGGAGAAGCGAAATTCGTCTATACAAATTTACTACATTTGGCGGTTTTCCTGGTTTTAAAGCCATAATGACTTCCGCCACTTTCCATTGGCTCGGCACGTGTTTTAATCTGAGCGCAGCATTTATAATATATAGAAGCTGATTGCCAAGATGTGATTTGTGGCAATCCACTGATGATCCTTAACCATCATAAGAAATTACTTCTATAATAAAAAAGCAAATGTAGACATCAATTGGCACCTTGGTGCTCAGTTTATTCCTACTCAATATATTAAATTGACGTTTTCCTTCACTATAAAAAAACAGAGCAGGAAAAATGTTTGCGTAGCGCAATTTATGTTTCAAAAGAATTTAAAAAAAGACTAAGGTACACCAAGCTAGCCCTCTGCAACATAAACTGTTTGAATTTGTTTTAAAAACAACTCAAAGAAATGTATGGTAGTAGATTCTCCCACTTAAAATCCAGGAGTCCCTCAAGAGTGTACAATTACTTCCAGTTCTTTTAAAACAAATATTGGGCATACAGAACTAAAATCTACTCATATATGCCGAAACTGAAACTGGAAGGGCAGTGAAAATGTAGGATGGTAGCAGAGAGTCCAATCAATATTGATCATAGTATTGTCGGAAAGTACCTTGAGCACAAAAAATCTTTTCTTGGTCGCAGTTCTAAGCAGCCAACATCTCTAAAAAAAATTGTCGGAAAGAAGATAGAATATCTCCTAAAACAACATTCGTTGAGTTCCACAAGACTCTACGATTGGACCTCTGCTTTTCAATATATTGTCAAGAGGTAGAGACTCTACATTGCACGTTTTCATCGCATACTGTATATATATACATACTGACCCACACGATGAAAGGTCTTCAAACTACTCGGTTAAGTTGCTATCCAGATGGCTCCAAAAAATTAAGGTAGAATTTTGTATGAGTTTTGTATGCAGCATTTCGTTATATGTGCAAAAATCTTTTGGTGCTAAATATTCCGGTAAAGTAGCTTTAGCTATGATTAACTACGGCTCCGTCAATATGACACCGTCGGACAAATTTTGTAAAGTTGAAAAGCTATTCAAAACCATCCAAGCCGCTGTGCTGCAACTTTGGATTGAAATTATTATCTACTAATAAACCCGCCGAAGCAGTCTTTCAACTCCATACTTATTTTCCAGAAAGCAAGGAACGGAGGGAAATATTATCAAACCCTTTGGCAGGCTTTTCATGAGGGTTTCTTAATAGTCATTGATGTTTGTCAAACAAAGACAAGAAGTTTTCTTTTTTTCAGGTGGAACTGGTGCACATAATTAAATTAAATTAAAAGCTAAAGGTGCGATCAGACGGTCATCCGGATGACACCCTGACTTTATTATGGCGTAGAATTTATACTAAAGTGGTTATCCCGTCTGAAAAAAACAAGTTTTTCTGACCTCAGCATGTCATCCGGATAACAAGTTTAGATGACTGTCTGATCGTACCTTAAGCAGTTGAAATCAGAAATCAAAAAATTACGTATTATGGTTAAAGAGGGAACTTTTGGTTTTTAAATTTTAAAAAAAGGGTACGATTTAAGACTGACTGATATCTTACGATTTTGCGGTCTTCGCTGAAGTTGTCCTCTAGAACTAGAAAGCATAAAATCACATGTTTCACGATACCCACTTTAACCATACCCACTCCTTAAAAGTGCCTGCTATTGACCGAACAGAAACATAAACGAACATTTAAAAAAACCCGTGGTTGATCTTTACTCCCGCAAAAGGGGAGTAGGGGGTAATGCACTGGCTTTACACTTTTCTAGTAAGAACAATTATCCTGTACAAGTACGAAGAGGTGACTGCCTTGAGAAGAACACCCCTCTGAAACAGATGGAAGAAACTCATCAAGTTGCATGGCTTAGACTTATAGGTATGCTCAACCTTCCTATGTGTAAGCGGATATCATCCTGGTTAGCACTAAGACTCTCAGCAATGGAGAGGGAACTCGACTTCAATCCGGGCTTTCGACACACAATCCCCAAACAGATCGCTGCCAATATTCAGAGATGGTCCACGACCTAAGACGGAGTAAGTGACGGTGTCGTTTTAAAAGATCTTAAAACTCCCTTTCCAAATTCAACACTGTTTGTCATACATTTCTATATATATACATACCGAGGCTCTTCCGGTACAAATAGCACAACCATTTAAGAAATCGACGCAAGAATTCGACATTGCCAGACAATTTTTGCTGATCAAAGGGGCTTTTAAAGTTTAAGAAGTTCAACCTTTAACTACATTAGGCAGTTAGGCAGGCATAAAGGCGTAAAGATTAAAGATCTTTCAATTCCCCTGCACATGTATCGCACTTGCCAAGCTCTGCTTAAACGTTGCAGTAACATTTTGCTGATTATTATAGCAATCAGAGGCCCCTGAAAGGCACAGATCCTTATTTTAGACTAATGGCTTCCGGTTTGTCAGAAAATAATTCAGCTTTGGTCAAAGTCGACTTTAGGTAAAAGTCTTCTTCAATTGAAGCCAGACAGACACCGGTCCAATAAAGACACACTCAACAGCTTCAGACGACTCTTTAATAGAGTTATTTTCTTCCAGTTAAACTCGGTCTACTCGATTCTTAGTTCTTTAGAAGTCCACTATTCTCCATAAAAACCGAACAATGAAACATGCAAAATATTCTTAACACGTTTCTGCATCTACTGTGTGTGCTGCCTTGCCGCTGGATGTGGCATGGCAACACCAACACCACACAAAATCGTGTTTTATGGTCCAGTGATTTATTGGAGAGGAAAAGATCGCTGTTTGTTTTGTGTTACAGGAAATTGCCGGCTCTCACACCTTTAGGAATCGAACTCCTACTAAGCCAGGTACCTGTAGTACCGAACGAACCATGGCGACAAGGTGATAATTGCAGCGCATTTCTTTTAGTATTTTTTTTTCCAGAACCGACGTTTTATAGTATGTATTCGTTCTGTTTAAATATTCGTGCGATACGTGTTGCGGAATGTTTTATGGGATAAATTGTACAAACAAGAGAATGTGACAAATGTCTCATGGACGTGTTAATGGCTGTGTTAGGTGGAAATTCCAAACTGCACTTTCTCACAATCGACAGGTTCTGGATGCATTTCCGATTGGTTTCGTCAGCAGAATTATCTGCTGAACATGTGGATGGATTCAAAAATAGATAATGTATCTACCTGGAATCTATGCACGTGTCCATAGTGTTTTATGCTGATTTCTGCGGCAGGGAATTTTCCAGAAAACCAAAATTCCATACAAACATCCTGAAGTACCCTGAATCCTGCCTGAAAAGGGTAATAAAACGCGCGGCGATTCAAATGAGCGCCCAATCTGTTGCATGCGAATTTTTTTCGACACATTCATGCCAGCTGCTTGTGATAATTTTTGGACCGATTTCGGGTTTTCATAATAAAAATACATTTTTCTGTGCGTTTTTTTTGTTTTGTTGTTTGTTTGTTTGAAACGTTTTATTGAACACGCCAATTTTCACGTTTTGTTGATGCATTCCAACATGTGGCCGCCAGTCGTCGACATCCGTCGTTCATAGTCGTCATCATGGTCGTCGCTGATGCCGCGCCAATGAAACACATGAGAAAACGTGTGGGTTTTGTGCATTTATTTACCTTTTTTTTGGGAAGGAAATTTCGGAACAAAACACATTTCCTCCACCAGAACATGACCCGAAAACGTACATACATATGTATGTACGTCAACGACGACAATATCGTCGCATTCTGTCACATGGAAATTTTAAATTGCATTATTCAGCGGAATCGATGTTGACATGGTCGTTTATGATAATTCGCCGGTGATCTCTGTCTAGCGATTTGCGAATTTTGAATTTGCATTTTACATGGCCCGGACCGGAATAAATCGCTGTGTGCGCTGAATGGCATTGCAATAACAATTTACGAACGAATGGAATTATGCGCGAATAATCTGATGATCGATGAGTGATGATTGATGAGTGATGTCAATGGTATTGCATTGACGTGTGTGGGTGGAAGATTACTTGCTGATTGTACTTTGTCGAACTAGTGAACTTGAATGAGTCACGTCATTATGTGATCATGCAATGTGACACCACACAGTTTTGTTTGTGCATCGGACAGAGTTGTTTGTGCAGTTGAATGAGTTCACTTTTGGACCAGGTCAAATGTGTCGTGTTGCGGTTTGGTCCGAAGGTGAATGCAGGTGGATGTGGTTTATTATTAACGTGAGAGTGGCGTTTGTGCGATCAGGTTTCAAGGGAATCTTTGCCGTGTTGATTTTGTTTACCTACTCAAACTAACTTCGCGTTTGATGTGGTTTTACAACGAATACCTTAAAATTATGAAATTGATGCGGCAATGAAAGTCCATGAATCGTAGCAAATACAAAGTATCATAATGCCCGGTAGGCGCCCGCAGCAAGTCTGTGTACAGCCCGAAGAAGATTCATGCCGCTTATTATTAAAAAGAAACGAAACGGAAGCGCAATGCACTGTTACCGAGTCTGAGTTCGAGGATTTCGATTTTCTGTTTTTTTTTATAAAAGAAAGAAAGAGATACTTGTAGGTCTTCAGTCCAACCACAGGCTCAAGTATTGCCAAAACTTTCTCTAAGCATTGACTGACAAGTTCGTGGGAGATCTATTTTTACGCGGTTCCATTGTGAGTCGAAATCAAGGGAAGATTCGGTGAGTTTGATCAATAACTTTGAAGTCTATAAGTCTATACGACTGTCGAGCCCAGGTACTTCGCGTCGAGTATGTACAGGGTGGGCCCAATACAAATTGTGTGTTTTTTTTAAATACAATAAAATAGGAAAATCAAAAATTTTCCATGTATTATGGCTTTATTAAAAAGAGCGAATAATCCCATAAAGTATGGGTGTCGTACAAGTGGCTGCCTCAGCTGGCTTCTGTCACTCCAATGAATGAACCGCAATGAATGAACCGGAGGTTACCCAAATCAATGTCCTCAATTTCAGTAAAAAAAAAGTCGGTTGACATGGCTCTGTAACGCCCACCTTTGACCAAAACGTTGTTTCCAGAAGAATGATGCCACCACTCCACAATCCGCACCAAACTGAGAAAGAGAACACTAGAAATTTGTTGGTGAGCTGCAGATTTGACTTGAACGTCTAAAGCAGCTTGACCTGAATGGTATTTTTTTTCCGTTCAGCAAAGGAATGCACGGATGCATAAAAGAGCTCTGTCAATTGAGTTTGAAATGTTAAGAGCTACTGTTTTCACCACAATAGAGAACGGTCACCGCGAATGAAAAGCTCACTGTGTGTCAGGCATTAAGAAGTTTGAGCGACTCAAGATATTTTATAAGTTCATGATTAATCAGCAAATCAGATTTCAGTGGCTGAAAATAGCCGCTGCATAGATTTTCCCAGCGCGAAAGGACATCTCTTCAAAACTGTTAGAACTAGAATGATTAGTCAGACCGCTCCACTTTGTCCTCTCTTGGTTTTAGGATGATAACGCGTAAACGCATTGCTAGTAGAACAATCGTCGATCGATTCCTTAATTACTTTACTTTCTTAACTGCATTAACCAGCATTCGCCGACGTATAGCAGAACTGGCAGGATAAGGGTTCTGCATAGCATACATTTTGCCTTAGAGTAAGAAGTTTTGAGCCCATTTATTTTGCCAGGCCTGGAAAAGACCAACGAGTTTCAAGTCGAGACACACCATCTCTTCATCGACTTTAAAGCCGCATATAACAACATTCATCGTCAGGAGCTTTTCGTGGCGATGACTGAATTCGGGATCCCGTCAAAACTGATCCAGATGTGTCGCATGACACTAGATAACACGCGATGCAATGTGCAGTTTTGCAGCAGCTCATCTGAACTCTTTCAAACATGCACCGGATTTCGGCAAGGAGATGCGCTGTCGTGTGATTTCTTCAATGTTGTTCTTGAGCAGATAGTGCGCAGGGCAGGTGTCAACACGGAAGGCAGTATCTTCAACAGATCAGTCCAAATAGAGGCTTTCACGGCTATTGAAGAACAGGCCAAACTAGTTGGCCCGTAAGTGAATGAGGACAAGACTAAATATATGCTATCAACAAACAAACAATAATCTGTCCACCGACTAGGACAAAATGTCACTGTTGATAGCAGCAACTTCGAGGTAGTTAAGGAGTTCATCTACCTCGGGGTAAACATCAACTCCACAAATGACATCTTAGTGGAGATCCGTCGAAGAATTACCCTAGGAAACCGCTGCTACTTCGGTTTGGGGGTTCAAAACTCCTAACTCGAAGGACAAAGTGCATGCTCTACAGAACCCTACAGAAGATGTGGATGTAGTCCGAAAAGCCAAAACTCGTCGACTACATTGGCTCGGCCACAACGCTCCAGCCAAGAGGATCTTCGAATCCCAGCCCCCGGGTTCGAGACGACAAGGAAGACCGAACCTCCGTTTTAAAGACCAAGCCATCACGGATGCCAGAGCGGATACCAGAGCGCTTGGACAACTGGAAGCAGCGTGCTCGGGATCGCAGAGGGTGGAAGCCGGGAGCCCGTTAAGTAATTAAATAAGTTATTTTGCCAGTTCTTAAGAGCCAACTATAATAGACTTTCATGAGCTTAAGCTAGCTTATATTAAATGAAACGTTCATTAAGGAAATTTAACAATTGACACCAACTATTTATAATTTAATTTTATATCACTTTATATTGTCACTATATTTTTTAAATGCATTATAAGAAACAATTGTGTTAGTTTAAAAGTTAATTTTCCACCTTTTCACCTTAAGTTCATTATGGGTAACTAGAACTTTTGAGAGAAATTGAGATAAATTAAGTGGACTTTCCGTTCGGTCTCGACATAAGGTTAATCCCACTTACGTCTATTATGGTTGGCCCGTTAGTAGTAAAGGCTTTCTAGGTTAATTGTCGTATACCCATTAAGAGGTCAATCGTAGAGTTAATATTTAGCCTGAGGTGGATCGTTTCCTTATCCTTCCTTAGCCTTCAAGGAAAGGTTTCTTCATTTCTATGTTTACGGATCGGACGTAATTCGTAATTTGAGAACTAGAGAACATTTTACAAACAATCCGGGGCGAAATTTGTAAAAGTCGTTGCAGCCATATACTAAATTTACCTATGCACGACTAGCATTCACGTCAACGTAGGAAGAGAGAAGCAGAGCGCTGTCACTTTATGTAGTTCGTCTTGCGCTAATAATGGGCTTTGTTGAGATAAAATCCTAGTAGAACATTAAGCAGTCAAAACTACAATTGACCGTTATAATAATTATCTTGAGAAAGTCAGGGACTATATCTACCCTACCTCCTCTATAAACTCTTAGAATACAAAAACAAGACCAATTAAACGAAAATTTGCACTTGCCAATCATTGCTCCTTTGACTATTGACAAGTAAGGCATTGCGTTAATTACGCTTAAACCTTTATTATATCACTCCTGCTTTATGGGGCCAAGATTAAAGTTACTAAAGCCCATAAGTAGGTATATCCGGGATAGCCTGGAACGTAAGAAATAATCGAGCGAATGAGTCCGAAAAGTGCCCATCAGATGGCGTTGCCATATAAGTTTAAATATTGTGAACTAAAGCAGAACTCAACAGTTTGATATAAGCAACTATGGAAGACGTTTTGGTATGCTGCAATACATAGACGCATGCACTATCTGCACGAGTTCAAAAATCAACTGTTCTAGTTGCTTCATGGTAACTGCGGCATTTACAGCACCATTGTGATCAGGCAGCGCCACCACAACAGATCAGTATCTAACGAAACCAATTCAAACGATTAACAATCTCAAATTCCAGAAATGCCTTGAAATTAATTGAAAATTGTCAGTAGGTATGTTACCTACGTCACTGGCTTATGGGTGATTTTTACATTTATTAAATCCTAACAGCGCTCATTAAGCTTTCACGCTTATTAAGTTGTAAAAGACATTTAATTTATTCGCCGTAAAAAGCAATCACAACACGAAGTGCAATTAAATAATAACTTGTTGGCTGTCCGTTCGTATTATTTCTCTTATTTCGAGCAAACTTCACATTCTTCCATTTCCCAGTTAAACACGTGCAATGTCACGTCCAAGAACCATAAAGAATCAAAGCCATTGCGCTGGTGCAGCTGATGGCAGTCGCGCCAACAGCCATTTAAAGCCTATCGGTTCTATATGGACTTGAGTTGAGACACACCTTGTGTGTGTACCATTTTAATAGCGGTGTCATCTTAGGAACTCGGTGTGGTCTCAATCTCCACTTGGCCCCAATGCCAAGAAGAACGAGAACCGAACCAAGCCGAACCGTTCAACAAAATAATATCTGACCATGTGAAGAGGGAGCTGCTACAACGACAAACGAAACGACTCTTTTGTTGGCAACCCAAACCCACTCAGTCAGTCAGTGACGCGATTGGACCACCATCAGACAAGAAATTATACTTTATGTCCATTCTGGAGCTAATTACTAAGCAAGCAAGCAATGATGGCTGGCTGGCTGGCTGGCTGGCTGACTGGCCAGGCGCAACCTAACCATGCTGGACTTGTGAAGTCCAATCATCAATAGTATTATCTACGTATGTATGGATATGTGCTGGCGAACAACAATCAGCGGCATTCAATGTTAGAAGAACTTGTCTATCTACAAGTGGTGGTAGGTACGTTATACCTCCTTGAAGTTGTCATCGTTGACCATGCATAGAACAGCGAGTATGGGAGAGCCTTATGGACTGCGAGTGCGACTGACTGACTGATCGGGTAAGCAAACATCGGGTATGTGTTTATGTTAGCCTTCGGGTGATCATGAGATCAGATTAAAACACCTGAGAACGCACCTGAGTAAATCAATTCATTCCACGAATTTGGGTGTGTACGCCAGTCGCATACACAAAGCCCATACCGATACCATACCCACTGGGAAAGGAAAACATTAAGAAGAGAATCAGAATCAAAATCAGAATCAGAGTCAGAACCAAACCAAGAGTGTATCTGTATGTTGGGTTGTGTGAGATCACCGGAGATCGGGATTCCTTTTTTTTCTGGTTTCAACTTGCGACGAAGCAAAGACTGGGCTGAATCATTTATCAGTCTGTGGTGCCGGTGCTGCTGCAGTTGACGCATAATCAAAACAAGCCCAGCTAGTGCGAGAGAGAAGAAGAAATTTCTTTTCAGTCTCCTCTTTGTCATGATCTTTCTATTGACACCTGCACATCAGAATCAGAATCAGAATGAAGATTAAGAATGGGATTAAAAGAATGCTGGTTTGTTTTTTCTTAAGCCGCAGTAACAGTAACAGTAACCCCGTCATTGCTGAAGAAGAATGGAGAGAAAAACGGATTAAATGTGTGAGCAAATAAGATTTTGAACTTCCTCAATGGAATTATGTCATTTAGATAAACGAACGTGAATGTGCATGCACGTGTTGAGTTGAATGAGTAATTCAAACTGATGGCGGAAGGAGCTTATGGTGGGTTGAGCAATGTTAATGGTGGGAACCCAACCCATTAACTATATGTTTCGCTATCTTAGGAGTGGTGGGCTTCAGAAGTAGGTAGGTAGTTCTACATTTGACCGGAAATTCAGATGGTCTGACCTTAAATTCCAAAAAGATGGATATGAATAGGTATTTTATACCTGGAAAGCTGTTAGAGCGTTGTATACCTAAATATGGGAAATTTTTGGGAAACATGGATAATGGCGCACCAAATAAATAAAAAAGAAACACACTTTTTCGAGACAAATGCAATTTCCACAAAAATTGATTTATGAATGTAAACAAATTTGTGTTTGGGGATCAATATTTCTAGGTACCTACATAGGCTTAACTAACTCCTTATTAGGTGTTAATTAAAAGAGCTTAGTTGATTCCTACTTCTCAGAAGGAATTTTTTTAAAACCCATCCGACTAGAGGTAAATAACTGCCCATTTTCAATATTCGGCTTAAAATTGTTTTTAAAAAAATTAATATTTGGATCCATCGTCTAAGGCTAAAAACGTACTGGAGCTGCAAGGCTCGACTCGAGGACAAAGCTGATTAGAGAAACATTATTTTTGATGACAACCGCCTTACCTCAGTATGCGCTCTGCCATATGAAAACATTTTTTTTTTATCCGAGGGTAGGTGGAAAGTCTTCCATGAGACATTATGAGGACCGGCTGCGCGTGCTCATAATAGTGTGAGACTCTTACTCACTAAAAAACACCTCCCTACAAAATACTTTTATACTACAACTACATCTGATAACGAGCTCCTTGCGATACATTTCAATTTTGCATCCAACGTCATTCCCAAGTATTTAGCCTCGTTTGCGTACGGAATTTGTACCGAGTCTATATAATTTCTGTAAGTAAAATTAACGTGCGTTGATTTGGTCTCGTTGAGGACAATGCGCCAAGTTTTTGTCCAAAAGCATATTCTGTCGATAGATCGTCGAAGCTTATTTGTCGCGGACTGTATCGAATTATCTACAGGTAGAATAGCCTTATCATCCGCGAAAGTTGCTACGATTATATCCTCTTCTTGCGGGATACCGCGAGTGTATAATAGGAATAAAATCGGGCCCAGAACACTTCCTTGTGGAACTCCCGCCGCGATTTATTTAAATTCGGAGAACTCGTTCGCGTGTTCAACACGAAAGAGTCTGTCATCTAAATAAGAGCTTAGGAACTCATATAATTGCTTTGGGAGAGCTTTGTTTGCCGTATGCCATGCTTTGGGTAAGGCCTGAGAGACGTCAAGGAAAACAAACAAGAACACATTTTTTTCTCCTCTAGTGCTTTTTCAATTTCGTTGGTAATTCTGTAAACCTGGTCAATGGTAGAGTGCTTAGTTCAGAATCCGAATTGGTGATCCGGTATTAATCGGTGTTCTTCGATGATCGAATGTAATCGCTTCAATATGAGTTTTTCAAATATCTTCGACATTATTGGTAGAAGTCTATAGGATTTTTTGTCATTTGGAGGTTTATCTGGCTTAGGAACCATTATCACCTCAGCTCTCTTCCATTGCCGGGGAACATTCAAAAGTATAATAGAAGCGTTTATGAGATAAACAAATTTAAGAGTAATGCTTTTCTGGGCAGCTCTTTAAGGACCTGTCCCGTAATTAGGTCAAATCCAGGAGCCTTGTTTAATTTAAGTTTTTGTATTTCAAAACAAAAACAATGAGTTTTTTTTCGCCGCTCTCCTTGAATCTAGCCTCTCCGCTATCATAGCCATGGCTGAAAATATCCTATAGCTGCGAGGATAGCACCGATTCGAGCATAGAGAAGAGCAGCATTGTTGCTTATCATGACAGCTCGTGTACTGGAAACATATAGGAGCGAGGTAACAGTGCGTTTACCAAAGAGGATAGCGGTGTGTGAAAATTTAATACCTATGTATGTCTATTATTGGTAGATACGGTATTAATTACATACCTACCTAAAATTGGGAGAGGTAAGGTGAAGTGGCTATTTGGATGACTTCAAAATATGGTCTATTTTGCCCCAAGTAAATACCAGAGGCGTATTTAGTGTTTGCTTTTTCAATTCTAAAAATATCAGCATACAATATTTTTTTTTTCAAAATTTTGAAAATTATTGAAAGAACGAATTCCTGGCTTTCAAAAATGCTATGGCACTTTTTTGTAACCCCCTTGCGTTTTAACACACTTTTTCCATTTGAAGTCATTTTTTTAAACTGCTCCTCCCGCCCCAAGTGTGTACCTACGTTGCCCAATTTTATTTAAAATATGAATACTGCAGCTTCTGGCATTTACTTTGTGTAAAAAATACCAAATTTTTAAAGACGTATTTTCATTTAGCAATAAAATAATGTTTTCAGCTTTCAGTCTGATATCTGCGGTGGCTACTCTTTGATTAAATCACTCTTTCTCCTTCTTCGCTGCCGCTATCCTCACAGCTCCAGTATTTTTTAGCTAAAACTAAAGTGGGATAAGGGTAGAATCAAATCATTTCGAAAACCTGATATAATTATATAGGGCATTTAAAAATGTCAGTAACTAAAGAGAGAAGATTTTTTTTTATCAAAATTCGAACTTTCTTCTTAAATTCAATACAGCCACTACTGCTCAAAAATCTAAGTTTATGCACTCCCCCGTTCTTTTTGTAATAGACCATAATATTGGCACATACTTGGTCCTTTAACGATTGATTAAGGTGGCCCTACAGTCCGGGGTGGGTCTGGGCCTTAACCAACCAGCGTCTCCAGCCAGCACGATCTTTTTCCAGGTGTCTCCAGTTTCGCACGCTAAACTGATTAAGGTCACCTGAGTCGCGGTCTTACTCTACTGCTCCATCCACGTCGGGTGTGGATTCGAAGATCTTCCGGGCCGAAGCATTCACGTCCAATCGCTCTACATGACCCAGCCACCTCAGTCGTTGGAACTTAACTCTTCTGGCTAAGTCGATGTCGCTGTTCAGCGCGTACAGTTCGTGGTTGTATCTCCTACTGCATTCACCGTCTATACAGACAGGACAATAAATTATTCGAAGAATTTTCCTCTCAAAACAGCCAAGAGATGGCCTCATCCGCTTTTGATAAAGTCCATTCCTCTGCACCATAGAGAAGGAGTGGTATTGTTAGAGTCTTAGTTATTCGAGAGAGGGCTTTGCTACTCAATTGCTTTCTTTTCCCAAAAAAACAGCGATTGGTAGGAGTAATTCTTCATTTAATCTCAGCGTTGGTATCATTGCCTGAGTTCATTGCGATGCCTAGGTAGACAAAGTTCTTGACCACCTCAAAGTTATATCTGTCTATAGTGATATTCTGCCCGAGACGTCGGTGTTCAGTGTCCTTTTTTCATGACAGCATATACTTTGTCTTGCCCTAATTGACCGCCAAGCCCATCTTCGCCGCTTCCGTCTGCTTCTGGTCTTAGCATTTGAGTTTTGCACTATTCTTTCAAGAACGATATTGAAGAAGTCACATGGCAGCGCTAGATCCTTTTTTGACATCGGAGGTCTCGGTGAGTTCTTTACCGATCTTGATGGTGGAGCGTCCATTGTCATCCTGCACAAACGGACGAGTTTGGCAGGGATTCCAAAACTAGACTTTGCTCTGTATAGCTAGTCTCTATAAATGCTGTCATAGGCGGCTTTAAAATTGAGGAAAGGTGGTGGTTATCGATTTGGACATCCTGGGATTTCTCCAAGATCTGCCGTAGGGTGAATTTTTGGTCGATGGTAGACTTTCCTGGCCTGAAGCCACACTGATAGGGACCAATCAGGTTGTTGACGAAAGGCTTCAGGCGTTCACACAGCAGGGCAGATAAGATCTTGTCAGCGATGTTAAGAGGACTAATACCTCTGTACTTGGCGCAGTTTAGAGAGTCTCCTTTCTTGAGGATCGAGCAAAATCAGCTGTTTTAATAAAGTTATATCAAAACATTACAACATTGGAAGCAGCTAGAGCGTGCACCCAAACACTTGATTAATTGTCGCAGTTTATCCAACCTTGTGCACCTGAATATATATTTTTGGCACTAATGACAAAGAATGAAAACGCTCGTCAGACTGTACTCGTTCGTCAGACTGCACTCGTCGGATTTGAACCTAGAACCTCTTACCTAGAAGTCAACCGCACTAGCCGCTGAGCACGCTATGTAAGGTTATGTTAAAGGTTTAGTCGGATCAAAATCGGACACACTTAACCCTGTGTAAAGTCAATTGTGATACCAAATGCATCCTGACATTTAAGGTCGGTCAAATTTAGATAGTTGAGATCATTGTAGAAGAAAGTTCCCAAGATGAAGCGCCTAACCTGGCCTAACCAATTGTAGTACTAATGTTCGACCTATCAAGGGTAATCAAACTCTTTGATCTATATAAGGTCGTCGCCAAGCAAGTAGCGTCAGATGTCTTTCTAAGGTTAGGGCACAATAGGCTTGATTTGTGTAAATTTTAAATAATTTCTCCTCCTATCTATCTAACTCTTATTGTCGTCTTTCAAACATTCACAACATGTTCCTATTTGTCCTACAATTTGAACAAATCAATTGTTTCGCATAGCGTTTAGCATATAAGTATGTATGTAAACCGCATAGCTACTCGTAAGTTTTTGATTTCAAAACACACACTTTGCATAAATCAACATGGAACGCCAGTCGCCGTAGCATAAGCTAACTACCTCCTGCTGTCGGTATAAAACCATTCCTTCGCCCCCACCTGCCTAATAACAAAATTGTAAATCGATCGCAGCGAAGAAGAAGACGACGAAAAGCGTCCGTATAGGCATAGGTACCTCGAATACGTGTCATATGGGTTGCGGAATGCTAAACCGGCCAACAAATTATGCAAATGTCAGCATCGTAGCTGAAGCTCAGTGATCTTAAAGCGGACCAGGATGACGATGACGATGATGATGATGTCTTGGCTATCTGTAATCGGCAATGTTACTTTGCGCGCCGTTACACGCTATCCTGTCCCCCTGTGCACCAGTACCATCCCAAGCCCCTTGTCCTTTCTAATCAAGCAAGCCGCATGCGTTGTCAAGCAACTGCGAAACGGCCACTCAAATGAAGATGAGCAATTCCTACATGATGGCTTGACTTCAGATGGCATACACGGATAAAACTTACTACACCTAACGGCCAACGAGAATAACAACAAGTACACGGCCCCTAAGCAAGCAACACTCGGAACAGATCTCGCGACGAACGTATACAGAAATTGCAGTGCAGATTGTCATTATGAAATGAAGATGTCAACAAGTTACCAGCATCGCTTCTGTTGCTGCCCGTCTCTCTGAGTTATAATACCTCGGACCGGACCGTGGCTAGCTATGCTAGCCATGTTTGCCATTAGTTGGCGTTTGTTTTTTCTTTTGCCTTGGGCCATCTTCCAGCGACTCCAGCAGAGACAGGCAAACGTATGCACCGAGATCTACGTATCATGAAGGATGTTATGATAGTTCTTCTGTCATCGGAGCGGAGGGGCTGAATAAACATGCCGACTGATTTGGCATTTTGATTACACAAAATGTTTAGGTCTGACTTTTCGCCTTCATCGACGACCGTCGCTGCATGTACATATGCAAAGCGATGAATTGTTTAGAGAAATACTTCCGCTGGTGCTGCTGCTTCATTGCTTTACGATCGCAGCGAGTTGATGGTTTATTTATGCTTTATCGAGAAATTCGAAATCAATATGTCACTTTCCGTCGAACTTTATGACAGTAATTCGAAATAAATCTTGTATACGCTTGCTGCCATGCTAAATTAGAACAGAAAATGCTGGAACTGCTCAGATAACCTCCTTCGGAGTTCGGAGTAATTGCATGCAATTTGATATGCCAAGCGAAAAAAAAAATAACCCACATTACCACCCAAAAGCTGCAATTACACACATTTCAGTTGAAAATTGACTGCGGCTGTCAATTTCAACAGAACGAAGAAATTGAAACCAGTTACGCAGCAGCTTACGCATGTTGGGGGCAATTACCGCTAAATTCCACCACTGCTCAGCAGCAACGGCGAGTTCGATGACAGATCAAATGTCAAGTAAGTAATTTTCATAATCGCGTCGCGCAGAGTCAACGAAACCGTAAACTAAGCACTCTATGGGTAACAAAATGTAACTTGGCCACTGACACTTCAGTCGTTGCACTAATTTACTTGACAAAACGAACTTGTCTTACCGCTGCACCGCGCCGCGCCGCATGCCGGTCTAACCGAGGAGAAACGAAGAAACGTAGACACACGTGAGCGACGTGGGAGGGTGTTAAATTTATGCACTTGCCTTTTTAGCTTGGCGCTCGACTAGCTTGCCAAAACGTTGACAGCGGCCAAACATTTGCAGGTGCAATGTTCCCATTTTGGCAGTGGGTCAAAATGCAATAAATTAAAGAAATAATAAATAGAAAAACACCAACAAATACAAATAGAAACACAAACAAAACCAGATAAATATAGATGCAGATAGTGGAAAATAAATGGTAATAGATACAAGTTGAGTCAACTGCGGCGGTGGTAACCGTATCAAATTGGCTGTAATTTGAGTTTTTTTTCCGCTGATTTGGCTGAGGTTATTGACTTGTGCCACAGAGTGTTTGAGGTGTACTTACATGAGTTATATAATTTGATGATTATAGCTTGATGGTACGTGCTTAATGTTTAACCATTGAGCAGGTAGGTATCTATTTGGGATAAACATTCAATTTTGGGGACGCATTGAGTGGCTCCTAGTAGGGTTTAAGTTCAATATAGGTTGAGGATCTAAGGGTTTAAGAAGTAAAGTTCCTTCCATACCTACATATATCTTCGCACACTTAACCGTTGGAGAAGCTAGGTCCTAGGTCCTTTACTTTATATCACTTTGTTTCCTATACCTATGGTCTTATTAGGCTATAAGGTGTAACATTTTAATTTGGGTAGTAGGGTAGTCATTTCGCAACTTTAAGGATGATCCTCATCATCGGGTGGTATCTAGAGTCGACGATGTTGTAGAAAGGATAGCTAGTCATGTCGTTGTGTCTTGGAATGTCTCGTTGATTACTTTAAGTTATCGATGTTCTGATATGATCTGGTCTTCGGAAATCCGTCTTACCAGCGAGTTTGGGTTGGTGGATATGCTTCCTGGCATCCATTGGTACAGCTCTATAATGGCTCTATCATATACGCGGCTGCTTCTGACACGTCTTCTTCGAATTGTGTCGTAGCCGAGTCCTATGCAGACTCTCAGCATTTTTATCTCGAAAGTGGCAAGTTTTTGGAGGTATCTTTTCGATTTTGTATTCCATACTGGGAAGGCGCAGGTGATGGTTGGCCTAATAGTAATAGCTTCGTCCTGGTGCTGAGCCCATTTTGTTTATTCATGAGTGGGTAAACAATTTGATGATTGCTTTCGAAAGAGGGCTGAAGCGGAACTTCTAATTGAAGTGGATTCCAGTGGTAGAATTAATTCTAACGCCGAGGTTAGCTGCATTGGGTTCTTCCGGTGATTGGTCGTCGTTAGCAGATGAGTTCGGATTTGAGTTCCGGATTCCACATATTTGGTAGTAGTGCTGCTTGGGCGAGGAACATCGAGCTGCAGTATGTGGGAGCCATCAGCGAAGAGGGTTGTTCCTCCGGTACATGGTTGGTCCGATGTGAAGATGCTGTAGAGTAGCATTCCTAGTTTAGAGCCTTGAGCTACACCGGCTCCGATTCTTTAGGTTCCTGACTGGGTACTACCAACTTGGAAATGAAATGATGTAGAGTGAAGAAAATTTAAGAAACTTCATCTTATGTTTATATATCTACTTCTAGAGTCATAGGCCTTCTCTACGTCCAGAAAGCATGTAAACGTGACTTGGTGGTTGCAGGGTTTAGGGTGGAATGCTTCCCTCGGCAGCCAAACTGTATTCCTGGCAGGATACTTAGGGTGTTGATTGTTTCATTCCCCGTAGCATATCTTCCTCCAACTGTCAAGAGAAAAGATATTTCACTGTAGTTGCTTTTCTTCGGAATAGCTTTAGTTTTTGTAGTCTTCCATTTGCAGTTGCTGACGCAGTTGCTGAAGATTATGACCTATAGGATCATCACTGCTAATGGCATCTTCTTTAGGAAGAAGCTTGAATTCATGTCCAGTCCTGCTGATTTCTTTTGAATACTATTCATAATTTGAGCTATTTCTACTGGTGCGGATAGACCATCATGATGTGTTAGATCATCAGCTGGTTTGCCCACTCTAAGCAATATCAGTAAATCAGTAAATTCTCTACTTAGCCCCGAAGAACTGGGAAGGGACCTCACGTTGATTGAATTTACGTTAGTATTTTGTCTATTATTGAAGGCCAGGTGATGGCAAGGAGTTAAATTTCTTCGGGATAGAGAACACCGCGGATACATCGCGTGCTTCAGAATTCCAAAAATCGAAAACAACAGAGATGCCAATTCAATCACTGCGACATCCCTCTCCACTGCCAAGATGTAGATAGACACCTTTTATACATTATAGGCACTTAGAAGTTTGTAGGTTTTTCCGTAAGGCTGACATTTTTTTAGATCTTCTTAGGTACCTAATTTTCTGTTTCTCTTTGAAGACGATTTAATACAGCTTGAAAAACTGTCCGCAAATTCTCTTCGATAATTACAATTTTAACTACAGTCACACTTTAATGCCAAAACAAACAGGAAGCCTCATTCTCAACAGCTTAATCTCTCGAAAATCAAATCCAAACTTCATTTGTGAACACTTAACCCTCAGTTCATTCACAAAAAAATCTCAAAAAAAAACCTGCTCTCAAGATATGAACAGAAAACCGTTGTTATCTAACTTTTTTTAAAATTTATTGTTTGCTTCTTCATTTCTTCGAACATTACACCGAATGTGAGCACTCAGTAAACAGCACGACATCGAAAGTTTTCTCATCGCACATATCAATGTCAAATTTACCTTAAACGACGATGACACGACTTGTACGTGAACATTTTCTGTCAACAGAAAAGATATTACACTATAGGTTAGGTTTAGGTATACAGTGTAACTCTTAGACGAAACCCTGTCAGTGGCACTTAAAAGCAATTCATCGTTTCACTGTTTCTCATTCGGATAAAAACCAACAGGTACCTCAGGTGGGTACCCTGAGGTAGGTAAAGGTAACACAGCACAACAATATTGTACTATTTACATTTTCTTTGTGTGTGATTCATTACGTCTTGAGTTGTGTAGTGTACAAGCATAGATGCAACAGAAACTCACAATCTGAATTGGATGGTATTCGAAAAGGTTCTGCAAACAAGAAGACCACCGTAGCGGACCTCTTATCGCCTTTACCTTTACCTTTCATTTTTTTTTTATTTTCTTATCACAATAAACAACAACAGAGTCATCATTTAGGCATACAACGGCAACTCAGTCCTAGAACAAGTTCGTTGATGTCGTTTTTCTTGAATGACTCAACCAACTTCATCAGCGAATGCGTTTGCGTTCCCATCATAAAATCAACAAAAAAAAAAAAGAACAGATACGAGAGACTGACTAATAAAAAGGATAGAGGATCGGATCCCTTTTTCGTGTATTAATATGCCATATCCGAAAGTAAACACGTTTCAACATTCAACACCAAGTGTACTGCACGTGTTCATCTCTGGACATGGTAATTCTCTCCGATGACATTCTTGGAAAAAAGAAACAAACAATTTAGAAAACAAAACAAAAAATATTCTTTTGAGGATTCCGATAGTCTGAGTTGCTTCGCGTCTCGTCCAGTTAAAAAAAAAAAAAAAAAACGAACAAGTTGCCCCCTATTTAGTTCTTCTACTTATTATGGACCATGGAGACTCCTCCTCTGTCACCCGCTTGAAATACTCTTTACTTATGTACCAAACCTACAAAGAAACAAACATAAAACTTGGTTAAGGTTTCATGGGTTTTGGTCTCGGGGTTGTGGTTTTATACCAATCTTTGCTGGGAGTGTGGAGCGCAGCTAACAAGTGGAATGATTAATGAGAAAAAGATTTGTCCAGAAAAATTTCGTGGTCCATTTGTGTGTGAAACAGAATAAGAATTTTGTTCGACTCATTGAATGTCGTTTGTGTGGGATAATTTGGTGTGCGTAGAGGCGGGCGGGTAATGCCTTTATTCGACTTAATTGTTATGGAACTGGTATGCTGAGGCGATGATTTCCCGGAATTCACTTGGTATTGATGCAGTCAATGAACTGTGTAATAAAATTTAAATTAATCCTGGTTAATCATTTTTTTTTTTTTCGTTTTAATGGTTACGTGTGGGTTACAACGCGCAGTGGGGAACGATAAGGTGAAGAGATATGCCGTGAAGTTGAAGAGTTACATTTTTAATCTAAGGAATAAAATTAATGCACTTGTTGATAGTGGAATATGTGATTTGGTAGAAGGTGATTTTGGAAGATAGGTAACTTCTAGAAAAAAATGTTAATTGGAAAAGAATTGAAAAATAATACAAGATGAAGTATTCAAAAAAAAAAAGTTAAGTTCGATCCGAAAAAAAATTGGTCATTCTTACTTAAAACGTCGATGTGTAAATCAATGATTTTAACAGCGGGGGATCTTGTCAACGACATGGGACATATACCTTGATAGTTCTCCTAATCAACCAGGAGGAAAACACAATATGGGAGTCTCTTAAATCTTATTTTATAAAACGTTTACTTCTTATAGCCAGTTTCACAGTAACCGTTTAAACTTTAGTTCAGCAGACCGAATATCACAGTTATAGGTACGTATTATGCCCTTAATTTTAACCACTTTGGACCACACAGCTTCTCCAACCATCAATTGATATATTTTTCGACACCAATGGAACTGCAATTTTATTTTTGAGAAGCTTCTCATGACAGTTTTTACTCTTAGATTTTGTCAAACTTTCACAAGAGGTGGAGCAGATTTGAACCTGGGGCCTCTCTCTTAGAAGTCCAACGCACTTAACCGATAAACCACTGCACCCACTTGGAAAAAAAATCTGCAAGCTGGTCAGTCAGTAAATAAATAAATAGAGATTCAGTTTAAAATTTAAAAATTTATAAAAAGCGGCAGAACTGAATCTCTACTTATTTATTTACTGACTGACTAGCTTACAGATTTTTCCAAGTGGGTGCAGTGGTTTAGCGGTTAAGTGCGTTGGAAGAAATAGGAGTTGACAATCACTTGTGATATTTGTTGACCCATGCTTCTAGATGCATCATCTCAATGCACAATTAATATAAACAACAAAAAAGTAGAGGTCCTCACCGGGTCCGACCATCAAGGGACAAATTTTCGACTTTCGAATTTTCTAAAATTTATTTTGAAGATATTAAAAATCGATAGGTTCAAAATTAAAGTCGCGATATAATGCTCCGCTCACTGGAGTTATCAGAGAATAAGGGGCCAGTTATAGCTATCATTGAAATCCATCATTGAACATTTTGTTTTCGTAATTTAAGACGACTAAACAAACCATATTGGCTTTAAGCGGTATCGAAATAAAACTAATCACTTATAGAATTTTTCTACAAACAAATTTACTTTATTCTGATTTAAACTTTTCTATAAATGTATTTTTATTATTTCACTGATAGAAATTGATTTCAGTGAACAGCTAATAATCGTTTCTTCAATTTGGAACACAATCGTTCCACTGATTTGTTCGATTCTGTGCTGTCAGTTTTGATTTCAATGATCAACTTTCACTCACAGAAAATTTTCAATGATTGCTATAACCGACTTGTCAAAAAAATGAAACAACTATTCCACTGATATTTTCCAATGATGGATTCCAATGAAAGCTATAACCGGCCCCTAAAGAGGAACCTTTTCTTTGTTTGTTAGTCATTTTGCTTGCACGAATGAGAATTTCGTATCGTTCTCGGTCGCGGTCTTATGTGGAATTGGTCCAATTGATGTGGCGATACGATCCAGAATATTGAAGAAACTTTCTTCAATCTTGAAGACTCTGCAGGCGGATCTAATAGAGATAGGAAAGTTCTTACTTATCTTAAGGAATTCAAAACGAATTTATTTCTCTTTCGGGTTAACACGTTAAAGAAACAATTTTCAAAGACGTAAGAAAATAAAAGTATTTTGTCATCATGTTTGACAGCACCCCAAATGTAAGCCGAACTGGCCAAATGAGTCAAAATGGATAATTTGTGGACAATGTGTTGTGTAACATTTGAAAGGATATGGACTATATATTGAGTTTTACAGAGCTTGATTTATGGTGTTTAGAGAAAAAACGTGAGACTTACCCCAAATCTTTGTTTACTCCGTGTCCATTCAATTTCTTTCGTTCCTTCAAGTTCAACGTGGTTTGGTACACTAGAGATATTATATTCCTCCTTTTCTGTCAGAAAATGTGGAAGAAAATATATATGTACTTTGGAAGTGGACCACTTCGATCCATTTTTTGCCATTAAAACGTGAATGAAGTGGATTTGAATATTAAAATATATTTTGATTATTTTTTTTTATAATTCGCCCGTGCAAAAGGTATTGTTAGCACCCTTATAATGTTTATAGTAATGAGGTATTAGGATAAAGGATGAAAAACCGATGCATATTGATTTTGAATGTTTGTAAATTGTAATGGTAAGGAAAAACAGAAACAGTTCACCCTTCCACATTCGTGTTGTACGGCAGAAGAACGAATATTTAAATTTCAGTAGGACCGAATACAGGCTTTAGGGTGAACTGATGAGCATTCCCAGCATGATGGGTATTACGGTTAAAATGTTGAAGTCGTGGAATGCAACTGGCTATTTCGTTCGAGCACTTTCGATGGAAGTAACGACAAAACCATGACAGACAGGAGGCATTGCGCCGATGACTAAGAGAGTCAAACGATTTCGCAATAACTCGATCGCCAATAAGTTTTATCGCTCGTTTTTTAATCCTATCCAGTAGCACAAAATATGTTATTGGTGCACCAGTCCAGATATGAGCGTTATACTCAAGTCTGGGACGAATAAATGCCTTATAGATTCAAGCCAGATCAGAAGAGATGAAATATTTTTTGCATCACTTGAGGAAGCCTAGACAATTCGCAGCGTTTTTGGCGACGTCGAATATGTGGTCGTTCCAACGAAGTTTGTCGTTAACACACATACCGAGAATGGAAAGCCTTTCGGTGCTGCGAGTTTACGCGTTCCTGCTTTTTGCGGACTTCACATTTTTAAGCAGATAAAAATAATTTTGGAATGCCATAGTAGAAGAAGTTAATATGGCACTAGATATGGCCTCAACAAAACTGAGAGCTCTTCAAATATTTTTAAATGAACCATTAATTGCCGGCGTCGATAAAGCCATTCAAACATCGATAGGCGCACACAACGAAAACAAAAAGGAATACTCAACAGGAGAACTAACACAAGATATTGGCTTAACAACGCCAATGTCCAAAGAATGAATGGGAAGATCGATTCACCCAAGAATCGTCGCAAAGTATAAAATGGATGGAAAAATGGATAACATTGCATTGCGGTTCTACCGATGTTTTTGCTAGAAGCTTCTGACAATGACATAGAATCAATAATTAAAAATCGCAACAACATTTATGACGAATTTTAAGTTAAACAAGTGATGCAAGATATAAGAGGATTTCGACGCCATTTAAGAGTAACAAATATCACAGTAGAGTAAGCTCTTACCTGGACAACACAAACATTTTTACAGTTCATAATCAAATGGGACTTCAGTGAATAGCTTTTTGTTTCGTTTTAATGAAGAGGTCGTTCTAAAACAAGAGGTCTATTATGTGATTTTGCTCGGGCCCCGAAAAGAGTCCGTTCAATACATTTCCTGAGATAGCACTTAGAACTCCATCCCTAATTCAACCCTTCCTTTTTACTCTGTTGTTCCGTTGGTTACTCATTTACTTAGGTGGCGCTACAGTTAAAGCCTAGTTCCCGATCTTTATGTTAACTCTACATACGTCCGTCCCTTTTTACAGGCTTAAAGTCTAATTTCTCCAACAATTGTGAGTGCAAAGTTATATTTTTGACACGAATGAAAGGGACCGACAGTTTAAGGTCGATTCAGAAGGGAAATTTACTCTTTAAGATGCATAAACTAAGTTCGAGTTAGTGTCATTATTAAGAAAGTTTGAGTAGAGCTTAGTTTTTTATCTGGAACTTAAGTCGTATCAGCATAAATTGTCTTAATGTAATTTTTCTTCAGTCCCCCTCTGACTCTTTCTCGAGACAAGTTGTAATTGTCTTAATGTTTTTTCTTCAGTCCCCCTCTGACTCTTTCTCGAGACAAGTTGTCTGCAACTACGTAGCTCTGAGTAGAGTAGAGTCTGAGTAGAACTTAGTTCTTTATGTGGAACTTAAGTCGTATCAGCATAAATTGTCTTAATGTAATTTTTCTTCAGTCCCCCTCTGACTCTTTCTCGAGACCAGTTGTAAGCTAAACATGTAACCTTTTGTCTGCAACTACGTAGCTCTGAGTAGAGTAGAGTCTGAGTAGAACTTAGTTCTTTATGTAGAACTTAAGTCGTATCAGCAAAAATTGTCTTAATGTAATTTTTCTTCAGTCCCCCTCTGACTCTTTCTCGAGACAAGTTGTAATTGTCTTAATGTTTTTTCTTCAGTCCCCCTCTGACTCTTTCTCGAGACAAGTTGTCTGCAACTACGTAGCTCTGAGTAGAGTAGAGTCTGAGTAGAACTTAGTTCTTTATGTGGAACTTAAGTCGTATCAGCATAAATTGTCTTAATGTAATTTTTCTTCAGTCCCCCTCTGACTCTTTCTCGAGACCAGTTGTAAGCTAAACATGTAACCATTTGTCTGCAACTACGTAGCTCTGAGTAGAGTAGAGTCTGAGTAGAACTTAGTTCTTTATGTAGAACTTAAGTCGTATCAGCAAAAATTGTCTTAATGTAATTTTTCTTCAGTCCCCCTCTGACTCTTTCTCGAGACCAGTTGTAAGCTAAACATGTAACCTTTTGTCTGCAACTACGTAGCTCTGAGTAGAGTAGAGTCTGAGTAGAACTTAGTTCTTTATGTGGAACTTAAGTCGTATCAGCATAAATTGTCTTAATGTAATTTTCTTCAGTCCCCCTCTGACTCTTTCTCGAGACAAGTTGTAAGCTAAACATGTAACCTTTTGTCCGCAACTACGTAGCTCTGAGTAGAGAAGAGTCTGAGTAGAACTTAGTTCTTTATGTGGAACTTAAGTCGTATCAGCATAAATTGCCTTAATGTAATTTTTCTTCAGTCCCCCTCTGACTCTTTCTCGAGACAAGTTGTAAGCTAAACATGTAACCTTTTGTCTGCAACTACGTATCTCTGAGTAGAGTAGAGTCTGAGTAGAACTTAGTTCTTTATGTGGAACTTAAGTCGTATCAGCATAAATTGTCTTAATGTAATTTTTCTTCGGTCGCCCTCTGACTCTTTCTCGAGACAAGTTGTAAGCTAAACATGTAACCTTTTGTCTGCAACTACGTAGCTCTGAGTAGAGTAGAGTCTGAGTAGAACTTAGTTCTTTATGTGGAACTTAAGTCGTATCAGCATAAATTGTCTTAATGTAATTTTTCTTCGGTCGCCCTCTGACTCTTTCTCGAGACAAGTTGTAAGCTAAACATGTAACCTTTTGTCTGCAACTACGTAGCTCTGAGTAGAGTAGAGTCTGAGAAGAACTTAGTTCTTTATGTGGAACTTAAGTCGTATCAGCATAAATTGTCTTAATGTAATTTTTCTTCGGTCGCCCTCTGACTCTTTCTCGAGACAAGTTGTAAGCTAAACATGTAACCTTTTGTCCGCAACTACGCACCAATGATCACCTGAAACTGTCTGCACACCTGTTAATGACCCAGACAGATACTAACATACAAATCCCAAGCCCCGTTTTCAGACACCTTGTCGATATAAAGAGGAAGTTCCTGATACGCGTCGACCTTCATGGCTTGAAAAAATTTCAATATTCACACCTAGACAAATTAACAACCAAACATTTGCTTCATCTTCCAAAATTCAAAATAAATAAAGAAAATGAGCAAATAACAGAAATTAAGAACAAATATTGAATCTGGCAGGTAAGTACCTACTTAATTTTGATTAGTTGTTTTGAACTTCAGTTAGCATCTTAAAAATACGAACTTATTTCATTTCTCTATGTTTGATTTCTGATGTTTGGTGACCTCTGGAAATGTTAACAATCATGGTAGAATAACAACCCACCTGTGTTAGAGAAACTATTTGAACGCAATTTAATCCTATTATTGTGCTTCAACACCTCGCTATTGGCAATTAAATTCAATTACGATTAGGTACCTTTAGGAAAATATTACATTTTATTGAAATCTAATTCATTCTTTACCTACGCCTGCCCAGACACAAGTATAATTGATTCGTTTTTTTGTTCTTCTTTCTGCAGTTGGCTTATCCTTCGTTGGCTTGATTGAAAATAATTAAATAAGAAGCAATTACCTATCTAGAATATCTCTCTTTGTACCTAGCGACGACGGAGCAGTAGCCGTCATTAAATGACGTTCCACGATGTTGTTTTCCAAGTGGCAAAACACGACGAGCACCAAATTACCCATTAATCGCCATTTAGTTTCGCAGTTCACAGCTCAAAGCTACTTAACAGCCAACCCCAAGATCGTTGCCATACTCTTGAGGTCCAATCAAAGCGTCTTAACCAGCAGCCGGAGCGGCAGTGGCAGTGGCAGTACCTACTTCAGTCTCTCTAATTGCGGCCACGACCTCTTTCATTCTTCCATGTATCAAGCACACTCTCGCCAACGAAAGACGCGATCGAGTCCGAAATAATCACAGTATCACCGAAAATGGCCACTTGTGATTGTGAGTGACCAACCAACCACTAGAATCGAATCTCCTCCAAGAGTTCCAGTCTTTTTTTTAACGTAGTCATCGTGTTATTTTCCCTTTGTCAAGCTTTGACACGTTTACCTCGTCCCGGCCTTGCCATGCCACATATAAGCACAGCATTAACACAAAGCTGGGATTTTTTTTTGTTTTTTGGTTTCTCAGTTTTCTTTTTGTTTTCGTGCCTTTTCTTTAATTTGGCCTTTGCCTCATCGCGTCTCGCTTGGCCGGGAAGACTTTTGTGGTTATTAGCGACTCTGTGTGATGACTGTTGCAAGACCCGTGAAATCGAGGTCTGATGAGAGAGTACAGCTAAAAACAAAAAGAAATTAACAGACAACAAGAAAGAAAAAAACCGCGCGCAAAAGATGTTAAACAGCATGGGCCCCTAGAAGGGGGCGGTTGAAGGTAAAAAAAAAACTCACGGATGGCAGTAAAATGGTACAAAAGAAAACAAGAGGCTCACCGTCTCCGCGTCATCGTAAGTGGGAGAGATACATAGGTGAAACGAGTGTGTGTGTTTCGTCTTTTTTCTCTTCTCAGTTCACAGTGGGCTGCAGTGCAGGTGTTCAAAAGCCCAGAAATTCCACCACGATGTGGTAGCAAAACAACAACAACACTCTTCATCGATCCAACGATGGCTCAGATTTGTTGTTTCTTTCTACGGCTGCGCGGCTTACTTTTTTTCTTCTTTTCAAATTTTCTGTTGAGAGATTTTGTTTTGTCCCACCACCAGACCCGAAGCTATTCACATGGGAATACCCATGAGAAATAATTGTTTTAGCCGAATTTAGCTTGGACGAGATGGTAGGTATTAGCTGTCTGTCATGCAAAGCGACACGGCGCGACGTAATGCTGGATTGGGATTGCTGGAGTGCCAATCGGTTAGCGGAAGTGGACATGGGGAATGGTTGCGTAAGAATCATCAGTGATTCAGTCGATGTTTGAAGGGTCTTAGTGGGTACAGATTTGGACGTGGGCAAAAAGTCAGATCATTCAGATTTCGTAATTATTGAAAATTTGTTCGGAGTTCAGCCGTAATTTTGGAAGCACAGTTTTGTGATCCACTCTTTTTAAACGTCAATATAAATCCTAATTTTCAAGACCTGATATCTTCTTAATTCTTAATTCAAATCTTATGTACTCATTGTTCTAGTAAAACTGAGGGCCCTAGGAAAACAGAGTGAATTTTGTTAGCCTTTCAAAAGGTTTGTGCCTGGAGAGGTTTCATTTAAATCTACCAAGAGGTAGCGCAAGGTTTCGAAAGCTGGAATGCGTGTGAAACTACCTTATCGTTTTTCTGAGACTTTTCACTAAGCCAGTAATGAACTAAGCCCAAGCACTAAAGTACTGTTTTAAATTTCTGTACTATTTAGTTTTGTTAGCCTGCCAGCCACCAGGATCTGTATTAAACTCTTCTTTGGGATGTAAAAAGTCCTATTTTCTTTGTTCAAAATGATAAATTGCAGTTCATCGACTCGGACATATGAGCTTCAACCTGTTAGGCATGTTGCTCATGTTGCACATTTTTTTTAATTCACTCTACTTAACTCTTCCCTTTTGAGTTTCACTATGCCCGCATGAGTAAATAATAACTTCACGAATGCAAACCTAGTGAAGATTGGGCAAACAGCTGTTATGTTTAAAAAACAAATGAGTTTAAGATTCCTGATTTAATGAACAAAATGAATGCTCAACAGAAGCCTGGGCGCAGGGCGCTGGTCGAAAGCAGAAAGAGACACCGATTTTTCGTCATGTTGACGAAGAAGGTTAGGATGCCTTGCCTTGAAAGGTATCCCCGCCTGCAATCTATTTCCTTTAGGGTTTTGAAAAGTGTTTCGCCAAACATTTTCTCCGACTTCGCAATATTGCCTCGCATTCACACAGTTCGTGTGTTATGTTCTCAGCAGCCTATAGATCAACGCTTGATCTGCAAATATCCGTACCTGACAATCTGAGTCTCCTTCCGCTGCTGTAAAGATTCGTCTTATTATCCCTGCTTAATTCTATTAACGCCAAAGATCTCTTACCGTCGAAAAGTGGCTTAGATGTTTGGCAATCACCAAGTCCGCCCCGAAAATCCGGCACCTGATGCGAGCAAAGGCAGGGCAACTACAGATGGAGTATTCCGCTATGTCATCCTCCTCGCAACAAGCAGGTGGAGTCCCTCAAGCTTAACTCCTTTAAGTATTTATCAAAATCTCGGTGGACTACAACCAGCAGTCTGCAGTTGATTCTCCTGAGAGATAGAAGAAAAGACGCATACTTTTTCCAAATGTCTGGGGGCAGTAGTTGATCACAACGCAGGTTACTTAGCAAGTTCAATAGAATTCTATTCAATTTTTTTTTCAATTTTAAATTCATTTTTACTGCTTCCAAAAGATCTTACATACTAGACAAAAATGATTAAATCTAACTTAAAATTAACAGGATACTTACTTATTCTAGCTTACTGGTCCTTATGCGGACGCTCTTAACTTAACTATGTACTATTACCTTTCGCCCTTAATAAATAATACTTTTTATTTTTTCAGTATATATTTTTTTACAAGAAAATTTTTTTAAAACTTGACATCTTCATTTCTTTAATTTTTGATTAAAACTAAAAACTAAAAAACTAAAAACTACTTAAGACTATACATTAAAAACTTAAAATCTAACTAATGCTACTTTAAATTATTAAACTAATACTAAGCATAATCGGAGGTTATGTGCACTCGCCGCCTCATCTACAGAGGCAACGGTGTCTACCCCCAACACCATTGGCAGCACCCAGCAGGCGCCAAACTAGCGCACATGCGCCACCGAGAGTCCACTGACACCGAAATGTGGAGGAGGAGTTACCTAAGGCAACGCACCGACCTGGAAAAGCATTCCTACCTCTTCCAATATTTCCTCCGCAAGCCACCAATATTCGGTGAATTGCGTGTCCGTATCAATATGATCCCTCCCCCCTATCGCGGTACTAAACCGAAGGAGCTCGGGAGCATTAGCGACGTCCCCGTCGTAGTTGCACCGCTTATCAGTCGCTCTGCGGTAGCGTCAATGGAATTCTTATATGCCACTGTGACCTGGGACCCAGGCAAGATAGACTGACTTACCAAGTTCAGCGAAAGCTTGAGTTCGAGCATTATCTTGAAAGAGGTAAGAGGGTTGAGCAGCGCTCTTAATACAGCTTAGCCGTCACTGGAAATGCTTCTAGCCCTCCACAAATTATTCACAATATAGCGCATAGCCATTAGGATAACAAAAACTTCCGCTTAGAAAACAGACGCATTTTAACCCAAGGGATATCGAAGTCTTATATTCTCGCGTTCCACATACCAGACCATGTCCGCTTTTGGAGCCATCTGTAAATATACGATGACACTCCTTCCATGGTTCAGTGTTTGATTGAAGCTATTCTGTTTCCTGAGGCAAGTTGACATGGCAGTTTTGGTAGAAGGATTGCTGATTATTCATAAGACCGGGGTCAAACGATAATTCATACAAAAAACCCTCTCTCTTTAAGCGAGAGATTGCGGTTTCATCGACGACTGGTAAAAAGAATAAGTTCCGCTTTGGCATTGAGACCACAGCTTTTTGCCGAAGTGATGATTGTCTTAAGAGCGACATCCATAATCTAGCTAAAAAATTTTAAATGGTTAGTTAAATTTGGTAAAATTAAGGAGTAAAAACCCAATTCTCCTGTCACTTTGATTGAGAAGAATATAAAAGTTTTTCCGAAGAAGGCATTAAGAAGACTTCCGATTTCCAGAAGTTTTGAATATTTTAATTTAGTTCTGCTTTTCGCGGTGGAAACTAAGCTTAAAGGCAAATCGAGTACTTTGTGACACTCCAATGTTTACGGTTCTGCGATTTCAGAATATCGGCTCTCCCAGGAATATCCTGAATCGCTTCTGAGTAATACTTTCTCAAATCCTACGAGAACGATTTCACTGTTCAAAACTGGTAAACTAACCTTTTCCTTTGAGCCATTCAACCACGAAGGTATCATACCTGGCTCGAAGCACCTTTCGATGTTCCTATGAATGCATTGCATTCACTTTCAGGTATCACTGTCAACTTAATGGAAATCTGACTTGCATGTAGGTTCCTAACCTACCTCCATGTACCTACAATCACTTTTTAGGTAAAATTCAATTTAAGCCACTCAACGTCAGTCCCGGAACTTCTCGGTGACATTAAAATTCAGTACAATTGCCAAAACCGACAACGTAAACATTTATGCCATTTGCCCCTAAAAGTAGCAATTCTCCACTCTCTGACAAAATATTATGATCATGGAGAGACAACAATAGTACTGACCCATAAGTCACGATTACCCAAACAAGCACCCAAAACGAACGATTCACGAGCAGAAACTCATTTAAATTTGCACAGCAATTGGTTCGGCTCAGTGGTGATCCCCAGTTTTTCCGTGTATGTGTGTTGCTGCTGTTGGTGCTCTAAAACGCGGTTACAAATCTTTTGGACGATAGATAGAATCCACCTAAGCACACAGAGCGGCGGCGGCGGCGGCGCACAGCACAGAGTTGAGTGCTCCCCATCCGCCGTCGACGACAACGACAACGACGACGTCAAACTAATTAGCATTCCATTTCTCGGGAAATTTTCATGTTCAGAGCAGCAAGAAACGAAACCGGTGCGCGTTCAGGTCATGGGTTACCCCATTTGGCAGTTAAACACGGTGCAACTACTACTGTTCCGCAGTGGAGCCCGGCTGCTGGGCTAAGAGATTGGAATTTCATCTTTGTGCGCCGGTCGGGGTATCTAGTTCCAATTGGTGTTCCTCAATGGCACAGCTGTGTGCAGATGGATTATCATGTGCTGCTGCTGCTGCAGCTGAGTGCAAATGGCAGAGGAACGTTTTGTCGCCTCTTCCATGTCACACCTTACAGACACACACCCGTATAGCGCCTAACTTCGACTTAAAGCAACGCGCAGTGGGATTTAAGAGGGGCACCAGCGCAACACACAGTGGGAGCAATAAGCCTGGTAGTGATTGCAGTAGCAAGGTCTGCGTATACGCCAAGTGAATAAGTTTTTCTTAGCAATGACCACGGCCAGCACTAGTGAATGTGTATCGAATTTCAGATTTAGCTAAATAAAAAAAAAATATGAAATTAATTAATTAGTTACAGCGGTAGCCAATTAGGACGGTCATTTACTGTATCGACTTAGAGCGTTCATTTCAGCGAATGTATTGCCAGATGGCTTGCAGCTGATACCCAAGAGCGGTCCATTAAGACTGAAAGGTGAGATTCTGTACTTTGATAAGCTGATGGAAGAATATGTTGAAATTTATTAAATTAATTCGCATTTCACTTTTGCAAAGTTCCACTAAAAATTTAGCCGATTTTGAGCGATTCGAGAGATAACATGGTATTGATTTGCATTTAAGGAAAACCGAAGAATTTTTACCCAAATTTTACCTGCTTCGGGCTCTCAGTCATTTACTATCTACAATGAAACGATTTTTAGAATTTTTATGTCTTCTTTTCTTTCTATTTGAGGAGGTTATGGTCAGGTTTTAATTTTTATTGAATATCCCCTGTGCGGTTGGCAAGTTTGACCTCAAAAAATATCTTCAGGCCTCACCTCCTCACTGATACAAATCAATCAAAAATCAATCGCATTTGTGTGATCCAGGAGTGTAAGGCCTTCCGATCTTTCGCTCTTGTACAGGATCGTTGATTGACATTCCCAATTTGACGGGGAACGGATCCTATTGCGTAGGATCATGTTCATTTGAACATGACAATACCAACTGAGACGCGTGGCATAACTTTTTCTAGGTGTGGTCTTCGACGTGAAGACTTCCTCGGATCGATGATTTTTTAATCTTTATTTCTGGGAAGCTTCTTTATCTCCAGAAACTTTTGTATTATGTCCAAATGTATGTGAGCGCCTGACGGACAACTGCGGTATATAGCCTTCTTTTCGGAAGAGTATGATCCTCTTGGATTGAAGCTGTGGTTGATTTACCCGGGACGAACCTGGTCATGTGATAGCCGTATTATGTCCAATACCCGATCTTTATCAGCAGTCACTGCAACAGAAGAAGATATCGTTCCCTCCACTAATTCAGCCCGTAATGATTGTTGAAAAAGAATCAAAACCTGGGCCCGAAGTCTGCAATTTTTTTCCAAAACTCTTTCGGTATTTAGTTTGGCCCAAGATCTTTCCTTTTTTTTGAAGTATTTGACTCCTTTCCTTACCTCATCGACTGTAAAGTCAGTTACATCCTTATAGTGGCTTCAGGGAAGTAGAGCCGGGGAAGCTGTTCGTTTAACAGTCCTGTGTGTAGAATTGGTTCGTCGCCCACTATTAGTTGACCTTGATAATTGTTAAATTTTGTTTGATGTGGCGTGTGCTGGATGTCTTGCACTGCATTTGAAAAGATGAATCAGATGAATCATCTTCATGGAGAACATGCTTGCCAGTCTGTTTCTGGCAAAAGCCAGACAATCGCAAATAATAGGTGTTGCTATTTCGTCCACTTCTAGACAGCACTTACAAAGGCCCGACCTCTAACTCTAATGGTTTTGGCAGGCTGTCTTTATCGGAAGAGCTCTAGGTCCTCAATGTAAAATTGAAAATCAATCCAGAATGCATCTTTTCCGCTCTGTTCGCACCCAACACGGGGAGCATGAGCACTGACAATACTCCATACCTCACCCTGTATCATCGGGTTTGGGAAACATTAAACGTTCACTGGACTTTGAAAAGCTCAATACGATGCTTAGTGTATGCGATGCTTCTAGGCTTACCTGGATGTGACCTATAAGTCAGTTCTCCAATTTAGTCGCCTTTTACGATAAGCACAGTTATTTAGGTCATGCTGCAGAGATATTCTTATTACTTTCACGGGACCCAATCCGAAATCAGACCGAGAATATCGCTTGCCAATCGCTGCTTCTTTGTGGACAAAGGCAACAGCGATATCGACCTGGTCAAAAAATTGCGCCTTGGCGTTAGAGCCGTTGGGGAGTGGCATTTCTTGAAATACCGACTGGTTCTGCCAAATTTATAGATTCAGATTTTAAAATTATTTATTTTAAATGTTAGTCTTTTCCCATATTAATGGCCACGGTAGTGCCCAGCCAAGTTTTCAGCAACTTTGGCACTACATCCTTATTTACAGGAACTAGCAAAAGCTATTTTTACCCCGATAATTTCTCATACAACAAAGCTAGAGTCATACAATTTTCAGGATTTATTGGGACGTAAAGCAGGAGGTTTCATACCAAATTTGTTTAATATGAGTAGTTCCTGTTTTACAGGGCCCCAACTAACAGATCATCAAAACTCTGCAGCACTTCCAATCAGTTTCGATTTTAAAAAGGAAGGTCGGCATCGGTAAATTTGAAGACTTAACTCCTTAAATATTACCTAGTTAGCCATTTATTTTGCTGTGCCTTCTGCCTGCGGAATATCTCAAATATCTCAAGTATATATTAAAAATAAAATTGGACCGAAGAAGCTTCCTTGTGGAACTCCTGCCGTGATTTCTTTGGGTTCGGATTATTCGTTTCCGTGCTTAACACGTAAGACTCTGTCCGCTAAATAAGAACTTAATATCTCGTATATTTGCTTTGTTAAGACTAATTTCAGCTTATGTTTCAATCCCGTATGCCATACTTTATTTAAAGCCTGAGAGACCTCGAGAAAAACGGTAGAACATATATTTTTTTTTTTTTCAATTTCATTGGTCATTCGGTAAACCTGGTCGATTGTGGCACCCTTCAATAATCGTATGTAACTATTTATGGGATGGTCCTTTAAGACATCAAAAAAGCATTCGATTCCATCATGGCATGATGTCCTGATGTACGAAATGATCAGCTAAAACTTTCCTTCATATATCTGTAAGGTAGTCCAAAGTTTCTTGTCGCAGTCGTCGTTTTAAAGTTCATGTTAATAGTGGTGTGTCTGAATAAATATATTTTCATTCAGGTGTCCCACAAGGGTCAGTTCTTGCTCCCATCTTATATAACATCTATACTTATGACATTCCAAAACTTCCACACTGTGATATAGTTTTTTTTGCAGATGACACTGCAATATTTTCTTCCCATGAACTCGCTCTTAATATTGAGAGGAATTTACAACATGGTTTGGAAATATTAGTAAAATACTTAAAAAAAGGGAAGATAAAAATAGATGAAGGGAAAACGCATGCTATTTTTTTTCACTCGAAAAAGAAAATATTGTGCTCTTCCTTGTAATCAGCCTCAACTCAATGCAAGTTATATAAATTGGGAATCTTGTGTTAGATACCTCGGCATATATCTAGATACCAGGCTAAAATTCAAATATCATATTAATGAGACAATCAGAAAAATTGGAATAGCAATTAAAATGTTGTACCCATTCATTAATAAAAAATCACTGCTTTCCATTGAAAACAAAATTATTTTACACAAAGGTATCTTTCAAGCAATTTTATTATATGGGTGCCAGGTATGGGCCGATTCTGCAGCGTGCCATATAAAAAAATTGCAAATTTCACAAAACAAGCTGTTGAAAATTATGTTTGATCTGCCTTGGCACTACTCCACTCACGATTTACACAAAAGAGCGAATGTTGAGTTGATAGCTAATAGAATACTTGATACAAGAATGCAAGATGCAGTTTTGCTGATAATTCTCTTGTAAATCAATTATATACCTAAGACTACTTCTTGTTCAATGCACTTACTTGCCCATACTTATTTATATACTAAATGTGTATTGTTTTTGCCTTTTGTTGTTTTAAATATTAGTTCTTACTTATAGTTTGTAAGTAAGCCTAGTCATCTTTGGACACCTTATAATTATTTATTCATTTATTTATTTAATTTATTTATTAAATTAGCTTATAACACAATTTATTTATTTTTCCTTATATATAAATCTTTAACATATTTATGTCTATTAATAATTAAACAAATATAATTATATTAAAATTTGTATATCCGTATACATAACTTGTTTAACGCTCAGTTTTTTTTTCTCGTAATTATACTGAACGTTTTTTTTCGTATTTCCCTTCAAGTTTTTGTTATTTCTCGAATCATAAATTCTTAATAAACATCCAAATAATATTCCAGTAGAAAGATAAAATATAAATTATCAAATCTCTGTAAAATGTGTAAATAACAATAATTCTGTAAAAATCTTTATATACGAAATAAAAATATTATTTCTATCTATATATAACTTATAAAAAATAATAAATTTAGCTTTGAAACTTTGAAAAGCTACGATAAATCTGCTAATATGGCAAAGCGGACTGCAATGACGGCTCTAGGAAATAAGGCCCCAAGAAATAAACAACAACATTTTTTTTTAAATTGGGGTTTTATTTCATTTTTTTGGGGACTTATTTCGTTCTTTTGGGGTCTTATTTCACTTTTTTATTTGAATAATTCTTATTTAAGTTCACTTCTATGTAAAACTGTCATCTGTCGGTCAATGACTACTGCTATAAGAGACGCCGGCCTTTATTTCGTTTTGAAAATACTTAATGATTCGTGGTGGATTTAATGCTTACGGAATATGGAAGGGGGGGCAGCATGCCACCCTTATTCCATTCGACGATTCCAACTTTTGGGCCTTTATTTCATTTCCAAGTAACAATGTAGTTTCCATAAGGGCCAAGGAAAGCTTTTTTCTTATTTCCATAATAACTGTAAGAGATCTTATTGAAAACGATTTGGCGCACTTTAGCGAAGTTATTTACTTTCCTTAAGACCTTTGCTCACAGGCTCTATAAAAGTCATAGTTTCTTCTTAGATGTTACAAGATGTTGTCTTGTAAGTCGCACATATTGCTAGTTAGTTATATTTGTTCGTATTAATATTTTCCATCATTTGAAAGCGTCAAGTTGTTTGAAAGTTTATCTGAAGAGGAAATAAATAATGATTAAATTGAAAAATTACTTAGCCTTGTCCAGGATTCGAACTCGAAACCATCCGCGTGCCAACTAAACTGTTTAATACAGAGTGAAGATTAATAATTACTTTTTCATCATCTTAAACATCGTAGATGTACCTAGGTATATAGGATGTTACGACCTTGATGCCGATAATAATTTCCTCTTATGTAAAAAAAGTAGGTCTCATTAAAAAATTGAACGGATACAAATTGAATTAAGTAGATATAGGTATTGTTTATAATAACTACCACTGGAGCTATACAAATATTATTAGGCTATTAAAATATTATCATTACCAAACATTTTGTTACATTTTTGGTTTCTTATTTATAGTCCTTATCTAAGTGTATGAGAGCCTTCCCTGACCCATGACATAAATAATAAAGATTTCCTTTCCTTTTCTTCTACTTAAATAAATATCTATATGATAATCTAAACCCAGGTTCAAATCTCCACTATATTGATTGTATGTTATGTTTCTTGTAAGAAGCTATTCTATTTCAGACCTCAAACATTTAACTTCGAAAGGCCTTATAGCCACCTCGTTAAATAAGAATATCTCTCCCTTGTGTACAGCTTGTGAATTTGTTTCCCAAAAGCTTAAAAGAAACTTTTTCTGAAAGTATATCTCGAAAAATAGTAAACATCTAAATAATTAAGCCTTATTACAGTGAAATAGAAGCAATAGCTTACCAAATTTAAAAAAATTGGACCTTGTAGAATGTGATAGGGCAGGTTTGTAGGAATTAGACCTGTTGGATTTTTGAAGTGACAGGAAACCGGACGAGGAAGGAAATGCTGGACATGAAAGAGTGATGGAAAGGGATGTGTTGTGTGCAAGAAGCGTGGCACGCTTGCTTTGCTTGACCGAGCTCGCCGGAATGGGAGGGTTCTTGTCCTTGCACAACAACGGTACCTATACACAAAAACATAAATCGTGCCGAAACTTTATAATTCAGACGGACGTTACCACATTGCGAGGGCGCTGTAGGTGGAATTCAGCGGACTGCTCAAGCCATCTACCGAAAGTGCTTTAGCGCACCTTAGTCCACCCCCTGAAAATAAAATTAGGCCTCCATAATGCCTTTATGCTTCAACAAAAAATTCAACGTTGTTCCTTTGTTTCTATCATGTGTGGGTTGTTTAATTTTAATTTTTCTTTAAATTTAATTTTTACAAAAAATTTAACATAAAATACACAAAAAAATTATTTAAATTTTGTTTCCCCGCGAAAACCTTTACCGAAATTATCAGGCAACTTTTTACCTGTCACGAAATTAATTAAACCTAAGCATTTATATAAAATACGAAAATCCTACCTATAACGAGCTCGCGATAGAAATATATATAAAAAAACGAAAAGAAAACTAAACTTATTACATGAAACAAAAATCCACATAAAAAAATTTATAAAAGAATGTTGTTATTAAAATATACTTAAATCTAATAAACTATATCTATTTTATTTTTTTTTGTTTCTTTGTTGGTCTAATTTTCCTTTTAATTTTCATCGTTCTTTGTGTGCATCCATATGTATGTTAGAATTTGGAATCCGATTTGTAGTCCTTTGTTTAAATTCGGACTTTATTTATTTATGTAGCGGGTTTTTTTTGTATATATGTATATGCGGCGGGAATCCCCAATTTTTTTCTTCTGTTCGACGGTATTTTAATTGGGAAAATTTAAGTAATAAAAATTGGGAAAAATTTTATGCGGCGGCCAAGGTTTTTTTGCTGAATTCTCGAAATAATTTGCCTTTGACCGCCGATTGACCCCTTTTGTCCCACGATGGACGTTGCCAATAATTAAATTTCCAAAAGAAATGTACACACACTGATTTTACTTTAACTTACCACTCTCCCAAAAATGCTTAGTCATTCCATACCCGTTTCTCTAAGCATCCGCTACCCAGATCGTTCTACCCTTTTTAGAAACCTTAACGCCCTGCTCTTTTTAAAATGTACCTTTTCTTTTTCTAGGCCTATCAAACTGTTGAGATCCACAAGTCTATTACAATTTGCCTCCAATGACGTTTGACAGTCAATAAAAATAAATAAATAAACAAAACCGGGAAACATAGCAAAAAATGTGGTCGAGGGAATCTGTTTGGTAAGTTTTACTTATCTTAGACCAATATTTTATATTTCTTTTACTTTAGATCGCACATATAAAAGTAAAGGAGCAAGAATACCTGGGGAAATAAGGAAATGTACCCTGGATAACAGTCGTCGGAGCAAGGTAAGGTTTTTTATTTATCTATTTTATCTATTTGCAGGAAACGTTGTACTGCGATCACAACAAGACGGTAAATTGTTAGTTGGGTTTTTATATTGGGATTTTATTTCATAATGAAATAAAGACCGAATTTTGGGGCCTTATTTCATTTTTATTTTGGGGCTTAATTTCTTGGGGCCTTATTTCCTATAGAGTGCAATGACAAATGTTTTCGTTTTTCCAAATGTTCAACCAATCAGCTGTTTTTGCGCCTGGCTGTCAAAGTATGAAAAAGTACAAAGTTGGGCTATAATGGCCTCCGTCACCATCAATGCATCACCTTCCATGAGTATACGTTTATTCTATCTATAAAAGGGGACGCACGCAGCAACGTATTCTATGGATCCGGGCCTTTAGTTGGCGCTCTAGCCAGTGCACATTTACCTCGGACTGTAGTGACGCCTTAGTAAATAATCAGTCGGAGTAGTTGTACACCTTTCATTCCAGAAGAACTTCGTCAAACAAATTATTGGTGTTTAGCATACATTGATATGGGAACTTTATTAAACATTTAAAATTATCTTCTAAATTTCCACGTATAAATTTTCGTTGGTAAACATGTGGATTCTTTTAAGTAAAGCAAAGTATTTTAAATCGGAAATACCACAGCTGATGGACTGTAGTTGTAAAAGACCAAACCAAAAAGTTTATCAAAGTTTGATTAGTTGCAGAAAATATCCAATCGAATCCAAAGCAAATATCAAAAACACTAGAAAGAATATCAACATTGTTATACTAGTATCTAGAAATAGACTTTTCCAATTAAGTGCCACTATATAGATTTATAATGTTTACTCCGCCGTGCGTCGCGGCGCGGCGCGTCCAATCAACGTAAACAAACAGATTGGTTTTTTATTTCCCACAATCCTCGAGTCTCATAACAAAATGTGGCCCAAGTGGTCTTTGGTCTCACAAGTGTTTTCTTTCTGCCTATCAATGTCCACTCGACCACTACTACTACAACAGAAACTATACAGAGGGTTCGCTTGATTATCACCAGAAAAGGCAAGAAAGCAAGAAAGCAAGCAAGCAACCGCATTCCCATAATTTATGTGAACTCGTGTGTTAGGTCATCATATTGGATTTCCGCCGAGATACCACAGCCCTATGCAGAACATTTATTCTCGATTCGTATCGCGCTCTTTAAGAAAAAGGTTTTTTTTATCAACTTTGGTGTTGAATTTCGAAATATATTTGATTTTAAAGAATCGAATAGTAGAGGTCTGCAACCCTTGGCTATCTCTCATTCAGACGAAGAAGAAAAAAGACGTCTTCACGCAGAAGTCACGTACAACAAATGCAATGAATTACGAGACACAACTCATAACATTAACAACTCCCAACGACTTAATCAGTGCGACATGTGCGAGAACTCGATAGTCAACACGTTTATGACCGATCTGTATCTTTGAATGAAATTTACGAGTTTCCTAGCGCTGCTGATGGTAATTTGATCGTCTGTCGCCGCAACACAACTCTAAAATATTCTTCAATGGAAAATTTTCGTATCTCAGCTGGGGGCAGTGCAGGAAACCCGTAGATTTGATGACATTTTCTCGCTCAGCTGATCGAAATTGATCAAAGCGGTAAAGCGACGGCGAATATGGGTTACACTACTGCAGCACGTCATCACAAACGAAAGGTCGAGGTCATCATCTCATCTAAATTGGTCGCATTCGCATCGTCGTCGTTTGAATGAATTAAAATTAATTGAAGTGGAAGTGGCTGTCGAAAAAATGTGCGCGTTGTTGCACAATCCAATTTTGGTGATGAATTGTGCTCCCGACCGGCGGGCGGCGTTCGATATACATAGGGGCCTGAAGCTGTGCGTGTCCAAAGGCCCATTTATTATGGTGAATACTTATACTCTGAGGCGGGCGCTCGTAAAAGAAGGAGGGATTTTTTTATAATTTATTCGCTTTCTTGGCTCGAGAATTGACTGCACGTGTGCGTGCGAGGATGAGGGCTGCGATTTTTCATTTAATTCCATACGATGAACGATGAGAACGACGCAACGCATTGATTGTTGATCGGGTCGGACGGGCAATCATGGAATTTCGATGGGAATTTAATTGAGAGGAGATCCGCTACGCACTGCCATGGCGTAGTAGTAAGGGCGCGCTGTGTTTTAAGTTACTGATCTTTGAAAGCATTTTAATTATCCCGTTTTTTTTTTTTTTTTTTTTTTCTGTTACATCGATTTAGTAGCAGGGCGTTCCGATGCTGATTACTTTTTATTACTATCACGCTATCCGATGCTGAAGATGTTAACTTGTACATGTTCGTGCATGCTTAGTTTGGGCACATGTAATAAATATGTAAATTCGCACTGCAATCAAACCAAAAAATTTAAAATAATGATACATTCAAGGTGGTGATGTAGCCATGTACTTTCGTGGAGTATTGCAATACACTTGAATAAATTACATATTTATACGTAACGGATTCTTTTTTACAAATGAAAAGAGGTCCTACCATTCCATTCCAGATTCATAAGTACTATTGAAATGAGATGAGGGGAAAAGACATGTACGATTATTTGGGACAAAAATAAGGAAAACCAAGATATACATACATACATCCAGAAATTAAATCTAAAATGTTTCTACTTGAGTTCCCAATTGTCCTCCTTTTCAGGGATATGTTTTGGTTTCTGTTCTTCATTTTCACATTTAAAGTTAAATCTAATACCTCGGAATTTTCTTAAATTATTAAATGGCATGATTATTAAAATTGCAATTGATATAACTAATGCAATAACTCCCCCAAGCTTATTAGGAATTGATCGTAAAATTGCATAAGCAAATAAAAAATATCATTCAGGTTGAATATGAATTGGAGTTACAAGAGGATTTGCAGGGTTAAAATTATCTGGGTCTCCTAATAAATAAGGATTTCATAAAGTTAATAATAAGATTCTTACAATAAATCGTGTGATATCCTTATAACTGAAATAAGGATAGAATGGAATTTTATCTAAACTAGAATTAAGTCCTATGGGATTATGAGATCCTGTTTGATGTAAAAATAAATAAATGAATTATTACTATAGCTAATACAATAAAAGGTAAAATAAAATGAAATTTAAAGAATCGAGTTAAAGATGCATTATCAACGGTGAATCCTCCTTTAAGTCATTGTACTAAGTCTGTTCCTAGATATGGATAATAATAGCTGATAATAAATTATCCTATGATCCTATCTAACGTACTGTGTGAACGTCCTTTCTGCAACACACTAATCGGCACGTACCAGTGTGGCTTCCGGCCCGGCAGATCAACTGTAGACCAAATCTTCACACTAAGGCAAATCCTGGACCAACGAGTTTCAAGTCGAGACACACCATCTCTTCGTCGACTTTAAAGCCGCATATGACAGCATTCATCGTCAGCAGCTTTTTGTGGTGATCGTCGAATTCGGGATCCCGTCAAAACTGATCCAGATGTATCGCATGACACTAGATGTGCAGTTTGGCAGCAGCTCATCTGAACTCTTTTAAACAATCACCGGAATTCAGCAAGGAAATGCGCTGTCGTGTGATTTCTTCAATCTTGTTCCTGAGCAGATAGTGCGCAGGGCAGGTGTCAATACCGAAGGCACTATCTTCAACAGATCAGTCCAAATGCTGGGGTATGCGGACAATATAGATATCATCGGTCGATCCCAGTGTGCCGTGATAGAGGCTTAAAGGAGCGTTAATACTGGGATCCTTTGAAAGAAAAATCCTTCGACGGATATTTGGTCCTGTGTGCGAGGAGGGCGAATGGAGAAGAAGATACAACTGCGAACTCTATAAACTGTACCAAGATGTGGATGTAGTCCGAAAAGCCAAAACTCGTCTACTACATTGGCTTGGCCACATCGAACGAATGGACAACAACGCTCCAGCCAAGAGGATCTTCGAATCCCAGCACCCATGTTCGAGACGACAAGGAAGACCGAACCTCCGTTTTAAAGACCAAGCCAGAGCGCTTGGTCTGAACAACTGGAAGCAGCGTACTCCGGATCGCAGAGGGTGGAAGGCTGCCGTATCTCAGGCAGGGACTCTTCACGGGTCGGGAGCCCGTTAAGTAAGTAAGTAATAAATTAGTTATTACTGTGGCACCTCAAAAAGATGTTTGTCCTCAGGGTAATACATATCCTATGAATACTGTTCCTATTACTAAAAATAAAATGATGGTTCCAGAAAGTCCTATTGGAGTAAATAAATATGACCCGTAATATCGGGTTATTCAATAAGATATCAATGTAATTCTTTATTCCTGTGAAAGTACGTTCGATGCCATTATGTATGGAACTCGATTTCTTTTGCAAGGCCACCACGGGTACGCTTGCAGAAGTCCAGACGCTGAACCCAATTTTCGACGGTTTTCAAGCATAAATCGGCCGATACTACTGCAATTTCACGTTCGATATTCGTCCGAAGTTCATCAATCGTCGCTGGCTTGTTGGCATAGACCATAGACTTGACGTAGCCCCACAGGAAATAGTCTAACGGCGTCAAATCGCACGACCGAGGCGGCCAAGCGACTGGACCATTTCGTGAGGTAACACGATCTCCAAACTTGGTTTCCAATAAATTGATTGTGACATTCGCTGTGTGGCTTGTGGCGCCGTCCTGTTGGAACCACATATCCTCCAAGTCCATATCATCCAATTGGGGCCAAAAATATATTTTGTTAATTGACGAAGCCATTCAGCCAGAAGTGAGCCTCATCGCTGAAGATGATTTTTCGATGAAAATCCGAATCATTTTCAAGTTGTTGCTCAGCCCAATTCACGAGCATACGAAGCTTCTGGTGGTCAAGCGGCTTCAGTACACGATGTCCCCCAAATTTTCCAAATACTTAGGACGTATCTCTTTCGGTCAACCGCTTTCCCAATCTCTTCCACTGTAATGCCGGTTACTTCTGGTTACTTCTTCATAGTTAGGAGTGGTTGCCGGTATTTTAATTTAATCAAACTATTTAATGCGCCCCCTGAGTAAACGTTTTATTTGCTGTAAACATACCTAATTACCTACCTACAACAGTTATTTCAATGTCAACAGGAATCAATTTGCCATCTTTAGGAGAATATGAAATATGAACCTCATGTTAACGGCATAATTGCGTGTCTTAAGTCATCCATCACCCTCGGGTAATTAAAGTCCTATAAACAATTTACACTTAACAAGTTTCCCCATTGCAGCGTTGGTTTTTTAAAATTAACAGTAATTACAACCAACTCATAATAATAATAAAAAAATATGTCATAATGTTAGGCAACATTCCTGCGAACATCTGCATATTAAACAACTCTTTACCTTTTGACCTTTACCCGTCGATTTCTATAAACTTTCACCTTTCACCATTAGACTTTGCAACAGTAATAAATACATACTACAACAACAATAGAAAATAGAAAACAAAACAGAAGGCAAGAAAATTCTCAGCACCCAACAATTATAGGGTGATTAGTTTGTCGCAGCAGCACATGAGAGACATGACATGACACCCTCTCTCCTAAACACTAACTCACTCGTACCTACACTAACTTCCAAATTCAATTCATTAGCTAAAACAACCTCACCTCAATTAGCCGCGGCACGAAGACAACACGTCGTCGTGAGTCTCATTTGCGGGCCTAATAACTATAGTGCTATACTTCAACATGCACTGGACACATGTTGGTGGTTGTTACCAAGACATTGTCAGTATAACGAGCAAGAATCGCATCGCAACAACACACTGGTATCTAATTAATTGGAAAAGTCAAGGCAATACGACTGCTGAATCCATTAGGCTATCATCGTCATCGCCATCCACTCTCCAACTCCTCAGCATCATCATGATCATCCTCAAATGGAGGATCGAATGGAGGAATAACCTTTTGAACTATGCTTGTGATGTTGCAGCGCGCTCGCAGAGGCTGAGGCGCCAATAAAAATTCGATGTCGTGGCGCAGCGGTTTAGGAGTCGCGAATTTTGTCCGGCTCTACTGGTCGCAGATAGACGCTTCCAGATATGACACACTACAGCCAAAGTATGTATGTAGATGTCTCTTGCAAGACAAGACTGTTTGTTGGTGACGACGACGACAACGACGACGACGACGATAGCCTGCGCCTCTCTGACCACAGGGATCAGTCTGTGTGGTACCACGCTGTGATTAATCAACAAATGAGCAGACTGTTGGAGTATCATTTTGGATACAAAGTTCGGGCGGGCAAATACACGCCAAGACGCCAAAGGTGGATATTTGTGGAGACTGGCGACAAGAATGTTGTCGTCGAGAATGCGTCCACGACAACGAGTAGGGTATATGAGGCTTCGCCTCGAATTAGGGGCAATTAAATGATTGACAACATAAACTGAAAGTATAGACGTCATTTAGGGTGGAGGCAGTAGAATTGTGGCAAAGAATCAATGGAATCAATAAATTTCGAATGAACGCAAACATTTGGCCTTACAGTTAGGTCTAATCAATCAACCCCGTTCGGTCTCTAAGGGCTTGCGTGCATTTCAATTGTAATTGATTTCCTTTGGGTAGAAATAAATGTGTATTAGCCTTCAATTAGATGGCTTGCGTTTCATGTGAATGAGCGTTCTCTGTTCGTTTCGTATGCCATTACCACTAATGGAGTTTTGAGTATAGAATACCAAACCTAGTGACAGAAGAGGGCGGCGCGCGGTTTTGTTGTGGAGTTCCATCAAGTGATTAGTTAAAATGAATTGAACTCGTTTACAGTCCTGTTTGTGCAGTAGTTAACTGGCGCTGAACTATCTAATTAATCCTGGTATCACTTAAGGTTCTTTTCATTGCTCCATCATGCTTTTTGTTGATAGTCTCGTCCTCATTTGCTCTTAGACCAACTAAGATCATCCGTTTTTATCGATAATATCGATATCTTGAGACTTAGACTGCCCAAAATCTGAATAGATATCTTGTCTTGAGAGAAGCTTTGAAGTCGATAATAAGATGGAGATTCACGACTTAATATTGTGCCAACTTTGTCTGCAATCAGTCTGTCTTGACAAAGGCCGCACTGATACGTGTCGATTACTGTGAAGAAACAGTTTTGTTTCGTTCACACCCCGCGCCCTTATTGTGGTTTCTTTACCTCCAACCCAAGATTTGCTTGTATCGATTAAGTCAGCATACTTAAGTGCTTTGCCAGAGAGTGGTAGCCCGTCAGAGTGACTAAGTTTCTTTGACTAAATATCATCATTATAGTTGCTCTGTTTCCTGTACCCACACTTTTCCGCAGCAATTGAGTTCTTTCTTCAGATAATGCTAGTAGCATCTGCATCATCTGGAATCAGAGCGCGTAAGGTTCACTTGTAGGGTGAGGTAAGCTGGTGGCCTTCTTTCTTAGTGTTTTCCTTTTTGAGCTTTGCGAAAAGGGCGAGGTGCTTAATACTCTTTCTACTCTAATAACTCTTTTCGCTTGCACCACCAAAGGAATGCGGTTCACGATGATTGCACAGCTCGTTACTTGCAAACCTATTCTATCTTTTCTTCTGGCTCTGGAAAGGATGCTTTCAGGGTCCGAGACTTATCAATTGCCCAGCGCAATGCAATTGAGATTGCATACACCATCTTACTTCTAAGTAGAATGTTCTTCTACTCCCTACTCATGGCCCGATAGAAATTCATCGTCATACCACGAGCCACGAGTTCATTGGCTGAATTTTAAGGAAGAGTTCAATTACCTTTTTCGTTATATTTATGTAACTTCGTTTTTGCTGCAATTGGTGAAAGACTGAGAATTTTAAAAGCTCCGAATTTCGTAGCAAAAAGAAGAAAGTGGTTGTTTAAGTGAAGTTGCATCATCCTTTCTTTTAACGAGCTTTCAACTTATTGTGAATCCACCTATTTGAGAATGTTCTATGATAGATTCGAAGGGAGAAATGGCTGACCAAGAACACTTGATGCCTTCAATTAGTTCCGCTTTGTTGGAATATTGTTGTCCAGACCCGAAAACTTTACGAAACCAGCCATCCGCACACTACTCCGCACACTACATTAAACTGACATTTTGGGTCTCAATCCATGGCTAAACAGCCCGCATTGTCGGGTTAAAAATACCATGGAAAATGACCAAACAAATGTTTAAAATGAGGAAAAGCTGTCTTTATTGCGTTATTGTAAGAGTTTGCATGCGTATTTGCTGTCAGAATCTGTAACTCGCAAGTACCATAGTAGAAGACGGCTCCTCTGATTTGCCCTGATTTTGCAGATAAGTCATGAGATTTCCACGCTTCTATCTATAATTCCATCAAAATACTTATCAGCATTGAATATCACTCTATTATTACAGCTTTTGTTATTTTCACCATATCCCGGCTTATTGCGTAGGAATTCGGATATAGCTTTACGACTTTTACCCGTTTTTTTTCTCGATATTTCACTTACTGTCAGTCTTTACTCCTTGTAAGCTTAAATCTCTGATTTCTCTTCTACAGATAGCGATTTTACTTTACCCATATTAATTATAAAAGACCGTTTGAGCAGCTATAAAAATTTGGTAGTCATATAAGAACATAAGAATTAGCGTGTGCTATCTTTATGACTGAAACATAAAGTACGCGTTCCCTCGGAAATACAGGAAAATAGCAGAAAATATATGTATAACGGTATCTTTCTGTTGCAGTTTGTCTTTGGCAGTGAGGTTGTACCTATCAGTGCTGTCGTTTTTCAATTTCAAAGAGGAGCCCATTTGAAGATTTTGGGGGGCCATTTTAGTCAAAGAGCAGCCACCGAAAATGTATCAAATATTTGTTGTATGAATTAACCCATGAAGATGTTGGTATCGGATTTTGTCAATTTTTTCTGGCGATGGTGTTATTTCTGTCTGTGGAGATTCCTTCGGTTTTCTTATTAAACATTTTAAATAAACTAATTGGTTGCAGTATAACTAACGCTCTACGAAGAAATAAAAATCGTTAAGAAACTTACTTATCCATTTTAACCAAACAAAAACAAATTGTTCTTAGGAAAACAGCATAACCTATGCCCATTCGAAATTTAAACGTCATGAACCGTGTTTGACATTGACAATGGATTAGGGAATACTCGAAGTAGAGATGTGCAAACTATGTATGCAACGAATATTTGTTATAAAGTTGTAATGGAAGGCAAGTGTTTTTTTTTGGCATTATGCAATCAAATGTACTTAACCTATTACGTTTGTCCTTTATAAATCCAACATTTTGAAAATTTGGGAGCCATTTTGAAACTCAGCGAGCCCAGTGATCAGCACCTTTACGAACCTATACGAAGATAAGAAAAATAAAATACAAAAAAGAAAATGTATTTTAACAACAACAACAAAGAAAGAAAACTTAATAAAAATTCTTCGAAATTAAAACAACGTCCATTTTTCAAACATCCCTAGCCCGAACTCGTTAAGTAAAGACGAAAATAAATATTTTATTGGCTGTCTTTCTTTTCACTTTTAATGAAAATTGAAAGATACCTAACTACTTTCGGACCGAAGTGCATGAGGATAAGAGATTAACAATTAATTTTGCACCCTCTTTAAGCATTCATTGATTGGATAGCGTTCCATGCTGCTAACCCCATATCCAATGTCCTAAACTTTAATTGATATTTCCCTTGAACACAAGTCACGAAGACTAACCACCAACCACCCAAAACACAAGTGCTAACATTCGTGCGAACTTGCTCATGTCATCGAATGTACTCTCTCCCCCTCCGCCCGTAATCAATATCACATATTCACATTCACCCCACATGCTATCGACTGACACTGAATTTCCAATGTCCATCATTATCGCGTGTACGATCAAGCGAACAAACGCGCGCTGTGTCATTTCAACAATGTCAATGTGTGTTCAACACGAAGAAACGCCATTTCCCACCGACAACTATACTGACTGCAACACAGCCCCGCCACGAGGATAACAATTTAATTAAACGCTATCGGCCGATACCGCACATGACACTCATGCAATCGGTCAATTGGTCAATAAAACTGATGTAACGTACCCCGGTCCCGGTCTAAGCCGCACACATGTGGTTGAGGATGCCACGGGTCAATTAAAATAATTTGGAAGCCGTTCGGCGAACTTGATCTTATTCGGCGGCGGCATCGTCAACGTTCCGCTCTAAAAAGATCACCATATCTCAAGCTTAGTTGGGCTGCGCGCCAAAGCAAAGTGCATCCTTACTACCACAAATGGCTGAGAGCGGCGAAATTAATTCCATCACCTGACATAATAAATTTGCGCAATTAAGCCTTGTTAACTCAATGTAATATCCTAAGTGGGTACTCTCATAAATTTCTCGATCGGATTTGCACCTGTGAGGCCGGAGAGAGTTCAGAGCGGGACGATCACCCAACGGGCCTTCTTAGGGGTATTTTTTTTTTTTATTTATTATTTTACAAAATTCCTCCGCTGGCCTGTGACTAGGATGGAGTTAGGCCGCAAAAGTCTCCGGCCGTTCACTCCATTAGCGGCCAACTAGATAAATTCCAATTCAGGTGGTTGATATAGTTGATCGCAAGTTGCAAGATCACGCAAAAGATCGATGCGCTGTGCACGGTTGGTTGGCTGCCTGGTTGGTTATCCTCAGCCGGTACAGTCGGGTGAGTAGGGTACGATATCGGATGGAAATGTGTTCAAACAGCCATCGACCACCTGCGGTTTCTCTTTGATTTTTTTTTCGAAAACATGTTTGCATAGAGAAGTACATCGCGAATTTGTAATGGCATATCTTTTGGTGCAGAGAGGAGTGAGGAGACGACATTCAAATCGTGGCACATCCGTGGAATAGATTTAGGGATACAGATGGTCTCTTATGGTTCAGCATGAAGGCTTTCAAGTGTCTCAACGGATAAGAACTGCGCGGTGATCTCAACGGAATCGGCGGCGATCGATCGCAGTGAGCGATATTAGGTCTGCAAGACAACTAAAATGCTATATGGTAAGGTAAGTCACACGTAAAGGAGTGGAGCTTTGATCGGCGGCATCAGTTGTTGTAGAGTGCCACTCAAAGTAACGCAAATAGCAATAGCGACATGCGGGATATCAGCAGGTGTATCTACCTAACACATTGGTGTTTCTAGTCTGACGGATCTTAGTGTGCATAAATAAATGTCCCAACAGTCACTGACGCAGGCCTTATGGAGCTCAGCCAATTACAACGACGGTAGATGTACCGCAGACTACCGCCAATACTGAAGTTGCATATTTGGAGCGCCAATTGGGGTGTGGGAAAAGCACAATCATGCAGTGGCTCCAGTAAGGTTGGTTGACGTTAGCAGATTTGTATTTATAATTAAATCTGCATGGAAATAAGTAGTGACCTAATTGCATTGAGCATAAAGACAACAAATACAAATTTGATTACTTGCGATGTTGAACACATCACAAAAGCGACACTATAACGATTGAATTTTTAAAAATTGCAGAGTCTTCTCTAATACCCATACATATACAATATGAGCATTCCTTTGGGAGTTCCTTATTTATATAAAGTTCAAAAAACAAAACTTATTTCTGAAAGCTTTTATTTTAAACAAAAATCAATAAAAATGAAATGCGCAAATTCACAAACAAGTAATTTTGACTTGGCACAATTGGATACAGGGTAGCCTGTTTTTTGTATTTTTAGAGTGTTAGATTTTTGTAATATTTTTAAAGTATATATATTATGAATTATTCATAACTGCTTAATTATAAAAAAAAACAGAACCGAAGAACAGCCTTTCTTTTTGGGCACATCAACTTTTAGCGGGCTGCTTCTTTATTCTGTCGGACAGAGCCTTTGCAAGCAACTTTGGAACAGTCAGCTTCAGACTTACCAGCGACAAATGCAAAGTGAGATTGGGCACTTCAGCGTTGCGACCAAAGTTTCAATAGCTGTGATACGGAACTCGCCTTTACAATATTATAGTGAATGTCAAATTTTAAGCGAGACGAGTTTAGTGCATCGACTACAGGGCATACAAAAATTTGAATAAGCGCAATAAAATGGAGCCGCTTGTTTTTGTTTTAATTGTTAACTGGAATCTTCTAGATAGCAAATAATCGTTTCTATTTGGTCCTATGCATATGAATGTTATCCAAAAAGCGAAAACACGTCAACTACGTTGGCTCGGCCACATCTTCCAAATGAGAAATAAAGCTCCAACCAAAACGAAACGACAGAGACCAAGCCATCACGGATGCCAGAACCTTTGGTCTGGAAAATTGCCCGGGGACGCAAATATTGGAAGGCTGCTTTGTCTCAGGCAGACCTTCTTCATGGGTCGGGAGCCTTCGAGTAAGAAAGATACTAAATAACTTTGTGCGTCCAGTGGAACGTTATTAAGTTTTAAGAATTTTGTAGATTGTTTTCCGACGAAATCGTTTGACTCTGACGTTTATCCTGACGCCTGCTCTAAACGCATGAGAAGTTTTAGTTGAATTAATATTTTTCCAATGCAGATGTATTAATTCAATTATTTTCGGGATGTCCTGGTCGTCTTAGTTGATGAAATAAGACCTTTTGATTAGTCACTTCATTTCTTCGAACAATTTGCATATTTTTACTTACAACTTCGAAAAAAAAAATTATATGTTTGTCCTCAATGTTTGTCCATAACCGTAAATGTTAGCCTCTTTAAATATTAAAAGTGCATTTCCTTTCAAATTTATTTACGTCAAGAACTAAATAATTATTTAAGTAAATCTTTTCACGAGAAAAAAACAGGAAGAGAAAAGTATAAATTGATCACCCGGTTGTAATTTATTCAAGTGGTGCCAAATCTTCTAATCAAATTCATGCGCAGTTTGCAACCTGTTGATGTGACTTCGATTTTGTACCATCGTAGGGGATTTGAAGAACAATAAGAGTGCTACCATATTTTAAGTAGTTTAAAGCTTAATTTTCCTTTTCATTTAATCGACGTTTAGTCTCTTACAACCGTTAACGGTTAATTTATGCCGTTCGCCTTTTGTGCCCTTGCAATTCCACTGTCGATACATACAACACAGTTCCAGAAAATTCATATTCGCAATGAAAAACATAGTTCGACTAACTAATTTTAATAGTTTAAATCATTTATTTTTTAATGCACCACGGCATTTGTGGTTAACATGAGCGATCACACACAGAACATAACGTACAGAGGTGTGGCAGAGCAATTTGAATTTGAAACCGTTTTCCCATAAATCTCATCTTAAGTGGATTTTTTATTTCTTATAAATATATTTTATGGTGGCTTTTCCTGTAAAATGTGTGCCTACCATTTAACTGATAATAATTACGAGCCTTATAGTTTTACGCCACCACCACCACCGCGCGCCGCCCGCTAGGCAAGCGCAGTTATAGGCATACATATGTATGTTAGATTGTGCAATCGTTGTACAAATGGTATGGCTTGGGGGTCCATACCGTTGGAATTAGTCGTCAGATGGCCAAGTGTTTGATTAATCGAATGATATTCAGCTGGACAACACAAAGTTGTTTGGTGTCAGCCGCGCCATGATAAACGCCACACAAAAAAAAAGTACGAAGTAAACTTACCTCCTATCGTTTTCGGAAAAGTTGTCATGAGTGTGTAGGAATAGTTTACAAGGGAACTGTTTCTACAATAGCGCCAGCTTTCCGGCGACCAGGATAATAAATCAAAGAAATATCTGACTGGTCGGTGTCAGGTGAACATCATCCTTTCACCTCAGCGCAAATAAATGAAGATTTTGATCGTTTGATTGAAAGTTTAATTAATTTTCAAGCTAGCCGAGGAAAATTTACAATGAGTCGACTGGTCAGTGGCTATATTATTTTGGAGGATATAAAATACGATAATTGACCTAACTATGGTTTGGGTTTTTTCGTTTTTTTCTTCTATGAGAAATGGATGCGAGTTGGCAGCTTGACAGAAGCTAAACGTTTGATGTCATAACTGTTCATAGATTGTTGGTTACGTTAATGGATGGCTATTTTGTGCAAAATGGACATCATTAAGGTGCAAATGTTAAGTCTACAAGTAAGCATAAACAATTATATTCGAAGATTACGGTGTAGGTTAGGTAGGCATGGCTGATAGTTGAAAGTTGCGTAAAAAAAATATTTTTGCAAATCGAGGAAAATTATAGCAAGCATTAAAAGAAAAATGTTCTAACCTGTGACCTTTTTCATAAGAGTGTTAATTTTAGAAAATTTGTTGCAAATGTAAAACTAATGCGAAATTCATAAAATAGATATAAGTAAAATTAATGTCAGTTAAATACAAAGACGTTATATTGGGTGATTTTTTAAGAGGTTTAGAACTTTTTTTAAAAAAAAAACACAAAAAATTCGAAAAAATGAATGAAATATTTATTTGAATCGATAGTTTGAACCTTGCAATTTAATGTTTAAAGATAATTTCATGCAAATGTTGACCGCGGCTGCGTCTCAGGTAGCCCATCCGCTGAGTCCAATTTTGGCATACTCTTTCACACATATCGGCCGGTATCTCACGAATGAATGCATGGATGTTGGCTTCCAGTGCGTCAATCGAAGCGGGCTTGTCCCTATACACATTAGCCTTGGCATACCCCCACAAAAAATAATCTAATGGTGTCAAATCGCACGATCTGTTCACCAAACTCGCCTCGCAATTGCGCCATTGTTTCGCGTGCTGTGTGGCATGTGGCACCGTCTTGTTGAAACCACATATCATGCAAGTCAAGAACTTCCATTTCGGGCAAAAAAAAGTTTGTTATCATCGCTCGGTAGCGTTCACCATTGACAGTAACGCTGCGATTCGCATCATCTTTGAAGAAATATGGCCCAATAATGCCGCCGGCCCATGAACCGCACCAAACAGTGGCTTTTTCGGGATGCATTGGTAGCTGTTGCAATGCTTCTGGCTGATCTTCACTCCAAATGCGGCAATTTTGCTTATTTACGTACCCATTCAACCAAAAATGAGCCTCATCGCTGAACACAATTTTTCGATAAAAAATCGGATCCTCGGCCAGCTTTCCAAGAGCCCATTCACCAAAAATTCGGCGTTGGGGTAGGTCGGCTGGCTTTAGTTAGTGCTGTAACAAAGGCCTAACTGCTGGGAACGGCGCCGAATCGACATTTCGCGGTCTTCTGTCACACTAGCTGATACGGCCGCAATATTTTCTTCAATACGCACAGTACGTAAACGTGTTGGTGGTTTAATGTCCAACAAAGTAAATTTGGTGCGAAATTTGGTCACAATCTTCCGAATAGACTGCTCAGAAGGTCGAGAATGCCGATCATAAAATGGAAGCAGCGCGCGATGAACATTTCGAACCGAGCACGAATTTTGATAGTAAAATTCAATAATTTGCAAGCGTTGTTCATTTGTAAGACGATCCATGGTTAAATTGCAAACAAAACTGAAGCTGTTTGACAGTGACACAAGGTACTAAACACACGTCAGCTGTCAAAACCAGTGTTGCCAAAACCAAACCAGCTAAAAAATCACCCTTTATTTGTTGGTGGTTAAGGACTAGTAACACCATTTGTGATAATTTTTGTTCTCATGGAAGTCCTTGAAAACCTGTTGAGATAATTATGTGAGCTATCAGAAATTTCCTGGATTTCCTGCAATATGTAAATTATTCAAATAATATCGTTTTAGGGTAGTGACAGATAAAATGTAGACTTATTATAGTTTATAGTGCAGAAGCCTCTACAAATGTCGTAATTTCTGATCATTGCCTGCGTATTTTCTAAAAAAAATATATTCATTCCCCCTTTCCGATTCAAAATCGAGTGGTTTCTTATTTTTTTTTTTTTTTGCTTATTTCCAAACTAAAAATGTTACGAAAGTAATTTGGGGCGGCAGCCTGAATAGTACATCCGCGGAATTGACAAAGGCAGACAAAGGTTGCAGAATAAAAGTATTAGAATACACTTACCAAGGGCTTTAATAGTGATCCCGAACGTTTCTGGCTGTTTGTTAATTCGAAGAAAAAATCGGATGGGTATCCAACTAATTTTAGTGAAACTTCTGATTCCTTTGCTGTTAGCAATATGTTTGCTGACTATTTCAGTGACTCTCCTCTTTCCATCGATGATAAATATTTTAGTAGCTGTTCCCAGATTGCTTTCAGTAATTTTTCATTTCGATTTCGAAACTATTTCGAAATTTGTTTCCCTTTAAAAAAATGACTACTCATCTCGACCCGATGGCATTGCACCGATTGTTCTTAAAAAATGCATTCAATCCATTAGCTCTTAGAAATTCCCTAAGCTTTGGAAAAGTTCCTTTATCACGCCTGTCTTTAAAAAGGTTGAATGTGGTGATATCACTTATTAAAGGCCAATTTCTAAGCTTTTTGAGCAAATAGTCTTCGAAAAATTAATATTTCTATGTAAGAAACAGGTCCACTGTTACAAATGTGTTATGTTTTTTGCGTGAATGTTCTAGTTCCTTAGAAAATAATAATGAAGTCGACTGCTGGCCATGAGATAATCAGATTTAAACTCAGGGCTTTTGGTTTCCCACCTAGTTTTACAAAATGGATTAATGCATACCTCTTGGGTAGGGATCGTGTCAAATTTAGAGGTTCGTTTTCTAAATCTTTTTCTGCTCAGTCTGGAGTTCCTCAGGGAAGTCACTTAGGCCCAATTTTGTTCCTACTTGCTATAAGTAATGTTAAAGCTTGTCTAAAAACTATGTTTAATACACGCTGATGATATGAAAATTTATAAATCTGTCAACAATCAGGATGACAGAAATCTTTTCCAAGCGGAAAAATTGGTTAATTTTGGACCCATTTCAAGAAACGTATTCTCTCCATTATTCTCTTCTGGTCATATGCTTCGTCATGTTGGTAGTCATAAAGATATCAGAGTTTTCTTTGACCCCAAACTTAACTTTATTGGTCATATTAACTTCATTGTTAATAAATCAAAATCAAACTCCATGCTGGGCTTTATTAAGAGGTGGTCTTAAGAATTTGACGACCCCTACGTTACTGAGTATTTGTACAATTGCTTTGTTCGTCCGCATCTAGAGTATGACTCACAAGTCTGGACTCCGTACTAAAATATTCACTCAATTCGAATTGAAGCTATTCAACGTAACTTATTCGTTTTGCCCTCCGAGGTCTTCCATGGGATGATCCGTATAACCTTTCCCCCTACAGTCAACGTATCAAACTTCTTCAATTGTTATCCCTCTCTCAACGTAGACTGAATAGTGATATAGTTTTCTTACTGTAACTTATAGCTGCTCATATAGATGCTCCTGATCTGTTTTCTTTCATTGCTTTCAAGTTCAGTGGAGGTGCTCACAACTTACGTAACGTGGATCTTTTAGTAAGTGCTTCTCATAGGACGAATTATGGAATAAAAGAGTCAATTACTCGCATGAGTAGAATTTATAACTCAAATAATCATGTGATTGACTTGCATGTCAGTAAAATTAAACTGAAAATGTGTTTGCGTAATCTTGTTTTGGTGTCTTAGATCATATTTATGTCTCTTGAGTTTGTGTTATGAATATATCTTTGCATTTACATTTGAATGCAATTTTTCCATTCTGAGACAATTTTCAACAATGGAGGAAACTGAGATTCGAAAGGTCGCAGCAAGTTTCGTCGAAAAATACAAATCACATGTATCTGAAGACTTGAAAGAAAAGTTAATCCATCTTAACATATCTACGAAGCCAACTTTGAAGCAGACCTCTCAGCACTGAGTTAGTTGCTTCCTAAATGCAATTTTTTCGAAGATGTTTTCCCAAATGTTTGTGTTGCTCTGCATAAATTTTGCACCATCTCTAGCTAGTGATGAACGTTCTTTTAGAATCTTTTCAATAATACAAAAGTTTACATCGCTCGTGCTCTTCATAAGATGGTGTCTCAGGACTTGCTACTCTGCACCTTATATTGAAGCACCTTTATCGAGAAAATTAGATTTCCATTTAACTATAAATAAAATGAAAATTTATAACTGAAAATGTTTTTGCTGAAACAATCTTTTAAATTAAAGATAAATTGACACTAATTTATGACAAAAAGTTGGCATTCTCATTCCATAAAGGTCACTCGAAAATAAAACCACACTATGATTTATTTGAATAAGAATCTATTAAAACTCTTTTGTCCTCCCTTCAAAATAAAACAAAATTTACATTAAAATTATTTAATAAAACATATTTTTAGCGATTGTACAAAATGTTTATTCTGATAAGCAAATAACTTAAGCATTCAAGTTTTTTGATACATATATCTTAATATTCTCAGAAAAATGTGTGTACGATGATCAACGGCTAGTACTTTTTGTCATATTTCCATTATTCCGCGGCGTAGTTTTGACAGTTTGACTTTTGGTATAATTCCATTGTTCTCCAGCGATAAACAGTTTGTGATTAATTCATTAGAGGTGTCGTCATTGTGATGCTTTTGAATTCCTTCATTTTACGTACATGGGCCCGGTATTTTTGCGTCCCGGGAGCGCGATTTCTTTTGACGGCACTGTCTGTACCTATAAACAGTTTGTCCTGATTGACTTGACAACCCATGTTACTCATTGTAGAGTTTTGAAACTTGGAGGGTGTTGGAATTCTACTCCTACACAACTAAACGGCAACACTGTTTTTGTATGATACTTCTTCCTTTGTTCCCGGACATATTAAAATAGAAGAAATCTATACATTGAACCTTCTGCCTAGATACTGCTTTTATTTTTATTTTGCATTGGGATGAAAATTAGAAAATTACCTACTTTATTGAGCTAACGAACAATCGAGTATCCGCTAGCAGATGCGCCATAACCTTAGCCTTAGTCCTTTAACAGAATCCAAATGCGAGTGTTCGTCGGGATTATAACCGGACACTGGAGGTATGGCTAAAAGGCTATCAGTTTTAACTAAAGACTTCTGCAGAACTTGCAGCTCTCCAGAAGCGTTGTGTTTCCCTTTTGGGAAGCACTGTCATGTAAACATAAACATAAGACGTCTCTTGTATAACTTAAAGAACGGTGACTTTGGAACGTTACAGTCTAGGATAGAACTGGTCACAGAAAGTTAACCAACTTCACGCCATAACAGCTGCCGATATTTAAACTAATCCCAAGTAAACCCCAACTTCGAAAAGTTCCAACAACCTAACCCCAATAAAAAAAAACCTGTCAAATACCTAAGTTAAGTCTGACCGGTCCTATGTTACGCTCCCAAATCCGGCCTTGACCGTCTTAAGAAGATATATTTGTTAATTACGTTGACTTCAATAAAAAAAAACCAACAACTTTGTAACCAATCAATCACGTCATAAAATCGTATCACAATTTTGCGCCAAACAACGTCGAACAATAACGACATAAAAACTGTGCCATAATTCATGTTCCCTACATGCGAACGCGCTGCTGCCTTAAGGGCAAAATGAATATAAACAACAAACGCTGTGTCGCAATCAGTTTGGCGCATGTTTTCAACAGTTAATTTAGAGCACGCTTTCAATACAAGCCAACACTACAATTCAGACGCGTCGGCCGTGATTTGATCAGATCAACTTAGCTCAGCGCAACGCCAAACCCTATGGGACCAGCGCGAAAATACCTTTGGAACACCCCTCCAGGTAATCACTCATATGACAGGTCATTTATAACAAAGTAATTATAAGTAGGTTACTGTCTCCCACTCTCCTCATCCGCCAGTGGTCACTCATAACTCATAACTCATAAGGCACCGCACACATATGCCAACTAGCCAACAGCTTGGATCAATCGATCTGTCCAAATCGAAAGCCTATCGAATCGGTCTTGCTCTGTGCGCTTGCGCGAGCGCGAGCAGCCCATAACGATCATTAATCAATCATTGTAGCAGCAACAGCAGCAGCGGCAACAGCAGTGGCAGCCAGAAGTATAACGGTCATAGCAGCACTGTTGCTACAATACTGAATTCGAAAAACTTTCAAAGCCTCTCGGACACTTTCATATGACAAACCATAACACACATACGGGCGCATTCAATGAGTCTGTCCGTCTGTCCATTGTAATTAGACCAACAAACTTCCAACAGCACGATCAAATGCCAAATACGCTTTCGACACGAGAATGAGAAGTCCTCGGCGGCCATGTGGCTGTGGCACGCAGGCCATAGTTGAAGCCCTGACGGTGTGGTCGAATTCCAATGCACACCTGCACTAAAAATGTTTTTTTTTTTTTACCATGTGCACGATCCAATCCCAGTCCCGTCCCGCACACATAAACAATAGGAACCCCCGTCTGACTGACGGAGAGCATAATGGCTTACAGTGTTCTTGTAATGCCATAGCTCACTGCTGCTGCGGCTGCTGCCGGTGGCTGACTGATGAAATATCAAATCGATCCAGTGAATTGATTTAGTAGTAGTAGCTCCCCCATTCGGTTTTTTATTTTTTGCTCTGTCTTTATTCATATATGGAGCTCACACCTGGGGACAATGAAGCAAAAAGTTTACGTCTCGACGTATGAACTTGCTGGGCTCCCTCATGCGTTTCTCTCACAGTTGACCCATTTGGTTCTTCCCTCGGCAATTAAGATCGACATTCCACGAATAGGTGCAAAGCAAACTAATTAATGCGGCTTCAATTTGAAGTAAGCTTGTGAAAAACAGAAAATACCAACTCATTTCCGTCTTTTCTTCTGTGGTGCGATGGGAAAAGATGAGCAAGGTTTCGTGCACGTGTTCTATAAGAGTAAAAATATAAGATGCTTCCATAAATGCACAGTGGGACCAAGAAAAGTCACTATAAGTTTAAGTGGTAAAATGGAAGAAACTGCACTTATCAGGATTTTTCCCGACAACGGAGGAAGCCTTCACGTCAAATCGTGCTGTAATATTTTCTCATCCCAACTAATATTTCAATTGCCTTAAGGCACACAGTTGAGGATTCGATGGCTTCTTTAGAGCTTCTGTAAAGCTTTTAGCAGAAGCAAACTCTTTACCAAAGACTTGACCTACTTTACTACTTAAGTGAAGCCTTTCTGAAAAATAATATGAAGCGATTAGGAGTTATTCAAAGAAGAAGTTGCAATTTCCATTTAGCTTATTCAAGTTTCTATGAGAACTTGTTTTTGGCTTGCATAACTTTATTAGCGAAGTCTTATAAGTGTAATATTGTTTCGATTGCCTTAGATGCGTTCACGATGATAACAATGTCATGGAAAATAAAGTGTATGACAGCGTTATACTCGCTACACGATGAAAATTTTGAAATCGTTTCCAAAAGAATGGTAACATTTGATCACACACCAAATTTATTTAAATCACATTTAAGGTTTTGAAAAATTTTATTTCAGCACCCACGATTTTGATTAAATTTCGCACACTGGACACATTTTAAAAATATAAAAATTGATCAAAATCGTTAGAGATGTTTTTGAGAAAACGAATTTAATTTTAAGAAAATAGTTATACGAAAAAAATAATTTAAAAAAATATTATTCGAAGTAAACAGGCAGATCTGTTAAATTAACATCGTAAAATTTCTTGGAATTCCCTTTATTAGTTTTTGAGATATTGGCCGTTTTATAAATTATCGTCATTCGAATTATATTCCAAAAACTGAGAATACAGTATTATTAGTACCATAAAATACAACAAAAAGACGAAAATCCTGGAATTATTTTCCCGAAAAATAGTGATAAGTGATTTTCACGAAAAAAAAATTAATAACAAAAAAGCAAATCCGTCGAACTGTTTCGCCATACGGCGCCCTGATAGACAGACATACCAAAGGATGTCATTGGCGGACCCACTTTTTTGGACTTCTCTATAGTCGTAATATCATCCCTCAGTTTGAGTTCGAAATTTTCGCGGGATCGCAATAACTTTCCCTTTAGTTAAAAACGGAATCAAATGAATTCAAAAATAGCCTCATATTTAGATTTTTAACTAAGTAAAAAGGAAGTATTCGGGCTTCCGTATGTGCTTAACGTGATTACAGGAGAAGCAAGTCATTAAAGAGTATAAATAAATCTTTCTCAAAGCGCTGCTAGGTAGGTCGATGTGTGGCAGTAGCTAGGACGCGCAAATAAAGCTATGTGCCGTTTTGAAACAATAACTCATAGCGTTCTTCTGGAAGCTACATATTACTTTTAGCCTCCAAGCTAGAGAACAGAACAGAAGACAATTTGTTTTTATTTAAAAAAAAACACCCTATTATATTAGAATTGCCGTAAAAGGACGTAAATGTCAAGTCTGACATTGAAACTTGCATAAATACTTCTGGAAGTATGAGGAAGACACAATGAACTTTAAGATGCACTTTTTGAGCTGATTATATTTGCGAATGCTATGATCGGGTAAACATTCTTAATCAGGAAATTCTAATGAGATCTATAAACATTTGGTTAAGAAAAACCATTTATTTTCTAATAAAGATGACATTTTTAGGATGAAGTAACTGCTTTCGTGATTCGGGACCGATTTAATATTTTGGTTAAAAAATCGGAAAGGAACATGTTGCTCCTTTTTTACTGCTCTTTTGTTAGGCTTGTGTGTTTCCAACAAAAAAAAATTGGATCGATTATGATGAAGAATCGTCAAACGCGACAAGGGTGAAAAGACGTGAGTGTGCACGTGGGACGGAAACAAGTAACTCGAACCGAGTTGCACATGCGCACCAACTATTGTCAAATCAGGAGACCGCGTTTGAGAATTGAGAAAGAAAGCTGATTGCTATTGAAGATATCTCCTTTGAACCAACAACCATTTTTCTGGGTACAACTAGCCCGGAGCAATATAAGATATTTTGGACATTGCGAAATATCTTGGTAACTCAAAAAATCTTAAAAATTGTTAGCGTAAAAGGCATATAACGCTCTTTGTCTATATAAGAGAACAGCACACCAAACTTGAAGCTTCAAAGCAGCTACTGTGCACTGGCTATATAGAGTGGTTGTAAGACTCATACTTCCATACATATGAGCACACTAGTGTGCTATAAAAAAGGAACAAAATAACTACACTTGGTGAAAGAACGCATGACATATTTTAGCACCTTACGCAAGTTGACCCGCAAATAAAGCAACTTGCCGGCAATAGTGCCATGTATCTCACTACTTTTGGCATACTTTCTGAACACTGGACTGCCGCACATAAGCAGTGTCTTCCAATCGGAAGTTTTAGCTACCTGCGGGAAGACAGAGCTAATACGGATGGGGTTAACATCTTTATCGATGCTCAGTTACCGGAATCAAGGTCAAGGCACTGGAATCCTATTAAATCAAATCTGGTGAAGTCTGAAGCTGTCACACAGTTCTTAAGGCATTAGCATTCAGATCAGAGTTAGATTGAGTTTGAGTGCCAGGACACTACCTTCCTATAGAAGGAAATGAACGACCTTTCAAGAACGAGAGATGAGCTACAAATTGGAGACCCATATAAGAAGTATGACGACATTTTGATCTGAAAAGATCTAAGGATATTCTTAAGCTTAGCAGGAAGCTACTTAGGCTACTTTTAAAATAAGGCCTTTTAAGAAGGCACGTCGAAAGACTTGGATTGGCTAATCCGAATCCATTTCATGCAGAAAAATTAGGTATGTTAGGAATTTTGCTATTATTTAGAAAATTTGTTTTCTTGCAATTCAAATGGTTCTCCGGGGATCACGCTTAGTATTGTATCATTATTTTTATACCCTTTTTTAACTTTCTTGTATACATTAGTACACTAAAGAGAAAGGTATTGCGAACGTGCGGAAATTTCGAACTCAAACTGAGTATGAGGGATGATATTACGACTATAGAGAAGTCGAAAAAAGTGGGTCCGCCAATGCCGTCCGTCGGTGTGTCGGTCTGTCCGGGCGCCGTATGGCGAAACAGTTCGACGGATTTGCTTTAAAGTTCGTATATAAGATTCTTGGGGTTACATCTCGGGGCATCTTTTTATTTTTTGCTTTATCTTTTGAAATAACGGTACCTGCCCTACAAATTTTTTTGTGAAAATCACTTATCACTATTTCAAGGATTTCGGTCTTTTTTGTACTAAGGATTTTTAGGATGGGGTCAAAATCGATTAACGGGAATTTATAACACGGGAAATATCTCGAAAATTAATAAAGGGAACTTCAAAAGTTTTTTTTTTACTATAAAATCAAACAAATCTACATACTTATATTTTTTAAATAATTTTTTTTAAGAATAGATAATTTTAAGTTTTCTTAAGAACGTCTCTAACGATTTCTTTGTATTTCGAACAATTATGTTAAAAGTGTCGAATGTGCGAAATTACATCAAAATCATAGGAGCCGTTTTTGAGAAAATCAAAATTTTTAAAACCTAAAAAGTAATTTAAATAAATTTCTCACCATTAATTTTCTATTCATTTTTTGTACCGAGAAAGTTTCGAATGATGCAGTCGTGGACTTTATTTAATCTAACCTACGTTTGAATTGTGAATGGAAATACAGTCTTTCAAAGGGAGACAAATTGATGTGCGCCTTCCAATTCGTTTGCCACCACTGTCGTCCGCTTTGCAATTCACCGGCGATTCCTTCTAATCTACTTTGGCGGTGATTCGATTACAAAACTTGCCTTTTTTTTATCTTCTTCGTATTCTAGAGGCAATTTGATGATCATGACGATGTGATGGCAATTTTTAGTTCAGCTCAATTTGGCCAGAAGGTTGCATTGGAATCGAAATTGATAGACGCGAATTAAGCATTCACGGTTCAATCAATCGGTGAAGCCCTCCTGCGTCAATTTCGATCCATACCCTTGCAGCGCATACCCGTTCAATGAATTTACAGACGTTCTCCTGCTATTGTGGTTTCCCTTCCTCGATAATGGTCAGGAAACATAATAGCCGAGTCTCTCAAGATCAAAACGAGATTTGAATTTCGACAGTGCTCTGCTCGGCGCTAGTTCATCTCTGCAACGTGATGGTGGTTGAACAAGAAAAGTCGTGACCCACGACAACATGTTGATTTTTTTGTTTTCCCCCGTGCGCCACTACAATTGCTTTATGTCTTCCAGAAGAAGTTTTGACAAAAGAGAATTCCGCTTAAATTTTATGACCCCCGAGGCGGCTAAAATTGAGGAGAAGGTATTCTTCTTCTTTATCGATGAAACAGCATAGATGATATTAGTCCCTCTTCCCGATTCCGAAGACTTGCGGAATTCTGTATATTTTCCCTAAAATCGTGGAGCACCCCAGTGTGATAGAGACACGTGGGAGGTGAAGAAGCAGTAAATTGCCACTCAGAAATAGTTGAGTGCTATGCAAATGACTGATGCAGGTGGCTCCTGAGCCTTTATTTAGCCACGACAGCGACCATCACGTTTGGGCTTTCTTTCGTTTTTGGCATCATCGCCGCCACCGCCGACGTCGAGACTTGCTTCATTATTATATGGGATGTACATATGTATATGGCAAATGCGCATAGCGTTTTCTGCGCTGTTTGTGATGTTCATGATGGATCTTGAGATGGATAGCTGGGATGAATGAATGGGTTGGAGAAGATACATCTCGATGATGACGAGTATACGAGAGAGAATACAACCGACCGAAGACGGACGACGCGACGATGGGATAAAATTTCAATCGGAATTGCAGGTCAATGGGAAAACTTTTATTTGCTGTGTACCTATACACGAACGATGGTGCGGTTTAAAGGAAGAAAAACAATTTAATTTGCATGATTGCAACCCGATGGAGGTCGCAATTATTGTGTTGGAGCTGATTTCTCTTTGATGATGGAGAGAAAGACAAAGACCAAAAATTAGAGGCAATCACGGAAAATCAATAAAATTTTGCAGTAATGATGCAAATTTAGAAAGATACAATGAAACACTTTCGATGGTTGTGCGATGAGATATGTGTTAATTGGAAAGGCTCTGAGATCCGAAAGAGAATGGCTGCAGAAAAATATATATTTACAGTGGCAGCAAGATAAATAGCATTATGGCTTCTTATTTTCAATAAATGTTGCTCAAAACCTTAGAAAAGATATTGTTACTTAAAATCTAGAAACTATAGTATCTTAGCGGTTTTTGTAGCTATGCCTAATATTTAGATCTGAAGTTATATTATTTAGAGTAATTATACCTAAAAATCGGAAATAAGAACAACTGTAATTTGATATAACTTGAGTTAAGCTGATGAAAGAACCTACCACTTTTTCTCGTCTGAGCTTTATCTATTTACTAATTAAGGTTGTTACATGCTGCCAAATGGCTGTGTGCTATTTACCTTGCCACCACTGTAAGTCAATATTTAAAACATTCTACAAAAAAAATGTGTATACAAAAATTAAAGGGGTTATGAAAGTAGTTCTGACCAAACTAAGAAGTACTTAAACAAATCCTCCATCCATTTTTAAAACGATGGATCAAGGACTGACGATAGGGTCGGATGTAGTATTTTCTCTGATATTAGTCTATCACTAACACTACTAACACCTTAGTCTCTCATTTCTTCCTGGCGATTGTAGTGTAGTAAAAATAAATGTCATATCCTCCAATGATATCGGTATTTCATCGGATAGTCAAGCTGCGTTCAAATCTCTGAAATCAGTCTATGTAAGCTCAAGTGTATCAATTTAATATACGTCTTTGCTGAGTCCCGGGGCTCAGGGGCATTCCTGTGAAATGTAAACCTGATGAACTCTCTAAGTTGGGAACCACCATACCTCTCTAACTTGCGCTGCTTGTAAACTGTTGCAAAGGCTGTCTGCTACTAAGAAAACAAACCTTAGATGAACAAGTGGAATTACATTTCTAGCAATGGAACAGATCAGGCCAAACCTGGACCTGAAATGCTCTAAAGATTTGATCTCTCTAAGCAAACGGCATATTACAATAGGTATGATTACTGGACACTGTCTCAAAGGCAAGCATTCAACAAGGCCTGGGCATTATCAAATGAATTTTGAAGAAGTTTCCTAGACGAAGAGGATGCCTTGCTATCTCCAGAAAAAGGAAACTTCATTTGGGGGTCTTATTCTTTTAAGATCCAAGTGATGTTAACAAAATCAGCATTAAAAGAGAAATCGTACAATTACTTACAATATTAAGCAAAGTAGAAATTCCTTGCAAGAACCTACACAATCAACAGCTTTAGTTGATTAGGTATTTATTTATTTACAAGAAACCGGTTTCTGTAAATTCATATCTACAATTTGACCCCAAATAAAGTCAACTTCAGTGTTCAGTTTGCGTTTGAGTAAATCTGTTACAGTCACATTCTTACAACACAAGATAAATGTGCCTTGGCGAGGATATGTCGGTGACGCAAAATATTATAAATAGAAGACGAGTGATCATCGTTAAAACAAGCGCATGTGTGAATATTGGATTCAAGAATATTTCAAGAGCAAAGAGATAGATTCAATTGTTTTTTTTTTGCTATTTTATAAGTCGATTTGGTTTTTATTATAGCGGCGGGCGCACTAACTTGCCGACCTTGGTCTGGATGCTTCCTCCGTCTAGAATGGCTGAAATGCTAAAATGAAGTACTTCTTAAGTTTTCTCCAATCTAACCAAACTCCCACGAATGTTCCTTTCACTTTACTCGGTCCTTATATATCAGTTTCTCGGAATTGTCCATTTAAAAAAATTAAATTGTTTTCTTCGCTTCGGATGACACGTCATATCCGCCTGTGGTTTGCATGTTTAAATTTTGTTGCCTCTCCTTAAGTCGCCTTGTACTAGTAGCTCTAATTTTTCATATCCCTATATATTTATAAAAAATATAAATGCAACTTTAATTGTCATTTGCTGAGTCTAGGTTTGTTGGTTTAAGCCCTAATTCAAAATACATAGCAAGTAACATAGAATAGGGATATAATAAACTTTTCGTTTGGAGTTTACATAAAATTGATGATTCCTTTAGCAGGAGCTAGGTTTTAGTCCCGGTGAGGAGTATTTTAAGCAATTTTGCTGTACTTCCATCCTCATGATGTAATTTTCATCCTCATCGCACTTGTTCAGTGGAAAGTTCTTCAAGATCTTAACATACACAAATCCGCTTTGATTTCAAAAATCAAATGCTTACAAAACACAATCCTGTCTTTTGTCCTTCAAAGCGAAACCGCAACACTCTGCCATTATCAATAAATGGCACTTGTATCGCTGAAGCCGAACGACTTTCATACATGTATTTGGTATGTGCGTTTATGACTACACATTCGATGTCGCTAAGAACGCCACTTCCTCAAGCGAAGCAAGAAATATTTCGCATCAATCTGGCTACAGTTTATAAGGCGTTTATTCTACTCAAATTTAAGTACAACTTGATATCTGAATCTGTGCACCAATTACATATTAAGAGTTAATTGACAGAATTTAAAAAATTGCGAAAGCACTTGCCTCTTTGAGTCATCATCCCAATGCTTTTCGTCGCGATTGAACGAATTTGTTACATTACGTTAGGTAAGGTAGATGTGCTGACGAAGCATAACAAAGCCTACTTCACCTAAGGTCCTAAGGGACCGATTGTGATACTCCTTGGTGGAGGATAGCCGATTCTGTGGCTCCAGCCCGGCATTCTCAAAAACCTGTAAAAATTGGAAAAAGAGAGATCAAAAAGTTCTTCAATATCTTGAAAGTATGTGTAGCTTTCCAAGTGTTCTATTCCTCAGGTGACAGAGACCCGGGCTGCGACGGAGAAAGTAAGGTGTATTCTCGTGAATCTTTTCGTCATTGCAGTCTCTAAAAACATCGTTATTTGTTGTAGAGTTTCATAAAAGAAATATTTCAAATGGCAAAGCTCAGAAGTTATAGCACTCTAAGTATTTCTGTCTCGAAATCGGAAATTTTCACTTTAACGGGTTATACTTAAGTTGCGGTAAAAGTCGTTGGAACCCCACAAGTATCCTCCTACCAATTTTAATCTATTATCTGCGACTCCCTCATGACAGCTGATCCTAATTTTAAAAGTATTAACAGCAAAAACATTAAAAATTATTTTATATTTAAGGAATCTAGCAGGGATTCAGATTAACTTTCGTGCAATAGGGTCCTGGATTTAAGGCTATGTTTAAAAGGTACTAAAACTAAAACTAAACAAATACTTTGTTCAAGTAATGAACATTTGTCAATGCCTGTTTCACGAAAGTGCCAAAGGTATTATCGCATTGCATTTGCGACCTGCATTTTGACAGCTTGGCAAAACAAACAACGCATATGACAGCAATAGAAAGTATGTATTTTGACAGCCGCGGTGTTGCAAATATAAGTTTCATGTGAATGGCATCTGGGAATGGGAAACCTTTTCCTTTCTTTCGAGCTCATTAAATTAAATTCATTCCGAATATCGACGTGACCCGATAAGACAACTTTAATGGGAACGCTGTCAATTGCATGCCAGCAACCACACCACTCACTATTTTTGCAATTCAAAGAGAGCAACATCTTTTGCGTTGTTACTTTTCAATCACCGCCACCGCGGCCCGCATGTTGCAGAGGCAAAAGTCAGAGAGAAAGGCATCCAAGTCCATTCTGAAAGACATGCTCGTTAATTTGCATCCCAAACGAAACGAAACGAAACGAAACGATCTACATCCAGCCGCGCTATTTGTACCATCATCATCGACATGACCCAATTGAAGATACACTTTTTCAGAGTAAGCTCCCGTGAAAGATAAATCTCTTTCGCCGGTGTTGTTTTTGTTATATGCTTCTTCGTCTTCAATTCAAAGTCAGAAAAGGCAAAACATTCGAATTAACCCAGTTGCGCGTCTTTGGGCCGGATAAGTAACGCACCATATCTGACATTGGCCAGTCCATGAAGCGAGTAACATACAAAATGAATGCCGAACGCGAAGACGATGGTAACTACCTTTGGCCATTACGCCATAAATGGTAATCTACAGCAGCAGCAGCAACAGCAACAGAAGATATCAAAGTAACAAGAAACCAATAAATCTCCGCTTGGAAAATTTACAAATTCCACGAGGAGCATCGTCGAATCAGAGTTTTATCCGCGTGTTCCGCTGCGATGTTGTACAGAAGTGCCCACCATTCGGTTGCAATATCTCACGATTGCGCCGCACGGCGAGAGTCGGACCGGACAACGATCCTCCCGAACGCGATCCAATTAAGAATAATAAAGCTGCGCACGTTGTACCTTCCTGACCGTGTCGTTGTTGTCAGTCGTCAACAGAGTCACTCAGTCAAGCACAATGCCATCCATATAGCCATTGCCTAAGCGGCACAAGATGCAGATAAAGAAAGCAGCAGTTGACTTCGGTTGCTGCACTGTACTGTTGACTGTCATGGCAGCAGCATAGCAGAGATTAATCTGAAAGGAATCAGTAGCGACTTGGTTCTCGGTTCAAGGGTTTTGCATTGACTTAAGTGAAGGACTTCGTGGTCGGTTAAGAGCCAAACAATGGCCCATGGAACACGTGTGCTTCGGCACATTGTTTAGCATTCTTACAAGCAAAAGGATATCCTACTTATCCGGGATTTGTGCTTTGAATTCAAAAACACTTTGTATGCGCAGAAGGTCGTCGTATAATTGGCCAATTGCAGTGACTTCGTTTGGGGGTTTGTGTCATTTTGCGACCACAAGTAGGTAGAATGAGAATATCGAGAATTTTATTCTAGAATGAAAGTGGACTGACTTAAGTTGAAGGGTTCAGCGTGGTTCCCACGGAGTTGCATTTCAGCTTCAGCTGTTAATTTGACGGCAAGATGTGCGAACAAACATTTCAAATTCGCACACATTGTCAGGGGTTGGTCGCATTCAATTTGGCCTCAATTAGGGGTTGATCGATCGGTTAATTTAGGGGAAGACGTATAAATATTTTTGTGATTTCAATCGAATGAGAGTGGCATTACTGCGAGTTGCGACCAGCATTTGCTGCGGCCAGCGGAACTTTGCACGGAAAAGGAAGTTGAATTTTTGTTGCAGCTGAAGTGTGATACGCGAACGAACGAGTACTTCCGAGGGATATTTATAAATGCAGGACAATTGTTTTAAAGGCAGATGTCAAACATTTCAGCTTCTTTTTTTTTACATACATACATACATATTTGCAAAAGGGAAGGTATTTACCTATAAACAATATGTTTGAATTGAATTTTTGTTTGTCTGTTTGTTAAATGGTTTCGAAAGGATATTTATATTCAGTTGCACAAGGCCTTTTTTGATGATATGGGAAAATGGGAAAATAAAAAACAATGCCCTTGTACTTGGGAATTAATAGATTGACTAATAAGATAGACATGGTAAGTTTTTAGCACAGTTGGGAGCTCTATATAAGGTTTTCACGGGAGTTTAAATTAAACAGCTTGTTCGCTTCGCTTTTTAGACTCTCTTTTTGGGGTTTGTTGTTGTCATTTATTCTTAGTATGTATTTGCTTTGTTCGCATTGGGTTATTTCAAAGAAAAATATGGAGAGCAGAGCCATCTATTTGTTAATAATTCAGCGTGAGTTTACCGATAATGAACAAGAAGAGCTTGCTTAATATTTTGATAGAGATATTACTGATTATGGGTTTGAAATAGGAGCAACCATTGGAGAAAGAAATCATCCAATATCTTCATTATCTGTTGCTGTTGGTGGTGCTAATAATAGCGACGATAGCGACGACCTCTTCAGGAAATCCATTTGGCAGAGATCACTGAATCTTGCAGATCTGTATTTAGTGCTAGTAGTAGTAGTAGTAGTTCTAGTAATTAACAGTTGATGCCCAGGACTGAAGATCAAACTAGGTCTGCCGGAATGAAAAGAAAAAAAAACTCAAATCTGCTTCTTGTAGCATGGAGAACTTTCTCACCAATATATTCCATCGAAGCCAGAAAATTAAGGAGTTCAAATATTTGGGCTTGGAATTCGAAAACGATTTATCCAAAATCTGCAAAAAACTTTTAAAAAAGTTATCCAATGGTAAGGGCTACCTAACTTAAGTTGCAACAGTTCGGTCAAATTGAAGGGGCTTCAGGTCTTTTATTACCCGGGATATCCATGTAAAAAGCTTATTTGGCTTCCCTTTCAGCAAAGAACTGCACTTTAGTAAAGCTTTTTTTTAGAAAGTCGAGAAGGCAAAGGACTTTAGATGTTCAGCATTCACGTCATTACATAGAGCCATCGAATATTGTATCTACAGGAGACCCACTTATCAATGCATCTTACTAGGGATGGAGGCAGAATCAACGCTGGGTTATCTCGTGAGAAAACTTCTTCCGAACCTTGACGAGCAAGATCGTCTGATATCTTATTTTCCCTGATTCCAGTGTGATCCGAAACCCAAATAGTATTCAAAGAATTATTGATTTGGAGCGGTAACTTAGAAGTGGTTAAGGGATTGAGGAAGGCTTTTATTGCAAAGAACTGGCTGTCACTACAGACATACTTTGACCGTTCCACGTTTACAATATGACAAGCAAGACGAAAAGACTTAAAATTTCATTTCTGACCTAAATGGTTGTGGAACCATCCGTGAAAAACCATTCTTTAACATGACGAAAGTCGACTGATGGCATATCCATTAGACAGGGGTCTTAGCACAGTTCGCGCACAATGTCTTCGATACTCGAGTACGAGTTATACCAACAGTCACTCCTTCTGAAATGAGAAATAACCTTCTTGGTTGCTCCTATGATCTAAATATCAAGGAGCACCACGTGTGCCGCCCTTTGTAGCTTATCCACCAAACATAAATTAGAGGATTAATTCAAGATATTTAGCCTCCCTTAATAGCTGCAATGTGCTCTTTAGTACTAGTTGAGACGAACCTTTCAATTTCCTCCTTATCGTAAAGTTAGAACAACCTCCTGCGGTTTTGCACAAACATTCTCTAGTAGAGACCATATATGAACATTGGTCAGCAGAGGGTCAACCATCACGCACCATAACGGGGGAGACGGATCATTGTTGGACATTAATTAATTAAAATGAATTGCAAGTTCTTCCAGAATTTAATTGCAATTAGTTTTAGCTGTAAATTTTAATTAAATCCAGTTAATTGCCAATTTTAAATTATTTCAATAAAAAAAGCATGGTCGAAAAGTAGAACACAGAATGACAAATTTAGGTAAAGCGATTCATATAAGCGAGATTAAGAGTTTGATAAAATTTAATGTCCGCAATCTAAAGTATCCGCAGAATATTTTTATATGCACATATGTATGTACAATGCAAATAAGATAAAAATTATGAATTTAATTGTTGATTTTTAATTAAGGTAATAATTTACATTTTTAATTGTTAGTTACTTAGCGGCAATTCAAATTATTATAATTTTTTTTTCAATTGTCAATTGCAATTAGCAATTTAATTAATTTTTAGTTGTTATTGCTTGAGACCTGTGGCCTACACTTAGAGGTTCTTTCATTGAGTAAGTCTGTAAAATATAAAGACGGTGTTTCGCGCATAGTCAAATAAACAAAACAACTAAGACAAGAAGGAGTACCTACCTACCTAAAGTCTTCCACGTTCTTCCTAAACAGTGTTTTCGAAATTAAAAATTAGGTTAGGTTACGTCGACGATGAAGATCAGTCTCCTTCTATTCACAATTAAGTTCTGATGGACAAATTGTGATAAACTTCAGCGGCGGAAACGCCGGTGTTATGGTTTCTTCCTTTCGCTCGTGGCTATACTGAATTCTGTCTGCTGCCATCCTGGTATTTACGAGAGTAAGATATCTGACAATTCTTCAATTCTTCCTGGAAGAAGAAACTTCCAAGTGTTATGTTCCTCAAGTGACAGGGATCCGAGCAGTGAGAGAGATAATTAGGTGTGTCCTCGTGGAGCTTGGTCACCCTTGGGGTTTAATTTCATCACTTGGTTTCTTAATTCTTAGAAAATTATGGCAGTTAAAGCCCCTACCAGCTTATTCAGCGATGCTCTTTTATTATATTCTGGCCATAGCTTCCGTGATATCTCCAAGTGGTTAAAGATTTCCACCTGATTTTGACTTTCATTATGGGGCCGAACTACCGCATCAGTTAACGAGCAATACGTCACTGAATTATCTTAGTTTGGCATTACTCGACCATGGAATCGAGTTTGATTGTTTGACATTTCCTATGATCGTGTGTTTTTCCAATCGACAGATCTAAGGTCACCTTATGGCAATAAAATGGCAGAAAAAGTGTAGGCTTTTTAAGTTTTCAAATAATGGCCAATTTTATGGCTGTGCTTTCCCCAAATTCATTCCAAAAATAATCGGCCAACGATATCCATTTTGATTGATAGACTTTATAAACCGTTCTTATTTTTTAAATTTCAAAACACTCAACTCAGAATTTCACATAAAAAAGCGAATGACAGAACACAAAATGACATTATCTTGGTACAAGTCTTAATGTACTAGAGTTTTCGCAGTACAATCACAAAGTGCGTTCGATATTTGATGTTTCGTATAACATAATTTCATAATGTGTATTTGGTAAACTTGTCATCCGGATGACATGCTGACGTCAGAAAACTTGTTTATTTCAGACGGGATGACCACTTTAGAATAAATTCTACGTCATGACAAGTTTGGATGACCGTCTGATCGTACCTCAATTAGCTCGCTCACTGAAGTCGTAATTCGCCCCCTAATCTTGTATTCCACTCGTTCTATGAGATAGCAGAGTGACGGTTCGATGGACTCATTGCTGGTTACGTCCCTTTGTCCAGCAAATACCTACCTTTTGGTGTGAGCTTTAACCTCTGAGCTTCAACCTCTATGCCATAGCGATGAACCAGCTTTATTTTAATAGCATTAGTAGCCGTTGAGCTGTCAAAGAATATGGTAATATCATTCCGTGGTATTGGCGGACAATGACACAGTACTGGCCGCTTCCACGATTACCAGAACCTCTCATTAAAAGAAAAACAATACTATGATAGACGTAAATTGCTTTGCTTGCCTTCCTTACTCGTTCATTGACATTTAATCTCCAGTTGAGTTTTCTATCCAGGATTACACGTACATAGGTATTTCGCACTATTTGTGAACAATACAAGCTCGGTCTTTTGGCAACTTACTCCAATACCAAGACCACATTGTTTCGTCCATAGTGAGTTTTCTAAAAGTTCCCTTCTGGTTGATAAGAACTTGCCTAACGCAAGCAATACAACATTGTCTACGTAGGCAGTTACTTTAACCCCACTGTTTTTTTTTTAATTTCATAACTATTTCATTGATGACGAAGACATGTTGTAGTAGTGGAGAGGTAACACCTCCCTGTTGTGTAAGTACCTCTGCACGATGTAACTTTAGTGAGAGTACTATCAACATTAGAATTTGCAATGTTCCCTTTACTGCGCATATTTTAACATTGTTAGCATGTTTAGAAACGCTGCTACTATGTAGTCTTTGTTGTTTAATTATTTCTTTATAGTGCTGACAACTTCATGGATTGCAGAGTCCAAGCCAAAGTTAAAAGGATACTGAGCTCTCCACTGGAAATGAAGTTTTGTTTCAAGGAGAAGACGGCAGTAGGTCTAAACAGTCGTGTTCGACAATCCGCGGAGCTAGAACCCCTCGATTGATTTTGCTTCATTGAGAAGATAAGTCTTTATCTGAAACTCAAAGCCTAATTTGACTTGAGTTGCAAGAAATCCTTCAAGATAAGTTCAACCTACCTACTAATTGATTTGTTATTAAGTAGGTTCCTACCAATAATCTGCCAATTTGTACTCCACTTCCTAGCTATTTTAAAATAGATAAAAATTATCTAGCTATGTTCCTTTGCCCATACTGAAAACAATTCCTACCTATCTATTGCGCAATAACAATTGCCTATGCCTATTCTATTGCAGCTGTGTCGGATGTTTCTGTAACTTCGTGCTAATGGTATACCAAGAAACCTCGTTACTCCTCGCTGCAGCCTTCAACTTCTACTTACATTCAGCTGTGCGATTCAATTGAATCAAAAAATCATTTCCCAGAAACAAAAGACCACGTGCACACGTCGAATAACAAAAAAAAAAAAAAAAACTGGTGTAGGTAGGGTTTCGCTGAAGTAAACATAAACCTCAGATGAAGCAATAAACCCCTTTCTTACAGAAAAGACGAAATGAACACCTTTTATAGGTACACGTAGGTACTAGGTACATACATATATAAACCGCGAAAGAAAACTCATGGGAAAATTGAAATTAATATATTCAAATCAAATAAATACTAAAACCCATGCAAGGGGCAGGAAGCAAGAACAATTCATTGAGGGAAAACCTCTGTGAAGCGCCGGCCGTTGCGATTCGCTGATTTGGAACACCACCTTACGCGAAACGATGACAACAACAGTAAAATGTAAATCGTAAGGTCAGCTGCTTTATTGTTGCGTTAGCAATGCGTAACGGCGCAACACTGTCACCCTCTGGAATGAGCAGAAGGAAAAGGTAAGAATTTCCTCAATTTCTTAGTTTTTCCCAGTTGGATGCAGATCGTATGCAGATGTCCAGGGAATCACGCAACAGCGGGCATTTGGCGATAGCGATAGCAAAATCGAAATCAAAATCGAAATCCACCCCTTGCTGCAGCAGCAGCAGCAGTCGTGTGTTGCGCTGCGCTGTCTTTATTTATCGAGAGAGTCCAGGAGAAAACGTGAAAATCACAGCTGCACGACTTTGCTGCAGCTCAATTGGCAAGCCCATAAGGCACCGCACCGTACCGCACCGCATGATCTTAATATGTATGTATGTACTTAATCCATCGCAGAAGGTATTCGTCGTATCGTCGTACTCGTACGTAACCAAAAGAAAGGAAAGCGAACCGAATGCCTTCTTGGCACAGTTGTTGTTGTCTACCGATCGACCTCGATCAATTTACGCAGCGCATATGCAAAGGGGTCGATCAGCTGAATAAATCAGATCCGGAGGCAACAGTTGTTGTCGTCGTTGTCGTCTTGAGGTTATTCGATTATTCGCAATGGTATTGTCTGTCACTGCTGAATCACTGAGCCAAAGAAATTTCTGCAGCTTTTTTTCTGACAGCTGTGATCATAATCTAAATAGCTTCCTACGTCCGTCGCACTCTGTTTTCAACAAGGAATAATTCCTGCAGCAAGAGTCATTCAAGGATGTCATCGTGCGCATGTATTGTCAAAAAGAACTGTTGTTTGTTTTAGCGTCGCTAACGGAAGTACCTACATAGGTACTATGTTTTGGGAGTTTTTGTTGTGGGAATTAGTCAGCTCAGTTCAGCAATTTTATAATGTCATGCATGGTCGATCTGAAATGAACTCCGTGTGACCGGTAGTGTTGTACCAACATATTTCTTACATCGGCTGAGTGAATGTCCGGTTTGGCTAACATGCAACAGGTGTCTGCCAATCCAATCGGTGCATTGACGTGGATATTAGGTCAGGGTTATTGTAGCTGTCCATTGATTTATGGAGCGAACATTTCGAAATTTTAGAGGAAAGTAAGGTCAGCCTGTGAAGCTCGGTGATTAATTGACGTTTCCTAAGAAATTGGGTTGGTATCCATAATCCACTTGATTAATAATGTCTTCCAGATGCGATGAGATATGTGTGGGCGGATTGAATGATTTGCATGAGTTCGATGATTAAAGGTGTGCTATTGTTGGGAGTGCTCTGCGGTTTAGTTGGTTTGCAAGTGTAAAAAACGTTCATATCTGAATAACTGCTTATTTAATTGAAACTACATACCTTCTTCCTGTGTATCCTAAGTATTGGGTTTTATCGAGGCTAATATTAATACCCCTATTATGGTAAGCGAGTCGAACGAAAACCCTGGAAAATGTGAATTATTTGTAATGTGATTTGCGAATTTAACAATATTCATTCACCTGGACTGTCAAATCTAGCACGACTGGCCACCGTTGAGTTAATGCTGTCAATTTTGTTTTTGCCTTACTAATAATCACATTTAGTGAATGGTTAAATAAAAATGTTCGCACTTTGTACAAATCATGTACCAATAAAGAATTTAGTGGCCACGTTAGTCACAACCGAGGGGATAAAATTTAATCGGCCGTACTAATAATCAAATTTAGTCTGGCAGTTAACTTAAAGTCTGTACACTTTCTTAAATCCCTGTACCAATAACAAAATTTAGTTGTCGGATAAACCTTAACTGTAGGGTTAAATTTTAATGGTCAGAAAGCCATGTTTATGTCTAACATTAATTCTAATTTTCATTCTGTCATAATTCATTCTGCAACGGAATGTTGCCGTGCATTCATTTATTGTTGTATCAAATAAACGTATAGTAATATATTTTGGAGCAAATAGTGTTAGTCGGAGCAATTAGGTACGATTTTTGTTGTTCAGCTTTACCAAATAAAAATGTATATGAAAAATACAAAGCATGAAGAAATAGTCCAATTAGCGCAGGAAAAGGATACAAATTGTGAATTTTCGCAAAAAGTTCAAACAGTTTCCTTTTGTACAAATTAGTGCTTAACTGAACGTATATCGAAGTAATTCGAAGTGTGTACATTTACTTTAGAATAGGTACATTTTCCGTTCCGAATGGGTTCCAAATGTTCCAAGATTTTTCCTAACATACTTAATGCGATCAGAACTTCTGGTAGGCCTTTCGCATATGTTGCAACATTTGTTTTCTACACAACCAAACCAAGCACAGAGTCACATATGATTCGAAAAAATTAAAAGCACTCATAGGTATGAACACAATTATTTCACTTAAAGCACGCTGGCAACACAAGCAACATTGACAGAACTCAAATCCTGACACACAGAACCGATTTGTTGCTTCATTTGTTTTCGTCTTTTGACTTTACCGGTTGTGTTTTTGTTCGTATTTGAATTTAACCAAAACAATTGACATATGTTACCTTTTTATTAGTAAATTATGTATGTTTACCAACTTCGCTTTGATAAGATCCTTTCCCTAAGTATCGTATTGCAACGAATACTATGGTTTCCACTGAAAGTACTCCTCCGCGATTCGTCCGTAGAGCAAGTTCTTCTCGAACGATTTTCGCAATATAGCGGACTGTCGGTTTGTTAAATCTTTTAATAATTTTAAACTGTTTACCGATTACTATACACCAACAACAATAAACAAACCTATAGTGCCCAAAGAACTCCTGATCGTTATATTTTAAAAAAATGGTTCAATTGGTTTTTTCATAATTTTTTCCTTTTCGAGAGGTTGCCGATTCGTTAACTAGTATCAGATCCATAAAAATATCTTCGTCCCGACATGAATTCATATTTAATTACTTAATTTCTTCACCTTTTTTTCAAAGTACCTCTGTTTGAAAACAATATCAGATGTTTTGACAAATAGATTTGACAGCGAATGTAATCCTAATCCTGTAAAAAGTCCTCGTAATAGTAAAGGTGGAGGTAAAATTATTTATTGGTACCATTTCAAATATGCTGTACATTTTAATTTAAACTGGCAGTCAACTAATAGTCGACATTAGTGTTTGATTATTAGTAAGGCCGAATGTATGGAAAGCCATGTTTAAGTCGTAACTATACAAGTATAAACGGACATTTCAAAGCCGGTGTTACCTGTTGTCCAATATGATGGTACCTAAAGTAGGTATTTTAGTACAAAAATGTACTGAAAAGTGTCAGGTTAATGAGCCAGGTTAAGGACACCGATGAAGATCATAAATTTGACAATAAAGGACAAAAGACATACACGTATGCGCAATATAGAGACGAAGTAGTAGTTGAAAATCCCTCAAGCCACACGGTCTTTGTCAATCCGCACCCATAGCTATTACAATTCTTTGCGTTTATATAATTTTTCCACTTTTAAATTAATTTTGAACTAAACATAATTACAATATTGAATCGGCGGTGCTTTATTTATTTTAAAAAATAATCCCCAATGAATAATTCGGAGCTCATCAAATGAAAGGGTTCGACAAGTACATATATCTAATATGAGGAGCTTTAATTGGAAATCAAAATGCGCAAAAGTTTCAATGGACGTTATGACAAAATAAACCTAACCGTTGGTTTTCTCATGTTAATTAAATTCTACCCTTTCATTTGATGCCAATATCAATGGGGTCAAGTAGAAATCTTAATAATTGCCAACAAGATTTAATTGTTAATCAATGATTTAATTAATTAGACTATAATGAAACTAAAAATGCTTTAAGAACGCATTAATATGACATAATTAAGAGCAATAATATCTAGTGCTGAAATACCTACTACTACTACCACCCGGTAGTACCCGCTGATTTTCCAGGTAACCAATATAATTTTGACAGATGTAAATATATATTATTACCAGACTATAGTCATTATGATGGAGATTGATTTCATCAAATAAACTTTCGTCACTCGAACTCATTTTAATATTTAATTTTGCAATTCTTTTTTATGAGAACTACAAAAGTGATTTTTACATTAAGTGTTGTTTGATAACAACTTTGATGGAAATTGTAGTAGATTGAAAGAAAGTACGAAGGTTACTTAATGAATAGGAATCATTTATTCGTAGCTCACCACTAAAACCTACTACTTTAACCTTACAATTAGCTAGTAGTCGACATTTGTGTCTGATTATTAGTAAGGCCCATTGTGTTGGTAGGCCTTAATTTCTGGGCGAATGAATTAATTAATACCATTTTACTATAAAGGTACCAGACAATTTTTTGTCTAGAGAGTCGAAAAATTCGACTCGCAAATCATAAATCTACATACGAGTCGAATCAAACAGTAGGTATGTACTCGGTTGGTGCCTTAAACCAACAAGACACCGATCCAGATCCAGACTTTTTTCAGCAATGGCATCATGGAGGCACAACATTATACCAAAAGTAATTTCAATCAAACGGATGACTCTTTAATAACAGGATATTGCACATTCGCTGCAGACCGAGGACTTCATCGACCGAGGACCGAGGTTTATTCGACTTCATCGGACAGCAGTTTTGTCTATCAATAAGAAGTCCTAGGGCGCCATAGATAATGAGAATATAAACAATATTTGGGAGGGATAACACCATATACCTCAACAGAATAAATCGCACATATAGCTATTTTACTTTGAACCAACCCTTTTTATCAAGATGTTTAGGTCACACAGTTGAGAAGAAACATCTTTAAGGATGTGATTTTTGGAGTTCCGACTAATAAAACATGTAGATGGGTCTGTTTACATTCCCGTTAAAGTGAAAAATTGCGATTTTGAGGAACATCTACACTAAACGATATAACTTTAGAAATAAAAAATATATATAGCTACAAAAACCACTTAATAACTAACATATATAGACCTAAGTCAATAGCGCAAGAAATGTAAATACTGTCGTTTGATTTTATAAGCCCGAAATCAAATGGATTCAACTTAAAACGTTTACTTCATTAATATGATTGTAGTTCCTTAAAAAATTGTTTCTTTTATAAAATGTCTATGAATTTTTCGAAACAACAAAATTTGTGTTAAGTAAATGTTTTGAGATACATTTTTTTTCCGCCCGTGCTCATAATAGTGTGAGATTCTTACTCACTAAAAACACCTAAACACCTTAAAATACTTTTATACTATACAACTACACTAATGCCTATCAAGCAGTTTTAATTTAAATATTTAATCACGTTTGACGGGAAACATCCAGCGAAAGCACCTGCCTTACCAACAACAACGTGTGGTTACATCTTATAGTAGTTACTTATAGTAGACCGACTTACTTTACCATGTTTTATTCGTCGGAACTCTATAAATATTACGGATATAACACCTTAATATTGATAGAGATAAATATGTTGAAACGATGTCAATCGATTGTTTTAATTTACGGATTCATGTAATTTTTGTCAAATTGAAATTGGATATTGCTTCATTTCACACATTCCTCACACGACACAGTCTTGACACAGGTGTAATCAAATAAACTCCCACCGCTTCGTGTCCTCCTTCCTGATCGGATGTAATAAAACAACAATCGGTTGATCGGCTTAAGTTCGATAAACAGATGTTTCGCTCATGAAAGGTTTCTCTGGAGACGGAGTAACAAGAGATTACCGGATCAAATTATGTGAATCCTTAGGTAGACAAAGCACTGACTTTCTTCGCGATCGCTGCTCCCGCAAATATCCTTTTATGGAAGTGAGTTAAAAGCCCTACCTGGTACATATGCTTTGCTGCTGTTAAAGCCTGCCTTGCTGCCTCCAAAATTGTGGGCGAGTTTGTCTGTCCTGTTTGTTTTTGTAAGCCTCATTGTGACAATTAAAACTGTTGATGTTGACGTTCCAAAACCCAGCGGATCTAAATACCTACCAGGATTAAAAGAAGTGACTTACGATCCCTAAGCAGCCTTGTCACCGGTTTCAGTCCTCTCAATGAACATCCCAAAACTGTCAGAGCTAAAATCTCGGGCGTTTTGAAAATGTCGAAATGGCATTATACAGTATCTGTGAATGTCCGGCTTTAGCAAGAACCAGACTGGCTATCTTTGGCAAACACTTCCTTCGTGAAGATGATCTGAATTAGATTGAACAACCAACCTCCTTCGCTTTGCCAAAAGCACTGACAGTTTCAGTAATCCGTTGTGAAGTAACAGTTCTGTTACAAACTTGCACAACCTTTGCTGAAGTACAATGGACCACTAGGTCCAAGTGCATGTTGGTCTTCGAACAACGCCTATCTATAAATACAATTCAATACCATTTTTAAATTCTGAACAAATTTGACATGTTTTGAGTAACTCTGCGAGAGTTATCTACTTGTATTGTTCTTTTAGAAAGCGGAAAGTTTGAGAACAGCTCCAGACCTACTCTAAGCGGACTTGCCCCCATTAAAAGGTGGTAAAGTGGAAATTCCAAGTATCAGTACAGAGGCGGCAAAAATGGGTTTTGAAGTGAAAGAGGGCAAAACGAAATATATGCTGTCAACAAGAAGGGACACACAACATCGACGAATCGGACAGAACGTCACGATAGACAGCTATAACTTCGAGGTAGTTCGGGACTTTATCTACCTCGGCTCCGCTATTAACTCTGACAATGACATATCGTCAGAAATCAAGCGAAGAATTACACTTGCCAACCGCTGTTACTTTGGCCTAAGGAGGCAATTGATTAGTAAGGCCATGTCGAGAAACACCAAGGAGACTCTATATAAGACCCTCATCATCCCAGTCCTGCTGTATGGCGCAGAAGCATGGACGTTATCAAAGGCGGATGAAGATCTCCTTGGTCGTTTCGAACGCAAAATTCTTCGAGTGATTTTCGGTCCCGTTTGCGTTGACGGGCTTTGGAGGAGGAGATTTAACAGCGAACTCTACGAGCTGTACAGCGACTTCGACCTGATTAGAAAAATACGGATTAGTCTTCTAAGATGGCTGGGACATGTAGAGCGAATGGACACCAACGCTCCGGCCCGAAGAGTCTTCGAATCCAACCCGGAGGGACAACGCAGTAGAGGAAGACCTCGCCTAAGGTGGCGCGCGCAAGTGGAAGGGGACCTCAATCAACTTGGAGTGCCCAACTGGAGGCAGTTAGCCAAAGATCGTGCTAACTGGAGAGGCGTATTGGTTGAGGCCCAGGTCCACCCCGGACTGTAGCGCCACCTATGGAAGGAAGGAGGAAAGTGGAAATTCCAACACCCAGAGAAGATCCAAATTAAACATCTGAAGACTTATAAAATATACATGTAAGTTTTGCCATTACGTAGGTACTCAAACAGTAGGCACTCCTAATATGGTAATGACGGCTAATAACCTCTCTGGTATGAAAAAAACACACAATAAAATTGAAATAAAACTTCAAACCGTAATTACTTAAAACTACTTATTAATAGACCTTCCTATCTCTATCATAGCAAATTCAAAGATGAATCTTTTATTAATTGCACTCCGATTTGAATATATGATTAATTGCCATGTTCAGAGTTGTAATTCTGAAATAAGAGTCGTATTCAAATTACTGGTGTAATAATCTGATCGATAAATACCCTCATGATACGTACATAATTGTTGGTGCGATTGGCTCCAACATCAGCACAATGGCTTAAACGCTTAAAGGTAATTTGATATTAATTGCCAGCGTATTTATCGAATCTCGATTCACATTAATAATTCCCAGACTTGAGAGGTGCACATGCTATGTGCTGCCAGTAAGCCGCACGCCGACGTAACGTTGCTCTAATTGCCGGCCATCATTTATTTTCGGGCAGCGCTCCAACACTTTACTGCATCTACAAATGGCAAACAAAGTCGTTGCTAACAGCCTTAAACGATATGACTCCAGTTGGAGAGGTTTAAAACCCCATGCTGGGTGAAAACACTATGGCGAAGGTGTGCGCATGCGCAGCATCATACGTATCTCCGCTTACCAGAGGAAAACTGAGAAAAACTAACAAAATCACGCAGACGCACTGTTCGCAGCAGCTGAACGAACCCACGCATCAGATGCTGCTGCAGGCTACACAGCATTTTCAGTCAGTGGGATAGGCTGGTCAGCAGCAGCCGAGAGCCAGACAATAGGCAAATGTCTGTCGATCAGTCTGGCGATTCCGAAATATTGTGAAACTCCCAGAGCAGTACCACGTGCTAGGTTTGAATCTGAATCGCATGTGATTCGCTCTCATGACTTAGGAATGCGTGGTGGAGTTTTAGCGCACGCGGTCAGATATTGCTGGAAGTCCCGGCACTGCAATTGATTGCTGTGTGAATTTACACGCCCGCCAACGGAATTCAATTATAAGCAATATGCCAATGGAACCGATGGCCAGCGGGCGAGGTCTAGCCAGTGGTGGTAGATAGATACCGACTGACTGTTCGTGGCTGTGGGATGCTGGGCGACTCCAACACGACAGTCTCATAAAAAGATCATTACTCGCCCCAAAATGCCTGGCGCTGCTGCAGCAGTCTAGGATCACTGGTCGGAGGTGGTGGGTGAGCGAGTGTTTAAGGCATTCGTGGGCGTTTCATTATTATTATTGTTGTCTGTTATTGCGGGCCATTATTATGTGTGCTCGCGCGCACCCAACTTCGGAACGCGGTTCGGGTTTATGACCTGCTTAGTGTAGGAGCGGTACACGCAGCTGGATAGAACAATGAATCAGTCATTTGAAGTCATGCAAAACCGCGTGTAGTCGGCCGCTAAAGAATGGATTAACGTGCAACTATGACTTACTTTCAGGGAAAATAGATAAATTATGTGAAAGGTTTAGTGCGTTAAACGTTTTCAATGGGACATCAATCACTGAAAGTTTAAAGGAGTATGAGTGCCGATAGTTTTGACAAGTAAAAGTTCCATTGATCTTCTTAGGCCAGTATTTTCCAAAGTGTGACCTTGAAAAGAACAAAGTAAATCAAAGTATTTCTTATTTCTAACATTAACTAATTTGTCAAATTCTGGGATCAATGATCAACAGTGAAGCAACCGTTGATGACGACATCAATCATCGTGTAAGCGTAGGACGGATGAAGTGGCAGGGAAACTCTGCCATCTTCTGTGACTGAAAAATGTCCCCTAAGCTGAAGGGAAGGCTCTACACCGCAGTTGTGCGTCCGGCGCTCACATACGGTTCACAATGCTGGACAATGTACAAAAAGTTTGAGGGCAAGTTGACAGCAGCTGGGATGAAGATGCTTCGCATGACAGCAGGAGTAACAAAGCTTGATCGAATTAGAAGAACCCATTTCGAATAAAATCGGAGCACGACCGACTCAGTTAGTACTGTCATATTCAAAGGCCATCAAAAAGGCAATGGCAATCAACGTTCCCTTACAATCGCGTTCCCTAATAATAGGCGTATGGACTTTGTAGTAGCCCAATGATTCAAAAACAATGAATTGAGATCTAAGCACTCTGTTTCCAAGGTTACGAATCCATAAAGCAACCTGGTGCTCTCCAGATGGATATGAATCTACATATATCTTAAAAGTGCACACATTCTTAGGGGAAAAACTTCAGATCTGACTACTTTAATTCGGAATTCGCCTGTCAAATGTATAGAGACAGCAGACCGTCCTGAAGAATATACTTAACGTTAGACGCCTGGGTCAAAGTAGCCACAGTCTACAAGGACTACCTGTGCGGGAAACTCTCCGCTTTGCTGTCACCATCCACGAATGCGAGCGACAAAAAGGGGACATAGGAAGTCTCCCAACAGCAGCTGGCTTCAAGCCCAGAGCACTGGGACTAAGCAGTTATGATTAAAACCTAGTCACAGAAGCGCAGGGAATTATAGAGGTAAGTTACCATCATCAGAGTGAGTGTGGTAGAGCAATAAGAGGAAATGTTTGGTAAAAAAATCCACCTCCACCTGCTAGCATTTACAGTCAGGAGATGAACTATCATTCGAATTATTTAATCGTATCCTGGGGAACATAGTGCGCTGCGCAAGCGTAAACGCAGAAGACACTATATTTTACAGATCCGTACAACCCATGGAGTATGCGAACAATATGGTACGTACATGGCCGCTCTAAACGCAATTGAAGGCAATTTATAGGATATGTCAAAATGTTACTGTAAATGGCAAAAAATTTGATGTGATTTAGGACTTCACCTAACTCGGGGTGCCCCAGACAAGAGAATCTTGAATCTCAGGCTCCAGGTTCGAGACGATAAGGAAAGCCACCCCTCCCATTTGGTTTGTATAACTCGGAGCTTTGTACCCTTTGTCTCAGGCAAAGACTCTTCACTAGTCAGGAGCCAGTTTGCGAGGTTTTATATTTTTCTTAATAAATTTTAGCGTCCCAGCACAGCATACAGAAAGCGATGGTCGCTATTAAATTCTGTAAAAATGTTCTCGACTCCAGGTGGTGTCTTCAGTCCAAAGTTATTTCTTGGTTTTATAGAGTGACCCAATAAGAGCGAGAGGAAAATAAAGTTTTAATTAAACAAGATATAAAATTGGGTCCGGCTTTATAGGGAATATCACATCATTGCACATCATGGCCGCCTCAGCCTCGCTGGCAGTGCTTCAAGACGTCGGTCGAATTTTGGTGACTAGGTCCAAAATGTGCGGTGTTATTCCAGCAATAACTTCTCGAATGTTGGCCTCAAGCTCATCGAAAGTGGTATGCTTATTAGCGTAGAGTTGACTTAGCCCCAGAGAAAATAATAGAGTGGTGTGAAGTTGCATGATAGCAGCGTCAAATTGATGAACGCTCGCCGTCAGATGACCCAGTTGCCAATTTTTTTTAACAATTTCGAGCGTCGCGTCGCTTGTAAAATATGTATCGCCATCTTGTTTGAACGACAGCTCGAATATATCTATTTTAACGAGATCTGGCCACAGAAAGTTGGTTAACATCGCTCTTTACCTTAGACCATTGACGGCAGCCGTGACTCTTTCTCATTTCGAACGAAATAAGGTCCGGTAATGCCCCCATGCCATAAACCGCATCAAACACTCAATCATTCTGGATGCATTAATGCTTGGTCGAATTTTTTGTTCCATAAACGGCAACTCTGCTTGTTGATATGTGCCTTGTCTAAATTTGGTTAAAATCTGGACCTTCGGCCAATAGTTCCAGCGCCTGATTAGCGAACTCACAGAGTTGTCTATGGTCGTCCGGCTTCAATTGCGCTAGCGCAATCTTATCCCGAATTTAACCGAAAAATAAGCCGGATTGACTCTCTGGCGATGCTCATTTCGCTGATTGGCGATGAACAGAAATTTCTTGGTCGTCTTCGGTGCTGGCCTGCCCGGCAGATGTTTCTTTCATTTCACAGCAATCCACAATCTGGTTGGTGGCTTAAGGTCCGAAAGAGTGTTCTCACGTTCAAACTTTTCCGCGTCGCGATGTATTGCCTTCGCACCGACTTCATGATTTCGATAATACTTCTTAATGACTTCCGCACATTTTGCAAGCCTAAAACTATGCATGATGGAATGGCAAACCTTACTGAATGTCATTGCTAACTTAAGCAGCTGCTGAAACATAACAATTTTAAAAATTATAATTGCTATCTGGTCACCCTACTTAGTGATAGTAGGGATTGTGGAGTGGTGACCGGCACTATTTAAGGCCAACGCTATGCATCGCGACCAAAGATCAATATATAGGTCCACATCGACTTCTGCAATTGAAAATTAATTCCAATTAATATCTTTGGTATACTTGTGGCATCTAAAGCATCTTTGTTAAGGCTTAAAATATGTCTTAGTTGGTCTAGATATTGCATGATGAAGTGGCAATGAATTTGAATTAACTGAATTTTTTGACAGCTGGATGTCATTGGTAACTTAAGCAGCTGCTGAAACATAACAATTTTAAAAATTATAATTGCTATCTGGTCACCCTACTTAGTGATAGTAGGGATTGTGGAGTGGTGACCGGCACTATTTAAGGCCAACGCCATGCATCGCGACCAAAGATCAATATAAAGGTCCACATCGACTTCTGCAATTGAAAATTAATTCCAATTAATATCTTTGGTATACTTGTGGCATCTAAAGCATCTTTGTTAAGGCTTAAAATATGTCCTAGTTGGTCTAGCTATTGCATGATGAAGTGGCAATGAATTTGAATTAACTGAATTTTTTGACAGCTGGATGTCATTGGTAACTTAAGCAGCTGCTGAAACATAACAATTTTAAAAATTATAATTGCTATCTGGTCACCCTACTTAATGATAGTAGGGATTGTGGAAGGGTGACCACTATTTAAGGCCAACGCCATGCATCGCTTTCAAAGATCAACATAAAGGTCCCCATCGACTTCTAATTTCAATTAATATCTTGTGGCATCTAAAGCATCGTTGTTAAGGCTTAGAGTGTGTCATAGGTGGTCTAGCTATTACACCGCACACACGAGTATTCTAATAAAACGAACTAAATACAAATATAGGTAAGACCGCCATCACTGTACGATCCAATGGGGATGAAGGTTTGGTTTAAATAGTTTACAATCTTCTTCCCTCCAAGTTTTGGGATTAAACTTAAATGATTTCAGAGGCACTTAAGGTTCAATTGTTACCGTCACCTTACTTTGTTCTCATCCCAATTCACATTCAGCACTCAATACAGCTTAGGTCTCCTTAGAACTCCGATTTAAATTTCCGGCTTTCCAACCAATCAACTACATAATTCAAGGACATTATATTCGATAAAACGTATTATGCAGATACCAACGCCCACTACAACCTGTTCTTCGACTAAATCTGCACACCTATTTAAAACAACAAAAGCTCTTTCTTACACAAGTCTGACCCACATTTGTCACCAGCCTTGAAGACATTTGGTAATACGAATCAATTTTACTGTCAAGTGCCAACTGAGGCTAGCACAAAACAGCTAAAAACAAAAACCGAAACACACTCCATTCCACTCAGGTCAAGTTTTGGCTCGAAGTGTGGACGAATAAGCAGACAAACTAAGACGGCAAGAAAATGTATCTATTACTATTATTATTTTTTTTATTTCGAAACACAAGTGTTTGCCATCCTCCCTCTGCCAGTAAACTTACCAATTTTGTTACTCTCTACTCTTGATGAGTAAAAGACCTAAAAACAAATGTCTCATCAAATTGTTTAGATAGCTTTTCCTCGTCCAACGGAATGCATAGGTGCTATATTCAATTGCCTCTGGCCAGCAATTCAAATTCAAAGAGCGATTGCATGCCATGTAGAAAAGTCTTTCGTGCTCGCGGCATATTACGGAGCGGAACTTTGTTGGGTAATCTAGGTTAGGTACATACATTGTTATCCACATTTCAACCACATCGACCAACACGGAAAGAAGAAACTAAAACTATGTAGGGTTGCGAAGCTTTGTTATGTATTTTTTACCCCAGTCCCCATCCCATGGGAAATACATTTCTTAACTGGGTTGTGAAGCGAGTAATTATGCCATAGGAACCATTCATAATGATAAGGACGGGTAGATAAGACAACACACCTACTTAGCTCAGATCAATTGCGTCCTCCGCGAATCCAAGTTAGACTAATTAAGCAGGGTCGAGCATTGCCAAATCTTTAGTAAGCCTTCGCAGCAAAAATACAATCATTAAATCAATCCGTAAGCTCCAGCAGACCCTTCGAGGATAACAGAAATTAATGGCATCCATCCGTGCGCACAAAAACCATTTCAATTCTCACACCCAGAGCCAAGCGTGTGTGTATGTGTTGTACGTACCAAAGAACAAAAGTGCCAAAAGGCCCTTGTCTCTCTAGTATCCAGTGAAGAACCCAACTTTTTTAAATGTATCTCGGGACTTTGATGTTGATCCTCTTCCCAAAGCCAAACGACCCAACAATCCATCCGACCAACCGACCGACCGACCGACCGACAAACCGACCAGAAGACGATAATGATGAGGAAGTGGTGCCGACCGAGACCGACTGGAGAGGATGAATATAATATAGCGCAGCAGCAGCGCACGGAATAGCAAGCGTTGGAGTACACCTATCGTCTCGTCTTTCTTTCTACCTATCTATGTACCTCAACGACGACGACTTTCGATTGAGATGAAAAGATAGATTATGGTCATGACAGTGTGCACAGCAGCAGGTAGGTACATAGATACTATATACATAAGTACTCATCGTGTATATTCGCCATGGACGTATAGTATAGATTCGTAACCACAACCTGCGGCGGCAAATGGCTCGCAGTGGGACGCAACGCAATATGCGAACGGGGGATAGCACTCACTTGCTACATGGCACGAAAACTCAACTGAATAGCAACGAATGAATCGAGGGAAACCGAGAAGTAAAGCAGGCCTTCGCAATCTGCCAGAGGACAGAGTAGATAGATAGCCACAGCAACACAAACTGTATATTGTGCTGTTGCTGCTGTTTCTGCTGTTTCTGGCCAAGGGGATGGCAGGGCAAGCCCCGCAGCGTTAAATAGAAATAACAGCCAGCTGAACGGCAACAACAACAAGCACGTTCATCAAAATATACAGCTACGAACGACGACGACAACGACGATGACGATGAACGCCGAGCAGGTCTTTCCGTTGCCACCATATCGTGCTTGGGTGAGATGATTTCAGGCCGGTTAGGCACTTATGTGGGTTGTCTGGCTGGGTTGGTTCGGTTTCGGTCGTTGGCAGAGTGCCTGGGCTTGGTTTCTCCGCATACACACACAAACAAATAATGAAGCCCCAGCCAGCGCAGCGCAGAGCGCACTCAGCACAGCAGAGGTTCGGTTTCGGTTTCGGTCGAGGCCCGATACTCTGTACCGTGGATGTGAGTTTAGTAGTCTTTTGGTGAACATGAATGAGGTAAGTGTGGATCTCTGCGTCGCGCATTGTTGCCAACTTTTTCTTATTGTTTGTTTTTTCTTTTCGTTCTTCTTTGTCTGTGAGATTCTCTGTCTAGTCTGTGTGGAAACTTTCCTATTACAATTTTTTTTTTGTTTATGTTTTGTTGTTGTTTCGTTACGTTTCGTTTATTTATTTTTATTCATGCTAATGAGCCCGTTCTTTCTTTATATTTTTAGGAAGGATTAGCCGACTGGTCTGACGTTAAGTCCCGCAATATCTTAACACTGGAACAACGTGTTCGAGCGATCAGGGAATATGATCGCACTCCCGTTTATCAGAAGGTTGCCGACGTAATGAACTGCAGTGCCAAGCAAATAAGGAACATTGTACATAACAGGGAATCGATTCTCTTGTATTACGCCAGTAAGACGGGTGAATGTCAAGGCGGGTTTACAAAGCATGCGGATCGCATGCAAAAGATCGATCTTCTGAACAAAGTTATGTTCGAGTGGATTCAGCGGACTCAATCGCGAGAGAATGTGGGAAGGATCTCAACGAAACTTATTCGGACCATTGCACTGGATGTAAAAAATCACATCAAGATTCCGAGTTTCTATCCAAACACCGTTTGGCTGGACGGCTTCATGAGCGAATACAATATCACCGAAGAAGATCTGATAAGTCAGAAGGTGTACGGTCGATGCCTTGAAGCGAAGGAACACCTGTCGTTGAAAATATCCGACATAGTCGAATATGTTAAGGATTCGCGACACAATTCTAGTAATCCGGTTCGCAACGAGTACAATAAAACAGATGATGAGCAGAATTATTACTACAAGCAAGACGATAGTCCACTGATGTTTGAGAATGAAAATTCAGGTGCTGGAGACTATTACGGCGATGTTGAAGTTATTCCCTATGAGGACGACGAAGAGGAAGAATCCAGAGCGCCAGCGAAGCAGCGTAAAGTCGACAACGTTCCATCGAGAAGCAGCAATAACAAATCTGACGATGTAGAAAAATCAATTGCAAGCTATGAAGAGGCTTTGCGCCATTTGAAGCCATTGGAAGACTTTGTGCTGTTGGAGGAGAATTTCCGGGCCATTGGTGTGATTTCACAGTTAGAGGCGATCTTTCGACAGCCAAAGTGCGATGAGTACTCGGAGGAGTGAAGTTTATTCTAAAACGTACAATTTTAAGACTTCATTGTAAATATTTATTTAAAAACCTTTTTTTTTATCAAACTAGCAAATAGGTTAATGTTTATTTTTCCAATAAAAATGTATTTAAAATGTATAAAAAAAAATCTGTGTACTCTATTCGTTTTGTTTACTTTGACAACATTGCATTCTGAACATACATAACAGAAGAATCCCGAAAAAATGGAAAAGCTCTTCTTGTATTCACTTCAATTCAACAGGTCTAGGAGAATATTTAAAACGGTAGCCAAAAGCTTTGCTCTCCCTTTATAGTTTTTCCAATTTTTTTAGGAAATGTTTTTATTTTCGAAATTTATTTCATAAGTGGTCACGTTACTCATTTTAGTCGGCTTACCATGATTTTGAGAAAATTTATTGATTAAAGTCATTGAACGGTGGAAGATAAGCCATCAATAAGTGTAAGCAGTCTCAAGGCGATTTATTAACTTTACATTTTCATGTTTACGTAAGAAAACTCTTCGTCAGCGAGTTAGTTTAGTATGCAAGTTACCAGTTTTTTTATTTTGTTAAAAAAATAGTTTGTCATTGGCAACTCTTTGTGAAGTTTAACTCAACTTTTAGCTCTTTAATACAAGTCATAGCGCAACTTTTGTTTGGTTTAAATACAAGTAAAACTGACCGTTTATCTATTGCAAGCAAAATTGAAATTGCTACTTTATGTATTATTTGAAACTATAGGTCGCAAAAATCATGTATTGATATAATGCTACTATTTCAAATAATACATAATGTATCAACTAGTAAAAGTTGATGACGAGTATTATAACATTTTTTGACAAAGCCTTATGTTTACTATGCGCGATAAGCTCTTTCGTCTCAACGATGTATGCTTAACAAAAAAAAGTAATGTTTTTAATTTTTCAATATCAAAAGTTAACTTCAAAATTTAATATTTGGAATTAGAAATTCTATATTTTAATTTTGAAGCACGGGGAGAGTAGGTAGCGGTAGATTCAGAGAGTTGAGTAGAAAAGAGGCATACGACACCTTAACATAAATGTTGCATTTTTGGTTTGTTCAACTATTTTTATAAGCAATTTAATAAACTGTGTTTTTGTTAATACATTGACCGAGTTTCAGATTTTTGGAAAATCTATTTATAACAGCAAAATATTTTTGAAAAAAAAAAAATTATTATAGTTGCTGGGTCACCATCGCCAGAACCTCAAACCATTAAAAAGTTTGCATATTATGTGCTAAATTTATCAAAAAAAAAAATCAGAATAGTGCATACAGCGCTGGAGATGCTACGAATAGTACAAAATTAAAGAAAGCGGGAGAGAAACAATTAAAGCTTAACTTTAACAGTTGTAAAATATGCAAGCAGTTTAACAATTTTATTGCTGATATTTCACTAAGGCCAAATTTTTTATGAATTAGAAAAAATTTATTCTGCATTGTAATCTTTCAGAAAGAGCTTCCGGCTATTTTAAATTTAAATTGGTATTTTATTTATATTATATTTATATTTTTAATTTAAATACGCTCACCGATTTAAGTTTACTTGCTGATTGGAGAATCTGCTCCAATATTCCTTGTCTTCGCAACAACTTTTCACTTTTTAGAGCTCTTAAGCATTCCAACAATATTTTGTTGGCGGGCGCCAGCAGACTTCGCCGAATTAACTACACTGCATTTTCTACATCATATACTACGCGTCGCGTAGTTAATTAAACAAACTACACGCTTTGTTTATACTTCAATTTATAAAAATTCTGCTGCTATTTATTGTTAAAATTTTTAACAAGATATTTACCCTATATTTTTTCCAACATATCGACCATACAAAGTTTTTGGCCACGCCCACTTTTTTGGGGGTTTTTTCCAAAAAACCTTTTTTTTTTAATTAATAGAATGAAATAAAATCTTCTTAATGCTTTTTTCTTTGGGGCATATAGGGATATGGATAGGGTATCATACTGTTCGCCCCCAGCGGACTGTAGCCTTTCCTTATGTTTTTTTTTTTGCTTTATTAATATTTTATGTGGACGCCCCTTGTTGAAGCTCGGGCTCTTTTTGAAATTTTTCAGCGGTAACGCTGGGTCAGAGTATATCTACTTATATAGTGATTAGGGACACTCTCTAAGATTTCCTTGTCACTTAAAAATTTGGATGTTTGAATTTTTTCTGAAGATATATCATTTAGAGTAGTTATAGCTCAAAATAGTTATTATTGACTTTAACTTGATATAACTTGACTTGGGGTGATGATAGATCCCTCTACTGTACCACATTTTTCGCGTCTGAACTTCAGTGATATCTATCTATATGAGAATTTTTTTAATAAAACAACCAAAAATATAGATAAATCAATTTTGCTCTCTGCTGTATACAGTGGCCGCCATAAATCTAAATACGATTACTTTAAATTGAAGTTTCCCCTCTTATATTTACGTATAAGTCACATCAGAATATCACGGCATTGAAAAAACTTTTTTAGGATAAAATTAATGGGATTCCGACGAAAATAAAATGGTATGTTAGTGGGGTCTACAATCACCCTTACGCAAGTAATATCTACTTAAAGTGAAAATGTCCGATTTCGAGGTATAACTACTCTAAGTGATATAACTGCAGATCTGTTAGATATAGCTACAAAAACCAGTTAACATATTTTGTAGACCTTTTTTAATAACGCAAAAGTTAATTAGTAGTGTTGTGTGATTTTATAATTAATATAATTAATATTATATAATTAATTTCAAATGCATTTTTTTTTCAAAACATTTACCCTACACAACAATTTTTTTTTCTCAAAAATTCATCGAGAATTTATCAGTCAAATAACTCCTAAAAAGAATTACATTTTGATGGAGTAATCCTAAAAAAGATTTGTCAATGCTGTGATATTCTGATGTGACTTATACGTAAATCTAAGAGGGGATAATTCAATTTAAAATAAGCGTATATAGATTTATGGCGGCCACTGTATGTGAGAACTAAATTTAGCTGCTTATGTTTCGCACAATACTGTAAGAGCAAACGTTAATTTGGGGTTTCAAATGAAGACAAATTCAATACTCTAGGCCTGAGAATGAGTTACAAAAATGTCGTTACTCGTTTTCCTTGCGTATATTTGTTCTTTCACATAGCTTGACTTTGCTTTCTCTGAGCGTCTTCGTTGCTTATGGCTCGACCTACACCGACTGCCTCCGGAAATCTTTCCATCCATAGGTAAGGCCAAAAATTGATCCTTTTGTTGTTCATAAAGCAGCTCCTTAATTAGACTTTAAAGGCCTAAGGTTTATAGCTTTAATCAATGCGTGTACGCAAAAAAATATGTTTGCCACGAATAGAAGCCACCTGCCGATTCCAAATGAAGCTTTAAAGATTTGAGAAAGTTTCTGTTACAGCACTTACTTTGAGATGGATTAGATGGTTTAGAATTAAAAAAAAGGACAGCAAGTAAACTTCAATTTAAACATGTGACCTCTACACCGTAGTAGTCCAAAGTACTACCCATTGAGCTACTGCACAATAATCTCTATCCTCGAAACCGGATATTTTCACTTTAACTAGACATAAATTGAGTTGGGGTGATAGTAGACCCCATTACCATAACATATTATTTTCATCGGATTTCCATTAATATCACCCTTACAAAGCTTTTTCAATACTGTGATATTCTGATGTGACTTCTACGTAAATATAAGAAAGGATACTTCAATTTAAAGTAAGTGTACGTAGATTTATGTCGGCCACTGTATATTCAACATATTCACAGATAAAATTTTAGTTTGCATTATGATTAAAAAAACAAAAAAACAGAACGAAAGGCTACAGTCCGCTTGAAAAGGCATATATGGATATGGTATGTTACCCTATCCATATCCCTATATGCCCCAAAGAAAAAAGCATTAAGAAATTTAAAAAAGAAATCATTATTTGAAAAAAGCCCCCAAAAAGTGGGCGTGGCCAAACTCTTTGTATGGGTGATATGTTGGAAAATTGTTTGGCTAAATATCTTGTTAAACATTTTTTTTTCGCTTTCTATAAAAATGTTCGAAGAAAACAGCATTTTAATGAAAAACCCCCTCAAAAAGTAGGCATGGCAAAAAACTTTATGTGACAAACGTCAGTGCAAAGGTAACGGTTGTAACACTCTGTCTGTCTTAATCGTGGGCGTGGCAGTGGGCGTATTCCAAAAATTTTTAAACTTCACCATCGCAGCCCTAGGGAGCTTAATTTTAAAGGCCTGAAAATTGCGTACGGACGGACGTTCGGACGGATAGACGGACGGACGGACGGACATTGCTAAATAGTCTTAGGATTTGGTCCTGATTAAATATATATACCTATTTTAATGGGTCTACGACGAATATAAGGGGTGTTACAAACTATGTGTCAACATTAATATATCCTTAGGATGGGTATTAACTGTTACAAAAAAAAATTCAGTAAGGCAGTAAATACACTCACTGTTTGTGCATTTAGTGCACGTGTCATGAAGTGCGTTCAATTAAACACATTAATGCGCTGTTTACATCATACGATAAGAAAAAAGTGCTTTAGGTATAGATTTGATTTTTAAGAATTTTCAGAACAAAAATCGGGTTTTTCTTTTCGTAAAAAAATGACCAAATGGAATAAGAAATGACAATGTGACCAAGTGAAAAAGTAATAACCCAAGGACCAAAGTGGCAACCGTGGTATCCGTATCAGGTGCATTCAAATCGAATATCAGCAACACCGCACGCACTCTTCTACGTCACATACACAAATTAATTCCAACAAAATATTACAGGCATGCACACAGCTACACAGCGGTCGGCCATCCAAACTCGCTGAATGATTGTGTACTCGCTGAATTCGTATCAGAGAGGAGAACATAAGAGACTCATAGAACACATCTTTTTACCAAACCAATTGCGGCGACATACACAAAACGAGCGATATAATTCAGTTTGGTTTGTGCTTCCTCTCGTTTCGTATGAGCTAAGCTCTCGTGAGTCTTGTTGTACGTACAGTACCTTGGTTGTTGCCATATTTCTATTTTTTTTTTTTTTTTGAATACATAATTAGTTCTACCAATTATGAGCGCTGATAAACAAAAGGTTAGTAGAACCACGTAAATAGTCAAGTTATTTTTGTTATCACTTTTACTCGTAAAGCAATCGCTAAACGATTTTCAGGTAATGTCTTTAGATGACAAAGTCATGATCATTCGTCAGTTTAATGCAATAACTGACCCAAGCAAGAGATCTGACTTTAGAAAGTCCAGCTCTACAATTCGAGAAGTAATCGCAAGTAGAAAGAATATCATGTCGAAGTACAATTCAATGCAGGTGAAATTAGCGGCTGCCCTCATGATCGCTAATGACAAGCCAAATTACACCGCCGAAAAGCATGCATTTCTCGAGAAGATCATTATCGAGTGGTATCAGCGCGCTGAAATTCATCTGGGAATGTTCAAAATCATAACACCGTTACTAATAGAAAAAACTAAAAGCGTTATGAAGTTTCTGAATATTGAGTCACCAGCGTCGGAAACGTATATAATAAGACTGAGAAATAATTGCAGAGTGGGCAAGGCAAAAAGGACCAATGGATTCAAGTCGTTGACTTTGAATACACGAAAAATAGCTATGCAATTATTGGAAAGAGACGGCATAGACAAGGAAAAGGCGCTAACTCTCTTCGGAATAGATATTTTGAAAATGAATGACGAGGATTGGAAAGATGATGAGGAAGATCATGAAATAAAGGTTAAAACTAAACGTGGTAGCTTTCTCGCACACTACGAAATGGTTAATAAACAATTTGTTGGGGCTAGAGAAAGCTTTAAATCAAAAACTACTCGAGAACAAATCTCACTGATGCGGAAGATCATTAAAGAATGGTATGTTCGATCTGACGAGAATGAGCTTACGAGTACGATGATTCAACATCAAGTTAATATCGTTTTCTTGCTACTGGGTCTGAAAGGACCTACTCCGCCCGAGTCTTGGCTACGTTCTATGCAAGCAGTATGTTGTTTAGAAAAACTCAACTCGTCCGTTGTAAGGAGACTTAAGCCGATGACGTTCAAAGAAATCATAATAAATATACTGGTAAGGGAGAAATATAGATATCAAGAACTTGGTAATCAACCGAATAAACCCATGCTCACTGCAACAGAAGCAGTAGCTGTATCTAATGTTGAAAAAGCCGAACCTATGCTTCAGGAAATTGAAAAAGATACTGATGATGGTAATCAGGGCGAGGCGGAAACAATTGAAGTCTATGAAGTCATAAGTGCAGATGATATAAAAGCAGGTTGTGATGAGGATACACCGGATTTTACAGAGGACTTGGTACCTTCTTCCACATCAATCAAAATAGAAATCGGCTGCTGCACGTCGATTAAAAGCGAAGCTGACTTAGTTCTAAAAGAGGAGTATGAAACCGAAGGCGATACTCAGCTTGAGATATCGAACACGATAAAGTTTGAGTCGGAATCCTTGCCGGAGTCAAATAATTTCCAAGAAATAATCAAGGTTGAGACCGATGATGTACCTAAAGACGGATAAAGATCTAATGGATTAAGGACGACAATCGCCAAGGCGATTCAAGTTTAGGACATCTCGTTATAATCTGTTTGACTATTATTGCGTTACGACTATTATTCAACTAATGCGAAAGTGATTTTTGAAGTTTCGTGGTGTTTACTGATGTCGCCTTGCCATTATCGACTAGCGGGATGATAACCTTGACAGATCATTTAAGGTAATGTTAAAGAAATATATTTTTCGTTTAAAGAAAGTCTTATTTTATGAAAGCTTTAATATATTTTTATTCTAAAATACAAATATAAGATATACAAACATGATTGTAAATAAAAAAAGAAACATATTTTTCGACTTTAATTTATACCTTTGCAAAGTCAGGACTTAACAATTTTAAACTACAGCATTCCCAGCAATTGAAGCGTAAGAACCTTATAACCCTAAAGGCTTTATTATAGCTGGAAACACATAAATCAAAAATGTGTAAATGGCACATACAGGACCGACCTTTTCAAAAAGAAGATGCAAATTAAAGATTTAGCTGCTTAAAATCTTATAACTTCTGAGCTATTATAGCTACAAAACCTAGTTTGTTATTTTGGAGAAGCAATTTATACTGCAATACAGTTATGGGCACGAGAAGTATAACTTTGTCGCCGAAAATTGAGAACCGTTTAACAGTTAAATACAACCTTTTTTTTAGAGTGGTAGACCCGTTCAGGTGTTAGGGGCAGTAAAAAAAATATGACTTAAAATGAAAAAAACTATATTAAAACCGAGGGCAACACTTACGAAAAAGTACAATACCACTTTTAAAAGCCATTCTTTCATATTTTTATTTCTTTCAATAGTTTTTGAAAAAATTTAAAAAAAATAAAAGTCAATAATGTAGGCTGAATTGGAAAAATCTTGTATAAAATTTGGAAAATTGTAAAAAATCCTAATAGAACACAGAAAACCATATTGTTTTAAGTATTCTAGATTTTGAAAATTAAAATTTTCGAAAACTACTTTTTTATCAAATTTTGATTAAAATATTTTATTAAAATTATGTAACCTCTACTGGTCCGAACGTTGTCACCATTACCATACTGAAAGGTTTTTAAAATTAGCCGAGTTTACTCTCTGTTAGCAGATGCTGATGCAGTCAATTCAAATGAAGTGTGATAAAGAGAACTACATCACGTCCAGTGGATGTTTTCGTGTTGCTTCGTTCACCATTCTCTGGCTCATAGCACACATCACTTTATATGATCGTACAATGTGTAACTGTGGCTTTCCTTTGACCCAGAACATTTTTTTGTTCTAGATTCAACCCACTTTCTGCGAATCTCAAATCAAACGACAGCGATGTTCAATATTGATAGCATCTTCTTCTCTCCATTTAACGACGAGATTATGATCAGGATTACAGGGATCTTAACGCTCCCACTTCACTGCATTCCTACTGGTCCGCCTGTGGGGCTCGCCGGTTCGACTTAAAAAAAAATATCTGCAGGCATCACGATTTTGGATCACTTCATCCAAATGTTGGTGTTTCTGCATTTGTGTAAACCAGGAGCTTATAGGCCTGCCTCTCTTACGCGGTTGTCAGATTTCCATTGCCTTTTTCACGGGGTTCGTAGGATCCCTCCTCTGAACATGACAATACCAACTGTGACTTTTTGTACATTGTCCAGCATTGTGAACCGTATGTGAGCGCCGGACGCACAACTGCGGTGTAGAGCCTTCCCTTCAGCTTGGGGACATTTTTCACTTCATACACACTTCATACGCTGCCACGATGATTGATGTCGTCATCAACGGTTGATCATTGATCCCTGATATTTGAACTTTTCACACTCGGGAACCACCAAACCATCCAATACAATTTAAACACGAATAGTTATTAGTCAACTCAAAACATATTTTAGAAGAAAAATACCTACCTACTTTTAGTCGTAAAAGTTGTTTAGAAAAAACAAAGTTTTTGAAGAAGACGAAGTGAGTTATTTATTTTTTCCTCAATGGATAACCGCATAATAAATATAGAACAGGGAAAGATTAATTTACTAGTTCCTTCATTAAGAATTTTAATTTGGAATTTTGTTTTTGGTAATTTCATCAAAGCCAACATCCAAAACTACGAATTGCAAACTAAAGTGACACGAGAAATGTTAAACGTTTTGGCAGTAGTGTGTCTATCTTTTAAATCACGCTATTGCTGAAAAATATGAATTTTCTTAAAATTCCAAAGAAAAGCGACATAAATTATAGTTCGCAAATGGTTCGTTTACAAATTAGAAGGCAACACATGCAATTTTTGCACGAGATTAGAGAGCAGAGATCGGTTTCTCAGCCGTCAATGATTTTAAAGATGTTAGAGTAAGATCACAGATCAAACAGATGGTCAAATCTGGCAACTCTGTTCATTTATGTTCAGTTTGGTTTGGCATTTCATCATGAACAGGTTGACAAATGAACAACGCTTGCAAATCGTGAGCTACATGCCAGACAGCGTACGTCACAATCGATTTATTGAAGGAAACATTCGATGAGCACATAATTTCGCGGAATGGACCTGTCAATTGGCCACCAAGATCGTGTGATATGACACCATTGGATTATTTTCTTTGGAGATATGTGAAGTGGTTCGCCTACGCCAACAAACCAGAAACGTTAGGGGACTTGGAAGCCAACATTCGTGGCGTTATTGCCGACATACAGCCCCAAATGCTTGAAAAAGTGGTTGAAAATTGGACCTATAGACTTTATTCGAACCAGCCGAATCGGCCACATGCCCGAAATCATATTTAAACATTAATGGCACAAAATTATCCTTCCAAACACAAGGAAAGGCTATAGTCCGCTTGGGGCGAACAGTATGATACCCTATCCTTATCCCTATGTACCCCAAAGAAAAAATTCATAAGGAAGATTATAGATAGCATTTTATTTCATTCTATGAAATTTATAGAAAAAAAAATATTTTTTTGAAAAAACGCCCCCAAAAAGTGGGCGTGGCCAAAAACTTTGTATGGGCGATATATTGGAAAAAAATATTGGCTAAATATATTGTTAAACATTTTTTTTTCGATTTCTATGAAAATTTTCAAAGAAAAAAGCATTTTAGTGAAAAACGCCCACAAAAAGTAGGCGTGGCAAAAAACTTTATATGACAAACTTATAAAGGTAGGCAGTACCTACATATCTTGTGAAGGTTTTACAACTTTATCTCTCTAACTTAAGCCTTAAAACGGTTTTTTCTAAATTGTGGGCGTGGCAATGGGCGGATTTAAAAACTTTTAACACTTTACCATTTCGGGACCCTAGGGAGTATATGCTCCAAATTTCAGCCTCCTAGCATAACTTTAAAGGCCTCAAAAGTTGATACGGACGGACGGACATTGCTAAATAGTCTTAGGATTTGGTCCTGATCATAAATATATATACTTTAATGGGTCTACGACGAATATTAAGGGGTGTTACAAACTATGTGTCAAAATTAATATACCCTTAGGATAGGGTATAATAAAGTTAAATTGGTGGACATTAAAACGATTTTCTTGTATTTTATTTCAATACGAAGTTCTCACTGTTTTTTTATTTTTTTATTTTCATATATTCATATATACGCTTTATAGCGTAAGGCAAACTAGTCCTTTTTATTTTTAAACCTTTTTTTGTTTTTTTTTTCTTCCAATAAATTTTAATACCTATCCAAAATTATTTAATTATTTTTTATTATGTTTAATAATTATCACTCGGCAGCACTGGTATCATTATCATGTGCCTACAGTTTGAACAACAACACAATACACACTTTTCAACTTTCTACCTTCTACACAGTAATTGGATAAAGCACTCGTTAAATTATGAAGTGACTTTTCGTTTTTAAAAATTCTTAAAATAGTAGTAGATTTGTTTTGCTACGCAGTAGATTTTCGTTTAAACCAAAAGGCAGTAGATCTAGTGCTATAGGAGTAGGGTGCCAGCCCTGATCGCAGTCACACACCCAACAATAGTTTCACGCGCGCATGCATACAAATAAGCATACCTGCTGAATTTGTATCAGAGCGGAGAGCAAGAGATTCATTGACAGCGTTGCCGCTGACTTTTCGGAAAAATGTATTTTGTTCTTTTGAAAAATGTTTCAAATGTAACTTAATTTCAGATAATTAAATGTCAGATATTCAACTGTCATCAAATCAATAATCGAATCAAAACAAAAATTTGTAATATAACTTTTTTAATTTCGTAGTTTTTTGTATGAAGGGCGACGTTTCGCTGCGCTTAAGATGGATATTGAAGTTTACTAGAGGTTCCTGCAGGGTTGCTCATCTTGCCTTGAAACTTCCATTTCAATACAATTATATGTTTTGAATAATAGTCAAAAATAAAGATACTTATACCATATGACTTTTATTTAATAGAAGATATTAGAATTGTGAAAGAATTTTAAAATGTCAAAAAAGAAACCACAACCAATTAATGACAGTACCATACAGAGAAACGGCAATTGCAGAAACTTATTTGAATTGAAAAACTAGAACTCCAGGCCAGGTCGTAAAGGTACAATACGTTAAAAATAAATGACAAAAGATAGATTATGCAGTCGAAGAATAATCGGAAATAATGTATCTATTTAACAAGTTGTTGAACGAAAACAAATATAACTCAAAATTGATACAAATGTAACTTTGTGGCAACGCTGCTCATGGAAAACTACTAATTACCTAATCGCATGCGGAGAGCACCCGCTGAATTCAGAGAAGAGAGCAAGGGACTCTTACAAATGCTTTTGCCAAACCTACTCCAAAAGGAGCAATTTAGATTAGTTTAGTTTGTGTTTCCTATCGATTCGTATGAGATGAGTATTCTCTCTTACGAACAGTGTTACATTTCAATTAAATGGTATGTTCGTTCGTGCTCACGTAAGGTGTGAGGGTTGTTGCCATATTAATTTTTTTCTACTGATCGGTTTGTTGTTCTAATAATTATGAGCACTAATAACCAAAAGGTGAGTTTATATCTATCTATATTCTGCAAGCGTAACCCAACCTCAAATACGATTTGCAGGTGATGTCCTTAGATGACAAAGTCAAGATCATTATGAAGTTTACTTCAATAGAAAAGCGTAAATTGCGTTTTAAATTTAAAAATACCAGCCCCGCAATTCGAGAAGTGATCGCAAGTAGAAAGAAAATCATGTCGAAGTACAATTCAATGCAGATGAAATTGGCGGCTGCCCTCATAACTGCTAATTCAAACGCAAACTACACTGCCGAGAAGTATGCATTTCTCGAGAAGATCATTATCGAATGGTATCAGCGCGCTGAAATTCATCTAGGAATGTTCAAAATCACAATACCGTTACTAAAATTAAAAACTGAAAGCGTTATGAAGTTTCTGAATATTGAGTCACCACCGTCCGATAGGTTTATAGAAAGCCTAAAAGAAAGTAGCATAGTAGCGAAGGCAGAAAGGACCAATGGATTCAAGTCGTTGACTTTGAATACACGAAAAATAGCTATGGAATTATTGGAGAGAGACGGCATAGACAAGGAAAAGGCGCTAACACTCTTCGGAATTGATATTTTGAAAATCAATGAAGCGGATTGGAGAGATGATGAGGAAGATCATGAAATACAGCCTAAAACTAAACGCGGTGGGCTTCTCGCACACTACGAAATTGTTAATAAACAATTTGTTGGTGCTAGAGAAAGCTTTAAATCAAAAACTACTCGAGAGCGAGTCTCACTGATGCGGAAGATCATTACAGAATGGTATGTTCGGTCTGACGAGAATGAGCTTACGAGTGAAATGATTCAATACCAAGTTAATATCGTTTTTTTGCTACTGGGTCTTAAAGGACCTACTCCGCCCGAATCTTGGCTACGTTCTATGCATGCAGTATGTTCTTCAGAAAAACTAAAGTCGTCTGCTGGAAGGAAACTTGTACCGCTGACGATCAAAGAGATCATAATAAATATATTGGTAAGGGAGAAATTCAGGTATCAAGAACTTGGTAATCAACCGAATAAGTCCCTGATCATTGAAATAGAAACAGCAGCTATATCTGATGGCGAAAAAGCCGAACCCATGCTTATAAAAATTGAAAAAGATACTTCTGAAGTTGAGCAGGGCGAGGCGGAAACAATTGAAGTCTATGAAGTCATGAGTGCGAATGATATAAAAGCAGAATGTGAAGAGGATACACCGGATTTTACAAAGGACTTGGTACCTTCTTCCACATCCATCAAAATGGAAATCGACTGCTGCACGTCGATTAAAAGCGAAACTGACTTTTTTATAAAAGAGGAGTATGAAACCGAAGGTGATACTTAGCTTGAGTTATCTAACATAGTAAAGTTTGAGTCGGAATCCTCGCGGGAGTCAAATAATTGTCAAGAAATAGTAAAGGTTGAGAACGATGATTACCTAAAGAGGGATAAGATGCTGAGTCTTTCCGCAACTTTTTAACGATGACAGTCGACAAGGCGATACAAGTTAAGGATATCTCGTCAGCTATCATTGATTTTTAATCAACGAAGGCGAAAGCGATTTTTGAAGATTTTTGTGTTTGTGAAGTTAGAGGTTGTTAAGAAAATGTCTTATATTATGAAAACTTTAAATTTTTTTTATACTTTAATAGAAATTTGTATATGTAGGTACATTAAGATTGTAAATAAAAAAACTAGACGCTTATTTTTCGTCTTTGATTGATACCTTTGCGAAGTCAGGACTTTACAATTTTAAACTACAGCATTCGAAGCAATTAAAGCGTAAGAACCTTATAACCCTAAAGGCTTTATTATAGCTGGAAACACATAAATATAATATGTGTAAATAGGACATATAGGACCGCCTTTTTCAACAATTGTAGGTGCGAGGATATATTTCTAACTCGAATACAAATTTTAGAAGCTTCTCTTGACAGTTCTTTACTCTTGGATGTTATAAAAGACTTTCGAAAGAGGTGAAGCAGCGTAAAGGAGTTAAGATGCTAACGCGTTGTCACCATTACAAATTACAACCTTTAAAATCAGCCGATCAGCTCCAGAGATTGTCCCTTTACATCAGCCTCGCCCGCTTCTTAAGTAAACAATACTTATAAGGAGTTTGACCAAGCAACGATAAAAAATTATTTTTAAAATCGGCGTTGCGTTAAGAAAATAGCCTGTCACCCGACCCCACCTTAAAACCCAAATAGACAACATACATATCTAAAAAAGGTAATAAAGTTCGTTGAATGATTTTCGAGCTATGACAGAAGTTGCATTTTATATAGTTTTTTTTATTTAATAAATTTCTGAGGATATTAAAATTCCGAGTGAAAAGGTACATATCCGAACTTGGCAACACTGGTATCATTTACCAACAAGTTCAACAACAACACAATACACACTTTTCAACATTCTAGGTTCTAACTTCGACATCAAAATCGCAACCCCAACAATAGTTTTCATGCTAGCATGCACATCTTTCATCTCCTCGCAGCCCGCGGAAATAAGCGTGCTTAGTGAGTACCCGCTGAATTAGTGTCATCAGAGAGAAGAAAGAGCAAATGCATTTACCAAGCCGACTTCAAAAGGAGCAATTTTATTTAGTTTAGCTTGTGTTTTCTATAGACTCAAATGAGTTGAGTATTCTCTCTTACGTACAGTGTGGCATTTCTTTTAAATGGTATATTCAATCGTGCGACAGCAAAAAGTAAGGATTGTTGCCATATTTAATTTTTTTTCTAATAAATGGTGTTTTTCTCTAATTTAATTATGAGGGCCCCACATTTCGAGAAGTAATCGCAAGTAATTGTCAAGCAGCGAAGTATAAACGGACTGATGGATTTAAGTCGTTCACTTTACTTACTTACTTAACGGGCTCCCGACCCGTGAAGAGTACCTTCCTGAGAAGTCGTTCACTTTAAACATGCGAAAAATAGCTTTGGAATAATTGGAAAAAGATCGCTCCATAGGATAGTAGCAACCACCGAAAAAAAAACAAACATGGCAATTTACTCGGTCATTATGCAATAGGAAATAGACAATTTGCAGTCTTTGAACTCTTTGCATCAAAAAGTACTAACTAGCAACTCTCACTGATATGTAACATCATTACAGAATTGTATATTCGATCAGACTGGAATAAGCGCACAATACCGGTGGTTGAAAAGTTACTTAATATTGTTTAAAAAATGTACTATTGCGTGTTAAGGCAAAGTATCTACAATCTGCTATATAAGAAAGATAAACTTGAGTGCAGGGAGAAAGTCTGTGTCGTTGACTTATAAGGAAATTATAATATGTATATTTATTGGAAAAAGAAAAATACAGAAAGCAAGACATAACAGTAGTAGTCAAATCCGTGTTTAAAAAACAAAAGTGTCTAACCGTCTACTGTGATTCATCGCCATTACGAAAAAATCGTAAAGGGGGAGGAGGAGGACGTAACGATGCAATGTTTCGATAAATCAGTTGAAAAAGTTGTGTTTTCTTTCCTTCTAAAAACAAAAAAAAATCAGTGTACAAATTAGGTTAAAAATTAAATAAAGAAATTCTAGTTGTCGTCTTTAATTCATCTATCATACTAACCTTGCAAAGGGAATGTCATTATTTTGGAACAGACGTTATGGCGTAGAGCTCTAGAGAGGTCTAAAGCACTGATGAGGTGCAATTAGATAATCAACCCAGTGCTGCCAGGCGCATTATTTAAAATTCACCATTTCCGACCTTCGAATGCAATGTCCCACTTTTTATTTATATAGTAAAAAAAGTACAAAAAAATCTTTAACTAAAAGTTTAATCGTAACCTCATTGTTGAAAAATGTATGGACAGAAAAGAATTAGAAATTTTTTAGAACTTTGAATTTAAAATTTGGATTTTAACTTGGATTCGATTTTCACTATAAATTTTTCCGATGACCTGGCAACACTGATTTCAACATCGGGTAATCCTCATAGATTGCTATCACTTTGATATTGCCAATATTGCACCACCTAACTTTATGGGAATAATTTTGTTTGCATTGAAATTAATTCGGAAACTCACACTCCCTACTGTAAAAGAGGCACCGCCATTTTTATTTCAAGTTACGTCCAATTTAGAATTTTTGAGATTTGTTTGTGGTTCACATGTATTCAAGGCACAGTTGAGAAGTGTAATTTTACTCATCCGTGTGATTCAAGGATAGGACTTTAATTTAAGAGAAAATATTAAGTGTAAAGAAATTTGTGGGTGAGATAGGGCAGTGTTATTGATATTTATATGAGGCATGAAGTGTTGTCTCCAACGTTGCCATATTTACACAGAGCAAATATTGTAAATGTTTTTCTTTTTTATAATATACGCGTACTAATGGTATATTGCACAGCCTTATATTCAAGAGACACAGTGCGAGCATTAGGAAAGTGAAGGATTACAGAAACGAGATACGAAAAAACAGAGCGTGTTAAGGCATTGCACGTTCGTATTATACGGTTAGGTTAGGTTAGATGGGTTGACATGAAAGAATAGTTTCTTTCCTGCCACACTCAGGTCCTAGTGGACCCATTGCGATGCCCTTCAGTGGGGGGTACGCCGATGTTGTGGCCTTCTTTGTGGTCCCTTCCCTTCGCTCGTGGCTACTCAATATTATCAAGCCATCCCGATGTCTCCATTCATTTGTGTCGGTGCTTCCCCATACAGCATGATGGGAGTTGGTTTCGCATCCTAAGATGAAGTCTCGAGAGAGTCTATCTATTCGCCCTCAAAATGTCATTTTCCATAGCAATCTGGTCCATTTTTGTAAATACGACCAAACAATGCTTTCCGGTCTTTTTGGGACAAGTTTGACGACAAAAGCAGTGCAGCCACGTTTCATGCCATTTCAATTCGATGATAAGGAATGAATTATAGTTTGATATATTTTTAAGGTCGGACATTATCAATATATGTACCGCTTTCCTGAGAAAATGCATCTAGATGTGGACTGAAAATCAGCAATATTTACAGAGATTATCACAAAAACAGATTTTTTTAAATTTTAAGTACAATTTCCAGCTTAGGGAAGAACAATTTATGTTTGCTTCATGGGTGAAGTTATAACTGACAAACAGAAAATATACAAACCCATTTTTTGTAGCTAAAATAATTTAGAAATTATTGAATATAGGCCCGTACGTCTGAATACAGGCTTTAGGTTAAACTGATGAGCATTCCTGTTTTATTATGAATATTAAGTGAAACTTAGTTATAGGACAAATTTATGAATAGTATCAGCAAACGGGCTTTACCCTAAAATCGAAAATATCCATTTTGACGATTTCTTGAATGGGAGTGCGAAAAGACGCACCTATCAAACCATTATTTATTCGTCGGAACCCCATTAATCCCATCCTAAAATATGTTTCCATTGGTCTGCGATATTCTGATGTGATATGGCTATACAAGGGATATTGCGAAGTAAAATAAGTTAATGAATCGTACCTGCGATGTACCTACCTATCGGTGGGAATTTTTTCAGCAAATCGATTAAATAAAAATCCTTTATATAATTTTGTCATATATAAATTTGTTTTATTAAAAATTATATTGAAGTTTAACTTGAAGGAATTAAGACGTTTACTGTCCGTCCTTTAGGTCATCCTCCAGTCTTGCTATTAGCCCGATCAATCGAAAGTTCTCTTTCAGCAACGCAAACTCTTCCAGTCGTCGAATACAGTTCATAGCATCATCATGACTTTTCACTGCTGCTCCCAGTGAAACTTTAACTGTCGGTTCCGGAGGCACCGATTCTTCTGCCATATAGTAAAGTTCGTGATTTTCTGGCAAATTGGCAAGTGATATTGCTGGCGACAATACCAATGGTAACGGAGAGGTCTTATCTAATATCCCTATTCTCATAACCGAGAAAGTAGATGGTTCATCGATAATTTCTACATCATTGTCATCTTGTTTTATGCTAGAAGAATGACAGAAGTCTACATCTGTCAAAGTAGGTAATTCTTCTGCAATTTTTATTTCGTTGTCTATTTGTTTTATGCTGCAAGAAGGACCTTGCTCAACCACATCATCGTCCATCGTTGAAGATACGCAATAGTTTCTCAAATAGCTTAAGATGTCTTTGATTTGCACCGAATGCCCCTGGTGATAGCCAATATCCAATGTTTTCGTATTGTCAATTGGCAAATTGTAAGTTTTTCGAAAAAAATTTATGAAAATATTGTCGGCAACGAAATTTTTGAATCCCAAGTCTTTCTTGAACACCGTTGCCATAGTTTCAATCAGGAGATCTGTTAGGTCGAAGTGCGAATAGAACATCATACGCCGAATCCACTCGTACACCGCTTTGCCGACTAACGTACACTCCGATTCTCCGTTGTTTTTATTTGATTCTTTTAATATAGCGTATTTTTCCATAATGAAACGTTTTATTTCCGTCGAACTGTATGTCAAGAATCGGTCACTTTTTTTTAACTACTAACACACTTCCCGACGACGTGGTTCTATAAAGTCGAATGCGAAGATCTGTTTCGGTTTGACGCGATCGTCGAAAGTGACTTTGTGCTTAAAATAGAAAAAAAAACATGGCCGCTAAAATAGAAATCAAAAAACGCATTTTCTCTTACTGCGCACACTCTTCCACAAGTGAAGATGATATAAAACTGCCGATGCAAGCGAACATAACTCACATTTATGCAAAGCACAGCGTTGCGGAGAGTCATGTAAGTGTGTGGGTGACACAATGTTAAAGTCAAATAACGCGCAAGTGTATTACAAAATCTCTTTTAATTTTCGTTTCCGCTTTGCGCCGTCGTTCCTTTATGTTGTTTATTTTTTTCACTTTCGCACTGAGCAGACGCGAAGTACAGAACAGAAGAAAAATTCCAACGACCGACTGTATGCTGCAGCTACCAACGGAAGTTCTCTTAAGTTTGTTCTTAAGTTAGGCTGTGTGTATGTATCCACCGTTTTTCGTCACGATATGGCCGATGAAATTTACTTTTGTTGAATTTTTCGTTTCTCTGCTGAATAAAATTTATGTGGGTGTGAGTACTGTGCTGTGACTGCCATCGTCATGTGAAAACTGTAGTTCCTATTGACTGTAAGTAAGTAGGTATGTGTTGTTTTTATTTTTACAGGATTGATGGCAGGAGAACTGTGAAGCCAAAACGAACATATGATGTAGTGTTACATACACATTTCTTTATAATTTTGTTTACACATTCATATTTATTTATATTGAAATAATGCGTGGATCCCAATGATAATATTGTATAAGGTACTCATCAGCGTTGCCGTTTGGCAAAATTATGGACCAAATTGCCCCTTTTTAAGTCACAGGACCCCTGGCCAGCCCTTTTTTTCAAATATTATCAAAATGGACCTTTTTCAATGATAGCAATAACTAGCCCCTAAGACAGATTTTATTCTGCATTGACCGAAATGGAGAATGTACGAAACGCATAATAATATATAATAATAAAAAAATGACTTTTGCAAGGATGATACTAAGTTAGCTAGCTTTTAGAGTAAGAAGAAAAATTAATTTTATTAAATTAGGCGAAGGAGTTGACATTTTTTTTTGGTTCACGGTCAAATTATTGAATTTCTTGATCTGTCAAACTCAAAATCAATTATTTTTAAATGAACGAACCTGCCTACGTAATCATAAAAATCCTAAAATCCATTCATCCGTTCGTTTTGTAGGTGCAGTCCAAAGAATTCAAATTTTTTTTATTTTATTAAATGATTACTAATAGATTTGTTTTTTTTTTTTGCTATATTACTACTTGTTGTTGTATCCCCTATTTTTAAGCTAGGGCCCCTTTTTAAGTCTTGAAAGTTTTGATATTGTTCAGCGTTAACACTGGTCCCCATTCCTATTAATAAATAATTATTTTGATTGGGACTTTAAATAGATAATAATAGTATTTATGTAACATTAAGACGTACATATGTATATTTTCATATTTTTAATTAAAGTTGCCATTTTACGCACAGAAATTGACGCGATGTTTTTGCACTAATAAAAAGAAAATGCCTTATTTTAACTTGCCATCAATTAAGGGTACATCAATTAAGAACTTCCAACTAAGCAAAATATTTGGAAGTGATCCTATACAGGACACTAAACTGGAGTCTTACCCTAAAGAAAATAGTAAACAACATTCGAAAGGAACTGGCGACCCAGTGTTAACATTTTCATCTGACTCTGAAGGACAGAAGTAAGGCCTATACTGCCATAGATACATAACTATAACAGGTAGGTTTCTTGGTTTGGTGGAGAGCGATTGGGAAGGCTACTAACCTAGAAGCCGGTGATGCGCCACCACCACTCGGTTTAACAACATGAGCAACGGAGTTTCTTCCCAAATTTAAATCAGTTACACTCGCAAAATGTGCACGTAGTGTTTTTGGCGCCACCGGGTAATATTTTACAAAGACCATTCCCCACTACGAACGAAATACCAAATTCTAACAATCGAAGGTGTTCATACACTTTTATATCCATTGGTTAAGTAGTTGGTCCTGAGAGCGACAACGTCTGTAACGTATATAAAGGGTGATACATTTCGAGGTCCCCTACTTTTTTAAAGAAAAAAACACAGAAAATTCAAATTTAATGGAGAATGTTTATTATCATTTGAAAGAACATTCTTTGGCATTTATTTTTTTAAAGATTATGTCTATCAAGTGTTGGCCGTTGCTACGTCGCAGATGGTCCATCCGTTGAGTCCAATTTTCGATCACTCGTTCGAGCATTTCGACTGGTAACTGGCGAATGACACGCGTGATGTTTTCCTCCAAGGCCTGAATCGAAGCGGGTTTGTCGGCATAAGCTTTTGACTTTACATATCCCCACAGGAAAAAGTCTAACGGTGTGATATCACACGATCTTGGTGGCCAATCGATCGGCCCAAAACGTGAAATTATGTGCTCACCGAAATGTTCTCTCAATAAGTCCATTGATTGATGCGATGTGTGGGAAGTGGCGCCGTCTTGCTGAAACCAAATGTCGCCGAGATCACGAGCTTCAATTTCAGGCAACAAATAGTCGGTTATCATGGCACGATAACGGTCGCCATTGACGGTTATGTTCGCACCGGCATAATTTTTAAAGAAATATGGACCGATGATTCCACCGGCCCACAAACCACACCAAACCGTTGTTTTTTCTGGATGAAGTGGCAGTTCTTCAATATCTTCAGGTTGCTCTTCGTCCCAAATGCGGCAATTTTGTTTGTTTACATACGCATTGAGCCAGAAATGGGCCTCATCGCTAAACAAAGTCGGATCTTCTTGGAACTTTTCAAGAGCCCATAGAGCGAAGCGATGTCGCTTGGGAAGGTCGAGCGGCTTCAGATGTTGCACAAGCTGTATTTTGTACACTTTCAATTTAAGATCTTGACTTAAAATGCGCAAAGTCGTTCCATACGTCATTCCGAGTTGCTGCGAACGGCACCGAATCGACTCTCTACGGTCTTCGTGTACACTCTCAGCTACGACCGCTATATTTTCTTCACAGCGTACTGGACGTGGTCTATTCGGTCGAATATTATCCAATAATGAATGCTGGGTCTTAAAATGGGTGATGGTGTTGCGAATAGTACGCTCAGTAGGCCGATTATGTTGACCATAAGTTGAGCGAAGTGCACGAAACACATTCCTCACAGAACATGAATTTTCATAATAAAGTTGAACAATTTGTAAACGTTGTTCACGCGTAAGTCTTTCCATTATGAAATGCCAAACAATACTAAACAAAAATAACATGACAGCATGACACGGCTCACACGTGATCTATCAAAAAAGGCTATTGAAAAAAGTATCTCTACTTGGATCACCCTTTATTACCTTTTTCATTAACAGCTAAGCGGCAGCCATAGAAATAAATCGATGCTTAGGTCGCCGTCACAACCTAAGTTTCTGATGGGTTCCCGGACACTGAAGGGTGCCCGTTAATAAAAAGGCTGATAAACTGGCAAGGGTTTCGTCCAAGATCAACACACACACACTGTAACATAAAAGAGGAGATTAGGAAGAAAAATAGTTGTGGAAGAAAGAAGATAGATGGAGTCCACTTCTTAAACACGAGGATATGCATGTGGACACTCAGCACTTTCTATCACTGACCAGCCAGTATTAAAAACAGATCAATCAACTCATCAGGTCAATTCAGGTGATTACTTCTAGTACATTATAAAGGAACTTAGTTTAGCGGATGCCTGACATTATTGTTCCGTTTGTCATCGAGGCACTATGATTATTAAACATTTTTGCAAACTATGCCAATTCTTCCTCCATTTCGTGCAACAAACGTACTCCTCCTAATTAACTCGTGGAAGTAATAGTACATCCTCATCAGAACTTACAAGCAAGTTACCAATTACAGTCTTCCTCTTTCCCAAATTAGCAACTCATATGTTACATTCATATGGATTTTTCAGCTCACCAACGGCTCAGTAAAAGTTGATTTTTAAAATAAAATACATCCGTTTTAAGTAGGTACGTATCTTTATATTTAACTAAATAGAACTTATAGCGAAGCAAAAGGAAAAACCGTTTGAGTAACAAAAAACTTAAATCTAAAAACAATATCCCCTTTCATTGTCCTTTATTTAAGGCATCCTCTAGTCTTTCGATGAGACCGATTAGACGAAAGTTCTCTTTTAACAACGCAAACTCTTCCAACTGTTTTACACATTTTATAGCATCCTGATGACTATTTATAGCTGCACTTTGAGGTTCTTTAACTGCCGGTTCTGTTGCAACTACTTCAGCTGTTATCGTCTCCATAAACGGTAATTCCTGTTTGACAGGCAATATTGCAAGTGATACTGGCTGCGATATTAACAAAGATGGCGTCACGTGGTTCTGCAACCGCTCTATACTCATAGCGGACGAAGATGGAGTAGGTAATTCTTGTTTCATTTGAACTTTGATATCTTCTTGTTTTATATTACACGAGGAACCCTGTTCAACATTATTATCCAGCGGAGAAGTTACGCAGTAGTTGCCACAAACATCCTTAAGGTGGCGTAGTATGTCTCTAACCTGCACCGAATGACTCTCCTGATAGCCAATGTTCAAGGATTTCGTGTTAACATCCTTTAAGTTGTAGGTATTCCGAAAATTCGTTACCCAACTGTCGTCGGGAATAAAATGAAGCAATCCCAAGGCTTTCTTGAACTCTATTGCCATCGTCTGAATAAGGGCATCTGTCAGATTAAAATCCGAATAGTACATCATTCGTCGAATCCATTCGTGAACCGCCTTGCCTAAGACAGACACCTTGACCGATTTAAGTTCACACGAAGAAGGCAACACCGACTTCTTCGTACGGTTATTCCATTCCTTTAGTATTGCGTCTTTTTGCTTGATAATACGCTTTATTTGATCCGGACTGCAGTTGAAATATCGACCAACGCTCTTGTAAACTGGATCAGTTTCATAACGGCGAATAGCTGCAACTTTCTCGTTCAAAGCGAGAACGTTCTTTGGTTTGACACGATCGTCGAAACTGATTTTATTCTAAAAATAAAAAAAACAAACACTAAAATATGTATATACTAACAAATCAAAATTATCGTTTTCCTCTTACCGCGCACATTCTCACAGAAGCGATGTTAAAATAAAACTGCTGTCATCAGTCCGACTGCCCGAGTCGAAGCAAAACAACTCTCCCATTTACGTAAAGTGAAACATCGACACAGCGTTGCGGAGAGCGGTCTAATATGTGTAGGCAGGCACACAAAACAAAAACCAAGAAAGTGTGGTACTAAATTCTCTTTAAAATTCTCATTTCTGCTTTGCGCCGTCGTTCCTCTGTCGATTTCAGCTGTCTTCTTTGTTTATTTTTTTCACAATCATACTGAGCAGACGCGAAGTACAGAACAAAACAATGACTATCAACTATACGCTCGCTCAGCACTATACAGCAACACACATTCAATATAACGCGTTGTCAATGCCACCAACGCTCAACACACAGAAAAAATGACAACGATGTGGGCATATAGTACTGGCAGTGGAAATTCTCTTAAAATTGTATCCATGCTATATGTATGTTGGCATCTATTTGGTGTCGTGTTCATGTATCTTCTCCGCAACGCATTCCCGTGCCATTTTCACAGGGCAAATTATGGTGGATGAAATTTATTTTTGTACAAATTTTCCCTTCTCTGCTCAGTAAAATGTATCTATGGATTTTAACAACAACATGAATTTGGATTTTGTACTGTGTGCCGGTGGTGTTTTGGTATACACGATTGCGCGCATGAGGGAGAATTATCGTGAATAACCTGCCCACACCCTCACCCTCCATCCAACAACCGAGCCAACCAACTGTTGATTCAGTGTTATCTCTCTTAATTTTTTTTTTTTTTGAAATAGCTATGTATGTAGATGAGTACCTACTATATTTCGGAAGTCAAATGCCTTCGAATTAAGTAATTTACTGATTAACAAAAAATAATAATGATAGTGATAGCCACTGATTGGCACTTTAAACAAATAAAAATAATAATTATTTGTTGTAGTTTTGTAGGTACCTATCTACTTTTATAAACCTGGTAGCCTAATATGAATGCAGATAGTAAGAGTTAGTCGGAGTAAGAACGCATAGTAGTTAACTTCAGTTAGGGGGTTGCAAGTAAACTTATATCTATGTACTTAAGTGATGAAGGGTACTTACAGAAAAATACTACTTAGTCCAATTAAATATAAAATATACATAGAGTGCTCCCTGAATAACTACCTAACTGTCTTGAGAGTTTTGCTGATTTATTTGGGCACTTAGAAGGCAAATATCATACCCGCTCGGTACCTTTTGAAGACCTACCTACCTAACTTATCAAAAGTTATCATAAACTTTTAAAGGATAAAATTGTAGATTGATTCCATTGGTTCTAAATGTATCACTTCAAGCACATTTTTTAATCTTATAGTTCTCTTTTCCATATTAAAAATAACTATAAGAAGTTGAGTTTTTTCTTTATTACCTATTTACTTTTAAGAATTTAGAACATTTCTCCTGGAGGATGTAAAAAAAACAAATAGAAAGGCTGTAGTCCGCTTGGGGCGAATGGTATGATACCCTATCCAAATCCCTCCCGATTAAAAAGACATAAAAAAACGCTGTGGATGACATTTGTTTTTTTATAATAAAATCATACAAACTTGACATTCTTGAAAAAAACACTCTCAAAAAGTGGGCATGACCAAAAACGTTGTAACTGTTAAATGTAAAGGAGAATATTCTCTAAATATTATGTTAAACAAATTTTTCCATGTAATAAAACGTCCCTAAAAAGTGGGCACGGCTAAAAACTTTATATGGCTAGAATGTGTCGAATTGTATTGTTTAAATATTTGGTTATACATTTTTTTGTTTTCTAAGGAAATTTTCGAAAAAAACAACATAATATTAAAAAAAAAACGCCTCCAAAAAGTAGAAAAGTAGGCAAAAAGCTTTGTTTGGAAATTTTGTTAAGGAGGTCAGGGTGTACATATTTTGTGAAGATCGTAGTGCTTTATTCGATCAACTTTAGGCTTAAAACGGTTTGTTCTTAATTGTGGAGGTGGCAGTGGGCGTATCAATAAAAACTCTACCATTTCGGGACCCTAGGGAGTATATGTTCCAAATTTCAGCTTCCTAGCTTTAATCTAAACGTCTTAAAATTGGTGACGTACGAACGGACGGACGGACATTGCTAAATAGTCTTAGATCTTGATGCTGATCATAAATATATGTACTTTTAAGGGTCCACGACTAATATTAAGGGTTGTTACAAACTATGTGTCAAAATTAATATACCCTTAGGATAGGGTATAAAAATACCTCATTTCACCTCTAACCCATGAGCATAGAAACGATTTAACTTTCTGGTTAAAAAAAAAATTTCATAAAATAACTATTCTCACGTTCAGCAATAAATTTTACGCAAATCTATTACTATTTTATTACAATCAGTAATTTTGTCCATAGAGCGTTTTTTAAACTAAATGTAAGCAAATTCCTTTTAAACATGGAAAGAGAATGGTACAGAAAGAAACGAACGAAGGAATTAAAACAAAACTTTTACATATGCCTGCTAAACCGTCGATAACCACCCACCATGGTAAGTTCTGTTAACTCACAGTTAAAAAACGCCTGCTAAAAACAAAACGTTTTATTAATAACATTTAACACTTAACTTAAACGTAACTCTTCACTAAGGCTCGTTTTTAATAATACGGGTGTAAGGGTATAACTCGCCGATTCGCATTTACCGAAGATGTATTTTGGGGTAGCCTGTCTCGCGTTGTTACAAATAGCTCCTCTAATAACATCCACAGAAACTTTATCTACAACTTAATTTTAAAAATAACTATTGTTCTTCTGTTAGAAAGTTTTTGGGATTACGCCTCTGAAGAGATGGAGCAATATTATTAAAGTTGCTTATTAGATTTATCCAGTAAGGGTTTAAGTTAACATAATTCTATATTTTAGCTAAGGTCAATTGCAGGTGTAAAGAAAAAGTAACAGTTAAGTTTGAATTGTTGCCATACTCTTGGATGTTTGTCAGACTTTCGAAAGAGCTGAGACAGCGAATTAAAACTTTTAGGTGGTACGGGTCCGTTATGGAATAATAAAGAGAATAAAATTTGTTAATAAGTTTGCAAGAAAACCCGTTTATTTTAAAATATCTGGGGAAAACCTTTAGCAGGTAAAAAATAATTAAGGGTACCCATTTCACTACTTACCTTCACATATGTCTCCTCTGACATTTTTTCATTAAACTATAAACTATGTGAAAAAGGGTTTACGATTATTTGTCATAATTACAAGTGATTTATGTGTTACGCCCCTAAAAGGCAATTATACAACTAAATTTATTACTTTTCAAGAGAAATATAGAGCATTTCATTTCAATCTTATTCGAACAATAAAGATTATTATTTCATTCATAGTTCTTCGAAACATATGTTTCGAGTGTATTTTCCTTACTCCATGTAAATTTTTTTTCATATTAAAACTTTTATCTCAACATTATGGCAAAAAAAAAATAAAAAGTGCATAACTAGGTAGCTCGTCTGTTTGATAACATTTTTCAAATTACAAGGTTATCTTCTGTTAGTGGTGTTAGCTATTACATTTCACAACAAAGTCATGCAGCTTTGCTAATTAATTCCCGTGAAACAAAAGTTTGGTCGTCGTAATTGATAATTACTTTCCACATGTGTTAGTTGTTACGAGTAATAGTCCTATATATTATTTAGTAATATCTTAACAACAGGCAAGCAATAGTTAATAAGTGTTATTGAACTTAAACAGATTATGGCTCTAAAATTACGACTACAGAAAAGTTAAAAGAAGTAGGGGGTAACATATCGCGGCGCTTCCTATTTCCTTTCTTTTGAATTTTAAATACGTTTGAAAGGCCCAAAAATAATTCATTTTTATTTAATTTTTTTTAAATCGATTAATAAATGTAATAAACTTTTCAAAAAATGCCAATTTTATTTTATTAATTATTTAAAAAAATATGATATTTTTACTACTGAAATTTATGAACGAATTTTATATCATTATTTAATATTCAAAAGTTTAAATAAAATTCCGCTTCGTAAAAATAGCCCTAACAATTTTTATCCGTTTTTTTGTACTTCGGATATTTAATTGAAAGTTGTCCTATTTTAAAATCGGAAAAGCCGTTTTTTGAAAAAAATATTTAAATACATTTGCTATGTAATTAAATGTTTGTTTGAGGTCGTTGAAAGATGCATTTCAAAGGGATTTTTTTTTTGGTTGCGCCTGGAGGTGAGTAATCTTCAGAAGATACCAATGGCCCGTACCTTTGGTTATGCCCGATTCAGATATATCTAGTCTGCCTACGTGCTAAACCTCACCCCTCAGAGAGGCACTATGAGATCCGGTCGCGCGCGCTCATAGTAGTAAGAAATTTTGTTCCTCTCATTTTTTCATTTTGAGTGATGACTACGACTAAGTTACCTTAACAAGTAGTTTACGCTTCTGTAGTGTTAATCGCGTTTGGTAGGTAGCTTTCCAGCGAACGCACCTACTAATACCGTCATTACTTGCGGTTTTTCCTTATGGCGCTAGGTCGAACGGTCTTGTTCTTTGTAGTCGGCGCTCTAGGTACATATGTCACGTCCAGGATACGAATTATTTCATTATTGTAATGACCATGAATGCGAGTACCAAGTTTGCGAGCAAAATTTGTTACTTCGTTACTCACGATAGCAATTCCTAGATCTCTGTGAATATCACTATTCCTTATATACCATGGAGCATTTACGATTGCTCTTAGCGTTTTGTTTTGGAATGTTTGTATTATAGCCATATTGCTTGGTTTGGTACAACCCCAAAGTTGTATACCGTATGTCCAAGAAGGTTTTAGCACTTGCTTATACAGGAGCAGTTTGTTGTATACGCTTGTCTTCGAATATTTTCCGAGTAGCCAATACATTTCTCTAAGTCTGACTGCGAGCTCGTCGCGCTTTTTCTTAACGTGTGGCTTCCACTTAAGTTTTGCGTCTAGGGTCATTCCTAGATACTTCGCCTCGTTTGCGTATGGTATTTGTACCGAGTTAATAAAGACAGGAAAGTTGTTTATCCTTTTGTACGTGAAATTGACATGCGTCGACTTGGTCTCGTTAAGGGTAATTCGCCAGGTCTTTGTCCACTAGCATACTTTATTAAGAGCCCGTTGGAGTCTGCGAACGTTGCTACGATGGTCCCTTCATCTTGTGGTATATATCTTGTGTAGAGCAGGAATAATATTGGGCCGAGAACGCTTCCTTGCGGAACACCGGCGTCTCATGTCTAACACGAAAGAGTCTGTTTTCAAGGTACGATTTAAATATTTTGTATAATTTTTCCGGTAGGATTGTCCTTAGCTTATACATTAGGCCTTCATGCCATACCTTGTCGAAGGCTTGCGATGCGTCGAGAAAAGCGCTGGAGCAAATCTTTTTGCATTCATTTGTTACTCGATACACCTGATCGATTATGGAATGTTTGACCCGGAAGCCAAATTGATGATCTGGTATCAAGCGACTTTCTTCAATTGCTGCATTTCAAAGGGATAAAGTTTCGCGTGACACAAACGTTTACTTTATTTTTTTTGTATATACATTATTTTGTCTAATAAATAACTTTTTATGATCTGGTGCTTCATTAAAAGTACTCGGTTCCACATAGTTTATAAGACCCACAATTTTATGCTTAGACGCTCCCGAGACTTATTTTGTTATCTATAGTTAGTAGGTAATAGCTATACCCCATTTGCAAGGTATAGGTTTTTAGTTTTGATCTGGAAATGGGTCAAGCTTCTTATACAATTTTTTTCCACGCCTCCTGCGTTTTTCCAAAATGTTATTGTTTAGACAAAATATTATTGTTTTCGAAAAATGTCCATTCACAAAACAATAAAAATTTACATATAATAATATAGTTAGGTAGGTACCTACCGATATAGGCAATATTCTTTTCAATAATTAAGTTCAATAAAAAAATAAATAACATTTAATCCACACAAAGTTTGCCTTTTATCATGTTTTTAATTTTTTTTTTTTTTTTTTTTCTTTGTATATAATTTTATAAATTAACCTAAATCACACATGCATACAATTACACAATCCCTTTCATTTGATACCCATGTCAAGAGGATTACGAAGAACATCACATGCTTGGCTAAACAGTGTTGAATAAGCTACATATTTAGTATTATTTTTAAAATTATAACTGCGTGCTAAATTTTAGTTTGATGTATATATAATGCCTGCAACTTGGTCGTAAGCATACACTTTACCAACCCAACACAGCATTTCAAAAACCAAACGAAAACCATGGAAAATCAATAACAATGCAACCCCTGCACTGCGACCACGCACACTTCGAACAGCGCAACCGAATAGAGAGTATAAGAATACACACATATTCATACCGCCGCCGCGCGCAGTACAAGTTCAAACATGTTTGTGTACCTGCTGAATTCGCATCAAAGAGACTCAGGCCCGACATCAATTTTACAAACCAAATATCTATGCGGCAGCAGACGCAGGGACAGCAATTTAGTTTGGTTTGTGTTCCCTCTCGATTCGTATGATTTGAGTGTTCTCTCTTCTGACTATTTTACGTCATATAAATTATTAATTCGTGCCGTTGACATTGTATGTATATGAATTGAGTATTCATCAGTGCGCTAGAAAGGGTTGCCATTTTAAGTGTTTTTTTTTTAGTTTTATTATTGATTAATTTTCTAACAATTATGAGCGCTGGAAAACAAAAGGTAAGCAAAAAATTCTAGATTTAATAATTTAACATAATTCTTTAAACTATTTACTAGATGATGTCTTTGGAAGACAAAATGCTGATCATTCGAAAGTTTGACAAAATAAGGGATCCATTCCAGAAAATGCAATTTAAAAATTCCGACTCCACAATTCAGAATATCATTTCGAATAGAAAGACCATCTTGTCAAAGTACGGTGCAATGAAGACTAAATTGGCAGCTGCAAGGAAAACCATCATGATCGCTAATGACAAGCCAAATTACACAGCCGAAAAGCATGCATTTCTGGAGAAGATCCTTATCGAGTGGTATCAACGTGCGGAAATTCATGTGGGATTATCGCGAGTAACGGTGATGTTACTAAAAGAGAAAACATACGCGGTTATGAAGTTTTTGAATATCGATTCATTGCCACCATCGGATTCGCATATGACTATTCTAAAAATTAATTGTCAATTGGCAAAGCATAAAAGGACTAATGGATTTAAGTCGCTGTCCTTGAACATACGTAAAATCGCTGAAGAATTACTGGAAAGGGAAGGTATATCCAAGGAAAAGGCGCTGGCCATCTTCGGGAAGGATATTTTGAAAATCGCAAAGAAAAGAGAAGAGGAAGATGATGAAATTTTTTCTATAACAAATGATAAATTCTCCTCGCAGTACCAAACAGTAAATCGAAAATTTACAGTTGCTAGAGAACTTTTTGAATTAAAAAGTACTTCCGAACAACTTGAACTGCTTAAAGAGATCATTAAATATTGGTTCTTGGGTTATGAAAATGATGAGATAACGATTCCGATGCTTAAAAGACAAGTCAATATCGCATTTATGCTGCTGGGTATTGAAGCACCCATTCCAACCGAATCTTGGCTTCACTCTGTACAAACTGAATGCTTTTTGGCAAAGAAAAGCCAGAGTTTTTTGAGAAAGCCTGTATCCTTGAGTTTAAAGGAAAGTGCGATACATGTATTATTAAGCGATAAAAATGTCGATCATGGTGAACACAACACAAGTATGCAAATTAAAATAGAAACTGTAGCAGACATTGAAGAATCCAAACCTGCAAATGTGAGTGAACCCTTGATTTTGAGAATTGAATATGACACTAATGAAGAAAATCAGGAAGAAGTGGAAGCATATGAACTGTATGAAGTTGTTAATTCAGATAATTTGCAAGCAGAAAGTGATAAGAACACATCCGAGATACTGTACATCGATAGTGATTCTGGTAGTGAAAAGTGTAGTGTTAAAGAAGAAGATGAATCGGACAATGATATTGAACTTGAGATAATGGAACTTATTGAGGATAGTCGTCGAGCATCCTCATCCGAATGAAATCAATCAAACTGAAGTTATTGGGTGTTTTATGTAATCGTTTATGTTTTAATTCTGCATAAAGCCCAATTTTTTGTATAAACTATATTGGATATGAAATAAATATTAATACGAATTGTCAATTTCTAATAATTATTTTTTTTTAATTAAGGTTTTGAAACTTTTAGCCACCGGATACGAAGCGTTTTGGTTAATGGGTAAGTTTCCACCACCATCTTCTAGCAGTCACCTGATAAATTTAATTAAAAAATGTAGTGTTGAAGCCGAAAATTATAAGGGTGAGGTACCGGGTGCAGGGTGTGTTTTTGCTACAGGTCCCCTTTGATTTGCATGCCTATTTTGTGTAAATGAATTTTTTTCAATTGCAATTTGACGCTTTCTTGAGTGTTTTTAAAAATGTTAGTGAAAATGTTAAGTGAAGTGAGTTAATATTCATGCTTATTTATAGCTTCGAATGAATAGACTATTCGATCGAATATCTCTATTCATTCGAATAAACTTGGTGTTTTTTTTTACATTCGAACGAATAATATTCATTATCGAGAGAGGGCATAAAATGAACTCAAATGAGTTCAATTTTCGGTCTCGGCTGTTTTTTAATTCTATAGGGTCCGCCATCTGAAGTTTTTTTTTCAACTAGTGCTTATTTCGCGAATGGTAACACTTAGCTCATGTCTGATTTGACAGATAATACACCGCTATACCGCTGAACGAATTGCGGCATAATTGGGTCATTTTTAATTTTTTTTTTTAATTGAGCAAGGAGTGGCCGTTACAGTCAATGGCGATCGTTATCGGGCCATGTTGAACGAATTTTTGTTCACAAAAATTGAAGAGGAGGATATTGACAACATTTGGTTTCAACAGGACGGCGCTACGTGCCACACAGCCGAAGCTACACTCGATATTTTGCGCCCTGTTTCAAAAAAAAAAAGTTATTTGGCGGACCCTATATGTCATATGGTGTGGCCATTCATTGTTTTTGTTTCGGGGAGATTTTTTTTTATTGTTATAATGTTATCCAGAAATATAAAATAACAATAATTCCGGGAGAAAGTAATGCTAACGATTGCAAAAAAATGTTTAGTTACAGGGCTATTTCCTATTAATTTGTGTGTAGATGTATTAAAATGTATTATTTGTAACATTTTCACGCCTTCAAAACCGAAATTTAAATATAAGCTTATATAAAATGTATTTGGTAATTTTCATAACTATTTTGTTTAAATAAAACACGAAAACAAGAAACTTATTATATATTTAAGTTTCACATTTCCCCCACCAATAAATCAACAGAAGTTTGGTCACACCAGCTTGCGATATGTTTATTAACTGTCAAAATCAAAACAGAATTTGGTTTGCTGAAATTGTATGTGAAAAAACCGATTCCGGTGCTGCCTTAAAGCTAGACAGCTACTACATTACTCCCCAGAAAAGGCTGCTCAAATAATTAATATACATATGTGAGGCTTTGCATAACATATGCATTAATTTTAAAGTCTCTGACAATGCTGACGATTTACCAACAAAAGATCGATCGGAAAATGAGTTTGTTGATGTGGAAAACGAGAACACTTTCATCAGTGAAGCTCGAAGTATTCGTGATAGAATCGCTGTATTATTTTAATAGTAGAATAGCAATTTAATCAAGTTTATTATATTATTTCATAATCACATTAAAAATAAAGAAACATTTTTCGTTTGTACACTCAGGCACTCGTTTTTATCAGTCTTTGAAATTGATCTGAAACTTATGTAGTTCTCTGCTAGTTTCAACCTTATTTCTTCAATTTGAACTTCCATGAAATTCTTTTTTAGGTCTAACTTCTCGCGCATCATAGTTTCTGGCACTTACGCCTAAGACGGACTGTCTTAGGGATGTAATTCTTGAGACTGCCTGCTCGAGCTGAGAAACCACAACGAGGTGGTTATCGTTGTAGCCTGACTGCTTTCGTTTCTTCTAGTTTTCCACCAGTTTCTTCTTAGTATTCGACTTGTAATCCACCCAAGCCTGAAATGCAAAAACCGACTAAATTGTAATGAAATACATGCCAATCTTAAACCTTTTTCCAAGTAGAGTCTTTACTCAGCGGTCCGTAGTAGCTGTTCAATTTCTCCGCAGCAACGGGTTGAGAAATCCAACATATTTTATTTAAAAGTTTCGAACGAAAGCGAGTATGATTAATAATTTTTTTGTTCAACAAAAAAAAAAACAAGGTAAGTCAAAATGCAAACTTCATTTAAAAAAAACACCTCATACCTATCACTTTGATAATTTTTTTATATTAACTTTCATTTAGTCTAACTTTTATGTTTTCAAATTTTGATCTGCCCTTGTTTGCCTTAGATTTTTATTTTATTTTGCAGCTGGTCACCAACTCATTCATATAAAATGTCTGTTTTGAAAACAAAACCAGCTGTGTTTATACCCTATCCTAAGGGTATATTAAATTTGACACATAGTTTGTAACACCCCTTAATACTCTTCGCAGACCCCTAAAAGTATATATATTTATGATCAGGACCAAAATCTAAGACTATTTAGCAATGTCCGTCCGTCCGTCCGTATCAACTTTTGAGACCTTTAAAGTTATGCTAGGAACCTGATATTTGGAACATTTATTCCCTAGGGTTCCGAAATGATAAGGTGTTAAAATTTTGAAAATACGACCACTGCCACGCCCACAATTTAGAAAAAACCGTTTAAAAGCTAAAGTTAGAGAGATAGAGTGTTACCACCTTCACAAGATATGTAGGCACTGCCCTCCTTTATAATTTAGTCATATAAAGTTTTTTGCCACGCCTACTTTTTGTGGGCGTTTTTGACTAAAATGCTGTTTTCTTCGAAAATTTTCATAGAAAGCGAAAAAAAAATGTTTAAGAAGATATTTACCCAATATTTTAATAACATATCGCCCCCACAAAGTTTTTGGCCACGCCCACTTTTTGGGTGCGTTTTTTAAAAAAAAACTCCTTTTTTTTAATTAATAAAATGAAATAAAGTGCTATCCATCATCTTCCTAATGCTGTTTTCTTTGGGGCATATAGGGATATGGATAGGGTATCGTACCACAGCGGACTGTATGTAGCCTTTCCTTATATTTTTTTATTATATTTGTGACGAATCTGAAATTTTTAAAGCATTTATAACATTTTAGCTTGTAAACATTTTTATGAGAAAAGTAGAAACTTGAAACTTTAAAAATATTTTTATTTTATCTCGATGCGACCATATGTCATAATGATAGAGAGAAACAAAAAAATATATAAAAATTGTTAAACTCACAACTGCCACTGTAGGCTTCCTACACGCGACGGACCTACACTTATAAAGAACATTGACATTTTGAAAAAAACAAACCCAACAAAAAAAACGGCACACATTCTTCGTAGCGCGATATGTCAATGATGGCTATACACACACAATACCTCAATGGACTTGTATTGAGTTTCCTCCAAACTATACCAACATAGCAGATGAATGCGTCACTCACTTATTCACTGTAAGAAGACTGGACTGATGAGTATCAGTAAATGGGAAATTATATCGATCGCTGTACGCCGCTCAAGAAATGAGAAAACTTCGATGTGTGTTCGTGTGGGTTGCTGCGTATTCTCAATAAAGCAATACAAATACAACTAAAAAACGTTCCATTGCGGAATTCTATTTCGTGTACGACTCTCTCCTCTCGGCTCTTAATCTTTATGTATGGGAAAGAAACGTGGTGATTTAGTATTAAACGGACAATATCAGAAATAAGTAACTAAAATTGATTGTGCGAAAATAAAAAGATTCTAATTCAAAGATATAGAAATACTCACGAGCATTACCAATTTTTGCAGTCAAATATGGCAGTACGCAAAATGAAAGTAAACAAGCTAAGTTTACCAGATCGCGTTCGAGTAATTAAGGCATTCGCAGTTACGCCCAACTATGGCAAGCTTGCAAAGGAATATAAATGCGGTAGGCGCCAAATCAGAAGTATAATACTCGCCAGTAAAAATATCCTGAGGCAATACAATGCAGTAAAAAATTGTAAAACTACCGTTGACTCACAAGTGATTAATTTAATAGAGTTGGTCCTATTTGAATGGTTTCAGCGGGCTCAGCAGCACAACGAATCCGGCCCAATAACAAATCACATTCTTATGAAAAAGGTAAAAGAAATTAAGGATATTTTCAGTGTACAACATTTCAACACAGACCTTCAATGGCTGATAAATTTTCGAACCAAATACGATATAACAGATTTGGATATGTCATTGCTGCTGCTGAGAAAGAACAGTCATCCTTTGGATTTGGACTTGAATGCAATTGCTGGATATGTGATTGACAGATATTCGATCTTAGATAGTTTAGAACTTACCAAATCAGGTTGTCATGCCGATCAGCGAGACAGTGATTACAATCCGGAAGGGTATGTTTTTCCCCATATAATAGAGGTACCTAGCAGTGATAGCGAGATATCAAGTATAGGTGACGAGAATTTACCAAAGGATACCAGCAATAATGCTACTGAGGCCGATTTAAATGCCGCACAAGAGCTAACAATAACAAGTGACACCGACGCTAGGGAATACCTTAGACCGCTGGAGGACTATGTCCTCATGCAGGAGAACTTTCGAGCCATTGGCCTGATTGAACAACTTTCGAAAGTATTTGAACCTCCAAGTAATACTTAATTTTGTTAATTCTTTTATTTTATCGTGACGAAAAAAAAAACTATGTATTATATTTTATAGCAATTAAAGGTTAAATTAAAACTATTTCATTAAAATACATTTTTATCATTACATTTTCCAGTCCTCTGTTAAATTTTAGTTCGATGGCAACACCAAAAAGATAGTGCCTGTACCGTATTCTACAAGCGACATCTGCTAGCATAATTATGTAATGATAGTAAGAAATTATTAATTAATTTTGAAGAGAATTTTAAATCGTTGGTAGGACATAAGGAAAGGCTACAGTCCTCTTGGGGCCATATCCCTATTTGCCCCAAAGAAAACAGCATTAAGAAGGTGATGGATATCATTTTATTTCATTCTATTAAATTTATAAAAAAACATTGTTTTTGAAAAAAACGCCCCCCAAAAAGTGGGCGTGCCAAAAACTTTGTATTTGCTAAATATCTCGTAAAGCATTTTTTTCAGTTTCTATGAAAATTTTCGCTGAAAGCAGCATTTTAGTGAAAAAATTCCACAAAAAGTAGGCGTGGCAAAAAATCTTAAATCAGACTTATAAAGGAGGGCGATGCCTACATATCTTGTGAAGGTTCTAACACTCTATCTCTCTAACTTTAGCCTTGTGGGAGTGGCAGAGGGCGGATTTGAATAATTTTAATACTTTACCATGTCGGGACCCTAGGGAGTATATGCTCTAAATTTCAGCTTCCTATCATAAATTCAAAGGCCTCAAAAGTTAATACGGACGGACATTGCAGAATAGTCTTAGGATTGGGTCGTGATCATAAATATATATACATTTATGGGTCTACGATGAATATTAAGCGGTGTTACAAACTATGTGTCAAAATTACCTTAGGGTATAAAAATTGTTGGTTAAAATAAATAACGAGGTTTTGAGTGTAGCCTACTACTTTTATTTGATACAGGGTAATTTAAGCCCCCCCCCCCCCTCCCCAATCAACATACTACTTACTTACTTAGGCGGCGCTACAGTCCGGAGTGGACCTGGGCCTCAACCAATACGCCTCGCCAGTTATCGCGATATTTGGCTTTCTGCTTTCAGTTGCGCGCTCCAAGTTGGTTGAGGTCCCCTTCCGCTTGCGCGCGCCACCAAAGGCTAGGTCTTCCTCTACTGCGTTGTCCCCCCGGGTTGGAATCGAAGACTCTTCGGACCGGAGCGTTGGTAATCATTCGCTCTACATGTCCTAGCCATCTTAGTCGACTAATGCGCACTTTTCTGACCAGGTTGATGTCGCTGTACAGCTCGTAGAGTTCGCTGTCAAATCTCCTACTCCAAGGCCCGTCAACGTAAACCGGACCGAAAATCACTCGAAGAATTTTGCGTTCGAAACGACCAAGGAGATCTTCATCCGCCTTTGATAACGTCCCTACTTCTGCGCCATAGAGTTGGACTGGGATGATGAGGGTCTTATGTAGAGTCTTGTTAGTGGTTCTTGACTTCTTTGCCTTCTTAGGCCAAAGAAACAGCGGTTGGCAAGTGTAACTCTTCGTTTGATTTCTGATATGATGTCGTTGCCAGAATTTAAGCGGAGCCGAGGTAGACAGAGTCCCTAACTACCTCAAAATTATAGCTGTCTGTCGTTACGTTCTGTCCGATTTGTCGATTTTGTATGTCTCTTCTTGTTGACAGAATATATATAGTTTTGCCCTCATTCCCATTTACAGAACCATAACCGGAATTAAACGATAAATTATCCTGAAATGGAACCATCATAGTCCCCTACACTACGTCATTGATCCATTCAGAAGTCCTTTCACCAAGAATTCTCAGTAAATACTTATCTGGCGTCAAAAAGCGCGGCTCTAGGAAATAAGGCCTCAAATATTTAAACGGGAAACAACAACAAACGGGGGACATTTGACAATTCTTAATAATTGAATGATATTATGAAATAAAGCCCGACTTTTGGGCCTTATTAAAAAAAATACTACTGACTACACCCACCCACTCTTACTTCTGCAGATCCTGCGTTGACGAAATTGTTCATATTTTTGGTAAATTGTATTTTTTTTATGAACTATATATAAACCACATTCTCAAAAATAACATAGTACATCGGTAACACTGAAATGCGCACGCCGCCAGCACAGCCAGAAGAGCAACAACCTTATCATCGTGCTTGTGGATTGTGAACATACATACTTACATTGTTAATGTATTTTATTGAGCTAATGCGAATGACTCATAGACTCGATAGAACATCCAAACATCGCAATCCGAACGAAGAGAATTATGTATAATATCCAAAACATGATTATTGTGCTTGTGTAATAAGATTGTACTACATCATTTGAGGTATTACCCTCCGTTCTTTGGACAGATGAGGTACAATTTCTGCCACATCTGTGGTTGTGACTCAACCGATTTTCCGGAACGATCCGATCACTTTTGACATAGTTCACTAAACAAGGCGCTGACGCATAATGAGTGTTATCTCGGCTCTTAAAAGTATAGCTATACTAACACGATGTTGCTCATTTGGTTTTTAAATGTGTGTATTTGCTGTACGGCGCTTGGTCGAGAACAACGTATGCGCTTATAAAGGAAGTGTCGATGTGTTTTGGCAGTAACCTCGCGCTTTTCTTGCAACACATTCAAAAACTTTTCAGTGTAGATAGAAGTGTGTCCCGTCAATATGTGTTGGTATTTTTTGCTTAGCCTTTCACAGTTTTCTGTATGCGAATGGCACTGTTTGTGATTTATTTAGTATCGTGCGGACAACATCTCAAATAAGTAAGTTTTAACTAAATTGTGAAAAAAACATATGCGTGCAGTTTTGCTGTCCAATATGGCGGTGATAAAACGAAAAATAAACAAACTGGATCTATCAGATCGCATCAAAGTGATCATGGCATACGAAGAAACGAATAACTATTGTCAAATTGCAAGTGAATTCAAATGCAGCATTCATCAAATAAGAAATATAGTACAGAACAAAGCCAGCATCATGAAGCGATTTAACATCAAGGAAAGCAGGCAAGATAGCGTCAACTCACAGGTGATCAATTTGATCGAGATGGTTCTCTACGAATGGTTTCAACGGGCTCAACAGCATATCGAATCCGGTCCAATAACAAACGAGATTCTTATGAAAAAGGCCAGAGAAATAAAGCGGATCTTCTGCGTGAAACATTTCAGCACAGACCTTGAGTGGCTTAAGTATTTTCGAACGAAATATAATATCACAGATTTGGATATGTCCTTGCTCCTGCTGCGGAAGAACAAAAACCCGAATATTTTGGATTTGGATTTGAACACAATTGCCGGCTACGTGATGGACAATAATCCGATATTAGAAAACTTGGAACTTAACGCGCAAGAAAGCCCCGCTGATCTGCCTGACAGCGGTATTGAAGTAAATGACAATCAGAGGGGATCTATTTTTCCATATGTTATTGAGGTTAGTGATAGCGATAGCGAAGAATCGACGACAAAGACAATTAATGAGGCCGGTAAGCCCGATGAGACTTCCCTACAAAACGGAACGGAACAGGCAACGATTGCGAATAATGACGACGCTAAGCAGTACCTCAAAAGATTAGAAGACTATGCCCTAATGAGTGAGAACTTTCGAGCCATTGGGCTGATTGAAAAAATCATGAAAGAGTTTGAAGAGCCGAGTAGCAATTAAGTATCTGTTTTTATTAAGTTTCTATTACTTTCATGTAAGACTTGTGTTATTTTTAAGTTGTGTTCTACGAGCGACATCTGTTGGAAAAATGTGGTATGTTACTTTTTTAAGCCATATTAAAACTGATCTATTATGTAGCAATTAAATGTATTATGTACATCAATTGTTTTTATGTTACAAGGATACTAAAACCAATTGCGAATTTTTTTGTATAAAAAGCGTATTGTTTCGCAGAACTTTTCAAATACCAGAGTTTTTTAAAGTTTACTAACGTCATCATGGAACAGTTTGTAAAAGTTAATGCAAGAAGTATGGATATATACATATTAAAACGCGTATATTTTCATTTCCCTACATTTTAAACAGCTTTGTATGGTGAATTTGAAGGCAACATTATTGGTATCCAAAAAAACAAAATAGCAGTGCACTTTTCAGAGACTGCGAACCCGGTTCAAATCCCAACAGCTAATCCACTGCACCTACAAAATTAACATATTTTAAAACCTAGTAGGTCTTGCAGATAGATCAGCCACTTCACTTACGATTTTATTTATAACATGAACCCAAAAATCCGACCCGAAATTTTTATACTCGCCATTATCCATGAATGGCACTGGCTTGCATCTCTGTAACCGATTGAATTTTCGTTCTCAGTATGTGTGTTAATGACAACCTTCGTTGGAATGACCATGCATTCAACGTCGCCAAGAACGCTGGGAAATGTATTGAACATTTTCAAAACGACAGCACTGGCTAAGACTTGAGCGAGACAGGAACAAATATATCACACCGCACTAAAATATGAGGCGTCGGGTAAAATCCTGAAATCTCATCGAAATTAGGTATAGAGGTTTTCCATACATTTTTAAGAATTCAAAACCCCGTTGTTTTGTGAGATTTCCACGAAACCTTTTCAAAATTTGACTACAATCGTGAAGTTGTCAACAGCTCACCGCTTATCTGAACAATGATCACGTAAACTCTACGAAAATATAGACGTTGTTAGCTTTTAGTGGACTTACAACGTTGTTCATTTCCGTTAATTTTTTGACGGCTGACTGAAACGTCAAACAAAACCCAAGTGAATGGTTTTGTGAATGCTTCGACGAAGTTTCGAAATTTTTTTGTGGAAACCTCGGATTTCATTACAGTGCGAATATTGTATTAAGATTAAGTTGAAATATTATAATATATCACATGCTAGCTGGTATTCGATTTGATTTACTCGTAAGTGTTGCCGAAGTGTTTGTTTTTGATTTAAAAAGCTTTGTCGTAATTCTGTAACATTTTATAATAAAAAAAAATTAACAATCCAGAATTATCTTAGGTTTACGTATATCAATACCTTAATATGGGTTAAACATTTTTCAAGAATTATTATTTTTAACCCATATTAAATATTTTTTTTCTTTTTATCATCTTTTGAAATTTTAAATCAATTTGGCTAGTTAATTTGATCTAATTTATTATTAATGAATAAAAAGTCACTAATTATAACTCTCCAAATTTCATAACTCTACCAATATGCGAGTGCGGGCTGTGCATTGCTTAGCCAGACAATCAGGACAGACTATTTTACATGTATAGGGAGATGGTAAACTAAGTGAAGTCTTTTTGTCTTTAATTCGACGACGTTTTTCAACTTTCCAAAATTCAAATGTCTATATTTTGAGTGGATGCTTAAGGGGTTACATGGGTTTCAAAGCTTTAAAAAATTGTCTTATTATTTTCTACAACATCTCGAGAAGGTTATCCTAAATTTTCAAGTAATTCTGAATAAAAGTTTCGAAGACACAGCCTTGGGAAGGTGCGCAGTCAATTGAATCACGAGGTTTATTTAAACGCGTAATTTTAAACGCGTTTTTCTCGAAACTGTGCTTTTAAGCCGGTTGTCAAAAGTTCTTGAAAACTAATCAACCTATCTTGATGAAATTTTACACAGGTCTTCGAGATACAATTCACGTGGACTTGGACGAAGGATTTCTTTTTTTAATCACAACTATTTTTAAAAAAAAAAATTTTTGAACAAATTTTACCAAAATTAGCATTTTTTTGTAAAAATGTGTGCAAAAATTTCAATTTTTCCTTTATTTTCCCTTCGTCCAAATTCTAGTTTATGGTCTTAACTAAAACACGAATTTTATGTTTTCACTTCTGATGATCTTGTCACGAGATCTTCTATCAACGCGGATGCACCTTTTTTTCCGAGGGATCACCGGAAATGATCTTTTTCAGTAAAAAGTTTAAATAAAATATTTTATTTTTTATATAAAAAAAAAAATTGTTGAAAATATAACTTTTTTCCCCCGAATAAACCCATGCAACCCCTTAAGCTTAACTTGTGTTTTCAATGAAAAAAAAAATAAAATCGAATACCTTCGTTGAAATATTAAAAATATATTTTATTAAATATTAACTGAATTCGTTTTACAAAAGTGAGCTTCTATTTGGGTTAATAGTCCTATCGCCCGATAGTTCTCATTCAGCAGCACAAAGTCCTCCAGAGGCCTTAAGTACCGCAGGGCATCACCACTACTTTTTATTAGTCTGTTATCTTGGTTGGTTGTCCTACTGTAGGTACGTTGCAATGCAAATTGCTCCTTTTTAGAAATCTCCTTCTTATTAGGATCAGCCGGTATAGTATCATTAGGAAACGTTTTAATGATTTTATGTTTGAACTCCTTTGTAGGGGCGTCCTCTTCATCATCATCATCATCGATTTCAATAACCTGAACTGGCTTCGAAACTGTACGATCAGGAAGAGATGGACTCGAACAGCCGACTTTCTGGTCGACATTGTTTGGCAAATTTTTATTTCTTTGAAAATTAAGGTCACTAATAACATGCCTTGCAATGGTTTTCAAATCTAGGGACTTAAGGACATCCTTTCTGTATTTTTTTCTATCCAAGTTCTTATCACAGTCGTTTCGAAACTTTGTCATCCAAGCACTGGTCGGAAGAAATGTCTCAATGTTCAGGGCTTTCTTAGCGTCACCGACTTTTTCTCTGATCGTCTTGTAGGTTATTTGTTCTGTATTTGGGTACATTTTCGCACGGTAATACCATTCAGTCATCACTCTGTCAATCATTGCGATATCTTGCAAATTTCTCCTGTGAACGCACGAATATACTCCATTTGGAGCGTCTTCTGTTAAGAGATTTCTTTGATTCAAAATGTAGCTGATTTGCTTGCTGGTGCATTTAAATTCGTCTTCAAGTTTCTTATAGCATGGCTGCTCCGAATATGCCGTTATGATACGCAGTCTATCGTCCAAAGAGAGAATATTGAAAAGTCCCTAGTCGTGGAAGGGAATGGGTAATGAGTAAACAGTAAAGCGAACAAGGGTTTGTAGCATAATGCAAAAAGTAGGGTAGGTAAGTAGGTGCCGACCTACGTCAGATTATTAATTTAAAGTTAAAGGGGAGGGGGGATAATGCCTTTGCAATATGGTACAGACCGCATGAGGTGTATTAGTATGATGACCTACCTTTTGCCTGTTCATCATGTGGAACTAAAATGCCTTGCGATGCTATGCGAACTTTTTAAAAATATGTAGGTACGCTGCGCTCTCAATGCTGAACAAAAAAGCCACCGCGCACCCAGTACTATCAACATATACACATGCACTTACTTTCAACAAGAATTCAATATTTAGACTGAAGCTAATCGCCTAACAAAAGCAAGTTAAAGCGATACGAAGCCTAAGAACTTGACAAAAGTGATGTACATATACATGCATGTTTTCTGCTCGCTAGCAGTGGGACTTCTCCGTTATTAAGAATGAGAATTATTAGGTGATTCACTTCAGTTACAATTTTTAAGCAAGATAAAAACTAGAGGTTTCGTCGTGCCCTCTCGTTCTTGTCTAGCACGTACCGATTCACTTGGCCTTTCTACTGCGCAGGTCTCTGAGCATCTCTTAAAGTTTGAAAGATACACAAAAATATTGCCAGCTACGATACGATGAGACTGACACTGAGAGATTTTGTTCTGTTTTCCTCTACCTCTCCGCTATCAAAGTCTTTCGTAACATTTTTATTCTCTTGAAACCTCTCTCTGCGCAATGGGCTGTTGGACGAGTGATTTGCTTTGTTCATGCTATACTAATAGTGTTGCCGCAGGCTTTTAAAAAAGTGTAAAACTTTTAAGAAAAATCTGTAACAAAAGTAAAAAAATATATACATATGTATTGGTTAAAACTATTTTCTTTTCATAACATTTATTTTTAAATAGGACATTATTCTTAATTGACTCATTTGTATTCTCCATCACAGTCTGTTAAATTTATAGATTTTTAGACTTAAATTTCTTTGGTAGCTTATGGCTGGATGTGAAATGCATATAGCGGAATTGTATGGTACCGTACTATGTCGACTTAAGCTGTTATGTCTTATCAACACCGATTTATTCCCATGGACAATTTTTGATTAAAATTAGGGGGAGTGTAAGATAACTTTGGCGCCAAAAATTGAAAACTGTTTTTGGTAGAGGGGTTAAATGCGAGGAATTTTTTTTATGGGAGGGGGGGTCTATCTTGCCCCGTTTAGGCGGGAGGGTCAATTTAAAAATATATGACCTAAATGGGAAAACAGTGTATTAAAACACTATGTGCAACACCTACAAAAAAGTGCAATAGCAGTTTTGAAAGCCAGGAATTTCAATTGAAAAAATTTAGAATAAATATTGAAGGCTTATTCCCAATCGAACACAGAAAACCATATAGTTCTAGGTCTTCTAGTTTTTGCGAAAATTAAAATTTAGGAAAACTACTTTTTTATTAAGTTTGAATTTTTTTGCTATCTAAACGATATTAGGCACTTTCTATATCAACAGTATCATGTATGGCACGCTTCGCAGGTTCAAGGGAACTTTCGAACTCTGGCCTTATTTCATATTTAAAAACTGAAATAATTCCAATTTTTGAAGGTTGGCCTTATTTACTTCCGCAAAGTGAAATAACACGAAACTGGCTTAATTTTGCTTTAAGAGAATTAGTTTAACATATGTATGTTAGTCCACACGCATAAACAGTTCAATATATATGGGGGGCATGCTGCTCCCCAGCAACCGCCCTGCTTAGTTTCCCTGTTAGATTTGGACTAGACCCCAAACTTTGTTTACATTCAAAGATGCTCAAATTGGCTAAGTGTGTTCTTGTTTGTAAGATTTACTTACACCTCATAGGTTTGTGTGCTATTAAAAACTTAACATTTCAAACTGGGTGGTCCACTCGCAAAAAAGGGTTTTCAAATCGAGTCTGTCTCCTCGACTGCTATCGAGTGGCCTCCGGCCTCACTTGCAAGTGCTTAGGCAACCGCTGCATGTCATATAGGCCAACTGAATACCAACACAATTTGATATTATTTCACTTTATCAAAGCCAAAAAATTAAAAATTAATTAAAAGGTAGTTTCGTAAATTTCAAACCAAATATGGTTTTCTGTGTTCGATTAGGAATAAATAGGGGCAGAAACTACAATTCTGAAAAAATCAGTCACAATATGTATTTTTAATTATTTTTTTTTTCAAAATTTTGAGTTTGATGGTAATTTTTTAAAAACTATTCATGGAAATAACTGAAATGAAAAGAATGAATTCCCGGCTTTCAAAACTGCTATTGCACTTTGTTGTAAGTGTTGACATAGTGTTTTAATACACTGTTTTCCATTTTAAGTCTTTTTTGTTTTTACATTGCCCCTCCCGCCTAAACGAGGCAAGATAGACCCCCCTCCCATACAAAAAAAACTTTTATTTAACCCCTCTACCAAAAACAGTTTTCAATTTTCGGCGCCAAAGTTATCGTACTCGTGCCTAAATTAGTTATGAAAAAAGCGATCGGCTGCTGCAGAGCTTTGTGAAAAACTTAATATTTTACAAATAAATTTGAAGTATATTTTAAATTTTGTTGTAACCGTGACATTCTGAATTTAGTATATATTTTTTTCTTTTGTCATAGGCATACACATTTTAAAGTGAATTGAGCAAAGGCTAAACGGTAATATTTTATTCACCTACTAAATATTTCATTTTCACTTTCTAAATTAAATCTTTTTTTAAGTTCAATATAAAACTTCATAATTTTTTGTGTGATTATATACTTTTGGTCTCCAATTTGGTCGGCAATGGCGGTCGACGTGTTTAATCTCTTCTCAGCTGAAGCACTAAGTACTGACTTAAAAGCCTATCAACTACTCGTCATTCATGGCGTTTCCGAAATTCATAGAATGTTGTGGTTTAAGATTCCCAACTTATTCCACGATTCTTGGAATTCGTAAATTCTTTTAGACTTCTTAATTATGTAAAAAAAATTATAATTATTTTTAATTTCAATAGATAATTTTTTGTACGCAATTGGGGCACATACATATGAAGGTAGATGTAGACAATAGCAAACGCACTGAACGGAAAATACTGATATCACTTGCAAGGCCGATTATTTTTCCGACATGTATTTGCAAGTTTTGCAGATGTTCTTTGAAGCAATTTATGTAAAACAGATGTTTTTTATAAAAAAAATAAATACTTGGGTTAAGAAAAAGTGTAACAAAATTAAATAAAATGTAACCTTGTAACAAACAAATAAATTTATGAACGCAGTACTTTTGTTACACAACGCTGTTTACTATACCTACAGAAATAAGTAGATTGCTATAAGATAAGCAAGTTCGGTTCAAATTTCCAATTCCCTTGAAAATTGTACGTCAACATGCACACGGAGAGAATTACGAAAATGGCTAAGGAAATGAAACGTCTTAATAATTTCAATGAATGATAATTGGGTAGGTTTAAGCGTTGCAAAATCGTAGTCCTATTTTTTCGCAGTGGATTTTTCAAAAAAAATCTTAGTACTTTTTTTTGCAGTAGATTTTTGATTTCAAACAGAAACGGGAATAAGATTAAGATTAAAGAAGATAACCAACAAAATTGGTACACAATGAGGTAGCACATGCTTTGTAATTCTTCTCTCGAAACGATCAAGAATAGCTTCAACCGCGAAAGAAGGAGTCCATGCTTCAGATCCATAGAGCATGACTGGAATTAGCAAAATCTTGCAAAGAAACTCCTTACTGTTCGGTCTTTAAGAACAGTGTTTTGCCAGAGTTTTTGAAGACATGTTATTTTCTAAGTCGAAAATACCTCAGAGTGGAGGTAAACAAAGACCCTTACTGCCTCAAAGTCAATTGTGACGTTCGTCGATGTTCGGTGACCCTTCACTTTGTCAACATCTACCTACTCTATTTTGCACTCGTTTACCCCTAGACCCATTTTTGCCTCTAGTAATTGAACAAAAATTGCAAGTAACTGTCTTATGTGGTTTTAAAATCAAGAAAATGGTAGTGAGTATCGATATGAGAACTTTTCTCCAGGATCTGTCGGTTTGTGAAAATAGATAGGATAAGCTCCAATCAGATCGATCTAATCTTTAAAAACGTTCCCACAAAACGGCAAACATTATTTTCTCCGCGATGCTTAGGACAATCATGTGTGTTGGACAAATCATCCCCATCACATCACTACCATCACAAGTTGATTTGTCACTCCACGTTTTTTTAGCATTCGAGTGAATCACTAAGGTATGCATTTTGGCAGAAATAGAAATAAATCTATTAAAACATTTCTCAGGTTTTATAGTGGCAAGTCTCAAGTTTTTAAGTGCGTTGGCCTACTAAGCGAGAGGTCCCCGGTTCAAAACCGAAATGTACCTAAAATGTTTTTATTCGCTGCGGAATCGGCATTAAACTTTAGCTCTCTTCCGTTTGTGTCAAAAAATATATCTTCGCACCACAATGGTTGGAGATGCTAGGCTTTAGGTCCTGTATGGGCCTATTACGCCTAATATTCATTAAATTTTTAAGTAGGCTACACATCGCTAGATAGCAATGGATAGGTGTCAGCTCGAGAGCTTTTTGCATATAATGTGCCAGGGTGGTCCTAAATAGGGATTTACGTAAGCCCTCCGCTTTCTGTTGAATATTTGAATTGCCGATAAAATGATTTTTTTTTAATATATCCTAGAATACCCTTAAAAAATAATCGAACAAGTAAATAAAAAGCTGCAAACCAACCAATTTATATATCTATATGCTCACAGGCATTTGTACCTAATTTAGTATAAAAACATTAATAGAAAAATATGAAAACGTTTTTTCGAGTGTAATTTCAATTTGGTTTGATACATATGATTCAACAGATTCTACTTAAACGATAAGTCCGATCGAATAGAAGGTAATCTTATGCAAACTCCGCTGACTTCTAACATTTTAGGGCAAATCGTAGTTAAGCTGCAAGATTGTGCAGTGCACTATATATTGTCAATCATTATGATCGGATCCTTATTCTTTAAGGGGTTATTGGCAGTCAGAATTTTCCAAAAAAAAAATTTTTTTTCTTGCATATTCTGAAAGTATAATATAAAAATATTCTTTGAAAATCCGACGAATACTTATCGATTTATTTAACAAGGAACTCTCCGACGTTCAAGAGCGTCTAGTGTAAAAATGTTCAATGCATTTTTTTTAAAACTTGGTTTTTAAGGTCGATCACCACTGTCATTCAAAACCGGTCGGTGTATTTGAATGAAATTTTTTAAAACGTATAGCGTCTGATCGAAGGATTTTTTTTTTCCAAAACTTAAATTTTTTATAAACAATTTACTGGTCCTATTTTTCTAAAAAATCGAAATCAAATTGTCTACGATTTTGTTTATTCAAAATTTGAAATACCAATTTTTTTTTATAAATGAATTGTTGGGAACTTACCGAAAGTTCACAGCTACTGCAAAGTCGGGACTACTTGTGAAACGTATACCGATACATATAGCAATAACTTTGTATATAATCAGTATTTTCTTTTCAAATTTGTATGAAATAAAGTTGAAACATGACATAATGATGCAATATTAATATTTTTTTTTTTTGGTTTTAATTAAAATTACTGATAATTTTTTTTTATTAATATATGTATTTATTTGTTCGTGCCTCTAACTGCCCCTAACCTCTTAATTGTGTTATAAGCATCTAACCTGTAAAACATACAGTGAACTTCAAAAGTGAGTAAACATTTTGCTAATACCCTCAAAAACGGAAATATTCACTTCAAATTGATATAACTTGAGTTGAGGTGATGATAGACTGTACCACATATTTCTCGTGTGAGCTTCAGGAATAACTATATATGTATATGAGTTTTTTTTTTTTTATAATTCAATCAAAAATATTTGTCAAATTGCAATAACCTTACTTAACAAAAATAGAAAACGTTTGCTCACTTTTGACACTCACTGTATCTGTTATGTTGGGGTAAGAATTAGCTTTTTAATGGTTTAACTTATGCTGCCAAAAATCTCTTAAAGGAAATTCGAATTAATTAGTTAGCTATAAATAACTGTAAGCAATTTTTTTTAAGTTATTTGATTTTCTGTAATAATTATATGATTTAAAATTAAAAACCTCACACCTCAAAAAATAAGGTTCGAATAACCGGACGACCATCAAATATAGATTTAGGTATAAAAAGAAATTCTACATATTTCATATTTCTTCAAATTTTTTTAATAATATCTATATATAATTCGCCGACAAATAGGTAGCGCTAAAACTTGAGATTTGAGTTAATGCACAATCCACAAATTTTTCCTAACTTTGAAACGAACTTTTTATAATTTTGCCGTACTTCTTAACTAGATTGCGTATTTTTAACTTTCTCGTATACATTAGTATACTATTGCGATCGTGCGATTTGGAACTCAAACTGAGTATGAGGGATGATATTACGACTATAGAGAAGTCCAAAAAAGTGGGTCCGCCAATGCCGTCTGTCGGTCTGTCTGTCTGTCCGGGCACCGTATATACGAAACGGTTCGACGGATTTGCTTCAAAGTTCGTATCTAAGGTTCTCGGGGTTTCTTTTTATTTAATGCTTTATCTTATAAAATAAAGGTACCTGCCAAACAAAAAAATCACTTATCACTATTTTTCTCGGAAGTGGTTCCAAGGATTTCGGTCTTTTTTTGTACTAAGGATGTTTGGAATGGGGTCAAAAATTCTGCATACTCAGTTTTTGGGGAAAAAAAACCAATAACGGTAATTTATAAAACGGGCAATATCTCGAAAACTGATAAATGGAACTTCAAAAAAATTTACGGTTATTTTTACTATAAGCTCGAAAAAACTGCATACTTAGATTTTTTAGATAATTTTTTTTAAATTTGTTTTTCATATAACGATTTTCTTAAATTTAAATTAAATTCGTTTTCTCAAAAATGGCTCTAACGATTCTGATAATCTTTTGCATTTTGAAATTACATCAAAATTGTAGGTTCCGTTTTTGGAAAAATCTAATTTTTCAAAACCTAAAAAGTTATTTAAATAAATTTCTCATCATTAATTTTTGATTCATTTTGCGATTCAAAAACGCAGCTCATGTACCGAGAAAGTTTCATATGACGCAGTCGTGCACTTTATTTTTTATGGCGGTTGGTTTAATGTCTAAAGCAGCGAAATTTTAACAACGTTTTCGTTATATTTTTTTTGCTTATTAATTGGCCTTCATTTAAAGTGCCCGTGTACCAGCGACTTCAAATGCCTTGTTCGTTTTATACAAAGGGAATTTGTTTTTTATAAAATATACGATTGGACATTTTGAATTCAAATTTTTGCGACTATGTGTCTATTGTTTGTGGGACAATTTTCTATGTCTAGCCATTGAATGTGCGACGAATGGTCACTTTAACCTAAGTAGGTACTTACCTATGTTAGGATTGTTGTGGCGTCAACATTGCTTACAACTAACAAAATTTAATTAAATGTCACTTAACTCTATGCAGTAAAACCATCAATAAAATGCCTCAAAAAGGTACCAACCAACCAAACTACTCTACATTCCTAGAATCTGTAAATTTTCATTTCAACAAAACCAGCTAATGTTCATTGAACGTTCTAAGTGTTGTCAATGAAGTGTTATACCCATCTAATTGCCTTTGTACTTAGGTATTTGTATAGGTATGTATAGATACACCATACACTACAAATATTTGGTATGTCTCACTCCCTTAACATTTATTAAACCAACCTGATATGTTTTGCTTTGTTCGGTAGGTAGGTACCTATTACTTAATAATTTTCATGTACATATTTTATTAAAGCTACATGTGTTCAAAGTGCATCCAAAAATAATTTCATTATTAGGGATTAAGGATTAAGTCTGGAAAATATTGAAACCTGTTAAATTTCAACGACCTTGATTGACAGTTTCATTGTACCTGCGCAGATAGCAGTAATCGAGCGGATTAAGTCACTATAGGTATATATCAGGAGAAGCATATACGACATATGTTTGTATCTAAGGTACATACATACATACCTTAATTCCCAAGAACTATATCTCTGGACACGACAAAAAAAAAACCCTACGCAGTCCTAATCCATCTATGTATAGGTATACCTGGTTCATTGTGCTCTACACCCTTTTGAAAATAGCCATTTCCCCTGCTATTCACACAACCATACCTACAACATATCTTGTCCTATTTCATAGTCGAGAAAAGAATCTTAAAAGGTATCCAAATCGAACAACCTACGGCATGGCAACCAACCTTTAGATTTATTGAACACGACATGGGATGACACTCACACCCTCTGGACCCTCCTAAATCGTCAGTACTCTGCCTTTCCCCCTCCCATAAGCACAGCACATAGGTTATCAAGGCAGCCCACATCACCCTAGCACAGAGAACATCAACCATATAATCCCCTATGGGGCTCTATTATCAACCCACAGCGGATGCGACCGTACTTTTCGTTCCCTTCTTTTCGTCTTGCCCTGCTATAAGATCCAAGTCAAAGCAACTTCAATGGGAACAGTTTTGTGTGTACAGCACTAAGGTCACTTTCTGCCAAGAAAACCGACAACAAAGCAGAGATGCCAAAACCGAAACCCAGCAAAACTTCAGCACCAGCTACACTAAACACTACTAGAGCAACTCAACTCATCTCCCACTTGAGTGTACTGCTCTCTGTGTGGTGCTGCTGCTGCTGCTGCTGGTTCTGCTCACACAGCGGTGGACCTTTCCATTTGTTCAGGGTTACTTAGGTAGATAGCTGGCCGTGCCATGTGCCATGTGCTGTGTTATGTAAACTGTTACATATATACATACGGACATAGCATATACCTGGTGCAGCTGAGCTCATCGCAATCACCCGTCCATATCAATCGTCGGACCGAACAAAACGACCGACCCAAGTTGGGAAACAGCCAAACCAACCGAACGTCGAGTGTGTCCGACTGTCAGGCAGGCAGGCAGGCAAGCAGCAGCTATAACAAACAGCCAGCCAACAACCCATCTATTCAAGTAGGCCTTCCATTTACGGTGGAGTCTCTTGTGTATACGACGCTCCGAGTCGTGCCTAAAGTGCTCTAAGGCCAGTACGCTGTGCTGCGGTTCTATTTCAGGGGGTATGTGTGTTTGTGGACTACTGCGCTGTATGTATTCTCTAAATTCTGCTGTGTATAGCTGCTGGCTGCTGGGACTTATCGTCGTTTCCGAGGGTTGTTTTCTTTGTGTGCGTTGGAACGGGGCCTGTTTTGAGTGCCAGTGCCAGCATTAAAGTCTCTCGTTTTAGTTCAGTTACTCAGCGAACATGTGGATGGTAAGTAGGTTTTTGATTTTGTGTGCGGCGCTCCCAGTTTTGACGAAGTGTGTACATATATAGGGCGGCCATTAAGGCCGGCCTGTTGTGACTCATCGTTGAAGGGGCTTTTTGCAAGGCTTTTATTGATTTTTCTTGCTCATGTTTTCGAATGCATACCTAAATATATACAAGATACTAATTGTTTTCTTGTGTTTTTTAGCAACAATTTGACGAATGCAACGACACCAAGGCCCGCAATCGGCTATCGTTGGACGATCGGGTGCGGGCCATAAAGGCCTACGAGAAGACACCCGTCTATCAGAAGGTCGGACTACTATTTAACTGCAGTGCCAAACAAATACGCAACATTGTCAAAAATAAGCACAAGATTATGGCCATGTACAACTCGGGCCATGTAATTTCAGGTGGAAACCATAAAGGCACTGCCGGATCGCCACCAAAATTGGACGAGCGGGCAAAGAAGGTGGCACTGCTGGGTAAAGTCATGCGCGAGTGGCTTCATAGGGCTCGACGCAATCCATCGGTGGGCGGCATCACGTACAAATTGCTCCAAACTGTGGCCTTGGACGTGAAGCAAGTCCTGACTTTGGAGAATTTTTATCCGAACAATGGCTGGTTGCTTAACTTTCGTCACAGCAACAATTTAACCGACCAGGACATGAGGGCTTCACATTCCGATGAACCTGGACCGATTTCGTTGGACGTGGAAGAGATTGTCGACTACATCAATGACCTGGAGGAAGAACGAAATGAGACCACTGATGCGATTGAATCTGAGTCGCCGTATGCCGACTGGGGAGAAGATATACCTGGCTGGAATGACGATTCATTGGCCAGCAGCACAATTCGAGCACATGTGCCGCATAGCGTTGCCACCACCAGCAGTCGGGCCAGCTCATCGAGTCGATGCAATGACGAACCACCTTCAAAGTTTCCAAAGCTAGAACCAGTCGATGTGATTGTGGTTGACAGCGACGACGATGACGACAACGACCGGACACCTACTGGCAAGTCGCACAAGCGCGTAGTAATTACAAACGCCGAACAAGCTCTCCTCCACTTGAAGCCTCTGGAAGAGTTTGCGCTCATGAAGGAGGACTACCGGGCCATTGGAATGATAGCGCAGCTGGAGGCGATCTTGAAAAATACCATGAAGAACGCCAACAAATAGTCATCATAGCAATAGTTTTGTGTATTATTATTACCTTTGCCGTACAAGTAGTAGATATGTAGATACATATTATATGTAGGTAGTTTGGTAATTTTATTTTAAGTTCCGTAGCCATGTAAGAGTTTTTGAATGAATAAAAAATTTCTTTGTGTATATTTTGTAGCTGAAGTTATATTTTATTCGTGTTCGACCTTCGAACATGACCTCATTTAGGGTTGGTTGTTCAATCTGGTTTGGAAACTATCGTTGTGCGCGTCAACAAACAGCTGGCCTTTTTGTTTCACTTGGGGAAGGAGAAGGTTTCGTTGGTTTATCTTTTCTTTGATGTCATTTTTTTCTCTCGTTTTATCTTTGGCTATCGTGGTGTTGGTGTATCGACGAATTATGATGAAGCCGGAAGAGGGTGGAAATAGAACTGTCGAGTGTCGAGTCGACCTTATCCATATAAGATACATATGTTTCGTTATGTGAATTTTGCTGAGAGCTGATATGGTAATTAGGACGGGTGACTGCAGTGAAATAACTTCGCAAAAAGATAAAAATAAATCTAGATATTGGAATTTTGGATTGACAGACCCATGGATAGATACACATATCTTTTGGGATGACTGCTATAAATCTGTACATCTTAAAGAGTAGATATATTTATGTGTTGCATTCCTGCAAACTTACTTACGTAGTTAAGGTAAGACTTGTTTTCAAATTTTTGTGAGACTTGAGAAATACCTACGATGACACATATGTCATTAGTTTGGTGTGGCTTATAAGAAGTTCGTAGGTAATTGCCGTTGATTTGAGAGTAAATCACTGGGTATGATTCTTAAACGTGATTAACTTTTGTTTGAACAAATCATCTCGTTTAGTTCAGTGAACAGTAATCCTTCATATATAGGTATTAAAAAAAAACAAAATTAGAGTCAACGAATTCGTGTTCATATAGTCAATGCTTAATGTGACATGGCACAAGGTGTCTCTGTATGTGTTACTTTTATGACTCTTATAAAGAAGAGCGTAAAGTAATGTTGTAAGTTAATTAGGCCCCAGGCGTTGGTACCTACTGGTTTTCGGCACGATTTGAAAACCTGTTTAAGTTTATTTTATTTATTTTCAATCTTGAAGCTTCCATTGACATAAGGCAATCTTATATCCCAGCGGGAAAAAGATTCGTCCGATATGCATTCTGACGCAATCCTAGGAAGCAGAGAATGCATTCGCCTGGGTTGCGCCTATAATTTTCTTTTTATTAAGGCATGTCCGCAGACGGAAGCAATACAAAACTGGTTTTTAAAATATCTAGAACACATGACTCGGAATGTTTCTTGAATGCATCGCAAGAAACAATCCAGAATGAATCTGGCAGACGTATTTAGAATGCATCCAAAGGATGAATCCAGAATGTATTGTGAGGATTAGCTTAGAATAAAATTCCAGAGAAATAAAACAGCGAAATATAGTGACTAACAAATGCATTTTATTCAATAATATTTTTTCTTAATTCATATGATTTATAAACTTACAATATTGAAAATAGTATCTAAATTGTTAGCTGCTTCTCCCTTGGCAGGATCTATAGAAAAATTAAAACATATTTTGAAATCAACTTATGGCACTTAGTTTTATAAATGGCGAGGCATCTGGGGAATATGGCACAGTAACTTGGTGGCTGCATTAAAGCTAAAATGAGTTGTAATAATTTTTAATTGCTATTAAGTAATGAGATGGCAAAACATACTTGGTGAATTTTGATCAATTTCATTATTTTCCAGTACATTTTTTCTGAAAATAAATAAAAAAAAATCCATTTATTTTATATTTAAATGTTAATAACACAATGAACAGCGAAGCAACTGCGAATTACAAATAACACTGAAGTGAATCGCAATATCCGAAAGTCATAATAGAATGCAGGCACAAACCGGTTACGCCAAGTACGCGACAGATAATAATATGCCTTAGCAAAAATGCTACATGTCCAAAAAATTCCGTAGACATCAAAAACTCATTACGGGGAATTCTTTTGATTTAACTTTAAGGGTAAGTCAGCGATTTCTTCTGAATGCATCGTTAATACATCACACAGAATGTTTTTCTAAATTCCCAAATTTCCCGCTGGCATCAGATACAATTTAGCAAAATGCGATTTCGAAAAACCCTCATGTTTTATATCTACTAAATATTATTAGTAGTCGAGTCTATTGCAATTACTGGGCGCTTACGTCTACAGCCCATCGAATACTGGCATGATTTGTCATTATGCAGGCATTCGAAACTGTTAGTTGACGGTCCCAAATTGAGCAGATCAAAATATCTTCTTGGACTGAGAATATGTGACTTAAGAGCCCTAATTGGCCTTATCACTGGTTCCAGTCCTCTCAACGAGCATCTAAAGGGTGATCCATTTCGAGGTTCCCTACTTTTTTAAAGAAAAAAACACAGAAAATTCAAATTTAATGGAGAATGTTTATTATCATTTGAAAGAACATTCTTTGGCATTAATTTTTTGAAGATTATGTCTATCAAATGCTGGCCGTTGCTACGTCGCAGATGGTCCATCCTTTGAGTCCAATTTTCGATCACTCGTTCGAGCATTTCGACTGGTAACTGGCGAATGACACGCGTGATGTTTTCCTCCAAGGCCTGAATCGAAGCGGGTTTGTCGGCATAAGCTTTTGACTTTACATATCCCCACAGGAGAAAGTCTAACGGTGTGATATCACACGATCTTGGTGGCCAATCGACCGGCGGAAACGTCGGATCTTCTTGGAACTTTTCAAGAGCCCATAGAGCGAAGCGATGTCGCTTGGGAAGGTCGAGCGGCTTCAGTTGTTGCACAAGCTGTATTTTGTACGCTTTCAATTTAAGATCTTGACTTAAAATGCGCCAAGTCTCTACGGTCTTCGTGTACAGCTCAGCTACGGCTGCTATATTTTCTTCACAGCGTGCTGGACGTGGTCTATTCGTCCCGAATATTATCCAATAATGAATGCTGGGTCTCAAAATGGGTGATGGTGTTGCTAATAGTACGCTCAGTAGGCCGATTATTTTGACCATAAGTTGAGCGAAGTGCACGAAACACATTCCTCACAGAACGTGAATTTTCATAATAAAGTTGAACAATTTGTAAACGTTGTTCACGCGTAAGTCTTTCCATTATGAAATGCCAAACAATACTAAACAAAAATAACATGACAGCATGACACGACTCACACGTGATCTGTCAAAAAGGCTATTGAAAAAAGTATCTCTACTTGGATCACCCGTTATAAAGGATAAGCGTTAGAAAGTCGGGTCCAATGCGAGTGTTGATGGAAGATGATGAAACGACGTCTCACTTCATATGTGACTGCCCCGCTTTTGACAGAACCAGACTGGCAACTCTCGGCTAACTCTTCCTGTACGAAGACGATTTGAATAAAATATAACTAGCTGACCTCCTTCGCTTCGACAAAACCAGTGAGAGGTTAAGTACCTCGAATTCTGAAGTGCACTAGTTGTTCTCTTGTCATTTGGTCGGTTGGCACCCTTGCTGCAGTATAAAGGGCTGTTAGGTCTAAGTGCTGTTGCAACTGCATTACTTTCAAAAATTGTGACTTCCATAAATGTAGAATTGCTTATGAGGATACGACATATGACATATGATGTGATAGATGAGGATAACGCATTTTAACATAACGCAAGAAACGTAACAATCCAGGAGACCATTTTTTGTAGACAAAAGTGTTCAAATTTTGATAACATCTATAACTTGGTCGAGAACTTATCGCCAAGAGCAAACGCTGAGGGGGGGGGGGGGGGGGAGGGCAAACTCATTCAAGAACCAATAGAAATTAACGTGATATAATAAAAATCATACCTTTAGTTCAGTTCAAAACAGATTTAGTTAATTGGAAAATTAATATAATCAAGTAATTTTTAAGGTGAGCTAATACCACTTGAGGATGTAGAAGTTATGCTAAAGAACCTTAAAAACTCGAAATCACCAGGTTTTGATAAAATAAAGAACTTGTTTATTAAAAATCTACCAACGAGTGGCAAACAATTATTGCAGCGAGTCTTTAACTGTTCCTTTAAACAGGAATATTTTCCTAAGCAATGGAAAACCGCAAAAGTAATTCCTATCCTTACTTACTTACTTGGGTGCCGCTAGAGTCCGGGTGGACCTGGGCCTCAACCAATACGCCTCTCCAGTTAGCACGATCTTTGGCTAACTGCCTCCAGTTGGTTTAGGTCCTCTTCCACTTGCGCGCACCACCTTAGGCGAAGTCTTCCTCTACTGCGTTGTCCCTCCGGGTTGGATTCGAAGACTCTTTGGGCCGGAGCGTTGGTGTCCATTCGCTCTACATGTCCCAGCCATCTTAGACGACTAATCCGCATTTTTCTGACCAGGTCGATGTCGCTGTACAGCTCGTAGAGTTCGTTGTTAAATCTCCTCCTCCAAAGCCCGTCAACGCAAACAGGACCGAAAATCACTTGAAGAATTTTGCTATCCTATCCTTAAGCCAGGTAAAAACGCTTGCCTTCCAAGTAGTTACAGGCCCATAAGTTTGTTAAGCTCGTTAGGCATGTGCTTTGAAAAAATCATAAAAAATTAAGTTAACAAGCCCACCTTAATGAAAATAATATTTTGCCCGCAGAACAATTTGGTTTTAGGCCGCATCATTCCACAGTGCACCAAATACATCGAATTACAAAACACATTAAAAGTAATTTTGATAGAGGAAATAGCACGAAAATGGTACTCCTTGACGTCGAAAAGGCATTCAACACTGTATGGCACAACGGTTTGCTGCACAAACTTCTGAGACTCCTTTTTCCTATGTATCTGATAAAAATTGTTCAATAATTTTTATCAGACCATTCTTTTATGGTATTAGTAAATAACTGGCTATCAACAGTATTTTCTATTGAAGCAGGTGTACCCCAGGGCTCAGTGCTTGGACCAATCTTGTATAACATCTACACTCATGATTTCCCAAGATTATATGATTGCGAATCTGCTATTTTTGCAGATGACACATGTATTTATTATTCGGATTCAAATGGTTTTAACATTGAAACGGATTTGCAATTTGACTTAAATGCAATCCAATCATATTTCAAAAATTGAAAGATTAAAATAAATGCTTCAAAAACTCAGGCTGTCTTTTTTACTAGAAAAAGAATAGCCTGTTTCTTACCAAGCAACAGACTCGTGTTAAATAGCGTGCAAAAGGATTGGAAATCTAGTGCAAGGTACCTTCAGGTACACCTCGACAAATCATTAGCGTTTAGTCTCCATATTCAAGAAATAATTAGGAAAGTAAATGTAACTATAAAAATGCTATATCCATTTATAAACAAAAAATCAAAAATGAGTGACGAAAACAAACTCATAATCTTTAAAGTAATTTTCAAGCAATAATGTTCTATGGTTCGCCGGTTTGGGGAACCTGTGCACAGAGTCACCTCAGTCGATTACAAGTAACACAAAATAAGCTATTGAAAATGATCTTAAACTTGCCTTGGTACTTTTCGACTGATGACTGATTACTGATTACGCAAATTGAAAAAGTATCTGAAAGACTGAATAAATTATTTGAGCGCTACAGCTGGTCGTGCAGTTCATCTGACAATCACTTGATTTCAGGTCTTCTATCTAATAGAAATCCTTGAGAGTTAATCTTTATTGCCTTATAACTTATTTATTTATTTAAATATTTTTTATTTATTATTTATGTATCTATTCATTGAGCTATTTATTTATTTATTATTCTATTTATTTATTTATTATTTTATTTATTTACTTATTTATTTGTTGATTTTTAGTACGTTTTTGTTTTACAAACAAATTTTAGTAAATTTAAATATTTCGTTAAATAATTTATACTTTTTGGAGGCATTTGGACATTCATTTTGTGACGCCCAACTTCTTTTAGTTTCTACTAGAAAAAGTTTCTTTTTTCAAAAATCGATTTCTTCCTTGTGTGAAATAAATTATTTATAGCAAGTAATGTGTCTACCATTTAGAAGTTTCAAAATCAAAGAAAACCTTCATGTCAAAGAAACCCTCCTAAGATAATTGGAGCATGACCATCTCAGTTGGTATTGCTATGTTCAAATGAGGAACTCTACGAACCCGTCAAAACGGCGATGTCAACCAACGTTCCTATACAAGCCCGTAAAAAAGGTAGGCCTAAAGCTTCCACACAGATGCAGCAACACCACCATTTGATTGGATAATGCAAATACCTTATGAAGTCGAACCGGCGAACCCCAAAGGCGGACCAGTAGGAATGTATAAAAGTGGGAGGGTTATTGTCCCAATAATTATGATCATAACTCAATAAAATAATGAATGTGTCTACCTTTTATAAGGCCTATAACTAGGCAATAGTCTTGATTTGGTCCGGGCCTTCGGTTTAGGAATAATTTGGGCCCATAACACAATCCAAATAGTACTCCTTGAACAAGAGAAAGTCAATCAGTTCCGTAACTTGGACTATTCAGCACGTCATTGTTGTAGGCATTGTATTACAAGCTCACGGCAAACATGTTTTAGTATTTTTTAGAGCAAATAGCTCTCTTTACTTCCTGAATAGATGAAATGTATTTCTTGAAAGAATATCTCCAATGATATGTTACCAAAATATCACCTAAAGTTACGCACACGTTTATAGAATGTTTCTTGTGGTCCATTCGGAAGGTCCAATTTTGCGTCACTTTATCGAGCATTCCACGAATTACGCATCCTGAAAGGGTTCAATTGTGTTCGGCTTGTCCACATAGACTAACGACCTTACATAACCCCAGAAGAAATAATCAAGAGGCGTTAAATTGCATGATCTTGGCGGCACAGGGCCATTTCAAGAGGTAAGTTGCTCACCAAATTCATCCTTCAACGTATCCATTGTTTCACAAGCTGTGTGGCATGTGGCACCGTCTTGATGAAACCACATGCCAACCATGTTCAACTCAGCCAACTGGGGCGAAAAAAAACGTCGCGTAGCTCGATATCGTTCGCCGTTGACGGTAAAGTTTCTTCCACAATAGTCTTTGAAGAAAAATGGACCAATGATACCACCAGCCCATAAACCACACCAAACTGTCGTTTTTTTGGGATACATCGGTAATTCTTGTATGGCATTTGGCTGTTCATCAATTCATTTACATATCCGTTGAGTCAGAAATTAACCTTATCGCTGAACACAATTTTTCGATCAAAAAACGGATTTTCACATTTTTCACAGACCACGAATTTTGAAAATAAATTTCAATAATTTGCAATCGTTACTCGTTTGTAAGTCTTTCCATGATTAAATGGCGGAGTATACTGAAAAAACTTTTCAATTTGACAGATGACGTTTGGACGCCATTACTAACCAGTGCCGCCAACCTTAACTCTTAGAAAATCACCCTTTACAAATTCTCAAAAAGGGCTTTCTGTGGAACCAAAAAATACTAAAGCAAAAGCAAAAGTAGCCCAATATAGGTTTGATAGAAATCGCATCAACTGTAATTGAGGTGGTCTAATTAAAAAATTATTCACAACATAAATTGGAAATATTATATTGGGCAATTTGGACCCACGAATACAGCGTATGCTATTGGAACAAATCGTATCATAAAAACTAATTAATATATGAAGTATTTCTCACTTAAAATAAAAACAAAGTCAAGAAATTTCAAATAAAAATATTCAAAAACACCAGAAATAAGCCCTGTAAAAAGTGCGTTTGAGCAATTTTGAAACATGCGTAAAGAATAAGGGTTAAATGGAAAATGAACAGTAAATCTGAGAACAATTTTGAAAACTTAACTCAAATTGATACGACACCCTTTCATGATTTTATAAGAAAATATCAATGGGAAAACTTTTAGTGCTAGGCGCTTTTTGTTTACCCTAATTGATACATTGAACCGTTTAACATAGAAAAGATTGATAAACGCCTGATATAAAAAATTAAACGAACAAGTGTATTGTTTCTAAGCAATTTGTTATAATCATCAATATGACAAACAAAAAATAAATAACAAATTGGCTTTGGACTTCAGTTGAGCCAAATAAAGCAGTTTACCCCCGATTAGCACCGACAATTTATTAATGAAGAACATCATCGCAGTCAGAATAATGCGAATTAATTTCGATTGAACTGATGCTTGTGAAGATGATAGCTGCAAAAGAATGTTATTATTTTTAAATGCCCTAAAAATGCAATGATTCGTGTTGCAATGAAATTAGTTGTGGCTTAGCTTCAATTTCCGTCGGGCGATATAAATGCATTCTTTTGCTGATTGATTAATCATTACTTCCAAGGGAAAAAATCATATAAAGTCGTACTTCACTCAGTGCATTCTGAAGTGATTAAATTTTTTATCGAACGGTATTTATTACACTAAGGACCATAAAATGTTAACAACGAATTCTATAAATAAATTTTGTATGGAGATTTTCAATTTGCATTTCTTTCTTCGAATAAGTACTAATTTACCCGTTAAATAGCTTTTTACATAGTCCATTTTTTCCAAAATCTGAATATTTTACTAAAATGAGAAACGAGGAGCCCTTGTAACCCATCACTACAGTGGACGTTCGTATAACGAATTATAAGTATAATGCACAGTCATTCGTTTTAACGAAAAATTTAACGAAAAATTCTAATAATAAAAATGCTAAATAATACGAGAATTTAAAATACAATTGACGAAATTATGTATTTATTTATTTATACAATTTAATTATTATAGAAAAATAATAATTAATTAATAAGTTATTAATAAACAAACATTTTTGATTCCCTCCAAGCTTTTTTGGACCGCCTCCCCTAGCATTCTCTCAATAAAAATGTTTTTCAGTAGCCGATATTGTTTTTAACTGACCACAGTATTCATTTATTGAAGCAATTCATAGATTCTGAATGTTTAATCGTCAGTGCGTAGCTCGGAAAAGGTTATTTTCGTCCTCACTTCCACTTCAAATTATATCAGCTTCCTGTCCGTCTTCTAAATCTTAGATTTATTAACAAATAAGACTCAGGGTTTGTTTCAAACATAAAACTTCATCCTGATTCATTAGAACTGCCAACGGAATTTCATCTTCTTCATCAAAATCTCCAAAGTTGCTAGTTAAAACATTTCTCCAGCTGTTTTTTAATGTTTCTTCTGATATTTTCTGACAAGCCAGGGCAATTAAAGAAACTGCGTCATATACTATGAAATTGACTAAACACGGGGGAATTATTCCTAATACAGGCTGCATGTGCTTAAGTTTTGCCCACCTAGTTTTTGATGAATTCTGATTAATTTCAAAGTTGTTGGTTGTGAATTGAAGACAAATATTTGTGTTGTTTAAAAAAAAAACGAAAGGCATCAAGGTACGTTTTCTGAATTTTCTTTAAGTTTTTACACTGTACGTCGAGTCGAGTTAACAATAACATATTACACATTTTACTAGAACAAGTATGAATCATTTCAAATTTAACTTCATTTTGTAATGAAATCTGATCTTTCGTTCAAATTTAAACTATAGGTCCGCCAAATAACTTCTTTTTTTGAAAATGCTATAAAAAAAACTACTGAATATTTTCTCAAATTTCTTTTTTTATTTGAAAGTACAATCCTTCCGGTTAGTAATGGAAAATAATTTCATTCAATGGCTGCGTCGGCTGGTATCCAGTAGCCTACACGATCGGTCCAATTTTTAAGCACATTATCGATTGTGTGCAGCTGTATTTCACCAATGGCTTCACGAATATTGTCCTTTAAAGCGTCAATTGTCTCTGGCATGTCGGCGTAACACTTATAATATAATAGTCCAACGGTGTCAAATCGCAGCTCCGCGGTGGCCAAACGACATCAGCTCTGCGGCAGATAATGCGATCTTCAAAAACAGGGCGCAAAACATCGAGTGTAGCTTCGGCTGTGTGGCACGTAGCGCCGTCCTGTTGAAACCAAATGTTGCCAATATCCTTCTGTTCAATTTTTGTGAACAAAAATTCGTTCAACATGGCCCAATAACCAAAATCCTCTGGCCTCTGGACCAAAATCCGCACCAAACAGTGACTCGTTTTGGCTATATCGGCTTTGCAATGTATGCGTGCAGGTTTTCTATGCCAGAAATACGACAATTTTGCTTGTTTACATACCCGCCAAGATCAAAATGAGCTTCATCTGAAAAGATGATTTTTTTGGCAAAATCTGCATCTTCTCTATGTCGCTATGTCGCAATATTTCCCAGCGTTGTTCAAGCGTATACACAACCATATTCGTTCAGCGGAAGGATAAAACTAATTATCTGTTAAATTAGACATGAGCAAAGTGTTACCATTCGCGAAATAAGCAATAGTTGAAAAAAAAAACGTTAAATGGCGGACCCTATATATCATGTTTCATCGATAAAGCATCACCGATCGTGAGATCGTGGGAGACTTGAATGTACGGATCATAAGTACAAAGTTAGATAGCATTAATTAATAAAAATATAGTTTAACGAGTGTAATTATATATTAGTCGTTTTAAGGAATCCATAATGATTTCTGAACCAGCAGTTACCAGCAAAGTCTTTAAAAATCTGTCTCTAAAAATCCACCGGTAGCACTTGTCTCCGAAACGCTCGAGGTTTTTGTGCCTTTCCAATGATCAACGGTCTTATTTTGTTTATGCCCGAAACAATTGCAAATGCCAAAAACGTCAGGCTTTTGATAACTTTCGACCTGGTGCACTGTTTTCACCTGAATGGACCTGAATGAACGTTTTGTCAGGCAACATTTTCCAATAAAGTCCCGTTTCGCTTATTATGGCTGCTAATTGTTTTTTTTAGCTCCACTTGTGAAGACAGTTTAGTTTGATTGCTTAAGAAGTCGGATTCCAAATCTTATTAGGCAACTGTCCCTGGCACAGAATGATTCTTCACAAAATTTCCTATGAAATTCTTGAGCTTTATATATTAAAATTTGGCTTCCATTTTCTTGGAATTAACCGGTCCTCGTAGAAAGTCTGGGTTTGGGACTATTTTAAGAAATATTAAATGTCTATACAATATTTATTTATTTTTTAATTTTTTGATGGTAAAAAGTCTTTGGTAGTCCACTGACAACTTTTGGCATAACATTTTTGTAAGCAATGATTACTGAGCAGTCATCAAAAATAGCGTCAATCATAAATAACATTTTTTTCTATCCTGAGAGGTCCACGGCTAAGTAAAATCATAGATGCACCTGATTTGGTGTCTTCCATTACCTTCAACTTCCGTAGAGGTGCCCACAACTTATTTTGTTTAATACAATACATGCACTAAATGCATTCAGCACTCCACTCCACAGATCTGATATTGTTTACTTGTTTATTCAACTGCGATTTGAAAACTACAAACCTGGGGCGACCAATTTAAATATGTATCTATCTTATCTATAAAAAGCCAAGGAATGCCCCATTAAAAATCTCTTGAATAATTTTTCGTTTTGAACAAATGCGCGAAGCTACAAGTGCACTGATAAGTTTTGAACTTTCTCGTATACGGTAGTATAATAAAGAGAAAGTTATTGAGATGGTGCGGAAATTTCGAACTCAAACTGAGTGTGAAGGAGGATGTTACTATAGAGACTATAGAGAAGTCCAAAAAAGTCCGTCGTTTTGTTTGTCTGTCTGTCCAGGCGCCGTGTGTCGCAACGGTTCGATGGATTTGAACGGATTTGCTTCAAAGTTCGTATGTAAGGTTTTTGGGCTTACATCTCCCTGCGCCTTTTTATTGTTTGCTTTATCGTAAAAATCACTTATCACTATTTTTCTAGAAAATGGTTCCAATGATTTTGTTATTTTTTTGTACTAAAATATTTGGGAAGGGGCTAAAAATACTGTATACTAAGTATTTTGGGAAAAAAAAATCGAACAACGGTAATTTATAAATCCGCCAATATCTCAAAAATTAATAAAGGGAATTTCGGAAACTTTTACTATTTTTTATGATATTAAGTTGAATATAGATGCATATGTACTTGGAATTTTGAAATTTAAATTAAATTCGATTTTTTAATAACGGCTCTAACGATATGTATAATATTTTGTGTTTTTGAAAAATTATGTTAAATGTGCCTAAAGTGCGATATTACAAAAAAATCGTAGGTGTCGTTTTTAAATAATAAAATTTTTTTAAAAATTAAAAAGTGATTTTAAATTTGGTATGTGGTCAAATGTTATCATTCTTTTTGAGGCGATTTAAAATTGCATATCATGTGGCGTGAAAGTTTCGTATGACGCAGACGTGCACTTTATTTAATATCAGTTAATGTCGCTTAAGGCACGCTTATATCACTGTGGCTCGAAATTACGACATGCAAAAATACATTCATGTTTCGTTATTTCAAGTAAATCCAATGAACAATTCAATTTTTCCCTGTACATACCCTTAAAAAATAATAGGGACAGCCGTTGAAAATTAAGCTTCATCGCAGTTGTCACAATCTATTAATGAAAGGAAGTTGTGTTTTTGTGAAAAATCGCTCAGTGTTTTATTTTGTTATTGACTTTTCTCCAATTTATTTCATTATGGGGTAGAAACAAGCACTGCTCCGTTGAAGATCGCTTAAAAATTAACTGGCTTTACAAAATGGGGTTAACTGTGATAGCGGAATTTTTAGATTGCTCAAAAACGAAAGTTCATAATGCTATCCCGGCACAAAAGAAGCCAGAAACCCGTGCCCGGCCAAGGAAAAGTACGTCAGCTTTCGATCGACAGCTGCTAAGGGGATTAAAAAAAAACTCCGTTTACTTCTAGGTTCCAAGGAGTTAAGAGCTGAGTTAAATGCCCCTGTCTGCAGTCGGACAATAAGAAACAGTCGCATAGAAGGTGGATTGCATGGAGTAGCAAGAAAATTTCCACATCTCAGCAAGGCCAACATCAAGAGGAAGGGCTTTGCAGAATGGAATCTGAACCGACAGACGAAACCAAGATAAATCTGTTTGGGTCTGACGGGAAAATGTATGTGCGACGTCCTAAGAACCAGAAGCTTAATCCTTCATACCCAGGAAGACTGTGAAAGCATGGTGGTGGCAACATCATCATTTTAGGTTGTTGTTCATGGTATGGCGTTGGTCCTCTGTTTTGGATCAAAGACGTTATGAACGCCGTGGTATACAAAGATATAATGCGGAGCACCATGTCACAATATGCGAATTAAAACATGTCGCTTAAGTGGGAATACCAGCAAGATAACGACCCCAAGCACTGTTCAAATCTTTTAAAAGGCAGGTTCCAAGACAATGTCCCTATTATTTTTTCCAGTCTCAGCAAACGGTTAAGATAAATATTCCGTTATTTTGTTTAAACGAAGATCACATTCGCGAATGGGTAGGGGTACTAAATTTTAATGTACAAATGAGTGGTATTATACTGTACAAGTTCTTGGAACTTTAAGTAAAACGAATTTCAAATAAAATAAAAACACGCCTTGTTCCTATTATTTCCACATCTCAGCCGCCAATGTAGGGTAGAGTAGCCTTATTGCGGCCTCCCCCAGTTGCCGGCCACCTCTCAGGAAAGTCGTTGTAACTAGTGAAATCGTATATATTTCTCTTTCATTTGCCTCGTGATATATCGGGAAGGGTTTTTGGATGAATTTACTGCCAAAATCGTTAGTTAAACTCCTGACGGAATTAGTGTTTTCTAAGAAAATGTTGGGGGAAACTGTTTTCAAATGTTATTTTTCTTATAAATTATATTATTTTATATATAAATTAGCTTTTAAATGTGCAAAACTTTTATATTTATTGTTAATTTAGAGGGGGCCGGATATATGAAACAAAAATAAACGTGGTTGCCTATTGTCGGCCGGAGATGTAGGACACACGTATCCCAACTCCGGCCCCTTGTTTTATTTTAGCATAAAGCAAATATTTGTAAGGTTTCTTAATTTTTGATCTTAAAATATTAAAAATCTTGTTTTAAGCGACGACATTAAGCGACTTAAATATGACCCGGACAAATGAGATGCATGTTAGGGACAAGAAAAGGGGCACCATTCTATCTGTATAAAGACACAGATTTAAAACGACACTTATTTGAATCCGTGAAAACAAAATGTCAATTAGAGCATCGACAAGAAGGTTTAATACCCGCGCTCAAATAACAGAGGAAGAATATGCAAATAGGTTACATAGCTCAAGGAATACTTAATTAATACACATGAAGATGCTTTAGATATTCTTTAGGATTCTTCTCTTTTTCTCAGATATGGGGATGAAAAATATGTGCTCCCTAGGAGTGTTTAATAAGTGTTTTGGTCTGGCGACAATTCTAGGTCTTTGATGAACCTTACGATTTGATGATGACGATTTGACAATATCCTGAGGTTCGGTGAGTTCTTTGTTGCATTTAAGCATTTAAGCCTCTTTTGGACAATCGCATAGGATGTGTTCCGCTGTTTCTGACTGTTCAAAGCAGACTCTACACAGATCTGTAGAAGTTTTCATGAGATGATGGATCAGGGCGCAGTGACCTGTGGAGAAGTCAGTTACGATCTTAGCATTTATAAAGGATCTGAAGTAATACGCTCTTCTTGTAATACCGAGATATTTTACTTCCGTTGAGAATGGTATTGGAGTGCTGTTCAGTGATATGGTCCGAATGATGTGATTCCTTTTCCGGGTGAAGGGAACAATTGTTGTTTTTGAGGGGTTAACATTTAGACCTTTGTCTTGACAACATACTATTGATAATGCGATTTGAATGAGATCTGATATGGTTGGACCATGTTTGCGTCTTATCCCTTGAACTAAGCAACTAACTAAGACTCTTGAAGCGGCAAAAACATGATTTTATATGCACTTTCTCCAAACAAAATCCATATCCTGCAGCCGGCGTGTTTTGGTGATTTTAAAGTTCTTAAGTCGGAGCACAATCAAATATAAAGCCAGGGGTTGGAAATAGGAAACAAGGGCCCGGCCACTGGAAAAAATGACCTTTTTTACAAAAACCTAAATAAATAATTTTTTTTGTAAGAATAATTAATTAATTTTTTATTTCACCGATGAAGAAATTAATAAAGATTAATTCACTTCAACAATTACTCGTTGCTACTGTGCTATTTTGAATGACGAAAAAACCTTAAGGGGCCGGCAACTGGCGACTCTACCCTATATGAATATTTCGCAATTAAAAACAAGAAAAATCCTAGGTAACCAATAGTATGTAAAATATTGTTTAATGTTCATTCAGCATGCAACTCGTGTTTTCCAAAATCAAGTTGAAATTCTGTAGAAAACGGAAATAAAAGTCAAAATAAAATAACTACTTAAGAATACCTCACTCATACATACATATGTACATACATATGTATTACCTATTTTCCTAAAATACTAAATTGTTGCTTCACTTAGTTATTTCACCCCACTTTGGGTGATGGTCATAACCTTCTGCTTTAAATCGTCGAAAATTATTTTACAGATTTTCCTAGAAACTTCCTATTTAATGAATCTAATAGAGTTATGACAACTCAAATTATGGCAACTCTGCATCTGGATTTTCTTAAGAAAATTATACTAACATATGTTTGTAGGTACATATGTGCATTTGCGCGTACTGCGTACTTACATATTTTATTTCTATGATATTACGAAGGGTTCTTTCCACCAACGCATCGAAACATATTACCAATCTGTCTGTCATCGTTAGGATTCGATTTAATTACGTAAACAAGAAAGATGCAACGAATAATCTATCTGCCAGTCTACGTCTACAATACAAATACAAATTTATGTATCTCTATACCCATTTCTATTGTCAACAACTTTAATCTATAGCAATAATCAAACCAAACGGTAAGCTTAGCTGAATAGCTGACACTAATATTTTATGTGCGCTGTGCACGTGCTTAAGTAAAAATTAAAAATTACTACGCTCAATCCAATACACAAAACACAAACACACAATAAAACAGCATTCTCTTGCTCTTTCTCTTTCTCTTTTGGCGAGCTGAATTGCTGGCAAACCGCAGTCGCACAAACACAACAACAGCACTAACACACAATTTGAGCTGACTGTCGTGCCGGTAAACATTCAGTCAATTCAGTGCGCGTGCCGTATACCTACGAGTCACTGAAGGAATTTCTTTGATTCGTTTTTTTTTTTTTTTTTTTTGGTGATTGTCTGTGTTTTTGTTTATAATCTAAAATGTCAGCGCTTGATATGAAGAAACGAAAAATGTTACTGGACGACTATCGAAAAGGAGTATCTTTTATTGAGGCAACAAATCATATAGAGAAATTGTATGGTAAGAAAGGTTACAGCAGTCGAACGTGTCAGCGGTGGTATAAAAAATTCAAAGACGGTGACTTCGATCTGTCTTTGAAAGCGATAGATGAATCTTGGTGTTCAAGAATCCGTAATAAACCGAAAAATAGTAAGTCCACCCCTTCACCGCCAAAAAAAGCCGATACCCCTAAGATCGTTGAAGAAAGAAGTCAAACAGCCCAGAACATTTCTTCGGTTACAAAAAACGCTGTCTTGGAAAAGCTGATCCAGAAAAAGTCCGAGTTGACCATATCAAAAGTTATTGGCGGTGCAGTAGCCCGGAATGGGTCAATGCAACAAAGCAGTATCACGAATCGTAATACTCTGCCTACGTACAAGTTACCATATACAGATCCAGCGATGTTTAACCGGCAGACTTTTAAGATGGCCAATGCACCGCCTTCAAGATTCAATGTTAGACTGCCACCTAATATTGCCAAGCGGCTGCAGCCGACTAAGACCTCAACAGAAAGGCATACTATTGGCGAAGCGCACATGCTCTCACAAAAGACCGGGGAACCTATGAAAAAACCAATAACAATACAATTCCAGAATGTTAGTCCGGATGTGGCGAAAAATACTGTGAGGAAATCTATCGACAAATCATCGACGTCTAGTGGAAATGTGGATGCCAACAAACGGTCTGCGGTACCGCAATCAACATCACTCAGCCTGCCAAAAGGCGTAATATATCTCAATCCTCAGGAGATATTCAAACAAAGTTTTGGCTTCAAAAATACTCGACCAAAACCAGCGCAAGCAAATCCATTTCCGAAGCCGGTAGGAATGTTGGCCAAGGAACCGATTCAAATTACTGCAGCCGGGAGCCCTCAGCCATCGCAATCACCCTTGACAGTCAGCGATAGTGGCAGTGACAGCGATGATGAAATTGTTTTCCCCGAGAATGTGTCTTTGCCTGCGCCCAGAATGAAGGCCCTAGCTGATACTTTCACCACCTATTGGGACATGGAAACAGACCTGCCGATCCTCTTAAACCCCACAGAAGCTGAGGTATGTTTTAACTCGTCGTTCTGTCTTTATTGAATTCTCTCGAAATTTGCCCTCTTCCTTTTCAGACGCCGAGGACACCACCCATAATAGAAATCGACTAATATCGTAGGAAAAAAGAATAACACCATCAACAAAACGTATTATTAATTGGTTACCACCTTCTGTATATTTTTTTTTTAAATAACATTAAGAGAATAAATATAACTAAAACTTTAAGACTCTACTTTCAATCGTGATCGTCTTGTTCTAACAGATTTTGACTTTTCATAGGATTCCTCACCCTCCATGACAGCTGAGAATATCTTTTGTTTGACAATCCGTTGCATATTTTGTGGCATCTGACAAGTAGACGCGTACATTGCATCGAAGAACATTTTCAAGCCTTTGTCCTCATCGTCACCTTTTTTGAGCACCTCGGGAAGTACATCTTCAAAACTTTCATGTTCCGAGTCAGAGGAATCTATTATGATTTCAACGTCGGATTGTTGTGCCACAAATTGAGGATTGTCGTCTTCAACATCTGCTTCAGGTTTCACTTCTTGCTTTTCGTGTGTTCCGTCGAGATCGTTCCAGTACTGAACGGTTGTAAAATCTCCTTCATTCTCATTAATATCGAGAAGAGATTCGTCAAAAGTACGACTTTCTTGATGTTGAGCGGGAGCTGGAGCGAGTACCTCGTCTGAATCGGCTTTGGTGCTGTTAGAGTTACGACCCTTAATATAGGGCGCAAGAAAATCCATAGATGCGTAAAACTTCCACTTTCTGGCGTTTGGGTTGCGTGTAGCTTTTCCACGATAGATACGATATGAGTCACGTAGATTTTTCCAAGTCGTTTTTGCTTCCGATGCTAAATAAAAAAGAAGGCGAACAAATAGGTATTATCAAAATGTTACCAACTTAAAACATTTAAACTTACTGGTCATGTTAGTCTTTGCTGCTACTACTTTCCACATCGCGGCCTTTGTCGCTGTATCATTGTAATCAGCATGTTTCGGATCGTAGAGTGTTCTAGCGGCGCGAATCGCATCAATAAGCCGTTCTCCCCTTTGTAAATTAATTTTTGGCATTATACTCAAAAAATGAACTTCTTTACTAGCGAATTACAGCACCATCAAACGGAACGAACAAAAATACATATAAATGCATATAAAACTTTTCGCTCGCTTCACTACTTTTGCAGCACACAGTCTCACAGCGAATGAGTTGGAAAGAATTCGCTTGGCAAGGCGCCTACTAAAAACCAAATTATTCTCTTTACTCATTCGCTTACAAACCAGAGTTACCATGAAAAATACAGAAATAAAATAGTTCACCCCGTTGTCATGCGATAACAATGTGCATTTTTCTTTCTACAGCGAGGTGGGAAAAATCTAGATTTTAGGCAACCATAAACCTTCTACTTTGTGTTCGATGCTTGTCGATCGAAAACACTGAATTTGTTTAAAAAAAAATGCATTTTACTTAAAAGTGGCAACGCTCATCGAACAGAAGAAATATTTTCGTTTTGAACAACTGCGAATTTTCGTCCCCTCCCCACCAAAACGAATACTTTAATCATATTTTTTACGAAATACAAACGAAAATTCTCTCACCCCTCTCTGTCTTTCTCTCTTTGTCATCATATTAAGGTTGTAAGCTCTCAGCATTTCTTAAAGAAAAAACCCAAGCAAACTGATAGAGTAATTCAAATGCGAAGAGAAAGTATCTACTCTTATTCTATTTACTCAATAATTAAAAGTAGGTGTATATTATTGATTTACTTACATAACAATGAAATATTGATTTAAAAAAATTTAGAAAAATGTCTTAAGTCCCAGTTGTTTGCTTTCTTCTTATGCGTTAGGCATCGGTGAAACAGAATGAAATCCTACATTCTATCTTGAGGAGGGGAAAAAAGGAGGACGATTGAGATGAGAAACATGACCATAGGCGCACTTCACCAGTGTTGCCAACGCTTTTCTGTATTTGTTTTTTGCTGAATTTAGTCAGAAATGTCGGCCGACAAATTTTATTAAAACAAAAAAGGTTAAAAATAGTAGACTTCACTAGGTTGACGAGTGGAAGCGGAAGCTCAATTTCGCTTTGGATAAAATAGACTTTTTAATGAAATTTAGTATATTGTAGATTATTTAAAATAAAAGGTATCTATTGCAGGGGTCTTAAGTCAAAAGTTTAAGAGATAAGTATTGGGTAACATGGTACTGGTGTATTTTTTCTAACAACCAAAATAGCCAAAGTCCCTTAATCCTGTGTTGACTGCTGGGTGCCTACTACGTCGAGTGGGGATGGGGTAACGAACCTCCGTGGAAGGTCGTTGGTAGCAGCAGACGAGAGAAGGAAGCGGGAGGTGTACCATATTACTATAATACACCTTCTTCTGTTACGGTACGGCATGGGAGGAATTCTATTCTGATTCTGCTGCGGTAGGGTTAAAACCAAGGCCTGGCTTTCTAGCTTGCGGGTACCTTCCCGAAATCGCCAAAAACTAAAGTTGTGAGAGAAACGGGCATAGCCGTCAATTACAGTGGGTGGAACTCATTGAGCGAATGGACAATAATGCTGCAGTTAAGAGGATCTTTGAATCGCAGCCCTCAGGTTCAAGACAGCAAGAAAGACCGCACATCGGTTGTAAAGACCAAGCTATCGCGGATACCAGAGCGCTTGGTCTAGATAACTGGAAGCAGCATGCTCGGGATCGCAGAGAATGGAAGGCTACCGTGCCTCAGGCGGAATCTTTTCAGGTATCAGGAGCCCGTTAAATAAGCAAGTAAATGTGCAGAAAAAAGGAAGGATAAGGAAGAGGAAGGGGGTTAATGTATTCCTACTTTGTTTATGTGAGGCCTAGTGGTGTCGTAGGCTGAGGTATGATCGTACCATATTAGTCACTTGCTATTTTCGATTTTTCCATAATTTCCCACATAAATATCACAGACATTGAAATCACTATTTATAATTTACTCTACCTCATCTGTGGTGTAAATTGACTTTTCTACAATCCTTTAATCACACTTTTGAATTCAATGCTGGCAAGCCAAAAATATGAGAACTCTAAAGAAATCATAAATAAATCTTTATGTGGGTCTGACATCTGATTTCTCACAGTAACGCCGTTTTCGAAAGCCTGACAAACATGTAAGAGGCTGAAAAGAAGGCAATGAGGGGTTTCTCGCTTTCGCTTTTCGGAGTGCGCAGCTAAAAATATTTAATTTCCAAAGTACCAAAAATCGCACAATACTTTTTTTGCTTTAAAATAATTATTTAAGTGCTGAAATAAACGCTAAAAGCACTGAATTGGCAGTGCTAAATTTGATCACTTTATTATTAAACTAAATATGATAGGGGAGCTACCACTATCCATGTTTCTCAGTGAGTCATTTTACCGAAAGTACCGAATCTGAACAGATAGGTAATAGATATCTTATAACTTGATTCAGGAAATAAATATTTTATCCACAAGAGAGGGTTCTATCTTCAACCCCCACTGACGTACAGGGTGTTAAAGAAAGTTCCTTTTGGCTCCAATAATTATTTAGTTTTCAGTATTGTATTAAAAGGAAACACTTTGGGCTCATTTGATTTACATTTTATTAAAGTTTCAATCAGTATTGCTATTAGTCTTTTGAGAGATGTATCTAAGCCTGCGAAATCCCGAAACGATTAGCGTCCTACGGTTCAACCAGATGAGTTTGTCAAAAGTGAATTAAAAAAACATAATTGTGTTCAGGCATTAATTTCGTTCAAAAAATTTCAATTTTGACCGTTGTCACTTTATTCTACTAAATGGCAACACTTTTCGAATTGAAGAGAAATTCTCGCTCTCACTGCGCTCTGCATTAAATAATTTTAAATTTGTGTTTGTATTTGTATATCAATTTGCCGTTCGTCAAGGCACTGGCACACTGCAGCACACTTTTATATTATTCCCACTACTAACAGTTTTACCCAGTTTGATTTAACTTTTCGGTGAGAGACAGTACCATCCAAATGGATTCGATTGTGGTAAGACATTTTCTTTCTCTTTTCGTTTTGTTATATTTATTCGCATCCCAATAAATACGTCTTTCTTTTGAATTGAATTGAAATACAATATGCTCTTTTGGATTTCTTTCTTTCAGAATGCAAAAACTTCAGTGGAAATTATCAACATAAAAGAAGTTGTTTACGAATGGATATGTCGAATGTCGGCGTATTCGGATTTTCCTCTAACAGACTCTATCATCAAGTCAATGGCCAGTCAATTCAAAGCGGTACTTAATATGCATTGGTTTTACGCGAGTACAGAGTGGGTGAAAAGTTTTCGGTTTACTTATAAACTAAAATCAATTGAAATTGCGAAACATTATGGCTACAAACAAAAGAAATCAGTACAGGTGCAGGATATTGTTCGTGAGATGATGGCGACCCGAAGAAGTGTAGTGAACTTGCCTGTTAGGAATGAGCCAATTGATGTAGACGAACATGTTGTTGATATAATTGAAATCGCAGATGAAATCAAGTTGGAAAAGGATATGGGATTGGCTAAAAATGAATCATTAAATTTACTTCAAAACGATACAGAAATAGTAGATCCGTCACAGTCTTTTGGCATCGATACTATACATCCGGTCTGTTCTGATGTTGATTTTGAAAAGGAACTACCCAGCTCCGTTGTTCCTAACCATTCGGCTAAAAATCGAACTAAGAAGACTGCTCCCAAGAAGCGCGATGATATTGAAGACTCCATACCTGCATTGGTGTGTTCACCCCCGTTATTGGTCCAGCTTCCAATTGTTCGACGTACTCCGATTGATCAGGAGTCATCTAAAAAAAAAAAAACTCGCTTACAGACAAAACCGAAAAACCCAACCCCGAAATTCATTTTACCAAAGGCGAGCCAGGGAAAAGAGAGTGTACCACCTACACAAGTGTTAAGCACAGCTACCTTACTTCCGGTTTGTCCTGCAATTAAAATTGTCAACCCTATGGAGACGATCAATATTCCAAGTAACACTGCAAGTACTAATAATCCTATCAATATCCCTTCAGTAAGTGCGGTCCAAATACTAACAACAACACCAGTACCAGTGCCAGTGTCAGTGCCAGTGCCAGTAAGTATTCATAAGGTCAATGTTCCATCATCAATTACGATCAAAAAACTTGAATGTTCAGCGACCGCGAGAAAGCTAACCAGATTTTCGAAAAAAGAACCTTTAAAGACACGCGAAGAAGCTCTCAAATGCTTAAAAATGATGGAGGAATTCGCACTAATGAAAGAAAATTTTAGATTGATCGGTTTTATTGAAAGACTTGAAAAGCTTATCAAGAACAGACATTAGTTTCATATTTTGTATGTTGCATCAAGCTAATTTAGAGTGTGAGATGTTTTAGTTTTATGTATTACTTTTGTATTTATAGTTTATTTAATCACTGTCAATATTTGTACTACTACGTAGTAAATTTAAAATAATTAAATTTTAATTAAATAATTTACTTTATACTCCTAAATTTGTTGGTTGTTTTACTTTCACCACACACTATGAAAACAAGTATTCCTGCAGGGTTTATAGCCAAAGAAAGAGTATACCCATTTCGCTTAGCATTACAGGTAAAATCATCGCATCGCGTTATGGCAAAAAAAAATATAAGACCAATATAAGAACTGGATTATTAAGTTCTCACAGAATTATCATAGTGATAACGTACAGCCTTAATTCAAAATCGCCTTTCGTAAAGACAGAAATGGAAAACTCATCTTGAGTGTCGGCAAAAGTGAACTTGGAAAAAAGCAATATAGAAGGAGCCCTTACAGAATTATTCCACATCATATTAGGGGCTCACCGAAATTACGCCGAAAAATAAAAATGGAAAAAGAGCACAAATTTTCACGAATTTTGACTTCTTTTACAAAATTCTTTTGTGCGTTTGTAAAAAACCCCCCCAAAAAAATAAATTATTGGAAAGAAAAAGCTCTAGAAAGTTGCACTTTATGACTCATTATTTATGGCTGTCTGAAATTACGTCAAAAAATTTAATTGAAAAAAAGTCCAAAAACTGCCAAAAAGATTTATCTCACAAGTAATTTATCTATATCGGTGCAAGTAATTTATTCTACACCAAGGTTTGTGCTCAATTCCCGTATTAAGGAGCTTTTTCTAGCGATATTTCCATTTCGCTTTTTGGCTCTTTTTCCAAAAATTTGTCGTAATTTCCTTACTTTCTTAAAAAACACTCAAATTTGCATCGATTATTCGAAATTTTTATTGCAATCGATATTGCCATTTACGTTTTAAAGACAACTTCATGTAAATATTGTCCGCGGCTCCGTTTCAAATGGTCCAGTAAGGTTTATAAGTCTTTCCATGATTAAATGGCGGAGTATACTGAAAACTTTTCAATTTAACAGATGACGTCTGGACGCCATTACTAACTAGTACTAAAAAACTAGTAACTTAGTAATAGCTACATTTGTTATATTGGAGGTAGATCAGCAAAAGACTTTTTTTTGTTTCTTATTTCAACAGTACTGACAAATAAATTGTTTTATTAAATTTATAGTCACATTAAAAAATATTAACGTGAAACCAAATTCTATCGAAAGCACCCGAGAATATATTTTAATAGATTTCTAAACAACTTCGTTTATGGAAATACTTTAATGTCCAAGTGCCAACTGTTAAAAATGATATCCAATTATTAAAAAGTATTTGAAAAGTTCTATAACTGAAGGATTGACAGCTTTTTTAAACTTTAAATTGTTCATCTATTGAATATTTATCTGCTAGAATCAGCATTGCCTTCGAAATAAAATTTATCTATTCCGCAAAAAAAAAACAATATTTTGTTCAATCCGTACGTTGACTTCTTTTGTTGACTGTAGACCAAATGTATTGGGCACATAGATTCTCTCATTCTCTCTTTTCTTTCTCTACCCTTCCTAACCAGATGATGTTCATTCTCGTTCACTCTGGTTTTGTGTTTGGATCGGATGTACATATGAAGTATTGCTCAACTTGTATACAGATGGTAAAACTTTAAACGCGTGCGAAATAGAACTTCAAATAAAAATCAAACTCAGAAGATTAAGTCTAAAATGTTTAGTTTTTCTTTCTTGTGAATAAAAGATTGCGTTGTTTAAGTTTGGTGTATTGTTTTCGCTTCGAAATTATATTTGAGAATACCTATAATACAAGTGTTGCCACTGTCTCGGAAAATTTAATCGATTTTAATACTTTTTCTTTGAAATACTACTGCAATGATTAAGTGCATTATAATTGGTTGTCGTTCCAAAAATACAATGCCCTCTTTTTAAATAATGCACTGAAATTGTATACGTTTGACAAAAGCCGATTAGATACATTATTAAATGAAATTTTTTGGGAATGGTGTAGAAGAGATCATTATAGGTCATATACGACAGCGGACCTAATCAGCGTTGGTATGAGAGTTCAAAAATTGTTGAAACCAAAAACCACTAGATAATGCGTGGTGTGAATAATTTAGTTTGAAATACTATCTAAATCAAGTCGTCGCCAGCTAGGTATGTGACCGGATTTAATAGAGATTCTTGTAGAACTGGATCCACGCGTCAGGATTTACCGCAAAACGTTTGATCCAAATAAAACACTAAAGATTATGCAAAAGAAAAACCTATTAAGGTTAACGAAATGTGTAAAACTGAACTAATTATCAGCCCGTTGCTGGATACTAAGACTGAAGTGATGTAAACCAACTCGATTTGCCTGAAAATGAGCATGTCAGTGGAGTAATTTAAGTCGAATACGAAAACATTGACTTCAACGATTTTGGTTTGGGCGAAGAGGGTCGTACTTACGAAGCCTGCAGCTTAGAAGATCAGGACAGTGAAGCACGAGTGTGTCAGTGATTTAATTAAAATCGAATACGATGGGGTTCAACATAACTACAAAGTTGATTTTTGCGAAGAGGGTCGGATTAACGAAACTTACATCATAGAAAATCGGCACAATGCTTCAACGAAAATTGTCTACGAGTTCCAAGACTGCAAGCTGGTTAGTCTTAAAAACGAACACGTAGAAGACGATGCAGATATTAAACAAAGTGTTGCACTTTAGCCGAACAACAGCGCCAATCTTCATCAACCTTCTTCCAATAAAAACTTTTTGGACGACTACCTCAGCTATGTGAAGCGGAAATTTTTCTTTTGGACTAAACATGAACAAGAACGCCAATTATAGCGGCTCCGTCGAGTTAAATCAGAACAAAAGAGAGTTTATAAGAAACGTATCGAATCGAAAAATGTCTTAAAAAAAACTATCACAAAATCTCACTGTGAAAAATCATTAAAAAGTGCATCTAATTCTAAAACAAATGATGGCAACAATATTCCAGACGTGACTGTTGTCGAATTCGAGTCGGATGATGATGTAGACGATTAACTAATGGCGAAATGGAGCGAAATTGGGTCTGATAAAGCAAATGATAAAGTAATGATACCATGGAACCAATTGCCAATGCCAATATCACTAAAAGCTTATGAAAGGTGGAAACTATATCGACATACCTTAAAACATTACAGAACTTTATTTTGGAGCGGGAATACGACAAAGCGCTTCGGTTAAGTAAATGCGAGCAGAAACAATCAAATTTGTGATATTGCCAAAAGTTTATATGTCCTCTCTCATTTTAAAAAATATAACATGTCCATATTTATTAATTAATTTACTGGACGATGTCAGGAAAGGGTGCAAATTGACAGCATTAGGAGCAGATTGTATTACAAACATTAAAAAAAGTAAGTATCATATGAACCGGATAGGATTTAGGCATGTTTAACACCGGTTTTTCCTTCTTCTTTCAATTGTTTTTTTACATAAACATTTTAAGTGAATTTTTTAAAATGCAATATTTCACTCATATTTTATGAAGTTATCATAGTGGCAAAAGCAGACATTGTACCAAGTGAAGGAACTTCCTTTCGTCCGATGCAGCCAATATTGCCAAAATTGTTTGAAAAAATTCTTCTGAAGTATATCCATCCGATCATGGAAGAGAACAAATTAATGAAACCATGAATTTGGATTAAGAAATAGAAACCAGGTAAACAAAATAACTGACTAAATAGAAAAAGTACTAGAAGAAAGAAAAATTTGCTCTACCATTCTTCTTAATGTAACACCGGCATTTAATAAAGCATTACTCGAAAATTCTAGAGTCTTACATATCTTAGGGGCTGTTTAATATAACACAAGAGGATGAGTACTCTAAATTAAAGCATATAAAAGCTTGAGTTCCGCAAGGTAGTATGTTAGGACCTGTCGTGTTCCTGGTATACACCAACGATCTGCCTCAAAGTGTTGAAATTACTGAAAGAAATGTTATGAGAAGCTTGTCAGAAATAAAATTGACGTTCGAAATCATTAAAGCATTAAACTGCAGGTCCCTCCATTCGTGTCAAAAGACACGTTCACGAGTGCCAACGCAATGGTTGGAGAAGCTACTTCGGGGGTGCACAAAAAAAATAATAAATAAACCTACAAGGAATAAAATGCTTTCAGAATACAGAACTATGCAATATTGTTAATGCGCCGCGGCTTGTCACAAACGTAACGTTGAACTACATTGAAATGGTAGAGGACTAGGTCAGAAAGGTCGCAAGAAGACATGAATTTGGACTTTACAACCACTTTAATGTAGAAGTAGTTGAACTACTTAAACACAATGTCATGAGATTGAGAATGGTGAAGCCCTTCGAGATAGTTAACTAGGATATATAAGGAAACCAAGAGTGATAAAAACAGACCCACACGAGTGCTCTAGAATTAGCTGCTGCAGGCAAAAGTCCGGTAAACAACAAATAGTTGAAAAGGGTGGGGAACAAAATGAGTATTGACACTGGCGCGAACAGACCCAGACATTCAATAGTTTAATTCGAGTCAAAAAACTGCTCAAAAATATTAGATTTTGCAATACTACAACCCAATTACAATGTCTAGACAAATCTCTAGACATTCAGATACTCATTTCGCGATTAAATGATTGCTTAATTGCTGGTAGCTCCATGTCTTTTTCGTACTACCTTTTCACCACTTAAAGAAATGTGCAATGATTTGCTAGCCGGAAGAACTGGTTAAAATGAAATGCTCCTGAGAACCCTGTTTAGTTTGCTGAGGTGTTTATTGTTACCACTAACTGAACTCATTATTTAAATGTAACACATAACGGGTGTGCATTTTTATTTAAAAGTATTTAAAGAGTGTTTCAGAAAAAAACAAACAGTTTGACGTGTAGGGTATGTTTCCAATAAACAGCAAGACAAAGAAGTCTTTACTTTGACCTACCCCGACCCCGACATCAAATATTGGAAACATGTTGAAACCATACCGCCGAATCAGCTTTTAAATTATCCTCGAACAGCATTTAAGGTTAATTTTTAACAGAAAGTAATAGAAATCAAAACTGATTTTTTTTTTGCATTAAAGAAATCAAATGAAAGACAGTGGCAGCTTTGCCAAAAATTACTCATCGTTTGATCCTTTTTATTTTTCCTTTCCTTTCAAACTCTCCTCAGAAGCTTAGTTAACGATTTCAAGGAATTGTACTAATTTTTACAGTATCTGAAATAACTTCTTCGGGATTGAAGGCTTATAAATTTATTTTCCGAAGTTGCACCCTTCCATAGAATAAGAGCCACAAATAATAATTTTTCTTTGAACTCAACTCTATAAGCACTTTATTTTAATTCGAATGACATGCATATACATAGGGGATGTCCTTAAGTCTAGAAGGTTTTGAAAACTTTATTCTATCATTATGGATTTAAAGCTTTTTTGAAGATAATCTCCAGAGTCGAAACCAAGCCAATGGCCCTATAGTTCACCTCGCGTAAAACAAAATCTTCTAAAGGCTTGAGATGCTCCAGGGCTTCCTTATACGTATTGATAACCGGTTCCGATTTTGTAGCCTCGTCGGCATCTTCTTTATCTTCATCTTCAGAATACTTTTCTTCATCAGATAACAGCTCGTCCTCAATAACTTCAATACAGTCGTTGTCTTCGGATTTAATTTCAATGTTACTGTCCATGTTTTCATAACAATTCTCCTCTACAGATAATTCGCTAGACAAGCCATAATAATCATTTAGAGCTTCTTCAAAGCTCTTAATCTTTTTTGAACCCTTGCAGCTTTTTTTGAGCCGAGCTTCAGGTGAACGGTTCCGCTTAAATGCGTCCTGCTTCAATTGCATCTGCTTAATTAACCTGGCATCTTCCTTCTTTACCATCTGCTTAATTTCCCTATCACTCAACAGAATTACATTTGGGTCCAGCTCGTTAATTATAGTTGGCACGTCAAGTGTTTTATTTCTACTCTCGTCCAAGTCGAGCGTGTCCATGTGAAGCATATGCGATCGCCGGAACTTACGCAACCAATAGTCATCGATTTGAAAGACAGAAGTTGCGCCAATTAGATTGCGAGCCTGCACCGCAATCCTCCGAAGTGCACGTCTTGTTGTGCAGGTCGCTGCCAAGTCCGGATAGTGTTGTGCTCGCCGGCACCACTCCAGAACCGTATCATTTACCAAGTTTATCTGTTTTTGTTTCTCCTCTCTAATCGATGCTATTTCAGCTAATCTCGCGTCCTCTTCATCCTGAAATCCAGGTGGCGCTTTAAGGTATAGTGACGGTACAGCTCCGGTTGCCAAACGTCGAAAACCGACATCTTTTTCATGGAAATGCTTCGAACAAATATACGGCCGCCGTTGTTGTCGAATCAATCCAGCTGACTCTTCACATATTCCAAGCCAATATTCATAAAGAGGATTATCACGTGCCGGAAAGTTAAAAAACTTGTAGCTCCTGTTCTCGCGCGAATTGGACTTGCAACCGTATATAGAACATCTGCGAATGTCTGGCATTACGAAACGTCTTAAAAATATTACGTACCAAATGAAAAATTAATGAAATTAGCTACTGCACTGCACGCTATGAAAAACCCTCGATTAACAGAAAATAATAAAACCGGCGGTGTCAACGCACACAAGCAGACCAAGTAAATCAGTCGGGCCTTTGAATAGTACTGCTGCTAGTTCACTGAAACCTGAATCACCCAATTTGTGGATACATATAGTTTTTTCTCGCTCTTTTGCACACTCTTTCCTTATACGCCGATGGGTGAGGGTAAGTTGTTTGTGTTTCCACAGGGTTTCTCGTATTTTCTCTTCGTTCAGCCGGGGCTGTTGTTACCTATAGCGTATAGAGCAAGTACTGTATAGTCATTATGAACCAACAAGTTCTGAAGATGTGTATATGTGTGCATACTTGTATTAACATCCATGCAGAAGCTATACATTTAATGAAATATTTTAGAGACTGGTTCCATCGGAACTGTATACAGCACCCGGTGTATGCACAGAAAGTACCTATACTCTGCTGTTGCTGGGCATTTTTGTTTTGCTTCTTTTTTCTTTGGTGTGAAGGAGATTTAAAAATAAAGTTCTGTTTCTGTCTCAGCTGTGGGGCAGTGAATGGTTGATTGTTGTTTTTTTGAAGAAGGGAAGAAATAAGAAAAAGGAAAAATACTTTCAATGAAAAGAGGGTCACGTGATAGATAGATAGATGAATGCTGTGTTGAAGTAGGTAATATTTGATTTATTTCTGACCTTGCATTGTACGTTAGATTAAAGTACATTCCGAGTTGGATACATTTATACTGATTTTATTCAGTATTAAAAAAATATATAAAGCAGGATTTTCAGATTCCATCCAAATGAATTACTGTTTGTGGCAAAGAAGTGCGTAAATTGACTGAGCAGGTAGTAGGTAGTACGTATAGATGCTATGCATACAGGTAAGTATCTACTCTGCTTGATCAAGTGGATTTTTAAAGCGAACTGTGAAGTGCGTATTATACGTATACCTTGGAGGTGGCACTTGGTAGATAAATAAATAACCTTCACGGAATAGGGTGACCAGGCTTCCTTGACATGAATTTGATCTAAATATGAAAATTCAACACATTGTTTTGAATTTTACCTATTATTGGTAGATGTTCAGAAAATAGCCCCATTCTTTGAAGTCGTGGTGGGTGGACATCGTCACACCACAAAATAGTTAATACTTTGACGGATTATAGGCCGGATTGGTGGTCTTGTCCAACCGTAAGCGCGAGAGTTGAACAATAATAAAATAGCAACACTGTGATTGAATTAGCAGCGTCACCAACGATACATACTCTATACCATACGAGAGCTACTACAACATATTTGGAGCTGAAATCAGTTAAGGGTTCTGGAAAAGAGATTATGGCGGATGAGGTCTTTATGAGCTCTAGGTCTTAGGTCTTAGGTAGCTCTCACATCCCCGAAGTGGGTAAATGGCACCGGAGTTTCCTGCTGTCCAAGGTCAAAACTAGTGCCCTCCTGAACAAGTCAAAAGCTTTTAGCCTGAGAGAAGTAACGAAGCTGCGCGAAGTCAAAGATTTGATATCCGTTTTTCCGTGCGATAAGAAACAGTTGAATGCGACTTTTCACCTATGTACATTTTTTTAATTGAAATCTATTACGCTTTTTGCGTTGTTTTGAAAAACACGAATAATCAAGATCTGTTTGCAAGTTGATACAAACAAATTATATTAAAGATTCTTTAAAAAAAAATTGTTTCAGGGTTACCCTTCAGGGTTACCCCTTAAGGCGAACTATAGCAAATCACGGAAACAGAATGCTTGATATTTCACCTAATAAAGGTTCCTTAGGCAATCCAATAGCTATTGAGAAAGCTAACCTTAGATGGACAAGTGGCACAACTTTTCTAGCGACAAAACGGTTTTGGCCTATGCTGGATCTGAAACGCTCTAAGTGTTTGATTTCCCTAAAAAGACTGCATGTCAGCTCTACAATAGGTGTCATCACTAGACACTGCCTTACTAGGCTTGGCATGTACTCAAATGAATTCTGCAGAAGCTGCATGGACGAGAAGGAGGAGGAGACAATTCAACACCTTCTTTGCACTTGTCCTGCTCTCTCCCATAAACGTAAGGTTCATCTAGGCGCCTTCTTCCATGACAATATTTAAGATCTGTCAACCACTGGCATTAAAGAGATCTTTCGCTATATTCAAAGCTCCAAATGGTTTAACGAGAAGTGTAGTAAGAGTTTAGGTCCACGTGGTATCACAACGGACCTCTTTTGGTCTAAATGAGTCGGCCTCGCCGATTGTCACTTAAATCTAACCTAACCTAACCTTATATAAAAATGTAAACATTTTGGAACATACAGAATTTTAATTCGTCCGAAATGCTAGTTTTAGGGGGCACAGAATTTTTTGTCTAATTTACTTAGAGTACAGAATCTTAGGGGTTTTAAGTGCTCTTTCTTCATTTAAGGGGCATTTCCATGATATTTAAAAAAAAAACTTCAGAAGACAACAAATCATTATAGCTGTTTCAGTGGATGAAGTGGCAGAAAAACTCCCTAAGTAAAAATTTTGTTTTTCATAAGGGCCAAGGAAATCTAGTTTCATATTGCCATAACAATTGTAAGAGATCTTATGGACAACTATTTGGCGTACTTTAGCGAATTTATTTACTTTCGTTAAGCTTACAGGTTCTTTACAAGCAATGTTTTTACTTAGATTTTACGCTAGGACTTACAGAAGTTATTACAGAAATCTTAAAGAAATTAAAAAAATTTGCAAATGTTTTTCTTATATTTTTAATTGATTATATTTGTTTGCATTAATAATTTCCATTATTTCGTCAAGTTTATTTGAAGAGGATATACATTTTTATTAAAATTAAATAATTATTTAGTCTTGTCCAGGAGCCGAACTCGAGACTATACGCGTACCATCCCAAAACGCATCCACTGGGTCTATGCAGACGGTGAATACTCGAAGACCAATACACAACCAAGAGTGGCCTCATCCGCTTTAGATAGAGCTAATGCCTCTGCACCATAGAGAAGGACTGGGATTATTAGAGTCTTATAAAGGGTCACTTTAGTTGTTCGAGAGAGGGCTTTGCTACTCAATTGCTTTCTTCGCCCAAGGAAACAGCGATTGGCAAGAGTTATACTTCGTTTAATCTCAGCGTTGGTATCGTTGCGGAGCCTAGGTAGACTAAGTGGTGGCATTGCAATGGTGACAATCTCCGGAACAGTAAATGTTAATTATGAATATTATTACACATAAGGGTCTGCCAAATAATTTTTTTTTTTTTTGAAACAGGGCTCAAAACATCGAATGTAGCTTCGGCTGTGTGGCACGTAGCGCCGTCCTGTTGAAACCAAATGTTGCCAATATCCTCCTCTTCAAAAATTCGTTCAACATAGCCCGATAACGATCGGCATTGACTGTAACGGCCACTCCTTGTTGTTGTTCGTTGTTGTTGTTGTTCGTTGTTCAAGCGTATGCACAACCATATTCGTTCAGCGGAAGGCTAAAACTAATTATTTGTCAAACCAGACATGAGGTAAGTGTTACCATTCGCGAAATAAGCACTAGTTGAAAAAAAATATTAGATGGCGAACCCTATATAAGCAATTTTGGTACTTCCACTTTTCCATCACCGTGTAATGTTAAATTTCAAAACTACTAACAGTTAGTTAAGGGCAGATCAGTGATATATCCTTAAAAATGATAAGCTCGTCGTTATATTTAAACTTACCAATCATTGCCACCAAAGGATAGCTCCTTTGAAAACTTACGATTACGACTATCGTTCTCGTGCTCTTGATCTCAATCATAAACAAATAATAAAACGAATAAATCTTAATTATTTATTTCAAAAATATGTACAAGGATAATTATTTTCTAATGTATTTCTGATATCAAAAGTTCTTCTATTTTGTTTATCGTTGCTATTGGACGCAAATTATCTGAGTAGATAACATAATCTTTTATCGATTGCAAGCAGCCTAATGCCTCATCGTAGGACTTGATTGAATCCTCTATTTGTATAGAATTTTCATCTAAAGGCTTCTTTTCATCTTTATCTTCTAAATCAGTGTATTCCGGCGGACAACTAAACTTTGACCATTCCTCTTTTATTATATCTAAAATGTCCTTTGAAGAATTACATGGAACCGGTTGTGGAGCATGTAAAGCGTCTTTCATTTTTAGCTCCTCTTTGAAAGTGTGAATCCAAAGGTTGGGGTACAGTTTCGTGCATAAAATACTGGCAGCTTCCTTAGCGTTTGTCTTTAGCATATTATCCAGCATAATGATATTTGGGTCACCATTTCGACAACGATTCACTAAAGTAATTATGACGTGATTAAGAAATTTCATTTGAATTTCATGCCACTTGTCTGAACCTTCCGGTTCGGTATTCCAGTGTGGTGAGCTATGCTCTTGTGGACCATTATAGGTTATTGGTAACGTGCCTGAGGGCACAAAATGAAACCGCGAATTATATTTAGTAGAAATCGACGCTTTGCTGAAAAGAAAAAAAAAATAATGCAAAATAACGGGAATGTTAAAATTGATTGTTACGGCATTTATATTAATATTGTTAGTGTTTTTAAACCAAAATTAATTTACTAACATAAATGTTCTATGTAAAGAAATTCATGTAAAGTAGGTGGTCCAAATAAGGCCCGGGGTGCAAAAAGTGGCATAACCGACAAGCAACAGGAAATATATTTTGAATGTGCTTGTGGCCACCTATGTCTGAACTAAAATCGATGGAAATTTCCACCTGTTTCTGTGTTTATACCCTATCCTAAGGGTATATTAATTTTGACATATTGTTTGTAACACCCCTTAATATTGGTCGTAGACCCATAAGAGTATATATATTTATGATCAGGACCAAAATCTAAGACTATTTAGCAATGTCCGTCCGTCCGTCCGTATCAACTTTTGAGGCCTTTAACTTTATGCTAGGAAGCTGAAATTTAGAGTATATACTCCCTAGGTTCCCCAAATGGTAAAGTGTTAAAAGTTTTTAAATACGCCAACTGCCACGCCCACAATTTAGAAAAAACTGTTTTAAGGCTAAAGTTAGAGAGATAGAGTATTAGAACCTTCACAAGATATGTAGGCACTGCCCTCCTTTATAAGTCTGTCTACTTTTTGTGGGCTTTTTTCACTAAAATGCTGTTTTCAGCGAACATTTTCATAGAAACTTAAAAAAAATGTTTAACAAGATATTTAGCAAATATTTTTTGCAATATATCGCCCATACAAAGTTTTTGGCCACGCCCACTTTTTGGGGGCGTTTTTCAAAAACTATTTTTTTATAAATTTCATAGAATAAATAAAATAATATCCATCACCTTCTTGATGCTCTTTTCTTTGGGGCTTATATATAGGATATGGATAGGGTATCGTACTGTTCGCACCAAGCGGACTGTAGCCTTTCCTCATGTTTTTTCTTACATTTACAAGTTAGTAAATGTTCACGCACGCGCTTTTTTATAAGAAACTGTTTTTTTTAATTGATTTAATTGTAAATAACAATTCGGGTATGTCATATAAAACTAAGGTATAGTTAGTTTTTATTACAACATAAAACGTCAAGGCGCTCCAAGAAGAACTTTGAGAAGCCATATCAAGAGTGTATCAGCTACAAGTAAACTAGGCAGGTTCACAATGTTTATACCCGAATAATAATATGATCTGTCGAGCGGTCGAAGAAGTTAGATCGAATTCTGAATTAGCTGCAATACTACAAACAGTAGAAAAGGAAACCGAGAAATATCCGTTTTAATTTAATTGATAATACTAAACTCCTTATTGTGAATTAATTTATTAAAATCAAATTTACTCACTTTTTTTTTAATTTTAATTTTTCTTTCTATTCAAGAAGCCTGTTTTTTTTTGTTTCATGACAAAATACTTCTTACTGTAGCAGGATAGCCAAAGAAATTGAACAAAATTATGTATGGTCCTTTTTCGAAACAGGTGGCCCAAGGAAATGTTTTTAAAATTGTTAAAAAAATATATTTCAAACAAATGGGTTGTAACAAATAAATTTTGTGTTTTTATATAGATAACTGACCTAAGGCTTATGCTTATGTCAATTTAGTAATTTTATTTTATGCGTTTGCAAGTTATTCACGAAAAGCTATAAGGTGGGCCTCATTTGGGTCACCTACCTTAGGTACATACCTACAAATTTGCAGTTCTTCTTCCTTATGAGATTTTCAATATTCCTGTCTCAGGGGTTGGCACTACTGTTGAGATGCATTTACATTATAAATTGTTTACAAACTCAAATAAAATGTCGCTGCTTGTACAGTACATGGCTAGTAAGGAACTGAGAGACATATTAAAGACATTAAGACGACGACGACAACCACTGCATTTCTGATAAAGTCAAATAGAGGAATAGCTAAATGAATGTTACGAAATTTCGGCAATCACTTTTCGATGTTTTTTTCTTTCTAACGCTTCTGAATCTTTTTACTAAAATGTAAAGTACACCAAGTTGCAATCGTTCATCAAAACTATTAAATATATAACTAGTCAACAAAGCTAAATTAGTAGCACATGATCAACAGCTGAAAAGAGTTTGTCCTTAACAATAATTAACAGAAAGCTTTGTTTATAGGTCGATAGTTTTCTACTTTTTGCCTTCCACTTCTAATCTACTAGAAGAAAGTTATTTTTTGTGGGCTCTTTAAGGCATGGAACAGCTCTAACTATTGCTTCGCTGGCTAAGTTCATGAGCAGTTCATGAGCTTTTGTAGTACCTAAATTTTTTTAGTGAATTGTGCCTATCAGTTACAGTCGTTATAGTAAAATAGCTTTCGTCGGCCCTTATGAATACAAAATTGTTACAACTCAAAATGGAGTCTATATCTGCACCTTTTCAACTTGAGTGGGTAATATTCGTGATATGATGCCAAACCTAGCGCAGGTTCTTATTTATTTCAACTATATCTTCATATCATTACATGGATTCATCTACGGCAAAAGAAAGAGTCTTTAACACATTATAACATCTTAAAGACTTCACTAGGAAATTATTATTCTATTTTATCAGGTCATAGAAACCTCGATACCTCCAGCTAGCGAAGCTACGAATTTAATTTCTCTTTTAATTTCACCTGTTCTTTTTTCGTAAAAGGATATAAAATTGTGTTGTAATGTAGGCCAAAGTTCGTTAAAGAGTTTGCTTAAAAGATTGACAGAAGCTCTACGGAAGCCTTGGTAACTGAAATTGAACATTTAGTGATTGCAATTTTTTCGGATGAGTTTGTGGGTTGCGAAACGGATAAGCATGAACGTATTAAAAAATAGAATCGCGATATTTTCCGTCGACTTTAGACTCCGAAATCATGGTGACTTTTCTTACTGATGGTTATTTTTGCAATCGAATAAGGGATTGGCTAAGCAATAAGCATGTAAAATGCAACAACTAATCCTAAGCCCAAACACTTTCCGCCACTTAGCCTATAACCCCAAAGAAGTACAATGTAGCCAAACACAAAATGTTTTATGTTTATTGTTTATGCATAAAATGCTATCAGGGGTGATGCCACTTTTAATCTACCAATTTTTTTTTTATTTGTGCGTTTAACACTTTAAAACTTCACTTACTCATTATTTTTGAGTGTTGACGTCAACACTGCAAACTTAAACAGTGTTTATGTATTTAGATATTCACAAAGAAGAAATGTGTTGAAAATAAAGGGCCAACCATAATAGACTCAGATAAGCTTAAGCTAGCGACTGGGAATGTCCCGTTGAATTCAAAGTACCTACTTCGTTGCGGCGACTTTCGTTACTTTTTGTGAGCTAAAGGAAAATGTAAATGAAATATGAGAATTGACGCAAACCAAAAATCTTTCTTTAAATTCCTTACTTTGGCCAATTAACTTTTATTTTTAGACATTGTATTAACCGTCTGTTAATTTTAAAGTTAATTTTTTTACTTTTGTTCTGGACTAGAGTAGAACTTAATTTGAAAAAACGTTTTGACAGTACCTATCAACGTTGCCAAAAAGTGCCCGATAAGGTCATTTGGCCCTCTGTTTTGCGTTTTGCCCCTTGGCCCCCCTCAGATCTCGAAATTCTACTAGGTATGGATTTATATAAATCCTTAATTTGACAAATTATTAATGTTTTCTTATAAAACATGTAAAATGTTGGCATTCATTCATTTTGTTGAATTCCATCTACCCGACCAAAATTATGTGAGGACAGCAATATATAAACCAAAGTCCAACAGGGTGGCTGAACGGTTGACGCGCGGAGCTATTTGTGACAACAGGAGATGACTCGAAAAAGAGCGTGCACCAACTCGCTTCCCGATGAATGATGAACCTATATGAATAATAGCATCGTTTGTTCATTTCACAAGAAAGATGTCCATCTAAAATGCGACATCTATTAGGTATCAGTCTCCTAAGCATGCGATGTTAGATTAGATCATTCCAACCGTATTGTGCGAGCAGATCCTGAATAAAACCCAAATACTTCAGATTGATGCTCACCACTTTTTATCGATTTTAAGGCCGCATATGACAGAACAGTAAGGAACTTTGTCTACCTCCTCTCTGCTAATACGACATCTCTTTAGACATCAAACGAAGAAAAACGCACAACCGCTACATTTTTGTGCTTTGTGCGTAGTTGTCTCCCTATTAAATAAGGAAACTAATAATCCCAGACCCATATAATCCTAGTCCTGCTCTATGGATCCGAAATAACAACCCTTTCTTAAGCGGATATTCTTCGTCGTTTTGAGAGAATTTCTTTGTACGGTATTTGGTCCCGAATGCATCGACAGGTTCTGGACATTGCGACACTGACCTGCTCAAAAAAACTACAGCAAATTTTCAAGTTTTATATATGAAATTTTCATATTTCCATATTTTTTTCTTAATGGCAACGCTGGTACCTGTACAAATTTTACTGAAGTTCAATATGGATAAAAAGAGCACTTCAGAGAAATTTAAGCTTTGTTCAATGAGAAAAAAGGCAAGGTAGAGCAGCACAAATTTGTGAAAAATGTCAGATCAAAAGGTAGAACAGAAAAATACATATGTATGTTGGTTGTCAAAAATAACAACTTCATTTTCGATTTTTGGATAATTATTTGAATTTACAAGTTAAGTATGAATCGTGAATTAATGAACATTAATCATGTACTTACTGTTATTTCGATTTGTTCCATTTAATTTATCAGCAAACAAATTTTCACTTCGACGACAAAACAATTAATTTGCAATCACAACTTATTTTGACGTTTCTCACATATCTGTTCTACCTCAAAAGTAAATGCAAAAATTCCGCACAGGGCAGAGTCCAGGCAAAGTCATTGAACAAAAACCGAACATGAGCTGGACAGAATTTTTCGTCATTGAACACGAAAACCTGTAATTTACATGCTTTTGACTGAGCTGGACAGCCTCATTGAACAAAGCTTTAGTGTGATTCGTGGAAGTCAAAATTGCTTAAATGTCAGTCCATTACCAGTTCAATTTAACTGCGTATTTTTGGAGGTACAAGCAGGTGATTTCGATGGGAATATAAATTATTAAATCAAACTACTAGATAGGGAATAACCGATTTTATAGTGAGTAAGAATCTCACACTATTATGAGCACGTGCGGTCGGGTCGGTCCTTATAGTGTTTTATGAAACACCTACCTTGGAAAAAAAAACAGTGCTGCCAAGTTTCTTCGATTGCAGAACCAACCAAAAACATTTAAAACAATTTTTTTTCACGTAAAAGATACAGAAATGATCGAAAGGATTTTCTTAGCACGTTGTCAGTAGGTAGGTACGCGAATAAGTTTTCATAATTTGACATCTAAGTTTTTGAAATTGTTTTTACAAATGTAATTTATTTACACACGTGTAATTGGTTTTTGTAAAATTTGTGTACACGTGTCATATATAACAGCCGCAAGTCCCGAACCGAGAGCTCTACTTCATACCCGAAATTATGGTTTATTAACAACTTTTGCAGGCATGTAAACATACGGTATCACCAAGACGTAGCGATTGAATTATATATGTTTGTCTTACCTCAGAGATCTTTAAAACTAAACAGATGCAAGCAAGAACAGTTAAAATGGATACCAACATGCATTTAAAAGAGCTTTTAAAAAAAGATACAAGGGTACTTACCCCTCAGTGGCTAAATTGGCTTTCTTCTTCTTCAAAGTTGTAGTAATAGCTTTCGTTGTTTCTAGTCTTAAACGCTTTGCCAATACCGTATTTGGAAGGTTCAATGAGGGTATTGCATCGGCTTTTAACTTTCTACTACTTTTGGGACTTTGATTTAAAAGTTCTTCGGTCAAAGCGGGATCATAGTCTTCAGGCTTAAAGTGCCTTGAGCAAATAAATATCTTTTTTTTATTACACTTAGTTATGTCGCCACAGAGTTTCTTCCATATTTTGCGGTATTTAAATTTCCGTGGAAATCGGAAAAAGTCCAAGTTCTCATCTACCCTTTGTTTTACACTATTCAATCTTTTGTCATTAGTCCTATCACAGCCGCTTACAGTACAATACCCCATTATAGTAAATTAAACAGGTACATATGTATGTATACATTTGACGTCACTACACGCAATGCACGAATTCAATTAATGAATACATACATTTATGCGTACCCCACACAACACATTCAAATCTAGTATAATTAACTGTTCGGTTGCGCACACAAAAAGAAAAAGAAAGAAAGAGTTCACTTTTTTTGATGTGCTGTGGGCATAGTCAGTTGATATTGTTGTTATATTTTTATTCTAATGCAATAACCCGCTCGCAATTAAAGCCACTTTGGCAATGTTCATACAACAAACTGTCTTTTCTTTCGGGTCTAATCATTAAACTGCCTAATGTATGATGATAAACCAATGATGAACACTGAGTACAATTCGTTCGGAATACCTACAAAGAAACGACAAGCTATATTTATTTCAATGTACTTTATGTTTCCTTTTCCACGTAAACACTTTGCAACTGACTCTTTCTCTTTCGTATACACAACAAGAGCTGAGTATCTAATCTATTAATAAAAAGTCATCAGTATTGCCGTTGCAGAATCTAGGTTTTACCTTAAAAATTATATTTTTAGTTTCAAGATCTTTTTGGATATTTAATAGAATGTATTATTCATTACTCATGTAATGTATGTTTGTGTGGTTTTTGTTAAGGCTTAATACGGAATAAAACCAAACGGAGCTAAATTAAACTTTAATAGATATTAGGGTAACCAACGTACGTATTTTAGCCTGGGACGCGATTTAACATTTTCGGTCTTATTCGCAATCCACAAATCCGCGAATGAAAAATTCGTTCGAACATTAAAATTGACACATCTTGCTGCTAACATTTACATATTCCCCTGTTCGCGGTTCGCTCTCATGTGAACAGTTCTTTAAATACATAATTTGGTAATTAAAGGTACTTTGTTATACCCTTATGAAGTTACACAGAGCGGTTAATAGGGAAGTGAAGGATTTGGGAAAGGGAGATACCAATGCACGTTGGTTTTAAATGTCTGTAAACTGTAATGTGAGAAGAAAAAACAGAGCGTGTTAGAGCATTCCACATTCGTATTGTACGATTAAGAGAGCAATCTTTATATTGCACAGTACGTCCGAATATATCCTTTAGGGTGAACTGATGAGCATTAATGGCGAGTATTACGGTTGAAGTGTTGAAGGGGAGGAATGCAACTGGCTATTTTGTTCGATTATGATCGGCCGTTCGGTTTTCGGTTTTCGCAGCAACAGCCCTTTTGCACATGCAAATTATAAGAAAAAAAAAAGTTGTAGAGTTGCATAAGCCGACGATTTATCAGTGTTTCTATGACCTTGGATAGAGGGCACGTAAGTACAATTGGTCGGTAGGAGGAGGAGGAGGAAGATTCGCTTTTTTTGGGATTGATTGGGCAAATGCTGTTTTCCATCTTTACGAAGAGAGCCCTGAAGAATAGGATACAGACATAGATAGAAAAGCTTAGGCAGGAGTTTTGCCAGCTTGGAAGAACACTTCTTCAGGAAGATAGGGGAGATACCTACCGTGTGAACCAGCGGATTTATGTATGTTCCGATCTGGAAGTACTCTTGCCACTGTACGAGTGAATTTTGAAGTGAATTTGACACATTGAATGTGAGTACAGGGGAAGTCAAAGCACAATCTGGGAGCGTCGAGCTAGCCGAAAAATGAGCAGCAAGCAGTTTGGCTTCGTCTGAAGAGCTGACAGCTGGAATGTCATTGAAAATGAGTGCCGGAACAGATGAAGAGGCCGATTTTTTACTGTTCTGACAAGTCTTTAAAAGTTTTTCGGGTACAATAGAAAGCCGCATTAGTGAAAAAACTTGCAAGGCCCTCAAGCGTTGAATTCGATTAAGGTGACATATGATAGTTGATAGCCACTTTTTTCGTAATTTGCCATAGATCCGAGGACCGAAGTACAATACCTGCATATGTCACCGTTCGAAATAAAACATTACATTTTGATGGCACAGTGCTGTGTGTGCGTAAGAGAACCCGGCTCTTCTTTTACATTCATGTTTGATGTGACATTCAACTCTCGTGAGGGTTAAGGCTATGTCATTTTCAAGAAGATTAAAAAGGGCTAATAACCAGGGGTCTATGTTGTGCACTTGTGACTGTCTTAAGCGAAAAGGGCAAATATTAAAACAACGCTTTTCTCACTGCTTTTGTGTTATGGTATATCATGTTGGAGTTGGAACTTTTGTAATGCCTCTAATACATTCTATGCCTCTATCAATGTATTGTGGTGATTTTTGTCCTTTTAATCGCAAAATACGGATCGGAAAACAATTTTATCGCTCCTATCGTGACTCATAGTTCGAAGCTCTGCTCAAACAGAACTAGTGAACGTATTGATTTTTCTTGATTTGCTAGAGTCGTCGCTCTCATCGTTACTCGCAGCGTCAACTTAAACGCATCAGAAGGGTTCCCATTAATTAAATTTTGCAAATGTGTAACAAATTGGATCAAAAACGGGACAAAAAAATATAAGTATATCCCGATAAGTATAGATTACGTAAGATGAGGAACTGGGACTACCCTCCGGAAATGTTGAAAGGAAGATAGGATACAAATATGAGGAGTATAGGCTATCTTTGGACTGATTTCAAAAATTCTTTCAACGTTGTAGGTAGTGGTGACAGGATTCTGATCAGTATACTTACAGATTACGGAAGAATACTCGAGCGAAGGCGGCGGCATATCTAGTATGATAATGAAAATGAAATAGAAGAATAGGTGAGGGTAATCTACCTGACTGACTCATAAACGCACAGCCCGAACAGCTGAAGGTTCGAGTTGTAAATTAAATTAAAATAACTGGGTACGTACCTGCTTTTAGGGGCAACTCTTAAGGGAATGCACTGAAAAAAAAAATGTTTGTAGGGATAAACTTATAACTTTAACTATAAACTCTACCCAAACTGAATATAATAATTAGAGACAGACATTTAAAAGTGGAACTATGTCGCCCTCGCATTTGGCGAGGTTTTACCTGTGTCCATCGAATGACTTTTCATATTGGTTAGAGATCTTTGCTTAGTTGTGCTGATTTCCAACTTATCTTGATTTAGCTACCAATTCGTTTTGCCGCCATTTTCTGCAGTAGAGTACCTCTTTAGGAGTCTATGATCTCAAAAAAAATATAACTGTGGCTCCAGTCCTGCTGAGCTAAGCACTTGGAGTGGTACAAAAAATATATGTAGGTAGTAGGTATTTTAAATTTACAACATTTTATTTCATATTTTTAATTCTTAACAATATTAATCTGGAGTATTTATTAAAATTCCTTGCATATGTTCTATCAGCTCAAGAGCATTACTATTCTGCATGCGTCTGACATAATCTTCGAGAAGCTCCACCTTTTCCAGAGCCTCTTTATAAGTCTTTATAGCTGCCGGCGAGTAGGCGTCTTCCACTGGTTTTACATTGAAATGACTTGAATCTCTTGAATTTTGCCCTGTTTCCGTCATGAAAGATTCACTTTTGTCTTTCCAGTAGTGCTGAAGACCGTTTACACTGAGGTATAATTCAAAACCTTGCAGCCATCCAAAGTTCACATACACAGGATTTATTTTCATGACACTGGCAACTTGTCTAGCTTTAGCCTGCAGCATGTTGCCATTTACAACAAGTCCAGGATTATTCTGTTGAGTTAAATTCATCCACTCTGCTACAAGTTGATTTATCGAATCCCATTGCTGGTTAAGCGATTCGGTTGGCTCCTTATTTCCAGCTGCCATTTCCGTAACAGAGTCCACTATTAAATCCTGTTCAGTGTCTGCCAAGAATTGATTCGAGTTCTTTAATGATCCTCGTTTTTCTTTCCAGCAGTGTCGAATACCGTTTAGATTGAGGAACACTTCAAAACTGTGCAGCCATCCAAAGTCGACATCAAATCTATGCAGTTTTAGAACATCAGCAACTTCCCTTGCTTTGGACTTCAGCATGTTGCTATTTACCACAATTTCAGGACTGCATTTCTGAGTTAAATCCAACCACTCTGCCACAAGTCGATTTATCGACTGCCATTGCTCGTTAAGGAATTTTATCTCCTTCGCTGTAAGGAAGTGTTCTGGAATCTCGCCAACATCTCGCCCCAATTGTATACGTGAGTCGGGATAAAGTGCAAAGTGTATCGGACATATAAGCGGATTCCGTAACTTATTAATGTGTGATTCGGACTCTGTACAAGCTTTTCGCCAAACTGCATATTCTGGTGATTTTTTTGAAGGAAAGGCGCGCAAAAGATTCGCATGATTCGCACTTACAATTGTAGGGCAACCAACGATACAACAGCTCACAGGCATTGTAGCTGCCAAACGAATTTTATTAAATAAGAGCAACACAATTTTAAAAAAAAAAAAAAATTTAATGATCGCAAATCGAACAAACGCAAGTTTGTCTCTGCGCTGCTATGTGAAACGAAGACAACTGTCTTCGCATTTGTTTTTGTTTATCACACAGTGTTGTTAATTTTTACACTCTGTTTGGTTTCGTGTGTGATTAGATGAAGCCAAGTACGAATGACAGGGGGAAAAGAAGAATGTTTGTGTTTTTTTCTCTTAACAAACTTGTTGAATGGAAATGTGATTGTGTGTGTTTCTTATAAAGAGGTGAAAAATGAGATTTTGTCAGCCGACCTCTGTCTGATTCTTTAAGAGAGAGAGAGGAAAATCAGCGTTGTCGATATCATGTAGGTATATCAATTTCAAAGCATTTTATTTTTAATTTGTAAAATTTTGGGATAAATTTTGGAATTTGTTAGGTTTTTTCCTATTCAAGCTGAATTGTGTGTACAGAAATTCCATTCCAAGACGTCAGTTTCTTTAGTATTGCCAATCAGATTTGTAAGCATTATATAAAAAATAATCGGCGAGAGGATGCCTCTTTCTCTGAGGAAACAAGCAGTGTTGCCATTGTACGAGAAATTGTTTTCGCGTACTAGGAAAGTGGTAAAAAGTAGATCGGTACATACCTACACTTTCTCTACACGAGGAAACGTTACTTTGTGTGTCGTTCCGAAAAGCGTTGTGAACCTACTTTACAGCTTAGAACTCATTGTGAATTCGTGTATTTTTTAAGAGATTAAGATTAATCTGCCCTTAATCAACCTTAAATCTTAAGATTTACCATATAAATTTAAAATAATCTTGAAAGAAACTGGGTTTGCACGGAAGAATCGGTTAGTGAACACCCTAAATACCAATTTACAATACCTGAATATGTCAAAAGTGACGTTGGTTGCTGAGAATTGAGGGAAGCAATTTCACAACCAGATGTTGGACATTTTGTGCGAATATTTGAGAGCCAGAGAGCGCATCGGGAGAAAACCTCTATGTTAATCTCCTTTTTTTTTCGGTGGAGACGCTAAAAGATTAATTTTTAATCTTTTGTGCTTAATATCGGATTAGTGTTCGGTAGAGACATAGCATTAAGTAAGCTTGTAGCAATTTGACAAATATTTTTGATTGAATTATAAAAAAATTCTCATAAAGATCAGGCGAGAAAAATGTGCGACCGTAGAAGGGTCTATCATCACACCAACTCAAGTTATATCAATTTGAAGTGAATATTTCTAATTCTGAGGTATAAATATTCTATGCGTATTTCTTTTTCATTTAGGAATTCAGTCATTTTGCCATAAGTCAGCTGACTGAGCTGACAGACTCTCGTTCGTTTATATGCAAGCTGCAAATGACGAAAGCGTGAGTATGTAACGAAGCTACGTGTTACTCTAATTCTCTAATTATCTACGATTCTCCATCGCATATATCCGGATTCACAACTCTCTGGTTAAGAGTTCTCAAATTACATACCTGTACGATGTCGCAAACGTATCAACTCACCTATAAACCCAGCAACTTTGAAAAAGAATAACACTTTGCCATATCTAGTTTTATTTCAATTTTTTTACAAAATTCCAATCACATTGAAGTTTGCAGAACCTCCTGCAGTTGTTTTAATAATCCGATAACGGGAAAGTGTTCCTCTTCTTCTGCCGCGTAGATTTGTAAAGGCTTTAAATATTCCAAAGCAGCCTTATATGATTCTATAGATATGTCCAAAGGAGATAGTTTTGTTGCTGTCGTCGCAGATAAGGGAACATCTTTTTTATCGCATTCTTCATCGATCCAAGTTTTTTCATGTTTTAATTCATCAAAGAGTGCACTTGGACCACAATCTTTTCCTGTATCCATGATGTCATCTTTAGTGTCTTCCTTTTGCAAAAAATTGCAATTATCGTCAGCTTGAGCGGTCTCAATCAACAATGCCTTCAGTAGGTGAAGCTTCTTACGCGTCAGCTCCTTGATTATGTCAAGAACTCCTGATTCGGTGTATTTCTTTGAAGTGCAAATCATCCCCTTTGCATCAGCCATAATAGGTTGATAATTGAAGTACCTTATCCACTCTGGATTCGTGATTGGCTTTTTTATTCCCAAGGTCAAGCGTACTTCTCGTGCAATATCGTAGCAGCATTTCTGCGATATATGTTGTTTAGTTTGATTCTCTAACACCCATCTATGTACAACGTCACTCAACAATTTACAAGGCTCAAGATTTAAACTTGGCATGGCGTTTGCACGCAAGCCCTGAGCGCAAATATCTTCGGGACAAAAGTGTAACAAGCAAATGTATGCATTTTCCGACTCCATACTTCTTATGGATACGAATTGTTTAAGTTCAGACAAGCAATTTTGACTTATTTCGTACAATTGAATTTCATTGTAGTCGAGCAAAAACGAAGGACATCCAATCACAATGCATTGGGGATGCTTTTCGCTTGTAGAACAATTCATGTTTGCAGTTTTGTTGTCGAATATAAAAAGTTATTTAACGCAAACCACTTCTACCTACGACCTAGCCAGAGCCACATCACCGAGAGCGAACTCACGTAAACAACAACTGGCAAATGGAAACACATAAAATAGTACGAACCAAATCATTTGTCAAACGTTTGATTGCGCAGAGAGAGTATTGACGGCGACAATAATGATACGAACGAGACTTAGAGGAAATGAAAACAAAATACAAAACGCAGTTACAATGAACATGACTCATCGAAGTAGTGAATTTGTTTGTGTATCTTTCAAAATTTGAGAGATACTCAGAAAAATTTGAAGAGACCTGCGCAGTAGGTAGGTATGCAACCATACATCGCACTGATGCGGTTGCGGTGATGTTGTATATTGAAAAGAATGAACCCATACATATTTAAAAGAGCAACTATATAGAGCTATTATCTCAAATGTGAATCTCTCTTAAGTTGAAAATTTTGATTCACACTTCTCGCAGAGAATCAGTGAAGCTGTGTACTGTGTTTTTGATTGGATAACATTAGCTAACAATAAAAATGGAACAAGTCGCTGTCAGTATGAAATTTTTCTAATTATATGCCCCTTACTGAACCAAACCTAGGTGTTTAAGTGAAGCTCTAACAGGTCTATACATATATTTATATATGTAGGTATATGAAAATCCGAACGAAATGAAAGTGTGATAATAGTAGGGGTCTATTATCACCCCAACCTCCAACGCAAGTTGTATCCAGTTAAAGTGAAAATTTACGATTTTCAGTTATGAGATTTAACTTCCTAAATATTTGATATACTTAGCTACAAAAACCCTATAATACCTAATTATGTAGACCTAATTTAATAATATCAAAAATGTTAAAATCGTCGGTTGATTTTTTATGAGATAAATTTATAATTTTTTATAATTAAAAAAAACTACGTTCTTCAGCTTTTCATTTCACATCCATTTTTCTCAAACGTCTTAAGAAAACAAACACAATTGTTGAGAAAAAAAAAGTAAATATTAGGCTTGAACCTAAAGTTTAGCTTCTGGAACCACTGTATATGCGAAGATATATTTTTTTGACACGAATGGAAAGGACCTACAGTCGGAAGATGTGGGGCAGCGAATAAAAAACTTTTAGGTCGTACGGAATGGTTGAGAATAGTGCGCCCAAATTTAATGAAGATCTGAATAAAATTACACATCGGGCCCTTCAAAACGATGTCTCTTTAACGAAGTCATTTAAATAAAAATCTAAATTGGAATAGGTAAATTAATAGGTAAAAACTTGCATCAGACACCCTTGAAAACGCGATTAATGTTGGCTGAAGCCAATAATGGTTGCACCAATAATGCGCACAAACGATGGATAGGGGAAGCCGGGGCATAACAGGCACCCGGAGCATAATGGGCTTCCGCTATATTTCTCTATTAAGTAAGGTGATAACTACGAAAGTAGGCTGTCTGCTTTAATGTATCGGTGGCAATTAGGGGAAAACTCTTTTTTGAATAAAAGTGGCATGTGTATTGTGTTTTGGCTAAAAAAAAGCTTTTTCATTGAGTTGAAGTTATTTTGAAGCAAAATTAAGTGTTTATTTTGAAACGAAGGTCAATTTTAAATTGGATTTTCACCATTTAATATGTAAGTAAGTACATTTTTGTTTGTATAAATCCATTTATTTCTCTTTTACAGATAGGTTGAAAAGATTTTCTTATAAGATCTAAGTAGAATAGGATATGTGGCAGAATGGGCATGGGTGCCCATGGGTGCCCAATATGCGTCAAACCAAAGACAAAATGAGCTGTAAGGCACCTGCCCTCGAACTACTTTACAGAGATTCATAAAAAAAAATCAAATCAAAACCCCAACCTTCCACTTGTTATAACAAAAGTGGCAAATTTTTGACATGCGAAACCACGGACATGCCAAATGAGAAGGCCCTTTAGTTCGCGCATATTCGGAACCAGAAGTGCTGCCACTAGGCTTATCAACACCCACCGAAAAAAAAAAATTCTAGGCGCCGAGGAAAGACCGCAGTAAAGCAGGCTCTCCTTATAAGGCGCAGGTTGAAGGTGAATCCAAAAATTCCAAGCCCCTCACTATAGAAAAGAAAAAAAGGCACTCCAAAAAAGAAAAACAGCAGGAATTAAGAATCTTTCGAAAGCGAGCAGGATAAAAAGTGTCTATATGGTGGGTATCTTTACTCTCAGACTACAGAAGGATGAGTTTCCTGCGGGGCCTGTGCGAAGTGGGCGTATTGTTCTTGTGCTGGGAAGGATGATTTTGACGATCCAGCCACATTGTAACCGAGTTTACCCCTGTGCCAATTATGCCCCACCAATGTTCATTGTGTCCCATCGGGCAAACTCAATCATTTATTCAAATCCATAACACATGCTGAATAATTAATATTTATTTATCTTTCTTTTGTTTAATAAGGAATTAATAAATCTTTTTTCTAATAAAACTATTTTGGAGATAAAAAAACTCGTTTATGAAGTTTTTATTTAATAAAATCCTTAAGAGGCCCGTTATGCCCCGGTTTCCCCTAAATGTTGCTTTCAATAGCATAACTATTTTTTCTATGGTATGACCAGATCTCCCAAATGGCATTTATATGTTGCCTTACTTTACATAACATAGGTACATAGGTAATTAGATTTCGAACATTACCCATTTTACATAATTTACAGCGATTCTGTCAACCAAAATATTTTATCCACTTCGTTACTCATTTCTAATATCAGAACGACAGTTTTATTCTGAAACAGTTTTATGTCTTTTAAGTTCTTGAAAGATACAATATGCAATATTTGTTTCTGTTAAGCATCTTTTTTATTTCGGTTTTTATGTGCTCTAGAACCGATCGATTATGGAATTCTAAAAATATTCCCTCCTAACAACTCGTGAATATTGTACAAAACTAAGCTGGATGGCAACTTAAGGTGTCTCTTCCAGTGTTGTCACTTCTACCTTAATGTGATAGAAATATCACTATATCGAAATATCTGGCAAATCTACCATAGTGCTCGAAAATTCTAGCACCATATATCATTCTTCTTTGAACAGCTTTGTTCATATATCCCAATCTACAAACGAATATTAAGCATGTACATTTTTATTAACCATTTGTGAAGTTCATCAGCCTAAGATACAATTTAGCAAAGTAAAGTGTGCCTTTGTGTGTGGGTATTGGTAGCAAATTTTGTGCTTAAAGTCAAGGTTATGTCGAATTGAGTTTAAAATTACTTCGCTTGATTTTAAGACGCTTTAAGATTTTCTTGAAGTATATGTACGTTCTTTGACAAAATTGGGTACTTAATTTCTTACACCGATCTATGGTTGCTCTTCTTCTTCTCTCCATTTAACGACAAGATTATGATCAGGATTACAGGGATCATAACCCTCCCACTTCACTGCATTCCTACTGGTCCGCCGGTTCGACCTCAAAAGATATCTGCTGGTATCCCGATTTTGGATCACTTCATCATTGAGACCAATCAAATGCTGGTGTTTCTGCATTTCTGTGATCCAGGAGTTTTTATGCCTGCTTCTCTCACGCGATTGTAAGGGCACGTTGATTGCCATTGCCTTTTTGACGGGGTTCCTGCGATCCCTCCTTTGAACATGACAATACCAATTGAGTCGGTCGTGCTCCAATTTTTTCGAGATGGGATCTTTGACTTGAAGGCTTCCTCGGATTCTGGAACTTCTAATTCGATCAAGGTCGCTAATATACAAAAACGTAATAATTTTTCCCAAAAACTCTTAATACGAACTTTGAGGCAAATCCGTCGAACTATGTACGCTACGGTTTCCGGACAGACGAATTCTTCATAGTGGTAATATCATCCCTCATCTACTTTTCCAAAGTTTATTTCTGCACGTAGTTTCACCTTTCAATTTTGTTTTATTTGGTGGTCAGGAATGATTTCCGGGAAGCCTGTTTATCTACAACGTCTTACCGGATTGGTCCGAACGTAACGAAGAACGGCTTAATTACTCAATGCAAAGTGCAACAAAGGTCGTTTACGTCATTTGTCCGTAGTTTACAATTAATTAATTGATTGTTGTAAACACATCGCTCAATTGTATTTATTTTAATGTTGCTAAATATCTTATGCATTTGAATTTGACAAGCACTACCACTCACTTTTCTGTAAATCTACTACCACATTTGTAAGTTCCGAAGTGACATCACTGGTCTATTCGCGTACGAAAATTAAAAGTGTCACTTGTATATCCAAAAGCGTCCTAAAGTCCCGATCCCATTTTCTTACCACAGGAAATTCTGTGTAAATATTCATCCCACGGAAGTAGGTACTTACCTTTAACCATTTTTACCAATGCAGCTGAAAAATGAATCAGCAAAGAAAATACAGCCATTTCAGTTTTAACTGTTTTATTTTTTAAATCAATAAATAGTTACGTTTAAAATTAAATAATCCATCGATCTACCTAGATCTCTTGACACCTTTTCTAGGCTTCTTTTCGGATTCAATAAACTGTGTAATTACCATTTCTATCTCTTGTAGGCGCACTAATGCATTTTGATTTCCAATACTTTCTATATAGTCCTGCAAGGGTTGCAGCAACGCGAGGGCATCTTGATAGGTGTCCAGAGTCTCTTCCGGTAGTGATGGTGCTGCGGTCTCCGCAGCTTCCTTAATTAATTCCGCTTCATGGTCTTGACTAGATTCCAGCATTACGACATCAGCTTCCTCTTCGACATCGCATTCATTTTTTACTTGCAATCGATCCCTTTCTGAGATTTTCTTAATAGCGTCAATCGGAAGAGCAAAATTACTTGGCAAATACTGACGCATTTCTTTTATAATGTCATAAATTTGCGAGCCTTCAGGTGTTTGTTTTCCAAAGCGGGTTCCCTTTCGAACATTGAAGTCTCTAAACATCTCAAACTTGTTAAGCCAAGCTCGATCCGCATTAAAATATGGCATTCCCAGCATTTCTTTAGCCTCCCTAGCTTTTCTGGCAATATCTTTGCAATGGCAGTCGCTATGGTCCTCGTTGTGATGTTCACTGTGCTCTTTGCAATTCCTTCGACACCATTCGTAAAGGACTTTAGTGATGAACGTTCTTAAAATTATGTCCTGAGCGTAGCTAGTGTCGATGTTTACTGTGGGATCGGCACTGTGCCTTAATCTGGACTTGTCGTCAAAACTTTCAGGTGTAAAATGTCGACAGCAAATGTAACTCTTGTCAGGTCGTAAGTCGAAACTTTTCGGGAACATTAACTGCCATCGTTTAAAACGCGGAGTACTGCGAGGAGGATACGCATACAGAATTCGTTGCCGGTAATTACCAACGTATAAACAACCCTTTACGCAGCAAGTTTTTTTCTCAGCCATCCCATCAGTGTTTGGCAATTGCCTCTCCGAAGCACCGCGCGTGTGTGTGTGTGTTTTATATGTACGCGAGCGAAATGTATTTTTTGTTGTTGATTGCACCAAACACTTCGCCTAGACAGCCAACGTTTTACATTGGCATTGCGCCTGTGAGCACAAAACTGTTAACCTATTTTAGATAAATGTTTATTACTTCATACAAACAATAAACCACAAAACTTTTTTATCACTTGTTTAGCAGTTACAAATAAAAACAATAACCCGATGGAAAGGACGTTCACTCCACTAATATCTTATTGCTGAACTATTCGCCGTGTCGTCAAACGCAGCTGTTTTCTGTTTGCGAGAGAAGAAAAGAGAGGTTGGTAGATTTGTTTTTTACTGAAAACTGGAGTGCAAGGGGGTTGGTACTCTCTTTCTTCCCGTTTAACAGTGTATGGTAAAATAATTCGTTCGTTCTTGAAATTACTGTTTAAATAAAATCATATGAACATTTTTAAATTATTTGGTTTATTATGAAAACTGTTCGGTGGTATGAGAACGAAATCAAAAGAGACTTTTGTTGCGCTCTCTGATGTCATTGTTTTAACGGACACATTTTTTCTTTGATGATGGATCGATGTGATGTCGCTTACCGAAATGATCGTTGCCGAACAAGCAGCGAGAGAGTTTTAATAGCTATCTCGTCTCGTCTCGTTTTCATAGGAATCAAATTACATTGGTACATTGCACAGATGGGTGTTGATTTCCATAATAATGTGCGTTATCAGTTATTTATTTTTGTCTCCAATGTCGTTCCACCAAACAGTGTTGCCAATGTGTTGCGTTACTAATCTTGCAGCCACTCAAATATCTTGTGTATTGGGTGGTGACTCAATATGGGTAATGTGTCTTGGAGGAATGTAGATGGTATTCTTTCTTCGGATTTATTTCAAGTAAACTAATAAAAAAGTTAATAGTTAATATATTTTTGGATAATATCAAATCTGGTTTTGAATTATTTGCACCAAAAAAGCGTCTTAGTAAAGGTAGGATTAGATTGGTCAAATAATGACCATTTTGTGTCAAATAATCTTATTTTGCAAGCGAAAACTGTCAGAAATGGCAATTATATGACCATTTGGTATGCAGTCTCATTCTACAGTAAAAGGTTTAAAATTCATTGGTCAAATAAAATTCGCTCAATATAATTTAAAATTAACTTACGTTACGTAAAAAGAAAAGCTTTTTCGCGTTATCTATCTAGTAAAACTATTTCTAACCGTGATCTTTTTTGGAGGTTCAGATGAGTTTTTAAATCGGTTTTTATGCAGGCAATAGGTATATCTTGTCTTGTCTCATGTGGGTGCAGTGGCTTAGTAGTTAAGTGCGTTGGACTAATAAGCGAGAGGTCGCTGATTCAAATCCCGACCTGTGCCACCTGAACTTTTTTATTCGCTGCGGCACCTCTTGCGAATGTGTGACAAACATCCAAGAGTACGAAATGTCATGAGAAGCTTGTCAAAAATACATTGCCGTTCGGAATCGGCATTAAACTGTAGGTCCCCCCATTCGTGTCAAATATATAACTTCGCACACACAATGGTCGGAGAAGCTAGGCTTTAGGTCCTGTATGTTCCGTTTACGTATAATATTTTAATATATCTTGTCTGTAGAGTCGTGCGCCGGTGAAGCGCAAAAGCAAATCGATTTGGAATTATATTAATTCGAAAAGGAATACCACAGGCATCCCTAATGTAATCGAATTCGTAGACGTAAGTTCAACGTGTAATTTTTTCGCTGATTTCTTCGAGTCAGTATTGATAAGTCGCATGTGCAGTTAACGAGAAATCATTACGTTATGATTCCGCTAGAAAAACTAAATTTAAATAGCAGATGGGATTCTTGTGTTAATATTAAAAAAATGTTTATCCTCCGTTTTTCATCCACTTAAAATTATTTTTAACCAGTCTCTTGTAACTGGGAACTTCATAATTGAATAGAAACATTCTTTCATAACACCTATTTATAAAAACGGTTTAAGGCAAAAAGTAGAAAACTATCGACCTAAATCAAAGCTTTCTGGAATACCAATGAATTGTTTGAAAGTATTGTTAAGGCCAAACTGTTTTTTTCGTGGTAAAAGAAATTATTTCAAATAGTCAGCATGGCTTTGTTCGTGGTTGGTGAACGATTACAACTTGATGTACCTTACACTAACTTTACGAAAGCGTTTGAGAGGGTGATTACCTGACTAATAGAAGGCAAATTGTTAAAGTCGATGGTTTGATTTCTCGCGTTATAGAAGTTACTTCGGGTGTTTCACAAGGCAGTCATTTGGGTCCGTTGCTATTTATATTATTTATAAATGATCTTTCAATTTTGTAAGATTTTGACTTTCGCCGATGATATGAAATTATTTTCTCGGATAAATAATGCATTCATTTGCAATCAGATTTTAATAGATTATCGTAGTGGTGCATTCGCAATGCTTTGGAACTCAACATTTCTAAATGTAAAGTTTTTCCAGCAAATCACATTAGTACCTACTTCAATTTTGCATAATTATTTTATAAATGATCTTAGACTTCAACGTTTTGATGAAGTGTCAGATCTTGGTGTCATATTTGACAATAAGTTAAGTTTCTTTTTTTCATTATGATTATATCTAACTAATTTTTAGGCTTCCTTAAAGCTAATAGTAAAGACTTTCGAGACATAGCTTGCAAATTATTTATTGCTCGTTAGTCAGACCTTATTTAGAATATTGCTCTGTAATTTGGGATTCGCCAAACTGCCTATTACGAACTTAGATTCGAAACAGTCAAAAAAAAACTTCACGAGGTACGCGGTTCATAAATTAAATATGTATGTTTGATGAGCTTTTTAATTGCGGCAGAAAGTGAAATTTAGTTGGTCTTTAAACCCTAAGTTTCAGACGCGATGCAACTTCCGTCGTGTTTATTCGCGGTATTCTTAATTTTCATACCCCCTCTTGTCTGCTGCCAACAGTGCCCTTTAACAGGCGTTGGTTACCCCATCTCCAGTCGCTGTACCAGGCACCCATTTCACCAGTAGTAGTAGTTGATGGTGAGATGCTAGAGTGAGAACGCTTGGGTTCTCATATAAACGCTTCACCACCCTTTTTATTTTTATTACTTCCCAAAATATATCTTCTATCCTTTTCGATGATTCGACTAACCTTATAAAGGTTTTTTCAGCTTTTCGGTGCCAAAAATTCCCAGATTTCGGAGACATGCTGAACGATGTTTCGTCTCTTTAAAACATCCTGAAAGTGTCTTCAATAATATCTGCAGCATAAATTTCCTGCAGATAATTTCTTATGTCTAATAAACAACTTCCTGACTTAATCTTCGATGACTATCGCTCCACCTTTTGAGAGCGACTGTGTTCTGAGGCACATTTCAAGATGGCGCTGTAGGGTGCCGTAGTACCAAGTCATTCCTGGTAGACCGTCTTTGAATGGTGTTTTTCGAGGTTCTTCTAAAATGATCCACATTTAGCTAAGTTCAAAAGCCAGTCTACCGAGTCTGTTCTTCTGCTCCTCTAAGCATAGTATCCGTCCCCATTTGTCTCGGATGTTCCACAATTCTTCCATGTATTCGGTCTTGGATTATTGTTCTAGATGCTCGGGATTTCATGAACTTTTTGAAGGCCTCATTAAGTGCCTCTTCTGAATATTTATGGAAAGCACGTTTTGGGCGTACATATTTCCGATTTTTGATCAAGCTTTAACAAATACATAATAGTTTTTTGGACGTTAATTTGCCCCGATCTATTTAATAGTTTAATCTAAAATATTGAAGGCCGACTTAACAAAACCTGTCTCCTAAGGTCGGCCTAAAATCAATCAAAGCTTAAGTTCAAGCTCAAGTTTGCATCATTAGTTAACCAAAACAAAAAAACAACTCACCTTAGAAGAATTACACAAAAAATGTATATTTAGGTCGGCCACTTTCCCTTTTTTTATTATACCCTATCTTAAGGGTATATTACTTTTGACACATAGTTTGTAACACGCCTTAATATTCATCGCAGACCCATAAAAGTTTTTATATTTATGATCAGGACTAAATCCTAAGACTATTTAGCAATGTATGTCCGTACGCAATTTTTAGGCCTTTAAAATTAAGCTAGGAAGCTGAAATTTGGACTAGTCCCTAGGGCTCCGAAACGGTTAAGTGTACAAATTCAATACGTCCACAAAACACCGTTTTAAAGCTAAATTAAGAGAGATGGAGTATTACAACCGTTACAAGATATGTAGGCAATGCCATCCTTTATAAGTTTGTCATTAAAGTTGTTGACACACCTACTTTTTGTGGGCGTTTTTCACTAAAATGCTGTTTTCTTCGAAAATTTTCATAGAAACCGAAAATTTTTTTTAACATGTAATGAACTAGAATTAAGTTGAATATTTGGCAACACCAAAAGGTAATACCTCAGAGGTGTATCACTTTCTGAACACCTCTTTTAAAATTTGTAACAATGTTCCAAGCACTTGTCTTTAGAGAAGTAAGAGATTAGTTGTCAAAGTAAAAGAAACACGTTTTTTAATATATCCAATTTAAAATTAAAAATTAAGAGACGTTTACAAACAAGATATTTAGCCAATATTTTTTCCAATATACTGCCCATACAAAGTTGTTTGCCACGCCCATTTTTTTTTAAATATATGTATAGGTACATATTTTTTTAAAAAATTTAATCGAATTAAATAAAATACTATCTATCATCTTCTTAATACTTTTTTCTTTGGGGTATTTAGGGATATGGATAGGGTAACACACTGTTCGCCCCAAGCGGACTGTAGCCTTTCCTTATGTTTTTTTTACTAATCCTGACGTTTTACTACAGACAAGAACTTGAATCAAAGTGACAATTTTGACGAAAAAACTAGCAGCTGCATTGCAAAAAACATTTTGCTCACAGAGAAGGAAACCGTTGACCATTTAAAGAAAAAAGATTGCACGAGTGTTTTACAAACGCATTAACTATTACGCATCGTTTTTTGGCGCAACGGCCGAAGTTCGTAAGAGGTGGGGCAGCGAATAAAAACCGTTCATGTGTACAGGTCAGGATTTGAACCGGCGACTTTTCGTTTAGTGGGTCAATGCCCTTTACAACTAAACTACACCTGCCATCACTCTATATAAAGATTACAAATAAGTAGGTATATAATGAATGGAGTTTCGTTTATGCAGAAAGTTTGTATGAAATCCCATGAGTACGCAAAAAGTTATTGCCAAAATAGACGAAAAACGCTCTCCTGTAAAATTGCAATTATTTTGCAATTATTTGTCAGCTTTTACCTAATTGCAACTGAATATAGCCAAAGAAATGAATAGGTTCTATGTACATAAGGTGGATACACATATTTAAGAACCTCTTCATTTATCCTCACGAATTTTTTCTGGCAATTTTATTTTTCATCTAACACCCACGAACCGCAGCATTTTTAGAGTGTGTACCTAGGTACATTGCTAAAATCCCTAGAACAAACCATCCATACCAATGCTTCCGGTAATATGTATGTACCTACCTACCTACAAAAAGAAACAACTTCGCACAACGAAAACAAAAACAATTTAAAAAAAAATATTAAACTATTCAAATCGCAATAGTGTTAATTCGTTTGGAAAAAAAAACAAATAAAATGATTAGATTTCTCATAAAAAAAAGATGTATATATGTCAGACCGGCTACCAACTTAAATGCCAAAACATTATGTAACTACACAAACAACCCTTACATCTGAATACTGCTTGGTCGGCACGTTCTATTCTATGATTCTACGTCGCTATGGAAAAAATAATTCCCCCAGCACGCATCCAACGTGCAAGATACAAACATACGAACAGAAACAGATACGGTTAGCAGCAGTATACCGTTCAAGTCGGTTCAGCCATCGCTATCGGACAAAGTGTATGACTCATTCAACCCTCTGCCATCCCCGCTCGCACCCCCTATTCCTAAGTGTATACACATTTGAATCGTTGTGTGTGGTGTGGATGTTTTTGTCCGACACATAACATTAACCGGCAACGATGCCAAATTTCAAGCAGCTACTCGGGTAGACGGGTAACGAACGACGATAGAGAGGCAACACTTCAGTGCGCATGCAGCGTTCTGTATCTCACGGACAAACATTTTGTCCGACGCCTTGTATCAGTGTGTATAACTGTATTTTCTACAAAGAGAGTGTTCGGTCAACGTATTTGTCAGTATTTAACTGGCACTGAACGTGAGAAGCAGTATGGAGCACTTTACCAAAAAGGTTAGTTGGATTTTGTTTTTGTTTACAAAGGAAATTGTTCCTTCCAATTGTTATTTTTTCCGCTTGTACCGGTTTTCAATTGTTATGGAAACGCAACTTAGTATTGTTGTTCTTTGCAGAAATTACAAACTCGTCGGGTTCTGTCACTAAAAGAACGTATCGACGTCATCCGAATAGCAGAGCTGCAACGCGATACCAGAGACTTGGCGAGACAGTTCGATTGCGGACGGACACAGATACTTTCGATTCTTCAGCAAAAGGACCGCCTTCTTAAGGAATGGGCGAATAATGGCGACCCAAACCGGCTTCGACGAAGGCCATCCGCATTTTCGGTAGCTATTAACAACACAGTAGCAGAATGGATCAATCGAGGGCGGGCTGCACAATTGTCGCTTACCGATCAGATGATCATGGATAAGGCCTATCAGGCCAAAAAGTTTTTCAAATACAGCGAATTCCGACCAAATAAGAGATGGCTGGACCGGTTCAGAAGGCGTTTCCGACTAGACAATATCGATTTGGAGAAACCCGATCCAACGTATGGGAACGGTGTCATTAAGTCGATGAAACTGAGCGACATTTTTGAGGATATTAAAAATTTGCTGGAATCGACAATTGTCGATATCATGGCGGATCGTCAGTCGACGCTGGAGTTCCAGCAATACCTGGAAACTGAGACCGGGTTCGATTCGAATGCAAACGTTCCGATGATGGACCAAACCGTTAGTTCGAATAATGAAATTAGTGAAGGCGATGAAAATGACGACATGCCTTGGCAGTTTGAGAGTTTCTGCGAGACAGAAATTAAAGGCGAGTCACCTACGAATTCGTCAGAGTCGATTTCTAGTGACACACAAGCTTTGGACTGTCTTAAAAAGCTCGAGGAGTACTCCATGTTGAAGGAGAATTTTCGAGCTATTGGCTTGATTGTACAACTTGAGAAGCTATACAAGGGAGAACTTGAAGCTTAAATTTTTTTAACCCGATTATTGATTACTGTTATATATGTAGAGTTAAGAGATTTTTCTGTAAATATATCTGAGATTGCTTTTTAACATTATGAAAAGATTACTTAATTTTAAAGTTTGTAAGTACTTCAATTTTTTAATTTGAACCTGTCATCCAGTATGGGGGTGCAAATCGGACTGTCTGAATATACAATAGTGAATAGTGAATTTGTGGTAATCCACTGATGATCTTAAACCTCAGGTAAAATGCCAATTTCCAGCATAGAGTAGAGACATGCCTTAAATGGTAACCACAAAACGGCTAATATTGGAATTGTTGCAGTTTTTACTTTTTGACAGCTCAAGCAAAGGTATATCAACAGACATTCTTACAACAATAACAGAAGACACATAAGGAAATGAGTCCACTTGGGACGAACAGTGTGACACCCTATCCATATGCCCCAAAGAAAAACACGTTCCATCATGTTAGGTGACATTTTATTTCATTCTATGTAATATATTGAAAAAAAATAGGATTTGAAAAAACGCCCCCAAAAAGTGAGCGGGCCAAAAACTTTGTATGAGTGATATAATTGGAAAAATATTCGCTAAATATTTGGTTATACATTTTTTTTCGCTTTCTATACAAATTTTCGAAGAAAGCCGCGTTTTGTTAAATTTGTCTAACGCCCACAAAAAGTAGGGGTGGCAAAAAACTTTATATAATAAACTTGTAAAGGAGTTCAGTGTCTACATATTTCGCTAAGGTCCTTACCCTCTATCTCTCTATAGATTAAAAACTTTTTTTTTCAAGATTGTGGGCGTGATAGTGGGCGACACTTTACCATTTCGGGACGTTGGGGAGTACATGTTACAAATTTTAGCTTCCTAGCTTAAATTTAAAGGTCGACAGACGGACGGACGTTGTTAAATCGTCTTAGGTTTTGATCCTGATAACTACATATGTATGTATTTATACTTTAAGAGGTCTACGACGAATATTAAGGGGTGTTACAAGCTATGTGTCAAAATTAATAAAACATTGGGGTAGGGTATAGGCTGAATTCCAAAACGCAGTACTTCTGCATTACTGCTTAATCAAGCGTTCCAAAATGCAAACTGCTTACTATGATGTAATGCATAATTTTCTAAAACGCATTGTGAACGCATCAACGCACGAAATCAACTGAAACTAAAGCTGTCTTGTATGACAGTCGAGAAGTCGTAAATGGAGACCAAGAATAGAAAGAAAAGAAAAACGTTAATCGTCAAAGTTAGAGGAAATAAACAGTCCACCCTTCAGCAATGTACAAGTTTATATGTAAAAGATAATGTACGAAAAGGTTCATGCAGATGATGTTGCTCTTCCCACGAAGTAATCCTCACATAAGTCGTAGATCCTATCGAATTTTGAGTCAATAAAAAACTTGTAGGTCCCTTTCAATAGGTAGAGAAGCTAGCTAATTAGTCAGTGGCGTAGAATAAGGAGGGAGGGGTGTCCCACACAAGTCTACCAGTTCAGCATATAACGAATGGAAACATCTTTTGCATCATTATGCTTTAATCAGCACATTAGGGCACTTATCATGCTTAATTTGAGTTCAAAAAAGGAGTTAATTAATTCAAAATTTGCATTCATCCCTAAATAAAATAACCACTTATCGTCTATTGCTTCGATTAAGATTTATTTTTGCATTTGTTTACCAATATTCACACACACTGGACATCACTTGTCGCCTTATTCGATACGAAACCTCTTGTCAAACCGCTTGCCAAACAACACTCACATGCATAATATATATATTGTGTGTTATGATGGAAAGCTACAATTAGATTGATTGATATTGATCAATACGTACGCCTCGACTCTTTAAGTCGTTCAACTGCACCAAACAGTGTTATTTCTGAATTCATATGGCAAACGTCTGTCATTTTTTATAATGACAGCGACTGTCATCAATTCGGGCTATTTTTTTTTTAGTTGTTATATGTTTTTTTAGTTTTGTTTAAATATAATTTTTGTTTTTCGTGGTCCCTCCCACTCCAAATGAAATATGTTTAAGTACTTTCAAGAACCTTTGAATACCTTGTGAATATGTCAACAAAACAAATAACTTTTATAGGGTCTTGCAAAGAATTTCCAATTTTGTTTTATATTATTAGGGAAACCTGAAGAATGTAATTAATTTTTGTAATAAAAACCTGGGTTTTAGTCAAATCTCCTATTTTACCAAAATTCTATCTACCTACGTCACTGTCATAACCTAAGCTAACCTACCTCAACAATTTTAATTTTGAAATCGATTAGCAAGTTGTTGTGGGAAGTAATGCACCCATTCCCCCTAATTCTTCTTCTTCTTCTTCTTTGCGCAGGAGCTAGGTATAGTAAAAACCTAACCTCACTACAAGCCAAGCAAATATTCGCGAATGCTGATTCCGACTCCACATTCGTTTGGATTATGTTATGGACAATAATAACTCTGTAATTCTGTGATCATTGACTTAAGTACCTCTGTAGTTGCCTTTTGAACAGAAAAGTTTGTTACGATCTGCCTACTAACAGTATGCAAAAAAATGACTTGAATACCTAACCGATCACTCGCTATTCGTCCGTCCATCCATTACCTAACAAGTACCAACAAAGGTAACAACATTGCGAATCAATAATCCTCACGACCAACCCCTACCTTCCAAATTCAAATTTCAATTCCCTAATCTACCACCAGGTACCTACAAACCTTGGTATATATGTACATCCGACACCTGTGTAGATCTGTCTATTATTTCATTTATTTTTCCTTCAGTTTTCTCAGAATAATCTTATATTTCAAATATTTCGTCGTCAAAGTTGAAAACTAGTTCAGGACATCATCATCCTTGATATGCACCCAATATTCGTCCAAGGATTTTCTCTCTTCAAGTTACAAAACGAAAACAAAAAAAAATTATCTTCAAGTTATTTTTTACCCTCTTCTGTGTCTTCCTTCCTGAATTCTCGCACACACAGCCAGTCATAAATATACACTTCAGGACTTTCCATTCCAACCCCTATATAAAAATGTATTATATACATCCTCATCTATACGTATAGTTATACTATTCAAGTAATTTGGCATAGCAAATACAACAAGGAACCATACAGAAAGAAATGTTATCCCTTACTTATCTTTCCCTCTACCTAAGCTATTCAACCGAACTCTTGAATCTTCCCCTTCCAGCTGCTGCTGGGATGTCGCTTCATCGGAAATTTCACAAAAATACACAGCCAGCATATAGAGCTCCCAGGTATACAGCATTCCATACGTACAGAGGCGCAACAACAACAAGAACAAAGTCAAGCAGCAGGCCAAACAACCCAGAGCATCAGCCAGAACAGCCGTCAGCCCGTCAGCCAGCCAGTCACGGCCGTCAGTTGCACACTTTCAGGTCTGCGAAACACGACAAGCAAACCAGAACCACCCCAGAAATACTTTTCAGCGAGAGACTCTATTGCGAGAGCAAACCGGATAAGGCAACAACAATATCCATAGCGCAGCACGAACGAAACACAAGCACAAAGCAAAGACTGTGAAACCATTTTCAAGTACGCCATCGAGTGAGAGTCACGGCGGCCTGAAGCCCGTTGTCGTCGTTAGCTGTGTATATCTCAAGGAGAACCCACACACAACGTTGCGGACTCTGCACTCTGCCTGTGCCTGTGCTGTACGAACTACGAAGTACGAACGGTTTTCAGTGTTTCGAAGTTTCTTGATTCAGTTAGTTTAACAACGACGTCGACCACGTGATAGAGGGGTGATTTTTGTACGGTTTTGTATATTTTTGAAAGCGTTTTTTTTGTTGTATACCTACAATCGGCATGAGTAACAAGGAAAAGACTCGCAACAATCGGCGCTGCATCATCTATTGCTGCAGTTCATCGTCGCTAAAGGACAAAAATTTGAAATTCTTCCGCTTTCCGCTGCCCGAAACGCCAGACTATCAAATATGGCTGTCCGCCTGCAAAGATTCCTACAACCAGATAAGAGTTCTGAAGAAGCCGCTCATTTGTTCGCTGCACTTTATTCCCGAAGATGTTGGCGGTCGACGTTTAAACCCAGGCGCCTATCCAAAGATCAGACTCACGGCCAATAAAGATCTAATCGACTCCCAGGCTAGGGACAAGAAGATCAAGTTTCTGAATGTAGTCATGGTCGAGTGGTTGCTACGAAACCGACCCCATCGGGAGATTTACGGCAAACTGCTCATTGAAAAGGCTCGAGAGGCCCGCGATCTTTTGGACATACCCAGCTACATTCCAGACAAGTCGTGGCTGAAGAACTTTAACGAAGAGATCGCCAATCCGGACTCGAGACTTTTTGGTACATTGGACACTTGTGGCACATCAGTAAACATGGCGGATGTCATCAGGGAGCTAGTACAGTTTGGTGACACAAATCCGCAGGATCATTTAAGGGCTGACAACTCGATCGAAATAAGCGACGACGATGATGACTACGATGATGGCGACTTTAGCGACAGCTATGCAGATCTCTCCTCAAAGCTGGAGGTCTCCGTTACGGTGGACGAAGATAATGCCGAATACTACGAGCCGAGCAGGAAAATGCCTAAACTTCAATCGATATCCCTAAATTTGGACGACGACGAAGAGTCGGGAAAGAAGAACATTGCATCGTACAAAGAGGCCTTAAACTACATGAAACCGCTCGAGGATTTTGCCCTGCTAATGGAAGATTTTAGAGCTATCGGCCTGCTCGCTCAACTAGAGGCCATTTTCAAGCAGCAGCAGTAATTTTTGTTATTACTAAAAAAAAAAAGAAGAAAAAAGTGTAAATAATTGTAGTCCTTGTTTCCTAAGTATACGAGTTTTGCTATATATTTGTATTAGTTTCTAAGTTTTATCAAGGAGTCAGTTTTAATAACATTAAATTTATACCTACATATCTATATAGAGAAGCATCAGGAGTTTTCATTTCATTTGGATGTGTTTCAACTTTTCAGGGTGACTGACACACAAGTTGTTCGATTTTTCGAATCCTGCGCACACGGAACCAAAGTGCTCCACGTTTCCAGAGAGGAAACTGGACTATATGTTCAAGTACTTTTCAAGGCGTGTACCTATTGAGAATGCTGATGTCATCGTCGTGAGTATCTTGAGATTTATTTATTAACCGATGGGAAGATTATATATAGAAAATGCATACCCACAACGAAAGATGTGAATGGATAAGTGGATATTTATGAAAGGAAATACTATCCAGCGCGTCCCTTTGAGTTTGGGGATTAATGCGTTCGCTTGGGACTTAAATGGGTGTTTGCATTGATTTTATTTATTGTAACCTGATAACGTTGATTGATGGAATTCGTAGGTTCGCATGAGTTCTTCGAGGTGAAGACCTTCTCATGTCTTTGAACTTCCATTTCATATTATTCGGAGCCTCCGCATACAGCCTGAATTCAGGGATTGGTATGGGTTCCGGCTTATTCTCATCGTGCTCAGATTTTTAGAGGCTTAAGGGCTTAAGGTATTGCAGTGTTCCACCGCAGGAGGGGCTACCGGGTGGCAGTTAAGTAAATATAATGCACGGTTCCATATTCATGGATCATTCCCACTTTTTTTTTTAATTACAGTTTGTTGAGCAACAGGTTTCACGCTTTGACGCGTCAAATGCGAATTTCATGCGAGTTTTTATTCTCTATTTGGACGACATTTTAAGAGTCACGCTCCTAATGAATTGGAACCGGTTTGCGTTTGACCAATATTTTTCGAACAACACTCGCATCGCCATAATGGGTATGTACCTAGGTATTTTTCCATTGCAACAAATACAACTATCCTCCCGTGCCACGCTTTAAGTTTGAGAATTAAAGCATTCGTTTACGGTTGCTTGAGTTTGAATGTAGATAAGAATAACAAAGGATTTTTTCTTCAGTTTTTTTTTCATACTTTGTATTCTTGGGATCACACACACAAAAGATCTAAGTGAGTTGGTTTTACCAGCAGACATTTCTAGGTACCTTGCAAAATTCTTGGGAAAACTGGAATTTAGAGGGCAACATTTTATAGGGGTGAAAATGTGTCTTGTGTCTGTCTTACACGTTTAAATTCCCCTTAAACGAAACAATTTCTATCTCACTTGTTTAAATCCACTCTCAAAAAAAGAAGAAAAAAATATACCTGAAGTCAAACGAAGTAATAAAATAATGCCAGAGACTAGTTTAAGAGATTCGTTCGGCGATTGCACAACGAAATGCCAAAAGGTACATATTTAACTGACAAAGAGAAGGCCGCAATTCGAAAATGTAAAGACGCGGGTTTTAGCTCTCGGGCTATAGGTAGAGAAATCGGGCGAAGTCCCACAGTTGTGAATAACTACCTTCAAAATATGGACGGCTATGGGAAAAATTACAAAGGACGTTCAAGTAAAGCCCTAACAACTGAAGACCAACGGGCCATACTTCAAGAATCAACTAAGTCCAATCTATCTGTAAACAAAATCAAGGACAAAATTGGAATTAAAGCCAGCAGAGCAACTGTTCATCGGGTTATCCAGAAAGCCAAAAAGGTCGATCAGCAGCTTTGTGCTGCGGATGTAACTACTGAAATTCAGCCAGCGGTTCCACTCTTTCAAATCGGCGATATACGATCACTGAATAAGAATGATTTCAATAGCTTTGCAGACATTCCCATAAAAGTTGAAGTTGACGAAAACTGCGATCCCTGTGAAAAACAGCCGAAGTCGGAACCCATGCCTTTAAATTTAAGCAGTGAAAACATTGAGGTTAAGAAGGAGAAGAAGACAATCGTGTCGTATGAAGAAGCGCTGAAGTATTTGAAACCCTTGGAGGACTTTGCGTTACTAGAAGAAGATTATCGAGCAATCGGAATGCTGACTCGACTGGAGGCAAATTTTAAAGAGCATCTGTAGTTGACATTGATTTTTGAAAGTAATTTAAAAAAAAAACAATATTAATATTAACGATAAATAAAATATATAATATTTTTTTTATATTACTATGTACATTCATTAATTTTAATAATAAATCTAGATGACAAACATTTATTTATTTTTATTTGTTCTTTGCATTAGAAAAAAATATTTTTTTGGATCTTTATTTTTCTTCCGTGTCGCACTCTCATATAATATAATATCCTTTCATCGAAAATCGCTTTAGGGATAAGGGGTGGTCAAAAAACATGAACAAAATTAGTACCTTTGTATTTTTAATTTTTCTTATTTATTTTATTTTTATTTATTTATTTTATAAAGCTAAAATTATTATATAAAGCTAAAAAAAAAAAAAAACATTTTGGACGAAGTTAAGTCATCTTTGTTTGGACCCCCTCCCACTAGTAGTGCTTTGTAGTGACCATCATCACCTTGTACTGGTTCATCTACAATCAATAAAAGAAATAAAACTCTTAATTTTAATGGTAAAAATACTACTTAATAGCTAAACGGCGCTTCTTTAATCTTATTGTAAAAAAAATGAAGTTACAATTTTGTATACCTTCAATAAAGTGTATAATTTTCATTCAAACCCATCGAGTGCAATGCTGCCAAATCTTATGACTCATCATGATTCTTAGGATTCCCATTTTTCCCCCACAACTAAAAATATTTTTGCCAAATTGGCCTTACTCAGAAAAAAGTGAAGAATAGACTTTGAGGTTGACTCCATGATTGGACTTACTGCTTTGATCTTAAAGTAAATAAACCCCTAATCGATGAATACACAAAACAAAAACTTAATAAATTTAATTTAAGAATTAAGGCTTAAAATAATAACTAATGATAACAAAAATGTATCTATCAAATCGGTAGATATAAGTATATTTTTTTTTATCTCTGAGTATATTTAATTAAATTTTTGTATTCTTTACTTTTGAAATCGGAAACTGTTCATTGCATTGCCTTGATTTTTTTAGGGAATTTTATTTTTGAAAAACAACAAAATCTATAAAAAAAAAGTATTTTAAAATACAGTACAAACTCGATTTACGCAACTAATAGAAACTAAGGCAGTTAAATAAAGAATTGAAGTAAAATATTCTATGTTACGTACAGTAAAAATATTATGAGTTTTTTTTATAGGAGTTATAGAAGTTATCGAAGAACTCGGTAACCGCAACGAGTTCGTACTGTAACCGTTCGAATAGTTTTATTATTAAAAGCCGCTGAAAAAAAGTGGTCCATTTGGCCCGAAAACTGGCTTCACACCTTTTGCTACAATTCCTTCCCTTTAGCATTAAACCCTAGATTATTAGATTACTAATCTTAGAATGCATTAGAATTTTACTTCATAAAATCTCTTAAAAATAATCTAAAATGACGCGATTTCAATGTATAAGTTTGAAATGTTTATATATGACGAATTGGAGGAACAAAAAAATTTGGGACCCACTGTTCCATATATTATTGAGGGTGCACTTTCCTGGCTCTTGGCGATGGCTTAAATTTAACCATGCAAATTGCAAAAAATATGCAGAAAACCTCGATTTTTTAATAAATTTTTTTTTTTTTTGCTAAAAAAGATTTTTATTTCCCTTTCGATTTTGTTCATCCCTAATGTCAATTAAAATCGCGACCCCAATGTCTAACCTATACATTTTTATTCGGTTATTTTTATGTCAAAAAAATTATGGTAATCCAGAATTAAAAATTTTATTTGAAAACTTATCCAAAACTTATCTAGTTATTTAGTAGGTAAAACATTTAAAAAGTAAACTGCTGACAGAAACACTATTCAGGAAAATCTATTCGGAGAAAAGTTCCAGCACGGTTAAAATTAGGGAACAATGACTTGTTTCATATACTTAAACTTGGATTGTAAATGCTGGAGGCAAAATGCTATTCGAAATCTTTAGCATAAGAGATTCGAGATTAGAGATTACTCAAAGCAACAATAATATTAATAGTCTAAATAAAATAAATTAAATACTAGGCATAAACGGCACATATAGGATCCAACGCCTAGCTTCTCCAACCACAGTGTGTGCGAATATAGAAGGGACCACTGTGTGTGCGAATAGAAGGGACCTACAGTTTAATGCCGATTCCAAACGGCAATTAATTTTCGAGAAGCTTTTAGAACAGTTCTTACTCTTGGATGTCTGTCAGACGTTCGTAAAAGGTGGGGCAGCGATTAAAAACTTGCAGGTGGTATAGGTCGGGAGCTGAGCCAGCGAACTTTCGCTTAGTGGTCCAACGCACTTAAGCACTAAGTCATTGCACCCAAGGCACAGTCTAAAGGTCAGTTCAAATATTCATCAATAAGATACTATTTTCTGTAAAACATAGAAGACGCCATATATAGGGTCCGCCATCTAACGTTTTTTTTTTCAACTTGAGGCATAATTGGGTCATTTTTCATTTTTTTTTTTAATGAGCAAGGAGTGGCCGTTACAGTCAATGGCGATCGTTATCGGGCCATGTTGAACGAATTTTTGTTCACAAAAATTGAAGAGGAGGATATTGGCAACATTTGGTTTCAACATGACGGCGCTACGTGCCACACAGCCGAAGCTACACTCGATGTTTTGCGCCCTGTTTAAAAAAAAAAGTTATTTAGCGACAAAACAAATTCACGATTAAGATAGTCATGATAACTTTGGTTCGCGGAGAAAGCTACTTTGGTTGACGGAAAAAGCTACATGGGACATAGCCAATTTGATGAAGATATATCGGATAAAAAACAATCAAAGAATAATTGTCGAGAAACCTCATTAAACAACGGGTTTCTTTTTTAGACGTTGTTCGGTCTGAAAGCAGTGTGAATCACTGGAGTTGTGGCGAGCCAAGTAATTCTAAAACCCAATCACAAGGGTAAAGGTTTAATTCAACAATTCTATCGCAAATAATTATTTTTAAATAAAAGTATTTTTTTTCTCACAATATGCTGCAACAAGATTTGTTACACACTCTCTTTGTTAGCCTCTCTAGGTTTGGAAACAAATAATAAAGGACTTTGTAAAATTCGTGAAAGGAACCCAAGTCATTTTAAAATTATGTCGTAAAATGATGACCTTATCACTCGTTGCTTTGTGATGTTGTTATAGTTAAAGGTATCGAAAAAATGAACTTTTAAAATCTCTGGGATCTTGGTCTTCCTTGCTAAACCAAAGAAGCAGCGGTTTCGCCGAATCTACACTTAGATGTCAAGTTGCCGATATCAATAGTGACATTTTGTAATTCCAGAAAAAAAAAACATTCTCTCCCTGTAAACCCTCCTTGTTTCCCGTTTATATCTACCCCATTATATCTCCCTTCGCCCCCTCCGAAGGTAACCTTTACTTATTAGAAGGATATCATTATTATAACGTTGAATACATTTTTAAAATCGGGCAAGTAGTCCATTATCAATTCCTTCGTTAACCCCTTTCTCCATATTAAAACCTAAATAGACAACATATCTATAGACGAAAAATAAATCAAGACAATCGGTTGGAAAATTTTCGAGTTCTGAATAAGCAGACAGTACCTTAAATTCCTTACCTGCTTTGAAGGAAATATTCAGTATCCCTTAAGGATTATGTCGTTTGTTAATTATGTACTCGCTAGGTACACAAATATATTAAAAATCTGTCCGGTTTTATTTGATTGTCCAACGAGATCCTAATGTTTTATGGTGCTACAAATGAATGCAATTCCTTTTAAATTTTAATAATTCTCAGAATTTATTTTCCTAAATCACACAGTGCTTTATTCAAATTAATGTACATATGTATTTGCATTTCATGGGCAACCCGCATTCATGAAATGTTCACACACGTACGACGAGTACGAGTAGTTTTTTTAATTTATATTTTTTATTATATATTTTTAATGCTATTAATCGATATAATAAATAAATATATTATAAAATAGTCTTTAATAAATAAATAAAGTCGGTTTGAATCGTTCTAATGTTGTATTCTCCTTTGCTTATTTACCTGTAACAGTCCATGGTATATCCTGAAAATATTTTTATTATATATCAATTTCTAAAAATAATACAGTTTTATATATTTTGCACTACTTTTGTTTGCTGTGCCGTTAAGACTTGCAGACATTCTAATAAACAAAGGGATTTTAGTAGTAAATATCTCTAAGCCATTTTAAAAACTGAAACGGAAGCTACTGGTATTGGGGAGGAGTTAAGGATGTAACAAAATTAAGATTGGGTTTTCGAGGTGCTGAAAACATCAATAATTCGAATGAAAGTTGAAAAATACACATGGAAAAGTTACAGTTGCTGATGGCTCCCGGCTCGTGCTGCGCTGCATTTCGAGAGTAAATTGTCATGAGAATTCATACAAAAATGTTTGAAATAATGAAATTCGCGAAACAGTTTAGATTTTAGTCGGGAGCTAAAATCACATTCGAAGTATTATACGCCTTCGGAACTCAAGGAATTGGAATTGACACCTCGATATTTCAGATATGTGGTGCCACGGTTGCCACTCGTGAAAAAAATCCTACTGAACTTCCCAAAAAAACCTACCAAATTTAATTTCTAAAATGACGGTAAAGCTTTAACAATCGAAGTATTACGTAGGTATATATATACTTACAGGAAATATGATGTATATTTATTTTGTTTTATATAATTTTTTTTGAATCGACATGTGAATACAGTACAATTTTAACAATGAATCGCTTCACTCGGAAACAAAGTCCCGAAATAATGAAGCTGTACATTGAAGATAATCGTTCAGTTGTGTTAACTCAACGTGCACATCTTCAAAAATATCGTGGCTAACAAGTGACAAATTTTGTTCAGCTCGGGACAGTGGGAGATCGTCGAAATGCCGTTCATTAACGCCTTAGACGTTCCAATGTACTGGTTGAAGCGATACGTGTGTTTTGACGTCACTGGCTTTGTTTCCATATAAAGTGCAATGGTTGACACTGAACCTTATTTTTGGAAGCAAATTTTAAAGAACGACGGGACCCTTTTCACGCTCTCACGCGCCGTTAACAAGCAATTTCGGCCCGCATTTGCGGAACCAATAATCCTCACAAGATTCATGAATGACCAAAAAGTGACTGTTTGGGACTGTATTTGCACCAAAACCATCATTTGGCTATTTTCATTCAGAGAAGACGAAACAGTTGATGGGAATCTTTATCTGTGACTGTTGGGTCATTATGTCTGCCCACATATGTGTGGAATAGATCGTGGATTTCCTTGAGATTCCAAAAATGGCGACATTAACAAGCCAGCCAGATCTTTAGATTTAGATTTTGGAGAACGCAGCAAAAAGGGAGCTAAAAACTTAATTTCACAAATCATGTTTATAACTTTTTTAATAAAAACTAATGAAGTGTCATAGGCTTTAGAGTTGTAAAAAAAACCTACCAAATCGAATTCAAACCTATCAACATATCAAAGCTGATAAAACCTACCAAGTTTGGTAGGATTCTACTAAAACGGCAACCGTGTGACGTGCATCAATTCAAAATTCTCCTAACCCGCAGAACGGTTCGGGCCCTACGTAGGGTTCTGCTGCCACTTGTCTTCCGAGTCCCTTTAATGGCTGCTTGACTGTTTGATATTGTAGTTTCCGTAGTTTGTCTCCAGATAGTATCGACAGGCATTTCGATGGCACATAGTTGCGCCTGAAAGCTGTGGCCACAAGGAAAAATAGCTTAAGTCCCTTTTTTTATTTTTCAGGGGACGCATTTTAAGTTTTAAATTTGTGTGTTGGCATTTTTAGATATTCACTGGGATAAAACGTTTGAACCACTTGAAATATCGCAGTTAAAATTATATGGAATTTTTAAAAGTAAATTCGACATAAGTCGACTTAGACTATTTTTTTCTTGTGGCCACCGAAAGATGCTGGTACTTCTCCCTATGGTACAAAACACTCATGCACCATTTCCTTATGCTCTCATCTCTCGAAATAGCTTAAGGTGGAATCTTTTCGAGTAATGTGTCACCTTAAGCTTAAGCTATTTCCAGAGATGAGAGCATAAGGAAATGGTGCATGAGTGTTTTGGCCAAAAACGAAACACAACGAATCCATGGGGAGAAGTACCAGCATCTTTCGGTGGCCACAAGAAAAAAATAGTCTAAGTCGACTTATGTCGAATTTTCTTTTAAAAATTCCATATAATTTTAACTGCGATATTTCAAGTGGTTCAAACGTTTTATCCCAGTGAATATCTAAAAACGCCAACACACAAGTCTAAAACTTAAAATGCGTCCCCTGAAAAATAAAAAAAGGGACTTAAGCTGTTTTTCCTTGTGGCCACAGCTTAAAGGCGCACTTATGTGCCATCGAAATGCCTGTCGATACTATCTGGAGACAAACTACGGAAACTACAACATCAGACAGTCAAGCAGCCATTAAAGGGACTCGGAAGACAAGTGGCAGCAGAACCCTACGTAGGGCCCGAACCGTTCTGCGGGTTAGGAGAACATACACTACCCGTAGAATTTAGAAAATTGACAAAAGAAAAGAGGATGAGAACCTTTCAGAATCTTCAAGGTGTGAAATAAGCTGCAAACAAATTTTAAGGAGATGTTTAAACTTTTGAGATCTTTGAAGGCTGAAATTTGAGCCCGAAATATTCATGTTCTTAAGGAATTTCAAAAGACGGACAAGAGTTATTTCGGTAGAGAAGAACGTTTCATTTGTTAAGAAATAACATACCAAAGAGACGCGAGTTGCAACATGGTGGCAGCTACAAGATAAAAGTGGTGATGGCTAGAAGGCGTTTGGACGTTTTGTCTGTTTCAGAAATGAAATGGGCGAGTTTATTAAGATGTCATAGTACGGAAGGGAATAGTGTAATAACGGTATTCGTTATCCTAACGACTGACCTACTAAGCAACGTATTATATTATATTTCAAAGTCTAGTGACCGTTTGATGTTTCTCAAACTGGTGCTACAAGTTAGTGCATACGCTCTGAAAGTTCTGGTCACGAGCAGTGGCAAAATGATGCAACATTTCCTTAGCAAGGAGGTAACTTGAACGGCCATGTGGGAAAGTCTAGAGCGAAGACTGCTATTGAGGACTCTGTTACTGGAATAGGAATTCTTCTAGTGAATATTCTAAGCATGTCCAAGTCCCACGATCTCACTCATATTGATTGTTAACTACCAATTTGATGGTCAGTTTAATGCAATCTATGGTTAAAGAATGGAAAGTGATGTTGGGGTCAGCGATTACCCGGCAAGTCCGTCTTTTCCTGACAGAAATATTCATTGTGAAAGAAACCAGCTTGGTTAAAGTGTCTGTCCAATAAAAGTATGGGGAGCCTTAAAGGTGATCCCGAAGAAGGAGCGAAGAAGTAGAAAATAACAGCAACGTTCTACACTCTTTGCACACTTTGGCGATTTACAATAAGTTGTTTTCGTTCCGCCCATAATCTTCGACATCGCTCGAACCTACAAGACCGTCATAACACTTGATATACAATTTTCCAAGGGGCGTATTTTAAGTTAAAGTACAGAAGCACTAATAGTTACTAATATCATACATTTGAATCTTAGCCCAGATAAGAAAGGGGTTTTTATTTAAGCGCAGGAAAAAGCAAACCCAATTCGAACCATCATATTTCGGTGTCCTAATCTTCTAAAACTCTGTTATTTTTGACAATTTTTTCATTTCGATGAACTTTAGCGCATCCCCATTGGTCGATGTTTTCAAGGTTCTAAAACTTCAAATGCACAAAGTCATATCCTGTATACTCACTAACTAACTTCAACTAAAAGTGCGCATCGAGAATCATTTAACAAAAAACAACCTAAAACAATACAATTTTTGACTGAAGATTGACACTTTTCAAAATGCCTGAGTTAAAATATTGACATCATGACATTTGGTATGTATGTATCTACGTAATTATTCAGAAACCTCCTTTTCCATCAACATCAATTATGACGACAAACGATTGATTTCACACAACAAACGAAACAGGGGTTGGGTTGGGTTACTACCTACTATATTGCAACAAATATTTAAAATATTTATGATGTGACTGACTATTCTAAAAAGTGACACTGACGTAAGTACAAATAAAAATAAATTACGTGTAATCAATTTTGTGTTCATTAAACTAAACTAAACCCACTTCCGTGAGGGCTTTGGGATTCTTTTGTTGGTCAAACACACACACACACAGTGTCTTCATCTTTTTTTTTGGAACAAAATAAAAAGAAAACAACATCATTTTTTTTATTTTTACAAAATGTGCATTTCTCTATATGGTATAAGTCTATCAACTAATTCACTAAAACAATTAAAAAATAAGAAATAATATGTATCTACATATCGGTTCACACCACACATACACACTGTGGAAGTAACAAAACACGGAAGTATTTTTGTTTTTGTTTTTTGGAAGCATACGTTCGTCGAAGTTATCAATTCGTTTCCGCTTTACAAATTTCCCCCGAAACTCGCACTTTAGCCCGAAATATCGACTCCAGCTGGGATATAAGGCCAATTGCACGAAAATTGTCGGTTAGCATGGCGAACTCCTCCAGTGGCTTGAGGTACTCTAGCGCATCAGAGTTATCCTTGAGGGTAACAGATTCATTGTTCTCATCACACGTTGGCATTTCATCTAGGGACAAATCAGAGTTGTAGCTTTTGATCTCCTTAAGATTGTCCAATTCGTCCTCGTCTGGATCGAAGTCACGACAAGAGTCCTTCTTTTCTTTCTTTAATTTGAGTTCGACGCCATACCATATGGATGGATCTATGATGTCTTTGATGTCCTCGAAGATGTCCCTAAGTTTGAGGGATTTCATTTTATCTTTCGGCACTTGAATGGATGAAAAGTCGACGCGGTAGTAGCCATGCCTTCGCTTGAATGACCTAAGCCAAGTCTTTGTGGGATCAAAGTCGTCGTAGTCGAGGAATTTTTGAATGTGCATCGATTTCCGCAAAATAACTCTGTCATCAATTCGCATTTTGTGGCACAACGCTCGGACCACCCATTCGTCGAGTATTTGATTCAGGGCTAGGAGAATATTGGGTACAACTCGACGCACCCTGTCCGACTCGGGATTCTTCTCGTACTCCTGTAGAATTTGTCCCTTTTGGCGGAGTATGTTTTTGATTTGGCTACGACCACAGTTGAACATTTTGGCTAGGGTCTCATAGTTCGGACGTGGTCGGGTGCTGTACATTTCGATGACTGTCACCCGTTCCCGCAGCAGAAGCGCTCGCCGTTTTCTAGAAGCCTAAACAAGTCAAACTTCACATAGAGCAGTGTTGATTTAAAAATGATGACGCACAAAACTTACTGGTTTAACAGATTCTTGCATATCTAGGCTGTGGTAGTTGTCGTTGTCAATGCAGTGAATGGGTTGTCCTCGACTATTTCTTTGTCCAATATCCGCCTCTGAAAGTATCTGTGAATGAAATTATGTAGTTTGAAAATGTTGACTAGTTTGAAAAAGTAAAATTAACTATTTACAATTGTTTATCAATTTTCTATTTGTTAATAGCTAACGAAAGTGGATAACAACCCGAACACTTTGACTGTCAAGAAGGACAACCCTCGAACCACTCTCTCCGACTTTCGAGTACGACCAGGTGGATATGTGTGCATTGCATTTGCCGAATATAAACAGAAGAGAATGACCGTACTCTTTGCGTATGCGTTCTAGCGGGGAAAATAGAACAGCGAACAAAGTAATGAGTTGCAGAGCAAAAAGGTGTATTGATTTTTCCAGTGGCCTTTGTATTTGACAGATAACAGCAGTCACTTCTATAATGTTTGTTTACTCCGATAAAGTCTGCACAAAGAAGCACCACATGGAGTTACTTGCGCGTGGGTCAGATATCGATTCTCCAAGGAAGAACATATCTATTTCTAGTATTTGTATCTGAAGTAGAAATCGAAAAATATTTTCATTGTACACTGAAGTATTGTCATACAATAATATGGTAAACGAGTGCACTTTACCTGCTTGAGGCATCTTAGATATTGAATACTTTACACTGTGGAGTGTCATAGGAGAGAAGCCATTGTTGTGCCTAGTTTGTAGCGAAGCACAGCAATCGATTGGTTGAGAGTTTGTTTTCTTTTCACACTTTTTTTTTTGTTTCGAGAGAATCTCAATGAGTGAATCCTTCACCCCAACGCTGTCATATCGCCACCCCATTCCCCACAATGTCATTGGTTCAATCTTTATAATGAAAGATTTGCGAGATTTTACCGAAAACATTAAATTTTACAGAAGAAAATAATTAAAGATGAATCTTCTGTGTTAAAAAGATCGGTAAACATTGAAAACAGGGTCGTCGTCTTCAATTACATTTATAGTTCGAAAGGGAAGTTAATTAATACTCATTTCGTGTCGTTCAGCCCGTGCATTGTCGCCCTGGGGTTCGAAAGTTACCGAATTGTAATTAACTAGGGTTCTCCAGCTGTTGAATTTACACCTAATGACATCGATACAGGGTGGATCGAAGTTGCTGAATATTTTGTTTGCTATTTGGTTTTTCAGTGTTCTAATTTCGACAGCTCATGCGTGCTGCGTGACATGTGTCAAAGTCAAACTTGCTCAGATAGCATTGCGAAAAATTATACGATTTTATAATCAATTTCGTATTCGTCGAAGCAATTCAAGACAGAGTGACACATTTTCCGATTAGCAACCTTTCGGCGATACGAGAGCTGCCAATGCGTCGAGAAAAATGTCCTGTTTCAAAGATGACCCTAAGAACAACGTTACCGTCAATGGCGCCCGGTATAGTTTACATTTCTTTGTTGCCCAAAATGTTCGAGCTAAACCTGGTTGACATGTAGTTCCAGCAAAACGGCGATACATGCCATACAATATGATCAAATTGGACGCCCATACTTCATATGAACCGCTTAAATCGTAGTCGTTTTTTACATTTACATGAAATAATCAATAAAAAGTAAATCTCAAGCATTGATTTATAGACTTAGGCTTCGCGCACAGTAAAGCGAGAAAGCGATAAAACTGTTTATATGTTCTTCCTCTTATGTAGGTCGCTTTCTCGCTTTACTGTGCGCGAAGCCCTAAATTAACATTTTATATACTTCTGCAGTTTTCTCTAGGAAGGGAAAATGCCCTTTATGAATTAAATATTTATCAAAATCGGAGAGAGCGCTCTTCCTTCGCTGGATATTTATCACGAGTTAAAACCATTGGACAAGTGGAAGTCTGAGAAAAGGCATGTTTGGGTCAAATTTATAAAGTCTTAAGAAAAACTAATCATAGTTTTCAGTCAGAAACACAATAAATATCAATGCTATGAAAAAGTCGCAGTTATGGCAGTTTTATATTTGGATTATGGAACGGTTAATAGATTTACCAAGAGCGATGCTTGGAAAGGAAGAAGGGTTCTTCTTTTTAGAAAGATGAACTGCGCCTCGGAGGCGCCCGCAAATTATATTTTTTTGCTTTCTTCTTTTAAACGTCGTTCGTACAAACTTAAATTTCTAAGCCTTTTATGTTAATTACTTAATTTTAAGTATTGTAAAAATAAAATGAAATAATATCAGCCCAGGCGCATGTTTATCTTTTCAGTACAAAAAAATAAGTTTATCTTTCTCGGGTTAAAATGTTAATCAGCATTAAAACAGTTAATAAAGAATGAGAGATTGGTATATTTTTGGTCTAGTCTAAAAAAATTGGTAAAAGACCTGTGCAGACTCTGCCTGAAACAGCCAGAAACGGCAGAGCTTATCTTATGCGAGTGCTTTGCAATCATTCAAAAGCGGGATACAGCGGACTAACCAAACCTTAGGACATTGCCAAACAATCGGCTTCAGCAATCTTAAAGTTCATCAGGGTCTTAGTATTGTCGCCAGACCAAAACACTCATTAGACGACCTCGTAGGGTGTGTCTAATAATAAAAATAATGAGCTGTAGTCTCCTGAATATTAAATTTAATAGAATCATTCTGCCGAATTAACCATACTTATCGAAATAGAGGAATAAAGGTAACAAGCGATTTTTCACACGCACCCTGAAATGCAGCTACATTCCAAATGCAGCTACATTTCATTTGCTTTTATAACTAACTGCGGCATCATGAATGAGCTCTAAATGAAGGATATCACAATAGGCTCATGTGAGGCCGCAGTGATATGGGATACAATACACCATCACAACCCCCAATCTAATCTAATTTAAATTCCAAAGGCAGACAAACCGAGCTACACAACTGCCATGGATTTCTACCTTCTAAAAAAAAACACTGAAAAACGAATGAACATTTATGTATATTCGCGACTGACGAAACAATTGCGATATTTCTAAAATTTTCTATATTACGTTACCAGTATAGAAAAGTTACTAAAAGCCAATGACACTGGTAGGAGCATTCAAAAATGTCACAACGTGTTCACCGAACACCGAGGGCACTGTAGAGCTCCACCGTTGACTAATCTGCTAACAAATGTAATAGTGATCGTGTTCAATTAATGAAACATTAACGCAGACATTGGTGTAATTGACCTGAGAGTGGCTGCTTCCAGAGGTATCTAGTTGCTTCTCTCGGTTCTTGTTATTAAAAAAATGCTAATAGGCTAAATTCTATAAATCATAATCGAACTGTTAGAAGGCTAACTTCGGACACTTAACTTGTGGACAAAACAATGAAGTTTTTTTCAAAGAACCATTCTATGCTATTAAGTAGGCTAAGAGTGCAAAATACGTGGTAATAATGCTCGACAGGAAACTTAATTGGAAACTAAATATCAATGATAAAGTAAAAAAGAGTTGAAATGCTTTTTAATCACGCAACCGCATCTTTGGCAGAAGTACCCACTTTCTAACCCCAAAATTACTCTGTTGGTGTTTACGGCAATAATGTGCGTCCAATAGACACACATGGCATCATTATCTAGTTGGCGAGCCAAGAACAAAGCGATCAATCTTAAGGCAACAACATAGATACAAAGACTAGCTTATGGATGGATATAAGATGGACTGTGAAACAGGTGTTCAAAAGCTCTATTAGCCTCCCTGATCACTTACGTGTGTTCCAAGCGAAAGTCTTGGTAATTGCAGAAGTAGTATCTAAGCATAGTAACAATAATGTGTTCAAGCCAAAGATAAATGAACACATTTTAAAATTCTTGCAGTGATATTAATTTCAAAAGTTAGATGTCGCTTATCCAAAACTATTTGAGATCAGAAACCGCGGAGCCATATTTTTCTAGTGGTATGCATTCGTGTTGTATCTTTATTCAACGCAAAATTCTCTTTGGTTTCTTGATCATTTCTTTGAATCATCGAGCAACCAGCAGGAGATATTACAGATGCTAATACCAAGAATTAAATTACCATATTTTTTGCCATTCAGGCTGCAATAAAGACAGTATCTGCTATTGAAATAAAGTTCAAACTTGACCGTCGCAGTAGTTTAGAACTTAAGGCTTCCGGTGTACCTGGAAATAGGTACATATCGAACTGGAAAGATCAAACAAGAACTTCAATAGATTAATCAACATAAGAGAGCGAGCGGTACGCAAAATCTGGCAAAAGACATGGATCACTTCAGTTATATCAAGGAGGTTGTGGTCAAAGTATGATAAAAGCCGGACAAATAAACTTCTTCAGTATGACAGAGTATCTCTGTCTATAGCCTTCTGAAAAGCGATGCAATACAACTCTATAGGTCGACCCCGCATATATTTGTATGTCCAAGAAAATCCTATAAAACTCTATCAACTACACCAATATCAGCAGATTTCTGTCTAAAAGTTTTAGATCTAGGTATGTAGGTATTAAATATTCGTTTTTCAAAGTCAACCCTAAGTCAAGGGGGGGTTTGACTTTTTCGGTAATAAATAAGGAGGTAGACTTATAAAATATTTCAAACACACAAAATTTTCTACTACAATTCTGGTTCTACCATCATACAGGTCTATATGTATTAATTGTACTAGCTACAGCAATTGAATTCTCTTAAAAAAAATATATATAAAAATACAGACATACATACCTTAAACGTCTATCTGATAGGTCTGACTGCGAAGAGTAAACTAAATGCTATCAGCAGCGACGCACACTTCTTTAAGCTTCTCCTAAGAATAAGCACTACAAAATCGTTCTTTACTCTGCTCAGTTCGTTGAGCTGAGAATACAAAATTGTAATCACACAAATTCTAAAATACGTATTTAGTATTCACGACCGACTCTAAACTCATAAGCCTCACTACTTTCGGATAACTGAATTTTCAATCAGCACATTTTGAGTTTAATTGAAGAGGCAGATAGACGGTCGTCCAACGATAACCACAATAAACAAAACAATCTCTTTGGAGAGGGAACATATACATACAAGAACAACCGCACTGACCCCACCCCCCAACAAGGCAACAAGTGATCAATTATTCTGAAACTGATGGGGAAACATTTTTGTTTCTCGCTGGCCGACCGCTACACTTGCTTGGTCAAATACTTGTTTCATGGGGAGAAACTAGTTAACATCTACGAATGAGACACGGTCATAAGTACGTATTTTGGGTGCAGTAGCGTTTCTTTCAGCATTTAGATTGAAAAATATACTACTTAGGCACAGATCATTTTAATAAAACCATAAACCAAATATGTAGTTTGAACACGAAAAGATTTATTGAGAATAAGATGCAAGTGGTTTAGTGTCACCAGCATATTCGCCTTGAGTGTATTTGAGTAGAGAAAAATAGATCTTCTAAAGAGTTTAACAAGGTCAACTTTATGTATATACGTTTACAGGGTGTTTCAAAACAAACATCAAATGTTTTGCGCAGTAATTTTAATTTTATTCATATTCCATTACCTACATTTATTAAACCAAAAAGTTTTGATAGGTAGGTCTGGCATCAACACATTCAACACAAGCTTTTACAAATTTTACATTGAAGATATTAAAATTTAGTATTTAAGAAAGTTAACAAGTTGTACCTATTTTCGAAGTGGTTTTAACAAAAAAAAATCACTACAAGTTAGTTGAGCATGAGTGCTTTCACAAAAAGGGTTTGTGATTTTCGACTACATTCTGGACTGGAGTCAAATATTCATATTCATAGGTCTGGCGGAGTTTTTTGCCAGACCAATATTACTGAACTCCTCGTATAGTTTCAGAACCTCCGTCAAAGTAAGGTGATTCAAAATTCGTCTGATGGGATGTTGTTTTTAAATTTATAGGTATCTCTATTACTACTTGGCTTCATGCTCTTTAACCCATGGTCCTATATTTAAGTAGCCTTAAGTACCTCGCAGCTCTTACCTCGTGAGTTTTGTTGGTTGGCTTGTATAGAGTATAAACAAAATCTATTAAGTTTTGCTAAAATTCACATTACAGCGAATCGTCTTTGCCTAAAGTTTTGAAAAGTTTCGGTGAGGTCGTTGGCAACTTGGATGCAGTAGAGGTTTTTTTCGTCATCTTGGCAGAATCGGATGAGTTTGGTAGGGATGCCAAGGCTAGACATTGCTTTCCGGCTATTATGAGTATCAATTATAACTTCTTGTGATTTCTCCAAGACCTCTTATAGCTAGATACTCGGCTGTGGTCATTTTCCCCTGATAATTGTACCTGCTGATAAGAATTTCGAAAATGGTTCCTTTTTTATTTCCTCTACCGTGAACATTTCTTACGTCCGTCAAAGGCGATAATATTAACCAATGACCCGCTTTTGCCTTTTTGTGCAACGTTGCTCTCTAGGCACCTTGTTTTGCTGTGTGTTTTTGCCGGGGCTGTTCGTGTTGGTCGGTTGACGGCGTTTTTGATGGCGTCTCGGCGTTTATGTCTGGTACTGGTCTTCAGAACTTTATGCTGGCTGCAAAGTCTTCTTGTTAGATTGAGGGATATGCGATCGGTAAAGGTTGTGGCGGCTTGTTGCGACTACCTGTGCTAATTCTCCTCATGGTATTTCCCCATCTAAGATGTACACAAACGTACCTTGATTGTGGTCCGAGTCTATTTTGGTAGTATGAAACGTTCGGACATCTTAAATACTTGAGGAATTCCTTACGTCGATCGCAACATGATCAGTTTTGTTGTCAGTTGGACAATCTAGTACTTTCTGAATATTGAGATGAGGAAACCTTGTGCTAGCTACAGTTACTTAACATACCGCAGCGAAATTGATTAGCCTATGTCGTATAGGTCAGCGACGTGCCGTGCTGGTTTTAGTAGGGTTTTCACTTAATTCTTTTGTCAGTATATTTACCTATACTAGTTTTTTCGAGGAACATGACAAGAACGTGATAGACAACGCTCTTTTTTCTTCCTTTTATACATAAACATTTTGTTTGTTTATACTTTAATATACTTTCTATATGAGTAACACTTAACTCTTCTATTTAAGTTAGTGCATTTCAGTTTAAATTTCCTTTAGAAACGATTTCTAAATGCAAATATGTTTTGACAATCTTTCGTCTAGAACTGTATTCCTTGTAAATATTTGAAAGAAGAAAAGGCGTTGGAAAATTTATAACAACAGCCCTTATTATAAAAATGCTCGAAAGTCTCTTTAATACTAAACTCTGACTTAATGATACCATTGAAATCTAATATGTTCGTTTCATATTCCATATTTTTTTCATATCTTAAATAGTCAAACATTTATAGATGAATGAATACTATTACCATAAGCTGGCACAGAACTTTGAAACTTATTGCTACAGAGCTATCAAGCGTATTTTGATTAGGCACATGCTTCAATGAGGTTTAACAGCCATGTAAGAGAATGAGTATTGCGTAATTTTTTTTTAAAACATTTTGAATGCTGATTTTCTTATTCTTGGTGCGCTAAAGTGAGGCGAATATTCTAGGGTGTGTCATTTTTAACTTTCTCGTATATATTGGTATACTAAAGAGAAAAATCGAAAAATAAAAAAAATAAAAAAATCGTGCGGAAATTTCGAACTCAAACTGAGTCGAATGCTGTCCGTGGATCTTTCTGTCTGTCTGTCCGGGCGCCGTTTGGCGAAACAGTTCGACAACATCTCGCGGCATCTTTTTATTTTTTGCTTCATCTTTTGAAATAACGGTATCTGCCATACAAATTTTTTTGTGAAAATCACTTATCACTATTTTTCTCGAAAGCGGTTCCAAGGATATCGGTCTTTTTTTGTACTAAGGATGTTTGGGATGGGGTCAAATACTCAGTTTTTGGAAAAAGAAATCGATTAACGGTAATTTATAAAACGGGCAATATCTCGAAAACTAATAAAGGGACAAATTTGCATACTTAGATTTTTAAAATGTATTTTTTTTTTCATAAAACAAATTTCTTCAATTTGAATATTATTTCGAACAATTATGTTAAAAGCGTCCAATGTGCGAAATTACATCAAAATCGTAGGTGCCGTTTTTGAGAAAAACAAATTGTTTAAAACCTAAAAAGTGATTTAAATAAATTTCTCACCATTAATTTTCGATTCAAAAACGGATCTCATTTACCGAGAATGTTTCATATGACGCAGCCGTGCACTTTATTTGTTTATACATTTAAAAAAAACATGATAGGGCGTGCGGAGAACACGTGCGCATCTTTGAATGAAAGTCACTGGTATAGGTTATCCTTTCCAATTCGGATACCATGTCCTCATTCTCAATTTTGGCATTAATATGTATCGACAATGCTTGTTGTTATTAGGAATTCATGTGTCGCAAGCAAAGTCCTTATGTTAAAGTGGTGATTTCATTGGATTCGGTTCAAAACACCAGTGGACTTGTTGGTGCGAAAACCATACTGCTGTTCATTTATTAAGTTTCGGGATTCTGTTTTGACGTGATAGAAAACAGGTTTTCATGTTTCTCTAGCCCGATCCGATCCCTTCCATCACACTTGCTGGATGACGGTGATATCGACTTTATAGCGTGTAAAATTACCAGGGTCTCGACATTCCACGTGTAGATCCAAAAGTAGAATTTTTTTATCATTTTAAGGTTATAACAATAAATCCGTTTTTATCCGAGGCTATTGACGCGTCTTAACAATAATTGTTTTACGTGGTTGGGAAATCAAATCCACGCGTAACCCGAAACCATAGAGGGCCAGGCTATTTCAAGGACCCCCAGACAAAAGGTGGTGGATATTCAGCAGCTATGGTAAATCGCTTCGGGTATGTGAGTGCTCTCGTTGGCCTTTCCGCCACAAACTTTCTGTCAACACGGTGACCGTAGATTTCACCTATAGAATTTGTCGCCCAGAAAGGCAGAAACAGTGCTTTAGTACTGCACAATTCTGAACCGACTATGTTAAGGTGCGATCAGACGGTCATTCAAGCTTGTCATCCTGTTGTCAATATGACGTAGAATTTCTACTGTCTTCTAGTAAAAATTCTACGGCATAGTGACGTCAGGATATCATCCGGATGACCGTCTGATCGCACTTTAACATAGTCGGTTTGGAATTGTCCAGTACTTCCAGGGCTTACTTCCTACAAACAAGCTTAACTCTTTTATATAAAAATGTGATGAGCAATATTCATGTCACAATTAAGGTTATTATTCCGCAAATATACTTACTTCAAGTTAATCCTGATTCACAACACAATTCTCCTTTGTACATAGTAGATATGAAATCAATTCCCATATTTCCCAACAAAACGGTGTTATTGCCTTGCCCACAGACAATGGGACTACCCAACCTCTAACCACAACCTTGCATCCCACAGAAAGTAATTGCTCCCACCACCTGGCGTTGGCCTGGACTAACAATATCGTGCTTCAAGTACTGCGCGCATTGAATATGCGTGGCTGGCGTTTAATTCCCTCAATGGTATATCGTGATTCGATGGACATAACCACTTCTTCATTATGCCTCCCCAACCCCATATACGATCATCTCGTTTCAACTCATCACTACGTCAACATTTAATAGTCTGCACTCTGCACGCTAAAATAACTTAATGCACCTGCAAATAGTTGCAAGGTTTTCCCTCTGCATATCGCTGCGATTTAACCACCACTAAAAGGGTGAAACCAAATACGAAACATCTGTCCAGAATGGAATGCCATCAAACGTCTCAACTTCCCGGCCAAAAGTCGAACTCACCTAGGAACACCTAGTACTTTTCTATGAGAGCCGACTTCCCAATACCAGTTGTTCGCATCCGACCGACGTCGGGGCAATTATTATCATTATCAAAGTTGCAGAAAAGCGGAATAAATAATCGCGCACTGGATCGATGCATAAGGGAGTAGAGAAGATGACTGTCGACGATGTCGAAGATGCATACATGGCATATCCTGTCTCTGGCCGCACAACACTAACACTATCCGCTAGAGCTACAGATACATACTTTTTTTTTATTCTTCATTTGATGTTATTAGTTTTATGAGCAGGTGCAAGAAGTTATTCATTTGTTATTACCTCGACTCGACATACCCACCACAGGTGTATCGGAGAGACACTCAGGTTTTTTTCTCCTTTTTTTATTCCAAAGGACGATGGATAGTCTCGCGAAATTTCGCTAACTAGGATCGCGAACGCATAATCGATTGTAGGTTGCAAAGGTGGCGTTGTGCGAGTCGATAAATTTTCACGCATTCAAAATGTTTGTCTGGCAGCAGAAGAGATGCTGCGATGATTAATGGCTGAGCAATTCGCCAGAGACAGAATGATTAGGTGAAATATATTCCTGCAATCGCACAAGCACACTTGCAGTGTGGGTAATTTGTGGCAGACCTTACAAAGTTCCCCAAGATCCTTCTCAATTTGCGCACGCTTGCAAATAGGAATACGTACACGAAGCTAATGGATGTTGAAGCTTGTTGCGTGGAGTGTAATCAGTGCTACGCTAGGTGATGAATTACGAGTTGGAAGTGATGTACCTACTCTCCTATCCGAATAATGGCTTTATAATTGAGTTCCTCGAATGCAACAACCGTCAGAATTAGCTGAAAATGCTCGTGATAGAGTACATGAATGTGATCTCTGTCAGTACATCTGCTTCATTATGTAGTTGGTCACGTCATTCTTACCAAGTCACCCCTACCATGATCAATTGCCTGCGATCATTCCCATCGGAGCTGACAAAACAACTCCAACCGTTCAACTGTTCAACTAATTAACATATCAAATTGAGATCAATTGAAACCCAATCCCACACATGACAATGCAACATCAACAGAACAAAACAAGTACTTCCGAAAAATTAAACACACATGCCAGGTCGTGAACGCAGTTCGAGATCATTACACCCGACATAGCCCCTACTTCACCCATTAACAAGAAGTCAAGTCACATGTCTGGTCTGCTACGCTCTGCTCTGCTCTGAATTTGAATACGAGACTTCAAGAGCCTAATCCGACCGTTTTGTTAATGAGTCGTACCGACACCAGCCACCAAACCAACTACCGTACCATATTACCCGAGGGGTTCAAGTGGCAGCCCAAACATGGAAAAAGGACACTTGAACATGACTCAAGTGTGCGCCCAGTGTGCCTGTTACTTAATCGGGGGAGAAGAAATAGTTAACACATTGCCCAATGTGTCTGTTCTGTTATGCCATGTCATTGATCGGTGGCCAACATATGTTTTGCAGAATTATCTTGTTGTTTGTTTCTCATTCGAATCCATCCATGAGAGATCCTTGTATGGGGAGATCTGTGGTTTTGTTTTTTGTTTTTTTTTTTTGATGCAAAATTATCCATGACAGAATGAAGAGAGGGTGAGAGTAGCTATGCGGCACATGTGCTGCTCCAGGAAGCAAATCAGGCACACCATTGAAATTTCCAGCTGATGGGAATCGCGGGTGGAAATATGTTTTGGGGGTGCGTGTGATCGTCAGATTTCTCGCACTTGTAATCTGTTTTGAATGAATATGTACTTATATTTTTTTTGTTTTGAGATGAGAAAAATGTTTGGGTAAACATGTGGTTTACACATACGAAGAGTTTACTTTTGCTGGGAATGAAAATCTTTTACAGTATAAAACCCTTTGAAGGATGTTTGGATGTTCGGTGCTTAGAATGAAAGTAGTTGATGATAACCAGACGTTCGACTTGAAGAGCATTCCTGTATGAACCACAAGCAAGGAGAATTATTATGACTTGGACGACGATTGTTTGATACAAGTGTTCGAGGGATGCTGATTGACAAGAGACTAGTTTAAATAAACACGGAAGTGAAAGAAATTCATCACCTAGACTACATTTGAATAGGTACATATGTAGGTGCAGTATCGGTAGAAAGACTGTTTGGGCCACCGAAACATCGCAGAAGGTTTTCAACACTGTTTTACAGTTACCTAAAACGGTTCAGTAAAATGGATGGATATAAAGGTGGTCATATAATAACTACTAGCTAAAAAGCTATGATTAGACTGTATGCCATGTTTCCATTCATAAGACCATAGATATATGATAGAATTATTCATTTGAATGACAACAAGACTGTATTTTCAATGCAATACAAAAAACTAGCTTTTTCAAAATGGCCATTTAGAGCTGCCAAAATATGTTTCGTTATCAGACTATTTGAATATTAAAGCGCATTGGTTTTTTTAAATTAAACTTAATCGTTGGTTTGAGGGTACTGTCATAGGTTTGGAATCATGCGAAGTTGTATGGTTCTAATTAAGGCGTTCCGTGCACAGTGTTAGATTTTGTTCTGGAATAGGGTATTGCAACACACAGAAAGTTCGCGGGAGAACTGCTTATGTAGCAAATGGCAGTTTCAAGACTCTAAAGTGGAAATACAACCAATCTTGCATATAGTTTATTAAAGAATAGCTGTCCGAACATCGAAGTCGAAATTAAATTCTTACTCTTGTTTCGAAATTTAGTTAGTATTGAAATCAATAAGTATCTAATCTAAAAACATATTCACTCGGTATATTACTTTACTTTTTCAAGTCTTAAAGATAGTCAAAGTTACTAAAACCTGCTTAAACCTGTTACACAACTTTAGTAATCGATAGAGTTAGTTTCTCAAATGAGAAACTAACTAAAATGTGCTGAGGAAGTTTCTTCGGAACACGTTTTTTAAATAGCTTATTGCTGTCAATATAAAAAAATTAATGAAATGAAATCGAACCAGAAGGGACGCATTTAAATATGCTACATATGTTCCTTAAAGACATATCACATTTGAAACTACGGTATTGTTAGACTAACACAAGCCACAGATAAAAGAGTCACATGTGCGAATCAAACTAAAAGTTCAGCAAAGTGCCTTAGAGAATGTGCTCTAAAAAAAGGGTGAAGTTGCCTTTTTTTGTTTATCATTGGGCTAATGGATTTGTAAGTCCTGTCTGAGTTTATAATACGACGGACCAAGGAAAGGGAAAGATCAAAGCGATCTTTCAAATCCGTAAATATGCAAGCCCAGTGGCCCCAAGTTAGGGTTGGATTAGTTGGGTCGACGAGGAGGATCAGCCTCCTCCTTGGTAGGGAGGGACCCATTGTAATACTCTTCAGTGGGGTATACGCTGGTGTTGTGGTTCATTCTCTTATGGGTTCTCAATTTTATCAAGCCAGCATGATTTCTCCAGTAACCTGTTAAGATTAGTAAGACATTTGACAATTCTTCAATGTGTTGGAAGATAAAACTGCAAAGTGTTCTGTTTTTTTAGTAGAGTATTTGTAGAGTTTCTGTCCAAAGACTGGCTCTCAAAAAAGTCAAGAGCGTCCCCGATGCTGATGGAACACGGCTTTGCGGGTCATTCTATGGCATATGTACAATGTTTTCTTATTACATTAAATAACGTACGAATATGAATAATAAATAACGTACGAATATGAATAATAAAAACAACCTTGTCATTTGTGGTTAAAGGCGTCATCCGGTCACTTGTATTATGCTTCTTATACTGTATGCCGACATACATCAGTAATTAAAGCTGTTTTCTATCAAATATGAACATATGACAGTCTAATATTGGCTTATATGTATAAATTCATTCATAAACTTCGTTACCTCTACAGAGGTAAATAACGAAATGCTTTTTATGCATTTCTGAACGCTTCTACTTCCCAGAATTTGTGCAGGCAAAACAATGGAAGGACTTAGTATAATTTTATTTAAACATCAGACATGCACGACAAAAAGCATGTTTTTTGAAATGAAAGCCTCTATTTTGCCGGAGTCTTAGAAGCTTATTCATCTTCAGCAGACTGAATCTGAGTAGAGAAACTCAATGTTACTCAAAATGTTGGCATATTACAGCATATATACCAAAAAAGGGTGGCACAAATGTTTTAGGTATGACAAACCAAGGCTTCTTTCGATATTCTGTAACGTATTTATCAGAATCTAACACTTTAAATATACTAAAAGTGATCTTCGATTGAACCTTATCGAAACTATATAGATGGCTGTCGAAATTTAAAATTACAATTATTCTAGCTTAAAGATTCTTGTAAGCTTATGCAAAGTCATTACCACAATCTTACCGTTCTTTAAATATGAAGGAATTATAGTTTTACAAATTATAAATTTTTACGAAACTATAACTTAGAATAAACGGTACTTATTTTGAACTTTTGAGTAGGAGGGGTCTTCTTTCACCCCAACCCAAGTAATAGACATTTAAAATAAAAATTTCCGATTTCGAGGTATAACTAATCTAAATTACGTTACTTCAGAAACATTACACGTTGCTAAAATAAACACTTAATACTACTATTAAGACTTATTGTAGACTTAATTGAATGCAAGAAATATGAACAAAGTCGTGTGATTTTATACGCTACTACTACGTTTTTTAAACTTTTTATTTGAAATGAAAACCAAATACTTGGGCGAACAAAAGCTGATTACTTATCCCAAAGATCGAAAGAAGTTTCCGCTTTCAGAATGAAAACTTTAAGTTTGAGCCATCAATTTTAAGAATTCAAATTCAGCTATTTTCCTTTACATACAGGAATTACAGAATCGAAGACAGACCAGAAAATTAGTTTTTTGCTTTCTGTGTACTCTGAGCTCTAGAGCTGCAGATTTTATAGAATCCCTTTGTCTCTTGCATTTTTCACTATTAAATAAAGAATATAGTCTGTTTGCGAAATTTTTTTACCAAAAGTTAAAAATTTCGCTTTATTATAAAATTATGTGGCTCTTGATAAAATAAATCGCTCATGAGATAGTAAAGACTTTCTCCATGCTGCGAAGAAATTTCTCTATGCTGATTTATGAAAACTGTCAAACACTTGTAAGTTGTGAAATGATTTCTGTTTGTTTTGCTGGAGTTCGTACGTTTTTGACGTTCAAAAAGTTGGTAACTTAACGCAGTTCGATTACTCCCACTCTTTTGAATTTGACAATAAACGAATTTGTGTGGTTAAGGTATACGAATAAATCTATTATCTTCCCCATTAATCATAAGATTGAATGCCATCAAAGGTAGTTCTCATTTCTCACCTATTTGCCAAGAAAATTAGTGAATTAAATAAATTTTGATTGACAATTAAAGAAGCGTTCCTAATACTGATCTTTGAGACTACATACTACGACCCAAATGCAAAATAGTTGGCCCGTTTACTTTCCGTCTTATGAAATTCGAATAAAAGATTGGCACTCCAAAGTAACTCAAAATATATTTCGATATTGTGAAAGTATTGTACATTTATATTCAAAAATAATTCTTCATAAAATAATAACAGTTAATTAAAAGAGTTGACCCACTCTTTTATCGACGCAAAAAAGTTGGCCTAATACAAAAAAAAACTGCCTTTTACCACTGAGTGACGTCACCTTCGTTTTTAATAACGGCTGTAATTCGACTTGGAAGAGTTTCCACTAAATTAAAGCAGCATTCAGGAGTGATGCCATTCCAAACTTCTTGGATCTTTTCCTTCAATTCATTCAAGTTTTTAGCTGGATTTGTTCTTAATTCTTTTTTTATTTTTCCCCACAAAGTCTCAATTGGAGACAGATCCGGGCTATTTGGAGGCCACGTTAGAACTGGAATGGTGTGTTCTCGAAGCCAGCTCATATTTTGCTTGGCTGTATGAATGCAAAACGGCCATCTTCTGTTTGCAGCATCGGAATCGAAGGTAAAAGTTGGTGCTCTAGGATGTCTTGATACCTACTTGCATTCACAGTACCATCGATGAAGCGAAGGTCACCTACTCCTTGAGCTGACATACATCACCATACCATTACTGAAGCGGTAAATTTAGTTTTTCGTCTAAAACAGTCTGGGTGAAATGCTTCAGCTGGCGTTCTTAAAACTCTTGATCGTGAGTCTCCAACACAAAGTTCGAATCGAGACTCATCGCTCCATATTACACTTCTCCATTGCCTTAGCGTCCAGTTTTGATGATCACGAGTCGACCTTAAGCGCTTTTTTTTTTTTGCAAAGGAGTTAAAAGTGGTTTTTCTTTTGCCTAGGTGACTGTTTTTTAGAAGAAACAAACATAAAATTTGTATCCCATTTCTCGAATGCAGGTGTCTCTTGAAACTTGTTTTTTAATCACATTTTTCTACTCTAAGGTGATATTTGCCGTTGTAGCACGACGATCTTTCTTGAGAATTTTTCTTAAAGCCCTTCTGTTACGATCGTTAGCAATTGATGGTCTTCCAGTTTTCTTCAGTGGGTTCACAATTCCAGTCTTCTTGAATAAATTAATAATATTTCGAACTGAAGACCTCGATATTTCCAAATTTTTTGCGATGTTATATGCCGAAAGGTTTGTTTTGTACGCTTTTATTATTAAATTACGTATGTCTTCCGATAAACACTTGCCACGCGCCATAGTGAACTTTGATTGCGAATGCCTGACTTGAGACATCCGCACTTAAATAACGCAACAATAAACTGTAAATGTCAAGCGAGAAAGACATTATCCAGCTTAGGCCAACTATATTGCCCCGAAAAACGAACGGGCCAACTTTTTTGCAAAGAAAAAAATGGGTAAGCAGTTGAAATTTGTGGCAACAAACATTAACTGTATTAACTTTTTGATTACTTTGTAAAGAACACATGTTCATGGATAATATTAAGAAATGTGTATGTGATAAAAAATACAATACTAGGCCAACTATATTGCGTTTGGGCTCGTATATACAGATATGTATCCAATATTTGAAATTTATTTGACAGTTAGCTCTAAATTTCTCCAGCTTTTCAGGTATAAGCGAGTTGTACCCTGGTTGCAACTACAGTGAGTGTCAAAAGTGAGTAAACGTTTTGCATTTATCTATTTGCGTTATGTAGCTTATAAAAATTTGACAAACATTTTTTGATTGAATTAAAAAAAAAATACTCATAGATAGTTATTCCTGAAGCTCAGGCGAGAAAAAATGTGGTACAGTAGAGGGTTCTATCATCACCCCAACTCAGGTTATATCAATTTAAAATGAATAACTACTACTGTGAGGTATAACTACTCTAAATGATAGAATTTCAGAAATATTACATATAGCTGGAAAAACCACTTAACATATTTTGTAGACCTAATTTAACTTCGCAAAAAATGTAAGTAGTCTCGTGTGATTCTATAAGCACCGAAAAAAGTTATGACGCCTTAAGTAAAAATAAAAAAATAAGTTTTTCAGCCTTTCATTTCAAATGCATTTTTCTGAAAAAATTTACTCCATCAAAATGTAATTCCTTTAAGAAGTTATTTCTCTGATAAATTCTCTATGAAAAAACAAAATTTTTGTTCTGCAAAGGTTTGCATTTATTTGGCTGTAGGTATTCGCGCTCTTACAATCCATCTGAAACTGTTTGTCTCTATCGGAACTTAACTCAATGAGGATGATTGGGATTTCTGATTGTATTGAAATTGTATGGAGCAATACAAGGACTCGTATCTGTCATTGAATGTTTGACCGATTCATTTTTTTTTACCAATACTTGAACGATTGGCACAGCTCTGGTTTAATTAATTCATTTTAAAATAAGTTCGCCTCCAAAAACAAGGTTAAACCAACAACCTACCTAAATGTTTTTTGTTTTGTTTTTATTGACATAAAATTAGCTTTGACAGATTTTGTTCATACCTAAAAAAAGGGGGCGAGTAGCTAAATGATGACCAACATACATACATATGTAGATTGTGTCTTTTCAGATGTTTCTGTAAGTCAAGTGGTTCCCTACCAAGTTCGCTGCGGCATGAATATTTTAATCTATATACATAATCTACCTGAATCAAATAAGAAATTCAAAGTTCTAAAAATAGACACTTCAATTTGCAATGATCAATTTAAGTTGAATTTCCATTCAACGTTAATTGATTTCATAGCAAAATCTAAGTACATTGACGGATGGACTCTCATGACGCAAATATGCGCCACATGCATTTTTCTTATCATTGCATTTGGTAGAATACATTTTTGATTAACAGCAATATGCGATACAACTAACATAACAATACGCAAAAGAAATACAAAAGTATGACTAACTTAACTTACCGCCTATTTGCTGCGCGTTAGACCGTAAACACTACACAAACAAAACTTAAAAGAAATATATGTTACTCGTTATACTCGTGGTCGACCTGTTGAACGTCACAACCTGTATTCGACTAACAGAAACCTCTTTTCTATCAGTCGAAGACTGAAGTTATTGCTAAATCTCAGTAGAAGAAAAGAGATATAAAAAAGAAATGAAAATAATTTCCAGCGGCAGCGAATCGATCGAGACACCAACGAATGCGATTAAGGTCGGACCAGACACCTGATTGTAGTCGCGGTCGGACTTCGTCCGTAAAAATGAATAAATAGAAGATAATGAGAGAAACGCAGAAAATTGCCTGTGTTTGTTTTGTTACTATATTTCGTCGCTTTCTTTTCTTTTTTTTTTTGTGATTTCTGGTTGTCTGTGTGTGTGGGTATGCCCTGCGTTTTAGTCAGGCGGAAAGTAAGAAGTTTTGAAAAAAAAGGTGTTACCGAGGCCGTTGATCCTCAGTTTTAACAAAATAAATTGGCAATCGAAGCTTTCGTTCGGTATTTATTTTATTTTTTGAAAAGTGGTTAAAGAAATACATACATATGTATGTATGTATAAAGACAGTCTTGTTGGTTTAGGACTTGTTCGAATCGAAAACTATTCGATTGTACGTATCTCGAAGAAACTTTTTATAGATTTTTATAAATAAATTCTTCTTCAACCAGCCAAAATAAAAAAGGAATAAGCCAAATGATTCCGGGTGGGTGTAGTGGTTAAGTTCGTTGGACTAATAAGCGAGGGGGGCCCGCTTCAAATCCGACCCGTCCTACCTTACATCCAAGATTTCTTGGATGAGAAGCTTCTTAAAAATAAAATTGCCGTTCGGAATTGGCACTGAAGTGTAGGTATCTTCCTTTTCTGTCAAAAAATATATCTTCACACTTACAGTGGTTGGAGAAGTTAGACTCTACGTCCTGCATCGCCCGTTCTCACCTAATATATATTTATTTTAGAATAAATGATTTCGAAAAGCCAAAATACTTCAAAAAATCAAATGCATTCAAAATACAGAAATAATTTAAAGAATCCAAGCAGTCACAATTTCTCCAACCATTTGACTGCTTTTAGTGATTGTTCGTTAATATTCATTCCCATTCAATGGGAATTCAAAATTGTCAATGTATAGAAAGGGAGTCAAAAACGTATTTTTATCAATACTCAAATGCAGTACTTAGAGGATTTGAGTATATTTTTCAACTCTGATTTCTTGAAATCGAAAGAATATATGTAACTGCATTAGAACGAACAACTGTCGATTCGGATCAAGTCATAGAATTGGCGTGAGGAACTTATGAGTCTTTTCATTCTTTTCTTTTATCAACGCGGTTATGATCAGAAATATAAACTGCATTATCCGCCCTAATATTGGTCAATCTCACTTGTGTTTAAGGACTCGTAGACTCTAGAGCAAGGGCTGATAGATGTTAGATGCGGAGATTTTAAAAATCATTGTTTCTTTGGCTTTTCGTTTTAAGGTTACCAATACAAAAAATATTTAAATATATAATTGTTCCCAAAAAAAAGTTTTCCAATTGTGTTTCCCCAAAAACATTTTTTCTCCTTCCCTTTTAGAAAAAAAATTCCTATCTAAGAATTCTGCGGTGAAATGAATGTGAATATATTTTCCACGTCATAGTCCAGGTTTACACTTTAGGAACCCTTTGGGTCCGATTAAAACTTTCGTAGGAAATCAAACCCAAGGAACGGCTTTTTCAAAAAATCATCGAAATTTGGACCATTTTTCTAAATGCGTGATCTTTATAAAACTTAAGCTACGTTCATATGGCAACATTTTTCTCGTATACCGTATGGGTATGTGATTTTATCGAACACAGCGGTGGCATTCACTGAGACCTTGCAGTATAAACCCAGATTCCTCATACGCGTATAAAATTTTCTTTCGATTTCGGTGAGGAGTTGGTATTTCCGTAGTCGTGTACTGGTGTGCTATCGAACTAGGACAACTTTCAAAACTGCATTCGTGAAACAATTTTACTGTCGCGTATACGTGTGAACTGTTGTTCGTTAAAAGCGCAACTCGTATCAAATGGTTGCCGCATTAGGACCCCACAGGGTCTAGTTTAACCTTTCTCGTGAGGATCACCTTTCTTAAATTCACTTTTGAGCGCTTTTACTTTTTCAAACTCGTTTTTATCTCTTAAATTCGGAACATCACTTACAAAACTTTCTAATTTGACACTTAAACGGGAAAATATCAATCAAAATCAAAAACTATCAATGCCTCAAAAGTCATTAAAAAAATTCGCGTTTTTAACATAAAATAAATGTGTATATGAAGTATTTTAAGCCCATTCCGTGTTTATTGCTTCTGCTGTTCGACCGCGGATTGGTTGAAATGAGTGCTATACTAGCAACTTTTTTGACATTTACTGGCTGAACAGAATAGTGCTGCCAACGCAGTACATAGTTCCAGGCATACGAGCTATCAAACATTTAATGCACATGTTTTAAAAAATGTATGAACAAATAAGTGCCACCACAAACTGACTAAAATTGAGCGTTATATAAATTTTGGTAACAAAAGCTGATTATGCCTAGCTTCTCCAACCACTGTGTGTGCGAAGATATATTTTTGGACACAGTTTAATGCGTTTCCGAACGGCGATCACTTTTTGAGAAGCTTCTCATGACAGTTCTTACTCTTGGATGTTTGTCAGACGTTCGCATGAGGTGGGGCAGCGAATAAAAACTCTCAGGTGGTACAGGTCGGGATTTAAACCAGCGATCTCTCGCTTAGTGGTCCTAGTTAGTCTTAGTGGTAAGTTAAAATTAAGAAAGTATTTATTATAACAGCGGGATCGTAAACTGTATTGAATTTTACAAAATTGTATTTGTATCAAGCGAAGTCATTGTATCGAAAACAGTACAATTGTACAGGTTTTTAGCAACCCTGGTGCATACATTTTTTAGCTGTCGTTGTCGTTGCAAGACTCTCTGGTGTCTATCAGATGGAAGCAAATATGCTTTTTAAAGAGACCTGCGCGAGAAAATTTATTCATTATGTGAGTAATCTTTTTTTGGATTTGAATATTTGATGAATATTCTATTGCTCTGCGACTCTACAATAAGAGAACAGTTTAAACTGAGTGATGCTACGATTGGGCAATGAATTTATGTGTTAATAATTGATAGTACTGGCTTTGCCAATTTTTATACACTCAAACTTTTGGAAGGCAAATGGAAATACCGTCACTAGGCAAAGAAACATGCAGCAGAAGCTGCAAAAATAACCCTAATTGTTGCAGCAATACGAACAACGAACCGAGTCAAACGATAGCGAATGAAGTGTGATTGGGTAATCAGTGCCCGTCAGTCCGTCGACCGATGAACATGTAACTTGGTCTGTACCAGGCTATGTCATATTTTTAACTCGATTTAACGGGAAGTATTGAGTGCCTTCCAAGAAAATGGCACGGGATGTTGAATGATTGTTGTACTCTGTTCTACTTATTCGTATGTCTATTTCTTTCATTCGTAAATTCGTAACACTGAGAGCGCTCTCTATATTTTTTTGTTAGTATGATTTTTCACTTCAGATGGCATAGTGACAGCGGTTTTATAACAAGAAGTAAAAAAAATAAAAAGCACGACAAACTGTCAACAAATTACGTTGTTAAACTGCGAGCAATGGAGGTAAGAAATAATTTTTTTTGTGTTAGGCCTAAATTCCATTATCATATTTTTCGTTATATCTTGGTAGAAGTTTGGAAAATTCTTCAAAACAGAAATGAAGAAGCGGAAAGAACGAGCCTTTAAAGTACAGCTTCGAAGAGATAAAGCGAAATTGAAATTCCTTGATCACGTTATTATGACTTGGTTAAATCGAGCAGCGCGCAGTGGTTCAATAATGAGAGTGCGCGATTTTGAGCTAGAGTTAAGGGCAGGAGAGGCGGCGTCAGCTTTGGAAATCACCAAGGTGTTTGATTTTTATGACTGGCTACCACCATTCAAAAAATTAATGAAGGAAGCCGATCACAAAAGTAACCGGCGAAGAGTGGTGGGCTTTCCTTCCCTGATAATTGCCGACATTGTCGAAGAGGAATGGAAATCCTTTTTCGGCAAAGAAAGACCACATATGCGGAATACTTATAGTGATTCTGAAAGTGGATGTGATTTGATCGAAGATAAACGAATGAAAGACAGTCAGGTGATAAGGGTAGATTCAGATGATGGTCAAGTCAAAGCTTTTGATGATCGAGACCAAGAGAAAAGGCTCATGATTGGAGCAACTTCTAAAGAAGAAACTTCAAAATATCAAGAGCATGAGATTGCGTGTAATAAAACTGATACCTTCGATGAACAAATACAGACATACGATGAGGCATTAGATTGTTTAAAGCTGTTGGAAGGGTACGCTATATTAACGGTGGATTTTATGGCTCTACATCTGATAAATCAAATTGAAAAGATTTTGACATCGGAAACAATTTCTTAGTGATACATACCTACTTTGTGTTAAATTTAAAATTACAATTTAAATAAAAATGTTTATGTAAATAAAAAATGGATAGGGTGTACTGTTCTGTTTATGATATTCCTGCCAAACAGGGAGTACTAAAATTTGTTCGAATTACAAATTTTTGACGTACCTATAAATTGTTAAATATATTTATGCAAAAAATGTAGTTAAATGTAGTTACTGCTAATGAATTGAGTATAATTGATGTTATTATGTTTAATCTAAAAAGTTTCAAGTGTAGAAGTGCCTTAACCTCAAAACTTTAGGAAATTCTACTACGTTTCCGCCAAGAGATAAGCTCTCTAAAAAACCCTCAAATTGCTGCAAAAATGTACACAAAATGTTCAAAAGCTACATAAATGTCTTATAGCTTTCCAGCCCTTAATTTTCATCCTGCGGGCTGAAGCATTAGCGTGCTTTCGCTTTCACAATTCCCATTAAGTTTCCAAGTTCGTCCAAGCAAACAGAACCAAATATTTAGCGAAAAGTTGGCGGGAGTGAAAATTGTTTGAGAACGTGTGGATTCGATTTTTGGACCTCAGGGAAATTTTTTTCCAGTTTCCGGAGGCCGGAAAAAGCCCGGGCGACTACTGATCACTTTTGGACTTGAAACGGCAAAGAATATCTTCATCCACTTTAGAAGGAATCTATGCTTCAGGTACGAAGAGCAGAAATGGGGTTATCAAAGTCTGATATAGAGTTTCCTAAAATATTTGTGAGAGGGCGCTGCTATATAGTGCCATCTCAGCCCAAAGAAACGGCGATTAGCAAGTGTTGTTCTTTTTTCGATTTATGAAGAGATGTCGTTTTCAGATGTGTAACAGGGGCGAGGTAGACAAGAATCTCAAATTTGTAGCTTTTGAAAGGCCGATTCGTCTATACTTTATTTTCCCTGCTTTGCGCTAAATCCATTTTTCCCGCGTCTGTTCCTATACTCGTAAACGCACGAGCGACATCTACCATTAATAGCAATATCGTCAACGTATGCAAGTAATTGAAAACATCTTAAGGATCGTACCTCGTAATTTGGGTTCTGAGTTCTGCACATTTTTTTAATTAAGATGTTAAAGAAGAAGAAGATGCCAGCGCTTCCTCGTCTAAATCCTTTATTGACATCAAAGGTTTCCAGTTAGGTCCCTAAAGAACTTGTCCATCGTCATCTATAAACGATATGGCTCTGTATAGCTCGCCTCTATAGATCTTGTCTATAAATCTCATCTCAGATGCGCATCAGCAACAAATTGACTTATGAAAAACTATAATATGTGAAATCACAGCTGAATAACTAAAGTAATTGATCGCGGTTATGATGCAACTAAAAAAAAACTTATCCTTCTCCGTGGACAATGAAAAAAAAAACAAAATACAATTATAACTTATGTGCTTCCCGATATTTCTTATAACTGCGCAGTAACCATTGCTTATAAAAATGTGCTGCTAGATGATCTCAAAATTAGAAACGCGTAGCTTAAAAAATATTCTTAAACATCTCGCTGCGACCAATTTTGACAAAGATGCTAAGAAACACATACGAAACATAGAAATGTGAGTGGTCCTTTGAAGTCATTATGTAGAGTTGTCTGGCTGTAAAGATTTAACCAATACAATAAATATTATATTTAAAATATTTATTTGAAATTATTATAATCCAAAAATGTTTTGTTAAAAATTGGAACATGGCAACACTGTTTATATATATGAACACAAAAAAAACAACAGAAAAGAGAGGATTAATTCTTATTCGTGTAAATGTGCGTAATCTTCTCTTCTTCTGTCTTCTTCTCATTCTAATTCCGCTCTTTCGTTTAAAATATATTCAATATTCTCCGTAATTGAGAGTACTCTCTTTAAATTTGATTTTTAGTGTGGTTTTTCACTTCAGGCATAGTTGAGCACCAGCGGATAGAGACAATTAATTTGTTAGACACGTAGAAATAATGAAAACTGTATATACAAAGTGCCTACAAGTTTTGAGTTGAAATTTATATCAATGGATTCAGTACAGAAACAGAAAAGGGTAAGCAATAAGATTTCTTTATTTACGTCAAAATTACTTCATCATCTGTCATATTATCATACCTAATGTAGAAAATGGAGAAATTCACCAAAACAGAGACAAAGAAACGGAGAAAAATAATATCAACAGAAAAAAAGGGAACGCTATCGGGTGTTGCAGTCTTGCACCAAAATATGAAACAAAAGCAAAGAGGGAACGATGATGAAATGGAAATGATGTTGCTGTTCATTGACCACATTGTAATGATTTGGTTAGAGCGAGCTACACGAGGCGATTCAAAAATCGTTATGCCTGATTGCATACTACGGTCGAAGGGGAAAGAGGTAGCGGCAACTTTGGACCTGAGCGTTTTGTTTGTTTGCTCTATATGGCTGCCAAAATTTAAGATGAAACTTGAAATAGCAAAGTCCGGATGGAAAAAGCGACAACTCGAAGGCTACTCAACGATGATCGTTTCTGAAATTGTTAGACAAGAATGGCGATACTTTTTCGGCGACGACAAACCAAACCCCTGGAGTTTTCGTCGCCCCAATTTAATTGAGAATAGAATACCGGTAGATAGTCAGGTGATATGTATAGACGATGACGATGAAGATGATAATGCTATGAAGGGGTCGACGACAACTGTTGAAGATAAAACTTTAGAACAGGAAGGAGTCGACAATAACGAGACAGATATCTTCGATGAACCTATACAGACGAGTGATGAGGCACTGGGCTGCTTAAGACTGGTGGAAGAGTACATCTTATCGAAGCGGGATTTGGTGGCTTTCAATTTGGTAACTGAAATTGAAAAGATTTTCAAAATGGAACCAAGTTCGTTGTGATAAGATCGTAGCGGTTAATTAAAAATAAGTTTTACTTAAGATATGAATTCTAATGTTAAATAAAAAAAATATTATTTTTAGTATTACTCCCATGTACCTACATACATACAAAAATATGTATTTTTGCAAAAAAGAATAAAAAATCGTAAAAAAAAATTGTATTGAATTTTTAAAAATGTGCATGTGATACACTTGTAAAAAATAAAAAATTACACTCCACACACAAAAGAAATCTGTTGGGCACCAGTGCTGCCAGATCTCAAATCTGAAGGGTTCAGTAATAAAAATATGTAACTGTTTACCACAAAGTAAAAACTATAGATTTAAGCAACTTTAAAAGAATTTATTACAAAGCTCAAAGTTTAGCAGTATTTTGTCTAATTTTAGAAGTTCTATTCATGTTCTTAATATTTTTAAATAAGTAACGCCGATCTGCTGTGTATTTAGGGCAATGAGAATATTTTGATCACTCTTTGATTGACAATAATTAAATTTGTTTACCATAGATGTGCAGCGTTTCATTTTGGCACCTTTAGGGGACAAATTGCCCCTTTTTAAGCATCAAGACCAATGACCCGAACTTTTTAAAATATTATTAAAATGGACCCTTTTCCAGTTTAAGTCAGATTTTATGAAAAGGTACGAATACAAAATATAATGTATTGAGAGCTGCTGTTTTATTTAAGAGTTGATAAACGCACCCGCGTTACATCACTGAGATCGATTTGAAAATATTGATCAATTAACATATAAAAATGGAGTTTTGCATAGTTACGAAATTTGCGTATTTCAAAGCTCTAAGGACTGAAATTAATTTTATTAAACTAGTCGATTTTTATGGTTCAATATCTAATCACTTAATTACATGGTCATTAAAAAAAATATTGCTAATATCCGTTCAGCCGTTCAAAAGAATTTCAACTTCGTTTTATATTATTAGTAATTAGTGATACGTTTTTGTTGCTGTAACATGTTATGTGGGCGCATCCTTTTTTAAGTTCGGGCCACTTTTTCAGGCCCTTTTTCAAAATTTTCAAGGGTAACACTGCAGATATGTAAAGAACCAGATAGGTTACTCTGCAATTTTATTTTTAAATGGCTACCAAATACTCTTTCATATTTCCTATGTTGTAACCAAGAGACAGAGATTTGACATTTATTTGGTGAAGACCAGCTATTGAAATTGACATATGTTAGGTGCGGCCATTATTGCACTCGTCCAATTTAATTTATAAGAAAACTAGCAATTGCAAATTATGTATTTGGGTGAGAGACTCTCTCGGAGTTACCTATCTAGTCCATTTGTGGTTTTACTTTAAAAGCATAGGCAAACCCTAAGCACTAAATCTTGTCGTAAATTTAGACAACAAATTGTGGCAACACTGCTTAAAGACTGGTTTGGGAAAGTTCTATTCAAATGGATACTATGTGTTTATGTTAATAGTTGTCTTTATCATTCGCGTCTCTCGTTTTTAAAAGATACACACAGAATTCCATTCCATGTACACATGCTGACATGCTATGAAAGAAAACATAAAACAATTTTTTTGTATCTCTTAAAAATTACCCATATCAGCAGTTTCTCTCTTCTCGTGGTGGTTCATTTCGTATGAGTACAATCAGCGTTGCCGCTGACTTTTAAAAAAACGTATCAAAAATGTTTCTTTATTTCAGTATGTTAAATGTATCAACTGTATCAAAACAAATAAATCGATTTTATTTTATTTCTTAGTTTCCTTTTTTAAGTGTCTAGTGTTTTGAATGACGTCTCATGGCGGTTAAGATGGATATTGAGGTTTACTAGAGATTCTTGCTGTAAATAAAGGGTTGTCCATATTGTTTTTGGAATTTAATTAATCGTTTTGAAATATAATAACGCACTCAGGCATCATGATAATCATCACATTCGAAACTAAAGTTTGCTTTGTGGTTGGAGGGTCGGGATATGACAAATATACCAAATGACTTTTATTATAAAATAGCAAAACAAAAAACACCATCAATCAATGACAACTTGTTAACAGCAACACACGGAGGAACTGCAACTGCAGCAAAGAACTTGAATTGAAGAACTAGAACTTCAGTTCACGTCGTACAGGTACAATACGTGAAACATTGTGAGTGTAATGCAAACGAACTGGACAACGATACTGCCAGATTTAAAAATTTATTTCAAGAAATTAAAATAGTATTAGACTTTTTCCAAATTGGTACAATCATATCTTTGCGGCAACGCAGGGATTCACATTCCTCATCTGTGGAATGTGAATGTAAAGACACCGTTGCCACTCTTATCCGAAGCAAATGGTTTATGGGACAATAAAAATATAAGTGTTTGGTATTTTATGAAGGAAAAAAAAACTTAAAGGTAAGTTCATACTTTATAAAATAAAATAAAATAATCTTAAGCACCATCTTCGCAAATAGAATGGTTGGGAAAGCTATGCTTTATGGTGAGTGTCTACTTGAGACCACAGATGAGGTAGAATGAGATAGTCAACTTCCTGGTCCCCTGCCTGTTATCCCCTTAAATTTCATCCAGCACAGCCTGAATTTAAGTTAACTTAATTTAAGTTGGTAATGTAAAATATTAAAATAAATGCTATTTCTCCACCAAGAGATAAAACGAATTTAAAGCGTTGCGACCAAACCATCGTTTCGCTTATCATCCTTTCGCAAATAGGTACCTGCTTCAAGCAAAACATAAATCAAATGCTGGACAGGGGTCTGAGAGTGCTCTCAGAACTTTATCAAACAACTCCGGAGATGCAAAAAATAATGCTCTCAAATTGACAGACTTTTGACAGCTACTGTCGAGAGCATGTTATCTTATGTTGTCAGAGGTCTTAAAGTTATGAATGTACAGAATGAAGTCGAATATAAAGATTAGATAAGTAATCATTCTGAGTTAGCTGAGTATATGCAATCAAATTGGAAAGATCTTTTCTGTAACATCAGCTTCAGTTTTCGTACCTACTCTAATTCAATTTCTAAAAAAACTTAACAATTTTGAAGTACCCATTTTTTGGATGCTGGTGTGAACTTATCACACATTAATCACCACGTAACATTTCTGCTTCCGGCCCGGCAGACCAAATCTCAACACTGCGGAAAATCCTAGAAAAAGTTAACGATTTTTAGGTTGAGATTCACCATCGTTTCAACAGTTTTTAAACCACATATGATAGCTTCGGCTTTATATGCGAAAACTGACCGACATTATAATCAGCTTCTGTGGTAAGTGGACGATATTTACATCATCGGTTGCTCCGTGAAAGAGGTTAACAGGCAGAACAGGACCAGAGGTTCAGTGCGCTTCTTCCTCATGAACGAACCGGAGTTTACTCTAGCGATTATTGGATCATATTGAATAAAACCTTAGGAAGGAAGGCCTGATTACTATTAATCAACCCCTGTTGACCCACGAGTACAGTTACAACTCGAGACTTTATGAGTGCTGACTGGAAGACAACGGGACGGACCCATACTTTATCATTGAGTGACCTGCTCTTACCAGAACCAGTAAATCATTCTCCATGAGGATGATCCCAATTTGTTTGTTTGCCATAAGCACTGGCAGGCTCTGCAATAGAAGTTCTGAAGTTCATATGTTTCCGTTTGGATTTGAATCCGAAAAAAATTCAACAGTTGGACTTTAACATTTAAAGGATAAAGAACAGCAAGCGAATATAGGACCGTGTTCGCGTATTGTGTACTTCTTTTCTGGAAATTCTGATCTTCCAAGCCGGAATAGCTACTAAAATTCTGACTAGCTATTCCTAGATGTCAGTTAATCTGCTTATTTAGTGGTAGAAAACTTTTTCCCGGATGTATGTATGTATAATTCACCATCTGCGTGGACAATTGAGACATTTCTCACTCCTATCGATCGACTGCCCTAAAAGGAATATAAGACATGAAAATCTTTGGGGTCGCTGTAAGTCCTTTCAGCTTTTCGATATCTCAAGACCACGTGTGAGCAAAAGAATTAAATCCAATTCCTATCCTGAACAAGAAGAAACCCACAGCCCACACTCAGCACATTGAGTTGCTGCGCCAAACATAAATCGTCATCGTGCACGAACACGTGTTCGCACAAAACGCCTTTTCTCCTCGCGCAGGAGATCGCTGTTCTGCTTTGTTGATCAGCGAGATTTGAACGTGCACACCGGTCTGTTCCAGAAACACTCTGCATTTCGGTGTTGTTTACCCCTCAAGCTATATATGTTTGTATGCTTATATTACAGTTGCCATACTATTAAACAGGAAAAGAGTGAAGGAAAACTTACGCTCGGCTCAGCTGTGGTCTTTCTTCGTCGTCCGTCGATTCATCGTCATCCATCCATTTGTAAATAAATAGTAAAAATAAAAATCAGAGTTGTTGCTTTACTCCAATGATAGCTGCAGCTGAACGGCAGAGTTCAAATTCTGCAGTTGCTCTGGCTGCCGTTTCCGTGGGTCGTCGATCTAAATGGGGTTGCTGTGTGTCTAAAAACCTACATTGGGGATAAAATACTGTGGGAACATAAGGGACCTCTTGTGCGGCCGAACACAAACGATCAGCGCAAGATTCACAATTGAATTGATTGTCGCATTCGATAAAGGAATGAATATTAATGGAAATGTTTGCCCTTGGGGTGGGCACTGTCAATAAAAAAAAAGAAGCCTCGATTTTTTGGGAGTGCAGCAGCCAGCCAGCCGTCAGTCAGTTCATATCAAAGTACTATATAACTGTTAAGTGACTGACAACAAAGCATGACTTTTCTGATGATGTCTTGTAAACAGAGAAAGCTTGTAGGCATAATGTAACACCTGGATTAGTGCGATAGGTCATATGCAAATGAAAATAAGGGAGTCATTGATGATGTTGACATCTGTGGAACATAGATATTAACATATGCATTCGCTGAAACTGAAACTGAAAGACCTTCATTGTGATTAACCGGGAAGTAATCTGTCAAATTTTTGTATGAGTTGTATGAAGGTGGGATAATCAATATTTAGTACTTTGAATTGATAACGTTTTGGGATAATGAACCCAAATTTGAAGTTTGAGGAGAGTGTGATTTGAATGCTCCAAGAATTTTGAGAACAACTAACACATTTCTTTCCTTTATTTCGGTTGAAAGCCACATTCTGGCTCTATTTGATCCAAGAGCTATCATATTTCAATATATTGGAGTTAAGGTGCGATCAGACGGTCATACAAACTTGTCATCCGGATGACATCCTGACGTCGCTATGACGTAGAATTTATCCTCACGTCAGCATGTCATCCGGATAACCGTCTGATCGCACCTTTTGACTTGTTTTATGTCCGAAGAATCACTTTCATCGAAGAACCGATTGTATTTGGACCGATTCATTTCTGGAAGGACCAGATTTTTTTTTTTATAATGTACGCGCTCTAAAGGGACTTTGGATATCCTTATATTGAAGTGACACAGTGCGGGCATTAGGGAAATGAAGGATTAGAGAAAGGGAGAAACCGATGCACGTTGGTTTTAAATGTTTGTAAATTATAATGCAAAGGAAAAACAGAGCGTGGTAGAGCATTCCACATTCGTATTGTACGGTTGAGAAAGGAATCTTTATATTTCACAGTACGTCCGAAAACAGGCTTAAGGGTAAACTGATGAGCATTCCTCGCAAGGCGAGTATTGCGGTTGAATTGCTGTAGGGGTGGAATGCAACTGGCTATTTCAATTGAGCACTTGTGGTGGAAATACCGATAAAACAATGACAGGCAGGAGACATTACGACGATGACTAAGAGAGTCAAGTGATTTCGCGAAGTCTCGATCGCCAATAAGTTTTATCGCACGTTTTTGGATCCTGTCAAGTTGCTCCAAATATGTTATTGGTGCACCAGACCAGATATGAGCGTTGTACTCAAGTTTTGGGCGAATAAACGGCTTGTAGATTCTTGCCAGATCAGAAGGGGTGAAATATTTCTTGCATCGCTTTAGGAAGCCTAGACATTTCGCAGCGTTCTTGGCGACATCAAATATGCGGTCATTCCAACGAAGGTTGTCATTAACACACATACCGAGAATGGAAGTCTTTCGGTTTCAGCGATGCAAGTGCCATTCATGCATAATGGCAGAGAATTAAAGGTTCGCTTCAATGACAGCAGACAGCATTGCGTTTGGGAAGCATTAAATTCCACTCTGTTGGTTTTACCACATTTAAGTATGCTGTCAAGATCGGAATTCAATGAGCTTAACATACGTTGCCGTTCCAGTTCAACGCCCGAAGATGAGGGGCGTTGCCCAGGAAACGAATATGTAAAGCTGAGGGTACTGTCATCAGCAAAGGAATGGATGGGATTAGAAGTGACAGACAGGAGGTCATTGATAAAAATCAGAAAGAGAGTCGAAGACAAAACAGAGCCTGGACTTGAAACCGTCCAAAACAACTTGTATTGAACGGTCCGAAAGTTAATTTCTAATCCATTGAATAAAGGTAACATCGATCCCAAATGCACGCATTTTCGACAAGAGAGCTTGATGCCAAACTCTGTCAAATGCCTTTGAAATATCAAGCGCAACGACCTTACTTTCACCAGCACGGTGAATAGATTGGTTCCACTTTTCGGTTAGATATGTCATAAAATCACCAGTGGACCTGTTACTGCGAAAACCGTACTGCCGGTCATTAAGAAGCTTTCGGGATTCGAGATATTTCATAAGCTGACGATTTATCTGCGTTTCCATTACCTTGGAAAGAAGGGAAGTTAGTGCAATTGGTCGCGGTAAGAGGAGGGAGAGGAAGATTCGCCTTTTTTTGGGACGGGCTGGACAAATGCTGTTTTCCATCTTCTCGGAAAGAGCCCTGAAGAATAGGACAGATAGAAAAGCTTACGCAGTGGTTTTGCCAGCGTGGAAGAACACCTCTTCAGAACGATAGGGGAAATACCATCTGGGCCAGCGGATTTGTGAATGTTGAGATCTTGAAGTACTCTTGCCACAGTACGCGTGCGAAAGTGGATTTGTCCCATGGAGTGTTCTATGCGCTCGAGTACTAGGGGAGATAAAGCACAATCTGGGAGCGTTGAGCTAGCTGCAAAATGAGCAGCGAGCAGATTGGCTTTATCCGAAGAGCTGACAGCTGGAGTGCCATTGTAGATGAGTGTCGGGATAGATGACGAGGCCGAATTTTTAATATTCTTAACAAACGACCAAAAGTTTTTACTACCGGAGGGACTTTGTAGTATTTTTTGCCTTAACTTTTGGTCGTAGGAGAATATGGGCATTGCAGTGATTTCTGGCTCGTTTGAATTTTTTTCGGTTTTCCTCAGTTGGGTTGGCCTTAAATGACCGAAAAGTTGCCTCTTTAGCCCTGATAGCTTCTTTACAGCTCAAGTCACACCACGCGTTTTCCTTAGGTCTGATACAGACCTAGCGTTTCATACCCAGGTGAATTAAATTTGTAATCGTATCGGCAGCGGCATCCACGTCGTTGTTGAGAAAGCACAACGACCAGTTAAAACTCCTAAAGAAACCGTTTAAAGATCAGTGGGTACCTAATACGGATAAAAATATGTGAAGGAAAGACTGCTAGAACTCTTTTTACCTGCCATAAACGTAGTTTCAATGCGTGCAATAGCCTTAACTCTTTCTTCAGTACCTATGTATGTTATTTGTACGTCTGTACGCCAAAACTTTTCAGTTACAAATTAAAACTTGAAAAGAATTACATATCCCTAAGGTTTAGACGAAAAAAAAATTCGTAGAGTAGCAGGGTCTACCATCATCTCCACTCAAGTTCTATCATTTTTTACATTTTTGAGGTATGTATAACTACTCTAAATGATTTAACTTCAGAAATATTAGATATAGTTGCAAAAACTACTTAACGTATTTTGAAGACCTAATTTCATAACGCAACAAATGTTAAAAACGTTATGTGGTTTTATAAGCGTAGGAAAAAGTTGTGTCTTCTTAAGAAAAAATGTAAAAAAACTACCTTTTTCAGCTTATTCGAATGACAAGTTATCATTTCTCTCAGCCAAGCTAAACCCTGCTCTGCTGCTAAAGTCGGGTCTACTACGGTATTTAGAAAAAAAAAATCTTAAAGGTGATTTCTCGAATGAACAAAATCTAGAATTAGTATAAGGGAGGCCCGCTTGTTAAGCAATTAAAATTGTGTGATATTTCAAATATATTAACGGTACCTGTGCAGCACACTACAAGTATTTTAACTCTGGTCTGTCTCCTCTAGTGCTATCGAACGGCAGGTGCTCAAGTTGCCGATACACCGCGTGGGGTCAACGGAATGCAAAAGCATGACTGGTAACGGTACTTGTGCGGCCCCTGGTAAAGCTTTTAAAGTAATACGCTTTTTTTTATGCGATAAGAAGGAACAAAATATCAAGAATTTACTTTTTGTAATTTTTTTCAGATTATTCTAGATTTTTATTTTCTTTTTCTAGATTTTGGGCGGTCCAGATTTTGTCACTCTAATGTCATGATCCCGCTTAAATCACATCCGAACTTGCTCGTCTGTCCACAAAAAATAAATGACTGAGCCCTTAAGTCTACAGACATCCGAAGTTGTTGATTGTTGTTCAAAAAATTAAAAGATCTAAATATCCTGAGTTCCTTAATTGGTATTGTCACTGGTTTTAGTCCTCTCAGCGAGCATCTCAAAATCATTATCAGGGTAAGATCATTTCTATGTGGGTGCTACTGCCAAAACAAATACAGCTTTTAAGCAAATATGTATAAAGAAAAAGAAAAGTTTTTTTGGGGAACTGTAGAGATACAAAGGAGTTCTGGTGTGGAATTAAAAAATTCAACTGTAGAGCACCCCAAATTGGCACTCAGCTAGACGCTAGGATTCTGATGAACCACTTTCAAACGCTATTGAACCCGCAAAGTAGCATACTGCCGTTTCTCTACGCAATACCATTATTTGTAAATGAAATATTAGATGCACCTATTACACAGGGAGAAATATGTAACGTACTAAAAAAACTTCAAGATGGAAAGGCACCTGGCGCAGATCGGATAACCATTGAATTTTTTAAGTATGCGACAAACAATTTTATCGACATTTTAGCGGTGATTTTCAATGGGATGCTGGAAACAGCTAACCTACCGCCACAGTTCAAGCAAGCCATAATATATCCGATTCACAAAAAAGGCAACACAGCTAATCCCGCAAGTGGAATATCATTCCTTAACTCATCTTACAAGGTATTCACAAAACTCTTAAAAGAGCGTATGTCAATTTGGATCGAAAACAACAATTTGATCAAAGAATTCCAAGAAGGTTTTCGGAATGGTTATTCAACCGTAGACAACATTTTCGTACTGCAAAATATTGCTGGGACATTCATCGAACAAAAAAAGAAATTATTCGCCTTTTTCGTTGATTTCAAGGCAGCCTTCGATAATATCGATCGAAAAGCATTAATATACAAACTTTATAACGCTGGAATGAGCCAAAAGTTTGGGAAGGTTATCGAAAATTTATACGAGGACAACCAATCGAGTGTCTGGAGCGGAACCGAAACATCAGAATGGTTTGAAACAGCTATGGGAGTAAGACAGGGATGTACCCTAAGGCCATATCTTTTTGCTTTATACATCGATGACCTCACCGACTTTTTACCTGGAGGAATAGAGATTGCTGGACATTTAATAAAGGCACTTTTATTTGCAGACGATGTGGTTCTATTTGCATATTCGCCAGAGTCCTTACAATTAATGATTAACCGTCTTGATTTGTACTGCCAATTATGGAATCTTACGGTTAACCTTACAAAATCAGAGAGAGCGCAGAAATAAAAAATGGCATCTCAACGGACAGCCCATTGAAATTGTGAAAACTTATAGATATCTCGGTGTGGCAATAGCTAGTAATCTTAGTATGAATCCTCATCTAAAGGAAAGACTAATAAAAGCTAAAAGTGCCATATCGGCTACATGGAAAAAATGTTTTTCTAATCAACTAATTAACCACAACGTAAAATACAAGGCCTTTCAAGCTGCATCAGAATCTGTTATGCTGTACGCAGCGCAGTCTTGGGGATACTGCCAATATGAAACAGTAGAGAAACTCCTTAGATACTACATAAAACGATGCTTTAACTTACCAAGCACAACACCAAACTATATGATCAATATCGAAACAGGACTGTCACCGCTTTTCATTAAATCATTAAAATTGCATGTAGATTATGTAATTAAAGTTTTAGAACTGTCGGACGATAGACTTCCAAAAATAATTGCCAAAAAGGTAATAGAAAGAAATACGCTCTGGTATAAAAAAACTCGAAGAGCTAGCAACGTACTGCAGATTCGAAGGTAATTTAGCTTATGGTAACGAAAGATACCGTAAGGATGTGCTTCGCTATCTTATTGCCAAAGTAGATGAACAATACAGAGCTGATTGTGTAAATATGGCTTCATCGTCGGTTCACCGAGCTACATACAGCGTTCTAAAACACAATCTGTCTGAAAAAAATTATTTCCACAATAACAACAGCAAAGAACTAATTGCGGCTCTTTTTAAGATGAAAGGCGAACTTATACGCCTTAATTATATCACTCATCGTCCAGATCTACCAATTTATTGTAGTCTCTGCAACTTATCTGAGAGAGAAGACGTTTTAGATTTCATCGGAAGATGCCCCATCCTTAAAGAAATAAGAAGGTATTTTCTAGGAAATGACGTAAAATGACCCAACCCAATTTTGTCGTAAATTTTCGATTAAATGGAGGCCTAATCTATCAATATCGCGCGTAAATGTGCAACCATTTACTTTATTGTCGGTATAACAGATCTCTATAGTTTCATACAGAGTGTACAACGGCAGCACCATGTAGGACTGCACCAAAACCATCTCTAAATAATAGCGGTAATTTTCTTTTTAAAAATGCGGCTAATAATACCGTTGGTGATAGCACTAATGGGTATAACGTGTGCTTTCAATTTGATATACATACATAATTTCAATCTCACGAACTGTGTAACACATTCAGAAAGTTGTTCAAAAAAAAAAATAATAAAAATGTTTGCACACACAGTTTCTACTTTGCAGAAAGATGACTGCGAGTCTGTCAGTTTGCTAAGTGCATAAAAGCGGTCAATATGAAAATAATTTAAAAAGAAACCAGGTGTCAAAATGTTATTTTTTAATTGAACAGTAGAATCTCGGAAAGATGATCAAAAGATGCAAAGGGCTCGTTCAAATTTTTGAGTACCAAATTTTGAATAAGAAAAAAGAACTTATATTTTATAATTATAATCTACAGGTTTTTCAATAATTAGTTTAGAGTAAAATATGTACATATTGTGTTCACAATTAATTTAGGTTCTACCGTTTAAAATTGTATTCAAATACATTTTAAATTGATCTCTAGGTATTATTATATCCATTTTGAACCAAATGCTTGATTCAAGATGGTTTTTATAATGCCTTCAAATGTTGTGGATTACCTTGAAAGTGGAGTTGGAAAATACATTTCTTTCCTCTTCTTATTTCGCGTTTTTTAGGTGTATCTACATACCTACACCTTGTGCCAAAAAGAAACCAGACTTTCTTGGGTTTCATCCCATTGTTTTAAAGAACTGCTCTGGTTCTATATCGCTGGCCCTACAAATCATATTTAACCAATCTCTGGTCAGTGGAGTCTTTTTGGACGGTTGGATGTTGTCTTCTGTAAGACCTACATTTAAGTCTGGTAAAAAAGATAATATTGAAAATTATAGGCCCATCCCAAAATTGTCTGTTATCCCGAAGCTATTGGATAAGTTGGTTAAAGATAAAATTAAATAAATGGGTTTGTTAGTGAATGCCAACATGGTTTCTGGAAAGGTAGATCAACTTGTTCTAACCTAGTTGAGTTCACCAGTTACTACAGGTTCATGTAGTATACACCTACTTTGTCAAAGCTTTCAGTAGAATTAATGTGAATATACCTACTGCAGAGAGAACTTAAAGCATATGGGTTTTTCGGGCCTATATTAAAGTGGTTATCTACTTCTTTTATTGGAAGGAAGCAACATGTTGTAATTGGAGAGCACATTTCAAATGAAATTGTTGTTTCTTCCGGCGTCCCTAAGGGCAGCCATTTGGGACGACCCTTTTTCTTCTGTTGGTTAATGATCTGCCCAGTATTTTGCAGTTTTGTCGGTGTTTGATGTATGCTGATGATGTTAAATTTTTTATCGTAATTTCGTATGTTGAAAGCGCTCTTTTGCTTTTGCTCTATTTTCTGAATGGTGCAATCTTATCGATTTAAAACTGAATGTAGATAAGTGTACTAGCATGTGCTACAATAGAACTTTTTCACATATACTTAGACCTCTATTACAGTCTTAATGATAGCACTGTTAGGGTATTAAATTATTTCAACGATCTTGACGTCTCATTCGATGCTAAGCTTACTTTTCATTTTCATATTATTAAAAGCCAATTCGATGCTTGGTTTCTTAAAATGGAACTCGATTGTTTTCTAGGGCCCTTATAACGGGTGATCCAAGTAGAGATACTTTTTTCAATAGCCTTTTTTGACAGATCACGTGTGAGTCGTGTCATGCTGTCATGTTATTTTTGTTTAGTATTGTTTGGCATTTCATAATGGAAAGACTTACGCGTGAACAACGTTTACAAATTGTTCAACTTTATTATGAAAATTCACGTTCTGTGAGCAATGTGTTTCGTGCACTTCGCTCAACTTATGGTCAACATAATCGGCCTACTGAGCATACTATTCGCAACACCATCACCCATTTTGAGACCCAGCATTCATTATTGGATAATATTCGACCGAATAGACCACGTACAGCACGCTGTGAAGAAAATATAGCGGCCGTAGCTGAGAGTGTACACGAAGACCGTAGAGAGTCGATTCGGCGCCGTTCGCAGCAACTCGGACTGACGTATGGAACGACTTGGCGCATTTTACGTCAAGATCTTAAATTGAAAGCGTACAAAATACAGCTTGTGCAACAACTGAAGCCGCTCGACCTTCCCAAGCGACATCGCTTCGCTCTATGGGCTCTTGAAAAGTTCCAAGAAGATCCGACGTTTTTGAAGCAAATTTTGTTTAGCGATGAGGCCCATTTCTGGCTCAATGCGTATGTAAACAAACAAAATTGCCGCATTTGGGACGAAGAGCAACCTGAAGAGATTGAAAAACTGCCACTTCATCCGGAAAAAACAACGGTTTGGTGTGGTTTGTGGGCCGGTGGAATCATCGGTCCATATTTCTTTAAAAATTATGCCGGTGCGAACGTAACCGTCAATGGCGACCGTTATCGTGCCATGATAACCGACTATTTGATGCCTGAAATTGAAGCTCGTGATCTCGGCGACATTTGGTTTCAGCAAGACGGCGCCACTTCCCACACATCGCATCAATCAATGGACTTAGATCCTGTGATATCACACCGTTAGACTTTTTCCTGTGGGGATATGTAAAGTCAAAAGCTTATCCCGACAAACCCGCTTCGATTCAGGCCTTGGAGGAAAACATCACGCGTGTCATTCGCCAGTTACCAGTCGAAATGCTCGAACGAGTGATCGAAAATTGGACTCAACGGATGGACCATCTGCGACGTAGCAACGGCCAACATTTGATAGACATAATCTTCAAAAAATAAATGCCAAAGAATGTTCTTCAAATGATAATAAACATTTTCCATTAAATTTGAATTTCTGTGTATTTTTCTTTAAAAAAGTAGGGAACCTCGAAATGGATCACCCTTTACAAGCCACATTCCGTCCAATTATTATCCATCTTGTCCGAGCTCCGGTCTCCCATACTCGTGATCACAAGTCATCGCACCTACCTACCCCCATGCAATCCACACAATCAACTTGGTGGATTTCCAGTTCTAGAGAAAAGCAAACCCATGCAAGCTGATAATGTATTTTCTTGAACGCAGCTCATTACTGTATAGGAATGTTGCCTTGAAAAAGATCCGTGTTTTAAATCTATTTCACAGCTGGAGGTCAAAACAAGAAGCCGCACACCTGCAGCACCTACCTGCTATGCTATAACCAAGAAGATCACTGCCACTCTTTTGCTTTTCATACACTGCGACTGTGAGTGATGTAAACACTATCTCGCGGGACATCTACTAATAGTTGTAACATCTTTATACACCTTGGTTTGGTCCATGCAAAAATATCGATCACATCAAGACCAGGTGTACGCCGCTTCTACGGTTATGTATGTGCTATCTGTTTTCCACCCTGTCTAGTGTGTACTATTACACTTTTAATGAAGTCCCGCTGACTTGAAACGGCCATCAACACTTCCATCATCATCATCGTCGCCAGGTACCGGTACCGGTGTTAGACCGGATCGAATAAAAAACGAAGAAGACGCACAAGAAAAAAAAAATTACAAAAAAAACCACTGCTAAGCACGTTGTGACTGTTTCATAATTGGAATCATCAATTTTCACAAATCGACACGACACAACACCACAACACACACCATCGAAGATGAACGACGTCCCAGCAGCAGCAGCAGCAGATGAATGCAGCACCAAACCAGTAATCTTGTAACGCTTCGCAGATGCATCTACTGTTCCTGCTGCCGCTGCCACCGCCGCCGCCATCGCGTGGTGTGTGTGGTGTTTGTAACTGCATCAATTGGCGATAGAGAAATTAATTACGAGCAATTAATTTCCCTGACAGCAATGACGAAAGGTATCGGATCGAATGGAGTGGGCCGAAACGGCAGACAGTACTGGCTTCCTTTTATCATTGAACACAGCCCCCGTGCGACTCCAAGATTTATGCGTGTTTATTAATTTGAAAATGTTTCCCGAATGGATTGGCAAGATTGGCGGATTGGTATATGAAACACGGCCAAAGTGAGACTTCCATTAACAACCGATAGATAGAGATTTGCTTTTGCATATGCGAACGGTTGGCAGGCAAAACGCATTAAGTTACGACCGCCGCAACCCGCAAATAGCACTCAATTCAATTCGCTGGAGCATATGACATATCTTTGCGATAACCGATGGGGTCATTTGTCATCGGAAAAAGTCTGGTGGTCTTCCGTGGCCTATTGTGAATCATATGTGACTTGGTCGCGATAGTGGAGTCAGCACTTGACTCCGACAATAAGTCAACTTCGGTTGCGGGAGATAACCTATCGCGGCAAATAGAATGTGCTGAGTTCAGTGGGTGCCTAACATTTGCTGTTTGCTGGAAATGAGATTTTTCTTCGAACTGAATTGGAAGTCATTAATTTTATGACACACACTTCATATGTAGAGATACACTACACATATCGGCCGCCATAAAACAGGAGTGCCATTCGAGAATATTGAAACGTGTAGCTGTTGTAGATGGAGGGATTTTTGCGAAGATGGTTTCTAAGTGGAAACAACTTTTCAATAAAGAAAACACGACATGTTCAATCTGCTTTGGTACTTTCATACTGGTTTCAATAATTATTATAGTCAACCGGACGCTTAAAAGGAGTAAGAATTGATAAAGTTTCTTCAAGCAAAGCGATGAAGAAGCAGGGTTTCAGTTTGAATGTAAAATTTGTTGTCACTTTTTGACAGCTTAAGGAAATGAGGGATTAGAAGAAAGGATGAGAAACCGATGCACATTGATTTTAAATGTTTGTAAATTGTAATGGTCAGGAAAAACAGAGTGAGGCAGAGCATTCCACATTCGTGTTGTACGGCAGAGGAACGAATCCTTAAATTTTACAGTTCGACCGAATATAGGCTTTAGAGTGAACTGATGGGCATTCCTGGCGTGGCGAGTATTACGGTTGAAGTGTTGAAGGGGAGGAATGCAACTGGCTATTTCGTTTGAGCACTTGTGATGGTAGTATGGATAGAACAACGATAGGCATGAGACATTACGACGATGACTAAGAGGGTCCAGCGAATTCGCAATATCTCGGTCGCCAATAAGTTTTATCGCGCGTTTTTGAATTCTGTTAAGTAGCTCCAAATATGTTATTGGTGCACCAGACCAGATATGAGCGTTGTACTTAAGTTTTGGGCGAATAAACGCCTTGTAGATTCTAGCCAGATCAGCAGGGGTGAAATATTTCTTGCATCGCTTTAGGAAGACACTTCGCAGCGTTCTTGGCGACGTCGAATATGTGGTCATTCCAACGAAGTTTGTCATTAACACACATACCGAGAATGGAAAGTCTTTCGGATTCAGCGATGCAAGTGCCATTCATGGATAATGGCAGAGTATTGAGGTTTCGCTTTAGTGACAGAAGACAGCATTGTGTTTTGTAAGCATTAAATTCCACTCTATTGGTTTTACCCCACTCGAGAATGCTGTCAAGGTCAGAACTTAATGATCTTAACATTCGTTGCCGTTCAAGCTCCACGCCCGAAGATGAGGGACGTGAGTCATAAAACGACTACGGTAAGCTAAGGGTACTTCCACCAGCAAAGGAATGGATTGGATTAAAAGTGACAGACAGTAGATCATTGATAAAAATGAGAAAGAGGATCGGCGACAAAACGGAGCCTTGGGGAACGCTAGAACACCAAAACAACTTGTATTGAACGGTCCGAAAGGTAATTTCTAATCGTTGAAATTACCTTTGGTATCATCGATTCCAAATGCACGCATTTTCGACAAGAGAGCTTGATATCAACCGCTGTCAAATGCCTTTGAAATATTAAGCACAACGACCTTACATTTGCCACCACGGTGAATAGATTGGTTCCACTTTTCGGTTAGATATGTCATCAAATCACCAGTGGACCTATTGTTGCGAAAACCGTACTGATTGTCATTAAAAACTTTTCGGGATTCAAGATACATATTCCATAAGCTGATGGCTTATCAGCGTTTTCATGACCTTGGAAAGAAGAGAAGTAAGAAGTTGGTCGGTAGGAAGATTCGCATTTTTTTGGGACTGGCTGGACAAATGCTGTTTTCCATCTTCTCGGAAAGAGCCCTGAAGAATAGGATAGATAGAAAAGCTTACACAATGGTTTTGGCAGCGTGGAGGAACACCTCTTCAGAACGATAGGGGAAATACCATCTGGACCAGCGACTGTATGTTGAGATCTTGAAGTACTCTTGTCACTGTACAAGTCAAAGTAGAATCTGGGAGCGTTGAGCTTGCCGAATAATAAGCAGCAAACAGATTGGCTTTGTCTGAAGAACTGACAGCTGGAATGTCATTGAAAATGAGTGCCGGAAAGGATGAATAGGCCGAGCTCTTAATGTTTTTCACACACGACCAAAGTTTTTTAATACCGCTGGGATTTTGTATCAATTTTTAATTGGGGCCATTTTTCATATTTGGTTTGGGGCCATATGTCATGTAGCCGATACGCTTTCATAGTTTCATGCCCAGGTGATTTATATTTGGAATAATATCAGAAATTGTTTTAATGGAATCTTACCCTTTCAGAGTTTGAATACTTTAATTTATGTAGACTGAAATTACAGCTGTTTAACGGCTTGTCATGAGATTCTGTTTTGTGTTTATTTAGGTCATTAAATTTGAAAAACACTTTTCCCTTTCATCAGGGAATTGAAGCCGCACTGTCCGTGCATTGACGTTGTCTCAACTCCTTTTTAATACTTTTAACACATCAAGCCCGCAAGGCAATATAGACGTCGATGACTTCAGTAGACATTCGAAAGACGGCCATCATTACGCCATTTTGGGGTTTGCGATGAACAACGTTTGATTTTTGAATGGACAACTCTTCGTCAACTCCGCGTTTGATGATTTAAGTTACGTCCTTACACTCATCGACAATATCCTTATCGCATCATTATAGCAGCTACAGACCGGTTGGACTACAAATATGTATATCGCAAAAAACCAAAGCAACGACTTGGAGATGCAGAAATTGTAAGAGGTGAGTCTGAAACTTCCGTAGATTGACCTTATTTTTCCAGGATCAGATGTGAGATGTACCAAAAATTCTGCCTATGAGACTGTTCACAACCTTAGTCATCCCGGGACGGGGGACTGTCACAAAGCAGTCGCTGTCTGCTTGCTCTGATCGATGAACTCGGACTCCGGGTAAGGCTTCTACTAGCTTATACTTACCTTACCATGTTACATACTATATCGCTGGTTAACTACATAACAGGGACCGGGCAAGACATTACTACAGCAACAGTCCTCGATACATTCTGCCATCACTGCGTTTCACGATTTCGACGCTCTCTCCATCTGATTTCTTACAAGGGCAGTCAAGTGAAGTCAGAACTATTGCTCAGCTTCTTATGTGCAACGTTGAGCGGTATAACCGTAAGAACAGAACTTATCACTAATCTACCTGAGAACTGGCTTCAAGCACTTTCAGCCGTACTCCATTCAACGAATTCGATACTTAACCAGTCCAATTTTCGTATCGTTGCGGGAGACTTTTTAACGGAACCCAAGAACATTTAGGAACGCATCGATTTTCTTTAAGAGCTGAAGGAGGCACTTTCTATGTGCGCGTACCCAGCAACCGCTAAAGTCCACGCAACCAGCACAAATGCCCAGTTCTAGACCGCCAGCGACAAACTTACACACTGGCTCCGCCGATTAAGAGTGCGAATGTCTCTATTCAACAAATCGTCACCGAAGTGAACATCAAACGTTTAGGAAGGATCATCAGAGCTTCTGTTGTGAGGACCACTTTTTCGCTACAAGAACGCTACGCTCTGCCTGTAATCCCTGCCGACAGAATCACAGCCGCTAGTCGATTCACACGCCATCTTGTCTCCAGCTGTCGCCTTTCCTTTCCGGCCTTCTTCTTTTTAAGAGTAATTGCACTATGCTCGAGTATTTCGGCCAATTCAGTACCTACCCCAAGCCAATCCCTGCTTAAGTTAAGAATTTCTTTAATTCTGTGCAGACCAAAATGTGGCCAAAGTACTTTGGGTACTCCAATTTCCCCTTCATCCAACGAACAGAAACACATAACCTTCACAACTTTTTTCTCTCCAATCCTTTTTCGAAAACAAGACCAACTCTCCACATTCGCAAAGTTATTACCTACATAATTAAATTATCACCTGTGGTAGCCGTTCCGTTTATGATTACGATCAAAGGTGTTCACCATGACGTAAATGATTCGATATGCCCAAAGGATAATTGTGTCCCTTATGATTACCAAACAAACAGATATCTACCTACATAAATAATTTCTATTTGTTAAGGCAATGAATGCGCAATTCGAGTGCTGTAGCAGTGCAGTTGTTAAATGCACCCCATTTTATAATAAACAAAAAGGTGATATTGCGTTTTATCGCGCAAGGACATTTGTGCGGCTTGTATTCAGGACTAAACGCAGCAATTTTTGACATCTGCCAATTCATATGGCATTCTAATAGAACAGCATATGTGCGGTCGCTACGTTTTGATAATTTAGGAAGCAGCAATAATAAAAAAGAAACAACAAAATTGAAAGGGAACAGATGAAAGTATAATTCGTCGGGGGAATTGTGACACCGCTGATGTACCAACCACACCGGTGTTTGCGTCGTCGACTCCTCAAGGTGCGTGTCTTTTCATATCTACAGTTTAAAAACAGCAAATTTTCAAGAGTCCCGCTGATAATCGCAACAAAGTGCCAAAAATGTTCAACCCTTAGACTGTTATTTTTTTTCTTCACAATTTTCCTCAAACAAGGAAGATAAGGGTTTCACTTTCTTGAAAAAATGCGCAATAAGTATTTTTTTTAAACATTCTTTGTTTAGGATTTCTCAGACAACAAGTTAATCCTTTTGACGATAAATTTATTCAAATTTAGGGGATGAGTGATAACAAGGTGTTGAACAAGACAGGCCGATAGCAACAGCTTGTTTTCTCTCTCGATGTGTGTGCTGTGCATCTGCATAGGTTTACTTTCCTTTCAACGATACGTAGTTGAAAATGAAAGGGCATGATGTTGTGATGGGGGATATTTGATTTGATAACATAATTGAAAACGTTTGAAGGTTTTGTATTCCCATTAGCGTCGCATAAGAATTAAAGTCTTGACCTGTGGACAATTTGTTACACTAATCATTAGAATTTATTAGGAGTATACAAACTTTAATCCTCAGACCTCAGAGCTATGATATACAGGCTTAGGAGCCGTTACCCTAATACATTCTGTACATCATCAAAGACTGGATACAGGGAAAGACCGCCGATTGCCATCTGCATTGTATAAGTCAAACCCCAGAAAGTCAGGAGCCGACCTACATATTTATGTATATAAGTTGAGCAGACATCCTGTTAAGATTTTTCCTGCGAATAGAGTGGAACTTGTCAAAGCTAGGGCGCAGACCTCTGAAGGTGATGTAATGAAACCGGCCGCAGTGAGAAGGAAATACCGATTGCCCGTTAATTTCGACTGCGTCTGTTTCAAAGTACCCCCAAAAGAGCTCTGAGATATCCAAAGATATGCTGGCACAGGGACACAAATCTCTGGTTGTAGATACTTGGTAGGCAGGCTAAAAAGCATAGAGTCTTAGGAAAGTCGTCGTATCGCTGTTGTTGACTAGTTATGTTACTTGTTATTTTGAGCTGTGATTTCTGGATGGTCTCAATGATGCATACTGCAAGGCTCCACTTTTTGGGCAGCTGACTACCTTCAGAAGTTTCAATCTAGGTGCATGCCACAATAAGAATTGTAAGTTGAAGAATTGCATCAACAAAATAGACGGAAATTCTCACTTTCACTAGACCAAAGGAGTCGTATACGCGAACAAGGCCCGTACTACCTACGTGGGGATTGAAAGGTACTTGAAATGGGAAAACATTATGGAAATGACATGGAAGTCGTTGCCGCAACCAAACATTTTAAAGTCCTCGTGGAAGATTCTACAAATAAATCTTCACTAAAGTGAGATGGCCAGAGCTAGCCTTATTCTTTTTATGTAAGCAAGCGGCGATAGACGTCGCCCTTATTCCAGAACGATGGAACATCCGGGGTCCCATAAAAGAGCTCAAGGCTCATGTTTTATGGTTTATGGTTAGCAAAAATCATGTCTCTGCTGGATTTCGGCATGGAATTGGTAACGAGCTCGTAAGAAATGGATCCGGAATGGATGATGATAGGGCACTTCACTCTACAATCTCATCAAACGGGTAGAATGCAAGATCAAAATGAAAGAGCCGAAAATTTCGAAACGAAAGTAAGAAGGTACGACAGAGCAACGCTTTCGTAGTTGCTTTAAGAGGTCATAATTTCCTAAGAAACCATGCAATGAATCTGAATATCAAGGACGATGACATTCATTGAGGCAACATTTATGCATCTCACTAACTCTGTAACTGTCCCGGTCTCTTTCACTTAAGGAACAGAACACTTGGAAGTTTCTTCTTTCAATATATTTGATGTCGCATTTTTTAATCTTTATAGGTGTCCAAGGACATCGCGAAGGCTGTACAATATTGGGTAATCACGGGCAGGAAAATATACAACTAGAAGGCCACCAATCCCCCAAGGACTAAGTATGGCGATGAAAAGACTGCTCTGCTCCTCCAACAATAACTTAATCTAACCATATTTTAAAATCCGATAGAGATAGTCGATTTGCTAGTCGATCTAATCTAGTTTTGTTTCCTGAAAATGTTTCTACTATGAAATCAATGAAACGGCGAAACTAATGAACGTCTACAATTTAACTTAATGCTAATCGTAGCGGTATGACTTCTGGAAAATTAACTTAACTGTGAGCAACGAATGCAAACCACGACAAGCTACGTTTTTAACTCACTTTTACGCTACCTATTGGAACCGAAAGGTAATGAGTAAAAGATAAACAGAGATCTGGCCTAAAGTTTAAATTTTGGAATCATTCGACAATCCGGTCACGTCGTCACTGGTCAAATTTAGCAAATAACGAAGTCCATGATAAGCAAACTACATGTATATATAATAACAATATAAGGCCGCGTTTCCATTTCAAGAAAACTCAGGGAAGTCTTGCAGAAGTTTTTTACAGTGGCGCTTACATTATCATATGAATTCATGCAATTTCTTCTGCAATAAATATTTTGCAAGAAGCTCGCGCATCATATTGTCGCATTTTATTGCGGAGGATTTACACCGGAGAGCCAATAATGTCGCAAGAAATTTTGTTACTTACTTAAAATTGAAGTATGATAGTATAGTCTGATGGCAAGCCGCAGACATATTAACCAGTCTTAAGTTATTGACGAGACTAGCATGCATAGGGACAAGTGATTCTAAATTTGCTACCCTTGGATCTGTACTTGTAGGAATCAGCTGCCAAGAGCGCCGTGGTGATCAGCCAAATAGTCAGCTGGAACCCAGGTCTCGTAGGGCACGCACAGATTCTAAAACTGTATGTAGGAGACAACGTAAGCTCCGACTACTTTTTTAGCAGGGAAGAATGGAAAATGAATGAACCCAAGAAAATGGAATCTATATCCATATACACAGATGGATCGAAAATGGATTGTGGAACAGGTGCCGGTCTAGTCTCAAAGGAATTAAATATATGTACCACTTTATCAGACTTCCTAATCAAAGTAGTGTTTTCTTAGCTGAGGTTCTGGCAATCGCAGAAGCGGCCCGTACTGTATCAATGTCGTAATGATACTACCATTTTCATTGACAGTCAAGCGGCCATTTAGGCAGTTAATGCTATTGAAATCAATTCCAAGCTGGTTCAGCGCTGTCGCACGGAGCTTAAGGCTCTTGGCTCACTTTACAAGATATGTGCTTGGTGGCTTGGTGGGACATGACCGGCAATGAGATGGCCGACGAGCTAGCAAGAAAAGGATCCGGAATAGATCACGACCTAGCATATTAGTTAACGACAGTATGCATCCAGCTTTTCGATAATTCACGAACTATTTTTTGACTCGTTTTTTAAGAAAAACAAAAACAACAACCAACCGCGAGCGCTCAACCAAATACGAAACTATTTCGATAAGCAGCAAGAACTGTCGCGAGCAGTGTCAGTAAGTCGTGGGAAATTTACCTTTTTGTAGGAATTTTGATGGTAAAAAACCGTCTCGTGGGAAAAAGTAGTTCGAAAATGAAATTTTGTGTGAAATTCCAAAAAAGTGAAATATGCTGAAATAAAACTGGCAGCACTTATAACCAAACATAACCTTGCTTTATATACACTGGTAAATTTGATTCCTCTATTAAGAAACTGTTTCCGGATTCAAAAATGATTGCGAATTTGTGTTTAGAGCGAAAAAAGTGTTCAAAAATAATTTCGAATGTCACAGCAAAAGTTCAAACGGACAAGTTAGTAATCGATTTAACAGAAAACAAACTTTCCGTATTAGCAGATGCAAGAACGTGCTTCTAAAAATTCTGCATCGTGGTCAAATATGTCAATTCAAATTACGAAACGATAACGAAATTACTTACTTGTGGAACTCAACGCTGAAGACTGTAGTACCGATTCGCTGTTTAATTCATTGTTTAAGTAAAAAAAAATCCGATATCAAATGTAACGGTTCGGTATTGATAATGCCATTAGGATATTAGACAAGAAAAATTCTGTTTTAACTTACAATTATTAAAATACATTTATACCATCTTTAATGAACGTCTTTATAAGCAGTCAGCTAGATGACAACGCGATCTCTCTCGGCCCAAGTGGCTGAGAGTGCGATATATCTCGGAATGATTATTGATAGGAAACTCAATTGGAAGCTAAATTTCAATGAAAGAGTGAAGAAAGCAGCTAATGTCTGTAACCACATCTTTGGCAGGAGGTGGGGACCAAATCCAAAAATAATCCAGTAGATGTACATATACGGCAATAGTGCGTGAGCAAAGCTACTTGAGTCAATGACAAAAATACAAAGACTGGCTTTTATAGGGGCAACCAGTGCGTTGAGAATTACACCAACTGGACTGCAGGCAATTCTTAATTTAACACCTCTGGACATATACATGGACGAATCTGCAGCCAAAAGTGGTTTAAGGATTGGCCAAAGCAACACTTGGAACCCTGGTATTCATGCACAGATTTTAACCAAATACGTTGGAAACATTGTCAATTCTAATTATTTGTCTCCCCAACTGGACTTTAACAGACCATTCTCCTGCTCCTTCCCGAGCAGAGATGAATGGGATACGAATGAACCCACGAAAAGTAAATCGTTATCTATCTACCCGGATGGAAATAAGATGGACTGTGAAACCGGTGCCGGAATATTCTCGGAAGAAGTGAGCCTACAATCAAGCTATTGAAATGAAATCCAAGCTAGTTCACCGCTACCGTGAAAAGCTTAAGGCTCTGCTCGCAGCACGCCATAAATGTCTGTTGGGTCCACGGACATAGTGACAAAGCCGGCAATGAGAGGGCTGACGAATTAGCGAGGTATGGGTGTGCAATGGACCATGATCGAGTACTTCAGTCGATCAAGCCACAACTCTGCGATCTTAGGAAACGAGTGGCGAACAATATTCGTATGAAATCTTATAATATGTGGAATGAACTAACTACCTGTGAACTATCAAGGAAGCTCTGGCCAGTATAAAACAGTGCCTGTACCATCAAACTTCTACAGTTTGACAGGTGATCACTGTGGTAAGCTGGCTCCAATGAAATCGAGGATGTGGTAATGAAGAGGTCCATGAGGACATACCACACTTCCTCTGTCACTCTCCGAGCCTCGGTCACTTGAGGAACAGTCCGCAATTGGTTCACGAGGTCCACGAGAAGTGTGGCATAGGACAGGCCTGCTCTGTTGACCTGTAAACCTCATTCTAAAATATATCATTGTGGGAAAATTATGGGAATTTCGGACGAATGGGAAGGAACAAAAATATTTTTCGTGGGAAAAACCAGTCTAAAGACATTCAAACACTGGTCGCGAGTCAATGCAAACCTGTTTAAACCTGCAATTAATTGCACTCGCAAGAGGTTCTGCAAGAACTGTCACAATCGAACTTGATTCATGATTCATTCATGCAAATGGAAACGCGGCCTAACATAGTGCCGTCGCGTGTGTAGATAGGGTGATTTTGGTTTAGCTGTAAAAAATATATTCTGTTTTCTCAAAAAATTATGAATCCTATTGACAGTTAAAACAATTAGTTTACCCAAGAAATCGAACGCCGAATATCGCATTACCATTAATTTTGTTTATCATGGGTTTACTCCATTTTGCTAATTCGTAGAAGACTTCTGCTGAATCGATAAACAAAATATTCGTGCATAATCAATCCAAATTCGTTTCCAGTCTAAAGTATCATTTATAATTTTGAAAATAAACAATTCCATGGCCGAGATAATCAGTCTTCAACTAATCAACATTCTGTGTGCGTTTTCGCAGCCCACTTGTACTCATCAATATTGAATAAACAAGCGTATCTGGATTTTCTATTAATTTCAATCAGAAATCGTCTTGGAATATTTATGGATCCCTCACCATCGCTCAATTACTTTGGAATTCGCCGAAAACATTCGAATAACATTTTGAGGTTGTTGCAACAAATTGGCGTTGATAACTCAATTGAATCGGAAACAAAAAATTATAACAACTTTGAGCTATTTATTATTCCAAACGTTCATCGATAATTTAAATGAGAAGTGGAGATGCATACGCAGCTGGGGCATATGCAGCATAGGCGGCGGGGTAGGCAGCTGAGTGCACAACAGAATTGGCAGAGTAGCTGGATGCATATGGCGCAATCACAGGAGCTGAAGCGACCAGAGGTGCAGAATAGGCAAGTGGAGCTACTAGTCCTGGCTTAGCAGCAATGCATGCAATAAGAGCCATGAAGATGACGACGACCTATAGGGAAGGGAAAGAAAGAACGGTTAAGTTAATTCGAATGATTAAGATTCCTGTTTACTTACAAATTTGAACATTTTGAGTTGAAGTTGTTGATTCGATTGACGGAACAATGAATTTGATGCCGTTGTTAACTCGATCGCTAGTTTAAATAGTTTAAAATAGTCCTTGAGAGTAGTTTCAGCAGATATGGATTATGTACATTTATTTATTTCGTTGGTCAAATCGCTCGCGGACGTGAGGAATGCTTAAAATCGTACGTGACCGAGCCTCTAAAAATTTTTAGTGAAAAATTTTAACCGTTTTAGAGGTTAAAATGCAAAGCTAACCAAGTCAATTGGTTGAAGATAATTGCGTGCAGTTGAAGGCTGACATTGATCAAAGTAGTAGTTTCTTAAACGTTTTACTTATGTAGATATTATTTCCTTGAGGTTTTGAATACAAATCAAAAAGGTGTGGAGTTGAGGTAAGTTTAGTGTGATATTTTATTTTGGTGCGGTAAAGTTGGTGGTGGTCGCCATTGTTTAGTGGTTAGTGTGTCGGATTACTAAGCGAGGGGTCCCAGATTCAACTCCTTCCCTCCTTCTCCTAGTAGCACCTTAAATCTTTCGCAGGCCATCCTCTTTCCAGTTTGGAAAACATTCACAGCTAGTTCAGGCTCTTGGATAACAGGGTCAGGTCAGGTCATTTTTAAGTTGTCAACTACAGAAATATCAAAAACTGGAATAAAATCTAAGCTAATTAGCGGCTGTGACTGCTTAAAGCAGTTTGCCCGCAGTATATAACCAATCTCTCTGGGGGCCCATGACACAGGAACATATTCGGCTATCACTGGGCAATAAAAAAGGGATGTATAACAGCCAAAATCGTGCCCTTTAGTCGATCAAACTTGCCACTTTATAATCTTTTAGTGAGTACAGAACAAATAGAAATCGGCAGAACTAGATACATTTCTTATTTCTATAATTTCCACCACATATCTGGACATTCATCACACGGAAAATTGGCAAAATTACCTTATCACATTCTTTTTATCACTGTGTGGTGTTTCCGTCTTTTAGAGTAATAGATGAAGACCATTAATCACCAGTGATATTTTAGGAAGAGTATGACAAAAGCAGGAATTTTCTCACAGTTTCATAGGCACGTTCACAGGTATTCTCTCACGATTTAAGAATCCGCATACTTGAAGGCTGCGGTTAATTCCACTTTCACTACGTACTACTCTGTTAGGTTCCATGACACGATAGGATGGGAGGAAAAAAATTGCAGACAGGCTGACCAGATGCAAGACGCTTTTGAACATAGATAAGAACTTTAACGACTGTGACAGCGTAAAATACCAAAGACACTAATATCTTTTGATATAACCCAAATCGGGGTGCACGTCGGCATATTTAATGGACTGCATCATTGGAAACAAAGTTAAAATGCTAGAAGGTTTTACGAATGACCTCTGCTGTAATTGTAGGGATGAAGAGCGAAATTAATAAGTTATAACGTCGCCCAACCCTACAGGAATGTCGCTTATATGGAGTGCACCTGTCTTTGAAACCACGCCCAAATGATCCAAATGGTTCCTTTAGTCATAAGTCCTACCATTCACTGCAATGCTATTCACAATGAGCATTTTATACTTCTGGTTGATATTTCACGTACTCTGCAAGCAGCCCTTTAACCTAAGCTGACGTTCCACTATTTATTAAGTCCTTATCACTTGGGGAAGAGAACATTAAGTAGTTACTGCTTTTAAAAAATCCATTGATTTTCCTATCTTCTGGTTAAAATAAATAGGATGAAGGGTAACACTTAGACTTAAGACCGGAAACATAGCAATAGTTGGCTTTAGTTCAGATACACTTAAATTCTAAGACACACTCCGAAAGGCCCCTGTGGGCGCAGTAGTTCTTCCGTTGTACTACTGCCCAAGGAGTTTTAGCTTCAAAACGTAGCCCATATTTTTATATTATTCTGCGAAAGTTAAATAAGAGGAAGGCCTTTAAGTGTCATGATAATCTTCCGAAATTTTATATTCGGAATCGGTACTGTTGACACCCAATAAATAAAGAAGATTGGTCTGAGGTTCTGTCTCAGCTACAAACACATATTCTTCATTTACTTAAAATGATCTAAACGGAATATGCACACCATCTACAAGACTAAAAGAGGTTAACACACAAGATTATTCAGAAACCATGTTTCAAAGTTATAAACTACAATCATAGGGCGGGTTGTGTTAAGCAGGCTTATGGCCGTTTTGATGCTATAAAAACACTTTAAACACAAAAGTCATCAACAAACATCAAACAATTGCATCCTACACATTATATTTCGCTTAATGAACAGTTTACTGTCGCCTATAGCCGCTACGGCGCTACATCTTCTAGGTTCCCAAAAATGTAATTCACCTTATTTCTGCAACGAAAAGTTCCCCCATATTCACAAAATATGTATGGAAGCTTCCGTAATCTTCCAATCATCACAAAACATAAGTATCTTAGGTACGCGTTAGGTTTTTAAAGTCCCAACCTCCTGTCATGCTTCCTAAGAAGTCAGTATCCGAAAAGATTCTGAATACTGCCCTAAGTCAATGTATGTTTTTTAGATCTCATTTTATTCAAGCTGGAGTAGGTATAAGGCCTTCTATAACTTGTGACCAGTCTCTTAGCTGTCTACATGATGACGCTTCCAGTAATTATACTCTTTATGGTTAGGTGCCTATGTCTATTCCTGTTTTTGTAATTCCCACTCCTGTTCCAGTTCCCAGGTACATACCTACCTAACATTAGACTTGATCATTTCCAGTTTCAGACTAGCTGGGATTTGTGACCCATCTCAACCGGATATCATTTTCATTTTCAGTAATTCCACGGCCTTAAGTGCATATGAGCATTTGCTCATATAGGCATCCGTAAAGTTCCGGATCTCGTGCCCGTCAGTAGTTTTACAACCAGCGTTGCCGCTGACTTTTTGAAAAATGTATTTTTTTCTTTTGGAAAATGTATCTTTATTTCAGATTGTTAAATGTATCAGCTGTATCAAAACGGTAGACAAAACATTTTAGCACTTTCCCTTTTAAGGCCTTTGAAGTTTTTACCGTCTATTTCCTCCAAAGATTCAAAGATGTGTCTCCCTAAGAATTTCGTACTCACAAAATATGTGCGGTATACCCATAACAGCCTGCAGATCACCGCAGAATCTACAGAAGACAGTCCAAGCCTTTTTGCATGTTTTCGAAAGAGGCAATGCCCTGTCAGGATTCCTACTAATATTCAAAGCTTATACCTGGTTAGTTTTATAAACTTCACTGGAGCTCTCACAGTCGAGAAGCTTTTGACCCCGTGTGTCCCACAAGACTTGACCACCTTAGGTTGGCAGTCCTTAAAGTTATTTCCCCTGATTATGCAGAGGGGATGTTGTATGTCAACTATTGAGTAGCCCTCCTATTGTTGCAAGCTCATCCTGGCACCCAGAATAGTCTCACTCGGTTCTGATTGCATTTCCTGACTACATCAGAATTTATGTTTATTGATTCCATTGCCTAAAATGCGGCCTGGCTGTCGATGTAGATAGCAATATCTCTTCCGGATATCGATTTCATCTGGTATTTGCTCAGCCGCCTCTGATTGAAAGACTCTGCTTGTGCCCGGTAGTCTTATAGACACTTTTAGTTCTGGGTCTTTTGAGAAGATCCCAGCCCCTGTTTTCCATCTGTAAAAATTGCGGGTCAAGTTACGGATATGACAAATCCACCCAAATGACTTATTTAATAGTCCATATTAGAATTTTAAAAATAAGTCGGTTTTTAAAATAGCAAAACACAAACTACCAACAATCTATGACAACTTGTTAATGGTAACATACAGAGCAACTTCAGTCAGGTCGTACATGTACAATACATGAAATATTCTGACTGTGATGAAAACGAACGATTGATCCTGGCAGATTTAAAAATTTATTTGAAAAAATTAAAAATATATGACAAAAGATAGAATTTGCAGATTTTTGATGAAAATTTAAAAACGTATCAAATCGAAGAAAATAGAAAAATAAAGTATCTATATATCAAATGTTTGCACATAAGCAAAAATGTATCCAAATTGATACACTTGTAACTTTGTGGCAACGCTGTTTACAACCATCTGTAAATACCGACAGTTCACCTGGATTAGTCTTGTTACATATTTCATTCACCAATGAGTATGGTGTATAGAGAAATCTCATCCGAATACATTTGATAAACCAACTTGGAACAGTGACCACTTCACTTCTTTCGAAGAGACCAAAGTAAGTGAAGCGTACCATTTGGTATTGTACCTAATTATCTGCAGGCAGAAGGTGTAGAAACATGCCCAGTGCTACCGTTAGTGTTGCACATGGAGCACCTGTCATACAGGTGTGTAAATGTTCTTGTAAGTTCTTGTAAATGTTTCCCTTTTTGTGAGCGAATGCGAGGTATAATACTTAATTTGACAGTCCCGTTAATAAAACTTTTCATAATGAATGTCATACTAGCTTAAGTATGTCAAATTTTAGCCTAAGCTTACCTACTCAATATTACAAAACGCAATCATCACAAAAGCTATTATAGGTACGAATGCGACAATGCGACAAAAAACCTTTTTATTATTATAAGATTTAATTGACAGCCAAAGATCAATGAATTAATCGCAGTTCATCTTCTAATAATTCAATCTAAATTGAGGGGTAGACAACATTCTCTCACATTATCGCTCTTCCCCTCAATATCATTTGAATCTCTCCACTCTCCAATTTAAATAGAACATCCGCAACGAAACGACACGACAGATTTTTCCCCTTCCTGATTCTCACCGGAACTTCCAGCTGACAGCTTTCCTATGGGAAGTGAAATCGCGCACATGTAGTAAGCCAAACGAAGGTATTTGTTTACGTAACTGAACCACCCGAACAATGCATTCTACATCACAGTGTATCAGATAACAACAACTTTGTTCCCGTTGTTCCCGTTGTTGTCTGATTGAACTCAGAATTCAGGCAGAATTGTAATCGGAAGCAATAATTTTTCCCACGCACACGTGGTTCAGTCAGACACGAGCCACAGTCGGTGGGTCGCCCTAATGAGCATAATCGTCCCTTTGCCATCCGCATTTTGATTCTCTTCTTTCTCCCTTATCGCAGAGCAAAGGATTATGATAGACTACACAGCAGTGCATTTCCCAGTTTCGATTTCGATTATGACAGGCCGAGAGGGGTTGGAAATCGGCGTCATTTAATCTCCGTAAACATATCGAAGGACGCCCCTTTTTCTTTTTCTACTAACTAGCCGAATGGCTGGCTCGTTGCCAGAAGCAATGATCTATTAGTCACCATGAGTAATTTATCTCTTCACTCCTCCCTTTGGACGGACGGTACGGCCGACGACGGGACGCGACAAACGTAAATATTGTGAACGTGTGAACCGTCATTCGTTCTATGATAATCAGGGTGCAATTTGTGCCCGTATGAGTTCAATTTGCCTCGCTTTACTCATCAGCATGAGAACTCTATTAAGTCCTCGTCGTTGTCGATGAGAATTTTTATGTATCTGCAAAGAGCTAACGGAAGACACAAATTGCCATTCACACGGTCCTTAAGTGTGGGACTGGGAATGAGACCACTTGATGAGCACTGCAGCACAATGTAACTTTGTTATGATACTCCAATTTGGAATCAATCAAAAATGCATTCACTCAACTCAATCGAGTCTGTCCAAGCCAAGACCAAATCGACCAGTCAGCCGTAACAGCTTTATAACTTTAATGCGCTCCCATTAACTGACGTGCCGCCTCCCGCCAATCGGGCAATTCATTGCGGCCGAGACGGAGACCATTTAATTTCACCAGCAAAAGAGTGGTTTGAAATTAACGAATTGACCTGCTTTTTTTTTTGTCTGTGCCGCGCCGGCCACCTACAATTTCATTGTCGAGAAGCGGAATGTACCTATGTAGGTACTTTAAGCAGGAGTGTTCATTTTCATTCGCCTCAGTTGAAGGAGTGGAGCAGGAACGATCGGTCAAAGAGATCACCATTGCTGTGGTTATGATGCCAACATCACGAGGAGGCATTAGATGGGCTTTCCATTGCACGAAAATATTTCCATTGTTAACCCAGCAACAGTGCCGCACAGTGGATTACAACAGAATTTCATTTTTTTTATGTTCACGTGAAAGAGATCACCTAGAGGTTGGACTTTTTTTTGATCGTTCGGAATGAAAGATATTAAGGATGGAAAGTTTGCGATGTAGAGAGGATTTTTTTTTCTCTATAGTTGGCCTCAAGTAGTCGACAATTAGTTGTAAAGTGTAAACAAATATTAGGTTGGTACCTTTGCTGTTCAAGTTAGACCCACCTATTTATTATTTGGCATACATGTGTAGGTAAGGTCCCTACTTAAAATTGGCGAATAATGGAAAATAATGCTCCAGAAAAAGGAAACAAAGAAACCAGACCCGTTTGTTTTAGACGAGGAAGAACGGCTGGGTACGATAAGGGGCTAAAGTAGCTAAGGCTCATGAGGTGGGAGTCCGTCAAGTAAGTGCCCAACTTGTAAGGTTTATAAAAAGTGTTTTTTTAGAGGTTGGTTTTTCGAATAGAGATAAAACTGACATTTTGTGGTCAATGTCATTTATGCTCAGTTTGGTTTGCCACTTCATCATGAACAGGTTGACAAATGAACAGCGCTTGCAAATCGGGCAAATTTATTTCGAAAATAATGGGTAATGGTTGGCGAAGTTTACCGCAAAATGTTGTTCAGTGATGAGGCTCATTTTGGGTTGAATGGCTACGTCAACAAGCAAAATTGCCGCATTTGGAGTGAAGAGAATCCACATGAGACCCTTGAAACGCCATTGCATCCACAAAAACTGACTGTTTGGTGTGCTCTATGGGCTGGTGGAGTCAATGGGCTGGAGAGTCAGTTACCGTTAATGGAGACCGGTAGAGAGCCATGATAACCGACTATTTTGTTCCCGAATTGGATGGCTTGAATGTGGATAAGTTGTGGTTCCAACAAGACAGCACTATGTGCCCACGTCACAATCGATTTATTGAAGGAAACATTCGATGAGCGCATAATTTCGCGGAGTGGAACTGTCAATTGGCCACCAAGATCGTGGGATTATTTTCTTTGGGGATATGTGAAGTCGCTCGCCTACGCCAACAAACCAGAAACGTTAGGGGACTTGGAAGCCAACATTCGTGGCAGACATACAGCCCCAAATGTTTGAAAAAGTGGTTGAAAATTGGACCTCTAGACTTGTCTTTATTCGAACCAACCTCGGCGGCCACATACCCGAAATCATAAATGGCATACAATTATCCTTCCAATAAAGCCAAACTAATGGACAATATAGATACAAAATCTGTTACATACATGGCCGAAATTTTACGAAAATCTGACAAATATCCAGGGGTACCTATAAGCTGTCATAATTCACTTCATCATCATTTCTATTCGTTCTCAGAAGTCAACACCATATACGTTCAATTTGGCTAGTGAATTTTAGCTTAGGTTAAGTTATGTTAATGGGTTGATGGGAGGAGAAAAACCTCGCACCCTTCGCACTTAAATCAATGTAAATCCTTTGTGGTGCCATGCGGATTAAAACTCCCATACTGTGGAACCCATGAACATGTCATGGTTGAAAAACCAACCAGAGCATTTATTAATCTTAGTGACCTGCGGTAGTCCGGAAGTCTGATTTAGGTTCGGGATAAAATCATGCACTAATGCCTTGGAGCCATCCGCATATACAGGTAACGTTGATGTTTGGTCCTCGCTCAATTCATCTCAACTAGGAAAAGTGGTGGCAAATTATTGAGTGAAGTTTTAAAAGGGTTTTTTTCCTCCGTGCATACATATCCGTAGGTCCATGACGAGTGTCCCGTCAACTCCCAATTAAATATTTGCGTAGAGCACTGTTAGCACCAGATTCCTGTATAAAAAGATTAAGGGGTCTTAAATTGAGTTGATCCCTGAGTGTCTAATCCTATAAACTGACGGAAGTACATGCTTAACATGCTTTAGTCAATATAACTTCAAAATGAGTATAAAAAAGACGTGAGGTCTTGGCCTCACTTGACCAGCTCAAAGTTACCCTGATTTTAATTCCAGGTGCATAGTAACTTTTATTGAAACCAACCTGCTGACAAGGCTCGGCTCTAGACTACTTGCTTGAGGAACCAGTTCATACCTTGCTGGGAGCAGTTAAGACAAAAACCTCCTCAGAAGTCCTAACGAAAGCCAACTTCAGGTTGAGAGGGCTGACAAATTGCGTCATAGCCAGTGGCCAAATTACAGCAAGGCAAAATCAATCGACTTTCTAAATAAAATTCGAAAGGATATCGCAAGATTAACGTCGCTCATAACGGGTTAATACCCAAACTGGTCATCCCTCATAATGCGCAATTTAGCAGTCCCGAAATGTAGCGAATGCAAAAAGTGTTTGCTCTGGATGCAAGTAAGGAAGGCTCTTTCATTGTAGACCAACTCAGTGGAAGAGGACCACGTAGAACTATCGTACTTCATGAGAAAGCTAGAAAATGTACTTTAAGGGGCCTGGACATGCAAGGGTTAGAGATTTTGTTTAGCTTAATGAATTATTTTTTCCAAATGCGAAAGAAAATTAAGCTCGCAAGGGGATATGTAGGTGAAGGTAGCTTCTGGAAGCGGATAAGTTGATAAGGTCATGGCAGTAGGCGATTTTGAGCACTCAACAATTGTTGACCCTCGATAGAAAAACTTCCGAGGTGTTAGTAAAGAAGAGTAGGGTATTAAAAGTGGGTCGCACCTATACTATAAAAAAGATTTCCCAGATTAGGACCGAAGAAATGTCTTTTTTTGTACTAAGGATATTTGGGATGGGGTCAAAAATGTTGCATACTCAGTTTTATCGATTAACGGTAATTTATAAAACCGGTAATATCTCGAAAATTAATAAATAAATTTATTTCCATTCATTTTCGATTCATTTTGCTATTCAAAAAAGCATCTTTGTACCGAGAAAGTTTCGTATGACGCAGTCGTGCACTTTATTTTAAGATGTGGGCTGATAAGCACTGCGACCAAAAAGTGCTCCGTATAAATGCTTAATAAGCGTTTTGGTCTGGCGACAATCCTAGGTCTTTGATTTGACAATCTCGCGAGGTTCGGTGAGTCCGTTGTTGAAGCATTTAAGCCTCTTTTGGATGATTGCAGAGCAGTCGCATAGGATGTGCTCTGCCGTTTCTGGTTGTTCAAGGCAGAGTCTACACAGATCTGTAGAATTTTTCCCATTTTCATGGGATGATGGTTCAGGGCGAAATGACCTGTTAGGAAGCCAGTTACGATAGAGAGGATCTAATGAGAGCGAGTTGTTGGCAAGGCTTATGAAATTCTTAGCATATGCGCATTTGGGGTTTCCATGTATTGAGTTTAAATTTGATATTATTGGTGGGTAGTCCACAGAAGGGCTGTGGGCTGATGAAAGGGATGCAGAGCCTTTTCATGTTAGCTCGTCAGCCGCTTCATTACCAAGAATTGCTTCGGGTCCTGGCACTGTGTTATGGGAGGTGAGTTCTTTTAGAGTAGTTAGACAGTTCCAAACAAGTAGACAGTTGGACTTGCAGGAGTTAAAAGCTTTGGGTGCTGCTTGACTATCTGAGAGAATGTAGATAAAGGGTCCGCCATCTAACGTTTTTTTTTTCAACTAGTGCTTATTTCGCGAATGGTAACTTTTAACTCATGTCTGATTTGACAGATAATTAGTTTTATCCTTCCGCTGAACGAATATGGTTGTGTATACGCTTGCACAACGCTGAGACATAACTGGGCCATTTTTCTTCGGCAAACTATATTTGATCTTCTTTACGCTCGATTTCGTAAACTTCGGCTTGGAAGATTGATGTTGTGTGTCCTTGTGGAACTGAAATTTTACCGTTGGGTACGCTGATACCTGCTCCTACACCCGTTGGCATTTTTCAGCCATCCGTAAACTAGACTAAGTGGGACCTGTCTAGCCTAGGTCCTCCAGTTTCTCATCTTGGGCCCCTTTAACATTTAAAATCTTAAAGGTGTGATTTTTTAAGTCTTTTACCTACCTTATATGCAAATTAGTGACCGTGGACCTCAAATCCACGATAATGAAGAGCAAGATTGTGCTAAACGGGCATCATGGACACACATCCCACCAACAAAAGTAAGAGTGAGTGATCGCTCCCCAAGAAAACAGCTTCTTTATCAGACAGTCAGTCGAGTTTTCTTTTCGAATTTATTTAAAAAATAACACAATGTTCTGAAACGTGTGAAAGGATTCTTCTTTTCAATCTGCAAAACCACTTTAGATTCAAATCTATAAATCTTAAATTAATTTGAAGAATCGTCCGCGCAACCTTGAGAGATTGTGAAACATCTGCGGCAGATGTACAGTGCATTTGTATACCTTGTTCGCCCACAAAGTAAACATTTTACCACGATGATGCCAGAGTGCCATGCCAGCCCACGTCCATCGTAAAACACTCCCATGTGTGCCTGCCTTGATCACTCTTTCGCATCTTCCTCCCACACACGCTCCACACACAACACAGTACTCCTGACCAGGCTCTAATTGCAGGCAGCATGAAAAAAGATGAGTACCGCATAGGATCATGCATTCAATTCAACCACCCCAGTTGTCGCGGGGCCAGCAGTAAATAGAGTTCACTCAGATGCCATAAGCCGATGATATTCATTAATAATTCAATCTCGACGGGCGCGCATACAAAGCATCGTCGTTGTTGTCGTCTCTCCGGCAGGAACGACCAAAAGATCGAAACACGACCAAAGGAACAACCGAAGCCGTAGCACCGCATCTGACAAACATTAATAATAGTTAGTTTAGGTGGCTGCTTGGCGGACAAAAAACTAAAAAAAAAAAAATTGGAATGCTGTCTGGCGCCATTGAGTCTGTAGAACACCTGCACTCTGCGGCTGGCGACGGATTTTGTTCTAGCAGCACAGCCTCTGCACATGCGATAATTTTCTGCGCGCCTTGTTCTATGTCGGATCCACCATGGAGTTGTCGTCGTTTGTTCCTCGGTTGCTGTTGTTGTTTGGTTGTTTGAGGCGGCATCATCAAGATCTTAGAGTACACAGAGTGTTCGATGTTCCATGTGCGATCAACCGCGCTCTGGTGCTGGAGCTGGACACATCCTTCGAGTCGACAACACCGACGACGACGCGACATGGTACCACTGGATGTTGTTTTTTTTTTTTTTTTTTTTTTTTCATTTCCTCTCGGATTAAAGTTCTCTCTGCCCACACATGGCAGAAGGACTTGAATCAGAGATAGGTATTGCTCTGCTCGTAGGCTGTGTCTGTGTGGAACCACAGCTTACCGCCCGCATGCTGATACGGCACCACTAGAATCCAATTTCGAACGTAGGTGTTATGCGAAGAATTCCTCCGTGTACATGGGGATAATCCAATTTTCCATCTCCAGACGCCTTATGGCCATATAAAGCATCAACAAGACTTAGCGTCCCGCTGCTTACTCGCTGCAAGAAAAAAAACACTGAGGACTGATGTATAGGTAGGTATGTACGAGAGGAGTCGACTTCTTAACCCATGTCCGAGGCAAATGAAAACACCTGCAACAGGGATGATTGCCGCTCTGCTGCATTCGAATTGCAATTGAAAGTACCTACATACTCGCAGTAAAATCGTCTAGCGATTCTAGAAGCTGTGCAGCCAATTTGAGAAGGCGCAGGCGGGCACCTTCTCCAGTCAGCAGCCGAAAGCCTAATGGACCGAACACGTCTGCAATTTGATTTTTGTTTTTACTTCTGCTTTTATCACCGACATGGAAATGTAATTACGCGCATTCGAATCCTTTATTTAGGGTGCCGCGTGTAGCTCGCGCGGTTGCCTTGCCTCGAATGTAAGTTAAGGCGGGTGGGTCTCTTCTGGCTTTGGCTCTGGATCTAGTCGTGTTGTGTTTTTGTCTTAACTGTGTACATGATTGCGGTGCGCGCTGTTATGCGGAAGATAATTGCTGCAGAAGGTTTTTTCGACTTGTTACTTTGATTAGAGGCTGCGTATAAGTCTGAAGTGATTTATGGATTAAGAGACGTAGCTGGATACATTTTCGATTAGTTTGTTTAATCTGCGAACAAATGTATTTAAGTAGGAAGGTAGATTTTGGAAAACTGTATACCTTGATTCAGGGATAGTAGAATAAGAATCCTTCCAACCCTGTTGTTGGAGTTCTTTCGTATTTCTGTATCTACTAAGAAAACTTTACCAGGTGGACTGGACAGTGACGGTGACTCTCCCAAGAGGAAGCAAATTTCGTTCAAAAATGTTTTATAACATCCTCTAAATCTATTTAGAACTAAGGCCGCTCCCTTATTTGCCGATGCGGTAACCGTATTCGGTATTCTAAGTTATACCCAGAGGATATACCGGTTAACCCTTAATCTCCTTTCTGACATTCTTGCTTCAAGCTGTTAGTTGGAAGGAGATGGGCATAAAGAATATTTAGACATTAATTTGCTTTAATGCTTTAATTTGAAGAAGCTGGATATAAATTTCAGGAATTTTGACTCTGAGGTATGGATTGTACATAAGTGCATTTTAAAATAACGGTCCGAGTGGCATAATTTTTTAAAAAGGTTTCGAGCCAACAAGAAAGCTTCAAATCCTAAGGATTAACCCTTTTGTCCACAGGACGTTCATTCGTTACAAGTTTTTCAAGTATACGGCTTTTTGGAATACACGAGACGAGACAAGGTCGGTATGTTGTTTCTTTGATTGTTGTCAAAATTGATTGCGCATGCGCGTTTGAGTGGTGTATGGGCCCTATAAGCGCGCATGTGGGCAAAAGCTTATTTCTTTTTTCTTTCGTGGCATGCGCCACACGCAAAACGGAGCAGAGCATGTCAATATGTGAGAGAAAGAGTGAGAGAGCTTTATCGTCTTTCGGCACCTGTTGAACAAAAGGCTACAATGAGGTATAACAGCAGCCAATAGTGATCCGTAGAGGCGACTCTACGCTCAAGGAATACATTCGTAGAAAATACTTAACAGGGTTCGCTGTGCTTAGCAAGTGCTTTATTGAAAATATGTTGAACCACCTACACAGTAACCACATCCGTTGGAATGCTTTAAGGAAGGCATTGGAATTAAGCTTGTAGTATATTGGATAGTACGCGAGCTGCAAAGTAGAAACTTATTCCAAATGGAACGAGATCCTGCAGTAAATTTTGAACAGGAAAGCCACCCACATGAATTCCATGTTAATGTGTTGCTTTAAGGCCCAAGATGACTGTACAGAGCCGTTGGTATTTAGATCTTATAGTTCTAAAATTATGGCATTTTGGGTAGTTTCAGGGAGTCTGGAGCTATAGGAGTTTACTTCGTATTCCCGTAATTCCTTCGGATGAAAAAAGTGAAGTAGAAGTAGAACGAGAGGTGTGCGGTATGAAACACCACTAAGTTTAAAGTTGAGGAACGAAGTGGAAAACTAATACAGGTCTAACACAATGAAAATACGAGGCCCTTAACCTTGTTCAACCAACGCGTTGTTCAACGGGTAGCGGGTAGCGGAAGAAGTCGTGTTGCTTCAAGTTGATTCAGGTGATTTCAAAACAATGTGCAACATCTGTGCGTGCCGAACATCTGAGTTTGGCATTTTCACACATTTTCAACGCGGCGGCCATTTTTTTTCTATTCTGCTATTCTTTTCTATTACTTAAATAAACTTTAGCCGAAGAAAATTAGGTACATCGACAAGCAATCCAAGTTGGGACAGTTTCCAGTGATGACACCTATAGCAGTCCAGTCCAGTTCAGTGATGACACCTATAGTAGTGCTTATGTTCCGTCTGCTTAAGAGATCAAATTTTAAGGGGTGTCTGATCCAGCTTAGGGCCTATCCGTTTTGTCGCTTTGACATGTGATACCACTTGTCCACCTAAAGTTTGTTTCCTCCATAGCAGCCAGCCTTAGCGATAATATGGTATACCAATCTTTCTTTTATCAGGTGAGAGAAGGAACGTGGTTCATAGTATGACGTATTCATCAGCCCTTCAGTTTCCAGGAATGTTCTTGTGCCACGGCACCTAGCAAAGGTGAATGCTGAACTGCTGCGACATCTCCGGAAGGGACGATCTGCAGTCTAGGGCTACTATAGAGTTTAAAGTGACTGATTTCAAGGACTTGATTGCCGCTTGACTGTCCGAGAAAATGCTGATATCCTTCGAGGATATCACGTTCCTCTTAAGCCAAGATAATAACTCTTCAATCGCCATTATTTCCGCCTGGAACACGCTACAATGATAAGAAAGACGAAAGGAGAGACTAAGATTTAGTCTGTCAGAGAATACACCACAACACACCCCATGATTGGTTTTTGATCTGTCGCTATAAAAATGGAGCGCTTAAGCCTCCAAGAATGCATCCTCTTCCCAGAATGATCGGAATGGAATTGTAATAAGGAAGGATTTTCCGAATTGTAATTGGGGAATGGTTAATCGATTTTAGTAGGGATATTCCCTATTGTGTTAGCTGCCAGGTGAAACAGAATGTCTAAAGCAGTGGAGGGAGTCGTGCTTAGGATCCTCCAATGCATTGGTAGGCTAAACTTTGGAATTTGCTTATTTTATTTCGATTGGTCTACCAGACAGCCACTCCATACGTTAGTATCAGTCATATAACCGAAATGTATAGCCAGTGAGTAATGTGATATTGAAGGCCCCATCTGTTCCCAATGGTTTTTTTACAACAGAAAAGTGCCACTGTAGCCTTTTTTTATTAGGCTTCCAGCTCAACTTTTTATCTATAATCAGACCCAAATATTTCACTTCTTTAGAGAAAGTTAAGCTTACGCCGTTTATGGGGGGAGGGTCAGTTTGAGGAATTTTATATTTCCTTGAGAAGAGGACTAGTCCAGTTTTCTAAGGGTTGACACCCGAACTACCCAGCTCACTAGCTTGTTAAGAGCATTTTGGAGAAGAAGAAGATAAGGCATGTTAGTGATTCATTTACCACCAAAGCTCCAAAGAACAGATGTAAGAACACCACCCTGTGGTGTTCCTTTACTGACAGCGCTTCTCGCAGACGATCCAGCCCGATTTGAGTTGATAATCCTACTTGTAAGTAAAAGATTGATCTAATTTTAGGGCCGACAGTGCATTTACGATCGCGGATGCATTGACATCGTCAAAAGCTCCTTCTATGTCCAAAGTGCACTCTTTGTTATGCAGGAAGTATTCGATGAAGCGCACCAGTGTATGCAAAAGATGCGCGATAGACAAAAGTCTTGTATCGATGCTTGTTGGTAAATGGATATCAATCAATCGTTATGGGGTTTTAAGAAGTAATAACGATAGACTTATGGGATCATTCAGACTCCGATGGGAGCATTTACCAGCTTTGGGTATAAGACCCACTGTGGGTGTAGGAGAATCAGTTTAGGCCTGAAGATTGGCCCATTGATCACACTGATAAATATTAGGGTTTGTTATTTCACAAATAAAAGTTTAACAATTAATTTATATTAATTATTAACAAATTCCATAATTGCCTTTAATTAAAATCACTCTGGAAAACACTTAGCAAGTTTTTATTTTGTTTAGATTATTTTCTTTGAATATTTCATGTCATTCGAAGCGCACTGGATTAGTACGTTTTATTTTTGTTTTTAGAGCAGCAAAATATTTGATTTATGTCCAGCTGGATTGACCACAGTTTGTCGGGCTTGGTCAGTTAAATACAAAACTATCGACGGCCAGGGATGGCTAAATCAAAGAATTCAACTTTTATGCGAGTCTACATAGGAACACGACTTCCGATTTTCGTATAAGTAACAGCTTGAGTGCAGGCAAAATCATTTAAAGATTTAAGTCTCCACTAAGTGTGGACAAACATTAGGCGGGCCCACCCATCTTAAATTTATAAAATTATTACGAAGAATGAAAAAAAAGATAACACCCAGTTCGATACTACTAAATTACAAAGATTGATGACCCAACCGAGATATTAAATTCGAATCAGAATCAGAATCGTTTCCAACCAAAATACTCAACATATTGGGCCACCCGAAATTCAATAAAAACCCTTCAAGACGCCTCAAGATCATTAATACACCATAGGAGGGGATCACAAAAATAAATAAAAATAAAATTTTATTTACTCTCACATCAGCGGACTCCATCTCGGAATGACCGCATCTCTGGATCGCCATTCCAAGTCACCGCACAAGTGTTCACCATTAAACAGAGATAAAAATCCCACACTCGACTGACTGGGTTATCATTACTGTGCGGATAGTCATGGCAATGGAACTCCAGAGCCAGAAGGGACCTCAAAGTCAAATGCGTTCTGGATGTCGGGCGCAGGCTGGTTACTGCTGCTGCGGAAAATAAATTCAAAAAGAATTAGTCTCAATCAATGATGCGAGAATTTTTTATGGACTCGGTCCTTCCTTCTTATACTCGCCCACGTTACACAAGTGGTTGGTATTTTTGTGCTTCTTTATCGCCGTCGTCGTCGGTCTTATCGTGGGGGGAGGAAAAGAGACGTTTGTACGTTTTAAATTGCATGAGGATCACTGCAGCAGCCAGCACTGAATCAGCTGTTATCTGAGAAATCTATCTTAAGGCATCCATACCACTCAATTAAGCAAGATTTATCACAACTACAAATCCTACTCGCCGTTCTATGGCATGATACTGCAACAAATAGATAAATAATTTATAAATAAATCAGCCACTAAAATGTCCATTCGAAGGCAAAGAAAAATTATTCAAAACACTCGTTTTTGCTAAGCTCGTAAGCTCGTAATGCCACGCCAAAAGACAGAACACAGAAGCAAACATGCAAACACCAATTCGCCGCGTACTTACAAACGTAATAATTTCATGCCGATCTATTATTTTCACCTGTCAGCCCACAACCGCGCCACCAACACCACCTCTAAAGGAGTGTCGGGTCTGGTTTGGTCTGGTCAGGCTCAGGCTCAGACTCTTCGTACTTGTTCGTTTTCGTTTTCGAGTGCTGCAATTTGGCGTCGCCTGCCGCCATCGCCACCGCCTTTGCCGACCGGAACGATACGATACGTATGTAGATTCAATCGAACAGATATGGAGATATGAATTATGCACGCACTGTGGCAAATGTGTGTGCAGTGGGCACGCTTCTTCGAATGATCGCCGATCGAAGCGCGATAGGTTGGAGGAGAGTTGTTTTTTTAAATAAAAATCCCACAAAATTGGAATGTTTTGACGCGCTTCGCGATTTATGAAAATTGCCTGCCAATCCGGCAACTTCCAGATAGTCTCCGTCGGCATCGTCGTCAGCGGGCCACTACATAATCAGTGATCTGATCATGATCACCACTATGCCAGAAGTTTATCGCCGCAACGACCGACCGTGGGTGAATATAATAATTTGTTTTCGGTTATTATTGCTGGCGTGGAGGCAAATAAACGCGCTGGTAATTGCTGGTGGATTTTATTTTTATTACGATCGTTGGACTTATGTTTATGGAAGCGAACGTGGGGTGGAGTGTCCCATGGGGTTTGTCTAGGCGAACAAGCGAACACAAAGCTAAGTGGCGTTAAATTGAATCGGAAAATGGTAATAAAATTTGACTCTATATGTTAACAGTTGTGATTGAGGCAAATGAGTCAGTTGAGGACTTTAGCCGCAGATGCAGCAGCAGCAATAATATGACGTTGTTGTCGTAAGGAATTTTAAGTTTATGAATCGATTGCTTTGGTATCACTTTGGAGTCACTAAACTATATACATGCAATGTGAAGTGTGTGGGTGGAAAGCCTTGTCACAAAATGGTGTTGGCAATGAATTTGGTGAGTATATTTTGTGGTGTTAATGATGCGCAGGTGCAGCTACAGTTGACATTTCGATAAAAGTCGACTGGTTGAGTTCTCTCAATATGGAAGTAGGTACTTATAGCATTTTGGTTAACGATGCTGTTGGCATTTGGAGAGAATAGGTAAGGTAGCTTTGTGAGATATTTTAAGAGATTCAGGGAAGGAACAGTCTCTATTAGCTTTAATTTTTCGCCCGACCGACTAACATTTGTGGCATTTTCAAACCTTTGTCAACCTACCTTCGAACGAGAAAACATCTGAAAGCTGGAGATTCCATGTTAATCCATCTCATCACTTGAAGAAAGTTTATATGCACTTTGGTTAGGTGCTTCCATCTAGGACAGATTAGCGGCCTAAGGTTAGCTCATCGGTATTTCACAGTTTTCCATAAAAGTCTGCGTATACCACACATAACTTCCTGGAATCTGTGACCCTGAAGATTTAATAATTTGTCACTGCTCCGTTTTCTCTGATACCTCATATACCTAGCTACCTACTAAGATCGGTTAGTAACAAACGCTCTAAGAGGCATTTCGACTCTATTTTCCACTATATGTAGGTACATTCTTCTTCATTCTTTTATTCGATAAGGTTATGATCAGGAGTAGATGAATCATAACCCTGCCAGTGAAACCCTACTCGTCCATCCATTTTTGTGATTCAGGAGTCTTGAGACCTGATTCTCTTTCGCATTTGCAAAAGAAGGTTTATTGACATAGGCTTTTTGACGGGTTTCTTAGGGTCCCTTCTTTAAACTCGACACTACCAACTCGTGCTCCCGTTTTTTCGAGATGTGTACTTTGACATGAAGGTTTCCCCTTTGAACTTTGTTCGTCACTCCTGCTCTACATGTGAAGCATCTTCACAGCAGCTGCAGTCAATTTTATCGTATACTTTGTATACATTGTTCAACTCTGAGCACCAGATGGACAGCTGCAGTGTAGAGCATTCCCCTCAAAAACATATACCTAATCATCAATTGTTCGTTGCAGAGAAGTTTAATTTTCTACTGATGATGGCTCCATAACCCACAAGATTACTTTAAGATCCGTTTTTTCCCTTCAACCTAGATTGCACACCGACTTTGATTGGGAGCTCTTCTGTGTTTCCAAAGGAGGCATCTCACCGATGTTTTTGCGATTTTTTCAAAAACTCCTCGTTGTCTTATCAGATCCCTTATCAGATCTCTTTGCTTGACTATCGAATCAATCGCGACTCCTTAAAGGATTTCCATATATGTATACTTTTAGGATTGGCGATGTTTTTATACCCTTTCCTAAGGGTACTTATATTAATTTTGACACATAGTTTGTAACACCACTTATTATTCGCCATAGACCCATAAAAGTATATATAATTATGATCAAAACCAATTCCTAAGACTATTTAGCAATGTCCGTCCGTCCGTCCGTTCGTACGCAATTTAAGCTAGGAAGCTGAAATTTGGACCACATACTCCTTAGGGCTCCGAAATGGTTAAGTGTAAACATTTTTTGAATATGCCCACTGCCACGCCCACAATTTAGAAAAAAAAAACCGTTTTAAAGCTAAAGTTAGACAGATAGAGTGTTCAGAAGATTTGTAGGCACTGCCCTCCTTTATAAGTTTTGTGGATATAAAGTTTTTTGCCACGCCTAGTTTTTGTGGGCGTTTAATCAAGTTTAACAAGATATTTAGCCAATATTTTTTCCAACATAGCGCCCATACAATGTTTTTGGGTGGGTTTTTTTCAAAATTTTATTTTTTTTTAAATTGAATAGAATGAAATAAAATCCATCATCTTCTTAATGCTTTTTTTTTTGGGGCAAATAGGGATATGGATAGGGTTTCATGCTGTTCACCCCAAGCGGACTGTAGCCTTTCCTTATGTTTTTTTATTTTGATCCTTTTACTTTGGATTGATTTATTTACCCGCACTAGTCATCAGATAACCCGATTATTTGCCGCAATCATCATTTAATACCCGCTCAAAATTCCCTCACAGTGCTGCCGACACCTGTAAAGATTTTTTTTTGTGTTATCCGTAAGAGCTGAGCTTTGTTGATGAACAAATTTCCAAGGCACTTCTCCTTCTCTGTGTGGCCATCTAAAGATAGTTGTACTCTTGTTGACTCTCATGTCGATGGAATTGGTGCGCACTTCTTCTTCGGGGGACCTATGCAAAGTTTATATTTCAAATTAATACGAGCTTTTATCATCTCCATTATTTAAGGGGCTTTTTGAACAAACTTTGAATGCTGCTTTCTTTCACTTATATCTACATACCTTAGCTTCCTTTGTGCAACACCATGTGTATTTCCTTGTCATGTTGGTTATATCCCTGTGAATCCCTGAGCAATGACTTAGCGCTGTCTGTTCAAATTCGCTATAGGGAATTCCACATATCTTCTGCTTTGCACTCTTCATCTTCAACTTCGATGTTGTAACAGAGATTTTTATTTGTCTATTTGAATTTTTCAAAAGCTTTTGTTTTGTCCTCTCTCTTAAGGGCCAGTTATAGCTTAGTTCTTATTTTTCAAGAATATTTCTGTCTGGATTGAACGGTGCTGCCAGGTAAAAACCTATCTAAGATAACTTAGGAATCTTTAACCACTTGTCACTAACGCGTAGTCAATTTGGGTTTCATTACCACCACTGCCGATTTTGCTTGACGATTGAGGAACATAGTATTTATTTAGAACGATTGGAAATAATTAAACATGCTCATCCTAGTCCCCTCAATTCAGTCCCAGACCCCACAAATCACCACCAACGATGTGGTTGTAAAATTTCAGCAAGAATGCATCTCTTTCCCTCTGGTCGTACCCAACCTGGGGAGCATATGCACGACAATATTGCAACCCTCCCATTGTATCACCAGTTAAACGGTCACTGGACTTTGAAATGCTCAATACATACATTGCTAATACGACAATTCACTCTGCCGCAAGGATTATACTAATATCGTTCCTATCCTGTCCCTTTCCGTAGTAAGACGTCTTAAAAGCTTTTGTCCTAACGTTCAAAAAACGTGCCCCATTTCTAGAGTTTTGCTACTTCCTTTCCTGTACAGACAAAATTTCCAATCGAATTCTCATCATTCTTTCTCGTAGATCGCTACCTACTCGCGAATCATTTTCCGTAACACCCGAAAACCGAATAAGTTTTAGTCGACCTTTTCGGTTCATTCCACTAGTGCACAGTATTGTGCCTCTTCTTTTCCATAAGTTCTAAGTTCAAACGATCCTCTTTCTTTGTTATTTCATTTTTCTTCTATCGAACTGGTATAAAAGTCTTTAGTCAACCACGAACAGTCATAAACACTTGTCAGGACAGTTATATGGTGTTAAATGTGTACCCATATATTTTTTTTTGTGGTTATGTTGCAGGGATATTTCAAACTCCTGTCCCTGTGCAGCGGGAGATGTCAAGGCAGCGGGAGATGATTTGGTAGAGAGCATACACCAACTTGTCTCCATGATTTGGTCAGAGGAAGTATGCCTGATGATTGTTGCCGATCCTCAGCATTGTTTGCCCGATCCACAAGAAAGGAGACCCTCTTAACTGCGCCAACTATAGAGGTATAAGTCTCCTCAACATCGCATATAAGATCCTGTCTGCCGTGCTGTGTGTTCGCCTGAAACGTCAACGAACTGATTGGACCCTATCAGTGCGGTTTTAGGCCCAGTAATATATGCTGTCATCAAGAAGGGACACACAACATCGACGAATCGGACAGAACGTCACGATAGACAGCTATAACTTTGAGGTAGTTCGGGATTTTATCTACCTCGGCTCCGCTATTAACTCTGACAACGCTGACAACGCCAACCGCTGTTACTTTGGCCTAAGGAGGCAATTGATTAGTAAGGCCTTGTCGAGAAACACCAAGGAGACTCTATATAAGACCCTCATCATCCCAGTCCTGCTGTATGGCGCAGAAGCATGGACGTTATCAAAGGCGGATGAAGATCTCCTTGGTCGTTTCGAACGCAAAATTCTTCGTGTGATTTTCGGTCCCGTTTGCGTTGACGGGCTTTGGAGGAGGAGATTTAACAGCGAACTCTACGAGCTGTATAGCGACATCGACCTAGTCAGAAAAATACGGATTAGTCGTCTAAGATGGCTGGAACATGTAGAGCGAATGGACACCAATGCTCCGGCCCGAAGAGTCTTCGAATCTAACCCGGAGGGACAACGCAGTAGAGGAAGACCTCGCCTAAGGTGGCGCGCGCAAGTGGAAGGGGACCTCAACCAACTTGGAGTGCGCAACTGGAATCAGTTAGCCAAAGATCGTGCTAACTGGAGAGGCGTATTGGTTGAGGCCCAGGTCCACCCCGGATTGTAGCGCCACCTAAGTAAGTAAGTAAGTCCCTGCACAGCTGCAGAATTAGGTGCCTACGGCTTTTATATTTAGTAAATTGAAGTCTTTTTGTCTCCTCCCACTCCGTTAACCATTACACTTAACTAACCAGCGTTTTTCTCGCATCACTTGTCCTGCGTCTCTAATGTACCGCAACCTTAATTGAACCAAATAACAATCACAATCAGTCCCCCACGATCCTGTAATCAGAATAGGACCCAAAATGCTCGCTTGTTACAATCAAAAATCAAACAAATAACTTCAAATGCGTATCATCAACAAATTAAACAATTACACCGATCACACCTCTTACGCATCACCATCATCCTTAATTTCTTGTAAAACACCTTTGGGCACATCCCATTACTCATCATCATCAGCCTAATGCCCATTCACAATGGCCCTAATTCCTTTCTATCCGCCATATCTCAACACACATCCAAAAGGAATTATTTTTATGTTTAAATTTTATGCCTCAAAAAGGAAGTTTGGGAAAGAAACCACTGAAAACAAAAAATTATCCAATTCTCTCGCACAAATCATGAGTTTCTTGGAAATCTACGAAATTCATCTTTTCACTTCATCATCTCTTTGAATACTTGGAATTTCGTCCGGCGGGAGACGAATATACGACTACCATATCGATACTACACTCTCTACACCACAACAGAACAGCAAAGCAACATCGTCGAAATACAAACGACGACGGAGGATCAATTGAAAAGAGTGAGAACCAACTCCAAGTACACTTTTGGAATCTCAATCAGGACAGGACCGAGCAGGAGTAAATCAGTGAATCAGCTCAGCGCGGAGCTCTTTTCACGTCACGAACACCTGAGAATTTCTTATAGCTGGCCTTTCTGCTTATCTGTGCTCGTTATGTACCTGAGGCGGCAGCTCAGCCATCACCATCGCACCATTACAGGACTGTGAATCCATTCGCAGCGATTTATCTTCCTTTTGCCATCTGAATAGCACTTTGTTAGAGTTGTTGGCGATGCAGTGCGGTGATGTGCTATTATATAGTGGAGCCTACGCAAAACGGATTGTTTAGTGCGCCTGCGTGCACACTCTCTGTACCTACCAATGGAAAAGGTTCATCAAAATAATCAGTTCATTTGAACATTTTCGACAGAGTGAATTTTTTTGTTACGGGGTCTGCCGAACTGCTCGCTTCAGATTTCCAAGTGTTGATGAGTTCACACTGGCTATATCCTCGTTGATGAGTGCATGTGCATCCTTTCGGGTGAGGTTAGCCCGAAAAAAAAGAAGATAAAAGCGATGCCGCTACTGCCGCCCTTTTTGTGTTGCTTCAGTTCAATTCACAGCGCTGCGTATCCTAATCGTATCTGTATCTTGTTTGTTATTTGCTGGACAATTTGGTAAATTACAACGATCGATGCTAATGGCAGTTGGTTGCTTTTACTTGTTGATTGTCCTTTTTTTTTGTTTTATTTGTCAAGAGCGTGAAATCAGGTAGAAGATATGTTTCGGATTAAAAAAATGAATGCCTTACGGTTGTATTTATTTTTCGCTCATTTGTGAGATGTCGGAGATAGTTAATCGGACGATTGGTCAGCAGAGGTCCTTAATTTAATTTAATTCTTAGTAATTTGATCAATTAGTTGTAATTCTTGGAAGCAAAAATAAGAGAACTAAAGCTGAGAATTTTGATTAAAAAATTAATCGTAACTTAGAATTGGCAGGTTTTGATTTCAGATACATATGTAAATTTTGTACGTAAATATGTATAAAGGAGTTGAATTTAAATTGTCTTAATGCCCCATTCCTCACCTTAGATTAGATTGCAGTGACTGCCGGCATAAGATCGGCCCACTTAGACCAATATTGGTCCGTTGAGATACCACAGGGATCTAAGAAAAAGCTCCTCGTTAAACCATTTGGAGCTTCTAGCGATGTCAATATTAGTAAGATCACTGTAGCGTTGTCGAAGAAGGCTCCGAGACAGAAGAGCAAGTGCAAAGTTAGCGGGGCAACGTTTTTTCCTCCTCTTCGTCCATGTAGCTTCTGCAAAATCATACAAGACAGTTTGCAGTAATGACGGGTCATAATTTAGAGAGTCTTACAATTCCCAGAAATGTTGCTGTGCACCCGCACCCAGCAAAGGTGAATAATACACTGTCAACGACGAGACAATCGGCAGGCTAGAGTTACCAAAGAGTTTATATATACCGATTCCAATGACTTGATTGCAGCTTGACTATCCGACTAGAGAGATAACAAAATGCTGAAGTTTCTAGTAGATACCTATACAAAATGTGTTACGTTTACTTTTACTCAATGAGCTCCATACACGTGGTAAGCCTCTGCCTGGAACACTGCAGACTTCAATTTTCTACGGTCCGGTGATCAGAACCTTTCCTGTGTACAATTTGCTCCAGAAAAAGATTAAAGAAAAGTTTCATGACTTTTATAGAGAAACTAATAAAACTAAGGGAATGTGGTCACTAATAAAGAAAATCGCTAAAAGCGTGTAGGACCAAAAGCTACTATAATGCTTAAGGAGTTTCCCTTATAGGCTATCAGTACTCGCCGACTTTCTGTTTTTTAGCATTTCAATAGCCAAATTCTTTTATTAAACTTTTGAAGGGACATTTTTGCTTTCATTGACGTGGGATTTATAATTGATCTAGTAGGGTACTGACACACCCATTAGGCAGATGCTGGTTGAATGTCATTTAATTCTCTGCGCTTCGGTGAAAATGCTGCTATCACATCCAAAAGGTTGCCCTTTTGAACACATTTCTACCGCGGGTATCATCAAGTCCCTTGAGCAGGAAAACAATGCCTATTATTCTTTCTTTTCCCTCGCTACTCCAGTTATGCATTGCAGATCTAGTAAATACTATAAAGCCCTAGTAGGATAGCTGCTCGGGAGAATTAATGAACCTAAATAACTTATAACGGTAACACTTATTTAGTTCATTGATTAGGCAGTGGAGTTTTGTAGAATTTTGCCGCTCGGGGCAGAAACAACATCCAAATAAAGCAATGGTGCTAATTTGAGAATTTTCAATCCTTTTTTTTCATTAAAAAATATACTTTTCTCGACATGAGGCATTTTAGCTATATTGATAGTGCCTATGGAAGACCCAGTCATCAATCGAGGCTTTTAATAGGGAGAAATGTCGGCAGACTTAACATAGGTTCACGTTCTGAGAAAACCTCTTACGACCATTGACGAGCAACTTCTTCGGAGATCTTATTTCCCTTGTTTCCAGAATGACCGGGAATCCAAACAAGACTCAGAGAGTACAGGGACTCTACTGGCTACTACAGTCATATAAATATTTCATTCAAGCGTGAAAGCTTCCCATAAATCTTTTGTAAATGTCGCATAAAGAATCAAAATATAACTTAAAATTAATCTCTTTGTAGAGTAGAGGTAAAAGAACACCACTTGAATGTTGATAATCATTTCAGACAGCCTAAATTCGAAATTGTTGCCTTAAACTTTAAGACCTTGAGAGTGGTTAAAAGTTCCATTATTTAAGCTTCAAATTGATTGTTTATTAAAAAATAAATAACAAAACAAATGCAAGAATTAGATAATGTATTATATAAAAAAAAAATATTTCATTCATATATTTTCGTTCACTTCATAAATTGTTGGGTCTTCTATAATTTCACTATGAAATTTTTTAAATAATGCAAATAATTTACAAATATACATAAAAGCTCACGCTTAAATCTGTTTTTATTTTAACAAAAAAAATTGGTACAAATTCAGCTTTCCCTTTTAAAGTCTCTGTTGCTTACTTGTGAAATCCAAGTGTAAATTCATTTTTTAGCAACAAATGAGATCATATATTGTGTTGATTTCTCCGCGCAGCTTTTCAACTCATATCCAATAGTGATTTGATGGATAATCAGTCGTAGAGATTTACTTCTGTGTAAAATTCTTCGGAGAATATGTCATATTCATTTGATTCAATATTGGCTGCGTTTGGTTCTAAATTAGTTGGAGACTCAGGTATTATGTCCTCAGGTGATGTTAAACCTTCAAAGTCATCTTCCTCATCATTTATCACATCGTAAAGCTCAAACACGTCTTCAATTTCTTCAGTCTCACTTTCATTCTTGACGTTGACAAGCAAATTGCTGGTGCAAGATTCAGCAGCCTCATGTTCATCTATTTCAGTTATGACAAATATTGCCTTTGTTTCTTCTTCAGTCTCGGGCTCTTCCTTGACGGTCCAATTTTCGGATTGCATATCGTTAATGGCCGGGAAAGTCTCATTGTCCTCATCTAAAGGCTCACTTTTCACTTCAACTGCGACACTAGTGTCATTTGACATACTTACCCTGCTGTCAAAAATGTCAATTTCTTCATCTAGGATCTCAGTTTTCACTTCAATTAAGCCAAAAGTGTCAATGTTCTCATGGACATCCTTCTGGTTTTCTCGTCGCGGAATCTTACTAGATAATTCTCCGTCTTCATTGTTCTGACTAGGCAAGCCTAGTGCATGTGCTAACTCTTCTTCATATTTCGAGATAGGCACATCAAAAATGGGTAGGGTTTCTAGGCAATCCATGTCCGTAATGTGTTGTTGGTGTGACCAGTTATCGGAATTAATATCGTCTTGGGTGGAAGACTCGGACTTCTCTTCAGTTTCGTCATATGACATATTGTCCCAACTATAGAAAAGCTCACTATCCTCATCTGGTATCTCGGTATTTTTGTCATTTGTGGATTGGTCTTCTTCGTCTTCAAACGCCTCCGCGCGTAAACCATATATACTTTGGGCCTCTACTTTTGTAATATAATCACGTTGGAGCACATACTTTAAGATTTCCTTTAAACTAAAGTCTTCGCTCGACACATTGATGATCTTTTTGGGTTTCCCTTTTAAGCAACTTCTCCGAAGATCGTACTGCCAACACCGGCCGTACGGACCGAATAGTGAATTCATTTCCAAAAGGTACATGGCCATTCCGATTTTCTCATCTGATAATTGCCTCCAAATATGGTGGTCTTTCTTACGCAGGTACACTTTAGACCGCTGATACCATTCGACTAGGATCCTCTCCAAAAGAGAGAACTTTGAGGTAAAATGATTGTTGCTGGCGTAGTTGACTTGAGAAACATTTCTTACTGCTGAAATTCTTGTTTGCATACTGTTGTATTGTTCAAGAATTTTTTTTCTATTCAAAAGAACCAGACGGATAGCATGAGTTGCATTTCGTATTTCTTCTCTTATATCATTGTGATTAATTTGCTCGAAATGACGTATAATTCCAACTTTCTCTGCCAGCGACATTGTCTACAAAAATGAGAGAAAAGAGACAATTATTATTAAATTCCTTTCTGCATGAAAATAGTTTCCAATCGGCATTGTACAGAAGGAAGCTGTGATGGTCACTGTCGCTAACTGTTTTTAATAGAAAAATATGAATTTGTAAATAGGCAGGGAGAAAGGGAAGAGAAAATCGACAAAACAAAACCTAACCTAACCTCCAAAATAGACATGATATTCTGTATTCGAGCATATCGCTAAAACTGTCGGTCTGTCTGTCCGAGCACCGTATGGCGAAACGGTTCGACGGATTTGCTTCAAAGTTCGTAAATAAGGATTCTCGCGGCGTATTTTTAATCTTTGCTTTTTTGTTTGAAATAAAATACTGCCATACTTTTTTTTGGTGAAAATCACATTTTTCTAGAAAATTGCAAAGCTTTTGGGTAAGGACACTTGAGATGGAGTCAAAATCTCAAAGATAAAGAACGGGAATTCCAAAAAAAATTACTGTTTTTTATGATTTTAAAGGTTTGGTACCCGCAAATCAAATAAATTTCTTTTCATATCACGATTTTCTTAAATTTAAATTAAATTCGTTTTCTCAAAAACGGATCTAACGAGAAAGTTTCTTATGACGCCACGTGCCCTTTTTTTTAAAAAAAAAAAAAAAAAAACAAAGATTGTAGGAAAAATCTTTGTTATCAATAGTTTTTCATTTTCAAATAAACAACATTTTCCTGCAACAAACCGCCCACAAAAGTAGGATTGGCAAAAGCTCTCTATGGCAAACTTTGCCAATGTCTACATATGTATTTTGCAAGGATTCAAATGCTTTTCCTCAACCTGAGCTGTTCCCAAATTTTTGGGTGGCAGTGGGCATATTAGAAAACTATTTACACTATCATTTCCGCTTGCGGCGGGTACCATACACTCGGGATGGAAAATCAGAAATGTTTGTGGCTGTGCTTAAATCGCAAATCCTATTGTTGTACCAAATTTCATGGTTCTGTGGTGATTCGAAGTCGAATACATGAGTCTTAAGAGGAAAAAGAAGAAGAAGAAATCCGAAGAAAAATGCAAGTCTTTCCATTAGAATGATAAACAACAAAAAAGCCGACTGAGACCAAACTAAACTTGTGGCTTCAAAGGCGCAAACGGAACAATCCGCCATTATGGTCATAACGAATATAATACGTGTATTAGCTTATAAGCCTAAGTAAGTTTTGGACATGAGAGGCAACCACAGACATGGCGAAAAGTAAAACGTCTTGGAGGTACATATATATTTCGAATCAGGGATAGCAGTTCAAAGCTACCCAATTACACCAATTATTCCTGTTGACTGAAGGCGATTTTTAAACAGCTACACCTTTTAGCTGCCGTTATGTGCTGTCAAATCGTTTGCATCAGACCAACACATGATCATTGCGTTTAGAATGCCGTCACATAGGTAGCTTATCGAACTTTACTTGATTAAGCCTTTCATTTGACACCCATAGCAAAAAATGTTATAAAGAAAAACCTACTTTATCCGCCATTTTGGAAGCAACTGCCATTTTTAATTTAGACCCATACCTTCTACCCGAAATACAAATGTCTTAAAACCGTGAAATTCTAAATAATACAAATTTTTTTAAAAATGTATATCCCGACCGACAGACAATCAAAAATAAAGAGAACAAAATTCAACGCTCTCGAATACAGCGACATTGTCGGCCTAATCAAGTAACTTTAAGTGTATTCCCCAAATTAAATGCTAGAAACTGTATACAAATGTATGTATGCGCCTTATGCATACGTATGTACATATACACACATCCCCAAGTACGCTTTACAAATTGCAGTTAACTTACCTTGCTTTCTTCAGGAATTTTAAGCATAATTCTTTAAAAAATTCGACTTGCACGTTAAAAATAAAAGACAGCCCTCCTACTTTATTAAATTTGGTATAGCGTTTACTGCAATGCAATATAAATAAACACACAATTCGACGCAAGTTAATTCACACAATTCGAGAGAGAGCACAGAAGATACTAAACTTTGCTTGGGTTCGGTAAATGGGTTTCATCGGTTCTCTTTTTAAATATGAATTCAGCGAATACACAAACAGAATTGTGCTGTTATGCCAGACGCCAGAGTGCCTGTGCTATTTGTTGTTGTATTGCGCTGTGGTGTGGTGATTGTATGTAAGTTTACTTTTAACGTAGTCATCAGTGTTGCCAATGTAGTTCTGGTTTTATTTTTATAAATTAAATATGTAAATTAAAATCTCTTTGATTGGCTGTAAAAAAAATGTAGGTACTTCCAGGTAAAATTGACTACGCGACTATCTAACTTATCGCTTAGCTAATTTGCCATTTCAAATGAAATTAATTCAAAAAGCTAAAAAAAAATACTGGACGCAATACAAATGGCGAGCAGTGGAAATTCGACTACGTATATGTTTCATAGCTTTGCACTTGGAGACGAGGATTCATATAGTCCTCATTCCGAGTTCATTGTGGAGTTCGTCGATAGCTTTAACAGGCCGCTAATCACTAAAAACGTGGTGTTGTTACTTCTGTGTAATTTGGAAGTTATTAGACCTGCCATTTATCGCGATTTTTATTAAAAACTTTTATATGTGATTTATCCCAATTAGTCGCGTTTCGCGGTAAGCATTTGGCTTGCGTGGCGCTGCAGTTCACATTTAAAATAAAAGAAAAGCGAATTTCGATTATTCTGAACTCAGATATGCAACGCACACGACTCTCTGCATTTGTAGTAGATCTGCACACGGCATAAGGGTGAGAAATTTATTTAAATCACTTTTCACGCCACCTACGATTTTGATCTAATTTTGCACATTGGACGCATTTAACATATTTGTTTGACATACAAAAAATTATCAAAATCGTTAGAGCCGTTTTTGAGAAAACGAATTTAATTTAAATTTAAGAAAATCGTTATATGAAAAAAATATTTTAAAAAATTAGTTAAAAAATCTAAGTATGCAGATTTGTTTGAGTTTATAGTATAAAAAAAATATACATTTTTTTTAAGTGCCTTTTAATAGTTTTCGAGATATTGCCCGTTTTATAAACTACCGTTATTCGATTTTTTTCCCAAAAACTGAGTATGCAGAATTTTTGACCCCATCCTAAACAACCTTAGTACAAAAAAAGACCGAAATCATTGGAACCACTTTCGAGAAAAATAGCGGTAAGTGATTTTCACAAACAAATTTGTATGGCAGGTACAGTTTTTTCAAAAGATAAAGCAAAAAATAAAAAGATGGCCCGAGACGTGACCCCAAAAACCTTATGTACGAACTTTGACTTAAATCCGTCGAACCGTCGTAATATCATTCCTCATACTCAGTTTGAGTTCGAAATTCCCGCACGATCGCAATAACTTTCTTTTTAGCATACTAATGTAAACGAGAAAGTTAAAAAATTACAGAGAGTCAAATAAGGGATCAGCGTTACCTTCGCAAAATTTGAGATGGCTTCCAAAAATTAGATCTCTAGCCTAAGGAAGGGGTTCCTTGTTTTCAACGATGTTGCAGTCAACGATGTTCATTTCGAGCGATTGAACGACAAAAGTTTCCTATTTGTAACTTATTTACTTTTAGGTACTAACATTGCCAATCATAGAAAGCGAACAAGATTAAGCTTATTTATAGGGACTTCACTGAGTAGGCTTGTGCAGAAAATAAATCCATAAGTATGCACACAAAAGAAAAGTAAGCAAAACACCAAGGTATAGAATGTGTGTTCTTATGATCTAATCTTTATTTCAGAGTCAACTGGGATGCTGTTTGAAGGCTTATTAAAGATTGTTGAACAACAATTTCGTCTAAATCAAAGGAAAAGTGTTCCGGGCTTAAGAAAATCCAAGAGGCAAGAGTTAATGGGTGCCGAGGTATAGACACATTCCGGGTAACTGCAAGGCTAACGAACTCGTCAAACCTGGAACTATCCTCTCAATCTTCCCTGAAACAGGTTCCTTGGGCATACCAGTTTCCACATTCAAACTCTTGTAAAAACTGGATGCAATCGAAAAAACAAACCACATAGAGACGGGTGGAAATTTTTGTCTGGCAACGAAGCAGATTTAGCCAAAGCAGGATCTACGATGTTCTAAGAGTTTTATTACCCTCAATAGATCGCACATTAGTGCTACATTGTTGTCATCACTGGACACTGTCTGATAGGTAGGCATGCAACAAGGCTTGGTGCTTATTCAAATGACTTTTGTAGGAGCATCATGGATGAGGAGGAGGAGGAAGAGACAACTCTACACCTGCTTTGCGCATGCCCTGCTCTCTCCCAGAACCGAAATTTCATTCTAGGAGCTTACTGCTACAATGATCTTAACGATCTAAATTCGACCGATCCAAGATGTCTCTCACGCTTTATGAGCAGCTCACACTGGTTCAATGAGTAGGCATGAACTTCACATCCTAAGATAATCCTAAGATAATCCCAAAGATTATCTAAATATATCTCCTTAACGGAAAGCATATAACTGAATAAGGAGAGCTTTAGGAAGCTGGTGGGCTTCCTCACATGCCACTGTGGCTTGAAGTAGGTTCTGTCTAGAGGATGATGAAACCTCTCAACAAATCCTATATGATAGAGATTCATCGATAGAGTTAAGAAACTCCGAAACCAATGACGTGCTGGCTTTCACCAATTCAACCACCCGCCTCTAAGAATAGCACCTCGTTTTTGATACAATAGGGATTGAAGGTTGTAGTATTAGCCAATTGCACAAGAATATCCCTGCTGCACAACGACTTTGTTTGTACCTATTTCCATGGAGGAACGAAGGGGAACAGAAACTAAACCTAAAAATATTTTCGCTATTAGCCTTTAAAGTATTCCCATACTTAAACCTAAATGAGTACGTTCTGGGAAGTTTTGCATTTCTCGTACTTCGCTTCGCTTGTCCCGATTATACAACACCGTGTGACAGTTTTATGCCCCTTCTACCAAGTCAACGTTTATGCATTTTCACATTTATTGCATTGCACCTTCCAACTCATGTTCACGTATTTAACGCATGCTTCTATGTAATTTCATTCCAGCTAAGATGCGGAAACTAACTCCGCAAGCAGAATACGAGACAAAGTATTAGCGTCTTAACATGTCATCTTAGAACGGTAAACGATTACTTCTGGATTCCATTGTATATACCTCAAACAATCTGAGCATCCTGTTACCACATTCCTCTTACAATCGGATACACATAATTTTTTGAGACAGTAGTCGCGCATGTTTTCGCGATATCTGTGATACCTACTCCCGTGTGTCTTAATGAGTGAAATTCTAACTCCTTTTAGCTACTTCTGCGTCGTCGACGTCGTCAAGAAACCGCGAATTCCTCATTTAATTTTCCAAAGATCACACGAAACGAACCAAAGGCAGCCAACTACACTTGCGACGAGACGACAGACGGTAGAAGGTGTAGGTAAGGTACTCGTCTATTCATCTAACGAAACTGTGCGCGGAAGATTCTCACGAGATCTGCCACTTCGTGGAAGTATGTTCTCAGGAGGACGTGTCGTTAAGGGAAAATAGAGAACTAAACTACTGTGTAAGGTTTCGCGAGTGGTGCAAGGTGCTCAACGGTAGGCGCAGTACCTAACCTACCTACTGGAAGGTAGCCTTCTACATGCGCTCTTATCTTTCGCGGAGCATTTTGTGTTGTCATAGTCGACGTCTGTTGGTTGCGGCTGGCATACTCGTGTACATATACCACAAAAGGTCGGAAGGTATCTACGTACATATACTTGCGGTCTAGTCGGTATCAGATCGCCAGCTTCCCATGGGAACCTATTTTGCGCAAACATGACTTGGGAACGCTGTATCTATCGCTGGTTCGTAGTTAATAACCACATTACTTGGGAGTCAATGCGGAGGCACTGCGAATATAGATAAGCCACACAATGGGATGTACACGCCGCTGGAGAACAATACAATTGGACAGCAGTACATTTCCAATTAACTAAAAACAGCCGGCTGGAGATGGAGTCATTCTGATAGGTGATGTGTCATCATCAGAGAGTACAGCACTCCTTGCTGATTGCCATTAAATGATTCCTAAAATGGTTATAGCAAGGGCTGTTGGTGTCTGGAATGTTGCCATTTGTTCGTGGATGCACGGTTATACCTTCGACCGGACGGTCCGTGCAATCGTATAATCGTCTTCGGCCCTTTTTAAGGCTATACCGCGCACCGCCGCACTGCGCCGCCACTGCCTAACTGACATTTGCCCGGCTTGACAACCTCTACGACGATGACGACGATGACGACGACGACGACTACTACTACGACGACGCGACGGCGACCCTGGCAGGGTATCAATTCGATATATAGACAGTTTAATAAATTTTCCAGAACTAAGCGATAACCTGCGAAGCAGCGGGAAGAGGAGCAGAGCTTGAAACAGAAATCAAAACGTTTTATTGCGGCTGGTTGGTTGGTTGGTTGGTTGGTTTGGTTTGCTGCACCTGAGAATGTTGATAGTCCAACTTTTGATCGTCTCCTTGTCTCTCTGTGTCTGGTTGTGGACGTGTCTGTTTTTGTTTTTTTTTTCTTTTGCAGGGCTCTTTAGTGGTCGTTTGACCGAATTGGTTGCCGCATGCGGGAGAGTGGTAGAATCGATGTTGTCGGCATATTCTGTCGCTTAATGGCATTTGCTAAAAAGGACGAAGGTAGAAGACGTGCCAAGAATATGTCCAAAGGCGAAAAATGCACTTTAAGACATGATTTTTGCCGAGAGACAGAATGTGGGAGATATGCATTTCTTTTTCACTGATTCCCTTGGAATTAATGACCACAAAACCCGGCGCCTGATTATCATTTAAAATGTTGCCTCGTCGTCGACGTTGTAATCAGAAATTTCAAATATATATATATTTTTCTTCAATTAATTGATTTTCGTTAAAGAAGGTACCGTCTCCTGGCAAAGAAGGGAAGGGAATTTCGTTTGCTAAATAAATAAAACGAAATCATAGCTTAGTCAATCATGACGAGCTTATCGTTAAGTAAACTGGAGGCGAAAATTCCTGAGGTGCCGGAATTATAAAGTGCCAGCTTTCATGTGCGAGAAGTACAATATTCTTATTTATGTTGTCATAATATTAAATTCTGACAGATAAGCCAGCAGGTCTTTGCTCAGTGCACTGACTCTCAGACGGACACAATCAAAATTCATTCAATAAATACAAATTTGCTGGAGTCGGTTGCGAATTAGTGTTTCAGCGTTCATTGACTTTTTAAGTAGCTGGTATATTAATTTGCATCATGTACAGCGTCGGTAAGTGTTTGTATTGTTGGAAATATGTTTGGTACATTTTTAGACCTCATTTGGGGATGTGGTCACCCTGTCCGCTCTAAGAACCAATTTATTTTCTTAATGAGTTTGTTGATGTCGAATGCTGATGCAGCCATAATTGAGATTGTTTAAATCATGAAACCTAATGTAGCCATTCTTATGTTGAAGTGAGGGACATGTGCACAGGAAGTGCTGGATCATATCGTCGTCTCTGCATGGGATGTCCAGTCATTAAGTATGTCGTATTAGTATTATATTAGACCTAATTTGACCCTGCTCTGTCCATTGGTTGGAGATGACATATTTGCTAGCCTGGTTTCACTTTAAGTTAATTTTTTGTAGAGCTTCGCGCTTTTTTTTTGGGACGCAAGGTCATTTTTTTCTTACGATTTAAGTCAGTTTTTATGTTTTGGAAACTATTTCTAAGGAAATAGTTTACATCCCCAGAAGCAGTTGCTGTCCAGAACCAATGCTGGCTGCACTTCAAGAACTTTCAACTTATTATGAGCTAAAGGTTTGTGTTGAAATTTCAATGCAGATCTCTTTAAAACTAACAGTAGATCTCACAAACTTTTAAACTTTGTTGCATCTGCTTAACTAGTCGTGTTAAACATATTCCAGGATCTGTTAACTCCAATGTATAGCTCTACGTTGTCTAACAGTTGTCGTTAGGAAGTATGATATTGGATTGTCATTCTATTTCATTAATTTTCCAAGTTAAGAACTTCTGTTGACAACAGTGCTTTGCAGGAGAATGATACTTCTTGGCACTAATGCTTGTAGAATTATGGAAGCAAAATCAAAAAAGTCAATTAGGACAGCTTTTATCGTGGTCGCAAGAATTCAAATTGCATGAAGATGAAGTTCCAATATATTTTGATATTTATATCTGTAGTTGTGTCACTGTTCAAGTTTTGTATTTCTTTTTCTGTTATTTTGGAAGGTAGCCAAGTTCACTTTTGTTGTAAGTTAAAAAAAACAACGGTTGTTTCGTGTAATCAAATAAATTGCACAAAAATCCGTAAATATACCTATGTTAGACATGTCTTCGTCGGTACGACCACATATCCCACAACATATTTCATCAGTTTCTGAATGTCTGATGCTTTTTCGAAGTGTTTTAAATCAATTTTGTATGTGATAAAATATTACGTTCAGAAGAATGATGCGATTCCCAAACTTATCTGCGAGAAAGTCTAAAATCATACCCACTTTTAAATTTAATTTCTAAAACTTAGTGCCTGTCATACTGTACTTTTACTCATGATAGGGTCCGCCAAATAACTTTTTGTTTTGAAAATGCTATAAAAAAAACTACTGACTATTTTCTCAAATTTTCAAATTTTTATTTGAAAGTACAATCCTTCCGGTTAATAATGGAAAATAATTTCATTCAAATGGCTGCCGCGGCTGGCCATGCAGTAGCCTACACGATTGGTCCAATTTTTAAGCACATTATCGATTGTGTGCAGCTGTATTTCACCAATGGCTTCGCGAATATTGTCCTTTAAAGCGTCGGTTGTCTCTGGCATTTTGGCGAAACACTTATAATATAATAGTCCAAAAGTGTCAAATCGCAGTTCCGCGGTGGCCAAACGACATCAGCTCTGCGGCTGATAATGCGATCTTCAAAAACAGGGCGCAAAACATGGAGTGTAGCTTCGGCTGTGTGGCACGTAGCGCCGTCCTGTTGAAACCAAATGTTGCCAATATCCTCCTCTTCAATTTTTGTGAACAAAAATTCGTTCAACATGGCCCGATAACGATCGCCATTGACTGTAACGGCTACTCCTTGCTCACTTTCGAAGAAAAATGGCCCAATTATGCCTCTGGACCTAAATCCGCACCAAACAGTGACTCGTTTTGGCTATATCCGCATTGCAATGTATGCGTGCGGGTTTTCTGTGCCCCAAATGCGACAATTTTGCTTGTTTACATACCCGCCAAGATCAAAATGAGCTTCATCTGAAAAGATGATTTTTTTGGCAAAATCGGCATCTTCTCTATGTCGCCATGTCGCAATATTTCCCAGCGTTGTTCAAGCGTATACACAACCATATTCGTTCAGCGGAAGGATAAAACTAATTATCTGTCAAATCAGACATGAGTTAAAAGTTACCATTCGCGAAATAAGCACTAGTTGAAAAAAAAACGTTAAATGGCGGACCCTATATATGAACTTACACTGAAAATAAAATTGTGAGTAATATTGACAAAAGCGATTAGTTAAATTTCAACAACAACAAAACAAAAAGTAGTTGATATGACAAAATATTGTTATATTGTCAAAAGAGTTTGTGGATTCAACATCATTTTTGTCAAAATCTGTATTACGAAACATTTGTCCGGTTTAACAAAACACTCTGCCAATATTACTCAATTGAACTGTCTATATTTTGTCATATAGAATTGACATGTTTTTGTTGAAAACACAAAAACTGAATCTCAGGCGAAAACTAGACCCGGAGATTTCAAAAATGTGCATGGTCCTTATCCCAAACTATTCGTAGTTTAGTTCGTAATCATATTTATACGTCGTGCAAAGCTACAAAGATTAACTCCTTACATTAAAATTTTGTAGGTTTGACATCAAGTTTTCGTTGATTTTTGTATATTTTATGGCATTTTGTGTTACTGACCAAAAAAATGGTCCAATCAAAAAAAATTAATTGCAAACACTGTTTCCGAAGAACAACAAATTGCATGGTACACACCTCATTTTCTAACTTCTACAAAGGAAATTCTCCTGATACACATTAGAGAGATCATAATGCTACATTTGCCCGATCCGAATTTTATTGTTGGGAATTAACTTTATCAAGGGAATCATTTTTTAAAGTTATGTTATACGTTTTGGAAACCCACTTAAATAGTACCACAGATGAGTAATTATACAGATAGTCGACTGAGAGGATTTTTGGCTCTCCCGCCTATCGTTTTTTATTTGCTTCAAAAAGGCACAGTACAGGCACAGTGTTCGTATATGTTTTTACATGCAAATCAAATTGAGCCAGCTCACGCACACAATAGCAGTTCTGCGCCTAAGAATCCATTTTGGAAAAGATCTCATGTTGACATATTAAAAGTCAAAACTGGGCTGTGTCCGATAACATCGTAATAACATGCGACGATATATAATAAATTTGCAACAGAATAACATTTTGGTGAATGTTTTTAATTATTATGTAAACTAAAATAATAGTTTTACCAAACAAGCATATTTTTTGGGAAAACATTTTTAAGCAGTTTCGTAAACATTTTGGCAGTTGCGCAAGTTAAACGTCATAATTTGTTTGCTAGTAGTTTAACTAATTTAGCAGTTTTAAATTGTCAGTAATAATAAAATAATGTTGGTGGTTGACTTATCGAATGTCGAGTAAAATAATTAAAATCAAATAATTTGTAAACGGAAGGTTTACTAAAATTGTAGGTAAAATAAATAAAAGCTCAATGAATTAAATTAATGAGCAACGCGTGATTAGTTAACTGACCATTTCAATAATTTAACATAGTATTTCATACATTCACTGCTATTTTATTCACCACTATTCACTATTACAATTCAAAGATAATGACGTTATTAAATATGTTAAACATGATGAAATAAATTTAATAACGTTTTTAACTTGGAATTGAACTAGTCAAGTCTACAGTTTGTGTTTAAAAATGCATTTAAAGTTATTTTGTCGCAGTTTGTCAATTCGCTCGCTTGCTCTCATATGAACGTTCCGAATATGTAGATATGTAAAGCTATTAAACTTTCATATGTTCAATAAAAACATAATAAACAACCAAAGAATTTAATATACATGAAAAACTAATCCAAAAATATTAACTATAAACATTTTACACCCAATCATTACTAATTTAGCAATATTTATGCAATAATACAATAAAATATACATTTTATTTCATTTTATTAACCAAAATGGAAAAAATATAACAACCCAAGTATGTTTATTTTAAGGCAGATAAAAAATTGAGAACTATTTTTTATAAACACAAAAAATATTCGCCTTTAATTGCAACAACTTCATTATTTATTATATACCTAACTATTTTTTTTATAAACATTTCAATTAAATATCTACTGAACTTGAACTACGTTAACTCAATACTTCGCAGCACTTCCCCAACACATCTGCTATAATCAGCTGTTTTTTGTTGCCATTTGGAATTCTTGCAAAACTGCCCGCGCTAATGACATATTTTTGAAACATCAACCCCTCCATACTTTATTTGGCTGGCTCACACGTATTCACAGATAGAACATTTGAGAGAGGATTTTTTTCTCCATTTTTAAAATTTGTTTGCGGGTTCAAAGGGGCAGAGGTATGCTGAGTCGACTATCTGTATAATTACTCATCTGTGATAGTAAAGGGTGATCCATTTCGAGGTTCCCTACTTTTTTAAAGAAAAAAACACAGAAAATTCAAATTTAATGGAGAATGTTTATTATCATTTGAAAGAACATTCTTTGGCATTTATTTTTTTAAAGATTATGTCTATCAAGTGTTGGCCGTTGCTACGTCGCAGATGGTCCATCCGTTGAGTCCAATTTTCGATCACTCGTTCGAGCATTTCGACTGGTAACTGGCGAATGACACGCGTGATGTTTTCCTCCAAGGCCTGAATCGAAGCGGGTTTGTCGGCATAAGCTTTTGACTTTACATATCCCCACAGGAAAAAGTCTAACGGTGTGATATCACACGATCTTGGTGGCCAATCGACCGGCCCAAAACATGAAATTATGTGCTCACCGAAATGTTTTCTCAATAAGTCCATTGATTGATGCGACCAAATGTCGCCGAGATCACGAGCTTCAATTTCAGGCATCAAATAGTCGGTTATCATGGCACAATAACGGTCGCCATTGACGGTTACGTTCGCACCGGCATAATTTTTAAGAAATATGGACCGATGATTCCACTGGCCCACAAACCACACCAAACCGTTGTTTTTTCTGGATGAAGTGGCAGTTCTTCAATCTCTTCAGGTTGCTCTTCGTCCCAAATGCGGCAATTTTGTTTGTTTACATACCCATTGAGCCAGAAATGGGCCTCATCGCTAAACAAAATTTGCCTCGAAAACGTCGGATCTTCTTGGAACTTTTCAAGAGCCCATAGAGCGAAGCGATGTCGCTTGGGAAGGTCGAGCGGCTTCAGTTGTTGCACAAGCTGTATTTTGTACGCTTTCAATTTAAGATCTTGACGTAAAATGCGCCAAGTCGTTCCATGCGTCAGTCCGAGTTGCTGCGAACGGCGCCGAATCGACTCTCTACGGTCTTCGTGTACACTCTCAGCTACGGCCGCTATATTTTCTTCACAGCGTGCTGGACGTAATGAATGCTGGGTCTCAAAATGGGTGATGAAACACATTCCTCACAGAACGTGAATTTTCATAATAAAGTTGAACAATTTGTAAACGTTGTTCACGCGTAAGTCTTTCCATTATGAAATGCCAAACAATACTAAACAAAAATAACATGACAGCATGACACGACTCACACGTGATCTGTCAAAAAAGGCTTTTGAAAAAAGTATCTCTACTTGGATCACCCGTTACCTAAAGATGTTTGGAACCCCAGCATATCTTCACGCAGAAGTTTAACGCCAGTTAAGAATGAGCCATCCTTACTTACAACTCTGGTACCAGAGATTCAATGACAATCAGTCAGCTAAAAATATAATTACCTCGCATACCATTGAATTCAAATCAGTCACGCACTGCTCCAACATATATGTATTTCAAAAAAGGCAGATAAGAACAAACTATGTTGGATAGCCCGGTAATGTATAAGCCGAGGAAATGGCCAGAAAGGGCTTTAAAACTCCATTTAATCGGCATTAACTCTTCCGCTGTACCCCTAAATCAGTAGCAGAGCCACCCAGCTCTTCATAAATGAGTCATATTGATATAAAAATCTTATTAGGCTACCTTACGGCCCACCTAAATAAAATAAAGTCCGCAAATTAACCTGTGCGTTAATAACTTCTTAACCTAAGGACTAGAACCAAAGCAAAGCAACCAAGCCGTGTTTTTGCTAAATAAAATAAAAATAGG